>OZ014521.1:163306961-164557794 GCA_963966055.1 Lathyrus aphaca | reverse complement strand
GTCCATAGAACACAAAGCACCCTCTGAAAAGCCCTAAAACATAGCCAAACTAAAACACGATTCCTGGTGCAGAGGATCTGTACCTCTCAAACCAAGCCACACAAACTTGTTCTAAGCATTGCAACATCATCAGAGGGTTCATTGGAGGTGATTTGAACCAAGAAAAAGGCCAGAAAGCTCAGGGAGTGAAAGCTTCACCTCAGGTAACCATGAAGAACATTTTTTCCAGAACTCCCATTTTAAGTTCTTAAATGATTCTATATGTCTATCTGATCATGGTGATATGTTTAGTTTTCAAAATGGTTAAGAATCAAGCATGTATTGAACTTCTGAAAGTTTTATGTATTTTTCCGTTTTGCTTCGATTCATGCTATTCTTGAAATATAAATGGAATTTGTTGCTGGATTCTTGTTCTTTGATGTCTAATGAGTAATTTTGGAGAGTTTGAGTTGATTTCATGGCGTTTTGAGAGAGATAGGAAGAGTGAGCTGCCGGAGAAGATGACCGGAGCTGGCTCCGGTCACCTGAAAATGCTTAGGGTTCTTAATTAGGGTTTAATTCTCAGTTTGAATGAGAGCCGTTTGATTAGGTTTAGCGCGTGAATGGAGGGCCCATATTGCCTCATTAAAACCCTAATCTTTAATTAATTTAATTAATTAGGTTTTAATTAGAAATTAGCCAGTTTGAATCCTGACCATAGGATTGCGCGCGTAGTCAAACCCCTCCCCCCCAGGTTTAAATCTCAACCATTGGATCTGCATACTTCCATTTAATTGCTTTTTTATTTCATTTTTATTTATTTCTTTTGCTCATTTTATTTAAAATAGTAAAACACATCACAAAAATATGATCTTTTGCATTTCTGATCTAAATATTTTTCTCAACCCAAAAATAATTTTTATTTTATTTTTTGCATTAAAAAAGTATTTTTAAAATATTTAAATATTATTTTTAATTAATTAATGGATTTTAATTAATTAAAAATACATTTAGGTTTCTAAAAATCACCACAAAAAAATCATGAACCCTCCCAATACATTTAGAAACATTTTCAAACTCGTCATAAAAATTTCTTTTTAGGTTTGATCATAATTTCACAATTTTCTTTGAATTAGGGTTCTTAAAAATCACATTTTCTAACCCTAACTTGAAAAATTCATTTCTGCCTAACCATGATGAGTTTGAACTTGATTCTTTTTGCATTATTTCACATATTGCATGTAGTTTCTAGGTTAATTTTCTCATGAATTTATCTTTCATTTTCAATTTGATTTGCATTTTCCCTTAAGAATCACCCAAAAACCCTAGCAAACCTAGAAAATTCATAACTTTCAATAGGATTAGCTTCTGGCCTTCTCCTTTGGGGTTTGACCTTGTATGGGTTTAGGGTTTGATTGAGCTTGATTTCAATTTTTTTATCATGTTGTATGCTCCTGTTTTGGTCATTTGCATCTCATACATTCATAAAACCCTAATTTCTCATGTTCATTTGCATTCATCTTTGCATATCATCATAATGTGAACTTGCCATGACATTTCAAGCATTTGTATGACATCTTAGACATCTTAGGACATGTTAGAACATTTCTTGATCATTTCTTCATTCATTTTCCATGTCTTGCATTCATTACTTTTCATAAACATCCATGTGCTTTCATGCTTCTAAGCATGCTTCCTTTGGATCTCATCTTTGTATGATTATTCATATGCATCTTGCATGCCTTTGCATCATCTCATATGCCTTTTACTTTACATTTTCACTTCTGACTTTGGTCTTCACATCTCATTTTCAATTCATTTCTTTATGCTTTATGCCTTATGCATTCACACTAACATTTCAGGTACTTTGGTAAGTTATTGGGGAGGTGGATTTGCCTTCACTTCCCATCTCTTATCATCATTCATATGCATATTTACTTGTATTTGAAGTGAACTTGTTTCACTTGTGTCCCATTATTCTTACTTTCTTTCTTTTAAGTTACTTATCTTCTTCGGGAAGTAAGTAACTTATTCTTCTTCTTCCTTCTCTTTTCATCTGCTTCTTCCATTTGTGGCCTTGAAGATCTTTTCTCTTAAGCATAACAAACCATAGGATACCCAAGCATGATAACTTTTAGGGTTGTATATAATCTCCCTTAGTCTTTTACCTTTGAGTCTCCTTGAGTCTCTCTTATCATCTCAATAATCAGAGGCTAAACTCTTAAAGCTTTAGGACTTTGAATTAGGGTTATGCTTGCATCCTTCTCTTAGGATGGAGTGTATAACTTTAATCCTAAGTATTAAACCTCTAATTTGTTTAAACCTCTTATTCAAAACACATTAATAATCACCAAGACTTTATCTTGTAACTTGGGCCTTACATTAGGGTTTTAGCACTTCCTTATGGTTAAGAGGGACTAACCCTAGTGTTTAATGGACAAGTCCCCCTCAAGTTGTCTTACAAACTTAAAATCCATTTCTTAATCTCATCCCTTAATCAAAATCCACTTAATAAAGGCTTGTTATATAATGAATTTAATCCCTAACTATGGATTAAGTTGAGGTATCTTCCTCGGCTTAAGTGTTCTCATCTATTATCCTTCTATTAGGATGGTGTAATGAGTTCACTAATTTGTGATTAGAGATTAAACTCATTACTTAACACTAAACAAAAACCCAAAAAACATCTAAATAATCACAAGTAGGTTAATGATCTTAATCCTACATCATCATGGTAATTAAGTTGAGATGCATATCTCATACTTAAGTAGGCTCATTATCCCTAATCAGGGAAGATATAATGAGTTTGCAAGCCCTTGATTTAGGCTTAAGCTCATTAACTTATGCAAAACACCAAAAACAATAACAAAATTGAAAACACAAAAACAAACAATAATCGTCTCCTTCAGGATTCTTTTCTCATCACACTCGTTCATGAACGAGAACTTGCTTCTTCCGTCTAATACAAGACAGTTAGCACTCGAGCCAGACGAGTCACACACTTGAGCATAGGCAAGTAAGCAGTTCACAGTCAATTTTATTTCAGTCTCTTTGAGTCGAACTACGGTGTTCTGACTTCCTCATTGCACGAGAGGATATGTAGGCATAACTTAATTGTTATCGAACAAAAGTCTTTGTGTCCTCCCCCTCTTTCAGCATTCCTTAAAAGCCTCAGTTCCTGAGCAATTCACCTTTTTTGCACTGACACTTGTACATTCATTCCTAGCTTTTGCACACAAATAACACATACACTACCCCTTTAAACACAATCTTGTAAGCGTGGATCCCGTCGAGTACGACGGACAATCTGGGTGCTAATACCTTCCCAGGTTGTAACCAACCCCCTTTCTCAGTTTCTCTGGTTCGCAACCGTCTTATCCATATCTTTCCAGGTTTATGCAGCATTACCTTTCCTTCAGGATAAAAATTCCTAGATGGCGACTCTATTCAATTCACTTCCTTTTCTCTTTTCGCCGAGCGTTCGCGTCTGCACTGGGATACAAATATTCGGGAGCGACACGAAGTAACCTAGGTTTGGCATCCTTTTTACTTAGTAAGTAATGAATGGCAGCATGGTCGGTGTAAACTATAATTTTGGCTTCTACTATATAAGATCTAAATTTATTTATGGCGAAAACTACAACTATGAGCTCTTTTTCAGTTGTTGCGTAGTTGAGCTGGGCAGCGTCTAGGGTTCTACTGGCATAATAAATTATGTGTAACTTTTTATCTTTTCTCTGACCTATAACGGCTCCAACAACATAGTCACTAGCGTCACACATTATCTCAAACGGTTCTGACCAATCAGGGGGTTTCATTATAGGTGCTGAAATCAAAACTTGCTTCAAGAGGTTAAATGCTTCAGTACATTTTTCATCGAAGATGAATTCAGCGTCTTTCATTAAAAGGCCAATTAAGGGCTTTGTTATTTTGGAGAACTCCTTGATAAAATGTCGGTAGAATCCGACATGTCCAAGAAAACTTCTTATCTCCCTAATAGTCTTCGGTGGTTTTAGATCCTTTACGACTTCTATTTTGGCTTTGTCTACCTCTATTCCCTTTTCGGAGACTATATGTCCTAAAACAATCCCTTTGGTAACCATGAAATGACACTTTTCCCAATTTAGCACAAGGTTTACCTCCACACATCTTTCCAGGATTTTCTCAAGGTTGATAAGACAATTTTTGAAATCAAATCCACAAACTGAGAAATCGTCCATAAATACTTCCATGATTCCATCTAAATAGTCTGCAAAGATAGACACCATGCAACGTTGGAAAGTGGATGGGGCATTACAGAGTCCAAAACGCATTCGTCTATAGGCAAAAGTTCCAACAGGGCATGTAAAGGTAGTTTTTTCTTGATCTTCGGGGTGAATAGGTATTTGGAAGAATCCTGAATATCCATCTAGGTAACAAAAGTAAGAGTGTATGGATAGGCGCTCCAACATCTGATCTATAAATGGTAAAAGGAAATGGTCCTTCCTAGTTGCTTTATTTAATTTTCTATAGTCTATGCACATACGCCATCCTCCATCAGTTCTTTTTGCTACAGGTTCGCCCTTCTCATTTTGCATGACTGTGATGCCTCCCTTTTTAGGTATAACATGCACAAGACTTACCCATTTACTGTCCGAGATCTGATATATTATACCTGCCTCTAGTAACTTAAGAACTTCAGTCTTAACTACTTCACTCATCATAGGATTTATTCTTCTTTGGTGTTCTCTGGAGGGTTTTGAATATTCTTCAAGCAAAATTCGATGCATGCATACAAATGGGCTTATTCCTTTTAGATCAGAGATCTTATATCCTAAGGCTGAGGGGTACCTTCGTAAAACATCTAACAATTGGTTTGTTTTCTCTTGTTTCAAGGTAGAACTGACTATAACTGGACGGTCCATTTCTTCATCAAGAAACTCATATCTCAGGTTTTTAGGCAGTTCCTTAAGTTTTACGGTTGGTTTCATAGGGCAAGGCATAAGATATGGTGTAAGAGATAAACATTCGTGAAGGTTATCATTAATGTAGGGTTTTTTATAACTGTCATCTTCCAAAATAAGAGTTGATGGCAACTTTATTGATTCAGTTTATTCTTCCTGTTCTAATTCCCTAATGCATTCATCAATGATATATAAGGCATAACAAGTATCTCCTATTACAGGTGCCATAAGGAATTTCGAGAGTACAAATTCTATCTTATCGTTACCTACCTCAAAGGTTAGTTTCCCTTTTTTAACATCTATTATGGCTCCAGCGGTTGATAAGAACGGTCTACCTAGGAGGATTGGTATGTCGTCATCTTCTTTAATGTACATGACAACAAAATCAATAGGTATAAACAGCTGACCTATCCTAACTAGGACGTCTTCAAGTATGCCTATAGGGTATTTAACGTATCTATCGGCTAATTGAAGTGACATCTTAGTAGGTTGTAATTCTCCTAAGTTTAATCTTTCACAAACTGCTAAAGGCATTAAGCTCACACTAGCTCTTAAGTTTAGAAAAGCTTTTTCGATGACATGATTCCCCAAAATACAAGGAATGGAAAAATTTCCGGGATCTTTATCTTTCTTTGATAACTTATTCTCGGAAATAGAATTACATTCCACGGGTTTCGGATCTTCAAGTCTACGTTTGTTCGTAAGTATGTCTTTGAGAAACTTTGCGTAAGAAGGTATTTGGGTGATGGCTTATGTAAAGGGGATTTCTACGTGAAGTTTTTCTATAAAATTAACGAATTTTTGATACTGGTTATTGATATGGGTTTGCTTTAGTCTTTGCGAGTATGGTATTGGTAGTTTGTATGGCGGTGGTGGTACATAGGTTTTGTTTTTAGGTTCTTCTCCTTTTTCTTGACTTCCCTGGTTTTCAGATTCCTCTGGTTCCTTCTCTTTATTTCTCTCAGAAGTTTCGGGCTCACTCAATCTAGGGTTTAAGGGTTCCTTATAAGCGGTCCCACTTCGTAGAGTAATAGCATTTGCTTTCCCTTTCGGGTTCTGTTGAGGTTGTCCAGGGAACTGTCCTCCAGGTGTAGTCTGAGGGGCTTGGTTTAAATCTACCTGAGAGATATGGGTTTCAAGCATCTTATTGTGTGTAATAATTTGATCAACCTTGGTTCCTAACTGGGTAATTAGTTCGTTAACATGGACGTTTTGGTTCATGAACTCTTTGTTTTGTTGTGTTTGAGCAGTGATAAAATTTTCCATAATTTTCTCAAGGCTCGGTTTTGGTGGTACAAGTTGCATAGGTTGATTTATTATCGGGGCTTGGTAACCTTGTTGTCTCGGAGGTGCGGTATTTTGGATAGGGTTATTATTTTTATAGGAGAAGTTTGGGTGATTCCTCCATCCTGGGTTGTAGGTGTTTGAAAATGGGTTTCCTTGGGTGTAGTTCACTTGTTCAGAGCTGGCCTCATTTAACAAACTGCATTCGGAGGATTGGTGTCCTTGTGTCCCATATATCTCACAATTCGACGAGACTGCAGCTACAGTATTCAGGGTTGTACACATATGTTCGACTTTAAGGGTCAACGCGTCCATTTTAGCTTGCATCATGTCTATAGAGCTTAACTCATGTATTCCTCATTGGGCTTCCTTCTTTTCCACTGTTGCTCTTTCTACTCCCCGTGATTGATGGTTTTGGGCCATATCCTCGATAAGGGCACTAGCTTCAGGGTAAGGTTTGTTCATCAGTGCGCCACCAGCGGCAACGTCGATGGTCATCTTAGTGTTATAGTGAAGTCCATTATAGAAGGTTTGAATGATTAGTCAGTTCTCTAAACCATGATGTGGGCATGCTCTTAATAGCTCTTTATATCTCTCCCAGGCTTCAAACAACGATTCTCATTGGTTTTGGGTAAATCTGATTATTTGGTTTCGAAGAACAGCGGTCTTACTCGGGGGAAAATATCTAGCAAGGAATACTTTTCTAAGGTCTTCCCAAGTTATTATGGAATTGGGTGGAAGGGAATCTAACCATGATAAGGCTTTATCTCTGAGGAAAAAAGGAAATAATCTTAAGCGTATCGCCTCAGGAGGAGCTCCATTGGTTTTAAAGGTGTCTGCTAACTGGAGAAAGTTTTTTAAATGTTGATTTGGGTTCTCGGTAGCAAGACATGTGAATTGTCTCTGTTATACTAATTCCAGCAGGGATGGTTTAAGTTTAAAATTATTAGCTGGGATAATGGGGTTTACTATACTGGAACTAGGTTCCTCGTTTGATGGTTGGGCGAAGTCCTTAAGAGGTCTTCGGTTTTGATCTTCGGCCATAGCTCTCCTAATTCTATGGAAAAATAAACATGCGCGAGCGTAACGTTCAGGTTCAGCTAGAGGGTCTACTAAGCTTCCGGCACTGCGAGTCTTTCGCATTGACCGGCAGGTAACAACCTTAGTCTAAACGGTATAACTACAGGGTATGAAATTTGACGAAATTGGTCCCCGGCAACGGCGCCAAAAACTTGATGCGTGTTTTTCGCAAGTGTACGAACACGTCAGAGTAATATAAAAGATCGTCGAATCCACAGAGACCAATTGTTAATCTATCGTATCTGTTGTTATGGTGTGTATCTAAGGCAATTGAATATAATGGTTTTAAAGTGTGTGCAATGATAAATAAAATAGTAATTTAAAATGATTAATAAAGACAGGTTTGAATGCAATTCACATAACCAATTGATAATCCAGTACTTGTTAATAGAACTACTTATGGGGCAATGTTTTCTACTTTGAAAAGAACTAATTTAACAGGAATTGTCGCTTTCGCGTATTCATAATCGAGTTGTACTCTCTAATCAACCCCTCCTATTGTCACAGATAAAAAGGTGCGTACTGCGTTAGAGTAGTAAACATATTTTTAAGAAATATAGTATCTTGACTAAGTTGAAAAGTATTTTGACCCGGATTTCTTAGCAAAAAGAGGTTCTTATGAACCAGACTCTAAACTTCTTAACGTGTCCAAAAATAGTTTTAAAATTTCTTTTCTTTTTAATCTAAAAACTCCTAATGAACTAGACAAAGCGCTTTTGGCTGTTTTTGAAATAGTTAAAAACAATTAAGTTGAATAGGCGTTGGGCGGCTTTTGATCTTACCCAACGGGACTTTAAAGAACATGAAACTTATATTGAAAGTTAAAATAGCCCTTAAGAGTTTCTACAAACAGTTGTACAGATTACCGGTTCAATTATGATCCTTACATTCTAACCTTTGTAAATTTAGTTAGACATGGTAAAGTAAATGTTCATTTTAATATTTTTCATAAAGAGTATTTAGTGCGAGTGCGAGAAAGTAAATTAAAGTAGTGCGAGTGCGAGAAATAAACGAAAGTAAAGCGAGTGCGGAAATAAAATAAAGTAAAGCAATGTGGAAAGTAAATAAAATAAAGCGAGTGCGGAAAAATAAAAATACGAACTGGAATTAAAATGGCGGCAGGATTAACTTCCTCCCAGAGTGCTCCAAAACTCGATCACACAGACGTATACAGACTCGATCACTCGATTGTAGTAACACCCCGATGTGAAGTGATTACTACTTTAAAACTGATATATGCCTAAGAGATTCTAAGTTTGGATCATAAAAACGAAATTCTAAAGTCCTATTTATAGGCAAACATTAAATGGGAAAAGACAAGGATGCCCCCATCCACTAAAAAGTGGAGGGAACAAATTTGTCCTTGTGGCACCCGCCACAGGCTCATGGCGCCCGCCATGGGTGTAAAATGGTGAAGAAAGTGGAGATCGTGGGCATATGGCAGTTGTGGAGTGGTCTTGAGACGTGCCCACGTCATGGCTGACCCCATGGCGTCAGCCACAGTGGGTGTCGTAAGTGCAAAATGCTGAATTTCTTGATTTTTATTCTTTTCAGCTCCTTTTTCGCTCCTTTTCTCGATTGAGCCCCCGATTACATTAAAAACCTGAAAATAAAGAAAAATAAAGTAATAACATAACAAAATAGCAATAAAGACCTAGAATGCATGCGAAAACGGAGTCAGAAATACAGTGAAATTTAGTGTTATCAACCATCAACAAATAATTGTTGCAATTTTGGAGGAGAATTAACCTGTGGAAACAATACCTTCCCACCAGCACAACATGTGACGCGTGATTCATGATGAAACAATTTTGCATTGTAACGTCTACATGTAGTTGGATTAGGCAACCGAGATTTTGCCAATAGCATGTTATTTTTGAAATTTCGAGCAATATTGTATCTTGCTCGAAAAGCATGTCTTGATTCTACACGTAAGAGTTTGACATAGATCATTAAATATTATCTAAACTCTAAAATAAAATTAAGAATTTAATGCAAGGGGTCTGAACCATAATAGTTCACATTGTATAATTTTCAATCTTTGTCTATTGAATATAAGCTACTGAATAATTTTCAATCTTATGTCTATTGAATATAAACATTTATTTGATGTAGAAAGTTAATGGACGTACCTTGAGGATGATATGATGATGCATTATTATCTCTGCCTTCCATACTAACATGCGATATTACTATATCCTCCAAAGATTCACCAACATGCATATCATCTGAGATGAAAATATTAATTAACATATGTATACATAGATATATTTGTTAAAAAAAATATTGTGTATTAAGAACAATTATACTTGTATCAGATTGAATATGTTGTTGATGTCTTTATTAGATGAAGCAAACCGAGAATCTGAGTTTAAATACATATGTTAAACGAAAAAATTAACAATATTTGTATATATTGTATATACTATAGAATTTAAAGCGAAAAGATATATGTTCATTTTCAATATGTTTTTAGTATTCTACCCTCTCCATCTCGTGTCCGATGTTAGTTTTTTTTAGTCTGTGCACATGTTAAAAATATATTGTATTTTTTTATATAATTTAAATTTTATTTAAATTATTTGTATGATAAAAATTTAGGATATGTTTTTGTGCATGATAATTTATCTTTTTATTAAATATGTAGTAAATTAAAATAGAGGAATTGATGAAATAAACATGTATTTATAGACCGAATCACCTTTCATTGTATAAATTGTTTCGCTCTATAGACTGAAAAGACATGTATAATTTTTTGATATAGTGTTTAAAAAAATGAAACTATTTGCTTAAAATGAAATTTTAAAATCATGTTTTAAATAATGTAAAATATAAAAGTGAAAATCAAACTATTAAACAAATATTTACTTGCTTCTACGGTAGGATATGATACCCTTAGGATAAACTTTATCTTTATCTCTATCTCTTGATTTTTATTCAAAAAGAATATTTCAAACTTTTATTTAAAATAGAATATTTCAAGGTTCACATGCATGCTTATTTCTCTTACGTCTATGGCTTTTATGGCTTTGTGTTTATGGTGTTTAATTGGTGAAATATTTATACATTATTGTTCTGGACTGTATTGGGCTACGACCCAATATGTCGAGCAGAGGTCCATATGTTCGGGCAGGTACATCTGGTAGACGGGCAGGGCGTTTAACGGTCGGACACATATCCTAGATGTCGGGCACGCATTTAGAACAGACAAAGAACATGTCATCCAGTTCACTTGCCACGTCACCCAACTGTCCCCCATTATCTCCTGAAAGATAGGGGCAGTTGAACCAAGGACCAGACCACTTAACTATGTCTTTACGCTTCTCACGCGTTCCTTGGCAGTTCTTCCTTGGGCCTAGCTGATCCAGCCCAAGGAAGGACCTTGGCCCAGCGCCGAGGGCTCTCTATAAATACCATTTTTCACTAAAGGGTCAGGTATTCTGATTCCATTCTTCTAACATACCTATTTGTTGTACCTCTATTAACTTTGACATCGGAGCGCCTTGCAGGTACACCCCCCTTCATTCCATCCACATATTGTTGCACCCAATTACTGAAAGGTCCTCCTGATCAAATAAGATCAGTTATTATTCTACTTATTAATGGTCACAAGATCATATACTCTGACTATACATAGTAACTTATCATTTTGTATATATTGTAGCATATTATAAGATATATTGGGTATATGATACTTAATTGTAGAATATATTATACATAGTATTTTGTATATACCCTAGAATATTAAGATCATATTAAAGATATCTTAATTGTCATATATATATATATATATATATATATATATATATATATATATATATATATATATATATATATATATATATATATATATATATATATATATATATATATATATATAAAATTTTGGGCTGGCATATTTTACTTGTCATTTTATCCTTTAAAATATATTAAATTTATTTAATTCTAAAATATAAATTATTAATAAAAATGTGAAGTTTATGTATAATTATCGGGTTGATTTTTTTAATGGTTTTATAAATTTCTCAAAGTGTCACTACATTATACAATTATAAATTGGTTTTCTTTTTTCCTTTTTGGACAGATAAGATTGAAAGAAAAAGAATAATTATTTTCTCCATTTTAATAATGTATGTGTACTCTTTTGTTCCCAAACTTATGTGTGTCTTTGATTTCCCATTGCATATACAGATTTCAGTTCCCGCCATCTTGTATAGTATTTAAATATATGTGAATTCTTTAACAATAAATAAAAAAGATAGAGTATTTTTTCGATCATTTTCTTTTTAAATTCATTCTCACTATTTCGTAATTAAATCTTTGTCACATGAGAATCGACTTTCTCAAAAAAAAAATTCTCTTTTATATTCACAATTTTTCAGATATTAGAATGAAATGATCAACTCTTCCACTATTAATTGTAATTATTTTTAATTGTAAAATTTTCGCTTTAATTAATATTAAGTAATTATATTAATTCTCTCTTTTATTTGCAAATTATCTATTTTTTTCAATCCTTTTATAAAGTGACTTTGTTACTTTGTTAATCCACTTCCGAAATAACTCTTTCTGTTTATTTGACTAAATTTATCGTCTTAATCATTCATTAATTGTGCATCTATTTTATTTATTACGGGTTTAATTAGCTACATCTAAGTTTAATGTATATCTTTATTTTAGAGTCAATCCTAAAAAAAAACTCTTTGATTATTGAAGATATTATTTATCTACGAGTGTTTGTCTCAATTGTTTGTCAGTGAATTATTTATTGAATTATTTAACATATGTTGCATTGGAATTTAAAATAATTTTAAAATTCAATTGTAATTACTCTATTTTAGTTACATAGATAACTTAAATCAACAACAAAATTAAATAAAAAATATGTTTATGTTTTGACGCTAGAAGACATAATTAATATATCGAGCATGATCAACCTGGTGCGACATCATTAGCATGTGCAATTCTACTTGGACCGACTTTATTATCATGAGTTTCCTGAAAGTGTGAACTTAGAAAAATCATATTTGTCAAATTCTGAAATGGAACTCTCGACCGATTATTTACAGTGCGTGATTGTTGAGTTTGTTTCTGTTGATCTTGTCGCTGCCTATAAAGTTCTCGTCGTCTCGATAAATATTTTTCTCTTTACTCGTTATCCATACTTTGTTTTCTTTTCCGTTCATTTGCTTGTCGTCTCGATAAACTTTTTGAGGTGGGTATATAAGAATTCACCAAAATGAAATTATGTTGTCTCTAGTTCACTCATTAAAAATTTAAGGGGACATGTCATGAGTTATTCTTAATATTAATGCAAAACAAATGTTGAAATAAGAATAGTTGAAGGAAAAATCAATGATTGACTCATACTAATCTTGGAAGTAAATGCGAAACAGTCACCTATTATGTGAGTAAGAGATCAAACACATTAATGTGGCATTTACCATATTGGAAAAAAAATCATACAATTGAAGTTGTTACAAAAGAAACAAAAATAATTTGACGCTAATTTTAGAATTATCTGTTGAGAAGGGAAAATAAAGAAATATATTGAACTAATATAAAAAAATATCAAGAATATCTTTGTGGACTTTCACAAAGACACAAATAATAGCAACGCAAAAGGAATAAATAAATCAAGAATATCTTTGTGAACTTTCACAAAGACACAAATAGTATGTGAAGAAGAAAAACAGAAACAACAAATTTAATATTAGAGAATGTATCCACTATTTAAATCTTGAAAAAAAGACTAATGCAAATAATTATGAGCATATGGAACACACATATACAAAATTAAAATAAAACATGATAGTAAATCCAATGCTAAATAGATAGAGAAGTTAAATAAAAGAAGAGATTGTATAAACATGGAAATCAAAATAAACCTTAACATGCAAAATTATAAATTTAAACAGTAATAATAGTAAATAATATAATAATAAAATATAAAAAAAAATATTGAAATTGTTCGTGCAAAAATTAAAGACTAATTTAAATTTAATACTAATTTTGCAAGTTTAATATCATCTAAGTCAACACATCCTTACAAAAATATGGCATGTTGTCTCCACTTGCAGGAACCTCATAAAAATCCAAGTTACATTGTTACACGGACATACAATTTATGTGGGCTCGAATATCAATTTATTTCCTTTTCTATTGCAGTTTAATATTTTACAATGATGGTAGCATTTGCAAGTTATGATATATAGGTATAGATTTCTAACAATCCAAGTTACAAATGAATAATTTTTTATTAAAAAAAATGGGAAAATGTGCATGTAATTATTAAATTGAACATACCTTAAAGAGGATGGAAGATTTGATGTGTAGCAGAGTGAAGAATATTATCTTTGAAAAATATCAATGGAAGACTAAAAGAAGTTTATTTGGAAAAAAACAGAGAGTAATAAAGGAGTTTTTGTTTTGTATGTTAAAAATTGTAGTAACAGTTAAAAGGAATAGGGTGGATGGGGGTAGTTCAGTTGGTATTTATTTGTTGGGTAGGGTAAGCTATTGGTTCAAGGTTTGATCCTTAACAATAGTTTTTTCTTTGTAAACAAGGAATAGAGGAAACAGTGCAGTGTTGTGGTGTAAGATAACCACTTATTCTGGATGAAGTAATGAATTAATTATTTGGGTTACAATAATGGATATATGCACAACTTGAAAAAGCAAGAGAGAAATAATTAATAATTTGTAAATGGTTTGGCAATGTGCGAAAGAAATAGTTTGCAAATGGCTTGGAGAGAGAGTCACTTTGCATATATGCATGACTTGAAAAAGCAAGAGAGAAATAATTAATAATTTGCAAATGGTTTGGCAATGTGCGAAAGAAATAGTTTGCCAATGGCTTGGAGAGAGAGTCACTTTGGACCTAGATTTTAGGATCATTCCCTTTGCTCAAGTCATTGTGGATTGAAGACCCCGACCTTCATTTGGTTCACTTGTTTATGAAGATGAAGTCTTATTGTTGATTATGCTTCGAACAATGCTCGTCATATGGTTCAAGTGTTCTTACTTTAACTTTTACTTTAAGTCTTAGGATAACCTCATCATCTCTTTCCACTTCTTAAATTTTTAAAACTTCTCCCTCTTTTCAAAGCTTTATTTGTTTTCAAATCTTAACCACTTTCATAATCAAATTTTGACTTAGGTCAAGTGGTTTTACCTTTTTCATTTCATTTCTTAATAAATGCTAAACTACATAAGCATATCGAAACCTTTTTCAAAAGACTTTAAAAAATGCAAAACTCACTCAAACGTTTTTCAAAAGACTTAAAAAAATGCAAAACTCACTCAATCCTTTTTTACGACTTATCTTTACATTTTAAAATCGATTCAACATATTAATTTTTCACTGTTTGTACCACGAACTACGGGGTTTTGATCTCACATTGCACGTCGTGGGTACGTAGGCATGAGACGAACTTCTCGTCAAACACAAAAATCTTTAAAAAAACATTTCTCTTCTCATCTCTTCAATCTCTTTTAAACAAACCATTTTCAAACCAAAAGCAATAAATATTTCAAATGGCTCCCGTGCAGTACCACATACATTTTTGGTGCCTAAAACCTTCCCAATTTGTAACATATCCCCTTACCTGTTCTCTGCTCGATTCTTTTAGCTTTTCGCTTTTAGATTCATTAAGATTTATTCGCTCTTTTTTCTTTTTTCATTTGGAATAAAATAAAGGCGCGATGACGACTCTATTTACTTTGAGTTAAGTTAACTAATAGCTTACACTCGTGATTTTACCGCTACACAACAACCTGCAACAAATAATGACATTCTCGCGGAGATCATACAAAGGGATGAGTAGCACCGGAAACAACATGCTGAGATGATAACTCTGATGGGACAGATTCAACTAGAGAAGACTGCCCAAAGCGGAAGAATTTCAGGTGCCATAGAAGGACTTGGTGTCATGACAAGGCAGGTGCAAAAGCTGCATGACTATATCCATCATGTGGGTATACCTAATCATGTTGCACAGTACGAACAGAGGAACCTATGGGGCATAGCAAGTGGCAGAGGACCGCATCAATAGTAGTTTAGTTTTTCTTTTATTATTTTTTCCCTTTTTGTTTTTTTATTGTCTACCTTTGTAACACGGTGGGAGAACTGACTTGGTTGTTTTTGTTTACAAAAACTATGTTGCGGATAGCAAGAGTCGTCACCGACTTATATTTTATTAAATAAAGAAAGAAATAAAAGAACAGGAAATACTTTTGAAAAAGATTTGAGTTCGGGGAGTAAGTTATACAAATGGAAGGTTTTAGCACCCTTTGTATCCATGGTTATCCATGGACTCTTAACTGCTTAGCTCACTTTACTTTTGTTTGAAAAATAGTGTAGTGTGTGATTAGAAAATATTTTCATAAAGACTTTAACTTTGTAATGATCCTCGTATGGATGTATACAAAGTGTTTAGTTTGAAAGTATTTGAAAATGTGGTGATGTAAATAGTATTTTGAAAAAGGAGTGAGCAAGCATTTAAGAACTACTTACCCTAAGTTTGTAAGGTCTTTCTTGTTATTTCTTTCCTTTAAGGGTAAGGTTGTCATAACTATTAGTTAGTAAGTAGTCTTAACCTTGGATGTTTAAAGGGACAGGCGTAGGGTCATCGTATGGTCATAGAAGGCAACCTTGTAGGTGTATCTTAGTAATTCGAATGGACTATCATCATTTTCGTAGGGTCATCGAGGGACGAGATCATTTGTTCGTAGGCAACTCGAAGGGACAACGAGGGACTGTGATCTTTTATCTGAATGGACTTGATGATTTTATTCGTAGGTAACTTTACTAAAATACCCCCAAGTTCGAGGGACTTGGCCATTTATCGTAAGGCAACAAAGAGAGATTACCCTAAAGGTGTAAGTGCACAAGTGTGTTTGATTCAGTTATTTTAATCTTGAAAATTTAGGGTTATCTAACGATTGAGTTTAGTCTTGCCTTACAATACTATTAAACATACATCTATCAATTTATAGTGCGGAGAAATAAAAATATAGTTTTAAGCTATTACATGGTTTTGGGAGAGATACATAATTATGAAAAACCCTGGCAGAAATATAAAATGCGGAAAAATAAACCTAAGTTATTACAAGGCTTTAGCAGTTACATTATTATGAGAAAAAAATCGAGCAAGAAAATAAATTTGAACAATACAACTTCATACAACCTATACATTTATTCTAAGAAATAAAACCGAGAAGAAAATGTGAAGGAGGTAAAAGTACTAGATATTCGTTTAATTGATTTAAGGATTAATTTATTTTAAAAAAAATTAATTTAATTAATAATAAAACCTAATTAAATTTAACTATTAAAAAGATTATTTTTTTTATATTTTATGATTTTATGAAAAAAAATTATTATGTTTTCTATTTTTTTGATTGGTTAAAATAATAAAATAATTGAATTAATTAAAACAAATTAAAATGAAAAAAAAATAAAAGAAGAAAAATAGGAAGAAAGAAACGATATAAAATAAAATAAAGGGAGGGGGCGCTGGGAATAGTCCTTTGAGTTCATTGGTGCCCTCAATTTGGTCTGAAAGTTCCTGTAGAAGGAGATACGAAGTTTGAAAGCTTTATGCCCTAACAATGGCAATTCCTCATACTCGCACCTAAACCTGAAAACAATTGATCTAAATGATCTTAAACAACATGTTAAACACAAATATGCAACAAAAAAAATAACGAACATGACATATGATGAAAGTTTCGAAGAAGGTAACAAAAAAAAAACAAAAGGCGTCCATGTTTATGGAGCATTCACCACGTGTTTTCAACCTTCACCAATGATAGGGATTTCCTCCTGGGATCTTGTTGAAGATGTTTGGACGTGGAAAAGTGATGGAAACTTGTTGATATTGATTTTGCAACTTGCCCTAATTTCTTCACCTTATGGAACTTTTCTCTAGGATTCTTGTGCAAGAAATTTTGTCCTCATGACTTGTGTGTATGGTGAGTATATATAAAAGTGTAATTTAGGTCAAAAAATTTGGGCTTGGGTGAAGGAAGTTTGGTTGCTTTGGAATGAAGTTTCTTCCTTTTTATTTTGGTCAAAATTTGGTATTAAGACATACTCTTTTGGTTTTGCACGAAATTGGATACTTATAATGATCATAAACATCAAATATTTGATCCTAAAATAGTCCTAAGATCAAATATTTGATTTTTTTAATATTTATCTTAATTAAAATTGAATTTAAATGAATTAAATCCAATATAAAATAAAATAAATATAAAAAATCAGATATTATGATCTATGGGTCTTAAATGATCTTATAATTGAGTTTGGGTTAGAAAAATATGGGCCCATTTGGAAGAAACTTGAGTTTTGGTCATTATTTGCTTCATACACCTCTTCAAAATTGCCCAACTTCAACAATGCATAACCCTCTCAATTTTTATCTCATGTATGTGTTCCATGACGTTTTAGAAATCTTAGAGTGTCCTCTAACTAATCCTTTTGGTTCCATGTCCATTTGATCTTCCATTTTCAAGTTATGAGCTTTTGGAAAAGTTGACTTTTTGTTGACTTTTAAAAGGACCTGTAATGTCTTGGCTCATATCTCTCAAATGAAGCATTTATGGCCTTGGCTTGTGAGACATAAAGTTGTAGGGAATTGAATTTCCTTCAAAATGAGCTTGTGATGGGAAATGTTTGAGGAAGAATGTGAAAGTTATGGCTGGTCAAAGTACAATTGACTTTTCCCACACAAACCTTAATTTAGTAACTCCTGATTCTTGGTGATTCTGAGGTTTCCTCGACGAATCATGAACAAACCTTGATCAAATGATGAATTTCACCTCATAATCTGGATGTTGACCAAAAATCTTGAAGTTTGACTTTGTGTTGACCACAGTTGACTTTTTGACCAAGTTAACTGATTTTTAAGTATCTGAGCATCTGATTGATCAAACTTGTAGGGAAGGCCTTGAAACTTGACATGAGGATCCTTTGAAGTATATGGGACACCATGAAGTCCACTTGAGGATTTAGAAGTCCAATTTGCTTTGAGAAACTCAAAACCCTAATTTAAGATCCATTGCTTAGGATGAGGCTTTGTCTGATGAAACCTTGAATCCATTTGAGCAATTCTGAATCTTGTGACCATTAGGAGACCTCTTGAGACATATTGTCTTGAATATGTGAGGGAAAATTTTGTAGTACAACAGCTGCCCATGTTCAGTTTTCTGAAACCTGAGGAGTTAAATTGGCATGTACGTCATTCGTGACCTGAAGGTAGAAGAGGATTGAACACTTAAAGCCCAAAATTTTACACTCACTGGTGCGGAGTAACACTGTTGGTTGATTGTATTGCTTGAATGGGATTATAGATGCCATTCAGAGTAATTGGAAATGGGCTTATAGATGCCATCAAAAGTGTCTGTTGATAGGAGTATTAGAATGTGTCTATGTTTGACTATATCTGAATGTTGTTACTGAACTAAGTATCAGAACTAGATCATCGCTTTGATCGTCTCTGAACTGTCTCTGTAGAATATCCTGAACTAAGTATCATAACTAGATCTTTTCTTTAATCATCTATGTATTATCTCTGGAAACTTTCATAACTAAGTATCAGAACTAGATCTTCATCTTGATCGTCTTTGAACTGTCTTTGGGAGAATATCAGAACTAAGTATCAGAACTAGATCTTCGTCTCAATCGTCTCTGAACTGTCTCGGGAAAATATAAGAACTAAGTATCAGAACTAGATATTCGTCTTGATCGTCTTTAAACTGTCTCTGGAAAAAAATCCTGAACTAAGTATCAGAACTAGATCTTCGTCTTGATCGTCTTTGAACTGTCTCTGGGAGAATATTAGAACTAAGTATCATAAATAAATCTTCGTCTCGATCGTCTCTGAACTGTCTCGGGAAAATATCAGAACTAGATCTCTGTCTTGATCGTCTTTGAACATTCTCTGGAAAAAAAACATCCTGAACTAAGTATCAGAACTAGATCTTCGTTTGGATCGTCTCTGAACTGTCTCGGGAAAATATCAGAACTAAGTATCAGAACTAGATCTTTGTTTTAATCGTCTCTAAACTGTCTCTAGGAGTCGGCAATGTTCCCCTGATCATAAATTGTCCTGAAAAGGAAAAGTTAGTTTTATGCAAGGTCATTTAATGTATGCATGCATGGCATGACGTTCTTAATGTAAATGAGAATGTCGTATGCGTTATGGGTGCATATGCCATGATATGCTGTAAATGATGTATGGATGAATTATGTAGTTGAAGCACATAAGTAGCTTCGTGTAACAAAATTCTAGTTGGGAAAAATAAGTCCTGAATCGTTGTTGAGGAGTATGAAGACATTGTTCTCGTCTTGTTTCAGAATATTGTACTTAGGATTTTCCGACTTTTGTTCGTCATTATTTTTATTGAAAGATTAAATTCCTAAATACCCTGACTGGGATAAAAGAGACGAACGTTCCCCTGAGAGACTTATCCGACCAAGTGTCAATTCTTCTAAGGATATTAGGCTTGAGAGAAATCTGTCTGGGACTTTGTAGAGTTGGAAGTACAAGAGGCTACCTGGAATACTTTGCTGGAATAAATCCATAAAGATGACTTTGTGGGGATGAGCCTGCGAAGATCTGTTGGATATGAACTCTGCTGGGGATTCCAACCTCCAAGAGTCCTTAGTAAATGCTATTATTGTAATTTTATATTATTTTTGGTAAACATCAATCATATTCAAAAGCATACACTCATTCGAAATAACCAAGGGAACCAGAACTTCTGATATTCTCGACTTCCCCGAGTCATTTTCTAAGAATTATCATGACTGAATCTGAAGACATGATACTGACACCATCTGATATTGGCACAGACAATCAATTTCCACAATGGCTTCTACTGAAACCCAGTATTAAGGCAATGTAATGAGAGGAATGTGCTTTCGGACTGCGGTGGATCGTGTACACCCTGGGTAATGGTTAAGGATCTTGCCAGTGAATTTGATCTGATTAGATTTAAGAAGAGAGCGTTGCTCCTAGATGAGGATGATTTGTCCCAAAATTGAAGTATTTGAAAGGAGCTTCCTCAAGAGAAATAAACGGGATTCCCCATAATAACATGCCTGTCAGGAGGACTTTGGTTTATTGAATGTTCATCATGTAAGTTTCTCTGTTGTCAAACACTTAGTTATATGCAAACAATGATATTCAAAATGCAACGCTTATGTCTGTCTTTAAGTTTTGAAAAAGAATTATTTTAGAAAAACAATGTTTGTAAAAACTGTGATATTAACTCAAGATTTATAATAAGCCCTAAAGGAGTCAGGATGTCTTTTTGTAGCAGTACGCTTTCGAACTAACCATGCTTCAGTTAGGACTTTTAAAGGGTTATAACATGGCTTAGTTCACGGTTTAAGAAACAAAGGATAAAGGCTCAAATTTTATCTGTACCCAACCCATCCTTCGTGATGTTCTTCAGTCCTATGTTCAGTTAACTTATGCATTGAGGATCCAAAGGAGTTTGGAATTGTAATATTGACATTAGTGATGGTTCAGAAACCAAAAGTTTATTTGAAAAGCCAGTCATCTCTTTTTTTTATTGAGGATTTGTAGTGACTTATTTTTCTCTTGACTTTGTCATCCCTTCCTTTTGCCTGAACTGTTTGTTTCAAGATTACAGTCAGCGGGATGTCTCAATTTTTTTACTAAGTCTCCTTCATAGGTTTTGACTTAGTGAGCTTTTCTTTTGCTAGATATTGACTCTCGGACTTAGTGATTATAGGGAACCATCATTAGTTGTGTACAAAAATGACAACTGGCATATTTGAGTTAACCGAGGAACTGCCCTGCCACAGGTTATGATTAAGGGTCTTAATTTGCGTGAGAATGAAAACTCCTACTTCATAGGCTCAAAAGGGTTGACTATGGATTAACTTCCTTATATCTCCACTGTTTAGCAATCGAAATAATGTCTGCGCATCGTCAGCATAGTCTGTTCAAAAGCATACTATATGAAATTATGGTTTCGTCTTTGTCATCCTCCCTCTAAAGGCTTACAGCTTTAACAAGAGTTAAATATCACAAAAGAGAAGTAAGAAGCATATTTTAAATATAGTGAAACAAATGGATTAATTCAAAACAAACATATGCAATGCATTAACATGAAAACAAAAATTTGACACAATAGTAAGTGTTTAAGCCACAAAAGAAATTACAAATGAAAATTCAAATGTTCTCAAAGCCTCTTCCTCTAAACTTGTTACTCTGGATCTCTGGAAGCTTCGATGTTTGATGGACGATAGAAGAATTCAATCAGGCTTCTGGCATAACCTCAAGGACTCCTTCCTCAATCAGGTCTTGAATCTTATTCCTCAATGCCCAACAGTTATTAGTGTCATATCCAAGATAGTTGGAGTGATATGAACACATTGCATTGAGATTATAGCGAGGAGAGGAAGTATTGGGATTCAGAGGTGGGTCTCTCAAGGTAATCAGCTTCATCTCCAACAAGAATTACAAAGTTTGCGACATTGGCGTGTTAATTTTGATAAACTGTCTTTTATGTTCCTTGTGTTGAGGCAGATTAATCCTATAAGACCTTCTTCCCTTAATTGAAAGACTATTAGTAGGAACCAAACTCTTTCCTTCTCTTATACTCTTCTTCTTTTTAACCAAGTCAACTTGTTAACTGATGATTAGATTCCCGACTCCGTTTCCTTGAAGTTTATTGATGAAGACTTTCAGCTCTTCTTTCCCCTGGGCTAAGTTTTGGATAAGATCCACTTGACCATTCATCTGGATTCTCATCTCTGCTATATCGGCTTGCAGTTGTTCCAACTGATCATCCTTGTTATCTTCAGAATTCTTCTTTTTCATGTCCTTAGTGACGAAGGCTTTCAACTCTTCTTGCCCCTTTGACAAATCCATGATCACTTCTTGAAATTGAGTATTATGGGTTTTGAGATCTTTGACAGTCTGTTAAAGAGCCATTTCAACTGAAATAAACAGCGAGAACATAAGAGACCTGTCACGGAAATCTGTTATGTGATGGTATGGTATGTAAATGCATATGAAATATTTTCAAGGACCACATAGGATTTAAATTTGTGAAAGAAAAGCAAAAACAAAATTTTTATTAGTAAGTTCAAAATATAATTGCCCCTTGGGCTTACAAAGAAGGAAAACAAGAAAAGTTACAAACAAAATAAGCATTTTAGACTCAAGTCTCCCATGGACGATTCCTCTTTGTTTTGAGATATGTATTGAGGTTTCGCTCTTCGTGAAGTTGCCTTGTTAGCTCCAACAATTTCCCTTTGCTAGCATAGAACTGAGCCTCAAAGGTATCTCTTTGCTCCTTCAGTTGGATCCAAGAATTTTGCAGCTCTTCCAGATCGGTCGGCATGTCAGGATGAAGAATGGTGTAAGGAACGTCTCCTTCAACAATAGGCTCAACAATCACCGGTAAAATAGCAGGATATGTCATCATAAGAGTTTTAGCACGAGATCACACCCATCTGAGGTAAGGCTCCATAGGGATAGAGTATTTTGGTTCAAGAGTATTGTTGTCAATCTTATTCACTATTCTCCAAGCTCGTATAAACCTTTGACTGTAACCTTGAAGATCGTTATCATAATCGAACATAATACCTTGAATAATAATATCATGAGGACCATCATTTCGAGCATAACCAAATTGACGTAGTGCCAAAGAGGGATTATAAGTAATGCCTCCCCTTATGCCAAGGAGTGGCACATTAGCAAATTCTCCACAGCGGTCAATGATAGTGATGTTTTCCATAGATCGGGAACACCAATGAATATCTGAATGAGAGAGTGACATTATTCTTCTAGACCGCCTAAATCCTTGTTAATTCTTCATCACAGATCGAGGAAGGTGTGAAATAAACCACCTTGATAGTAGAGGTATGCAACACATCAGAGTTTCTTGCGCCTTCGTAGTACGAGTGTGAAGAGAGTCCAAGATATCTCCAAGCAAAGCAGGCACGGGATTATGAGTCAGAAATATGTTAATGGCGTATACATCTATGAATTGGTCTGGATTAAGGAACAACACCAAACTGTAAATCAACAAGGCCAAGATCTCCTCAAAAGCATTGTAACTCATAGCATCCAAGAATACCTGGGATCTCTCTATCAATACTTTAGCCAGAATACCCTTAACTCCACTTATTGTTTCTAGTACAATGTTTGACTTCTTCAAATGTAAGGCTGCTGCAATAATTTCAGGTTTAGACTCCTTCTCTAGGCCTGTGAAAGGTTTTCGATCAAGGATAGGAACACCAAGTAGTTTGGAGAATTCTTCCATTGTGGGCACCAACTGATAATCGGGAAATGTGAAACAATGATTTTTAGGGTCAAAGAACTGGAACAAAACACTCATCATGTCTTCATTGAACCCTGAATTAACCAAATCAAGTAGATAACCATGCTTTTTAATGAACCGAGAGTTCTCAGGAACTTTTGAGACTAATTCCTTAAGCTTGAAAGGTATCTTTACAAAGTTGATCTGAATAGTGTTCCTACGAGCGGAAGCCATAACCTGCAACAAAGAACAAAGATAAATCCTTTGGTCCTTGAAATGGTTAGTGAAAATTCTATATGATAATGTGATGATGTTATGATGTTATATTCAAAATAAGTAGATGGCAAACACAAACAAGTCACATAAGGGCCTTAGGTTTAGAGGTTTGCATGAAGTTCATAGGTAAGTACCCTCCCCACTGAAGTTAGTTGGTCCAACCTGTCCTAGCAATAATCGGGTTCTAAGGGATCTCAATATCACTGATTCTTCTCAAAGGTTGTAGTTCAGTGTGGCAACTGACTTCCCACCAAAACATCCCAAGATTAGAATCTCAATGAGAGTAGCATCGAGTATCAACCAACTTTAGACTTCACCAAAGTCGGTTATCTCACTACTTTCTAATGGCCAAGATGGGTCAAATAGGATTCTAAAGGGTAGTTAGTGTTAATGACAACATATGGCAGCCTCATGTTATCCTTAACTTACTTAAGGAACATCAGAATCAATCAAGATGTCACACTAACTGTAGCCACCAGATCAACCATATCGGTATACACCGTACAATTTCCTTGGTCTATTGCTACTTACTTAAGGTACACTAGATCCGGGTTAGGATCTTTCTCAAAGTATCCCCACAACAAGTACCCTTTAAAAATAAAGCAATCAATTCAAACAAATAAAGTATCCTAACTCTAAGGTAACCCCTCTTTTAATTAGTACTCCCCAGCAGAGTCGCCGGTTCTGTAACACTGTGGGAGAACTGACTTGGTCGTTTTGGTTTACAAAAACTATGTTGCAGATAGCAAGAGTCGCCGCCAACTATTATTTTATCCAATAAACAATGGAATAAAAGAACAAGAAAGACCTTTGAAAAAAGATTTGAGTTCGGGGGGTAAGTTATACAAAGGGAAGGTGTTAACACCCTTTATATCCATGGTTATCCATGGGCTCTTAACTACTTAGTTCACTTTACTTTTGTTTGAAAAATAGTGTAGTGTGTGATTAGAAAATATTTTCATAAAGACTTTAACTTTGTACTGATCCTCGTATGGATGTATACAAAGTGTTTAGTTTGAAAGTATTTGAAAATGTGGGGGTGTAAAGAGTATTTTGAAAAAGGAGTGAGCAAACACTTAAGAACTATTTACCCTAAGTTTGTAAGGTTTTTCTTGTTATTTCTTTCCTTTAAGGGTATGACTGCCCTTACTATTAGTTAGTAAGTAGTCTTAACCTTGGATGTTTAAAGGGACGGGCGTAGGGTCATCGTATGGTCATAGAAGGCAATTTTGTAGGGGTATCTTAGTAATTCGAAGGGACTATCATCATTTTCGTAGGGTCATCGAGGGACGAGATCATTTGTTCGTAGGCAACTCGAAGAGACAACGAAGGACTATGATCTTTTATCTGAAGGGACTTAATGATTTTATTCGTAGGCAACTTTACTAAGATACCCCCACGTTCAAGGGACTTGACCATTTATCGTAAGGAAACAAAGAGAGATTACCCTAAAGGTGTAGGTATGCAAGTGTGTTTGATTCAGTTATTTTAATCTTGAAAATTTAGGGTTATCTAACAATTGATTTTAGTCTTGCCATACAATCCTATTAAACATATATTTAACAATTTAGAATTTTTTACGGTAATGGCACACTCCCCAAAAATATATACCAAAATGCCACTATTTGAAAAAAAATATACTGAAATGTCATACAAAGTACATGGGTTCGTCCACCCCATGTACAAACCTTAACAGGTTCGCCCACCTAATGGACAAACCCTATTTTTTCTGACAGTTTTGCAACGGTTCGTCCATACCAAGGACTTACCTATTATTTTCTTCAATGGTTCGTCCATGTAATGGACTTACCCCATTTGTGTTTTTTCTTTTTCCAATTTTAATAATACATAAATTAATTATTACATTAATAATACAAAAAATAATTCTTACACTTTAATAATACAATAATTAATTTTTTTAATTAAATTCAACATTTTAATTAAAATAAAAAAATAACATAATACACAAATATAATTCAAAATAATATTACATTAATTTAAAATAATATTTGACCATTGAATCTGTAAGCACAATTTGACCATTGAATCTCACTATATCATTCCATTGTACCTCAAATATTATTATTATTATTATTATTATTATTATTATTATTATTATTATTATTTTTCAATTAATCTAAATTAGTATGTTCCAATTAAAATCTTGAAGAAGAAATATGTCTTTTAAAATTCTATTTTTTTATTAATGGATTGTCTTTATTATTAAAGAATTTAGAAACAATGTTTAAAGAGTTTGTTTCTATTTATTTATTTTTGCAACAATTGAAAAAATATTAACCAATATTTATATCTATCAGCTTTATTTGTTTATAATATTTTTTTAAAATATTTAATATATTAATTATAAAGATGTGACATTTATTACGGTTAATGAAATTGATATCAGAATAATTATTGTTATTTTTAAGAATATGGTTTAACTTTATATGTTATTTTTAAGAATATGGTTTAACTTCTTTAATGTTAAATATCATTTCCAGTTATAAAATAAATTCATTAAATAACAATAATTATTCTGATATTAATTTCATTAACCGTGATAAATGTCACATCTTTGTAATTAATATATTAAATATTTTAAAAAAATATTATAAACAAATAAAGCTGATAGATATAAATATTGGTTAATATTTTTTCAATTGTTGCAAAAATAAATAAATAGAAACAAACTATTTAAACATTGTTTCTAAATTCTTTAATAATAAAGACAATCCATTAATAAAAAAAAATAGAATTTTAAAAGACATATTTTTTTTAAGAATATGGTTTAACTTTATATGTTATTTTTAAGAATATGATTTAACTTCTTTAATGTTAAATATCATTTCCAGTTATAAAATAAATTCATTAAATAACAATAATTATTCTAATATCAATTTTATTAACCGTGATAAATGTCATATCTTTGTAATTAATATATTAAATATTTTTAAAAAAATATTATAAACAAATAAAGCTGATAGATATAAATATTGGTTAATATTTTTTCAATTGTTGCAAAAATAAATAAATAGAAACGAACTCTTTAAACATTGTTTCTAAATTCTTTAATAATAAAGACAATCCATTAATAAAAAAATAGAATTTTAAAAGGCATATTTCTTCTTCAAGATTTTAATTGGAACATACTAATTTAGATTAATTGGAAAATAATAATAATAATAATAATAATATGTTATTTTTTATTTTAATTAAAATGTTGAATTTAATTAAAAAAATTAATTATTGTATTATTAAAGTGTAAGAATTATTTTTTGTATTATTAATGTAATAATTAATTTATGTATTATTAAAATTGGAAAAAAAAAACACAAATGGGGTAAGTCCATTACATGGACGAACCATTGAAGACAATAATAGGTAAGTCCTTGGTATGGACGAACCGTTGCAAAAATGTCAGAAAAAATAGGGTTTGTCCATTAGGTGGGCGAACCTGTTAAGGTTTGTACAAGGGGTGGACGAACCCATGTATTTTGTGTGGCATTTCAGTATATTTTTTTCAAATGGTGGCATTTTGGTATATATTTTTGGGGAGTGTGGCATATCAGTAAAAAATTCAACAATTTATAGTGCGGAGAAACAAAAACCTAGTTTTAAGCTATTATATGGCTTTGGGAGAGATACATAATTATGAAAAATCCTGGCAGAAATATAAAATGCGGAAAAATAAACCTAAGTTATTACAAGGCTTTAGCAGTTACATTATTATGAAAACAAATCGAGCGAGAAAATAAATCTGAATAATACAACTTCATACAAACTATACATTTATTCTAAGAAATAAAATCGAGAAGAAAATGTGAAGGAGGTGAAAGTATTGGATATTCGTTTAATTTATTTAAAAATTAATAATTTAATTAATAATAAAACCTAATTTAATTTAATTATGAAAAATATTTTTTTTTTGTATATTTTATGATTTTATGAAAAAAAAAATAGTATGTTTTCTATTTTTTTGATTGGTTAAAATAATAAAATAATTGAATTAATTAAAACAAATTAAAATGAAAGAAAATAAAAGAAGAAAAATAGGAAGAAAGAAAAGATAAAAAAATAAAATATAGGTAGGGGCGCTGAGAATAGTCCTTTGAGTTCATTGGTGCCCTCAATTTAGTCTGAAAGTTCTTGTAGAAGGAGATACAAAGCTTGAAAGCTTTATGCCCTAACAATGGCAATTCCTCATACTCGCACCTAAACCTGAAAACAATGGATCTAAATGATCCTAAACAACATGTTAAACACAAATATGAAGAAAAAAAAACAATGAACATGACATATGATGAAAGTTTCGAAGAAAGTAAAAAAAAAACAAGAGGCGACCATGTTTATGGAGCATTCATCATGCGTTTTCAACCTTCACCAATGATAGGGATTGCCTCCTAGGATCTTTTTGAAGATGTTTAGACGTGGAAAAGTGATGTAAACTTGTTGATATTGATTTTGCAACTTGCCATAATTTCTTCACCTTATGGAACTTTTCTCTAGGATTCTTGTGCAAGAAATTTCATCCTCATGACTTGTGTGTATGATGAGTATATATAGAAGTGTAATCTAGGTAAAAAAAATTGGGCTTGGGTGAAGGAAGTTTGGTTGCTTTAGAATGAAGTTTCTTCCTTTCTATTTTGGTCAAATTTTGGTATTAAGACATACTCTTTTGGTTTTGCACGAAATTGGATCCTTATAATGATCATAAACATCAAATATTTGATCCTAAAATAGTCCTAAGATCAAATATTTGATTTTTCAAAAAATTTCTTAATTAAAATTGAATTTAAATGAATTAAATCCAATATAATATAAAATAAATATTAAAAATCAGATATTATGATTTATGGGTCGTGAATGATCTTATAATTGAGTTTGGGTTAGAAAAATATGGGCCCATTTGGAAGAAACTTGAGTTTTGGTCATTATTTGCTTCATACACCTCCTCAAAATTGCCAAACTTCAACAATGCATAACTCTCTCAATTTTTATCCCATATATGTGTTCTAGGAATTTTTAGAAAGCTTAGAGTGTCCTATAACTACTCCTTTTTGTTCCATGTCCATTTGATCTTCCATTTTCAAGTTATGAGCTTTTGAAAATGTTGACTTTTTGTTGACTTTTAAAAGGACCTGTAATGTCTTGGCTCATATCTCTCAAATGAAACATTTATGGTCTTGGATTATGATAAACAAAGTTGTAGGGAATTAAATTTCTTTCAAGATGAGATTTGGATGGGAAATTTTTGATGAAGCATGTGAAAGTTATGGCTGGTCAAAGTACAATTGACTTTTCCTGCACAAACCCTAATTTAGTAACTCCTGATTCTTGATGATTCTGAGGTTTCCTTGATGAATCATGATCAAACCTTGATCAAATGATGAATTTCACCTCATAATCTTCATTTTGACCAAAAATATTGAAGTTTGACTTTGTGTTGACCACAATTGACTTTTTGACCAAGTTAACTGATGTTTAAGTATCTGAGCATCTGACTGATCAAACTTGTAGGATAGGCCTTGAAACTTTACATGAGGATCCTTTGAAGTATATGGGACACCATGAAGTCCAATTGAGCCTTTAGAAGTCCAATTTTCTTTGAGAAACTCAAAACCCTGATTTAAGATCCATTGCTTAGGATGAGGCTTTGTCTGATGAAACCTTGAGTCCCTTTGAGCAATTGAGAATCTTGTGACCATTAGGAGACCTCTTGAGACATATTTTCTTGAATATGTGAGGGAAAATTTTGGGGTACAACAACCTTTATCTCGCAGCATTGAGGACAATGTCTGAGATAGTGTGGGAGAAGGGTAATTAGTAATTCCATTTCTGTTAGAAACAAAGTTATTAATCAAAATATTTTAGTTTATTTAATCTCCTCCATTATTTTTAGCCATAAAAAAATTTCCTTAAGAATGCATTCACTTGACATACCCTACGAGTATATAGGTTGATAGGTTATGTTATAAAATTGAGAAAAGACTTAACAAAATTGATATAGTCTTGACACCTTAGACCCATAGATATGCGATATCGATTTGGATACCTTTTATACCAAAATCTGAAGCTTTAGTCCTAAATTAGCCCCAAGTAGTTTATATTGACAGTCAACACCGCCTGAAGCACAAGTTACGTGGAGAGTCGATCCAAATAAGTGATTGATACTTAAAATGCCAAAAAAAAGAAAAAGAAGAAATGTTTAAATCAAGCATGCAAATGATAAATAAATCAAGTTGCAAGGATGCAAAAACATGCGAAAAAAGGCAAAGCAAAGTCTGATGTTAGTTGGTTCAGAGGTATCTGGTTCTGAACTCGGTAGGGTGAATTACAATTTGATCCCCTACACTTGCACTCAGTACATTAAAGGGTTACCACACTTGTGTACCAGACCCCGTGTTAGAAAAAAGATCAAATTCACCAACAGGTTACTCCATTATGCGCGTGTAAAGGTAAAGGGCTTAATGTGATTGTGTCATAATGAAATCGAGTGAAATAGAAATGAGAGCATTAGGTTGAGCTATAATAGAATGATTCAGATTGGTTTGTATAGGGGGTTTATGTGCATTATATGTTTTTAGTGTCATTAGTGTATCTTTAGTGTTTGAGTTACTATCGGTTCTTTTAGCAAAATGCCGCACAACCACATATGGATAGGTAATGTGTTCCATGTCTGTGTTTGAGGGATGTTTTCCAAAAAAAAACTATTTGATTATTTGCTTGAGGACAAGCAAAGATTCATGTTTGGGGGAGTTTGATAACACAGTTTTATATCGATTATTTAACTTGGTTTCCGATTATTTAAGTTATTATTTTCCGTATTTTGAACGATATTATGCGAAGTTTGTGTTTGTTTTGTAGGTATTAAGATTTATATAACTTATGGAAGAAAAGAATCAAAATGAGACAAAAATGAGGTTTTTAGCAGAAGATTTGAAGCAAATAACAGAAAAGAGAGTTTCTCCATTCTGGAAGCCAGACGGACATCACACCATTTGGATGACTGTCCCACATTGCCAAGTTCAGATGACCGTCACACCATAAGACGATCGTCACAGGTCAAAAATCCAGAATCCTAAAGCACGCGCCTCAGTAAATAACAGAGAGCCATTACCACAACATTCTCTCATTCAACTCAGATATTTTCTCACTCGTTCCAATCTCAGTCCACATACACAATCAAGGCCATGAAATTTAAGCTCCTGAAAATTCTCAACAACAAGACCTCGTGAAAGCTATAAATAGAAGCTGCTTTGTGTTTCAAAGGGAGCTTCGACCATTCTACCAAATTTCTGTCGTTTTACCAGTCGAAGCCATTCATTTTCCTTGATCCGAGATTTTCTTTTTTGTTTATTTTTCAGTATTAATTTAGTTTTCGTTTCCGAACCTTAGTGATAGCTTCTTACATGGGGAAGTTATTGCCATTTACTTGCTTCCAGCCACTGCCTTTCTTTAATATAAATTTCCTGTAAAAATTCTTAATCCAAGTGTACTTTATTCATGTTCATTATTGAATTATATGTTTTATTTTCTAATTACTATGTCCGTGTGACTTATGGAAACGACAATACTTGGTCTTGTCTGTATTTGGCTTGCTCGATAGTTGTTTCGGGAATCTGACCCCGGCTTGGCAGAACTCGAAATTCGCACACTCGGATAGGATCGTTTCCCGCGTCGCCGTGAGAGGAGTGTAGTCGTGGAATTTTCCCACGGGTCCTTTATGCTCCCGCGGTTCACAGGAGCGTTCTTCCTTTCTTTTGTCACCTCCCCGTCGTGACGTCGAGGGGTCGTCGTGTTTGGGAGGCTTTGTGTCCTTGTTACGCCGAGTATCACGGGTAGTATTTGTTGCTTCTTTCTCCTTATATTGTATGTAGGCTTGTGCCTCGAGGAGAAAGCCGTCGAGCATGGCCGGTGTCTCGATCTCCACGGCCTTCCTGAAATCACTATGAGGTCAGAGTCCTCGCTCCAAGAGATATTTCTTCATATAGTCCATGGTCGAAACTTGGACAACTTCTTTATTAAACCTCTCAATGTATGCTCGGAGGGGCTCTTCTTTTCCTTTAACGATTGCCTCCAACGATGCCTCGGTTTTGGGATGACACCAGGAGGCTGTAAAATGTTGGGAGAACGTCCTTCCCAGCTGCTTCCACGAGGTGATGGACTCGTAGGGAAGACTCTTGTACCAGGACATGGCCCCCTTTCTCAAAGTCGTGGGGAAAAGACGACATTTGATAGCTCCCCGGACACCTCGATAATCCAGCAAAGCGTCGATGTTTTCAATGTGTTCGTCTGGATCGGTCGTGCCATCATAGATCCCCAAAGGTGGAGGTTTTTCAAGTCCCTTTGGGAGTCTCATAGACATGATTTCTTCGGAGAGGGCCGCGAGGCTCATCCTCGTCGCTGGAAAATGGGGTGGCTGAACGAGAGTGATCGCCACGATGCCTGCGGGGAGGAGATCTTGATCGATTCCTGTTATCCTTGGGGGATAGTCGTGCCCCAGACTAGAGTTTCATTCATGTTTTCTTCGTTTGAGGGGACTTGTTACTCCTGGGAGACAAATGGGTCCTCTTCTTGATAGAATCAGAAGCTTCTGGTTGTTGATCTTTCCTCTTCCTGGGCGACCTGCTACGAGACCGACGATGCTTCCTCGCCGGGGTAGGTGACCTAGAGCTTCTTGATTTCTCAAGAACGTCCAATCTTTTGCTCTGGCGTAGGAGCATAAGGTTGATGGTGTTGGTCGCTTCGACCAATGCTGCTAGTGTTTGGTTTGTCCCCTCCGGAATGGGGATCAAAAGGATATCAGCGGGCGTGATATCTGGCTGATGGGATAGTTCAGGGGATATGGATGTTGTTCGTCCATCCTGAGAGAGATCCGGCTCCCCGAGGGAAGGGTTTTTCAAGTCACTGTCTCATTGCTTAACGGGGACGCTGGAGAGAGCATGAGCTACGGCGGAATCCTCTTGGTGAGCCATCAAGAATGAAATCGAGAGTGATGTTTTGTCTTTACAAACAGAGGGTGAAAAGACGGGGACACGATGTTTCCCACAGACAAAACCACTGATCTTACTTAGTGATCAGAACTTCAATGGTTGTTGACATGGATCTTCGAGTCTGCTCGTGCGATAAGGAGAACGGGAGGGGGTGTATCTCCAATGTACTCCGATGCCAAAGTCAAAACAGGCACAAGAGCTAGCAATTATGAGTAAAGTGCTTCAGTAGAGAATATTCAATACCTGACCCTCTCAAATGAGAGGGTTTATATAAAGAGCCCCTAGCGCGTGGCCAACAGTCCCTATTTTTGGGTCTGGATCACGGATCCCCAAAAAATAGGTAACTGCCAGGAACAGAGCGAGGACGAGCATTATACTCAGGAGATATTGTGTCGGGCACGAAGCCCCCGAGTGAGAGTTGTCCTGGTCGATTCTGGGCGGTCCCTGTCATAGCCGAGCAGAGGCCATGGATGAGGAGGGGGACGACCACTATGGCAATGGGTCCCTTGGATAATGAGTTATTGGGCTATTTCATGGGCCAAAAGGGTTGGGCCATACCTAGTCGTTGGTCCAGTTCATCACACTTTCATTGTTCAAGATGATTTCGACTCATCTGATGTTCTTGTGGTTTCAAGAGGCAATTCAAGAAAAAAAATGGATTATGGATTCAAGTTTCACTTGGCACATGACTCCAAACAAATACGTGTTTGAGGAATTATGTGATCAAGATGACGAATTAGCGTTGCTGGGAAACAATAAAGCTTGCAAAATTACAAGTATTGGATTTGTGAGTTTCAAGCTCCATGATGAGTCAATAAGGCTATTGACTGAAGTCAGGTATGTACCTGATTTGAAGAGAATTTTGATTTCTCTTTGTGAATTTGACAAGAAGGGAAATTTCTTTCAAGGATAGAAAAGTATCATAGGAGTCATGAAATGGTCGAGGGAAGTCTTGAGAGGCGTGAAGAAACAAGGCTTGTATACCCTCGAGGCTGAAGTTGTAAGTGGTTCGACAAATGTTGCATCCATGAAACTGTTTTCGAAGACAAAATTATGGCGCATAAGATTGGGCCATGTCAGCGAGAGAGGCCTGGTCGAACTGGGGAAACAGAATCTGCTAGGTGGTGACAAAGTCGAGAAGTTGGAGTTTTGTGAACCTTGTGTATCTGGTAAATCTTGTAGGTGAAGTTTAACAAAGGTAAACAAAGAACACAGGGATCCCTTAATTACATTCATGTTGATCTTTGGGGGCCTACAAGGAATCCTTCACATTCAGGTGCAAGGTATTTTCTATCCATAGTTGATGATTATTCCAGAAAGTTATAGGTATTTATTCAAAATACTAAGGATGAAACTTTTGAGAATTTCAAGAGTTTGAAGGTTCTGGTCGAAACTCAAACTGGCGGAAAGGTCAAGAGGTTGAGAACCGATAATGGCCTTGAATTATGCAATGAAGCTTTCGACAATTACTGTGTCGAGTCTGGGATTACAAGGCATAAGACTGTAGCAGGTACTCTCTGCAAAATGGTCTAGATGAGAGATTCAATCGAACAATCCTCGAAAGGGTTACATGCACATTGGTTAGTGTTAGATTGAATAAGGTGTTTTGGGTTGAGGCTGTTTTGACCATAACATATCTGATAAACAAGTGTCCTTCAACTGCGTTAGATATGAAGACACCTGAAGAAGTTTGGTCGGGACATCCACCAGATCTCGACAAACTGAGAGTATTTGGATGTGTGACGTATGCTCACATTAGGAAAGATAAAGTCAAACCTATAACTCTGAAATGCATGTTCATGGGATACCTGAAGGAGTCAAATCCTATAGGTTGTGGTTCCTATAGCCAGGTCATAAGAGGTGTATCACCAGTCGAGATGTAGTTTTCAATGAAGCTGGGATGACTTTCAAGAAAACTGATGATGTTGACGAAGAGCTGGAACATGGAGAAATTCCTATTGAGGTGGAGCATATTGATGTTGAATTGCATGACCCAGATGAAGTCAAAGAAGAAGCATAAATTGATTTCGAAGATGAGGAGACTGATAATGACTACTTGCTGGCAAGAGACTGATAATGACTACTTGCTGACAAGAGACAAGCCTAGAAGAGTCATCAAGCCACCTCAAAGACTTTGTTATGCATATCTTATAACTTATGCCTTAATCTCTGCAAGTGAGGTTTTAGACAAAGAACCTAAAGACTATAAGGAAGTTATGATGAGTTGAAATAAGACTGAATGGCTGAAGGCCATAGATGATGGGATGAAATCTCTTCATGATAAAAACACATGGAACTGATCGTAAAAACTGTTGGAGCCAGGTTAATCAGCTGTAAATGGATTTTCAAAGTTAAGGAAGGAATCAACAGAGTGACGTCAAAGATATAGAAGGCAAGGTTGGTTGTAAGGGGTTTCACTCAGAAAGAAGGTGTGGACTTCAATGATATGTTCTCTCCTTTTGTGAAGCATAAGTTCCTTCGAATGTTGCTTACCATAGTAGAATAGTTCGACCTTGAACTGGAACAGATGGATGTGAAGACTGCGTTCTTGTATGGTGATCTTGATGAAATAGTCTTGATGAGGCATCCTGAAGGGTATATCAAAGAGGGAAAAGAATAGTATGAGTGCAAACTGAAGAGATTTTTATATGGGCTGAAACAATCTCTTCGACACTAGAATATGAGATCAACAAGTTCATGGCACGCATAATTTTCATCAGAAGTCAGTTCAACCACTATGTTTACTTATGATTTCGACCGGGTAATTCATTTGTTATTTTGTTGCTTTATGTGGATGATATTCTAATAGTAAGCAATAATGTCAAAGATGTAAAGAGGGTGAAGGCTGAACTCAATAAGGAGTTTGATATGAAGAATCTGGGAGCTGCGTCCATGATTCTTGGGATTGACATCTGAAGAGATATAAAGTAGTCAAAATTATGTTTATCTTAAGAGGCATACCTACGGAAGATTCTAGAAAAGTTTGGTATGTCAAATTCAAAGCCGGTTGTAACTCCGACAAACCCTTAATTCAAGCTGAGTATACATCGGTGTCCCAATACTGATGTTGAAAGAACTTATATGGATAACATTCCATATGTTAACATAGTAGGTTCTTTGATGTATGTTATGATATGTACTAGACCCGATATAGCATATGGAGTAAGTCTTGTAAGCAGGTAGATGGCGAATCCTGGAAAGGCTCACTAGCAAGCATTAAAGTGGATTCCAAGGTACATAAATGAGTCTCTGAGCAGAGTCCTAATTTATGGTGGAGCCTTGGGTGAAGATAGTAAAGCAGTAATCGAAGGATATGTCGACTCTGATTATGTAGGTTGTATGGATTCCAGAAAATTTATTTTTGTATATGTTTTCACTATGTTTGGCACATCAATTAGTTGGAAAGAAACACTTCAGAAGGTTGTTACCTTATCATCCACTAAAGCGGAATATATTGCCTTAACTGAAGTTGTAAAGGAAGTATTGTGGCTTGAAGGTTTTGCAAAGGAGATGAAACTTTAAGGTCGAAGTATCATTGTTAAATGTGATAGTCAAAGTGTAATACACATGTCGAAGAACTCAGCCTATCATGAGCGAACCAAGTACATTGATGTGAGGCTGCATTTTGTCAGAGGGGTAACCGAGTGTGGAGAAGTCCAAGTGCAGAAGGTTTCGACAGATCATAATGTTGTTGATATGATCACCAAGACGTTACCCAGTTGCAAGTTTTTTCATTGTATGCAGTTGATAAAGCTGCATGAAGAAAGCTAGTTTGTTTCTTGTTGTTATAGAGTTTGTTCCAAGGTGGAGATTTGTGAGATATTGGAACGAACTCCAGGCTTAGCATGTCATCGAAGACCGCTCACACGTTGTTGTCAAATTGGGCCTTGTGTTATGGATCCAATTGTTTAAGTTAGCTTGTACCCTAAGTTAGCTTGTAATGAGTAATTGTTAAAAAGTCCATTATGTTAGTATGTTAGTTTTCTTATAAATAACATACTAGTCTCTCATCTTTTGAATAAGGGAAAATAGGAAGATAAAACCCTAATTCAAAAGTGAGAGAGGTTATTTGTTATTCTTGTATACTTGTATCTTGTTTCAAGAGAAAGGAAAGAATATCAATTTATAACTAATCTTTGTTGTTGTCCTTGGTTACCCTAAACCCTAACCTTTGTGGGTTTCTTGATCATAAATAAACGTATTAAACTTTGTTTCTAAGGTATCTGATTCACAATACTATTAACAAATGTTAGATTCCTTACCACAACAGTTTCATCGACATTGTTATTTCTGCATTAAATTTCAAAAGGAAAAAAATTATCATCAGATGTTAGATTTAAAAGTAACCATTCACGAATCTTTACCAGATAAATAGGCAATTGTATAGCAGATCACAATGTGTTGTTAAGGTACTTACTCAAATTAGGAATATGAAATAATCCCTCAAGCCACCTGTTTCTAATTCAAACCCAGGAATTCAACAAATTTGAGTCCGTTGAATCACGTCAAGATCTTTGCTGAAAGGAATAATTCCCCTTTATTAGATCTGTAATGTTAACTATTGAATGTTAATTTTGTGATGAATCTTCTTTTTAGAACCCATTGAAATGGAAATTGTTGGATCTGGATCTCGAATGTCAACTATGGAATGTTAAATGTGGTTTTGTTTCAGAACCCATTAAAACACAAATTTCTCTTCTTTTTATAACCTAAAAAAATAACAAAAAATACATTAGTAAGATTTAACAAAAATAACCAAATTTTTTTGTTGGAATAAGAGTTGTTGACAGTAATGAACTCACCGGAACGAGTAACTCACCAGAAGATTTGTTGGAGGAAGAACGAAAATGCATAGGGAAGCTTTAATGGAAGAGGAAAGAACTATAACTTTGAGGAAGAACGAGGATTGGAGAAGAAAAAGAAATTAAGGCAAAGGTATTTCACATGTTTAATAATAAATATTAATAAATTGAAAATAAAGAAAACAAAATGACAGGTAAGATACATACTGCTAAGTAGACTGTCGAATATGCACAACATTTTTTCTCATATTTTAACGGAATTGATCAATTTGAATAACGAAAACGTTTTAAGGGACTATAATGTAACTTTTTTTTAACTAAGTGACTAAACAGAAACAATAAAATGGTTTAAAGGACAAAAGAATAGATCAAGCCTTAAAGTTATAATGATGACGCATTGACACTGATGTCAGTGAAAGGGTTTGAACGATGTCAAAAATAATTTCAAAAATGTCTTTTTTCTCCTTTTTTTATTAAAAGGAAAGTCAAAACATGACATTTTGGGGGACAATTTATCACCTCAGATTTTTGACACAAGCTTTAATTATAAGGATTTGACAAATTTTTGATTTGTTTGATGATTTGGGTATTATATAGGTCAAATGAGACCATGGAATTAGAACATGCATTTCGACGAACTTGTCTTGTCAAAAGATGGTGCCAACTTTTCCAAGCAGTTGGTTAAAGCCTAAGGATTTTATTAGTTTTGGGACTTAGTGAAATTTAGAGTTTATAAAGTGTTGTTATTCTCCATGCGGTCAAAACGAGATGTAAGCGGATAAGATCAAATAGTTATCTGAGAACACATGGAAGCATGTCGAGAATGAAGTTTGCATGGAGATAAAGACGTTGCATAATTTGCTTAGTTGACCATTGCAAGCGGTGGAGTTATGACTAGTATTTAAATAGTGTTCACTTATAATTTTAGGGGTCCACAATTGTACACAAATTCTATAAACTAGAAGTATTTTGTTTGGCAAGAAAATATTTGTGAGAATGTATGTATCTTCATTTCATTTTATGAATTAAATTCTTTATTTTCAATTTATTTATTTATTGCATTGAATTTTATTTCAATAATTTTTAAATTTCTTTTAATTTCAACTTTAGTGTCAAACATGTTTCAAATTTATGATGATTTTAACACAATATGTCTTGAAATCTTTGAGTTTAATCCTATAAGTGAAATAAAATTTGTTTTTGTTTGCCAAATCTAACTGTAAACAATTACTTTTTCTTTGAGACACTTTGAAGTCGATAAGACGAGACACAAAAAGAAAATATTAATGTATCATTTGTGACACTAACACATAAACAAAGCACATTAAAGCGAAAAAACAACTATGCACACAATAGAACATTGTCTTGAAACCAAATCATCAATTTAACAAATTTAATTAACATCAATCTCAATAAGAGATATTTAATCTACAAACGTCTAATTCTAACTATTACTTGACTCTATCTGCAATCCGCGACTCCCATAAGACACATAACTCAAATAATTACATGACAATATAGACATAATACTACTCTTTAAAGGCTGAGATTTTAGGTCATTCAAACTCGTTATATAAACTTAACACCTTCACCACTTAAATTAGATTTTTTTTTAACTCAAAAAATCTTAGGATCTATACTAACTTTGAAAGATCAGCCAAATACCATCATCTACCCTTAGTAATCCAAATTCCAAATCAAACACATACATGACAATTGACAACTAATCTATTTTGAAACATGTATCAATAGTCTCTATGTAAACAAGACACGAATATTTTTCATTTTTTTACTCCAACCTTATGAGTATTTTCGTACGATAGGCATGAATTTAGGAGCGAAAAGAAACCGTAATCGTATTTTGTGCCGCTACTCAACAAACCCCCGCTCTCCCAAGATCTACTCTTTCCCTCGCCGATAACCGTCGTGGCATCGCTCCATCACTACTCGCCGTCCTTTCCCTCTCTTTCCATTCTTCAATTTCGTTTTCACATTGTGTGCCCTAGGGTTATTTTAGCTTCAAAATCGAAACCGCTCTTGAATTGTATCATCCATTTTTCTTCTCACCGTTCAGAATTTGTTGCCGGAGTTGTTACATGATAGATGGGAACGCGACCGCAGCAATCGCGTGTAGATGAAGAGGACGAGGAACTACTCGGTTGTGGAACTACGATTTCGGGCCAATCAGGTTCTACTAGTCGGAGTGCTGGGTTGGGGACTACCGCCGGTGATAACGCTGCTCTCAAATTAAACCATCTTGACATACATGATGATGATGCTGCATCACAGGGAGCAGTTGCGTGAGTCTTTTCTAAACTTTGCTCTTTCTCGATTGAATTCAATGTATTATGTGATGTGATGCAAGTTGCTATTTACCTGCGGATTTTATGTTTGGTCTAGCTTGGGATAAAATGTTGGTGATTTTTTGTGTACTTCTTGTTCTTCACGTGTGTTCAACTAAGTGTAAATGCTTTGAAGTGGCTACTGTGCTTGAAATTGGCTTTACATTACTTCCAAGTTTATGAAGCACGGACACCCCGAACACAACACTGACACGGCGGCACCGGTAATAATTTGAAAAAATGAATAAATTAAAGGTAATCATTGGTGCCGGTGTTAGTGTCCGGCACGAAAATGGACACATTTTTCTTCAGAGGTGTAGGTGCTTACATAGCTTTCAAGTTTCAATTCTATCTATTATGATCGGTAGGGTTACAATTAATATAATATTTTTTTTATTAGTTACTATTAGTTTAAATTGATTCTCAACTACTCATTGTTTAAGCAGTAGCAAGAAGAAAAAGAGAGGTCAACGAGCTGTTGGGGGCGATAAGAGTGGAAGAGGGCTTCGCCAATTTAGTATGAAAGGTTTATGATCTGTCTTGATTGACCACTTTGTTCTTTAATGTGTGTATAGTTTCATTAACTTTTAACTGGTTATTTACTCTATCCTTGCAAAGTTGCATTTAGAAGGCTAATTTGAACTTGTGCCATGCTTTGCTTGTAAGTGTTCGGAAGAGATAATAAAAGTACTTTATTAAATGTCATAAGCTCTTCACAATACTTATTGTAGCAACTTACCAAACATATGGTTTATGTTAATTTCCTCTTCAATTGTAGAAAGAGCTTATATATAAGCTCTTGGATGATAAACACTTATTGAAATAACACTTTTACTAATCTGTTTACTCAATTATCCTCTTAGTATGCTGAGTATTGGGATTCTAATTGTGAAACTTGCAGCAGCGGTTCTTGTGTTAATTAGATGGACATTTTTTTTTAGGTCATTTTGACAATTTTCTTTTAGGTTTTGCCTCTTATTTATTGTTGATTGTCTGCAGTGTGTGAGAAGGTAGAAAGTAGAGGAAGAACAACTTACAATGAGGTTAGGACTTTACTTAAACCTTTTTTTTTTTAATTTTAAAATCATAGTTCTCAATCATGGATAGCAAAGTGGAGCAGCCAACTCAAAAAATGCTATACGAGGATGACCGCTATTCTAAAATATAAAATCTTTTAAACAGATTAAATAAATGAATCTATAAGTACATACATGTTGGAAAGTTAAACTAATTTCTAAGGGTTAATGTATATCATAGAATAAAATTGGTACCTTCTATTATTTTTTAAAATATTTCTGTCAATGATTATGCTTGATTTTTCTTGGGGATAAAACTGCTTGTGGTAATTATTGGCATTAGGAACTTGTTGTGGACTTGTAGCCTGCCTCCCCCTCATGACATGTTTTCCCGTTCATCTATATTATCTATCTCTTTTTATACTAGTTATTATTCCTTATTTCCTTTTTTTTTTTGTAATTTTTTAATAATATAGGTGGCAGATGAACTTGTGGCTGAGTTTTCTGATCCAAGCAATAGTGTTTTGACCCCTGATCAGGTTTTCTTATCTTCACTAACAATTTAAAAATTATTTTCTGCTTACATATTAAAGGTATAAGATATGTATTGTGGGCTAATTTTTTGGGGGAATGAAAAATTTTCAGCAACAATATGATGAGAAAAACATCCGTCGAAGGGTCTATGATGCTCTTAATGTTCTCATGGCTATGGATATTATATCCAAGGATAAAAAGGAAATACAATGGAAGGGTCTTCCTCGTACCAGTCTGAATGATATTGAAGAACTAAAGGTTTGCCCACAGTCTTGAGCTGTAACTTTTTTGCTCTGTGGCTTATATGCTTTAACTGCAGTGATGTTCTGAGCTAATCCTAAAATACAATGAAGGATTATTTTAACTCATTAACTTGATTAAATAGACAGAGCGTCTTGGGCTCAGGAACAAAATTGAAAGGAAAACAGCCTATCTGCAGGAGCTTGAGGAGCAAGTAAGTCCAGCCTACTCTAATACATTTAATAAGGGAATAAGATCTTGGACCTGGATTGGTGCTTTTGAAGTATGCAATTGATTATAAGAAGATTCTAGCAAATTACGTCGTTTTTGTATAGTTCAATTTCTGTTTGCTAACTGCTTCTATTATTATATCAAGTTTGTAGGTCTTCAAAAACTCATTCAACGAAATGAGCAATTATGTAGCTCAGGAAATCCTCCCAGTGGAGGTGTATCTTTACCTTTCATTCTCGTACAGGTATGTTATCATCTCAATATCTTCCGTTTTTGGTCATTTGTGTAGTAAAAAAATACAATTAAATTATGCTTTGGATCTTCAATTGTGTGATGATTATATTACATTGATATCAACTCACTACTGAGCATGATACATGAACTTAAGTAGCTGGCATGAATTTTTATTTATAAATTTTTTAATTATAAGATATTATTGTGAGATTAGATCTAGTCTATAGCTGGTTAGTGAATTCACTAGAAACATTTTTTTCCATTTTTTTGGGCATTCGTTTGAATTTGTCTGACTGAAAGTAACTGCCACATACACTATTGCTATTTGGTTAATCTCTTACTTCTAAAATCCGTAGACACGTCCTCATGCAACTGTTGAAGTGGAAATATCAGAAGACATGCAGCTTGTTCATTTTGATTTCAACAGGTAAAGCTTAATTTTCCTTACTTGGCATTCTTTATGAATTATGAGGTAATTAGCTTTAGGTTTTTGTGTTGTCTTAATGTGAAGACACCCTAATTTGTGGTATCATAATATCCGGAAAGTGGAAACTAGTGTATCCTATATTTGAAGGTGAGTTTTGGAAGGTAGTTACTGCCAATGTGATGCTTTTATCCATGTGTTGGAAAATGTATATGCCACTTTTTATATATGTTTAATCTCTCTGCAGTTCTCCTTTTGAGCTGCATGACGACAATTATGTTCTCAAGGCAATGAATTTTTGTGAGAGTGAGAGACCACAGAGTGACAATGTCACGCACAATGTCGTGAATGGAGGAGAAGGTTCTAGCATGTCGGGCATGTATCAGTCACAGGTTCCTCTTTCAGTTTCAAACATGTCAGTTAGGCCTCCCACATCACCTCCACTCCCTGGAATATTAAAGGCGAGAGTTAAGCAAGAGCATTGATCTGCAAGCTTATGATATCATCTTACCTTAATTGAGCAGCCTGTATATTTTGTAAAGAAATATACTGAACTATAGACCTTCATAATAGTTAGTCACCGGTACATCTTTGGTAGACCAGAGAAGCAGATCGATCTGTTTGCTTCTTTATTGTTTGGGGTAGACTGGCAAATTCATTGGCTACTACCATCTATCATTCACTACCTTTTCGCCACATATTTTTACGGTAACTTCCCCCTCATGTAGTAAGAGAATTCAGTTGTAATAAATCGGTTACTACCTTGATAGCATGATTCACTGATTTACAGTGTAAATTGTAGAATTTTCCAGTTTATGATTGGTATTTGGACCAATGCATCTTGCTTGTCTTGTTGCTTGTGATGTTGGTATTTTCAACATCACTTTCATTTTGTATTATCCATATATTAGTTTATTACCTAATACCTAGTAATTTAGATGGTCTCCTTTTTTGCAATGCTCGTCTCCACATTTGCTAAAAATATTAGATAGGTGAACATCTCTGCAGATATATAAAGAAGTGGGGAGAAAATGCAAAAGGGAAATCATAGAATACTCAAACTTGTGCATAAATTCAATCCTTTATCATTGCATAGTAGAAGAAAAGCTTTTTGCATGAACATGACTGCAGTACTCCCCCGTTCTCAAATATAAGAATTTTTTTTTAATGGTTTTAAATATAAATATAAGTAAAAGACATCAATATTTTTACATTTATATATTTTGAACCATTTTTAAAACAAAAAGTTGAGGTAAAATTAAAAGGCTCCATGTTTTTAACGCATTTAAATATTTTTCTTAAAGACAGTTTTTATTTTTACAAATTTTGTAAAAGTGTGTTTTAGTGGCCTAGGGATGACACTAGTGGAGGGAGAAGGGTAAAAATATGGAATTGAATCTAGACACCCGATTAAAATGTCTACTTGACCAAACCAGTAGGTTGTAGTAATCACATGGGAATTTGGAGGAATTAACCTCCCACTCTGCAATATATATGAAAAGATGATCCTGGTCCTACAAATTTATTTTTAAATTTTTTGAAATTTATAGTCTTTTGAAATCTGTGGAGCATTATCGGAAATTTCATCCTGTTAAAATTTTAAAATTTCTGGTATTTATATTAAAATATGTATTAGAAATTTCAAATTATCTAGTGTTTACATTGAACTGTATATCAGAAAATTTTTCTGTATAAATTTCATACAAATTTCAAATACACTAAAAAAATTTTAAAATTTTGAAAATTGAATTCAATTGACCAGAAATTTCAAAATTTCTGTGTATTGAAAATTCCAAAATTTTTGGTATATCGAAAATTTTAAATACACTGAATTTTTTTTTTATTCTATATCAGAAATTTCATTATAACAAAATCTTTCATCAAATGACAGATTAGAGAAATATGAAATTTTGGGGGAATGTATTTGTCGTGGCATCGGGAATTTGTTATCCGAATAACCTAGGAACCAGTGATGCTCTTTGCTATGTTATGAGTTTGCTGTCACTGCTTTTTAATAAAATATGGATAATTGTAAAATTATTTTATATCTTTTTAAAGAAAATTTGTGCTAACTATCCTTTCTAACAAATAAATTTTAGGGTTTTTTACTTAAAAAAAAGTATATTGTTCTTTCAAGATCAAATACGTATTTTTTTCTAAGAAAAGAAAATATTTTTTAAAAACTTCTAAAACTATACTTAACTATCCTTGCATCTTCTGTACTCAATAATTCATGTAAATTTTTCACAACTTTATTAAGAAGTTAAAATTTTCACAACTTTATTAAGAAGTTAAAATTAATGAATATTTTTTAAAATAAAAGCAAAATAATTTTGCTAAAGGGTCGTTTGAGGATGACTGAATTTTTAGTTTATTGTTTTGAAAATCAATTTTAAAATCAAAATTTGCACAATAAAAATGAAATTGAGTTGATATTTCACTTGTTGTATCTTGTATGTTTCTAACGTATTATGTGAATTTTTACATCTATTTGATTTCAGAGATACATCTCCGTACGTACCTATTTCTGAATAAACATTGACATATTTTGGAGATATATTTTCGAAACCATTTTACACATTCAAAATATGTCCCCCATAAACCATTTACATTTAAATTGTTCCGGAGATACATCTTCGGTAATATTTCGGAGATATATCTAAGAAGTGTATCAGAACGAATGGTTTTTTTACTATGAGATGTGTGTTTGTTTTCAAATGAAGTATGAAGCGTGATCTCAAATTAAAAAAAAAAAAATACGTACAAAATAATAAGAGATAATACCACGTGTATCAAAAATAATATAGCAATATAATAGGAAATTATCGTACAACACGAGATCTAAAATGTAGTAACAATGCAAGAAATAAAGTACAAACTATACTACTACATCAAAATAATAACAAGCTACTACTAGGTGTGTCTGACAACCTTTTATCTACCTGTTCGCAGTGGTTTCTGGCGAACAACCTCTGGTTAACCAATTTCTTTAGAAAACTGGGTTACTTGCAGGACCAACCATACAAGTCCTGGGATACATGTGCATTGTTTCTGTCGAAATCTTCTTAGAATTTGGTGACTGATTTATGGTTTGTTTTATCAGTATTGTCAAAGTATTAAGAACTTTGATTTTGCAAGTAAAGTAAAGTTTGAACTTAAAGATGAAATAAAGTTAAAAGTTTAAACAAGAACAAAAAGACATGTCGAAGGCTGTAAACTTGCAGAAAAATAAATAAAGCTTGAAAATGACATTAAACTTGATAAATGAACAAGTAATTTAAATGACTTTGAAATATAACTGGTGTTCAAACGTACATTGTTCCAAATCTTAGACTCATTTTCTCTCACACTGGGTACTTAGAGTTTTTTAACAGGAATTTTGTATCAATTTTCACACACCTATTCTAAACACTAACTATCCTATTTATATACAAACAAAATAACTGCTTAGAACGGAAAAACTATAACTAAACGACAAGTGTCAGCCTGCATGTAGACTTTTCTCTGAAACCTCCATGTGTCCAACTGCCAAAAGTTACAACCTTTGGAATTTGAATTCCTTTTGAATTTGAATTCCTTTCTTTGGTGACGAAACCTTGCACCTCTTCAAACTGTCGAAGCCTTTAAAAACACAACTCCTTCAGCATTTGCCAAATATTTTCTTTTGTCAAATATCTCCTTCTGTCGAAATCATTGAAAGACCGTCTTCTGTCGAAAGGTCGAAAGAGAAGCTTTCTTCTGTCAAACACTTAGTTATAAATAACTTCCCAACTTTTATTCTGCCAGAACACTATTTGTATTTCTGTCGAAATAATGGAGTTTTAAACCTTGTCAGCAATTCTTGAATCCTCTTCCTTTGATTGACCTTCGACAAAGGTGACCTCAAGCCCTTAATTTCAGTCTTGTCGAAATTATGGGTTTACAAATTGCCCCCCAGCAAAGATGTTTTCGACTATCCTTGGAGAAATATCTTTTGCTGTCGAAGTGACCTTTGACTTCCTGTCAGTTGCATTTATTGTAAAGTGATTTTGTTGAGTCCCAAGAAAACATCATGATTTCCACTTTATTAAAACGTCACGTCTAGCCCACGTTTTTACACAATCTCCCATAACCCTATATTGTAGGTAAATCATGGCCTCGTACCAACTGCCATTTTCTAACTTCCACTAAAGGATCAGCAATGCACGTTTCCACTTCCTAACTGAAAATCTTTTCATTTTCCTTTTTCTTTATTAGTCATTTATTTCATCCTCTATAAATACCACTTTCAACACCATTTCATACTTTTCACCTTCTCAACTCTTCTTTTACCCAAACGTAAAAAACTCCATTTCCAAACCTTTCAAAGCTCCTGTTTCTTCAAGCTCTTCATCAAATCAATGGCTCCTCCAAAAGCTACCACTGGACGCAGTGCAAAGAAAACCAAGAAGACTATGGATCTTCCTCCTGCTCACGTATTATCTGGGCCTACACAATCACAACACCAACAGTACTTTCCAGAACCCCCAAATGAAAGGGAAAAGGCAAGCATTTACAGGTCACAGGTAATCATTCCCATTTCTGTTTCTGGAGTTCATCATGCTATGTTAGGTCCTATTTTTGATCCCACTATGGACCCTAATCGTTTAAAAGAATTTTACCCCTGTTATTCTGCTTCCAAACCCATAGCTGCTAACAAAAACCCTAAACCTGTCGAAACCTCATCAAAAGAACCTGAAGTCCTTATGGCTTCGACAGAAATAGATCTGTCTTATCTAAACCAAAATAGGATTTTTAGGAGTCCCCCTTTGACGAAAGATCCCTCTGAGTACCTAACATGGCTTACTAGGGTCGAAAAAGCCAAAGAAAAATTTTGGAAGAAAACTGGCATTTATGACTTAATCCAATTGTCGAAGGAGGGTCCCCGTTATTGCCAAAACATGCTGTTAGCCTCCTTGTACTTTTGGGATAGTACTTACAATACTTTCCACTTACCCTGTGGAATGATGACTCCCACCCTATTCGACATAGCAGCCATAACTGGCCTTAGTCCTTTAGGGGAAATCTTTAACCCTGAACACTTGAACAAGGACCCCATAGGCTTCGACACAAAGCATGCTGGGTACTCTGTCTTCATAGCCCATCACCAAGGTGAAAGCAATGAAGAAGTCTCTGATAGAGAGCACATTGCCTTCCTCAGCCTGTGGTTGTCCAAATTTGTATTCTGCACAAGGTCCCTTCAGGTGGCCAGAAGTTTTATCATTATGGCTAATCAGCTTCATAATGGAGTTGCGTTCTGCCTGAGTGAGCTACTTTTGGCAAACCTTTATGAATCCTTAAGTGAGAGTGTAAACAACCTCAAGACCCTTAAAGACAAAGGCAACATTAGTCTTACAGGCCCTTTTTGGCTTCTACAACTATGGCTGAATGCCACTTTTGAAACCTTCATCCCCAACAAAATGCCAGTTGTCGAAGACGCAGTAAAAGAAAGGCGTGTCGAATGGCCTAGGCTGGTTCAACTGACCCCTACAGATGATAATACAAGCCTTCAACAAGCATTCACTGGCTACATCATGATGTTCGCCAAACGCTACAAATTTTCTCCTTCAATGGCACCATTCGCCAACAGACAAGTGGGTCCAAGATGGTTTACCAGAAGACTCCCAGTGGAGAATCAGAAGGATGAAGACTCCTATATCTCCATTTGGGAAGCTTTTCTCATGCCCAGGCACTTTTTCTCCCATCATAGCCTTAACAACACAAAGGTATCCCTCATTGTGTACCAACCCAATCTGGTAGCTAGGCAGTTTGGATTAATCCAAACGAAGACGAAGCCTATCTACCACAAGAAAGGTGCTATCATTTTCTACAACTCATTTCACCATTTCGACAAAAGTTTAGAGCTGTACAACAAGTTTTTCGACCCAACTTTGGAGGTCTATCCCACCATTTTTCTACCAAACTTCCTCTGTACTGAAGAATTCGACGTCTGGTGGAAGGAATATTACATCAACAGATTTTTCGACGTAGCAACCTTCACTACTCTTCTGACAAATGCTTTTACCTTTGTGCAGGACAAGAAGAAAAAAGGTACAGATCAGCATATCAAAGAAGTTCAAAAATTTCAAAAATATTTTGAAACCATTTACAGGCCTGATGATCTTCGTCGAACCATAGCTGAAGCAGCAGTATCTTTAAAATACAAACTCACAGAGAAATTAAACAAGTTGTGGTTTCCTTCATCTCTTCCACCACATGCACACTATGACTATGCATTCACCACTTTTCCCCCAAAATTCCCTCCACTACCTTCTGCAGAATTTGGGGTGGCCTTGTGTCCTCCATTTCCAGATTGGTTTGTGTGTGGATCTGATTTAAAACTGCTCCGTGAAAGAAACAAAAAACCTGCCGAACGCGTGGTTGCGACGAAGTATCATCTGCACAACTTCACTGGGCACCTTCACATTGGGATAGAACACGTTACTGTGGACGAACCCATTCTTGAAGGTGTCGAAGAAATTACATTCCTTTATTTTGTTTCTAACTCCTTTATTCCTATATCAATGTTCATGCAACTTTTCTTTTTCAACTGTTAGAATTGTCAGGAAGACTGCTGGCGAAGGAACTTCTTCCAAAACAGTCGAAAAATCCCCCTCAACTACCAAGAAGGTTTCGACAAAATAGAGCATCCCTCTTTATTTGTGTACTTCACATTTCTTATACTGAACACTTCCCCTTTTTTCTTATTGTAGGTAACTCGTACCCCAGCAAAGAAGAGGAAACCAGAAGAAAAGGAGGCAAGCGTCGAAGAATCTGAAGACGAATCCCCTGAACCCCAGCCTTTGAAAAGAAACAAAGGTCTAAGAATTAAAACAGTAGCCTCTCAAAGATCTATAGTCCAAAGACGAACTCCACCTGCCAGTCCAGTCAACCAAATTCCCACAAGGAGTGAAAGAAGTGGAGACTCAAGTGCACACACTGAAATCCCCCAGGTAATCACTTCGACAAACAATATTCCCATATCTTGACTCCATGTATCTATCTTATAACTTTCTTTCATGTTTTCTGTAGGTTGTCATTGATGTCGAAGAGACTTCTACAATCCAAGAAGAGCATGCCCCTTCTAATTCTGAAAGGACTCTGGCTGAAAGGCTTCAAGATGATGCCACTCCAGATACAGGTGTCCATGGACCTCAAACCTTGGATGAATTCGACCTCAGTGATTCTGAGTCTTCTGGCAACAACTCTCCTTTTCGACCAGACCCCACTGCAGAAAAAATAATTCCAGATCAAGATGCACCACTTCCACCACCAGCTGCTATACCAGAAACTGACGAAGATGCCATTGCTCAGGATGCACAAGCTCCAGATCCAACTGACGCCAACATAGTTGACCAAGAAAATGTCGAAGAAGAAGTCACTCTGTCGAATCATCCAGGAGTCAACTTGAGCATTGGAGGAACTTCTCAAAACATTCCTTCTTCATCAAAGGTTCCTGTCGAAACCTCTTTGGGTACTGATTCGACAAGTTTATCACATGAAGAGATTGAGAGCTTGAAGGTTAGAAAACCCTTTGAATACTTAAAAGCTTTGCTCGACACCAGGTATAACTTCCAAGATTCCTCTCCCAGTGGTTCGACAGCTTCAGGGGCCACTTCTGACCTTCAACCAATCAGTGTCATTATGGATGAGATCAAGACAAGGATCCTTGGAGTTGACCTGTTTGAAGTCTTGGCTGAGAATACTTCTGCTCAATATGATCTAAAGAAACTCCTGACAAGTGCCAATTTGTTGGAGGCTTCGACTGAGGAAAGCTGTTTGGTGATGGATTTGATATCTTTAATTGATTCTGTTAGTGCTGATCTGGTTCGACAAAAAGAAGTCTCCCAAAAAATCACAGCCAAGTCTGAAGAGCAAGTTTCAGCATGGAACACAGTGGCTTCTTCGACAGAAAGGATTTCAGAGCTGAACAAGCTTTCTGACGAATACACTAAGGCTGCTGCTGAGTGTGAAAGCAATATTCAAGCTTACCAAGCCCAGATTGCTGATCTGCAAAGGAAAATCCTTCAAGAAAAAGAACTCCAGACCTCTCTCCAAAAACCAAATCAGGAAGCAATAGACAGTGAACTCCAGAAGGGGCTACAATATGCAGAAACAGCCCAGCAACTTCACAGGGAGCTTGACGAAATGACTGTCAGCAAGAGTCTCTGCGAGCGTCGAATTCAACTTCAAAAGAAAAAGTTCGACGAACTCAAAGCTACCTCTCTTCGACAGTAGTTTTGTAATAGAACTTAGGAATTTGTTTTAAGGATATTTTCTTTTAGCACTTTTATATGTAATGCTATTTTACGCCATTTGTTTGGCGAAGACAAGTTTCGTTTGCAATTTTAATTTGTTCCTATTTTTATTTCCTGCAATGTTGGTTTATACTTCTTTAAGTACTTCCCATTTATTTTCAGCATTCTTCTATCTTTTTCTATTTCTTCGACTTCGTATGCTCCATTGGAAAAAACTCTTAGGATTTTGAAAGGTCCTTCCCATTTAGGGGACCATTTTCCCATCACTCTGTCTTTCTTCTCCATGGGCAAAATCACTTTCCAAACTAAATCATTTACTAAAAAGGCTTTGAATTTTACTTTTTTGTTATAAAACTTTTCAACTCTCTCTTTCTGCCTTCTTATTAATTCTAAAGCACGCAACCTTTCTTCGTCTAAATCAACCAATTCATCCATCATCATACTCCAATAGATTTCAGATGGAATCTCATGATGTCTTTGAATTCGTATTGACTGTAAACAGATTTCGACAGGCAATACTGCATCATGTCCATAGGTTAATTTAAATGGGGTGGAATTAGTTGCTTCCTTAGGAGATGTTCGACAAGCCCAAAGGATTTGATCCAGGGTCTTATGCCAATTTCTGGGTTTTTTACCCACATGTTTCTTTATCAGGTTTATTACTACTTTGTTGGCTGCTTCGACCTGACCATTTGCCTGAGCATAATAGGGTGTCGAAGTCAACAACTTAAAACCTGTCTCTTTTGCAAATGCCTGCATATTTCTACCAGTAAACACAGATCCTTGATCAGTGGTTATAGTCTCTGGTATCCCAAACCTATACATTATGTGTTTCTGGATGAAATCTATGACTGCTTCCTGATCTACATTTGTCAAAGGTATGGCTTCAATCCACTTAGTGAAATAGTTTACTCCTACTAAAATGTACTTCTGCCCTTTTGAAGAGGCTGGTCGAATTTCACCAATCAAATCTAAAGCCCAACCTCTGAATGGCCAAGGCTTTATAATAGAATGTAACTCACTTGCTGGCACATGAGGTATGCCTGCATGGATTTGACATTCCTGACAACCCTTTGCAAATTCGACACAATCTTTCAACATGGTTGGCCAATACATCCCTTGTCGAAATAATAGCCATTTCATCTTATGTCCTGCTTGGTGAGCACCACATGCACCACTGTGTACATTCGACAAAGCTATATAAGCTTCAGTCTCTCCTAGGCATTTTAGTAGAACTCCTTCTGCAGTCTTTTTAAACAATTCATTTCCAAAGAGTACATAACTTATAGCTCTGTACTTTATCTTTCTTTCGACTGTCTGATTAGGATTTTGTAAATAATCTTTGATGGGTTTTCTCCAATCTCCAACTTCTAGATCACCTACATTGAAAATCTCAAAGTTTTCTTTATCACCATATCCCAATCTCATTGTCTCCAAATCAGATGGGGATAATTTGGTGGATAAGACTTTGCCTCTCACTTCGACAACCTTCATCAGATTTTCCTTCGACACTTTATACCCTGAAGCCAACTGAGCCAAGTCATTTGCTTCTTGATTTTCTAATCTGGGAATGTGTCTAAAGACTACACTGTCGAATCTCTTGAGGAGTCTGTTAGCTATCACAAAATACATGATCAAATTTTCTTTGACACATTTATACTCTTTCGTCAATTGTTTTATCACCAGCTCAGAGTCACCCATTATTTCGACCTCTGTTGCCCCCAGTTCCAACAAAATTTCAAGTCCAGCAATTAAAGCTTCATATTCTGCCTCATTATTTGAACAGAATCCTTCTATTTTATACTTGAACTTTGTTGGAATTTTATTGGGAGAAATAATTAATACCCCAACACCTGTTCCATTTTTATGACTGGAACCATCAAAATATAACCTCCAAGGCTCTTTTTCGACATAATTTGTCTCATCTTCAAGTATGGAGTGGTCAGCTATGAAGTCAGCAACTACTTGCCCTTTAACAGCTTTTAGAGGCATATATTTTAAAGAATACTCAGTCAAGGCTAAAGCCCATTTTCCAATTCGACTATGTAAAATAGACTTGGACAACATATGTTTTATTACGTCGAAATGAGAAGATATATGTACATCAACGGGTTTTATATAATGCTTCAATTTTATACAAGAGAAATATACACATAAACATAATTTCTCTATTATACTATATCTAGTTTCAGCATCATTTAAGACTCTGCTGAGATAATAAATGGCTCTTTCGACGCCATGTTCATCCTCTTGACAAAGCATACTTCCTAATGTTCTGTCAGATGCTGATATGTAGAGCCTCATGCTCCTTTTTCGACTAGGAGATATTAAAACTGGGGGGTTAGCCAGATACTTCTTGATCTTGTCGAAGGCATCTTGTTGCTCTTGCCCCCAAGTGAAACCTTCCTTCTTCAGTCGAAGCAGAGGTGAGAAGGCCTGAGTTTTTCCACTAAGGTTGGAAATGAACCTTCTGAGAAAGTTGATTTTCCCTAGTAGAGACTGCAATTCCTTCTTTGTCGATGGCACTTTTGCTTCCATTATTGCTTTAGCTTTGTTCTCATTAATTTCGATCCCTTTCTTGTGGACCACAAAGCCTAAGAAGTCCCCTGCCTGCACACCAAAAGCACATTTAAGAGGATTCATTTTCAACCGAAACTTCCTCATCCTTTCAAAGGACTGTCGAAGATGGTTAATGTGGTCCAAGCCTGAAGCAGATTTAATCACAATGTCATCTATATAAATCTGCATAAATGTTTCGATGAAATCATGAAAAATAGAATTCATAGCCCTTTGATAAGTCGCTCCAGCATTTTTCAAACCAAAGGGCATGACTACCCACTCATATGTTCCTATTGCTCCTGGACAACGAAAAGCTGTTTTTGGAACGTCTTCTTCAGCAATGAAAATCTGGTTGTAACCAGAATAGCCATCAAGCATACTTAAATACTCATGGCCTGCTGCAGAATCTACTAGCATTTCTGCTACTGGCATAGGATACTCATCCTTAGGGGTGGCTGAGTTTAGATCTCTAAAATCAATACACACCCTTAATGTGCCATTCTTCTTAATCACAGGAACAATATTAGCAATCCATTCGACATACCTTGTTGTACGGATGAATTTGCATTTTAGAAGCCTTTCGACTTCTTCTTTGATTTTCGACAGAATCTCAGGTGCAAAGCGTCTGGGGGTCTGCTTTATTGGCTTCTTCCCTTCCAGTATTGGCAACTTCAATTCCACCAAACTTCTGTCTAAACCAGGCATTTCGTCATAATCCCAGGCAAAGCAGTCTTTAAACTCATTCAGCAGTTGGATTATTTCGACTCTGAGTTGAGGATTCAACTTGGCACTGATGTAAGTGGGCCTTTTTTCTGCCCCCAGTCCCAGATTAATCTCCTCTAAAGGGTCTTGTGCCACCATTTTCATATTGGTTGAGGTTGGATCCTTTTCGAACCCCAAAGGTTCGTCATCATAAATGGCATCAAGTCTTTTATTCTGCCATTCACCATTTGAGTCTTCTTCAAAACTCTGATTTGCATGTTGCTCCTCAATATTTTCTTGAGGATATTGTCCTTCGACAACCTGAGTGCTGGCTTCGATAGCCATATTTCTAACTTCAGCCTCAAGGGCCGTTCTGAGTTGTTTTTCGGCTATATAAGCCGAAATCCTTTCCATTGCTGAAACTTCAGTCATTTTCACTGAATTCACTCCCCCATCCAGTTGGGTTGACATGGGCAGTTCCCCAAGTGTAATTTGTCTCCCCAATTACTTCTTTATCCCACTGGAAACCATGCGTAGGATGGAGGTACATGGAACAGTAAGCATTGTCGGAAGCTGTTAAGTCGAAAGCAGAGGGTTGCATGGTGCTATATGGGCTAGATTTTTGTCGAAGTTACGTCCAGTGACATTGTTCACATCAGCTGTGAAGTAACTCTGATCTGCTTCTATGTTTTCGACAATCCCATCTGGCCTCCAGATTGCTATCCTTTGATGCATAGAGGATGGTACAGCCCCAATCCCATGGATCCATTCTCTTCCCAACAGTAAGTTGTAATTTGCCTTTGATGCTATCACCACAAACATGGTAGGCCTGGTGATGGATCCTACAGTCAAGTTTAGTTGTATTACTCCTAGTGTTGTTCCTATTTTACCTTCATAGTTGGACAACACCATATTGTGAGGCTTAGTGTCGGAGTCATCTTTTCCAATCCTCTTTATCATGTAATGAGGAATTAAATTTACAGCTGCTCCACCATCTATCAGAATTTTGTTGACACCCACACCTTCTAACTTTCCTTTTATGAAGAGAGGCTTTAAGTGAGCCTTCATTGCATCATCTGGCTTTTCGAAAAAGGCATCTTGCTCTTCGACACAGGCATTGTTCATTATGTAGTAGCATACAGGCTTCAAAGCTATGCTGTCATCTGCCATGTCATCCTCTTCATCTTCGACTTCCATTATCCTGTCATAGTCTCTGGGCAGCACAGAAACCACATTGCAAGTCACGTCGAAAGAGGCATCTGATTCTGAACTAAATTCATCTGTGACTTCTTCGTCCATTGACATCCTGTTATTTGTGCTCTTCATTTCTGTGGTGTCACTAGATCTACTCTTCTGAGGAGCTTCTTTTTTTGCCAGAGGTATCCCCTTGTTTGTGATCTACACACATTTGCTTGATTCAGCCTCCTTTTGCCCAACCTTTTTGTGTTCCACACTTCCCTTTCCAATTTTCTTCTGCCTTTGGAATCTTCTCCATTGGGATCTGGACATAGGATTCTTCCCTTTGTAGTTTTCAGAGACGTATTTTGGCTTTGCCTCCTTTTTAACTTCCAATGAGGGACCCCTGTTCACTTCAAAACTCTTCCATCTCTTCTGACCTTGGGCATCCCTTGTAGGTTGAACCCATTTGTCATCATTGGGTCTGTTGGATGGTTTGTAGGTGTTGAAACGTCTTTCTCCCACCCCTTGACTGTGATACTTCCCTCTTCTTGGGTCAAATGTTTCATTTCTGGTTGGTGGGACTGTTCCCCAATTTCTTTTCCTCTGGGTCTTTTCTGCTGCTTCTAAGTCATCAGCTGCTTTCTTGTCGAATACAGCACTGCATCTTGGGCAAAGCATGACTTCTGCATTTTTCCTTTGACACCTCTGGATGAATTCGACAAGACTCTCGTTCTCTTCTGGGTAAACCAACTTCTGATGCTTTTCTTGATGTTTCTTTCCCTTGTTGGTGTCTGGTCCTCCCTTTTGAGTGATTTCCACCATATGAATCCCAGCACTCTGTTCAGTTGTAATTTTCAATTTGTTCATTTTTTCGACTAGCATGATTTCCTCTGGGATGTCCTCCTTTGACTGACTCACATTGCCTTTTGGGTGTAAGCCCTTATAGATGTATTTGCAGCAATGTGCAACCCTTTCGACAGGATGTTCTTCAGTTCTGGTGGTACCACTGTTTATTGGTTCGACAGTGAGGGGATTGTCATCAGCCCCTGCTGTTTTGATCTCCTCTTGGTCAGGGCCTTCAGTGGCCTCTGTTTGGACATTGAGGGTTTTGCTATCCTCCTCTTCGTCATCCTTTTTGAAAGAATCTCCCCATCCTGTGGGTTTGATTTTGTTGATATCTGTTTTGGAGCTTGGTGGTGCTGAATATTTCACCATGAAGTCGAACTTCCCATTTGACTCTCCCAAAGTGTCCCAGATCACCCCTTGCTCAGCATCTCTTTCACAGTTTTTCTTGTCGAAGCTTCTTCCCACTTTGACTGCATTTCTTCCGTCGAAACCTTCAGTAGTTTCAGTGGCATTCTCACTGTCGAAGTCTTCAGAAACTTTGACTTCTTTTGCCTCAGCCTGGTCAGCAGAATTATCACCTTCTTCCACCACATTGACATGGGTGTCGAAACCTTCAGCAGCTTCTATCATGGTGAAGTTGGTGTCGAAGCTTTCAGTAACTTCTACCATTTCAAATTTCTCTTCTGCCATGATCTCCATTTCGACCACGTTTACCATTTCTGGTTCAGCATAGTTGGCCTCCACAACCTGCATGGGATTGGAGTCAATCTTCATCTGCTGCTTGCCTTTGTCTCCAAACTTCAGCCTTCCATTTTGGATTGCGTTCTGGACAAGATCCCTGAAAAGGTAACATTGAGAAGTTTTATGACCCAAGAAATTATGGTATTTACAAAAACCTCTCTTTTTCTGTTGGTCTACAGGAGGCTCTTTAGTGCCTGCTGGTTTTATTAACTGACCATCTTTGACTAATAAATCAAATATCTCATCACACTTGGTGATGTCGAATGTATAGGTTCTTTTAGGGAACCTGTCATTCTTTTCCACTTCGACTGGATTTTTTCCATTCGACGGGGCTAAAACTTTACAAGAATATGGAGGGCCTTGTTTTAATTCTGCAAGATCAATTTCTTGCTGGTCGAAAATGACTGGTTCGTTTTCGTCATAATCATCTTCTTGAACTATTCCTACATAGGCCACTCTTTCCTTCTTGTTTTTATTTGATCTAAATTTTTCATTTTTTAGTTTTTCTATTTGCCTCACTCTGTCTGCCAGTTGTGCCATGTCTCTCAAGTATTGGGTATCCAGTTTTTTCCTTATGGAATAATCTAGACCCCCTGCAGCCATTTCGACTAGTTCTTGTTCCGGCACTTGCGTAAAGCATCTGGCTTTTAATAATCTAAACCTATTCAAATAGTCATCTATAGGCTCAGAAAATTTTCTTTTGACACTTGCCAACTCTTTCAAACTTATCTTGGTTTGTCCCATATAAAATTGTTCATGGAACAATCTCTCTAATTGGGTCCAAGTAAAGATTGAAGTTGCAGGAAGTGATGTAAACCAAGTGAAAGCATTTTTCGTCAAAGAACTTGGGAAATATTTCATCCTCAAGTTCTCATTATTAGCAATCTCCCCTGCCTCTATCAAATAACGCGCCACATGTTCTATGGTGGATTCACTAGTATCCCCTGAGAATTTTGTAAATTTGGGGACTTTCCATCTTGGTGGTAACTCTTGTTGTAAGACAAACTCAGACAAGGGGGAAGTATAACTAGGCCTTTGTAATCCTACGTTTACTCCATTTTGTGCCATTATTCTCTCCACCATGGTGGCAATGTTATTTTCGACAAGCATGTTATTGTAACGCATTCTCTGCTGTAATACTTCGTCAGCATTTTGGTTTCTCTGGACTATTATCCTTCTTGGTTCCTGTCGAATAGGCTCTTCTACATTAGGTTGTTCGACTATCCCCTCTTGCCCCCTGGGATTTTCATGAGGGTTCCCTAAGGGCCTTTGGTTTATAGTAAGTTCCTCTTCGACAGCCCTATTGGCAGGATTCTGGTTTAAATGCATTCTTTGTTGTGCTTGCGGGACTCCAAAAAAGTCAGCAATGCGTGCCATCTGTTCTGCCAATATTTGGTTTGTTTGGGTAGTGTTTTGTATTAAGGGATTGAACACTTCTCCCATTTGTTGTGTCAAAGCCTGCACCATATCATGATTGCTTTCATCCATCTGTTGACGAATTACTTGTGTAGAATGGTTTGTCATAGCAGGCATGTGGAAACCTGGTGGAATTTGATTCATTCTATTTCCATTTCCACCATATCCTGATCCCTGCAATGGTGATGACACTTGGACCATAGCATCAGAGAATAATGGTGACGAATTATGTAGGCTTGCCATCATTGAAGTTGGCATCCCATATGGTTGTTCCCTCCCAGTCAAAGGTTGAGAATAATTCAGATATGGCCTGAATGTATTTCCTCCAGGGGGAGGGGTTCCAAGGGGTCTGGCTTGTCCCATGGTGGAAGAACTAGGCACATTTTGGGATCCTGAACCCGTTGGTATGGAATCTCCCAAAGGAGGCCTAATTTGTTCTAAAACAGGGCCAGACACTGGTATTGTTCCTGACGAAGGGATAGGGTTGGAAACTGGTATTGTTTCGTCAGGAATGTTTGAATTATTTGGCAAGTTAGCCATGTTTCTTCTTCTTGTTCTCTTTGGTCTCTCTACGTCGGTTATGGCTAGTTTACCGCTTCTAAGAATCATACAACGTAGCAAGGAACAATTTGTCTAAGAAGTTCTTTATTAGATAATTGTCTAATGCACTGGTCCCACCGGGTGTGCCAATTTGTTCGCAGTGGTTTCTGGCGAACAACCTCTGGTTAACCAATTTCTTTAGAAAACTGGGTTACTTGCAGGACCAACCATACAAGTCCTGGGATACATGTGCATTGTTTCTGTCGAAATCTTCTTAGAATTTGGTGACTGATTTATGGTTTGTTTTATCAGTATTGTCAAAGTATTAAGAACTTTGATTTTGCAAGTAAAGTAAAGTTTGAACTTAAAGATGAAATAAAGTTAAAAGTTTAAACAAGAACAAAAAGACATGTCGAAGGCTGTAAACTTGCAGAAAAATAAATAAAGCTTGAAAATGACATTAAACTTGATAAATGAACAAGTAATTTAAATGACTTTGAAATATAACTGGTGTTCAAACGTACATTGTTCCAAATCTTAGACTCATTTTCTCTCACACTGGGTACTTAGAGTTTTTTAACAGGAATTTTGTATCAATTTTCACACACCTATTCTAAACACTAACTATCCTATTTATATACAAACAAAATAACTGCTTAGAACGGAAAAACTATAACTAAACGACAAGTGTCAGCCTGCATGTAGACTTTTCTCTGAAACCTCCATGTGTCCAACTGCCAAAAGTTACAACCTTTGGAATTTGAATTCCTTTTGAATTTGAATTCCTTTCTTTGGTGACGAAACCTTGCACCTCTTCAAACTGTCGAAGCCTTTAAAAACACAACTCCTTTAGCATTTGCCAAATATTTTCTTTTGTCAAATATCTCCTTCTGTCGAAATCATTGAAAGACCGTCTTCTGTCGAAACGTCGAAAGAGAAGCTTTCTTCTGTCAAACACTTAGTTATAAATAACTTCCCAACTTTTATTCTGCCAGAACACTATTTGTATTTCTGTCGAAATAATGGAGTTTTAAACCTTGTCAGCAATTCTTGAATCCTCTTCCTTTGATTGACCTTCGACAAAGGTGACCTCAAGCCCTTAATTTCAGTCTTGTCGAAATTATGGGTTTACACTACCTCCTCTGCCTCATCTACCTCCTCCACCTCCTCATCCATCAATCCCCCCATCCTTCGACGATGTCTCTGGTACAATAATGTCTCATGCGCCTCCGCCACCATGGCATCTAGCATGAGCACCCCTGGTTTCATCTACCTCATCAACCATTTTCCCTGAATCAGCCCCTAGATGCTCTACCATCATCTCGACTGCCTCATCCTACCATGATCGAGGAACTTCCCCTTAATTGGAAGATTTAACAAACACGAGACATTATCCACTAGTGATAGACATCTCACCATGCGAGAGATAAAATGAAGAGGTCTCAGAATGACATCTCTAGGTTTATTCGCTTTTTTTTCCTTTTCCTTTGGAAATAATAAAAGCGCGGTGACGAATCTTGTTCTTTGAGTTAAGTTAATCAATAACCTAATTTCAATTTTTTTACCGCTATAAGTTGCAAGAGGTTAGTTTTCTTGGGCATATTATTTCGAGTGATGGTATCACTGTGGATCCGTCTAAGGTAGATGAAGTACTACAATGGAAGGCTCCTAAGTCAGTTACTGAGATTAGAATTTTTTTGGGCTTGGCTGGTTACTACCGTAGGTTTATTGAAGGTTTTTCTAAGTTAGCACTTTCATTAACCCAACTGACTTGTAAAGGTAAAACGTTTGCGTGGGACATTCATTGTGAAGAGTTTCACAAGGTTGAAGAAAAGATTGACTACGACTCCAATTCTGATTTTTCCAGATCCTAATGAATCGTTTGTAGTGTATTGTGGTGCGTGTATGATTGTCTTAGGCGGTGTGCTGAAGCAAGACTACAAGGTAGTGGCTTATGTTTCACGACAATTGAGGGTTAGTGTGAGAAACTATCCTACTCGTGATTTAGAGTTGGATGCAGTGATGTCTGTGTTGAAGATTCTGAGGCATTATTTTTATGGTTCCAGATTCGAGGTATTCAGTGATCATAAGAGTTTAAAGTACATGTTTGATAAGAAGAAATTAAATATGAGGCAACGTAGATTGTTAGAATTTCTGAAGGATTATGACTTCGGCTTGAATTATCACCCCGATAAGGCTAATGTCGTGGATGATGCTTTAAGTCGAAATACATATGTTCGTTGTGATGGTTAGAGAGTTGGAACTTATTGAGCAGTTCATAGACTTGAGCATGGTCTGCGAGCTAACACCGCAGAGCGTGATGTTGGGTATGTTGAAGGTAAACGATGATTTTCTTAACAATATTAAAGAAAGTCAGAAGTTGGATGTGAAGTTGGTGGATTTGATGGTTGAGAGTAATCAAACTAAGGAAGTGATTTTAAAGTGGATAAACAGGGTGTGTTGAAATTCCGAGGTAAGATTTGTATACCTGATAATCCTGAGTTAAAGAAGATGATTTTAGAAGAAAAACATAGAAGTAGCTTGAGTATCCACCCAGTAGATATATCATAATCAGAAAAAGATATTTTGGTGGTTTGGGCTAAAGCGTGATATGGCGCAGTTTGTGTATGCATGCTTGACTTGCCAGAAGTCAAACATTAAGCATCAGAAGCCTACAAGATTGATGCAATCGTTAGACATTCCATAGTGGAAATGTGAAAACATTTCGATGGACTTTGTGACGGAATTACCGAATACTCCTAGAGGGCATGATGCGATTTGGGTGGTAGCACTACTAAAAAACCCGCTTTTAGTGACCGAAAAAGCTTAAAAATCGGTCACTATAACGTTTTGTGACCAATTTTTAGACCATCATTTTTCGGTTGTAAAAGTGCTAGTCGCTAAGCTTTTACGACGAATTTAGTGACCGAAATTTAGAGACCGGTTTTGTGACCGAATTTAGAGACTGAATATAGTATTCTTTTTAAAAAAAATAAAATTAAAAGGTGTGCCAAACTTGGGAATCAAACTTGTTACCTCCTGCAATTTCAATTTCAGTTAAGTCTTACCACTAGATCACTTAATATAATTTGTTATGATCTCTATATTTAAATATATATATTTAGAAAATATAAATAATAATTACAAAATTACTAATTATTTCTTGTTTAATTGGATGTAATGAAATAAAAATTTGATTTTATTAAATGTAATTTTATTATGCATGTATAAAAATTGCATAATGAAAATAAAATTCATTTTTATGCACATATAAAAGTAAAATAACATTATTATTTATATAATTATATGTTTTATTTTTTAAAATAATAAAAAAGTGAATCTTTTATTAAAAACAAAAATAAAGAATTAAAATCTTTAAACAAATTGAGAGAGAAATAATAACATAATAAAGAGGATTAAAAAATAAAGAAAAAAATAACAAAAATATCAGTGACTGAAATTTCGGTCTCTGAATTTTTTTATATAAATGAAATATTGTATAAAAACATTTTTTGTGACCGAATTAGTGGTCACAAAATTTTGGTCGCTATATCGGTGGCTAATATTTATTTAGTGACTGATTTAGTGACCGAAAAAAGTTTGTTTATGGATATCAAATTTCGGTGGCTATAGTGACCGAAATTTTTAGGTCACTAAAAGCGAATTTTTGAGTAGTGCAGTTGATAGACCGACGAAATCAACACATTTTATCCCAATTGACATCAGTTTTCCTTTGTAGAAGTTGACAGAGATATACATTCGAGTAATTGTAAAGCTACATGGGGTTCCGTCGAGTATTGTTTCTAATAGAGATTCGAGGTTTACATCTAGATTTTATGAAGGCTTGTAGAAGGCTTTGGGTTCTAAGCTGAGGTTAAGTTATGCATATCATCCACAGACAGATGGTCAGACAGAAAGAACTATTTAGTTCTTGGAGGATTTGTTGAGAATTTGTGTCCTTGAGCAAGGGGGTGCTTGGGATAGTCATCTGCCACTGATAGAGTTCATTCATAACAATAGTTTCCATTATGACATTGTAATGACACCCTTTGAGGCACTGTATGGTCGGAGGTGTATGACACTTTTGTGTTAGCATGAATCTGGTGAAACTGTAGTGCTTGGGCCTGAGATTGTCCAGCAGACTATTGAAAAGGTGAAATTAATTCGAGAAAATATTAAGGCTTCGTAGAGTAGGCAGAAGAGTTACCATGATAAGAGGAGGAAGGAACTTAAGTTTTAAGAGGGAGACAATTTATTATTAAGAGTCACTCTGATGACCGGTATCAAACGTGCTTTGAAATCAAGAAAGTTTACTCCTCGATTTATCGGTCCATATCATATTTTTGAGAGGATTGGGACAATTACTTATAGAGTAACGTTGCCACCTAAGCTTTTGAACTTGCATGATGTATTCCATGTCTCACAACTTCAGAAGTGTGTTCTATATATGTCACATGTGATTCCGATGGATAATGTGTAAGTAAGGAATAATCTTACAATTGAAATTTTAGATGTGAGGATCGAAGACCGTGAATTGAAAAAGTTGAAAGGCAATGAGATTGCCCTCATGAAGATAGTTTGGGGAGGCGCTAGCGGATGGAATATGACGTGAGAGTTGGATAGTGGGATACGAGAGGCGTATTCGGAGTTGTTCATGTAACACCTTTTCTACCCCATCACAAATATAAAACAATTTAAATCAAATATCACAGTTTCCTCATGAAAGGGAATCACATTCCTTCGTAACTCAAACATCATATAACATCAAATTAGTCATGTCTTGTAACATGGGTTATAAAATCATGAACAATTCAAACTCTTTTCAACAACTACGCAACGAAAAACCAAAACAATCATCTTTCATCTTTAATTAAAAGAAACTTCATAATTTACTCCAAAACCCATTTAAATCTCAATTTAATCGAAAGAACAACATCTCAATTCAAGAAAAAAAACTAAACTCAAGTGAAAACTCATCCCGATATTACTGGATACATAGCAGGACTCCACTTCTAACTAACAACGATAAACTCACTGACTCCGAGCTAACACGTACCGAGCTAATCTTGAGTATCTGCATGATGGCATAATAGACCATCACAAAAGAAAGGCAGGGTGAGTAGATTCACATTTAATAAAGTAATATAAAAATGAGAATTATAAACATAGACTACAAAAATAAAATCATTCACCACAAAACCTCATCAAATACACAACGTTAATTGCATCACATCACAACATCAATCATCATAAAGCTCACTTATACACAACATCAAATACATCACATTATCACACAAAATCAATGCAAATTGTGCTATGTCATTTAGAATGATATGCAACCTCTTATTGTGCATGTGGTACCGAAAAGTCCTCATGGATGGACAATGAGCCATCAACCCTCCACAAGGGAGCACATCATAACATCACATCACATCACTTCAATCTGCACAATGGGATTGAAGCTACCAATGGACCAAAGTCCCCTCATAAATCATGCCATGAATGCAAGATGCAATATACACACACCTCATCAAACATCATAAGAATTGCATTCGCATTCATCATCAATCATCATATATTTTCCTCATTTAACATATTGCTCTATATCATGTCATCATAACTCATAAACTCCTAAACATCTCATTTCGTCATACATCATTTTTATCACCAAGTCCTACTCTTATAGCCTCTAAACACATCATACAACGTCACTAAAACATCATAACATCTTAAAAACGATAAAATGCATCAATTAAATAATTTTTCAGAATTAAATAATTTTTCAAAACATGTCAGGTCTCGCTAAGAGAGTTGGGATCCTCGCTAAGCGACCAACTCACGGGTTTTTGGTTTCTAAAATTCTTACTTGCTCGCTAAGCGAGCTTCGCGATTCCCCCAAAAATTCTGCGATTTCAGAATCGCTCATATGCGACAAAACCCTCTAAAAAACAGATTTCAACAGAAATAAACCAGAAAAATCATTATCACAACCCTCATTCATCATGGTATCATTACATACATCAATTAACATCATTCTTTATCATCAATTTCATCATAAAACATCATCCTATAACACAATCATCAACAAAACCCCATAAACCCTAAGTTCTCCCTCAAAACCCCAATTTATATCTCTACAATACAATACCGAATAAAATTAACTTCCCATACCTTAGGTTCCGTAAATTCTTCGATGACTTCTCACAAAAACCTCAAGCATTCCACTCTGGTTCTTCTTCCTCAGAGCTCTTCTTCCTTTCTCCCAAAAGTTCGGTCGTTTCAAATTATCGTACAAAACCCGACTTTACTCTCTTAGTCACTCTTGCCCCTAGGACCTCATTAGTCTTTTCCCATCATACCCTCATTAATCCTTTACCAAAAGACCACATTACCCTTGTCCTCTAATTCTTCTTATTTAAATTAATTTCTCCCTATTAATTAAATAAACTCATTATACTTAATATCCTAATATTATTAAAATATTAAGTCACACACATGCCCCCATAAAATATCAAATCATCAATAATTAACCAAAATTCACAACAAATACATCAATTAAATTAAAGTCAACTTTGAGTGTTACAACTCTCCCCCACTTAAGAATTTTTGTCCTCGAAAATGTACCTAAAGCAAACAGGATCGGATACGATTCCTTCATTTGATCTTCTCGTTCCCAAGTCCAACTATCACCAGCCGGTCCACCCCACAATACCTTCACTAAGATAATATATTTACCTCTTAATCGCTTTATCTCTTTACCATTTATCCTTACTGGTGAAACTTCCACAATTAAATTATCTCTTACTCGAACATCATCCATCTGAATCACATGCGACAGATCTGCAATGTACTTCCTCAGCTGTGACACATGAAACACATCATGCAAGTTCGCAAGTGACGGTGGTAATGCAATCTGATATGCCACCTCTCTGACCCTTTGCGAAATCAGATACGGTCAAATGAAACGTGGAGTGAGCTTTCTCGACTTCAAAACTCGCCCAACACCAGTCACTGGAGTAACCTTCAAAAACACATGATATCCCTCTTGAATTTCAAGTCCTTTCATCCTCTTATCATAATAACTCTTCTGACGACTTTGTGAAGTCTTCATCCTCTCTTGAATCATCTTAATCTCTCAGTTGTCTCTTTCACAATCTCAGGTCCGAGCACAATACTCTCGCCCGATTCATACCAACACAATGGAGTTCTATACCACCTGCCATATAATGCTTCATAAGAATTCATACCAATGCTCGTATGAAAACTACTGTTATAAGTAAACTCAATCAATGGTAAATGACTATCCCACTCACCTCCATGATCCAACACACAAGCCCTCAACAAGTCCTCTAAGGATTGGATAGTCCGTTCTGTCAGACCGTCCGTTTGCGGATGATAAGAAGAACTCGTCCTCAACTTAGTCCCCAAAGCATATTGTAGACTCTTTTAAAACTTAGAAAAACCCTCTATAAACTTTCGGTAATAACCGACCAAACCAAGAAAACTTCTGACCTCAATAGCATACTTCGGAGTGTCCCACTTTAACACAACATCAATCTTTGAATGGTCCACTGAAATTCCACCACTAGAAATCACATGGCCAAGGAAACTCACTTCCTTCAACCAAAACTCGCATTTCGACAACTTAACATATAACTTCTTCTCTCTCAACACTTGTAATACAATCCTCAGATGTCCTTCATGTTCTTCTTCTGACTTTGAATAAATTAGGATGTCATCAATAAAAACCACCGCAAACTTATCCAAATACTCATGAAAGGTTCAATTCATATACTCCATGAATACAACAGGTGCATTGGATACACTAAAAGGCATCACAGTATATTTATAGTGACCATACCTTGTTCTGAAAGTTGTCTTTGGAATATCATATGCCTTAACTTGAATCAGATGATAACCCGACCTGAAATCAATCTTACTAAAAACGCAAGCTCCCACCAACTAATTCCTCAAATCATCAATCCTCAGAAGTGGATATTTATTCTTAATAGTCACCTTATTTATTTGTCGATAATTGACACACAACCTCATGCTACCATCATTTTTCTTAACCAACAACATTGGAACACCCTACAGAGAAACACTTGGACGAATAAATTTCTTCTCAAGAAGTTCTTCAAGTTGTTTCTTCAACTCACTCAACTTTAAAGTTGACATCCAATATGGAGCCATCGACACTAGACTAGTACCAAATCCACAACAAACTCTACTTCACGTTCTGGAGGAAAATCACTAATGTCATCCGAAAATACATCAGGAAATTCTCGGGCAACAGGTAATTCAACACTCGCACGTTCACGATCAACCTGATCGCACACTCAAGCGAAATAAATGAATGAGTAGAACCAGTATCAATTATATCAACCAACTCAACATCATTAATAAAACAAGTACCTCGAATTAAGTTATCCTTCTTCTGAGCTTCTGAGCCACTCAAAGTAAACACTTTACCAGTAGTTTGAGCAGCAGTAGCAACCTTATTCGATTTTTGACACTGATTACTGATATGTCCCTCATCACCATAATTGAAACAAATTGGTCTTGCATTTGGACACTCATCCTTCAGGTGACCCCTCTTTCCACATTTGTAACAGCGTATCACTGTAGCAGTGCACACGTCGAACTTGTGACACGTTTCTCCATACTTATAACACTTGAGAGGACTGGAACCCTCTCCCCCACTTGGCTTCTTCCTATCAGTAGCCTTCGGCTTTCCTTTGTCATTTGGATTCGCATAAGGTTTCCCTCGAAACTGACCATTCTCTTTATTTTCACTCATCTACTTATAGTGAGCAGATCGAGCTCGGCTATCCTCATCATAAATCCTACTCTTGTCCACCAATTCAGCATACCTGCAGATCTGCTGACACCCAATCGCTTACTTGATCTCTGGTCTCAGCATATTCTCAAACTTCAAACACTTGGAAAACTCAACATCATCACGGTTGTAGCGAGGACAGAACTTCACTAACCTCTCAAACTTGGCAGCATACTCTGCCACTGTCATGTTCCCCTGCTTTAGCTCTAAGAATTCAACCTCTTTCTTGCCACGAGCGTCTTCAGGAAAATACTTACTCAGAAATTCCATCATGAACACATTCCAAGTTATCGCAGCCCCAACTCCTTCCAATCTCTGACGGGTATTATCCCACTAATCCTCAGTCTCTTCATCCATCATGTGGGTGCCAAACTCTACCTTTTAAGTATCGGAGCATGCCATAGTCCTGAAAATATTCTCAATCGCCTTAAGCCACTTATGCCCGTTCTTCGGTTTATGAGTACCCTCAAACTTAGGCGGATTATTCCTCTAAAATACCCCCAAGGCATGAAACTCGTCACAAACATTGTTTTGTGCCGTAGCCTGAGCAAATGCAACTACCGCATCCGCAAGAGCATAATTCGCAGCCATTCTTGCAAATCACCAACAACATCAGAAGAATAACTCAACCTCAATACACACAAACATAAAAAAAACCAACACGACTGACAACGAAACGACACGACCGAACAAACCGACATGCCCTGATACCACTAATGTAACACCCTTTCTACCCCATCACAAATATAAAATAATTTAAATCAAATATCAGAGTTCCCTCATGAAAGGGCATCACATTCCTTCGTAACTCAAACATCATATAACATCAAATTAGTCATGTCCCGTAACACGGGTTATAAAATTGATGGGCGAAGACGTGATGTGTCTAACGGTATCTAAACTGCAAGTGCACAACCTATCACAATAGTAATAAAAAGATGTCGAACCCATGGGACTTTGTAATCACTCTAGTGCTAGAAGGTCTGCTAGTTTAGCTAAGGCGGAAATTTGTCACAGTTATGGTTTTAGGGATTAAAAACGGGAACTAAACTTAATTAAGGAAATAATGATAAGGCGGTCGGTATGTAATAATATTAACCTATGCGGGTCAATCTAGTCTAAGCTTATAAAGATGTTTCACTTAAATAATTCTGTAGAGATTACCAGTTTAAAAACCCTCGACTCACACTCTCGTGGTCTTATCTCAGATCATACTCCTAAAGCCCTATGTCTGCTCTCGCTAGCCCATAAGTGTTTAGAAAATAATTTTTGAAAACTTAATAAGTCTAATTCGTTTTAAAGCGCTCTCGCTGTATTTAAATCGAATGCCTAAATTTAGCTATCCGGTTAAAATCTCACACTCTCGTGGTCTCGACCTAACCTATTTCACTTCTCTTACTCTCGTAACAAAAAGCTTGATTTTAATTATAAAAAGTCACAGCCAGAATATAAGTTCGTAAATAATTTTAGCTTAGATTCGATTCATCTGTCTGGTTGCTTTATTACATACCGACTCAGTTAATTTAGCTACTCATATTAATTAAAACAACAGACAAACACAAAATGAAATTAATAGATATTAAAACATGCATTATATAATGATAACAAGAACTTAACATAAATAAATAAACTTAATATTAATTGCAAAATAAAAACCTGAACAGATAAATTCTTCGGCTCCTTCTTCCACAATCTGGCAAGCTTGGAGCGTCGGAATCGAAATAAAAGAAACGAAATATGAGGCTTAAAGAAATCTAATTAAGATAACAATTTCCTAATGTTGGAAATTGTTATTAAAGGGTTTGGAAATTAAAAAGAAAACAGCAAGAACAAAAGCTGGAAATAAAACTGGGTTGTAAAAACGGCAGAGCTTTCGCATAAAATTTGCAATAAAAAACTTCGTCCCTTCTTCATCTGATTCTTTGATATTTATAGAAGAGAAATTTGACAGTTGAAGAATAGGAACGTGGGCTTCGGTTCTTTAGTTTTGAGAAAATCCAGGAGAACATGCTTTACTGGGCGTTGTTGAGGTTGAGAGAAAATAGGAGTCTCTGAAGACTCTTTATATTCGTTGGCACGTCTTCATATATATATATATATATATATATATATATATATATATATATATATATATATATATATATATATATATATATATATATATATATATATATTCAAATAAATTAAATAAAGCTTGTCACGGTCGTAACATTGGTGTAACAGGCAGATTTCTCATATTTAGCGCGTCACGGTCGTGAGACCATTGTGACGATCGTAACACATCAAAAAGGCGCGTCACGGTCGTGGTACCCTTGTGACGACCGTGACAACAACAAATTATGCAGTTTTTAGCAGAATTGAGTTCTTCTCTTTTCTTTCATGCTAAATTTGGTTCCTTTGATCTTTTTCCATAATTTTGGCTCTAGACATATTATACCTGCAATGTGGCATAAAAAACTCGAAATAATCGGGAGTTAAAAGGACCAATGTATGATAAAAACGGACTAAAAACATAGTAATAATACAATGCGATTTCTCGTTATCAAAAATCATGAACAATTCAAACTCTTTTCAACAACTACACAGCGAAAAAACCAAAACAATCATCTTTCATCTTTAATTAAAAGAAACTTCATAATTCACTTCAAAAACTCATTTAAATCTCAATTTAATCGAAATAAAAACATCTTAATTTAAGAAAACAAACTAAACTCAAGCGAAAACCCATCCCGATGTTACTGGACATGGAGCAGGACTCCACTTCTAACTAACCACGACAAACTCACTAACTCCGAGCTAACGCGTACCGAGCTAACCTTGAGTATCTGCAAGATGACATAATAGACCATCACAAAAGGCATACAATGTGAGTAAATTGACATTCAATAAGGTAATATAAAAATGAGAATTATAAACATAGACTACAAAAACGAAATCATTCACCATAAAACCTCGTTATATACACAACGTCAATTACATCACATCACAACACCAATCATCACAAAGCTCACTTATACACAACATCAAATGCATCACATCATCACACAAAATCAATGCAAATCATGCTATGTCATTTAGAATGATATGCAACCTCTTATTATGCATGTGGTACCGAAACATCCCCGTGGATGGACACTGAGCCATCAACCCTCCACAAAGGAGCACATCATAACATCATATCACTTCAATCTGCACAATGGGATTGAAGCTACCAATGGACCGAAGTCCCCTCATAAATCATGCCATGAATGCAAAACGCAATATACACACACCTCATCAAACATTATAAGCATTGCATCTGCATTCATCATTAATCATCATATATTTTCCTCATTTAACATCTAGCTATACATCATGTCATCATAACTCATAAACTCCTAAGCATCTCATTTCGTCATACATCATTTTTATCACCAAGTCCTACTCTTATAGCCTCTAAACACATCATACAACGTCACTAAAACATCATAACATCTTAAAACGACAAAATACATCAATTATATAATTTTTCAGAATTAAATAATTTTTCAAAACATGTCAGGTCTCGCTAAGCGACCAACTCACGAGTTTTTGGTTTCTAAATTCTTACTTGCTCGCTAAGCGAGCTTCGCGATTCCCCCAAAAATTATGCGGTTTCAGAATCGCTCCTCTGCGACAAAACCCTCTAAAAACAGATTTCAACAGAAATAAACCAGAAAAATCATTATCACAATCCTCATTCATCATGGTATCATTATATACATCAATTAACATCATTCTTTATCATCAATTTCATCATAAAACATCATCCTATAACACAATCATCAACAAAACCCCATAAACCCTAAGTTCTCCCTAAAAACCCCAATTTCTATCTCTACATTACAATACCGAATAAAATTAACTCCTCATACCTTAGGTTCCGTAAATTCTTCGATGACTTCTCACAAAAACCTCAAGCCTTCCACTCTGGTTCTTCTTCCTCAGAGCTCTTCTTCCTTTCTCCCAAAAGTTCGATCGTTCCAAATGATCGTACAAAATTCAACTTTACTCTCTTAATCACTCTTGCCCCTAGGACCTCATTAGTCTTTTCCCTTCATACCCTAACTAATTCTCTACCAAAAGACCACATTACCCTTGTCCTCTAATTCTTCTTATTTAAATTAATTTCTCCCTATTAATTAAATAAACTCACTATACTTAATATCCTAATATTATTAAACTATTAAGTCACACACATGCCCCCACAAAACATCAAATAATCAATAATTCACCAAAATTTACAACAAACACATCAATTAAATTAAAGTCAACTTTGGGTGTTATAGTTCACATCAGGTAAATTTATGAGGACGAAAATATATCTAAGTGGGGGAGAGTTATAATGCCCCGATTTATTTAATTATATTTCATAAATAAATGTTGTGAATGTATGTGTTGTTTGATGATTTGAGGTGTTAGAGGAACCCTTTGGTGTATAGTGATAGCCGTAAAGATTATAATTTAAGGATTAAGGATGTGTGAGCAAAAAGGTAGAGATATGGGGTTGATGAGAGAAGTAACAATTTTTACAATTATTTAATTAGGATGATTTATATGAATAATAGTAGTGGTTAATAATTAAATATATATTTTAATTATTATTGTTATAGTAATGTAATCAAATAAATAATTAATTTATATTTGTTTAAATAAATATTTAGTGGGATTAATATTTATTTAAATTAGTGAGAATAAGATGTTAATTAGAAGTAATAATAAAATAAAAAAATAAAGGGATACAGGGGGAACATGAAATTGAGGGAAAAGGAAGAGAAAGAGAAGAGAGATCTAGGGTATAGGAGAAGAAAAACTCCATTAGAGAAGCTTGACAATCCATCATCTAAGGTAAGGGTGAAACTTCCTTTTATATAAGAGATTGTATGATAGCATGTGGGCGGGTGAATTGATCTCTTTGTGATTGCATTCTCATTCTCTATGTTATGAATTATTTAACGTGTGATGATGCTATTATGATGCATGTTTGGATGAATTTTGGGTACAGGTGAATGTTTGGGATGTTGTGTGTTGTTGGGAATCATGGTATGAAAATTGAGTAAATGATCTCTCTATGAAAACTAGGGTTTTGGGGAGGTTTCAGAACTATTTTTCGTATCACAGGGTTGCAGGAAAATACCATTGTCTCAGTGGTAATCAGTTACTAGTTTTGGTGTAACCGGTTACACCTGAGACAAATTAAAAAAGAAATATTTTTTAAGGGTGTAATCGGTTACGTGTTTTCGTGTAACCGATTACATTGTCAAAAAGTAACGTGAAATTGGCATTTGAGTGGGGGAGTAACCGGTTACCACTGTTGAGTCAGAATTAAATAATTTATAATTTGAGTTTCAGGTGCACGATTAAGATGTTGTTCGAAGCATTGGGAAGCTGACACAATGAACTTTAATTTAAAAATAGTTTAAGTACATGGAAATTATTTTAAATGTTGTGTGATGGCGTTGTATAATACATGGCTTGTATGTTGTGGTGTGGTAATGCACATGGATGGAATGTAGTTACTTGTTATGTTACTATAACGATATTACTAAATGCTTGCAGTATATGTATCATGTTTGGTGGCTGGTATTAGAGTGTTACATTGGTTATGATAAATATCATTATACATGTTGTTGTTGCATGTCATTTATGAATCATGCATCATGGTGTTTGAACGGTGGACCGCTTTTGGTGAGTCTCAATCCTACGATAGTGATTGGGTGCGAGTTGTTGCTTCCAGGTGGGAATTGATGAAGTGTTACCAATGGTGATACAATTTTTGGTTTGCTCTTATCCTATGGTGGGAATCAGGAGCGAGTGAATTTGAGAGTTCACAATTGGTAGCACATGCATTGAGTCATGGGTTGAGTCACATTCCACTGTATATATGTTGTATTATATTATTTGGATTGTGTGGAGTGCAAGTTGTGGAACGAGTGATTATGTTTGCAATAATCATATGCTTACACCTATTTATGCAATTTTATTATATGATTGCGATTTCTCATCCCTTCTGTTTGAATGTCGCATTTTCATGGGCATCGTGCAGATAATCCGCAGTAGAGGTGTGGAAATGAGTATACGAGGTTACTCTTCTTTATGCTTCTGTTGAATCGACGTCTGCTCTGATATGTCACTGGGAAAGAACACTTGTTTATTTATTTTATGTTCGATGAAGATTATTATGTGAATCTTTGCTGCTAAATAAATGTTAAAGTTCAGACTTGCCATATGATTCTTATTATTTTCTTAAATTCCATATGTGTTACAAATCCTATTATATGAATTGATTAAAGTTGGAAGTAAGATTCTAATTATTGAATTATTTTAAATTATTTTGATTTTAATTTATAAATTACATCGGAAAAATTAAGATATTACATAAACCACCATCCCTCTATATACTTTCATTTTTTCTCTCTCTTATTTATCTTCTAACACTTAAATCTCTAATTCATTTATTTTCTTAAAATCATCACCAAAATAAAATCAACCACTTTCATACAAAAAAAAATCAAAAACTATTTATTACAATTCATCTATTATTTCTGAAGTCATATTGTCATTATAATAATATTCTATTGGCCAACTATCAAGTCAAAAAATTTAAATGCAAAAATTAAATTCTAAGTAACCACTTCGAGGTGGGATTTGACCAAAAATTAAAAAAAAAAAACTTATATATGATGGGATAGGAGTGAAATTACGATACTACAAACAAACCCCGCTCTACCTCAGATCTACTTTACCCCTCACAGGTAACTCCCACCCCGACCACATACTACCTTACCGTCTTTTCCCCCCATTTCCCTTCTTCAATTTCATTTCCCAATTTCTTCATTCTCCATACCCTAAAGCCCAAATTCTTCCTCACACTTCAATCTTTTCACCTCAAAATCAAAACTACTACTCAATTCCACTCTCACAATTAGGGTTTTCTTGATACACTCAATACATAAATGATGGGAATTCGACCTCAGCAATCGTCTGTAGACGAAGACGATGAGGAGCTTCTAGGTTGCGGAACTACGATTTCTGGTCAATCAGGCTCCACCAGCAGGAGTGCCGGTTTGCCGTCTACGGGGACTGCCGCTGGTGACAACGCTGCTCTCAAATTAAACCATCTTGATATACAGGATGATGAGGCTGGATCACAGGGAGTAGTTGCGTAAGTTCTATTGCATTGTGGTTTCATGTGATGCTAAATTGTTTGAATTGGTTCTCATAAACTTTATATGAATACAGTAGTAAGAAGAAGAAGAGAGGTCAACAAAGGGCTGTTGGAGGTGATAAAAGCGGAAGAGGGCTTCGCCAATTTAGCATGAAAGGTTATTATATCTATTTGAGATTGTGATTGTGGAATTTATATAATTTGCTTTGTAAAATTGACATTTTTATTTTTGAGGTTATGCTGAATATTTTCTTTCTGGTTTTGCTTGCGTCTGATTTATTGTTGGTTCTATGCAGTGTGTGAGAAGGTGGAAAGTAAGGGAAGGACAACTTACAATGAGGTTAGGTGGTTACTCTAAGTCAGTTTTTGCTATGTTGAAATCAATCTCTTGCTTCATTTGGTGAATATATGCTTTGGATTTGATGTACTTAACTGATTTGAATATGTGTGCTTACATTTTTTTTCTAAAATACTTTTGTCGATAATTATCATGATAGCTTTCGGGGATGAAGTTAATCATGGCGATTATTGGTCTTGAGAACATTTGGACTTGAAGCCCACCTTCATATTTGATATTTCACCGATGTCTTTGATCATTTGTCCATATCGTCTATGTTTTTCGTACTCGTTTTTATTTCTGTTTTTCTCATTTATTTTTTGATTTTAATGTAATTATTTTTTATACCATAGGTGGCAGATGAACTTGTGGCTGAATTTGCTGATCCAATCAATAGTGTTTTGTCCCCTGATAAGGTTTTCTTTCCTTCACAAGCAATTTCACGATTATCTGCTATTATGATATTTAAGGTATATAACTTATAAGTATTCCATACTTACATTTTGTGGGTAATGAACATTTGCCAGCAACAATACGACGAGAAAAACATTCGACGAAGGGTCTATGATGCTCTGAATGTTCTCATGGCAATGGACATTATCTCTAAGGATAAAAAGGAAATACAATGGAGGGGTCTTCCTCGTACTAGTCTGAATGATATTGAAGAGCTAAAGGTTTGCCCACAGTCTTGATTTTAAGATTGAATGCTAAAATTGATTGGTTTGTAACTTTTTGGCTCTATGCGGCTTATGCTTTACCTGCAATGGTGTTCCGAACTAAGCATAAAATACAATAGAGGACCATTTTAACTCTTCATTTGATTCAACAGACAGAGCGTCTTGGGCTCAGGACTAGAATTGAAAGGAAATCATCCTATCTGCAGGAGTTAGAGGAACAAGTAAGTCCATCCTACTCAGTAATATATTTAATACGGAAATGGGATGCGGAACCTGGTTTGCTGCATTTGAAATTGCACTTGGTTATAATCACTTCATTTTTGTAGTGTTTAGTTTCTGTTTTCTAACTGCTTGTATTATTGTGTCAAGTTTGTAGGTCTTCAAAACCTTATTCAACGAAATGAACAATTATATAGCTCTGGAAATCCTCCTAGCGGAGGTGTATCTTTACCCTTTATCCTGGTACAGGTAAACCATCATCTCCACCGTCTCTTTTTTGTTTTCTTTCGGTTTCCCATAGGCTCCCTCCACCAGAGGTAATCCTATTCGAGGCTTTATCGGATACTAATGTAGGCACCTTTGAACCTTGGTTTGCAAGACTATGGAATGTATGTGTGTAACAGTTAAACACTATGAACCAGAAATGTTATATCAGTTCATATGGTCAAGTTACTCTGGTTGCCTTTAGCCTTTATATCTGCTCAGTCCAGTGTTATTAGTCTATATGCTAAGTTCTTGGCCACAAGAAAGTTTCTAACTTAATTTTAATGAATAATTTACTTGTCCTGCTGGCGGCTGTGATATGGCTCTTATGATATTTCTATTTGACTAATTCATATCTCTGGCTTTTTAAAACCGTAGACACGACCTCATGCAACTGTTGAAGTGGAAATATCAGAAGACATGCAGCTTGTTCATTTTGATTTTAATAGGTAAAGCTTCAGTTGCCCTTGCCATTCTTTGAGTTACATGGCATTATCTAGGCCTGTATGCTGTCTTATTCATTGTGAAGACTTCCTTGTTAGATAGTGTCGTTAAGTCACAGATTTGGAATTAGCGTATCCTATTATGGCCAAACAAAGGCCACTACAAGAATTTTCAAGTAGAGAAGTTCTGGGAGGAAGTTATGGATATGGTGGTGTGTTGCATCTGTGTCTTTGCTGTTGGATGTATCTGCAACTTATTTATGCTTACTCTCTCTTATCTCTCTGCAGTACTCCCTTTGAGTTGCATGACGACAATTATGTTCTAAAGGCAATGGAATTTGGTGATAGACCACAGAGTGATACTGTTACACACAATGTTACAGATGCAGGTGAAGGTTCTAGCATGTCAGGCATGCAGTTTCAGGTTCCTCCTTCAGTTTCAAGTGTGTCAACTAGGTCTCCTACATCACCTCCACTCCCTGGAATATTAAAGGCAAGAGTTAAGCAAGAACATTGATCTGCAACTTTATGATGTCGTCTTGCCTTTTAAGTATGTCTGTATATTTTGTAAAGAAATTTACCGAATTAATATACCTTCTTAATTGTTGGTCATCAGTACAAACAAGTAATTTGGCAGGTCAGAAGCAGATTGATCAGTTTGCTTCTTTATTGTTTAGGTTTGACTGGCAAATTCTTTTACTATCATCCACCATATACTAGTACTACCTTAGCAGAGTTTTTCTCCATATTTTTGTGGTAACTTTACCGGAGTTTTAGTTAGAGAGATCATGGAAAGGGGTCCAACAATATAGGATTAATTTCAGAGTTCACTGATTTACAGTGTAAATTGTAAAGTTTTCCAGCATATGTGGATATATTGGTTGGTATTTGGACCGGTGCATATTGTTTGTCTTGTACTATCATTTACTAGGATCCTTTGGAGGCTCTTCGCACTCCAATTCAACTTCCATGGATATTTTGTTACTCGGTTATCTTTTGGAACATCATTAACACAATAACTGAATTAGTTGTTACTTAAATACGTGTGTCTAGAATCTTGTTCTAGTACTATATATTTGTTGCAGTGGCTGTTAGTTTGTCTTGATTTTATGTCCACTTCAGGCATGGAGTGTTTTCGGTGAGAATGTTTTTGGAAATGCGAAATCTTCATCTCGATTCATAAGGGAAAAATGGCATTCTAACCCTTGGGCATATTTGTATTTCTTAAGGGACAAGTGTGATTTTTTGCATTCTTTAAAAGAAAAAACAATTAGTTGACTTGGTACGAGCTTTTGTTTCTAGAACTGCTCTAAATCACCATTAAGGAATATGATTGTGAACAGCCGGTAATGATATGATTTTTTTTTTATTGAAATTCTTTTCCACCTTTTCAAAAATCTCTCGTATGGACCAAAATGCTATCTGCATTCTAAAATCTGGAGACTAATTTTTGTCACCTTGTCCATTCTTAGTTTTGTAATTTTTCAAATAAAGTAGACAAATTCATACAAGACAAGTCTTTAGTTACGGAAATTTTAGTCATTTTAGGTTTTTAGTCGTTTAAGATTTTAAGAACTTCGATAACTAAATCTTCATTTTGAAAAACTACCAAAATTCTAGAATGATTCATGTGAATAAGATGTTCTTTCATATTTTCAATGTTTTTTTAAGTTTCATTTTAAAAAATCCGTACCCAATAGTAAATGTGTTCACACTTCATTCTGGTCCTTTTTTTTTATATGAAGGGTGACTTACATATTTTTTTTGAGTTTTGCAGCAAGAAACATGCAAAAATTCATCAATGTCAAGAGCAGTAGTGGTAATAGTTTTTTCTTTTAAATTGCGTTGCATTTTTCTTTTTCTTTTTATCCAAATTTCTCTATCTCTGTTTTTCGATGAGAAAAACATTCATTAATGTCAAGAGCGATACTGATAATAGTTTTTTGCTTTCAAACTTGCAATGAGAAACACACACAAATTCATCAATGTCGATAGCGGTAGTGAAAATATTTTTTGCTTTTAAATTTTGTTGCATTTTTTCTTTTTCTTTTTTGTCCTAATTTCTCCGTCTTGCTTTTTCACAACACGATTAACTATTTGTGAGAAAAATGACCATTTTTTAACAACCTTCCAAATATCATAATCCATCCCCCCTGTGAATATTCTCATATTCTTTTTCCACAAGACATACCCTTATAAAGTAAAGGATGAAGACTTGTTAAGGGAATCGTTTGAATTCATTCATAACTCATGTGTTGATCATTCTTATAACCACCTGAATAGATCGAAAATAGAAAACATATGGGCAAACCACTAAGTCTGGAAAATTATGTGTTCATGGGTGTTCACGCAGTCTGTCGAAGCATGATGATCTTTGATGAGGACGTTGTAAGCAATTCTGGTAAAAGAAAACTCATGTTTGGTCTTGGTTTTAGTTGAAGGCTCAAAGAGCTCTTCAGTTGGTCGAAGACTAATAATAGCACCAATATCAAAAAGTGTCGGGGTTATCATTCCACAAAGAAGGTGAATGGTGTTTGAGGAGGTATCCTAGTAACACATGACTACAATGAGCATGTGAGAGTTGTATATATGACCAACTCGTGAACATTTAATTAGGTGAAAGATACCCAAGTCTTTCCAAAAATTTCTTCTTTTCTTGAACCATATCCAACCATTTGATGTGTGAAGCATTCTCAATCGGAGGAGAGGAATGGAAGACCCTATTTTTGAAGAATCATAAATCAAAAGGTTCGTCAATGAACACCAATGGCTCATAAGATGAGTAACAAGGTAAGAAATCTCTCAGCATTTGGAGTTTCTTAATACGTCTAGGAAGAGGGTCCATGAAAGTAAATATGGTACTTATAATGAAGTGTGGAATCAGGGTGTTACCATACCAAATGTTTCTTCTCTCATCCTCCATGAGTGGCTCATAAATGTAGGTGTGATCGTTGGTGTAGATTGGTTCTTCAATATCAGTGGCTAAAGCAGGACGTAGACCAGATTTGATTTTTGGAGCCATTGTTAATTCTCAAGGTTTTTTGGGAAGGAATGTGATAAGGAAAATGACAAGACTACATAAAGCTCTCTAGGGTTCTTTTTATGTTCGTTTTTCAGAAGAAGGAAATGGCGAAAGAGAAGACACGTTAGTGATGATGTTTTAAATAGCCAAATGAAAAAACTGTTTTACTTATTCCCTCCAAATAATTTTGGACACATGTCGCACTTAGGTTGGAAATTGGCACCAAAAGGTCATGGAAAAAAATAAAAAGCTGGAATTAAATGATTAGTCTTAAATTCATTTTTTGTGATGGTTTAATCTTCTGAGAAATAAGGGATGATGACACATGTCTATGATGTGACAATTTGATAGGAAGTGATCATAATGACCAAGACATACTCACTCTACTCTCTTTTATAAGAAAAATTTAGCTTTTTACATTCATTAAATAATTGATGTATCTGGTCTATTTATAGTCTAAATACATCATTTATTCAATGAATCTAAAAAATCAAAAATTTCTTATAAAAGAGAATGGAAGGAGTAAAAATTAAATTATGAAACTTCTAGTTGATATGACGTGTACAAACTGGGTAAACAGTGTTGAAGGGTTACAAAAAAGTCACTTTTCTTCCACTTGACACATATGATTGAAAGTGACATTTTTGGGAGGCATTTATTAGCTTGAAATTTCTATTTGGGAAAATGTTTAGAGTTAACAATTTTGATTGAAATAAGTTGACAAGAACGAATACGTTGACGGGAACATTTCAAATAGTATCTTGAAACATGGTTTGGAAGAATCTCAAGAACAGATCTTGAAACATGGTTTGGAGGATCTCATAATCAAATCTAATTGATCACTCAACACCGTGACAAAGTCGAAGCGTTCGACGAACTTCAAGGACTTAGAAGATTTTTTTGGAAACAAAATACTTGAGAGGTGTCTTAACACTTTTAACAACCACCTTCGACGAGCAGGAAGTTATTTGTCTTTAAGAGCAATTACGAACGTGGGATAATGATTTTCAATAGTTTGAAAGTTCTGACAACGTGGCAGTGCTTTAGAGGATTAATTTTCATGTTTTACTACGCGTCTATTTTCTAGGAATAAGCCATCGGAGACGATTATCGTTAGTTTAATACAAATAGAAAATTCATACATTGTAATCAAGTTCGCAAAATTCATATACTTTCTCACCAAAGTCACAAAGCGAAACAATTTGTGAGTAACATGTGAATCTGTATCCATTTTCTTTATTATCCTTATGTTTCCTTAATTGAACACTTTTCTATTTTTTCATTTACTATTCTTGTCATTTATTGTGTTTCAGTTAATGCCATTTATTGTAGTTTTTTGTTTATTTTAATTCAAATTTTTGCGTCATTAAAATTTGTCTTTATTTTGTCTGCACATTCACATTCACAGTCATTTCACACACATACTTTCTTGTACATATGTTTTGCATAAATTGCTTCCAAAACTTTTCAAGTTAATCTCAATACTATTTAAACTTATGATTGTTCGCTAAAAACACTCGCGGACAACGACGAATATGAGACATTAAATGTGAATTTTCCTTCGATTAAAGGAAATAGAAAGGTATCGCCCCTAAAAAGGTATCCACGATATATAATAAAATATGGCTAAATTATCTTTAGAGTCCTTTAAGTTATTTAATTGTAAAAATGTAGTCCTTTATGTTTTATTTGCTACAAGTATGTTCTTTTGCACTCTGTTTTTGTAACGATTTGGTCCTTTTTATGACGAAATACATAATGAAAAATCGTTTATCTGATCAAAATACACAATCAAACGCAAAATTAATTACATATTCGTAATCAGCGCGAAAAACCAGTTCAAATGATATATGAATTTACAATTTATTATAACAAAATTTTTAGAAAAAGAATCAAAATATTAAAAAAAAAAAACTTATGAGACTAACTTGATATTTTAAATAACTTAAAAACTCTATAGATAATTTAGCCATAAAATGTATTTTATTAAAACATCTTATCCTTCACTATTTTAACTATCCAACTTCTAAAGAAAAACGGTTTTACATCTAATTTTATTTCTCATCAACTTTACAATATTTTATTTTTACTATACTTGCATTTATATTATTTTACTTTTACCTAGGAAAAAGTCATGAGCTTCTAAGATTTTTCTACATTTCTAGACAATGATTGGTGTATACTAGTAAATATATATGTATGAATGGAAATTTAGATAATGGACCAAAGCATGGGTTGGCCCATTATTGAAATAGTGGGAACAAGACCGAAACCTATCAATCTAGCGTCGTTTTGTATATTGTGGGTGAGTCTCAATCAAGTTCCCGTTTGATTCATTCATTGATCTTAATCAAAATTGTTTGTTGATTTGAGAGTGAAATTAGGGTTTGTGAAATGGCTTCGAGTATTTTGAAGAACCTCGTAAAATTTTCATCATCGACGGCAACCACCACCGCCACCAGAAGTTTCAGCCTCGTAACCACTCAAATCAGCAACCATACTGCCAAGTGGATGCAGGTACCCTTGCGAATCACCTCATTCTTTTTATATCACAAGCAAAACAAAATAGATAGCGTTTGATTTAACATGATTTGGATTCAAATTAGGCTCATAATTTGTCATTACGCTTTGGAAATTAGTCGCATTATTCATGATTTGATTGAATTTTTTTTTTAAAATGAGGGGGAAAATATGAATAGGTTTCTAGTCTTCTCGATTGGAATTTTTATTTATTTGATTTCTGATGTGTTGAGAGGAGAAAAGGGATGCAAAATCAGTCCTTTTTATATGCAACGCGAGACCGCTCAATCTCTCAACATCGAACGAGTTGAGCATTAGTGTATGCACTGGGAGAGAGGAAATTCGCCTGTGAGATTTCCTAAGCTACTTTATTTGGGAGAAATCTGCATTTTGCAGATGGATACATCAAAAAAACAAAGGGAGGAATAAAGTTTAAGCATGCCCTATAGGACGGAATCAACAACAGTTCTATCTGGATTATCGACTGGGCATTGTCGAATGATTTCTGTTATTGAACGCATTTGGTTTGTTGCAAATTAAAGGATCCTGAAATGATAAGAGAAAGAGTTTGATCCTTGTTGGCATGGTGATTTAATGAAGTGGAAGGCTAAGCTTGTTTGGGAAGGTGTTCTACTGCACCTTGATGTGTATGTTTTAGTTATAATCTAGTTGTTGCTTATTTTTCTGGATTGTTCATGTTTAGAATCTGGTAAAACCGCCTTTGCAAGATTATGAAAATCTTGTTGATAGATACAGATATAGTTTGTTTTACCTGAAATAGCCATCAGGTTGTGCCTCATGGAATTCATCTTCTAATACCTAATTCAGCCCCTTTTGAATGTGATTCAATTATAATTTATATCTTACCTCTTGTAGTAAATTGAGGGGAAAAAAGTTATAAAAGAAATATCGGGGGTAGCTCAGTCACAACATTGATCGAGCACACGTGTATGCACCAGAAGCGTGAATGTGACAAAAAAATATGTTGACAATTTTCTGCTTGAGGTTCTAGGTCACTTAAGTATCATAAATCTGCATTTTGACGATGGTAACTTTTAAGAAACATATTGAGGAATAAAATTTGAACTTGCAGTATAGGACGGAATCCATGACAGTTCTAACTGGATTATCAACTTGCCATTGGCACAGGATTTCTGTTAGTGAATAGATCTATCCCTCAGTGTTAGCTGATGCTTCAAGGGCTGTTTTTCCTTGCAGTGTTTCTGAAATTGTTTTGTAATGTTTTAATGATTTGAGCTTTCTTCCACATTTATGCTAAGGACAAATTGAAATACTTTTGTTGGTTAATGCCTGTATTTCCTTCTTACTGGCTCCAACTTCCTGTGACTTGATTTTTTAGCAAGCTTAATGAATGTTTGGGTGTGCGTTTGCCAAATTGATTTTGAATGCAATTGATTTGATTAAAATTGAGTTTAAAATGCTGTACTCTGATGTAAAACCCTGTGCACTGCACATTTTTCATCCTAATACAGAAACTACTTTTATTACCTGTTTTTTCTCTTTCGCTGTAGTACTTTTATCACTTCTGCTATTGGCTGTGCATCGGAACACACACTTAGCTCTTAAGAGTTGACTACTGGAATTTGAAGTCATTCCTTCTTACTGAATTCTGACTCAATAAATTGTGATACTTACATTTGTTTCTTCTGTAATAGGATACAAGCAAGAAATCTCCTATGGAGCTGATCAATGAAGTACCACCAATTAAGGTCGAAGGCAGGATAGTTGCTTGTGAAGGAGGTACAATTTTTTGCAATTTCTATTCTCTTGTTCCTTGCATAAGTGAAGGATAGTTGCATAAAGAAATCTCCAATGGACCTTAAAGTTCAGGTTTTGTTGATTATGTAGGATTGTAATTAATTTGGATATTACTGCCTGTTTTCAGATACTGATCCCGCCCTTGGACACCCAATTGAATATATATGCCTTGACTTGGCCAAGCCAGCTGTCTGCAAATACTGCGGCCTGCGATATGTTCAGGATCACCACCATTAGGGCATGCTGTCTACAATTCATTGTTGTGTATTTAAAGAATTGCTGCTGAACATCATTAATGTTTTTTTGGTTACAATGTTCTGAGTAAATCCTATGATGTAACAAATGTACTTGTCTGTTACAATTTGCTAAATAAGAATATGACAAAATTGTTCATGTTACCATCTGATACGGTTGATGGAGGTCTTATATTGTTGTGTGTGGAGAGCCTGTAATCTGACTAATCTATGATCTATATTCTGTATCAATCAGTATTTCATAGTTTGCAAGTCTTGAAAATATAATATTTTGAATAAATCATCAATATGCTCTCAAAACTATGGCTCAGTTTTGAAACTTTCATTAATTCCTCAATTACTTATAAAGAGAGAATAGTGATTCAAGGATTGAGTTGACGGATTGAAGCAGAGTTATCAATCCCGGCCGCAATCGCCGCTATCCCGGGCGATCCGGCCAGGGCGGCCACCAGCCGCGCGCAAAGAGTGGAGTGTTTCCCAGATACAAATCGCAGGCGATTTCTCTGGGATCGCGAATTGTGGGTTGAAAAAATTAAATTATAACAATCCTAAAAATAATAATAATTTTTTATATGTATAATTTTTATATTTTTATGTATAAATATTACTTATTTATATATATTTTTATATATAAATTTTTTTATATAATTATTCATATAATTATCCCGTTATTCCGTTATCCCATCTTTTAGAGTTTACCGCTCTGCTATTTTGAGATTAATAACTCTGGATTGAAGGTAGTTTAAGGGCTATCTGTTGACTGAATTGTTGTTGTATTCATAATCAAAATAATTGTAAGAAGTCTTTAATGGGGCAGTTACAAAAGCTTCCATTTCTGTTTCAGAAACCAGCCCTACTAGGTTTATTGGTTAAATAATTAGTTGGATAAAATTAAAACTCACCCATTTCTGTTCCACCACCTTTTTTAGTGTTTTTCATAACATAAAATATTGACCATTTTTCTTTGTCGATTTTGTAAAAGAAACTATGGTTTCTATTTATTTCTGATTTTCAAATTACAACTACTTTGTCAACTAGACAATTTACTTATCAATTATTTTACACTTATATAAATATAGTAAATAGGCGAGTGAGACAATGAAAAATAAAGGTATAATAATTTAAATTTGTTGATTAATCAAAAGATTGTTTTAACTACCTATAAAAGTTATTTTTTAATTTATGCAAAATAGTATAAAAGACATGAATAATTAGAAACATTGTAAAAAAGTAGATTAGTTACACTTGCACCAAAAAGCAAATAGTAAGGTGGGAGAAGTGAGCCATAAAATATGATATAAGCAAAGTCTATGATAGAATCAGAGGTGATGAAGATGAGATTTTGAGCACCATGGAACTAATGACTAATGAAACACAGAAAGTAATATTATTATTTGAGCACCATGTAAATAACTTACACCTCTCCTCAATCACAAATAGTCAGTCAGCTGTTGCAAATAGTCATAAATATTGAATACTGATTATAAGCCAGAAATACTAAACAAAACTTCACTACAAAATCTTCCTTCAATCAGTGACTATCAATGAATAAGAAAATCTCTATTAGAAAGATTGCTGAAAAAAATCTGGATAAAAATCCTCATGTACTCTTATCAGCACCTGCCAATTTTCTTCTCTGTTGATGCTCACTCACTTTATAATCTATCACTTCACGGAACAAGCTTTCATCAAGAATACAGTTCTTGCTTCCATATACAGCAGCTTGGACACTAGCCATCAGTTTTGCTATTTCTCTTCCAGAAAATCCCTCGGTTTTAGACGCTGCTTCCTTAATGATATCATCAGTCAATCCCTTAATCTCAATCTTTGGTGGGGTTCCTTTCAACAATTTTTGAACTAAACCAGGTTTTTTTGCTCCGGCTTGGGCAATGTACTTGTCCAGATAGAGCTTAAGAAGTTTATAGCGCTCGCTTTCTCCGGGTAAGGGAAATTCCAGGACCTCGTCAATACGGTCTGATACGGCTGAATCGAGATCACCGGGACGGTTTGTGGCAAGCGCAAGGACTATGTCTTTTGACTGGTCACCAGTACGAAATAGGAGAGCGTTGAGTGCACTTCTTTGTGCTTCACTCATGTAAGTCTTGTTCCGCCTGTAAAATTTATTCAATTTTATCAATTCACTTGGACAATATTTGTGCAGAGAATGTTGGTTTTCATAGATCATAGTCATCATGTGTTACCGTGTGCAACGAGAATAAATGAAAAATCGTCAAAGTGTTGCTTACTCGCACAGAAACGCATCAGCTTCGTCAATGAAAAGCAACAAACCCCTTTTAGACTTCTTGGACCAATCAAACAACTGGTGTATCTTTGTGACAGCCTGCGACCCGAGCGGAGCAACATCTCCCCCAGTCATCAATGCATAATCTAATCCCTGCATTGAGTTGAAACAAAATCAGACATAATAATAAATACTAAACTTTGTCCCTAACTGTAAACCCCATTTGGAGAGAAAAAAAATTGTCCCGGAATATCAGCAAGGCAGATAGTATGAAAAAACATGAAAGCTGGAACAAGGTCAATAGATAAGTATGGAATCATACAGATTTACGAGCCAACTCTCTGGCAGCCATTGTCTTTCCAGTTCCTGGAGGACCATAAAAAAGCATGTTTCTGAATGGTGCATTATGAGCTTTTGTATGCGCAGTTGCAGATGCCAGCTGCTCAATTCTTTTATTAAGAGAAGGATGCAAAATTACATCACCAAAGCCATTTCCAACTTTTGAAGCAGATTCTAGATCCGTACGTCGGGACAGGGAGCTCATGGCACGAGACAACATGCCAGACCAGGGATATTTCCCTCTTGAAGACTCTCGGATCAATGATGGTTGTCCCAATATTCTATCAACATATCCCCAAATAACCCGCGCACCTTCCCTACATTAAGTCCAATATGAATATAAACTAAGCATATCATGCAAATGACAACAAAATTGAATTCTTTTATTCGTACGAAATAGACAGATAGAGAAGTGGGGATTCAAAGTTGAATAACTTGAAAAATGAATAACGTTCCTCATTTCAAATAGCTCATTCCAATGTGAACAATTTCTACCTTGTAGTGTAGATTCCAGCGGCCAGAGCAGTCATGCCACCAACTGCTACAACCAACTTATTTTGATCTGTTAGAATGGCTCTAACGCCCCCTACAAAAGATAAATCGAGTTTTCAAACACTGGGATTGGTGTAGAGTTTGTCTAACTAACCTAGCAAATAATCAATGATTTGGTCCACGTACTCAACTTCACAAATGCATAAATGTATAGATGATTATTGTCTTCTTAGATTATCATCGTAACGTTTTGCACATTGCATACTATGCAACTAATAGAAATGTACCTCCAATATGGTCAAACGTAGCATTTATGGCAGCAACCCATTTTTCTCGCTCCTTATTAGCACGATCAATTAGCATTCTCCTATTAACATCTTCCGCTAACTTTGATTCATGCGCTCTCGCTTCTGCTTCTGCCATAGCCCTTACTCGGATTGTTTCACGTTCAATCTCAGCCATCTCTCTTTCACTCTGCCTCCGATGTGCCTGAATCTGTTCTTCTATTGAACGTCGAGCTTGCTCCAATCTGATTGAAGATTCTTCTTGCATTTTCACTAGCTCTTGGTTCCTTGCTCTCTTTTGTTCATTTTCTGCCTTACAATAATAATCCAAGAATGAGAAAGATTCTTTAAACGACAAAAAAAATAAATTAAAATCCCAACTTTCAAAAGATTCAATACCTGCATCCTCTTCCTTGCCAACTCATCCTTATACTTAGCCAACTGAGATTTTATTTGATCCTGAAGCTGGGCAAGCTTTTTCTTTTCTTCATATGTAATCCTTTGCCTTTCCTGCAAGACAAGACAGTTAAAATGCTGGAAAGAAGAATACAAGATACACACACAAATGAAAGCAAAAGTTTTCAACCTCGTGAAGTGGTTTAGCTTATGGGAAAGCCAAAAACAATTCTAGAGGTGTAAAATTGATTTTGGAGTGGTTCGAGGTGTTTGGTTCTTCTAAAGTATAATTGATTCTACTTGAAGCTAGAATTTGAGCTTGAGTTTAAAGGCGATTTTCGCATTAAAACATCTCCATAAATTTATCGAAATATAAATTACTTCACCTTCATCTCACTTTTAGCTAAAATCAATTTATTTAAAATCAATTCTTTTCACCACAGAACCAAACACAACAATTCAATCAAAATCAATTTTAGTCACCGCAAAACCTAACACATACTAAAACTAACAACCCAATAAAACAAAAAAATTGATAACAAATGGTTTCATCAGAACAAACTTACAGCCTCATGTTGTGCTTTGATATGATTAGACTCAACAGTCTTTGCAGCAAACTCAGCTTGCTTTGCATCCTCTCTCTTTTTAATATTCTCAAAAACCTAAAAACAGAAAACAATAAAGCTTAAAACATAACCAAAACAAAGCAAAAGGGTATGAATAAGAAAACGAGGAGGGAACAAAGACGAAACATTTTTGCCATGAGGTTTAGTGGCGACATTGTTAACAATTTCGGCTCCTTTCTCGAGAGATTCTGGATCAAACCCAGCGGATGTTGTTCTTGGATTATTGTTTCGAAATTTGGGAGGCGGCGGAGGGGATTGAGGATCATCGGAAGGTGAAGATGAAGTGGCGTCGGAAAAAGCATGATTGTGAGATAAACCTGATGCGGCAGCTATGGCCGAGAGTAAAACAGCGGCATATGGTTTTGTCATTGGAGTTTGATGAGGTTTAGTGCTCAGGCAAGGGTTTTACTGGGTTCTAGGGTGGATTGTGGAATGATGCTAATTGCTAAATCACCGGCTACAAGAGGTACATGTTTGTGCTATTTTTATTTTTTATTTTTTTATTATCATACTAAAAACTTATATTTTATTCTATAGATTTGTAAACTCAATTAGTAGATAAATTATTGGCCAAGCTATTACATAGATTATTGGCCAAACTACATATTTGAAGGGTTATTTGTTAATAAGTGCAGTCACTCATTCAAGGTATATTTCTGTATAGTCTTAGAATTTATGAAAGATCAATAAATCTTTTTAATGATCTACATTTTTGTATTAGAGATTTTGTGTAGATATATAATATAGATAGTAGAAAATTAATTATTATATTTTAGAAGATTTTTTGCTCGTCTTTATCTAAAGTAGATCGTGATTTGAGAGATATTAAGACCATAAATAAAGTTGGTTGTTTATCTTTTTGTTGAAAATTGTTGATTATTAATAATTAGTTATCTTATGTCTTGACATAAGCATTTTTTTTTTGAGAAACATGGTAAATATTAGGTTGGTAATGGGAACAACGTCGATTTGTGGATTGATAATTGGTTGTGATACAAAATTAAAGATTTACACATAATATTATTAGTGGGTATTCAATTTATGCAAACTGAAAATGTCAATTCAACTATCTAAGACATAAATTGAAATATTCCTTAGGACTTATCTATTTTGACTCCTTAAATTATTGAAGACATTTTGAAGATTAAAGTGTCTTTTGATAATACTATTGTTGATAAACTCATTTGGACAAAATCTATCTTTTAAAAATGCATACAGTTGTATCAGAGAGGAATTACATTGAACCTATGTATTTGGCATCCCTACATACCACTTGCTAAGTTGTTGCATAACAAAAATAAGTGTATTTTTATCGTCTCTATAAAGAGGTTGTGTTTTAAAGATCGTTCAATAGTATTTATTACTTTAAGATTGGTTTATCAAATTATTGATTGTTTGTGAATATTTGACTGTAAAATAACAGAAAATAGATTGAACTTGAGGTGTTAACAATGAGAAATTATACTCGGTGGCACACTAGATTTGGCCACCCTAGTCAATCTTCTCATATCAACGACTTTGTTTCTTATTCTAGTAATCAAGTTGGTAATAATTGAACATTGTAGCATACTAGATTTGACTACCCTTCTTATGATATCATTATCCAAATAAATAAAAATTGACAAAATACCTAAATTGGTCCTTTAACTTTATCTAGGGGTCCATTTTGCTCCCTTAATTTTAAAAAGTGTCACGTTAGTCATTTCCGTCCACACCGTTAGTCGAAGTCAATAGGGTGGTACAGTTGGCGCAGACGTGGATACCATGTGTGATTATGCATGTGTCACATGTATGCCACGTGAAATTTATTTTTTATTAATTAATTATTTTAAAATTTATTTTAAATTTTTATTTCATTTTATTTTATTTTTAAGTTTTTATAAAATTTTAATTTTTTTTTTATAATTGTTTTAAAATTATTTTTCATTTATTTATTTTATAATAATTATTATTATTATAAAAAATTAAATAATTAAAAAATACATTAAAATGTAAAAAATAAATTCCACGTGACATTTAAATGACTTCCACATCAGTTGTCACGTAGACAAACAAACGTTCGCAACAGCCAAATGGGCGGAAAGGACCATCATGAAACCTTTAAAAAAATTAAAAGATCACTTTGACATTTTTTTAGAATTAATAGACCAAAATGGACATCGGGGTAAAGTTAAGGGACCAATTTGAGTATTTTGCCATAGAAATTTCTCTATGCACAATTTAACTCAAAATTTAGTCCCTTGTTATGTTTGTTTATATGTTAGACATAAGAGATTTGTCTTTCGAGACAGTAATACCAAATCTTTTAAATGCTTTGATTTAATTCACATGGATATATGAGGCCCCTTATCCACCCTCATCCAGTTTTAAATACTTCTTTGTTGTTGATCACAACAGATATCACTATATCTTCTAATTGAAGCTCAAATCTGAAACCTTCTCTCTTGTAAAATATTTTTAAAACTATGTTCAAACCCAATACCAAACCATTGTGAAATGTATTAGATCTAATAATGACTTTGTGAGATATTTGATTGAACTTTAGTAATGTGTGTTGTAGTCGAAGTTTGTTCCAACACACATTAGTCAATATTGCTAGGTTTATTAACATGTTGAATTGGACTTTGCTTATAAGCCCAATTGTTTAAGTTAGCTTGTAATGAGTAATTGTTAAAAAGCCCATTAGCTTAGTGTGTTAGTTTTTCTTATAAATACCATATTAGTCGTTCATCTTTTGTATAAGGAAAAATAGGAAGATAAAATCCTAATTCAAAAGTGAGAGGGTTATTTGTTATTCTTGTATACTTGAAATCTTGTTAAAAGAGGAAGGAAAGAATAATAGTTTATAACAAATTCTTGTTGTTATCCTTGTTTTACCCTAAACTCTAACCCTTGTGGCTTTCTTGATCATAAAGAAACATATTATACTTTGTTTCTAGGGCTTCCGAATTCACAACTGTAGATGTTTAAGAATTGGCAGAATTTTTGACCAAACAAGAAATGTTAAATTCAGTTCAGAATGTCCTATCAGATGTTGGGACATTAGCAAACAGAGTATGTGAACTTGGTTCAGGATGTCCTACCAGATGTTGGGACATTGTATAAATGACTAAGTTCAGTTTTGTCAGGATGTCCCAACAGATGTTGAGACATCTCAGACCTGCTACCAGAATTAATTATTGATTAACAGATCAGAGATATTTAAGGAGAATTATCTGGAATTAATTAATGATGGATATAAAACAGAACAAGGCGCATCTGTAGGGAGTTTTAAATTGAAGATTCAGATTAAAACAGAAGACCTAATGCACCTAGAATATAGGAGGTAACAAACCCTAAATTCAAGGTGACAGCTGCTGCACATTAGGGCTGGATCATTCTACAGAAAGCCCAAAATTCAGAGACCTATTTAAACAACAGAAAATCATAGAATTTAACACGAATTTCAGAAGACTAAATAAGGTGTCTAGTGTTTTAATAGCAGGTTGCTTTTATGTACCACTTTATGAGCTTTTAAGCATAAGTGCATTTGTGACTTGATTGAAACTGTGAAGTAAAATCAAGCTGTTATTTTTGAAGGATGTCTTCAACTTTTGTAAACTTGTAAACTTGATCACTGGGTGATTAAGGGGGAGTGAGTAGGGTACTCTTATCTAAGTGAGTCTTAGGTAGAAATTGCATTGGGTAAGTATTAAGTGATAGATTAAACAGGGTGGTTTAAGTCTAGAATTAATATTACTAATAGTGGATTTCCTCCTGGCTTGGTAGCCTCCAGATGTAGGTGTGGTTATACACTGAACTGGGTTAACAAACTTCTGTGTTGTTTATTTTTCCTGCTGTTTAAGTTTTGGTTAAAATTTGTCAAATGTCCTATTAAGTGTTGGAACATCTCTTAGGACATCTCATTACAGAATTTCAATTGGTATCAGAGCAGGCACCCTGCCTGTTTATACTGGGTGAGATCTAGGGAAAACAAATTCTGTAACATGGACAGAGATATAGGGTCAGTAAATAGACCACCTATACTGGATGGTTCTAATTATGACTACTGGAAGCCAAGAATGATTGCATTCTTAAAGTCACTTGACAACAGGGCATGGAGAGCAGTAATTGTTGGATGGAAACATCCTGTTAAAGACACCAAAGATGGATCAATAGTTCTGAAACCTGAAGAAGAATGGAGTAAAGAGGAAGAAGATTCAGAACTAGGCAACTCAAAAGCCCTAAATGCTTTATTCAATGGCATTGATAGAAATATTTTCAGACTGGTGCATCATTGTGAGCTGGCCAAAGATGTGTGGGATACCCTCAAGACAACTCATGAAGGAACATCAAAAGTAAAAATGTCAAGACTTCAACTTCTCACCACCAAGTTTGAAAACTTGAGAATGAAGGAAGATGAATCAATTCATGAGTTCTACATGAACATCTTGGATATAGCCAATACTTCTGGAGCCTTGGGAGAAAAGATGACTGATGAAAAGCTTGTAAGGAAGATTCTCAGATCTTTGCCAAAAAGATTTGACATGAAAGTCACAGCAATAGAAGAAGCTCAAGACATATGCTCCATGAAAGCTGAAGAACTCATTGGTTCCCTTCAAACTTTTGAAATGGGAATGAATGACACACATGCTAAAAAGAACAAAAGCATTGCCTTGGTTTCAAATGCAGAAGAAGATGATAAATCAGCTAATGACAAAAGCTTATCAGAAAACCTTGCCTTGCTTGGAAGACAATTCAAACAGATTCTCAGAGGAATGGAAGGCCAATCCAAATCCAGTGGAAGAAACACAAACTCTGAGAACAGGAGAACATATGATGCTAACAGAAAGTCAAAGTTTGCTGAAAAGACCAGTCAAGATAAAGGAGTCAAATGCCATGAATGTGAAGGATATGGACACATCAAGTTTGAATGTCCTACCTACTTAAAGAGGCAAAAGAAAGGACTCTCTGTAACCTGGTCTGATGAAGACTCAGGAGAGTCAGAAGAAGAATCAGCTAAGCATATTACTGCTCTAGCTGGACTGTGTGAATATGATAGTGATTCCAGCTGTGGAGAGCTTACTTATGCAGATCTTGAGCAAGCCTTCAAGGATCTGTACAAGAGTAGTACTGAAGTATGCAGTGAGGTCATAAAGCTAAAGAAGCAGAATGAAGTACTAGAAGAAGAAAAAGCAAGTGATCAAGTAATCATTGATACCTTAAAAAGTGAAGTAACTCTTCTCAATTCTAAGCTGGAACATATGTCCAAATCTGTTAGAATGATGAACAGCAGCTCAAATACACTGGATGCTATTCTCTGCAATAATAAACATTCAGGGGACAAAAGTGGACTGGGATATAACAGAGATGAAGCCAGCTCCAGCAAAGCTACTTCAAAAATTACACAGTCAAACAAGATGTCCCAACAGATGCTTCAACATCAGAACACAAAGACTAACTTAATGTTCCAACAGATGTCTCAACATTCTGGAAAGAACAAAATGAAGAAGAAGTATCAAAGATGGAGATGCCATCACTGTGGAAGATTTGGGCATATCAAACCTCACTGTTATAAGCTATATGGATATCCAAATCAGATGTATCAGCAACCCTCCAAACAGAAAGTAGAAGGTACCAAGAAAGTGCTTAGACATCAAAGGAATCAGCAACCTCCTAAGCAGAAGACAGAGGTCATCAAGAAGGTTTGGAGACCAAAAGCTGACACTCAGACTGATCAAAGCCACAGTCCCAAGAACCAGATCAACAATCAAGCTTTGAGATCAGCTGAACAACACACAGGGCAGAGGCATCAAAAGAAATCTCAACTCATCTGGTCAAAGAAAAGTACTGCATACATAACACATACATCACTGAAAGTATCAGCTAAAGAAGACTGGTATTTTGACAGTGGATGTTCAAGGAACATGACTGGATTGAAGAATCTGCTAGTGAACTTAAAATCACATTCATCCAGGTATGTAACTTTTGGAGATGGAGCTAAAGGAGAGATCAAAGGAGTTGGAACCTTGGACTGTCAAGATGTTCCAAGACTAAATGATGTATTGCTAGTTAAAGGGTTAACTGCTAACCTTATCAGTATAAGTCAACTATGTGATCAAGGATACAGTGTAAACTTTACAAAAACTGAATGCATAGTGACTAACCAAGAGCAAGAAGTTGTCATGAAAGGTGCAAGGTCAAAAGACAACTGTTACATGTGGGAGCCATTAGACTTCAGTCCCACTTCAACTTGTTCTCTAGCTAGAGAAGAAGAAGTAAAACTATGGCACCAAAGGCTAGGTCATCTTCATTTCAGAGGCATAAAGAAGATCATATCTATGGATGCTGTAAGAGGTATTCCCAAACTGAAGATTGATGATGGCAAAATATGTGGTGAATGTCAAATAGGCAAACAAACCAAGATGTCCCATCCAAAGCTCCAACATCTGACAACTTCCAAAGTTTTGGAACTTTTACATATGGATCTTATGGGACCTATGCAGGTTGAAAGTCTTGGTGGTAAAAGGTATGCCTATGTTGTGGTTGATGATTTTTCAAGATATACATGGATAAACTTCATCAAAGAAAAGTCAGATGTATTTGATGTATTCAAAGAATTATGTCAAAGATTGCAAAGGGAAAAATCCAGCTGTGTGATCAGAATAAGAAGTGATCATGGAAAAGAATTTGAGAATCAAAAGTTCTTAGATTTCTGTTCTTCAGAAGGAATCAACCATGAGTATTCTTCACCTATCACTCCTCAACAGAATGGGATTGTTGAAAGGAAGAATAGAACCATTCAAGAATCAGCAAGAGCTATGATCCATGCTAAGAAGTTACCTCTGTATTTCTGGGCTGAAGCTATGAACACTGCCTGCTACATCCATAACAGAGTTACCTTGAGAAAAGGAACCCTGTACACAATATATGAAGTCTGGAAGGGCAGAAAACCCACTGTGAAGTACTTTCATGTGTTTGGAAGTAAATGCTATATTCTGGCAGATAGGGAGCAAAGGAGAAAAATGGATTCTAAAAGTGATGAAGGAATTTTCCTTGGATACTCTATAAACAGCAGAGCATATAGAGTATTTAACTACAGAACAAATGTTATCATGGAGTCCATAAATGTGATAATTGATGATGCTCCTACAGATGTCCCAGAAGATGTTGGAACATCTGCTGATATCAAGATTGAAGCTGAAGAAAAGAATGATCAATATAACTTCACTCAAAATGATACAAGGTCAGAAGATTCAAGCAAACCTCCCTCCATCAGAATACAGAAGGATCATCCCAAAGATTTAATAATTGGTGATCCCAACAGAGGTGTGAGCACTAGATCAAGAGAAGTGATTTCAGGTTCTTGTTTTGTGTCCAAAATAGAACCTAAAAACATCAAGGAGGCTCTCACTGATGAATACTGGATTTGTGCTATGCAAGAGGAATTAGGTCAATTCACAAGGAATGAAGTGTGGAATCTTGTTCCTAGACCTAATGACATAAATGTGATTGGTACAAAATGGGTGTACAAGAACAAGTCAAATGAACAAGGAATTGTTACAAAGAACAAAGCTAGACTTGTGGCTCAAGGATACACTCAAATTGAAGGGGTAGACTTTGATGAAACCTTTGCACCAGTAGCAAGGCTTGAATCAATAAGACTACTGTTGGGAATTGCTTGTATCTTAAAGTTCAAGCTATTTCAAATGGATGTGAAAAGTGCCTTTCTTAATGGTTATCTTAATGAAGAGGTATATGTAGAACAACCTAAAGGATTTGTTGATCCAAGCTGTCCAAATCATGTATACAAACTCAAGAAAGCACTTTATGGTCTGAAGCAAGCTCCAAGGGCATGGTATGAGAGACTTACCACATTTCTTATCAAGCAAGGATACAGAAAAGGTGGGATTGATAAAACCCTGTTTGTTAAAGATGAAGAAGGAAATGTCATGATTGCACAAATATATGTTGATGACATTGTGTTTGGTGGGATGTCTGATAAGATGGTCAAACATTTTGTCAAGCAGATGGAAGCTGAATTTGAAATGAGTCTAGTAGGTGAATTAACCTATTTTCTTGGTCTGCAAGTTAAGCAAATGGAAGACTCAATGTTCATCTCACAAAGCAAGTACTCCAAGAACATAGTGAAGAAATTTGGAATGGAAAATGCTTCTCATAAAAGAACTCCTGCTCCTACACATTTAAAGCTGACTAAAGATGAAAAGGGTGAGAAGGTAGATCAAAGTTTATATAGAAGCATGATTGGAAGCTTGTTATACTTGACTGCTAGCAGACCAGACATTGCATTTGCAGTAGGAGTTTGTGCAAGATATCAAGCTGATCCAAAAGTCAGTCATCTCAATCAAGTCAATAGAATCCTTAAATATGTTAATGGTACATGTGACTATGGCATAATGTACTTTCATGGATGCAAACCAATTCTCACTGGCTTCTGTGATGCTGATTGGGCAGGAAGTGCTGATGACAGAAAAAGCACTTCAGGAGGATGCTTCTTTCTAGGAAACAATCTGATTTCTTGGTTCAGTAAGAAACAGAATTGTGTGTCATTATCTACAGCTGAAGCTGAGTATATAGCAGCAGGTAGCAGTTGTTCTCAGTTGGTTTGGATGAAGCATATGCTCACTGAGTACAATGTCCCACAGGATGTCATGACATTGTACTGTGACAACTTAAGTGCAATCAACATATCTAAAAATCCTATCCAACACAGCAGGACAAAGCATATTGATATCAGACATCATTTCATCAGAGATCTTGTAGAAGAAAAGGTGATTTCATTGGAGCATGTAGCTACAGATCTGCAGTTAGCTGATATCTTTACCAAGGCATTGGATGCTGCACAATTTGAGAACTTAAGGGGCAAACTTGGAATCTGTTTATGTGATATCTAGCAGTTAATGAGATGTGCCAACATGTCATATGACATTGCATGGCATAAGTTCCAGATGGCAAAGCTAGTCTGGACTAGATCCTTGGGAATTTCATTCCTAATCATTTGGACTGTAACGGCTACTTATTTAGTATTTCCTTATAAGCAGCTATCAAGAGTCTCATCACATCATCACAAGCGAATCACATTAACTAGCAATCCTTCAGAAATCATAAACCCTAAAGCTGCACATTCATCTTCTTCAACAATGTCTCAAAACCCTAAAACATCTGAAGAAGTTCTCAATCAGAAAGACGTGGTTCATGCTACTCCTATTTCTATGGTGCCAATGCAATCAACACCATTAGACGAGCTAAGGGGAAGCGCTTCTCACTCTAAAAAGGCAAGAACACCAAAGAGAGCTAAAGATCAAGTTTGTAGCAAAGCCAAAGGAGGCATTCCTTCTCCTGCTAACATGCCACCAAAATCTACAAACTATGTGGATGATTCAATCAAGGAGATTGTCACCCAAATTCTGTTTGAACAAAGAAAGGTGAGTGGGATCTCTGTTCCATTGCAAACCATGCCTGCTCCCCAAGAAGAACCATCTCAAACTGCAGAGGGCACTTCTGCAGAACAAGATGTCCCAATAAATGTTGGAACATCTGCAGATGAGAAAGAAAATTCATCTGATGCTGAACAGACTGAGATCCAAGAAAAGGCCTCAAGTGAAAGTGATAAAGAAAACTCTGAGGATCAGAATAAGGCCTTAAATGAAGATAATGACAAAGTCTCTGAGGATCAGACCAAAGCCTCAGATGAAGATCTAATTCCTGCTGATCAACAAGCTGAAGAAGAGACTGCTCAATCTCCTCCAGGGGTCAATCTGGAGCAGGACTCTGATGCAGAAATCATAGCATCTGTCAAACCCAGCATAGCCAAAAGACTCAGGTCCAGGCAGGGTAAGATGCAAGCTGAAGCAGCAATTCTTGAAAAGAAGAAAGCCTCTCCAAAGAAAGGGAAAGCTAAAGCCTCTTTTGGGCCATCAAAACAATGGAGTAAAGTTCAAACTCAGAAAAGAAAGGCTGTCACACCATCAGATTCAGATGTTGAATCAGATGTCCCAACATCTCCTCCTAAGAAGAGACCAGCAATATCCAGAGCTTCATCTGCTGTACCAGAAGCTCCCTTGGATAACATATCATTTCACCATGTCTCTAGTGTGAACAGGTGGAAATATGTGTACCAAAGAAGGGTTGCCCTGGAAAGAGAACTGAGCAGCAATGCACTTGAGTGCACAGAACTGATAGACCTCATATCTACTGCAGGACTGTTCAAGACAGTCTCAGACCTCTCTCCCTGCTATGAACTTCTTGTCAAAGAGTTCATTGTGAATCTTCAGGAAGATTGTTCACATGGTAAGTCCTCTGAATTCCAAAAAGTTTTTGTTAGAGGTAGATGTGTGGAGTTCTCTCCTCAAATCATTAATCAGTATCTAGGAAGGGACACAGATGGACCCAATGAGCTAGGGAAAACAGATAATCAAATCTGCAAGGTGATAACTGCTGACCAGGTAAAGGCATGGCCTGTGAAGGGAAAACTATCTGTAAGCATGCTTACCAGAAAGTATGCCATGCTGAACAGGATTGGTACATCTAATTGGGTGCCTACTAACCACACTTCCTCAATCTCAACTGGTCTAGCCAGATTTATATATGCTGTTGGAACTCAAACCAAAATGGACTATGGAGCTTTCATCTTTGATCAAACCATGAAGCATGCCAGCTCCTCTGCAACCAAGCTACCAATAGCCTTTCCATCATTGCTGTGTGGTATTGTACTCAATCAATATCCTGGGATTTTAACTGACAAGGATACTGCCTGCAAGAGAGAGAGCCCCCTGGCTTTTCACTACAAGTTATTCCTCAGTCATCATGCTGCAGATGTTGAAGCTCCTTCTGGAACATCTGCTGGTCCATCCACTGTTAAGAATCCAATCTCCAGGAAGACCTTAATTGCTGAGCTAAAGTGCACCTGCAAAGAGCTTGAAGCTAGAAAGAAGAAGCTGGAGGAAATAATTAAGAGGTTGGAAAGTGAAGAAGATCAGACAGCTGCATCTGATGAAGACAGTGAAGCTGAAAGTGAAGCTGATAAAGATGAAGACACTGAAGTGGAGGAAGCTACTGAGAGTGATGATTCTGAGTGATCCAATGTATGTGAGGCATTTGTAATGACAGCAATGATTTGTAATTCTGGATAATAGTTCTTTGGCCCCTAATTTTGTGCCTACCAAGGGGGAGAACAACATCAAATAACAACATCAAATGTAATTGCTGTTTAAATGATGAATGAAATCTGTTTGTTTCTGACTGAACTGAATAAGTTTTTCTGTTGGAACAAGACTGGATAAAGACAGGACACATATATGTTTGAGGGGGAGTAATCTCAAATAAAATTCAACAGAAAAGTAATGATATACTCTGATAAAAAGAACTTCTGCTGCACTCTGAAAATCAGAAAAGATGTTAGCCAAAAATTAGCCAAAGGGGGAGTTTGTAGATGTTTAAGAATTGGCAGAATTTTTGACCAAACAAGAAATGTTAAATTCAGTTCAGAATGTCCTATCAGATGTTGGGACATTAGCAAACAGAGTATGTGAACTTGGTTCAGGATGTCCTACCAGATGTTGGGACATTGTATAAATGACTAAGTTCAGTTTTGTCAGGATGTCCCAACAGATGTTGAGACATCTCAGACCTGCTACCAGAATTAATTATTGATTAACAGATCAGAGATATTTAAGGAGAATTATCTGGAATTAATTAATGATGGATATAAAACAGAACAAGGCGCATCTGTAGGGAGTTTTAAATTGAAGATTCAGATTAAAACAGAAGACCTAATGCACCTAGAATATAGGAGGTAACAAACCCTAAATTCAAGGTGACAGCTGCTGCACATTAGGGCTGGATCATTCTACAGAAAGCCCAAAATTCAGAGACCTATTTAAACAACAGAAAATCATAGAATTTAACACGAATTTCAGAAGACTAAATAAGGTGTCTAGTGTTTTAATAGCAGGTTGCTTTTATGTACCACTTTATGAGCTTTTAAGCATAAGTGCATTTGTGACTTGATTGAAACTATGAAGTAAAATCAAGCTGTTATTTTTGAAGGATGTCTTCAACTTTTGTAAACTTGTAAACTTGATCACTGGGTGATTAAGGGGGAGTGAGTAGGGTACTCTTATCTAAGTGAGTCTTAGGTAGAAATTGCATTGGGTAAGTATTAAGTGATAGATTAAACAGGGTGGTTTAAGTCTAGAATTAATATTACTAATAGTGGATTTCCTCCTGGCTTGGTAGCCTCCAGATGTAGGTGTGGTTATACACTGAACTGGGTTAACAAACTTCTGTGTTGTTTATTTTTCCTGCTGTTTAAGTTTTGGTTAAAATTTGTCAAATGTCCTATTAAGTGTTGGAACATCTCTTAGGACATCTCATTACAGAATTTCAACAACAAATTGGTGCAATGAGCATGGAAAAGATGCCTTCAACAAAGTATGAGATTGAAAAGTTTACCAGTGTGAACGACTTCGGTCTCTGGCGCTTGAAGATGAAAGCCCTACTTGTTCAGCAGGTTTGCTTGGAAGTGTTGAAGGGAGAGGCGACCATGAATGTTGTGTTAACGACAACTGAAAATACGACCATGATTGAGAAAACACACAACACAATATTGTTGAGCCTTGGTGATAAGGTTCTCCGACGGGTATCAAAGGAGACGACGACGTCGGGGTTATGGTTAAAACTTGAAGGTTTGTACATGACTAAATCGTTGGTGAATCAACTTTATCTAAAGCTAGCTTTGTATTCATTCAAGATGAGCAAAGACCAAATGTTGGTTGAGCAATTGGATATGTTCAACAAGCTATTTCTTATCTTGAAAATATTGATGTGAAGATCGATGATGAAAATCATGCGCTATTGTTTTTATGCATTTTACCTAGAACACATGCTCACTTCAAAGAAACCCTATTGTATGGAAGAGAGTCCCTGACCTTTGAAGATGTTCAATCTACCTTGTACTCTAAGGACTTGAATGAACGAAAGGAGCATAAACCTTCGATGGTTGGTGAAGGTTTGGCCGTTAACGCAAAATTCTTGCGAAAGGATGGTAAGTTCGACAAGAAGAAGGGTAAAAGTTAGCAGAAGTCTTATAGTGGTGAAGCATCTAGTGTTCGATGATATCATTGTAAGAAGGAGGGTCACATTCGAAAGGTGTGCCCTGAATTCCTGAAATATCATGGAGGTAAGGATAATGACAATGTTGCCATTGTTCAAGATGATTTTGACTCATTTGATGTTCTTATGGGTTCAAGCGACGAATCAAGAAATGAGTGGATTATGGATTCAGGTTGCAGTTGGAACTTGACTCCAAATAAAGATTTGTTTGAGGAACCATGTGATTAAGATGGTGGATCGGTGCTGCTGGGAAACAATAAAGCTAACAAAATTGCAGGTATCAAATATGTGAGATTCAAGCTCCATGATGAGTCAATAAGGTTATTGACTGAAGTTAGGTATGTACCTGACTTGAAGAGAAACTTGATTTCTCTTGGTGAATTTGACAAGAAGGGATATGTTTTTCAAGGAGAGAAAATTATCCTAGGAGTCATGAAGGGGTCGAAGGAAGTATTGAGAGGCGTGAAGAAACACGGCTTGTATACCCCGAGGCTGAGGTTGTAAGTGGTTCGACAAATGTAGTATCTACGAAACCAGTGTCGAAGACAAAATTATGGCACATGAGATTGGGCCATGTCAACAAAAGAGGCATGGTCGAATTGGGGAAACAAAACCTGCTAGGTGATAACAAAGTCGAGAAGTTAGAGTCTTGTGAACCTTGTGTATTTGGTAAATCTTGTAGGTGAATTTTAACAAAGGTAAACAAAGAACACATGGATCCCTTGATTACATCCATACTGATCTTTGGGGGCTCCGTGATAAATGCCAGGCACATAAATGATGGTGAGCATTTGGAAAAACCTTTTTTATCGCATTTCATATGGCCAAATCACCGTCAGTTATAACGGTTAGAGGATACTTTTCACCCATAGCTTCCACAAACGTCTCCAAAAGCTAAACATAAGTTTCTTCAGTTTCATCGTCGACTGTGCACTTGCAAATACTATGCTCTGATTGTGATGATTGACTCCTAAAAATATCACTAGCGGGGTATTTTATCTTATTTTCCTATATGTGGCATCGTAATCCAATACATCCTAAAAAATATAGTAATTCATGTGTCCTATATTGTCACACCAAATCATATGTTAAATCATTCCATCTTTTTTGACTGTATGTGTCCAGAACATCATGACATCCCTATTTGACATTCTCTTCATGAATTCAAGTGTGTTGTCGGTATCTGATTGCTTTGAACAATTTTGTTGGACAGTTCATAGTACATGTATCTCCTAGAATAACCAAGCTTTGCATATCCTCTTGTCTGGCTAGAAAAAAAACATAAATGCAGGAGGTTAGAATGCCAAATTTCCTCATCGTCTTCATTTGGTATTCATCGTATTCACTCATCTTCCTATGTGCTGGAAGCATCGACTCATACTTGTCATATAGAAATGTGTGGTTATGGACATCAAAAAATGTAATGTACCAACGTTCAGTGTTGAAGTCAACATGTACTTAGATTCTTTCCAAACAACCATACATGCTATTTGGTTTATGTTCTCGCTTTCTAACTACAAAATTGTTGTTTTTGTCATCTCTGGTACCTTCTCTATGACAGAGAAATGTTTGTTGAATTATTTCACCATTGATATTCCTTACAATCTTACTCTTCCTACCAGCAAATCCATGGAGACATCCTCACCAATTATAAAACATAAACACAACCTCGTCATCTGGAAAATGGTACTGCATTATTTGTTCATAACTGGTTACATTGAAATCTATTTTTTCCATATCAGACACACAATTAACGACAATTTCTTCTTAAAAAATGCAACCACCAGCCTCGTTGTTATTGTCTCCGACGTCTTCTTCTGATGACAAACTACCATCATCTGAAACATGTATATCACCTAAATCATATTCAAGATACACCAAAGTTGTATTTTTAAACTACAATAACGCATAATATTAATTATAACTCTATACAATCCACCATTTAACTAATGTTACGTGACTCAGTCACTGCCATGGCTTTCACTATTGCGAGATCCTTGAAAAATGTTAATATTTGATCTAGCTCCATTCAAAAAACTTACTCGAAATGAAAAAAAAAAACGTGCAAATATAATTAAACTGAATCAATAAACCGAATCACAATTGTAGTTTATAGAAAATAAACTCAAACAACGATCTTTCCAGAATAATCAAACCTAAGCCATAAAATCGTATTGTTCAATACACGATAAACCTTACATAACCGCTATTAAATATAACAAGAACTATATCAAACATGCAAACATAAATCTTCAAACTTCAATAAAGCCTCGTTCAATACCATGCTTAAAGAAAACGAACATATTCTTAAACGAAAATATGTTTTTGTTCAAAATCATTGTTGAAGAAAACGAAAACCCATATTCACAAACATCAAATACCTTTCTTCAAATTTTCAGCTTCAATGTTTTCTTTTCTGAATGACTGAACTTCTTCAACCTGGATTTACGGATGAATTTGGAGAATAAAGGAGAGACAATTTTTGAATTTTTTACAAAATTGCCACATTTTTTAAAATTTTCAAATTTAAATACGAAAATGCCATATTTTATGGAATGGTTCGTCCATGAGGTGGACAAACCTAAAGTGAGAATCTTCACGTGTACCGGTTCGTCCAGTCTATGGATTTATCACTGAACCGATTTGTCCAATGCATGGACTTACGAAAAGCGGGAAACTTGTTTCGTATCAGTTCGTCCAATTGAATGACAAACCCCTACAATTTTGTCTTTACTTCAATGGTTTGTCCATGGACAAATGAACCACTTATTTTTTTCGTTTTTATATATTTAATTGTTTTATTTAATATATTAATTAATATAATATAATGAAAATGATGATTTAATATTAAAAAATAAGTAAAATTATTTAATTAATATTTTAATAAAATAAAATATTGTTATTAATATTTTTTATAAATAATTTTTATACTAATAATACAAGAAAACAGTATAATAAATAATATTATTAATAGATTTGTGTTATTAATAGATTTGTATTATTATTATAATAAAAAAATACAATTGAATCATCATTTTAATTATTTTTTCTAATATATTAATAACACAAATCTATTAATAATATTAATTATTATATTGTTTTCTTGTATTATTAATATAAAAATATTTATAAATAATACAAATCTATTAATAATACAAATACAATTGAATCATCATTTTAATTATTTTTTTATTATATTAATAATAAAAATCTATTAATAACACAAATCTATTAATAATATTAATTATTATATTGTTTTTTTTGTATTATTAGTGTAAAAAATATTTATAAATAATACAAATCTATTAATAATACAAATACAATTGAACCATCATTTTAATTACTTTTTATTATATTAATAGACCAAATCTATTAATAACACAACTCTATTAGTAATATTAATTATGATATTGTTTTCTTGTATTATTAGTATAAAAATTATTTATAAATAATATTAGTAAAAATATTTTATTTTTTTAAAATATTAATTAAATAATTTAATTATTTTTTAATATTAAATCATCATTTTCATTATATTATATTAATTAATATATTAAATAAAACAATTAAATAAATAAAAACGAAAAAAAAGGAGTGGTTCATAGGTTTGTCCAATGAATGGACAAACCATTGAAGTAAAAAAAAATTGTAGGGGTTTGTCCTTCAATTGGACGAACCGATACAAAACAAGTTTTCCATTTTGGATAATCTATGCATTGGACGAACCAGTTCAGTGGTAAGTCCAGACTGGACGAACCGGTATACAGTAAGATTCTCATTTTGTGTTTGTCCATCTCATGGACGAACCCTTCTATAAAATATGGTATTTTCGTACTTAAATTTGGATTGTGGTACATAATTTTCGTACTTAAACAGTATAATATGATTATTTTAGATGCGGTGTGTATTGGAAGGAGGTGTAACAAGAGTTTAAAAAAAAGAAACATAACAAAATAACAAAATAATGCTTAAAAATATTTGTTGCATGTCATAACCTACTATTATTGCAGGTAAAAGTGACAATAATAATAATAATAATAATAATAATAATAATAAAATAATAATAATAATAATATACAATATCCCCAGCAATTATTTAAAATCTAGGATTTTTTTTAATAATTTTTTTATTTGATTTATTTTTAACCTTTTTTATATATTATATTTTTTACTTTTTTGTATTAATTTTATGCTTTTTCTTAAATTATATTTATTAATATTTTTATGAAAATATATTTATAAATTAATTATTAAAACAATATTTTGGACTTAGAGCCCAATGATCTTTTTCAAAGTCTAATACTGAAAAATTTAAAATATATTGTGTAAAAGAACTTTATAAGCACTTCCATTTATCGAAGGAAATGTGATGGAAGCGAAAGGAAAGTTTGTGAGGGCAGCGTCATTTTGGTGGAAAGATTTATGCGGCACAGGGGAGGTGTCTACTAACTTTAATTTTTCTTTTGCAGGTCATATCAAACAAACTTTAGGAGACGAAAAACCGATTTCTTTCTGGAAAGCTATTTGATTAAATGATTCTTCTCTAGCAGATCAGTTCTATTTTCTGTATGACAACAGTACAAATAAACTCGGTTCAGTGAATTCGATGGGGGCTTTTCGGAATGGTGTTTGGAGGTGGAACGATTTTGGCATTAAGGCGACGGTTAGGGATCAGTTCCCAGATTTAATGCAGGAATTCAATCTCACACTTGAAGGTATTTCTCCTAATTTGAATTTATCTGATTCTGCTCATTAAAAATTAGGAGATAATCTTTTGTATAGATCAAGGGATGTATATTCTCACTTATTAAAGGACACTCAACTTGCAACAATTCATGAATCTCAAGGCAATGCGTTAAAATTGTTATGGAAACTCAAGCTTCGGGCGTCAATTAAAACCTTTGGTTGGAGAATGTTATGGAACAAATTACCGACGAAGGATCAATTATTGAAACAGGGTGTTTCGATGACAAATATGAATTGTTTATGGTGTAATGCGTCAGAGGAAGATGTGGTTCATCTGTTGTTCGACTGCTCTTTTGTGAAAGCAGTCTGGGAATTTATAGGGCGGTGGAGCGGTATTTTGGTCGTTTTTGGTGGATGCATTTTGTCATACCCTAAATTTTGACCGGATTTTTTTCAAATTTTATTCATCTGACGCATTTTTATCGAATTATTTGATAGTCAGTCATTTTTGCATTATAATCAATTAATCATTAATCATGCAGTTCTATTTATTTTACTTTTAATGTCATATTTTATTCTTGATTTTTTTTAGAATTACTTATTTCGCTTTAAGAATAGGAGTTTAGATTATATTAGATATTTTAGAATTAGTTTTAATTTAAATTTTATTTTGGTTCAATTCTAATTAGGAATTTTTTTATTTAAGTTAATTTAGATTTTAGTTTAATTTCAATTTCAATTTATTTAGTTTAACTTCAATTTATTTAATTCAATATAATTTATTTTTTGATAATCATTTTCAATTTTTTTTCTTTTTTATTATTATTATTATTATTATTAGTTTTATTATTATTATTATTACTACTTTTCTTTTGTTTTTCTTCATATTCAAAAAAGAAAAATAGCAAGTGGGGTCCACTACAATGTAGTACAAACACTTCACATGGATTACCAACTTGGATTTATCAATGACCAAAAATCATTCTCATAAAGTTACATGGATTGCCACATCAACAGTCCTACCTCATTCACACTATAAATAAGATCTATCTTTCTCTCATTTGAGACTAACAAGATCACCCTTATATTCTCAAAATCTAGCACATTCATTACATATTTTTCAAAGTCAATTTTTTTTTTACTTACACAATACCCATAAACATTCACCATCTTCACCACAACAACAACCTCCATCAAAACACATTCACTTTCTTCTACATAACAAGCTCAACCTTTGCTAGCCTTGAAGTTTGTGAGTATCATTCATCATTTTCTTTTTATATTTTAGTTTGTTATCTATTTAAATTATTAAAAAAATTCCTTATTAATTTAAGTTATTAGATTGACTTAGTTTCTTCCTTTCAAAATATAGTTTTGTTTAATTTATTTATTAATGTTAGAAGTAAAGTATATATGTGATTAACACTTAAAAATATAAAAAATATTATTGTGTAGTAAGTTATTTAAATTTAGTTTTTAAGTTTAGTCGTAATTTTGTTTAGTTGTTGATAAACTAAAAATTCAAAAAGATGTGTCTTTGCTTTTCAATTCCGTTTTGATTTTTATTTGGGCCGATGATATAACAAAGCCACGATAAATCAATCATGACCGATATGAGGCCATTTGTTTATTTTTATTTTCATTCTATTTAATTTATTCTATTTTTGTTTTCGTTCTATTTAAGTTATTCTATTTTACTCTATTTAGTCTATTTATTTCTCACACTTTTATACAATATTTAATACTAAATGTTCCGATTAATTCGTACACTGCACACACGCTTCCTCTTGGACAAATTACAATGATACCCTTTATTTCTTCGCAAATCCTATGTAAATTATCATGTATCCCTCTCCCGTTTATTTTCGAATGCAATTTATTTTTTTGCCTTTATTTTACGATTTAGTATTATTAGGAACACCTTTAGGGACTAGAAATTAGAATCCATTTCATTTAATCAATTAAAACATTCATACGCCTACATTTGCACCCACGTAAGTCGGTTACCTATGTGATCGCCATCTACACGGTCTTTATTGCATCGCACTTAATTTAACGAGGAACTGAGCTTCAGAATCTAACATTCCGCGGGTCTTTAACGAACCACACCTGGGCTAGCCCCACGCGTAGCGTTTCGTTTACTCCTTCGTTATTAAAGTACTTTAATTTTAAAACGTCTAAAAAACAAAATATCCAACTTATTTTATAATTTTAAATACGAGAACAGAGCTCCGAAGTCTAGCACTCCGCACGTTCCGGAATGAATCGCTCATGGGCTAGCCCCACGCGACGTGGTTCATTCGCCTTTCGTATATCAAAATATCTTAATCGTACAAATTAATTTACAAAAGAATAGAGCTCCAGAGTCTAGCATTCCACACGTTCTAGAATGAATCGCTTCTGGGCTAGCCCCACGCGACGTGGTTCATTCGCTCTTTCATACTTAAAACAACCTAAAACTTACATACCAATTCAAATCATTTTTACAATTAATCAACGGAAGAACAGAGCTCTGAAGTCTAGCACTCCGCACGTTCTGGAATGCAGTCACTCCTGGGCTAGCCCCACGCGACGTGGTTCATTCGTCCTTTCGTTTAAAACACCCTTAACAAAAGTCAAACACTTTTTTTCTAAAAAACGAACGTTGTTTAGATCTTTCTATCTCGCAAACAAGCTAGCGCTTCAGCCTCCACCGCGAGTATAAGCCAACGCTTAGCATTAGAATGCATTTTAAACAATCGTTCATTAAAAACCATAAACCATAGTTGCACGAACTACGAAGCTCTGACTTTCCCATTACACAAGGGAATACGTAGGCACGGGGATTTTAATCCTTCGCGAGCACAATAATAAAAAAAACTTTAATCTTTTCTTCGTCTTAATACTAATAATAACTTATTTCCTTAGAACAAACATATTAACAAACTTTTAGAATACAAAGACTTAAGATCAACATTTAATCGCACAGTTAGCTAAGAGGTTCCCGTTGAGTACATCGGACGTGAGGGGTGTTAATACCTTCCCCTTGCGTAACTGACTCCCGAACTTAGAATTTGGTTTCGTTGACCATTTCTTATGCTTTATTAGGCTTGTGTCTATATCTCCCTTTTCTTTAATTAGAATAAATATAATTAGGTGGCGACTCTGTTGTTTTCTTTCCGCGTCCAATCGCGAGGATCGTATTTTTCGAGGTACGACAGCTTGGCGACTCTGCTGGGGAATAGCTTCATGCTAGAGAGGGTCGAGCCTAACTTAGCTTTGTGTGTTTATCTGTTTGATTTTGTCTTTTGTCTTCTATATGTTTTGTTATTTATGTCTTGTTTATTTGTTCTTTTATTCGCTTTCTTTTATTACTTATTATATCTGTCTGTGGGATCTTGGGGTCACATTGCAAGTAAAATGAGTTAAGAAAAAAAGAAGAGGGAACACCTAAGTTAGAATTGGATGTTATTAATGTTAGTCTCAAAGGACTCGCTCCTTTCAAGCCTAACATGAAAGCTCCCCCGGATAGTTGGACTTTTCGTAGATCTTTTCGCAACGCAGTCAGCCTGTCGCGTGACTAGATTCACGAAAGGGCTGTGATTCTGGGACCCCCTAGAACCTGTTTCAATTTTTGGTAGTTGTGTAATGTTAGGCTCCGAGGGCTATCCCATTTGTCATCCTAGCATGAGAACTCCACTCAAGGTAGACCTTATCATCATTATCGTCACAATGCAGCCAGCCTGCGGTGGGGCGTTAATACGATAAACGTCCGTGACCTTGAGTTTCCTAATACCACCATCGTAGAAACTATCATGTGAGTGGGTCTTTATGGGTATAGAATATAGAACCAATCTCTTACGGTCTACCAATTAGGAAGTTTCGAGTTATCTCTAGTTTCCAGGTCTGTTTGTGCTTGTGACCCTAAGCATATCTGCATCACATGACGTTGCATACCATTTGCATCATTTGCATTTTTCATACACCCGGGTTGTTCGTCAATTCATTCAAGTTGTCTCTGTATTCCAGTTATCTGTCGACCGTCAAAATGAAGCTTCGTAGCCGATACAGAACCCGAGCTTACCGCAGACGCAGGATGTCGGAACAAGAGGTTCACAATGCTGAGGTCCGAATGGAAATTGATGAGTTGAAGACAAGTGTGACAAAGCTGACTGAGATGCTTCAAGTTTTGATTGCTAGAGGAGAGCCGCCTCAGAGGACGGTGATCCAAGAGGTCGAAAATGCTGTTGCTGAACCTCAGCCTACCCTGTTGCCACCTTCAACTTGGTCGGAGTTTGGTTTGCCACACAACTACTCTCCACCTCATGTTACTACTCTGTGGTTGGTCAGGCGTCTAGACCCGCCTTTCAAGTTCCTATTTTCACTGAATCCAGACCTGTGATTCATACTGGCCAAATTCCCTATGAACACAATGCTGCTAGTGCTCAGGGTGATGATCTTGAAGATTATATTGAACCTGAAGTTGGTCGTGAGCAGTATCAAGCTATTGACAAACGATTAAGGGCTGTAGAGGGTAATGACTTCTTCAATGTGGATGCAAGTGATATGTGTTTGGTATCCGATCTCATTGTGCCTTCCAAGTTCAAGATTCCAGAATTTGAGAAGTACAAGGGGCACACTTGTCCAAAACTCCATTTAACAATGTACTGTCGCAAGATGGCTGCTTATGCCAAGAATGACAAGATACTTATTCATTGTTTTCAAGACAGTTTGAGCGGTGCCTCTATGAAGTGGTACATGGGACTTGAGAAAGATTGTATCCATAACTGGGCGGATTTGGGTGATGCTTTCGTGAAACAATACAAGTACAAATTGGACATGGCACCTGATCACCGTCAATTGCAGAATATGTCTCAGAAAGAGAGGGAATCCTTCAAGGAATATGCTCAATGTTGGAGAGAGTTGGCATCTCAGGTTGAACCTCCTCTAGCTGAGAAAGAAATGACTAGTATGTTCATGGATACTTTGGCTCCCTTCTATTGGGAAAAGATGATCGAAAGTGTCTCTTCCAGTTTCACTGACCTGGTTACCATTGGACAAAGGCTTGAAGAAGGAATTAAGAATGGAAAAGTGTCCAAAGTTGTTGAGTCTTCCAATGTTGCTAAGAAACCTTTTGGGAATTTCCAAAGGAAGAAGGAAGATCAGACCAATGTTATTTTCGATGTGGGTAGAAGACCTCAATACAGGGCTCAACATGATAATCAAGCTTATGTTGCTGCTGTTGCTCCTGTGATTGCTGCTCAACCAGCTAGAGCTCCTCAACGTTCGACTTTTTGACAAACTCAGAATCGTGATAGGGTTCACTTTGACCCTATTCCCATGACGTACACTGAGGTATATCCTGGTTTGGTTCAGAAGGGTTTGATAACCACTAGACCTATGCCTCCTCCTCCAGATCCTCTCCCACCAGGCTACAGGGAAAATCTTCATTGTGAATTTCATCAGGGTGGAGTAGGCCATGATTTGGAACATTGTTTTGCTTTGAAGACAAGAGTGAAAGAGTTGATCAGAGACAAGATCGTCTCCTTCCGTGATACCAATCCAAATGTCAAGGACAATCCTTTGCCAGGGCATGCAACTTGAAGCTTCAATCAACTTCAACCAGTTCTCCCTAAAGCCAGTGTTTCAAGACAGGACAGCTCATCCTTGTTTACTGATTAGTCACTAGGCCTTTGTTTCCTTTATGTTTGTATTTTCCTTGTATTCGTAACAACTGTTTGCCTTTCAATTATGTTTGTACTTCTTTGATTAATGAAATGAGCATTTGCAATCTTTTGAATTCAGTTCATCTGTTTATTTATGTCTTTACATTTTCTATTTCAAAAAAAAAACATATATACCTTTTGTTCAAAACTTTTGATTATGCAAATGTTTGAGGGAGGATGATGAAAAAATACCCATAGCCATTGTGGTTTGCTTCGGATAAAATCTTGTCAATGATGTACATGCATTGTTTCATTTCCCAAACAATGGATAAGGAATTAATCCCTAGTTCACCACTTCGATCCTAAAAGTAGGAGTTTCTTTTGGATATAAACCCTTATGTTTAACCTGGGGCAGGGTAGTTGTTCAATTATTTTGATTACACATTCAAATTACAAGATGATCCATTACAACCAATGGTTTGGCAGTCACAACTTTCAAAATTTCAAAAGTACAAAAATAAATAAATCCAGCTAAGTCAAAAAAAAAGACCTAGGCAAAAGTTAGGGATCGATTCAAAAAAGAAAATCAAGCAAAAGAGGCCCTCAAACCCTCAACATCAAACAAGTAAGATTTAGTGACCACCATGTCCAAAATCGATGGGTCACTACAAACATCCATCAAAGCCAAATAAAATGATTGTCCTTTCTAGTGAACCTCAAATCATCATCTTTACCCTTACGTTGTCAAGATAAATGTGTGTAGATTTAATTGAATGTAGGATTAGAGATTTATCACGAAGAAGGGTGGATACACACAATTTTGAGCCTTTATCCTTGTTTCATGAACCGTGAACCAGACCACGATACAACCCATAAAAGACCTAATTGAGGCAAGGTTATTCTGAAAGCATACTACAATAAGGTTGTGTAAACCGACTCCAAAAAGATCTTTGCAAGTCATTTTGTTTTGTACATATTTTCACTTTACCTTTCACTTTGAACGTTATAAACCATCGTGTTTTGAATAGTGATTCATTTGCTTTTATTCCAACAATAATTTTGATTTCAAAAGTTGCATTTGCTTTTAATTACCATGGTTGTATAAATGTTTTTGTTTGCAAACTATCTTTTCTAGCAAGGAATTTTCAAACAGTTAAGAACTAGTCTAGTGATCCTATCAGGGGCAAGTTCCTTCCAGGCCATGTTGAGAATCAGGGCAAGGTTGTTGTTTGGTGAAAGTCTATCTCAGAATTGGTTTATACAAAGGAATTTACAAAACTTATACTGAAGCAGGCTTCCAAGCGCATCATAAGGCAATCATTTTCAGAGTCAGTCAAGTTGAAGCAACGATCAACTCATCTACAATAGTCAGCTTATTTGGGGAAATTCATTGGAAGAATCCCTAAAGAAACTTTTCATCCCTTCTCCGAGGATCATCAACTTGGTACAATTTATTAGTGTGGCGAAGGTTTGTTCAACATCAGCATCCATAGTCCCCGAGAAGAATAACAATGATCTCACAGTGTTGAAGAATCAACCTTCCAATCTTGTCATCTCCACAAAAGAGACAATCCCTATTGTCAGCATCTGCATTACATGTATTTGATCATACATCATAATAAGTTCTATATTATGCATAACAAGAGTGTTTTATCCTCATTTTCACTTACCGTAGGTCATGTTGTGGTCAAACATTTACCTCACTTTGAAAGTCCAACTTCTTGGCACCTACCAAAAACTTACCTTTCTTTCACTCCAGTGCCATTCCTGGATATTTTATTCCTCCAGTGCTATTCCTGAGTCTTTGTATTATTCCTCCAGTGTTGTTCCTGGATCTTAGCATACTTCTTCCAATGCTATTCCTGGGTATATATCTTGTTCGTTCAGTGCCATTCCTGAAATTTTTATCTGCATATCCGATGCCATTCTTGGATATAGTGATTTGCCTTTAACTTCATTGCCATTCCTGAAAATTTTATCTGTATATTCAGTGTCATTCCTGGATATTTTCTTTCCTTCAGTGTTATTCCTGGGTCTATATCTTGTTCTTTTAGTGCCATTCTTGAAAGTTTTATCCGCATATCCAGTGCAATTCTTGTATATGGTGATTTGCCTTTAACTTCAGTGCCATTCCTGGAAATTTTATCTGTATATTCAGTGCCATTCCTGGATATTTTCTTTCCTCCAGTGCTATTCCTGGGTCTATATCTTGTTCTTTTAGTGTCATTCCTGAAAGTTTTATCTGTATATCCAGTGCCATTCCTGGATATAGTGATTTGCCTTTAACTTCAGTGTCATTCCTGAAAATCATTGCTCAGCCTTTACTCAGTGTCATTTCTGGATATAGGTATTTGCCTTTACCTTCAGTGCCATTCCTGAAAGTTTTATCTTTATATTCAGTGTCATTTTTGAATATAGTGATTTTCATTTACCTTCAGTGCCATTCCTGAAAATCATTGCTCACCTTATCCAATTCCATTCTTGGATATCGTGTCCGTTGTCTAAAGATATGATTGAATGTCTTGCCTTTGATTGAAAATCTCTTACTTTATGTTCGTCCAATACAATCTATGTATGTCTGTCTTTATTCGACTTTGTCCAATCCAATCCATGGACGTTATTTCTTCTCTGTTTTTATTCTTAAGTGTCAGTTGGTCGCATCGTGCCACTGCGCATTCACTTTGAATATTTCCTTGTCATCCTAAGTGTCAACTTGACTTCACCCGTGTTAGTTGAACCAACGCTTTGAATTTCTTTTTGTTTCCGTCTTTTGTTATTCTTAGTATAAACAGTTACACTTGAACCTGTTGATTTATCACTTCGAATACTTCCTGTCTACGTTTCTTCATCCTCAATGTTCTCAAATATTTTCCCTAGTGGGATCCTCTTTTGTTATCCTGTTTCATATAACATCATTCCCTGCATAACTCAATCTCTCATACATCCATTCACATTTCATTTCATCCACATCCGGTCAAAATTCTAGGTATTTTAATATTTAATCCTCTTATACCTTGAATGTTAAAAAAAAAACTTTGTTATTCATACATTCAGGTTCAAAAAGATTAAATAGGGGCAACTGTCATACCCTAAATTTTGACCGGATTTTTTTTCAAATTTTATTCATCTGGCGCATTTTTATCGAATTATTTGATAGTCAGTCATTTTTGCATTATAATCAATTAATCAGTAATCATGTAGTTCTATTTATGTTACTTTTAATGTCATATTTTATTCTTGATTTTTTTTAGAATTACTTATTTCGCTTTAAGAATAGGAGTTAAGATTATATTAGATATTTTAGAATTAGTTTTAATTTAAATTTTATTTTGGTTCAATTCTAATTTAGAATTTTTTTATTTTAGTTAATTTAGATTTTAGTTTAATTTCAATTTATTTAGTTTAACTTCAATTTATTTAATTCAATATAATTTATTTTTTGATAATCATTTTCAATTTTTTTTTCTTTATTATTATTATTATTATTATTATTAGTTTTATTATTATTATTATTATTATTTATTATTATTACTACCTTTCTTTTGTTTTTCTTCATATTCAAAAAAGAAAAAATAGCAAGTGGGATCCACTACAATGTAGTACAAACACTTCACATGGATTGTCAACTTGGACTTATCAATGACCAAAAATCATTCTCATAAAGTCATATGGATTGCCACATCAACACTCCTACCTCATTCACACTATAAATAAGATCTATCTTTCTCTCATTTGAGACTAACAAGATCACCCTTATATTCTCAAAATCTAGCACACACGCTTCCGATTAATTCGTACACTGCACACACACTTTCGATTAATTCGTACACTGCACACACGCTTCCTCTTGGGCAAATTACAACGATACCCTTTATTTCTTCGCAAATCCTATGTAAATTATCATGTATCTCTCTCCCGTTTATTTTCGAATGCAATTTATTTTTTTGCCTTTATTTTACAATTTAGTATTATTAGGAACACCTTTAGGGACTAGAAATTAGAATCCATTTCATTTAATCAATTAAAACATTCATACACCTACATTTGCACCCACGTAAGTCGGTCACCTATGTGATCACCATCTACACGGTCACTACAAGAAAATTTGCATATTACGACGGTTATTTTGGTAGCTTACGACGGTTAAAACCGTCATAATTTGCAAGTCACGACGGTTATAGCACTGTCGTTGAAACATGCGTCGCGAGGCCATATTGCGTCGGTTGTTAAAACTGTCGTACCAACCGTCGTTATCCCTCACGACGGGTAGGGAACTGACATAATTTTCATATTTCGAGGGTTATAACCGTCGTAAATCTCCATTTGATTTTTATTTTTATTATTGATTACAACGGTTTCAACCGTCGTAAATTTCTATTCCTCAAGTACATCTGCAAGTAAATCCGTAGGAAAATTCTATTCCACAAGTAAATCCGCAGGTAATTTGTTTTTCAAATTACAAAAAAATGTTTGTAGAAATATGAATTAGGAGAGAAAATAACATTTGTTCTTCATTCAACTAAACATATATTACATCTATAGAAGTTTACTTGATTTTTTACATTAAAACTTGATATTTCATAGTACTTCTATATGAATGGAAACATGTGACAAATTAGAATAACATGTTCAGTTGAGAATAACAGCAATACAATACTACCAACTTAATATATTACACTCTTTATAGCAGCAATAAGAATTTTTTCATTAATAGACATTGTTGTACTCCCAACATGTTCATTTGACTGCTTTGAAGGAACTTCAAGACATAAAATACTAAGGAAATTATATACAATTGAAGAAACTTGTCCCTAACATGTAGTCTCTTTAGCTGACCTATCTCTACCACTAAAATCTGAATCTGAAGATATAACATTGATAGCAGAAGATTCACTATAAGAGATATATTGACAATTTGTTGCTCTATTGGGCTTCACATTTGAGCAGTCCTTTTTGCACAAGTGTGGAGACCGATGTACAATATGATCTGACTTGTTCAGTTGATCCCTGTGTACCTTAAGACTTCCATAATTAAGATTCTTTTTCATATGGCCAACTAGCAAAGTACTCGGAGTTCTACCAAAAAGTCTGTAATTTAAGAACATTTTCAGCACAACAACAAAAACTGACACATGCTCAGATACTGAACATTTAACATCTGTAATTTAAGAACATTTTCAGCACAACAACAAAAAGTGTATAATTTAAGAACATCTTCCTCAGGTAAATCTACTAACTTTTTTTAACAAAAGGAAAACAAAAAGTATCTAATGTGATACAACATGTAATATACGCACCTATACTTTCGACGGCAACACGATAAATTAACGAATGAATGTCTAGGAGAATCTGTGGTGTGGTGGTGTTTGTGGTATGCTTCGGCGATGGTGTGTGAAGATGCTTCGGCGTCGCACTTAATTTAACGAGGAACTGAGCTTCGGAATCTAGCATTCTGCGGGTCTTTAACGAACCACACCTGGGCTAGCCCCACGCGTAGTATTTCGTTTACGCCTTCGTTATTAAAGTACGTTAATTCTAAAACGTCTAAAAAACAAAATATCCAACTTATTTTATAATTTTAAATACGAGAACAGAGCTCCGAAGTCTAGCACTCCGCACGTTCTGGAATGAATCGCTCATGGGCTAGCCCCACGCGACGTGGTTCATTTGCCTTTCGTATATCAAAATATCTTAATCGTACAAATTAATTTACGAAAGAATAGAGCTCCGGAGTCTAGCATTCCACACGTTCTAGAATGAATCGCTCCTGGGCTAGCCCCACGCGACGCGGTTCATTCGCTCTTTCATACTTAAAACAACCTAGAACTTACTTACCAATTCAAATCATTTTTACAATTAATCAACGGAAGAACAGAGCTCTGAAGTCTAGCACTCCGCACGTTCTGGAATGCAATCACTCCTGGGCTAGCCCCACGCGACGTGGTTCATTCATCCTTTCGTTTAAAACACCCTTAACAAAAGTCAAACACTTTTTTTTCTAAAAAACGAACGTTGTTTAGATCTTTCTATCTCGCAAACAAGCTAGCGCTTCAGCCTCCACCGCGAGTATAAGCCAACGCTTAACATTAGAATGCATTTTAAACAATCGTTCATTAAAAACCATAAACCGTAGTTGCACGAACTACGAAGCTCTGACTTTCCCATTACACAAGAGAATACGTAGGCACGGGGATTTTAATCCTTCGCGAGCACAATAATAAAAAAAACTTTAATCTTTTCTTCGTCTTAATACTAATAATAACTTATTTCCTTAGAACAAACATATTAACAAACTTTTAGAATACAAAGACTTAAGATCAACATTTAATCGCACAGTTAGCTAAGAGGTTCTCGTTGAGTACATCGGACGTTAGGGGTGCTAATACCTTCCCCTTGCGTAACTGACTCCCGAACTTAGAATTTGGTTTCGTTGACCATTTCTTATGCTTTATTAGGTTGTGTCCATATCTCTCTTTTCTTTAATTAGAATAAATAGAATTAGGTGGCGACTCTGTTGTTTTCTTTCCGCGTCCAATCGCGAGGATCGTATTTTTCGAGGTACGACACATTTGGACTTTTCTTTTTAACTGGATTGGTTTAGAAAATGAAAAGGAAGACATTAATAGAAGGGGTTCTATTTGGTTCTCTGTTTTGTAGATTTTATGGAAAGTTAGAAATAACTTCATCTTTAATTCTGACCGAGTTAATTTTTCGGATATTTGTTGGGACATTAAAATCTTAGCTTGAAAGCGATCGATTTTATGTGATATTTCTCTTTCCAAAACTGACTTTCTAGTTTATTGTTCGAATCCGTTAGTATAATAGATAGAACGGTATTTGAGAGAAATTTCTTTTTGTAATTGTATTTTCGGTATTTTTGCTTGTAAAGTTTGAATACACCTAGTATTCTATTATTAATTCCATTTACTTTTATAAAAAAAAAGCACTTCCATTTGTTGGTCCATTTTCAATGTGCGATTACAAACACTTTCATATTTTCATATTTGCAGCACACCATTAACTCTACCAATGGCTATTCCAAAAAGGATGTTAATGAAAATGGAAATCTTGTCAGCATTGCTAGTTCTTGCTCTCTTCGTGAACAGTGAAGAAAGCCATGATGAAAACCATGACACTCAATTGAAACTCTTAGAAAACCATGACACTCAATTGAAACTCTTAGAAAACCATGACACTCGTTTGAAACTTATAGACTTTGTTTGGTTGAAACATTTTAGGAAGAAAAATAATTTTTTGAGAAAAATTAAAATTTGTTGATCAAAATAATTGTTTGAATAAAAAATATATATAGAATTATTAAAATGATATAAATTTATGAAGTATTTTATTCAAGTTAAATTTAATAAATTTAAAATGACACCAAAAAATAAAGAATTTGAAAATACTTCTTCACCACTTTATATAGTACAAATGTTAAATTGTTTATTATTATTTTCAAATTTTGCATTATGACCCTCATATTTTATGAAATTTTCAATACCCATAAAATTTTCAAACAATTGCAAATAAGTCCCTAATAATTTTAAAATTTACAAATTGATCCCTTTAAAAAATTTAAAAATTGCAAATTGATCCCTATTTTTTATTTTTTAAATTTAACCTAAAAGTTTTAAATTTTATGAAAATGACCCAAATAATTTAACATTGAATCATTGTAATACTTCATCCAAACAAAAGATTTTAAAATTTTATGAATTTCAATTGAATCATTTGAATTATCTAAAATTTTAAATTTCTTAAAAATTCTCAATTATCTCATCCAAACACACTCTAAGATTGTTCATTCATTTGAAACAAATTGTAATTGGTTAAAAAACAAATCATTCATGTCTTAGAGAAACAAATCATTCATTAGATATTCATATCATATGAATAAACTACTCTATCCGTCCCAAATTATAAAACGTTTTGGATATTTCACACAAATTAAAAAACTTGATTATTACCTTATGGAAAAGACAAATTATGTATGATTTTACGGTAATGTCTCATGATTACATAAAGAGAGAAATTAAAAGAGTTGAAAAAATACATAATAATAAATACTTGAAGGTATATTAAGAAAAATATTATTAATATTGCATTGGAATATAAAATGATTTATAATTTGAGACAAATTTTTTTTGACAAAGTAACTTATAATTTGGGAGCAAGGTAGTAATATTTAGGAATTATAACTATTGACTTCTTACAAGCAACCACGTTCTGTCAAAAATATCTTGCGATAAATTCTAATCTAACATCATAATAACACAGATTATGCAACTTCTTGCGCATAAGACATCATGTTGGTGATAGAACTAAGGAACTAAAAGCTGACACAACACAGGAAGTTCCAAGTCTACTGGTTAATCTTACCCCAGGCCACAAATCGTTAAAAAACCTGAGGTCGTGGGGCTTAGGATTGTGTGATATTGCGATTTTGGTTGTTGACATTATATATGTCATAGAGAAACAAACTGCAGAGTCACTCGATCTATTAAAAATGAGGAACACATAATTCTTTGTTGCATTGAATAAGGTGTGTATTCCAGTTTTGTGAGGCATTACTTCCAATATAAATGTTCTTGACACGTTGCTTAGTTATGTCACAATCTTCTTGCAACGTTGCAGGTTGACAGGTTTTATAGCTGGAAAACATGTCGCATTGCTCCAATTCGTAAAGCAATGTTGCAGCAGTCAAGTAATGGTTGAAATTATGCATGCTGAGATTCATGTGATGACGGTATCTTGTTAAGTGGCAGTTATTATAGAATTTAAAAGTGGTCATATTATCAAGAGGTGATGCTGAGATTTATGTGATGACGGTACCTTGTAATGTGAAGATTATAGGCTATTCATTTTATCACTGCAGTACATTTAACCTATGCTTTAAATAATAGAATCCACATTTTAGTTAACTTCAAAAATTTACAGCAATAACACAACATAACAAATTTCTGACTCCCAAACTGATTCCACAAAACCAACTCCAACCGAATTTCAAACTAACTAACTGATTTCAAGGCCAGCTCAGCAATAACTAACTCCAGAAATCTAACTAACTTCTCTATGAATGTTTAACAGAAATTGACAGAGATACAATCCCAACTCCTACAAATTCCATTCATACCCTAATCATAGGGGTCCCATTCATTTTCACAGTTCATCACCATTTTTAGTTCTAATCTTCTCTGCATAATCTCTCCGCATCACCCTCAATCATCTCTCACTGCACTCTCCTCACTCTCTCTACATCTCTCAGTGTACAGAAAGAGAAGAAGAACGAGGCATAGGCATTGAAGATTGAAGGAAAAGATAAGCGAAGAAGAAAAGAGTAAGAGCCTTACCTCCGAAATCGAAACTGCGCCAGATTTGGTTTGGTGCATGATCATAATTGTGAATATGTTTGATTTCTACCATGATCACTTGATTGATTTTAGAGCATGGTTAACCATTATATGTTTGAATGATTCTTTTATTTTGCTTGTTGCACAAGTTAACTGAATAACTAACTATTTAGCTTAGATCTCATGTAATGCAGTAAAACTAACTAATATAGTATACTTCAGTTACAGCAAGATTCATTCCATTTAGCAGCAATTTCACACTTCCTTTTCCCATCACATCCATCTTAGTGTTGTTTCCCAATTTTACATAATGTCAGAATTTTTTATCAAGTTCATTGAACATAGTTCGATCACCGCACATATGATTAGAACATCCTGAATCAAGGAACCATGCATCTTATCTTTTAGCTTCATACAGCTCAACATAAGACATCAAAAGAAGTTCTGTTTCTTCATCAAATTCTGCATAATTAGCTTGTTTGTTTTGAGGACGTTCATAACGAAAATGTCCAAGTCAATGACATTGGTAACAATCTATGGTTGCCTTGTTGAAGTCTGTATGGCCTCTACCTCCTCCCCTTCCTCTGTAAGCAACTCGACCACGACCTCTTTCCTCTTCATATGTAATTTTCAAGGCTTGTTCCTCGCCACTGCGTCTTTGAAACTTCTGTTCATGCACTATTAATGAGCTTTGTAACTCATCAATAGAAAGAGCATCGATATCGTTTGACTCTTCAATAGAACAAACAATATAATTAAACTTCCCGGTAAGAGAGTGTAAAATCTTTTCAACCACTTTAACGTCTAACATCTCCGCGTAAAATCTTTTCAACCACTTTAACGTCTGACATCTCCTCCCCATAAATTCGCATTTTATTGGCCACTGACATAACCCTAGAGAAGTATTATGTTACACCTTCACTGGATCTCATTTCAAGAGTTTCAAATTCTCTGCGGTGAGCTTGAATATGAGACCTTTTGACCCTTGCAATTCCTTCAAACTTTTTCTTCATAGCATCCCATATCTCTTTAGAAGTATCCTTCTTAAGGATGGTGTCGAGCACAGTTCGATCAATTGCCTGAAAGAGATAGTTCTTTGTTTTGGGATCCTACAACTTTATTTCATTGTTCTTCTTTCGTGGTGCTTCTGTCGGTACCACTCCACTTGCTGGCTCAACATAGCCATGCTCGATTAGTTCCCAATAGTCCTTTGATCGAGGAAAATTTTCATTAGCATGCTCCAATGATCATAATGACAATCAAAACGGGGGATTGCGGGTTGTACAAAGCTCCCTTCTGTAGTCATTTTTTTTCTCTTTTTGCTGCTGCAAGAATATCAAAGATTGTTGCTTTGATAGATCAGGCCCAGTGAGGGCTCTGATGCCAAATTGTTAAGAACTTTTATAGAAATTGAAACTAAAAGCAAGAACTAAACAATTGGACTTAATGACTCAGTTTTATTAATCACTGCATTGACTTAAATTGCCATTGAATACATGATGGAAAACAATAACTGAAAGCAATCAATTATGCTAAAATAAAGGCTGATAATGCTAAGTGGTTGTTAAAATTAAGGAAAGCTGAATACAAATAAAGACCAAGTCTTCTAACAAAATTATGCAGTAACTCTTTCAATTCCTCTTCTTTTTCACTATTTGATTGCCAATGTCTTGAACATATTTGACTAGCCATTGTGGTTTCTCAGTAAAAAACATTATGCAACCTAATAGAATTCCAATTACCGCTCCACTAGCATATCCAATAGCCACAACTTTCCAATCAAATAAAAATTCTTGTTCATCCTCAACTGGTGTCGAATCTATTGGTTCATCTTCATCCCTGTGACAATGTTTTGACAAAGGCAACCCACATAGCCCTGAATTTCCCTTATATGAATCATTTTGAAATGTATTGAACTGGTTCCCTCTTGGTATGATCCCTTCAAGATGGTTTTGAGAGAGGTTTAAGACAGAAAGAGAATAAAGATTGGTCAATGTGTCAGGAATCTCACCGGTGAGTTTGTTTGAGGACAAGTCCAACCATTCTAGATTTTCCAAATGACCAAAGGATTGTGGAATAGAACCAATGATTTCATTGTAAGACAGGTTAAGTCCTTTGAGTGACTTCAACTCTCCAATGATTGTTGGAATATGTCCTTCAAATTTATTGTTTGATAAATCAAGACTTGTAAAGGTAGTTAAGATCCTCTTCAACTCATAACTGAGCCCTTTTATGGTGACTATCAAAGAATCATTGTAAGTGTATGCATTATAGATATTATTGCTCATATATTGCAAACCATTATTCTCATTCATCACCATTCCCTTAAAGTTTTTGATGTATGTTGTTGGCAAAGTACCGCTAAAGTTATTGTTTGAGACATCAAAAACCCTCAACTTAGGAAATGTGTTGTTGACTTTCATATTGGTGATGGTACCATTGAACCTATTACCACGTAAAATAAGGACTTGAAGCTCTGGAAGAGACTCTAGCCAACTAGGAAATGAGCCCTCTATGTTATTTTCTCCTAGATCTAAAACTTGTACTTGTTTACATTTTGGCATGCCATGGGGTAATGATCCCTTCAATTGGTTTCCATTAAAATTCATAGTCTGCAAAAATTGTAGGTCAAAGTATGTTTGGGGAATGGTTCCAACGAGGTTGTTCCCTTGTAGATCCATAACAGCAAGACTTTCAAAGGTTCCAATGCATTCAGGAAGTTCTCCAGTCAAGTTATTGTGAGACAAATCGAGCATCTCAAGCCAACTTGCATCGCAAATTCTCGAAGATAAGTTTCCACTCAACTTATTGTTTGACATGGAAAAGAATATATTGGCAAATGGTGGAATTGGAATTTCTCCTTCCAACATGTTAAAGCTCAAATCAATATATTCTAACTCAACGCTCGACAATGATGACGAGAGATGTCCAGCTGATGTGAGAAGGTTATGAGAAAGGTCCAAATAAGATAAAGTTCCATCTCCCGTGTTAAACCAGTTTGGAATCTTTCCATGAATTTTGTTGTTAGATAGATCTAAATATGCAAGATCTTCTAAACATTGGATAAAATTTGGGAAACTATTGAGATTTAACGACGAAAAAGATAATTTAATAAGGTTTGGTAAGTTGAAGTTACACCCTTTGTGAACATCTTCATGATAAATCAACTTATTTGATGATAAATCTAGGTTCGAAAGATTTTGCATATGAAATATTGAGTTTGGAATATTACCTTCCAAGTGGTTATTGGAAAGATCTAAATTCTCTAATTTGCTTAACACTCTGAAGAAATTGGGAATCTCACCACTAAAATTATTGGACCGGAGGTTCAAATAAGTTAGTCCCGTGATGTTCTCCAAACATAGAGGAACATGTCCTTCAAAGTTGTTATATGAAAGATCAAGGCGAGTGAGATTTTTAAGATTGGAAAGGGATAAAGGAATCTCACTTTTGAATTTGTTATTACTAATGTCTAAGTATTTTAGTCGGGTAAGATTAGACAGAAGCAAAAGAATATTTCCTCCTTCAAAGTGAGCATCATGAAGATCTAAATAGTTCAGAGACTTCAAATGACTTATGGAATTGGAAACTTTTCCTGAGAAAGATGTGTTTGAGAGATCCAAGTACTTGAGAGGAGTACTCCAATTAAAATTTGGAAATTCGCCGTCAAGATTTGTATTGGAAGACAAATCAAGCATTTGAAGATTGGGTAAATTGAGAATGTTATCACTTAACTTTCCTTTCAACCCAGTAGCACGAAGGCGAAGGGAGATCAAAGAGGATGAAAAATTTGAAAACAAAGACAAAGAGCTTGGTTTGATTGAAGACATATCTATGTTATCAAAAGCAATCTCCTTTAAGCTAGTTGTGTTTGCCACAAACTTTTCTAGAGTTGATTGTGTAAATTTCATTGTTTGTGATGGGGACAAGGACAAGAGATAATCTGATGTTGAGAGATCAAGTGAGATCAATTTTGATAAACAAGATATTTTGGATGAAATAACACCATCAAATCCAGAGAAAGATAAGTTTAGATGTGTGAGAGCCACGAGATCACCAAATCTAGAAGATAATTGAGAGTTTGAAAAATCATTAAAAGCTAAGTTAAGTTTTTGAACATGAGTAAGATGAAATAGAGTGCTATTGGGATTAAGTTTACCTTGAAGAAAACCGCAACTAAGGTCAAGGCCAATTACGTGGCCTGACTTTGTGTCGCAACTCACTCCGTCCCACAAGCAACAATTTGTACCATTTTTCCATGTTTTTGTGTTTGGATTAGACAAACTATGCATAAGACAATCCCGAAAAAAGATGGAAGAAGAAGTGGTGTTAAGGGAACTCTTGAACTGGAGCAAGGCAGAGGCTTCATCATGGTTGCACAGTGGCATCATTGAACAAGTGCATGAAGGAAAAATAACAAGCAGAAAACAATGGGAAAGAAATAGAAACCAGTACCCCATCAAATATTTAGTGTTTATTTTGATATTCTGGTTTTGGAAGTTCTAACAAAAAAAAGGAAATATGGCTTTTTATTGTATGCAATTGGTAGACACTATTATTGACTTATATAGGAAACTAAGAACTAGTCAATGTCATACACATACTTTCTAGGAAACTGCGTTGAACCACAATGTGGAAATTGAGTCAAATGTTTGACCACACGCATAAGAATTCACCCTTAAATTATTGAAAGATTTAAATAACAAAATTCATGTTTTTTCAGTCCTTTTTTCTTAATTCCTTTTTTTGTAGCTAATGACAATACTACGATGTGATAATTTTATTGCTTTGTGTTAGGCTAGAGAGAAGCAATTGAAAAAAGAAAAGTTTCTTCAGAAGCAAGCTTAAGTGACTATTTATATATTCATTCACGTGTACTGTTTAGTAATTTGGTAAGGTTTTGTTTTTATTGCTTTTGGTTTCAGCAACAACAAGCGCAACAATCAGCCAATGCTTCCAAAAAGAGTGAAAAGAAATCTGTGAAACGCGGCGTAAAGGATGAGAATCCAGCTGATTATATTGATCCCGAGACTACATTGGACGATAAGAAACAAATGTCTCGGCAGTTGGCGAAACAGTATAATCCAACCGCCGTTGAGAAAATTTATTGAAGAGGCGTGTTGAATAATCTTTGCAGTCAAAGTTCTTAATAATTTGATGTTTGATGTTTTCTGAGTTAGTGCTGACTCTTGTGACATGCTGTGGTGAATATTGATGAAAGGAATAACTAGGATAGAAACTATGCTTGGTGACACTGCTATTGCCGTACATCCTGCTGATGACCGATACAGCCAATTTCATGGAAAATATGCTGTTCACCCATTTAATGGAAGAAAACTTCCTATAATTTGTGATAATTTGTGATGCTATTCTTGTTGATCCAAAGTTCGGGACAGGTGCTGTTAAGGTAATCTCTAGTTTATTTAAGGTTAAAAGTTTCATGAAAGTTAGTTTCTCAAGCGATGTTGCAAATGTTACAATGCTTTCTTTATGGCTTGCAGATTACATCAGCCCATGATCCTAATGATTTTGAGGTTGGGAAACTTCACAACCTTGAATTTATTAATGTTTTCACTGATGATGGGAAATAAATTTTAATGGAGGCTCTGATTTTTTGGACATGCCTCCATTAGAATTTCAGAATATCAAAAGTAAAAAATCTTCTTCTGAATCTCAGGATCTGACAACTTCCAGAAGTTATCATCCATCAAAGTCTAGTAGATCTAGACTTAGACAAAGATATCATTTGTCAATTATAAATCTCTAAGATTCTATTCAGAATTAACACTTCATCTTGAAATAAGAGTCATGGGTGATAGATGAATATTGAATTGTATTCTTAGACAAGTAACAAACAACAGTAACATAAAAAAAGTGAGGAAAATATTTCCATAAATATGATCATTAAAGTCTTTTCCAAAAGAACTTCTCTAGAAATCTAATAGAAACTTCGTATTTACATTTACATAAATGTTTCATTGAATCAAAAGATAAACCAGACAAAGAACAAGCATACTTTTTTTCTCGGTCAGACTTAATTCAGTATTCAAACTTGACCATTAGAGTCTAAACACCGCTTTAAATGGATTCTGATTCAATGGTTGTCTAACCATTTATTCCACTACTCTTACCAAATTCAGTACCACTAGTACATGAATTTGGGTTGTTGGCTCCTTTTCCATTAAATGTTGTAATCAACTTTTGATAAGCAACATGGAAGAAGCCTCTTCTCCTTTCTTTGATATCCACAACAAATACATTATGATACTCATATTTCTATAAGACCATACATGTAGTTTCAAACAAACTCTTTTTTGCCTTATATCTCATTCTGACAGCAGAACCATAAATCACTCCGGAGTGTGAGTCTAAAATAAGCCATGATAAGAACAAAATCTTGTTCTAAGAAGAGTTACTAATCTCATTGTGTTTGATCAAATCTTTTGACATTGAAATTATTAACAAGAATATAACCATATAGTGTTCACTATCAGAAATTGTCACAAAGCAAATCAAAGTATTGTCACAATACAACTAACAGAACTCAAGAAGAAACTGAAGACTTCTTATAGAATTGTCTTTTAACACATGTTCCATGATGATCCTTAATCAAGGATCAATGAAGTCTTTTAAGATATCACCTTAAAAAACATACTCCTCAATATTGAAGAAAGATAGATTTGACATTATCTCTTACTCTTCAATACTTGACTTTTATTTGAGAACTCAGATGCTTCTTTTCATTTGAATCATGCACTAATATCGGCTTCAAAAGACTAAGCAGTGAAGAACATATGACATTACATCAAACAACCCAAATTCAATGAAGCTTCTGAAGTTACTCTTCTATTAACAAATATCACAATCCATTCATCTAGTTAGGGGGTTCTTTTGATAAGAAATATGATTTTCTCATCATCAGCCATTCCAAAGAAGTAAGCTTTATGAACTAGTGACATGTTGAATAACTTTTCATCATCTAACTCCATTTCTTTTCCTTGAAGATTGCAAGACAAACTTTCAAAACATAGTAAATTCAAGTTGTAAAAATTCCTAAATAACTGTGAGTTTAAGTTTAAATCAAAAAGATATATTCTCAAAATTTGCTTGAAAAGAATAGATGAAGTGTAACTGAACAACCTTCAAATCTGATTCCCGCAAATCTAAGCACAAGGACGCAAAGATATTTTGAGCATCAGACGTATCAATGATGTTAACATACTCATAAATGAGATATAACACCTACCATAATAAAACCACCTTTGATATTCAATATACATCTTTTGAGCGTGTGAAAAAGATTTTCAAACTGATCATCTCTACACAATCAACTTCTATAGTAATACTTTTCTCAAGAGTATTCTATAGACAGTCATCAAGTAATATTTTTCCATCATTTAAATTCAGTGGAATAATCCTTTGAATATGGTAGGAAAAGTTGTATGATATTTTTTATGTGGAACTTGATTCCTTCTTGAAGAAGAAATATACTTTTCTTATTGGATCATTATATGTGTCATTGTTAAGTGTTAAGCACAAACCATGATCTAATCCCAATTGTAGGCGTGAAAAGTACACAAGAAAGGGGTTGAATTGTGTTTTGCGTTTTCTAATTTTAGCTTCTGATCAGAGTTTTAAAATCAGAACTGGTGTTCAAATTCTGTTTTAATTCTTAGCAGCAGTGTTAACAAAAGTAAATAAATAATAGCAGACGACACAAAAGATTTATCCTGGTTTCTCCCTTAACTGAGATTACTCTAGCCCCCTTTCCTTACAAGAGCTTTTCATTATAATCACTTCATGATTACAATCGCTTATACTTCTGCATAAGTCTTTTACACTTGCTTAGACCCATTGCCTGAGACTTCTGCTCACACCCTCTGACCGAGCCCACTGCTCCAAAGACCACTCTGAGACTTCCTTGCTCACATCTTCTTACCTATCAACTTGCTCTAAAGGTCATACAAATTTAGACTTCCTTGCTCAATTCGCACTCGAGACTTCCTGCTCACGCCCCTCAAACATACTTTCCCTTGCTCAATCGGCCTAGCTGAATACGACTTTCACAACTCAAGCACTTAAGGAATGAGACTTATGTGGCTTAAGCATCTTGGATCAAGACTTCTGCTAAATCAACCTTGTTGGTTAAGACTTTTAAATCTCAAGCACTTAGCAAGAGACTTACGTAGCTCAAGCATCTCTGCTCGAGTCTTGTTGCTTAAATCTCAATGAGACAAGATTTCTGCTCAAGCACATAATAAGAGACTTGGATCTAAACTGTTGAACAAACCCAACTTAATAGAAAAGAAGGTGTACATGATACAAGTAACAGATGTACGAGAAATCATCATAACAAAGACCTAAAACACTTAAGATTTCTAAGATATTCAACGGTAATGAATTTTTAGGCTCTTAAATTTACAACTTACAAACATAAAATATGCATATTACGATAGACTTGATAATTGCTTGATTTGCTACTCCTTCTTCCGAAGAATCCTTGTTAAAGGTTCAACTTGAATCTTCAGCCATATTTATAGCCTTTGTAGAAAAATAGTCGTTGAAGAGGTAGCTTGATCAAGTGTCCTTGTCTTCGCTCCTTAGTACAAGAGATGTTGAAGATAAATACACAAAATATTTTGAACCCAGTGTGTAACACATTTAACCTTTGCGTCTTCAAGAGGTCATGTACTGATAGAGTCGTTAGGAGTAGACATGCATAAAATATGTCGGCTTTTCTTGAGCCTTGCAATCTTGTAGACTCTAGCTGATAAACTAATAAGTAATACAATTTGCTTTCTACATTACGAACATCTTCCAACTTTATCACCAACTCTGAGTGGTACCATATGCTAATATACAATTATCAAGTGTAGTGAGACGTCTAAATGTTGTGACCTTCCGCACCAGAGTTTGCACCATGTCACACTAGTAAATATTCTTCAGATTCTACCACTAGAAGCTAGCAATGCAGCAACTCCTAAGTGTGTCTAAGTATATCAGATTCTGATTATTTATGTACATGAACTAGAACCTACATATATGAAGCACACATCAAATAAATCATTGTTCTTTCAATATTTTTGTTATCATCAAAACTAAAAGAGATTATACCATGAACAAATTTTATTCTAACATAGGGGACTAAACTCCAAAACAAAACTTGAAAAGAGACAAAAAAAAATGTGGTTTTTAAAATCAGGGAATCAAAACTCAAAATAAGACAGAATAAATGAACCAACACTATAATTAAATCTTTAGTTTATTGTTGATTGAATATTATTAAATAAAATATAATTTCAATTTACTATTAAATAAATATTAAGGAAATATATTTTAAATGAATATTAAATAACTGAAATTAAATAAATTAATATTAACTAAATAAATATAAAATAAATATTTAGTTTATTATTAAATGAAATATATTATATCAATGATTATTCCGAGTTCATTATTTCATTTCAGTTTTTTAAATAATAAAAAAAGTACTTTTAATTTATTTCCAAAATAATTTTTGATTAGTTTATATATATATATATATATATATATATATATATATATATATATATATATATATATATATATATATATATATATATATATATATATATATATATATATATATTTATATATATATATATATATATATATATAACATAATAAACTGAATATTTATTTAGTACATTTCATTTAATAATAAACTGAATATTTATTTAATATTCATTTATTTAAGTTTAGTTATTTAACATTCATTTGAAATATATTTCATTAAATATTTATTTAATAATAAATTGTAAGTATATTTTATTTAATATTATTTATTTAATTTAATATATTAATATTATTACAATAATATAATGTAAAACTATTATTTAATATCATTTAAATATTTGTTAATAGTTGTACAATTTTTTTCAATAGTAAATAAAATAATTGTTTAATAATTATTAAAATATCAATTAATAATTATAATTGCACAATCATTAAAATAATTAATTAATAAAATTCAATAATTATTAAATGATTGTTTACTATAATTTAATATCATTTAAACACTAAAGTAATAATCATTTAAATATTAAAATGAAAATATAATTTAAAATACATTACATTAACATAATAAAATAATTGTTTATTATATAATATTACGAACCAATTATTATAGAAACAATTATACATTAACAAACAATTATTTTGTAATAAACTGAAAAATAATATTAAGTATGTAATATATATATTTTGAGGTAGAAATAAATCATAAAGAGTAAAGTGGTTTAAGTACTTTTTATGCATATTCAAGGTTATGTCTTCAAAACCATTTAAAATCTTGAAATAGCAACGATACAATCTTGATCTTTATTTTTTCGAGGTTTTTTTCAAAACTCGTTCATCTATCATCACTCATATGATAGGGAAAAAATATCTATTAATCCTTATTCTTTTTTTAACTAATGAACATTGAAATAATTACATCGAGAGATTACACGGTCCAGTTATTAAATATTATCCATTTGATTTTTATTATAAGAAAAAAAATCATTTTTTAGATAAATTAAATAATTAATATATGTGGACCATAGTAAATACATTAATATATCTTGTTTTGTGTAGCTTTTCTCTCCTTCTATGAGCAGTGAGCAGAAAAGCTTCTGACTCAACTTGAGAAGCGAATGCGTGCAGAAAATTTCAACCCTACTCATAGGATCTCTAACCGATACAATTTCCCCACTCTTCTTTTCTTTACCTTTTCATCCCATTAAATACTAACTATAAATATTTACTATATTTCACATTTATCATAAATCATTTAACAATACAATTAAATAATACTACTAAAATATATCTCAAAAATTATTAAAATTCTAATATTTACTCAAAAATTGTACAATATAGACATTCATACCCACTGATCACTTTTATAAACAACAAATATTTTTTAATTTATTAAATAAATGATGTATCTAATCATTGTATTCTCTGATCTCTAATATAAATAATAGTTTTTTTATTAAATAATTGATGTATCTCATGCTCCTTCCATCTCATTTATATATTTTATTTTAACTTTGCACGGTTTTAAAAAAAATAAATGGATGTGTTGATTTTAATGATAATATTAATGTTTTTTACTAAAATATTCTTATTTATTATAGTTAGTAGAGTAATTGAAAAACACAAAAGTTAATAAATAGGGGTATGTTATGAAAAAAATATTGTATTAATATTCCATAAAAAAATTTATTTTAAGACATTAAAAAAATGTAAATGAAACATATTTTATGAGATTGAGAGAGTATATAATAATGATTAGATACATTATTTATTTAATAAATCTAAAAAAATTATTATTTATAATAATGACCGATGAATGTATTATATATCATAAACACCAATTATTTAATGAACTAAATTTTGTGTTATTGCTTATAATAATAATAACCCGAAGATGTATTAATTAATTTTGACTTTTTCTAATTTCAAAAAACAATAAATTCTACTACTCCCTCTTCTCCTATTTATAAGAAAAAAATTGATTTTTTTTATAGATTCTGGTATAGTCCATATATATATATATATATATATTGATTATTCCATGAATTAAAATATAAATTTCTCTTATACACTCTCCATCACTATTATAAGCAATAAAAAAATTATTAGTATTATTATATATTAAATATATTAATTATTGAATGAATGAATTTTTTTTATAATAATGACAAGAACCAATATTTATTTGGTTACAATAGTGACAGAAACCAATTTTTTGTTAGGAATACTAGTACAAATTTATTCTATATTGATTGAACCTTTCTTTAAAGAGGATGCGAGTATTCCAAATCTGCAACATGATGAATTATTATAGTCCTTAGACGTAGCTATTACGTTCCAAATTCTCATTTTCACATTTCCACAAACACAAAACCTTCACTCTCAAGCCAACTTTCTTCATTTCATTCACACATTCTCAATCCTATAACCAAACACAGATTACACATTTGCACCATTTTCTGTTTCATTCTACATTTTTGCATCACATCACCATTCTCTTTTCTCTAACTGTGTCAACATGACACTAAACACCATCACTTACCCTCATTGGTATTCATCAAAAACTGGTATTTACAATAGTATTCACTCTCCTATAAACCTTCCAACCGACCCTTTTATTGACATTGTTTCCTTCCTTTTTTCTCATTCTCATGATGGGGTTTTGGCTCTTATTGATTCCTCTTCCGGATCTTCCATTTCTTACTCAAAGTTGTTACCTTTAGTTAAAACCATTGCTTCTGGTTTGAACAAAATGGGTGTTAAACAAGGTGATGTTGTTTTGCTTTTACTTCCAAATTCAATTTACTATCCTGTTATAGTATTGGCTGTTCTTTATTTAGGTGCTGTTTTTACACCATTGAATCCTCTCAGTAGTGTTTATGAAATTCAGAAGCAGGTTAATGAATGTGGTGTGAGTTTTGCTTTTACTGTACCTGAAAATATCAAGAAACTAGAGATATTAGAATTTCCCGTTATTGCTGTGCCAGAGAATGAGAATGATTTGAAGAATGATTGTTTCTCTTGTTTTTTAAGTCTTATTTATGGTAACTTTGATTTACCTCAAAGGCCAATTATTAAGCAAGAAGATACTGCTGGTGTATTGTATTCTTCTGGGACCACAGGTATGAGCAAAGGAGTTGTTTTAACTCATAGAAATCTTATTTCTATGGTTCAGCATTTTGTGAGATTTGAAGCTTCGCAATATGAATACGCTTGTTCCAAGAGTGTGTATCTAGCTGTTTTGCCAATGTTCCATATATATGGTTTATCGCTGTTCGCCGTTGGATTATTGTCGTTGGGTTCTACAATCGTTGTAATGAGGAAATTTGACATTGATGAGGTTATTAGAGTGATTGTCAAATATAATGTTACATACTTTCCTGTTGTTCCACCGATGTTATCGGCATTGACAATGAAGGCAAAGGATGTTAATGGAAGTAAGTTGCAGAGTTTGAGACAGGTCTCCAGCGGTGCAGCGCCTTTGTGCACGGAAGTTATTGATGGTTTTGTCCGTGCTTTCCCTAACGTTGATTTTATACAGGTAAAGATCCTTGGAATAGGATTGTCTTAATTACAGAATGCAAATAATGCTCCATCATTTATATGCTGATTGCATTTACTTATGAGAGAACATGCGAGCTTTGAAAATTTAATAACGACGGATAGATACTCTTTTTGTGCCATTGATGAATCCACAACGGATTCTTGACCATCAATGTGGAACTTTATTTGTTTATGATAATGATGCTACTTTCCTAGATTTTATAAGGATCTGTAGCTGTAAGATTGTTTCTTTGTTAGGGGTATGGAATGACCGAGTCGACCGCAGTAGGAACACGAGGCTTCAATACTGAAAAATTTCACAACTATTCTTCAATAGGATTGTTAGCTCCAAACATGGAGGCAAAAGTTGTAGACTGGATCAATGGTGCCCTTTTGCCCCCAGGCAGCAGCGGCGAGCTTTGGTTGAGAGGGCCTTCGATTATGAGAGGTAAAAACTCTGTATTATTCTGAATAGATATAGATACAATATTAAAAAGGGAAACATAATCATAAATATAAAGATCTTCTATTTTAGACAATCTTACCTTACTTTTTGTTATAACTTTTGTTTTTGTCTTATTCCTTAGCCTACTTGTACATTTTCCGTCTGTCGTATTGCTATTCCAATTGAAATTGTAATTATTAATCAAACTCTTTCCTTTATTTCTCAGGATACTTGAATAACAAGGAAGCTACAATGTCAACAATCGATAAAGATGGTTGGCTACGTACTGGAGATATTGTTTATTTTGATCAAGATGGATATTTACATTTGTCTGACCGCTTGAAAGACATTATCAAATACAAGGGTTTTCAGGTATCTGATATGAAACTATAATCGCATGCATGCACTTATAAACTTTTAACATGTCCGAGAAACAGGGGATTTTGGTAGATATTTCAGAAGAAACTGCAAAACTGTTATAGTGTTTGAGATATTGGTTGATCTTTATTTACTAAATAATTTTGTATTACAATTTACTTTTACGCAATTTGAATGCATTGTTCTTATGGATGTACGAATGAATGACGCGTGATCTCTTACAGATCGCTCCTGCTGATTTAGAAGCTGTGTTAATTTTGCATCCGGAAATAGTTGATGTTGCTGTTACAGCGTAAGTATATTAACACTGACAGTGCATTAAAACTTAAAACCATCCTGTTTAAATATAGCATCTGTGTTACATGATTTTCCATATCAGTGCCAAAGATCAAGAAATCGGGGAGATTCCAGTGGCATTTGTGGTTAAGAAGGTTGGAAGTCTACTTTCTCCGAAGCATGTTATTGATTACGTCGCCAAACAGGTTAAACAAGAGTCTTATGATATGATATTTGAATTGATATTACTGCTTGAGTTAATGCCATAGTGTCTATTGTTAATAGAATGCTTTTCACATTTTAACCTTTTTTTTTCTTCCTGATAGGTTGCTCCATACAAGAAGGTTCGGAAAGTTTTCTTCACCAACAAGATACCAAGGTCTCCGACCGGGAAGATCCTCCGAAGAGAACTCACACATTGCTTGACTTCTAAACTCTAAGTTATTTTTTAGCGTGATACTGAAAAATTACCAGAGACGATACATAGGGTTGTCATTACATGAAATAGGTCAACTATATTTTTTTTAGTACATGCATCATGAGTATATCAAAGACTAGGAGACCCAGAAAAACACCTTGAATCAAACATTAGGTCTTAATATTAAGTTACCAAAAATTTCTTTTCTGTACATCTAATTTATTTATTAATAGCAAAGACTAGAAGTCCAAAAACCACCTTTAATCTGTTTTAATTTTTTTCATCTACTGTCAGTTGGAAATAAAAGATAAAGGGTGTGATTGAGGGACAAGAAAAACTATTTATTTCTATGTTCAAAATGGTTATAGAGATTCTATATTGAATTTATTGGGAACTAAAATATACTGCTTTCTTAGTTTATGTTGTCTATGTTCTTGGGTTTTATGCTGAAATGTTTTTGAGTTTATAGGTTTTGTTTGTGTTGTTGAACTTCTTGGTTTTATGTTAATCCCTCTCAAAAAACAAAATCATCTAGACGGGTCGATTATATTTAGACGTTTTCTACGCATATGCCATATTTTGCGACAAATCTCACTCTTTCTCTTGTCTTTTTCAATATCGTCCGTTTCAGTCTAATTTGAGTACTGCTTGAGCGTTCTTTCTTGTTCCTTCAAATTGTTTCGTTATGGCAAAGAGTATATCCTTCATAAGTTGTCAAGTTTTTTTGGTGTGGTATGTCGCTCCCGACAAATGACAAAGGTCAGATGAAGGTACAGACGCGAACGGTCGGCGAAAGGGAACAGTGAGAACACACAGCCGTGAACTCACTGGAGAATGAATAGAGTCGCCAGCTAGGCATTTTTATCCCGGAGGAAAGGCAATGCTGCATAGACCTAGAAAAAGGATGGATAAGACGGTTGCGAACCAGAGAGACTGAGAAAGGGGGTTGGTTACAACCTGGGAAGGTATTAGCACCCAGATTGTCCGCCGTACTCGACGGGATCCACGCTTAAAAGATTTGTGTTTTAAAGGGGTAGTGTCAGTGCAATTTGTGTATAAAATAGCTGGAAAGGAATGTACAGGTGTCAGTGTAAAGTATATAAGTGATATGAAGTATGAAAGTGTCAGTGTAAGGACAAAAGGTGAAATGCTCATGATAATGAGGCTAAGAGAATGATGCTGGAAAGAGGGGGAATATACAGAGACTTTTGTTCGATAACTGTTAAGTTATGCCTACGTATCCTCTCGTGCAATGAGGAAGTCAGAACACCGTAGTTCGACCCAAAGAGACTGAAAGGTGAATTGACCTGATGAACTGCTTACTTGTCAATGCTCAAGTGTATGACCTGTCTGGCTCAGGTGCTAACTGTCTTGCATTAGACGGAAGAAGCGAGTTCTCGTTTGTGAGTGAAGATGATGAGAAAAGAGTCCCGGAGGAGACGATTATTGTTTGTTTTTGAGTTTTCAGTCTTTTATTGCTTTTTGAAGTTTGTCATAGGATAATGAGCTTAAGTCTAAACCAATGGGTTAGTAAACTCATCACATCTTCCCTCTGATTAGGGGTAATGAGAGTACCTTAAGTGTGAAGTCAGATTCTCACACCTAATCACCTTTGGTGTAGGATTGAGATCATTAACCTACTTGTGATTATTTAGATGTTTTTGTGATTTTGTTTAGTGTTGAGTAATGAGGTTAAGCCATAATCAAGGATTAAACAGACCCATTACACCATCCTAAAAGAAGGATAATAGATGAGAATGTTTAAGCTGAGGAAGACTCCTCAACTTAATCCATGATTAGGGATTAAACCCATGACAAAACAAGCCTTTATTAAGTGGATTTTAGTTAATGATATGATGATGAAGTGAATTTTATGATTTGTAAGACGACTTGAGGGGGACTTGTCCATTAACACTAGGGTTAGTCCTTCTTAACCACTTAAGGAAGAATTAGAACCCTAATGCAAGGCCCAAGTTACAAGTGTGATGTCTTGATATTTATTAAATGAATTGATTAAGAGATTTAAACACCTTAAGGGTTTAATACTTAGGATTAAAGTTATACACTCCATCCTAAGAGAAGGATGCAGGCATAAGCTTAATCACGAAGTCTTAAAGCCTTTAGGGTTTAGTCCCTGATTATGAGATGAGAAGAGAGACACAAAGAGAGACACAAAGGTAAAAACTATGGGGGAACTAATCAAAACCCTAATTCATTATCATGCTTGGTTGATCCTAAGGTTTGTGAGGTTTCACCAAGAAGATCTTCAATGGAACCACCAGGAAGCAGATGAACAGGATCAAGAGAAGCAAAGTGACTTGCTTCATTCAAGAAGTCAAGTCACTTGAAGAAAGAAAGTGGGAGGAAGAAGAATGAGCAAGCTCAATCTCAAACACAAATAGAAATGCAGCAATGGATGCAAGGAAGATGAAAAGAAAAAGGTATGAGAAGTGAAGGCAAATTCACTTCTCAAGTTCACTTACCACCTGAAATGTTAGAAAGGAATGCAATGCAATGCAAGATGAGATGAAATGATATGATACTAAGCCAAACCAGAAGCATGTTGATGATGATTATGATGTTATGAGGTGTTACAAACATGAGGCAGCACATGGAAATGATCATACAAACCTATGGATGCAAATGAAGCAAGCTAAGGAGCATGAACAAGCATGGAATGTTATGAAGCATACAAGACAAATGGCATGGCAAAGATATAATGCAATGATCAATGATGCTTCATACATGTCTTAAGATGTCAAATGAATCATAAGAGTGCACAAAATGCAATGGCAAGTCAAGTTATGCAAGGAAATGCAAGAAGGATGCAAAAGAAAGCCCAAATTAGGGTTCATGGATCAAACATCAAACACAAACCAAAAACAGAAGCAAACTTCAACATAAAAAATGGAAAATGGTACCCCAAAGAAACCCTAGACCTATAATGAATCACTGCCCAAAGGGGAACTCCCAACTCCCAACCAAACTCAAGATATGATTTTTACAAGTTATTAGGGTTTTTTAGGGTTCTTATCAAAACAAATGCCAATCAATTAGAAAATGCAAGATCAAATCATGGCCTTTTTATCCTTGAAAATACATGTCAAATGGAAAACAATGCAAAAAGAATCAATGTCTCAACCTTCACCAATAGGCAGAAATGAATTTTTAAACTTGTGATCAAAATAATGCACAAAATATGATTTAATTCCATGAAAAATTCTTAAAATGCATCAAGATCAAAAAAGAAATTTGGTTTGAAGGTTGGACAATGTTTCTAAATGTCTTAGAACATTTCATGAATTTTTTTGCAATTTTTAAATACCTAAAAGTATTTTTAATTAATTAATTCTCATTAATCAATTAAAAATAAACTTTTAAATATTTAAAAATACTTTTTTAATGATAAAAAATAAAATAAAAATGTTTTTGTGTCATAAAAATTAATAAAACCTTAAAGAAAAAGTTTCATAATTTTTATGATTTTTTAACTATTTTAAAATAAATGTACAATTTAAATGAAAAAAAAATGAATTAAAATTAAAAGAAAATGAAAGTCAACAGAATGGATGGATGAGATTGATCCTGGATTTAAATGGATTGACCACGCGCCAGATCCAAGGGTCCACACAGTTTCTGATTTAATTAAACAAAATAAGATTAATTAACCCTAACACGTGGATTAGGGCTAATTAAAGTGATCCTGGCCTTCTATCTGCGCGCGAAGTCAAGGGAGTCAACGCATCCTACGGCCTAAATTCAAATTGACATTAATGACTGGATTAAGCCCTAATCACATTCAGGTGGCCGGAGAAGACTTCCGGTCGTCTTCTCCGGCCAGAAGCTCACCTGAAAATCACCCAACCTCCTCAAAACGTAATATAAATGAAATCTATGAATTGGGAAACGTTTCTAACACCCTCACGAATCAAACCCCTAACCTAAAACAAATTTATCTTTCCTAAATCATCTGAATCGAAGCAAACAATTTCTAGGGTTCGTGAGCTTCAGACACAAATTAAATGCTTAAAACAAAACCATTTCAAAAACTAAAGGTACCAGAATGATCAGTGCATCATGAGGAACAAGTTTGTAACATAAAAAAACATTTCTGGAAAAATAATTTTCGAGCTACCTGAGTTTTGGAGCTTTCAGTTTTGGAACTTTCTAGCCACTTCCTTCAGTGCAAGCTGCTTCTCTTGGCCTCCCAAATGTGCCTGAATGCTCAAAATGAGTTTGTGTTGGCTGGAGAAAGAGATTCGAATGCTCCTGCTTCAGTTCAGTCAAAAATGGCAGATGAGATTCTGGCACTTTCAGGTCATGGTGATGGGGTGTTTGAGGTCTATGCAATGTGTTGAGAAGGTTTGCAAGGTTTGTTTTGATGTTTGTGGGCTATGGTGATAGTTCCAAGTGAAACTGCAAACTGAGGTGAGAGATGGCAGTAGGAGTTTCTGGCTGTTTCAAGCTTGGGCTTTGGGTGCTTTGTGATCTATGAAGTGTGTTTAGTTGAGTGATGAAGAAAGTCTTAGTGTTTGATGGCTGTGTGAGCAGATTCGAATGAAGTTGCAATGTGGGAGATTTTTTGTGTAAGTGGTGAATGTTGTTGTCTCAGCCTTGGTTCCCATGTGTTATGGCCAGCAAATTGATTCAATAAACAATTGCAAGTGGCTGGGGGATGTGACCTGGCCTGCAGTGATAGGTGTGACTACTTTTGCAAAAAAGTCCACTTTTGTAAGATAGGGCATGGCTCAAAGTCTAGGCAAGTACAAGATGGGTTCTGGTGCAGCATGGTGAGTGTGAGAGGCTGGCTTGACCCAAGGCTCAATGCAGCAAGTTGGTGAAAAGCTCATGAGTGTTTTGCAACTTGGTTAGCTTTATGGATTTTTATGAGAAAAGTCAAGTTACATGAACCAAACCATGAGCAAACTTGATCCAAATCTGATTTTTGTGACTTAGAGGATGTTTACATAATGGTTTGTCATGAATTAGAGGCTACATTTGACTTTGGTTCAAGACTTTGCAAAATTTCCACTTAGTGCACAACTTGAAAAAACAATGATTTTAGCCAACTTTGCAATGCCATAACTTTTGATCCAAGAAGAGTTTGATCATGTTCTTGTACTTTTTGAAAAGGGAAAGATGAGATCTACAACTTTCATGACCAAAGTTTTTCCATTTGAAGCATCTTTGGATCATGAATCAAGGCTTGAAAATTGGCCTAAAATGAGGCATTCTTGAAAAGTCAACTATGCCTCAAAAAGTCAACTTTTGCAAAAACCCTAAATTCTTGATTTTATGCACTTCAACCTTCTTCCATGATCAAATAAAGATCATATACACTCAAAATGATGAAGATCACCCATTGGTTGGGTCATTGGGGGCCTCAGATGCCCTGATTTTGCACTGACTTGTCTGAAAAGTCAACTCTTGATCAGATGACTTCCCCATAGAATTTCTTCATGAAAATTGATATGCATATTCCCTATACCATATAGAGACCAATGGAAACAAGAATGACCAAAAAATTTGAGATTATGGCCTCTGAAACCAAAACCCTAATTTTCAGTCAACTGTGCAGTTCAACCTGGCTCTGCATCCACTCAAACCCTAGTTCTTGTGATTCCTCTGCAATTTTGACTCTGTGAGGATGTAACATGATACAAGAACACACATGGACCTCTCTGAGATGATTGGTGGCCTTTGGAGTGGCTCAAGAAGCTTTGGGATTGCTCAAATCACAAACCCTAGGTGCAGATGACTTAGAAACTATGCAGTGAATCAAACATGAGATATGAGATTGTATGATTGTGTTTATGCATATGAGATGATCACAAGCCATGGTGTGAATGGGTGAGGGCAAATTTGGGGTGTTTACAGCTGCCCCTATTCAAACAGGAGTTAGCTGTGCAGGATGTAAGCAACGGCTTAACAGGCAAACAAGATAACTTGTGGTTGAATACCAAAGACAGTCCAAAATTTGCACTCACAGAATGGAGGAGAAAAGGGATATAGATTAAGTAAGGTATATTGTAAGTGTGGGCGACGGAGGACGACCGTCGAGCAGAGGACGACTGCTGGGTAAATAGCAATGACGGGGACGGCCGACATGCTGGGAAAAGTGTGTAAAGTAAAGCGATGACGGGTATGGCCGACATGCTGGGGATATAAGGAAAAGCTAAGACGGGGACGGCCGACTAGCTGGGGAAAGTCGAAATATGATGGGGACGGCCATCAAGATAAAGTAGGGTTCTCTGGGAATTAATGAAACATGACGGGGACGGCCATCAAGTTCATAAAGGTAAAGTAACCAACGATGGGGACGGCCATCGGGCTAAAAGGAAAAGGGACCACGACGGGGACGGCCATCGGGTTAAAGAATAAATGAAATAAACAGATGATGGGGTACGGCCATCAAAGGTGAAGGACGATCACCTAGCAGGGGACGGCTGCTCTGTTGGGAATAAAAAGTAAATATGATGGGGACGGCCATCAAAGGTGGAGGACGACCACCTGGCAGGGTACGGCTGCCGAAGATATCGACGATGGGGACGGCCATCGGATAGAAAAGGTCAACGATGGGGACGGCCATCGGACGAGCATGATGGAGGACGACCATCAAGAAGTGGAGGACGACCACTCAGCAGGGGACGGCTGCTCTCAGGGTTTATCATGACATAGGACGAATGTCAGATAACCAAAATCAACAATGGGGACGGCCATTGGATAAAATGATGAAGGACGATCATCAAGGGGTGGAGGACGACCACCTAGCAGGGGACGGCTGCTAAAATCAACGATGGGGACGGCCATCGGATGAGCATGATGGAGGACGACCATCAAGAAGTGGAGGACGACCACTCAGCAGGGTACGGCTGCTCTCAGGGTTATCATAACACAGGACGAGTGTTAGATAAAAAGGAAAGATTTGCTTTGTTGGCGATCTACTGGGGAGATAGTAAACACGGACGAGCGTTTACATCCAAGAAACAAAAGGTATAAGTGTTTGGTATTGTGTATAGATTAAAGATGCGGACGAGCATCCTTAAGACTATGATACGGACGAGTATCACGTAGAAACAAACTGCCACATGTTCAGAGATGATGATACGGACGAGTATCAACTGGTTAACAAAGAACACGGACGAGTGTTGCATCTGAAGGGACTCTTCTGGGGGAATAGTAGACACATACGAGTATCTATATTCAGGAAGACATAAGTGTTTGACATGGTGTATGGATCAAAGATGCGGACGAGCATCCTTAAGACTATGATACGGACGAGTACCAACTGGTTAACAAAGAACAAGGACTACTGTCGAATCTGTGGGGATATGAGTGGTGATGTATACAAGATACGGACGAGCATCTGCATAAGTGTACCAAAAGTAGCGAGTGTATATATAATGTATTGATGAGTGTTTATCTGCTGGGGAGAATGACACGGACGGGTGCCAAGAGAGAAAAGCATAATATTAACAAGTATATGGGTTGCAAAAGTGTAAGCGACTGCGCTGGGGATATGACACGGACGGGTGTCAAGAAAGTGTATATACAAGTATGTGTGAGTGCAAAGAGGGTGTCTTTGGCTTTCTGTTGGTGATTTGACACGGATGGGTGTCTGGGAGTATCTGTAACACGGGTGATCTGTTTGTAAAGGGTGTTCAGGCGACTTTACCGGGGAAAGATGACGCGGACGGGTGCCAAAAGGTGTATATACGGGTGTTCGTGATTTGTGAGGCAACTGCTTTTGCTGGGACTCTGATGGGGACTCTTGGGGAAAGTAATCTGTATTCACAAGCGTTTAATTCACAACATGACTTATGATTATGCTATGCATTTGATTTTTGCCGTAATGCTCCGTATTAGACGGAATGCCACGCTCTGGGGGGTGAATATGATGCGGATGCCATGATTATGCAAAGGGGCACAGATCCGGGATTCGGATCCCACTGCTGCGAAGATCTCTGGTCGATCTGCTTGAAGTGGACCTCCCAGCTGGGGATGAGATCATTGGCAGATCTGATGATGTATCTGCTTGGGGATATATGTCACCGGTTGGCATATCCTTGTAAATGAGAGACCCAGCTGGGGTTTGTAGAAGCTTTCTTCACTCTGTTGTGATCTCTTCATGCGTTGCTCTTCTGGATAGAGGCTGAAGCTCTGTGGGGAGATGATTCCCTGATTTCTGTATTCTGTTGAGGAAGAATGGCAACTCGGCTGGGGAATTGTGAGAGGCAACTCAGCTGGGGATAGAGCATCCTGAGTGTTAAGCCTGTTTGTTGGTTTGGCAGCTTCGCTGGGGGAAGCAATGGGGGGCAACTCAGCTGGGGGAAAGAGCATTTCGGATGCTGAGATTGAGTGTATGCTGATTTGGCAGCTCCGTTGGGGAAATGGGCACCTTCTAGTGCCATGTGGAAGATAGACCGAGTTGATAATGATTCGCCTACTTGCTGAGGCGTAACCTGCATGCTCCAGGTTGCGTTCTGGATACCTGCAATCCTGCAAAGATAATGGAACGTACAAAAGGTCCCGAGGTATCCCTTACTGGATTCCGTCATAGGAGTTAAGTACTCTTGAGAATAATCACATTCCCTGTAAGCATGTGTTATTATTTTTTTTAGAGAAGGGCATCTGTACTTATGCAATTGTATTTTAGAGATATCAGACAACTCTTTTGCAAAACATAAATGTAAAAACGAAACATGACCGAAAATCTGATTTTATTAATTCACGTGCCCTGAATTGGCTGGATACAGTCAAAGAAACACATCTCCTGAAATGAGGAAATAGTTACAAATTGAGAAATAAAGTGCTGGCGGTGTTGATGACGCTCTGGGGAGCTTCCTCTTCTGCTATGACTCGTATGACAATGACGTTCTTCTCGTCTTGCTTTTTGGAGAGAGTTGATTCTGATTGAAGCTTGATACTTTGGAGTTTACCAAGTTGTAGATGATACAGACGAATTCAGAATGCAGTCGTTCGCTTATTCCCTTATTTTGCATGGATCGCCCTTTCGGGTTTTCGATCCATCGGGATACCCATTTTTGCCTGAGCTGTCCAACGCGGCTTTTCAACTCAGCGGGTGTACATTTTTTATTTTCCCTTACTTTTGCCCGAGTCTTTTATTCTGTTTTTGACTCGCCGGGATGCCCTATTTTTGCCTGGACTTACATTCTGTTTTTATGTCCAGCGGGTCATTTTTATGCGAAGTATTTTTTAACTGCATCTGAATTCACAGGGGATGGGAAATCTTCACCATCCATGGTGCCGAGCATCAGTGCCCCACCAGAGAAAACTTTCTTTACAACGAATGGTCCTTCATAATTTGGAGTCCATTTGCCCCTGTGGTCTGTATGAGGAGGGAGGATTCTTTTCAACACAAGATCTCCCACTTGGTACTCTCGGTGCCTGACTTTCTGATCGAAGGCTTTCTTCATTCTCTTCTGATATAACTGCCCATGACAGATTGCGGCCAATCTCTTCTCTTCGATCAGACTCAGTTGTTCGAATCGGGACCTAACCCACTCTGCTTCACTCAGTTTAACATCCATCAACACCCGTAAGGAAGGCAATTCAACTTCAACAGGTAGGACTGCTTCCATACCATACACAAGCTGATACGGCGTTGCCCCAGTGGATGTTCTGATTGATGTGCGGTACCCATGCATGGCGAACGGTAGCATTTCATGCCAGTCTTTGTAGGTGACTACCATCTTTTGCACAATCTTCTTGATATTCTTATTTGCTGCCTCGACAGCGCCGTTCATCTTTGGCCTGTAAGGAGAAGAATTGTGATGTTGGATCTTGAAGTCCCGACATAATTCAGCCATCATTTTGTTGTTGAGATTGGAACCATTATCAGTAATGATTCGCTCGGGCACTCCATACCGACAGATGATATCTCTTTTCAGAAATCTGGCTACCACTTGTCTTGTAACGTTTGCATATGAGGCTGCTTCAACCCACTTGGTGAAATAGTCAATGGCAACCAGGATGAATCTGTGGCCGTTTGAAGCAGTTGGCTCAATCTTGCCAATCATATCGATGCCCCACATAGCAAAGGGCCATGGTGAAGACATGATGTTCAAAGGATTAGGGGGCACATGCACCTTATCTGCGTAGATCTGGCATTTGTGGCATTTTCTGGCGTAAGCACAACAGTCTGCATCCATCGTGATCCAGTAATAGCCTGATCTTAACAACTTCTTAGCCATGGCATGCCCTCCAGCATGGGTACCAAAAGATCCTTCGTGCACTTCATGCATCAACAGATCTGCTTCCGTCTTGTCAACACATCTGAGGAGTACCATGTCAAAGTTCCTCTTGTATAAAGACCCATCAGTGTTCAGGAAGAAACTACCAGCAAGCCTTCTCAAAGTCTTCTTATCATTGGAAGATGCCCCAGGTGGGTATGTCTGATCCTCCAAGAAGCATTTAATGTCGTGGAACCAAGGCTTATCGTTTTTGACAACATCCGCTGCAAATACATATGCTGGTCTATCAAGTCTAGATACTGAAATCTGGGGTACAAAGTTGGCAGCTTGAACTTTGATCATGGATGAAATGGTAGCGAGAGCATCTGCAAACTGATTCTCGTCCCGAGGGATATACTCAAGCTTGACTGTTGTGAAGAAAGTCAATAGCCTTCTTGTATAATCCCTGTAAGGTATCAGATGATCCTGGTGTGTATACCATTTCCCGTTGGTTTGATTGACTACCAAAGCTGAATCCCCGAATACGGTCAATGTCTTGATCCTGAGGTCAATGGCTTCCTCAAGACCCATAATGCAAGCTTCGTATTCAGCTTCGTTGTTAGTGCAGTTGAAAGTGAGTTTTGCCGAGAAAGGCATGTGAACTCCTTTTGGTGTAATGAGTACTGCACCAACACCCCGGCCATTCATGTTAACAGCCCCATCAAACATCATAGTCCATTCTTCTTCCGGGTCGGGCCCTTCAGTGTGAACAGGCTCTTCATGATCTTTTGCTTTAATGAACATGATGTCTTCATCAGGGAAGTCAAACCTCATCGGCTGGTAGTCATCAATGGGTTGCTCAGCGAGATACTCAGATAGTACACTGCCCTTGATGGCTTTCTGAGATGTGTACTGTATGTCGTATTCTGTGAGAATCATCTGCCATCTTGCAACCCGTCCGGTAAGAGCTGGCTTCTCGAAAATGTACTTAACTAGATCCATTTTTGAGATTAACAAGGTAGTGTGGGTCAACATATACTGTCTCAGTCGGCGAGCAGCCCACGCTAAAGCACAGCAAGTTTTCTCGAGCAGTGAATAACGTTGTTCACAGTCGGTAAACTTTTTGCTTAGGTAGTATATTGCATACTCTTTTCGACCAGACTCGTCATGCTGGCCCAGCACACACCCCATTGACTCTTCTAATACTGTCAAGTACATAATCAGAGGTCTTCCTTCGACTGGAGGCATAAGGATTGGAGGTTCTTGCAGATATTCCTTGATCTTGTCAAAAGCCTTTTGGCAGTCTTCGTTCCACCTGACCGTTTGTTCCTTTCTTAGCAGCTTGAACAAGGGTTCACAGGTTGCTGTGAGGTGAGATATGAACCTTGAAATGTAGTTCAATCGACCTAAGAACCCTCGAACTTCTTTCTCAGTTTTCGGTGCAGGCATTTCTTGTATAGCCTTGACTTTATCTGGGTCAACCTCAATCCCCTTCTCGCTTACAATAAAGCCCAGCAGCTTACCGGATCGCACCCCGAATGTGCATTTGTTGGGGTTCAGCTTCAATTGGTATTTCCTCAGACGCTTGAATAATTTGAGCAGATTCACCAGATGGTCTTCCTCTGTAAGGGACTTGGCAATCATGTCATCCACATAGCATTCTATTTCCTTATGGATCATATCGTGGAATAATGTCACCATAGCCCGTTGGTATGTTGCACCAGCATTCTTCAGTCCGAATGGCATTACCTTGTAACAGAACGTGCCCCAAGGTGTGATGAATGTTGTCTTCTCCATGTCTTCAGGTGACATCTTGATCTGGTTATATCCTGAAAATCCATCCATGAAGGAGAATACCGAGAACTGAGCCGTGTTATCCACCAATACGTCAATGTGAGGTAATGGGAAGTCATCTTTCGGGCTGGCTCTGTTCAGGTCCCGGTAATCAACACACATTCTTACTTTGCCGTTTTTCTTAGGCACAGGTACTATGTTAGCAACCCACGGTGGATAGCTAGTCACGGCAAGGAACCCGGCGTCCCATTGCTTTTGTACCTCTTCTTTGATTTTCATAGCCATGTCTGGGCGAGTTCGGCGCAACTTCTGTTTCACTGGTGGGCATTCTTCCCTCAGAGGCAGCTTGTGCATAACTATATCGGTATCCAGCCCTGGCATATCTTGATACGACCAAGCAAACACATCAACATACTCTTGAAGCAGATCTATCAGCTGTCTCTTCACTGAGTCTTGCAGGCAGGCCCCAATTTTAACTTCTTTCACCTTTTCTTCCGTACCAAGATTGATCACTTCAATCTCCTCCTGGTGAGGAGTAATAACCTTTTCCTCCTGTCTCAACAACCTGGCTAGCTCTTCAGGAAGCTCAAATTCTTCATCAACCCCTTCATCGGCTTGATTGATTGGATTGTCAAAGTCATACGATGTCATAGCCGTGCTGTTGTCGGTGCTGTCAGGAAGGCACTCTCTGCAAGGGTTAAGTTTGTTCGTTTTAGTGATTGATTTTAATCTTGCTTTAGAAAAAAAGTGAGATGAGGTTATCATTTTGAAAACACCGCCATTTATTTTTGTACAAAAAGAAAGATGGAACAACAGTGAGCAGAAAAGAAAAAGACTTGTTTGCAAAAAGATGTCTGATATTTCATTAATTTAATCTTGTTTGCACAAAAGTACAGATGGCCCTGGTTACAAAATGAGTCTTGTCATCTTGGGCAAGATGCAAGACTTGGATGCATGCTATAAAAAATACAGGAAATAATAATTACTCTGCATGAGTAACTCTTATAATTTCCTGGGAAGACCAGTTCGAGACACTGCTCCCCGGGATCTTCGGACGAATCCAATTCTCCAGATTGCGCTCCTCTTCCAGCTCGTCTTCCAGACAGTTGATAGCATCGGGGGTGAGCATCCCCCCACTGACAAAACCAGGCTCTGTAGCAGCCTTTGCTTGATGTTGAGTTGGTCTGTAACCCAACCCAAATTTGTCCTTCTTCTCCTCCACAGCTAATACCTTGCCCCAGCCTAGGGCAGTTCCTTCTTCAACAACCTTCCGGGCTTGTTGGTAAGATGACATGGAGATCCCTGACACAGCAGATGCTTCATTGACATTCAAGGCTTCAAAACCTTGGCTCATTGTTTCATGGATCTCCCCATCCATCTCAATGTATTTATAAGTAGCCAGATGGCTAACAAAGATATCCTCTTCCCCACAGATTGTGACAACTTGACCTTCCCACTCAAATTTTAACTTTTGGTGAAGGGTAGATGTTATTGCGCCAGCGGCGTGAATCCAGGGTCTACCCAACAAACAGCTGTAGGCGGGCTGAATGTCCATCACATAAAAGATAGTTTTAAAGGTCTGTGGGCCAATTGTCACAGGCAGCTCAATCTCTCCCAGAACCGATCTCTTTGAACCATCAAAGGCTCTTACTACCAGGTTGCTGGGTCTCAATGCCAATCCATCATATTCAAGCTTCACCAGAGCCTTCTTCGGTAAGACATTCAGGGAAGAACCTGTGTCCACCAGCACATGAGAAAGGACAGCTCCTTTGCATTCCATGGTTATGTGCAAGGCTTTGTTGTGGTTGCGGCCATCCGCTGTCAAGTCAGAATTGGTAAACCCTAGCCCATTGCTAGCAGTAACATTTCCAACAACGGTTTCCAATTGGTTGACAGTAATCTCCTCGGGCACGTAAGCTGCGTGCAGTACTTTCAGTAGTGCATTCCGATGGGCTTCGGAGCACATAAGCAGTGAGAGGATAGAGATTTTGGATGGCGTCTGGTGAAGCTGATCCACAATTTTGTAATCACTCTTTTTGATGATTCGCATAAACTCATCAACTTCCTGATCGAATGGAGTCTTCAGGGTTTCTTTGGCAGCTGAATCTTCCTGCACCGGGCCTTTTCCTTTTGCCTTGGCAGCAGCTTCTGCTTCGGCAGTAGGTCTTTGAACTTGTGAAGCAAAGAGACGTCCGCTTCGAGTGAAGCCTCCGCCTCCCCCCACATTATCTACTTGTGGTGCAGGTGCTGATGTTTCAAGAGTGATTCTTTTCCCTTCACAGTACACGTCAGAGCCATAGTGCCAAGGGATGGCCCTATTGCTTTCATATGGTACTGGTCCAGGCACCGTGACAGTGACCGGACTGATTGCTGCTGCTGAAGGGACTGTTATTGTTTGTGGATCATAAAAGATTGTAACTGGTGCTCTGGCGGGAGCAGCACCTTCTGAATGGTAGGCGGAATTATTTTCAGGATCATAGAATATGGTAACAGTGGAGACATCTTCGTGATTGATTGCTGGCGTTGTAGGAGGTTCCGTTGGAAGAACTGTTGTTGTCGTTGATGGAGAGTCGAAATGGACTGAAGCTGAAGTTGTAGCAGGAGAAACTATTGAAAACTGATCATTTGGAAGGACAGGTGAAGTACTTGTTGATGGTGCTGATGAATTATCGGGAACAATAGTTGTTGTAGTTGTAGGAGGGTCTGAAACTGTTGTTGATGAAGTTGCTTGATTTGCCGGAAATGATGTAGTGATCTGCAGTAGGCCACTCTGAATAAGGCTGTCAATGCCATTCCTCAAGTCCTCACACCCATTCCATGAAATATTGCAGTAGGGACATCCCAGTTCACACCCCGGAAATATATTGTTTTCACGGAGCTGAGCTTTGATTTCCACCAATGGTGTCCTGATCTGATCCACACTGGTTATGAAATAAGACGGTGTGTCTTCTTCAATTGCGTTAATTCGAGGACCACCATGGTTTGGCATTGGGTTTTTATTGACATTGGGCGGAGGTGCAAAATTCAGAGCCTTGGAGTCTACCAAGTCTTGTACCTTCATATGCAGAGCCCTGCATTTTTCTGTACTGTGGCCAGGCGCGTTTGAATGGAAAGCACACCTAGCATTGGAGTCATAGTTTCTTGGTAAACTGTTGGGATCCGGAGGTGCCAACGTTCTTAGCTCAACCAGGTTGAGTTTCAGAAGTTGTGGCAGCAAGGCAGCATACGGCATTGGGATCGGGTCGATCACTCTGTTAGCTTGAGAGGGCCTCTGCTGGAATGGCCTCTGTTGATTGTTGTTGTTGGTGTTGTTGTTGTTGTAGTTTCTTGGAGGATACTGATTCTGCTGATACTGAGGTTGTTGTTGGAAGTTTTGTTGAGGAGGTTGATAGACTGGCTGAGGATGAGCTGGAGCAGGGATAGTGACTGCTGCTATTGACCTCTGAGCATATTGGGGCCTACCCCTGTTGGTGTGAATGGCATTGGTCTCGCCAGTTCTTCTCGGGCCTGTAAAAGGCTTTCTTGTACTACTGGACGAGCTTGCACCGTTGTCTGAGATCTTTCCCATCTTTAACAGGCTTTCAATTCTCTCCCCTGCTATGACAACATCTGCGAAGCTGGTGGAAGAGAAAGCAGCCAACCTGTCAATATAGGTTCCCTGAAGAGTGTTCATAAACATGTCTGCCATTTCTCTCTCAGACATTGGTGGTTGAACAGCAGCAGCCAGTTGCCTCCACTTTTGGGCATACTCTCGGAAACTCTCCCTCGAAGACTGTGACATTCCCATTAGGAGGGTCCTGTTGGGTGCCATATCTAGATTATACTGATACTGTCTGATGAAGGCTTCTGCCAGGTCCTTCCAGCATCTTATAGTTGCTCTTGTCAGATGGGAATACCATTCCCTTGATGCTCCAGTCAAGCTATCTTCGAAGTAGAACATCCAAAGTTTCTCATCCATTGTATAGGCCTTCAGCCTTCCCAGAAATGATTGTAGGTGAGTCCGGGGGCATGAAGTCCCATTATACTTTTCGAAACAAGGAGGCTTGAACTTATGAGGGATCCTGACCCCATCAACCAAACCCATGTCCATGACGTCGAAGCCCAAAGAATTTTGAGATTCTAAAGACCTTAACTTCTCAGCTATCTCATCCAATCTCCTATCATAAGCATCCTCTCCAGCACCCATTACTGTAAATTGGTCCTCCTGAGGATCTTCTTGAAGTACTCTGGCTGCAGTAGCTGCTCCTTGGATGTTGGCAGGAATATTAATCTCAGGATGTAGATGTGGACCAAACACAGGGGGATTCACATGTGGTTGCACCCTTTCATTGTTACTGGTGCCTGCAGTTCCTACATGAGGCTCCTCTGGATTTTGCCTCTCAACCATAGCCCTTAGTCTCTCCTGGCTCTGAGCCATGTTGTTCATAACCTCCATGAACTGCGTCATCTGTGTTCTCATCTCTAATCTTTCGTTTGCCATCTGGTTTCTGACCTCCGTAAGGTCTTGTTGCATCTGATCCATCTGAATTCCCGGAAGGTTGTTTCTGGTTGGGTACCTGTGTGGCCTGTTGAGAGGAAATACCCGGCGGCGAGCAATAATTCCTGAGATTCACAACAGAGGTTAGCAACAACAAGACAAAACCTACAAAACAAACAAAAGGATTAGCATGCAATGCAGTTATGCTTATTTGCTCTCAAGGTATCCGGTTTGGCCTTCGGTTTTGACCCTTCCAGACCCTTGAAGATGATGCTGTTGAAGTTGCTTTCGAAGTAACCCAGACGGAAACTAACACAAATATATTACAAAAAGGAAATAATACAAATTGTTCAAGTTACAACACAAGCCCTCAAAGGGGTCAAAATACACCACAAAAAAAAGTAAAAGTACATGGAAAAGGAACAACAACAAGCAAATGATCAAACTCCAAGGCCAAACTCATCCTCACGAACTTCCTTGAGAAGTGCTTCGGTCACAGGATCAGCCGGATGCTCCGTGAGATTCCTGATGAGAAGGTTTCTGGTTGCAACAGCTGCAGTTAACCTCTTGTTCTGACTTTGATCTCTGGACTTCTTCACTCCAGCTTTGATCTTTAGCTCTGAAATTTCCTCCTGGGCTGCTGCCAGGGCTTTCTCCATCTGCTCCATCTTGTCCTGAACTCTCTTGTCTTCTAGAGTACGGGCCTCAGTGATCCGGACCCACCTGGCCTGACTTTCTTTCAAATACAAGTCTGTTCTTGCTCTCTGAAACTGGGCTTCTTTACAAGCATTCTTCAGAATCTGCTCACCAGCTTTAGACTTGTTGATATATTCTCCAGACTTCTCAATCTTGATCAAGTGTTCCAACCTCAACTTCTCCAATCTTTCAATCTCCCTCACACCTTCACTTCTCTCCCGGAGGGTCTTCTGTAAGGCTTGAGATAACTTCTCATTCCTTTCCTTCAGGCTTTCAAACTCTTCCAGACTGATAGTAGCAGGGGGTGGTGCTGAAGATGACTCAGGCCTGTCTTCTATGGTGAAAGGCATTCCAGAGAGTTGGGCCCTAGCATGGGACCACTCATAATATTGGACTGATGCCACATTATTGCACTTCCCCAGAATGGTGATTCCCTTGGTTTGAACATGATCCCAGGCCCAGGCAGCCTGCCTAACAACAGCCAAGTTAACCTTGTTCTCACAGTAGAGGGTCTCAACCAAATCCTGCACCCTAGGAGCATGGACCAGTGCATAGCCTAACTGCCTCTTGAACAACAGAGGGTTGTAATTGATACTTCCCTTAACTCCTACCAAAGGCACATTGGGAAAGTGTCCACAGCTTGTGATAATATCTCTGCCCTTGGTGCTCTGAGTGCACCATCTGATGTCTGCTGAAGTGAGAGTAGTGAGCCTCTTAGCCCAGTTGCTTTGCTGATGAGGATTTAGGAATGCATCTGTCCTGGGCAGATGCCTGAGAAGCCAAGCATGGAATAGTGGAGCACAACACCTCACTAACTTACCCCTCTGCTTCTCATTTCTCTGATGGACTGAGTAATAGAGATCACCCAGTAAAGTTGGCACGGGGTTCTTCAGGATGAACAAATGGATTGCATTCTTGCTGATGAATCGAGGCTCATCTGCAAACAACACAATTCCATACACACTTAAGGCCAACAGAGCACAAACAGCTTTCCACTCTCCCAGGGAGGCTTTCAAACTAGCTTGAGAAATCAGGAAGTCAAGATGAAAACCAGGGATCCCAGCTTTAGATGTCATATGCTGTTCTATCAAAGCAGGCTCCAGGTGTAAAGCTTTTGCTATCTCTCCATTGCTGGGATAGACCATTTCAGGATTGAAAGGAATTTCTCTCTTGATAGGCAAGCCAACCAATGCTGAGTATTCTTCTAAAAGAGGTCCCAACTGAAAGTCTTTAAAGGTGAAACACCTCAATGGGGGGTCATAGAACTGAATGCAGGTATGGATTAGGCTTCTCTGAGATGGGTCCATATCCATAACCAAGTCAAGTATATCCCCATAATGCTCTCTGAACAGAGGTATGTGCTCTGGAGTGATCAGGGTTTGGATCCTCCTGATGTCTGACAAGTCTGGTTGGAAGAAATGATAAGTGATATTGCTTTTCTTTGGAGCCATGATGCTGAAAACTGAGTAGAGTAATTGCTGATGAAAGTGCTGAGGAGAGGGCCACTGGCTGGCTAGTACAGGTAACTGAAGTATAGCTGACAAGCTGAAACAAGTACTGGTGGAGACAGGTCAAAACTGCAGATGGGGTCAAAACCAAAACCAGAGATGAAGGTGGATACCCTGAAACACAAATAAGCACATGTTAATATGATGCAATGAGTATGTATGCAAATGAAATGCAAGGGTCTATGACTGAGCTGGATCTGATTAACTGCCTTGGTATAGATCCATGTGTGTTCAAGAATTCCAGATGGAGGTCTATAAATCCAGTAACCAGGGTAGGGGACTCAAATAAAGAGCCACATGTCCAGGGTTTTAGAATCACAAGAACTATCCAACATGGAGCATTCTTAACAAAGTCAAAGTAGCAGGGTATTCTGAGGTCAAGGTACCTGCAAACCTGTAAACAGCCCAACCCCCTCACAGGTGGTGATCTAGAACAAGGATCCTCAGACTTGGATCAGTTATGAGAAGTGTAAACACTTCTAACCCGGAGGTACAGTGTTTACAATAACCATAACAATTCCTCCTCTAATTCACCTCAGTTTCTGAAGGTCAATACTAAAAGGTCATCCAGACTTAGCAGGCTTCCCAGATAGCCCTAGTATTGCAGGAAATCTGCAACACAGAGTTCTCAAGAAGAAACCCATATCTGAACCGTGTTTCATATTCCCGCACCAGACCGAAATGGAATGGGAAAGAATATGATTCACTCTAGCCTAGGTGTCACTCAGGTCCCAGGTATAGGACCTTAACTCTCAATGAAATACCCACCCACCAAAGAAAAACCAGATCCAGCCAGCACAGTATGACAGTATGAAAAATATAAAGCTATAAAGAAAGCAATAAATCAACTGTACATAAAGCAATAAACAAAAATAAATACAAGCACAAAACAAGAACATAACACCCCAGTAAACACAAATCAATCAAGCGCTAGGAGGAACCCACAAAAAGAACCAGAAGCCCTGGTTGCAGTATAAGGGTCCCCAGCAGAGTCGCCAAGCTGTCGCTCCCGACAAATGACAAAGGTCAGATGAAGGTACAGACGCGAACGGTCGGCGAAAGGGAACAGTGAGAACACACAGCCGTGAACTCACTGGAGAATGAATAGAGTCTCCAGCTAGGCATTTTTATCCCGGAGGAAAGGCAATGCTGCATAGACCTAGAAAAAGGATGGATAAGACGGTTGCGAACCAGAGAGACTGAGAAAGGGGGTTGGTTACAACCTGGGAAGGTATTAGCACCCAGATTGTCCGCCGTACTCGACGGGATCCACGCTTAAAAGATTTGTGTTTTAAAGGGGTAGTGTCAGTGCAATTTGTGTATAAAATAGCTGGAAAGGAATGTACAGGTGTCAGTGTAAAGTATATAAGTGATATGAAGTATGAAAGTGTCAGTGTAAGGACAAAAGGTGAAATGCTCATGATAATGAGGCTAAGAGAATGATGCTGGAAAGAGGGGGAATATACAGAGACTTTTGTTCGATAACTGTTAAGTTATGCCTACGTATCCTCTCGTGCAATGAGGAAGTCAGAACACCGTAGTTCGACCCAAAGAGACTGAAAGGTGAATTGACCTGATGAACTGCTTACTTGTCAATGCTCAAGTGTATGACCTGTCTGGCTCAGGTGCTAACTGTCTTGCATTAGACGGAAGAAGCGAGTTCTCGTTTGTGAGTGAAGATGATGAGAAAAGAGTCCCGGAGGAGACGATTATTGTTTGTTTTTGAGTTTTCAGTCTTTTATTGCTTTTTGAAGTTTGTCATAGGATAATGAGCTTAAGTCTAAACCAATGGGTTAGTAAACTCATCACATCTTCCCTCTGATTAGGGGTAATGAGAGTACCTTAAGTGTGAAGTCAGATTCTCACACCTAATCACCTTTGGTGTAGGATTGAGATCATTAACCTACTTGTGATTATTTAGATGTTTTTGTGATTTTGTTTAGTGTTGAGTAATGAGGTTAAGCCATAATCAAGGATTAAACAGACCCATTACACCATCCTAAAAGAAGGATAATAGATGAGAATGTTTAAGCTGAGGAAGACTCCTCAACTTAATCCATGATTAGGGATTAAACCCATGACAAAACAAGCCTTTATTAAGTGGATTTTAGTTAATGATATGATGATGAAGTGAATTTTATGATTTGTAAGACGACTTGAGGGGGACTTGTCCATTAACACTAGGGTTAGTCCTTCTTAACCACTTAAGGAAGAATTAGAACCCTAATGCAAGGCCCAAGTTACAAGTGTGATGTCTTGATATTTATTAAATGAATTGATTAAGAGATTTAAACACCTTAAGGGTTTAATACTTAGGATTAAAGTTATACACTCCATCCTAAGAGAAGGATGCAGGCATAAGCTTAATCACGAAGTCTTAAAGCCTTTAGGGTTTAGTCCCTGATTATGAGATGAGAAGAGAGACACAAAGAGAGACACAAAGGTAAAAACTATGGGGGAACTAATCAAAACCCTAATTCATTATCATGCTTGGTTGATCCTAAGGTTTGTGAGGTTTCACCAAGAAGATCTTCAATGGAACCACCAGGAAGCAGATGAACAGGATCAAGAGAAGCAAAGTGACTTGCTTCATTCAAGAAGTCAAGTCACTTGAAGAAAGAAAGTGGGAGGAAGAAGAATGAGCAAGCTCAATCTCAAACACAAATAGAAATGCAGCAATGGATGCAAGGAAGATGAAAAGAAAAAGGTATGATAAGTGAAGGCAAATTCACTTCTCAAGTTCACTTACCACCTGAAATGTTAGAAAGGAATGCAATGCAATGCAATGCAAGATGAGATGAAATGATATGATACTAAGCCAAACCAGAAGCATGTTGATGATGATTATGATGTTATGAGGTGTTACAAACATGAGGCAGCACATGGAAATGATCATACAAACCTATGGATGCAAATGAAGCAAGCTAAGGAGCATGAACAAGCATGGAATGTTATGAAGCATACAAGACAAATGGCATGGCAAAGATATAATGCAATGATCAATGATGCTTCATACATGTCTTAAGATGTCAAATGAATCATAAGAGTGCACAAAATGCAATGGCAAGTCAAGTTATGCAAGGAAATGCAAGAAGGATGCAAAAGAAAGCCCAAATTAGGGTTCATGGATCAAACATCAAACACAAACCAAAAACAGAAGCAAACTTCAACATAAAAAATGGAAAATGGTACCCCAAAGAAACCCTAGACCTATAATGAATCACTGCCCAAAGGGGAACTCCCAACTCCCAACCAAACTCAAGATATGATTTTTACAAGTTATTAGGGTTTTTTAGGGTTCTTATCAAAACAAATGCCAATCAATTAGAAAATGCAAGATCAAATCATGGCCTTTTTATCCTTGAAAATACATGTCAAATGGAAAACAATGCAAAAAGAATCAATGTCTCAACCTTCACCAATAGGCAGAAATGAATTTTTAAACTTGTGATCAAAATAATGCACAAAATATGATTTAATTCCATGAAAAATTCTTAAAATGCATCAAGATCAAAAAAGAAATTTGGTTTGAAGGTTGGACAATGTTTCTAAATGTCTTAGAACATTTCATGAATTTTTTTGCAATTTTTAAATACCTAAAAGTATTTTTAATTAATTAATTCTCATTAATCAATTAAAAATAAACTTTTAAATATTTAAAAATACTTTTTTAATGATAAAAAATAAAATAAAAATGTTTTTGTGTCATAAAAATTAATAAAACCTTAAAGAAAAAGTTTCATAATTTTTATGATTTTTTAACTATTTTAAAATAAATGTACAATTTAAATGAAAAAGAAATGAATTAAAATTAAAAGAAAATGAAAGTCAACAGAATGGATGGATGAGATTGATCCTGGATTTAAATGGATTGACCACGCGCCAGATCCAAGGGTCCACACAGTTTCTGATTTAATTAAACAAAATAAGATTAATTAACCCTAACACGTGGATTAGGGCTAATTAAAGTGATCCTGGCCTTCTATCTGCGCGCGAAGTCAAGGGAGTCAACGCATCCTACGGCCTAAATTCAAATTGACATTAATGACTGGATTAAGCCCTAATCACATTCAGGTGGCCGGAGAAGACTTCCGGTCGTCTTCTCCGGCCAGAAGCTCACCTGAAAATCACCCAACCTCCTCAAAACGTAATATAAATGAAATCTATGAATTGGGAAACGTTTCTAACACCCTCACGAATCAAACCCCTAACCTAAAACAAATTTATCTTTCCTAAATCATCTGAATCGAAGCAAACAATTTCTAGGGTTCGTGAGCTTCAGACACAAATTAAATGCTTAAAACAAAACCATTTCAAAAACTAAAGGTACCAGAATGATCAGTGCATCATGAGGAACAAGTTTGTAACATAAAAAAACATTTCTGGAAAAATAATTTTCGAGCTACCTGAGTTTTGGAGCTTTCAGTTTTGGAACTTTCTAGCCACTTCCTTCAGTGCAAGCTGCTTCTCTTGGCCTCCCAAATGTGCCTGAATGCTCAAAATGAGTTTGTGTTGGCTGGAGAAAGAGATTCGAATGCTCCTGCTTCAGTTCAGTCAAAAATGGCAGATGAGATTCTGGCACTTTCAGGTCATGGTGATGGGGTGTTTGAGGTCTATGCAATGTGTTGAGAAGGTTTGCAAGGTTTGTTTTGATGTTTGTGGGCTATGGTGATAGTTCCAAGTGAAACTGCAAACTGAGGTGAGAGATGGCAGTAGGAGTTTCTGGCTGTTTCAAGCTTGGGCTTTGGGTGCTTTGTGATCTATGAAGTGTGTTTAGTTGAGTGATGAAGAAAGTCTTAGTGTTTGATGGCTGTGTGAGCAGATTCGAATGAAGTTGCAATGTGGGAGATTTTTTGTGTAAGTGGTGAATGTTGTTGTCTCAGCCTTGGTTCCCATGTGTTATGGCCAGCAAATTGATTCAATAAACAATTGCAAGTGGCTGGGGGATGTGACCTGGCCTGCAGTGATAGGTGTGACTACTTTTGCAAAAAAGTCCACTTTTGTAAGATAGGGCATGGCTCAAAGTCTAGGCAAGTACAAGATGGGTTCTGGTGCAGCATGGTGAGTGTGAGAGGCTGGCTTGACCCAAGGCTCAATGCAGCAAGTTGGTGAAAAGCTCATGAGTGTTTTGCAACTTGGTTAGCTTTATGGATTTTTATGAGAAAAGTCAAGTTACATGAACCAAACCATGAGCAAACTTGATCCAAATCTGATTTTTGTGACTTAGAGGATGTTTACATAATGGTTTGTCATGAATTAGAGGCTACATTTGACTTTGGTTCAAGACTTTGCAAAATTTCCACTTAGTGCACAACTTGAAAAAACAATGATTTTAGCCAACTTTGCAATGCCATAACTTTTGATCCAAGAAGAGTTTGATCATGTTCTTGTACTTTTTGAAAAGGGAAAGATGAGATCTACAACTTTCATGACCAAAGTTTTTCCATTTGAAGCATCTTTGGATCATGAATCAAGGCTTGAAAATTGGCCTAAAATGAGGCATTCTTGAAAAGTCAACTATGCCTCAAAAAGTCAACTTTTGCAAAAACCCTAAATTCTTGATTTTATGCACTTCAACCTTCTTCCATGATCAAATAAAGATCATATACACTCAAAATGATGAAGATCACCCATTGGTTGGGTCATTGGGGGCCTCAGATGCCCTGATTTTGCACTGACTTGTCTGAAAAGTCAACTCTTGATCAGATGACTTCCCCATAGAATTTCTTCATGAAAATTGATATGCATATTCCCTATACCATATAGAGACCAATGGAAACAAGAATGACCAAAAAATTTGAGATTATGGCCTCTGAAACCAAAACCCTAATTTTCAGTCAACTGTGCAGTTCAACCTGGCTCTGCATCCACTCAAACCCTAGTTCTTGTGATTCCTCTGCAATTTTGACTCTGTGAGGATGTAACATGATACAAGAACACACATGGACCTCTCTGAGATGATTGGTGGCCTTTGGAGTGGCTCAAGAAGCTTTGGGATTGCTCAAATCACAAACCCTAGGTGCAGATGACTTAGAAACTATGCAGTGAATCAAACATGAGATATGAGATTGTATGATTGTGTTTATGCATATGAGATGATCACAAGCCATGGTGTGAATGGGTGAGGGCAAATTTGGGGTGTTTACATGGTACTCCAACGAAGCTTTCCTGATAGACTTTAAAAACATTTTGAATCTTGAAAAGGTATGGTATGAACATGGTGTGGTCATGTCGTGGTCATGTCGTATACTAGCATATGCTCCGATTACATGAGAGCAAGGTAAATGAAATGCTTGAAATTTCCCAATCTCGAACCACCCCTTTCAGAGATCAACGCTGTAAGTACCTAATGGGCGGTCGTCGTTCTGATTAATTCTTTCGGTTACCATAAAATAGAATTGCTCCCGATCAAAGTGAATGACATTATGACTGCTAGCTCTACTCGCTTCCTCAGCCATTCCCTTGATACAATTATCCGTGAAAGGTTGATCAGATATCAACATTTTTTTGTCCAATCGTGACCCTATTTACCAAAGAGCGATCCCAACCGGAAATATGTAGGTCGAACCAAAGCAATGATTGGTAGATTTCTGGTAGTCTTAAGTACTGATTTCATTGCTTTTGCCAGGTTAGTTGTCATGTGTCCCCATTGTTGTCCTCCGCCATACGCCATTGCCCACTTTTCCCGGGGAATGTTGTTTATCCACTCCAAAGCCTCTCTATTTGATCTTCGTATTTCTCCTCGATAGTAACTAAATGTTGCATCTGTTAATGCATATCCTGTAGTAAAAATGTTAAGTAAAACATTTGAGTATCAACAAATATTTATAGTAAATGTAGATGTTACCCATACTGACAATCTTTTTACGTAATTCCTTGACCCTGAACTGACGCATGAAGTTTTGCGCAATGTGTCTGATGCAGTAAACATGTGAAGATGGAGGATGTTACCATCCATTTTTAGGATCATCATATGCACTCTTGATTGAATGGTGTCGGTCAGAAATGAGACACATATTAGCCTGGGGTGTCACGTGCATTCTCAAGTTCCTAAGAAAGAAACCTCAACCATCATTTGTCCCTCCTTCAACTAATGTGAATGTTATTGGGAAAATGTCATTGTTCCCATCTTGAGCCACAACCATTAATAAAGTCCCTTTGTACTTGTCGTACAACCATGTTCTGTCGACTTGCACAATAGACTTACAATACGCGAACCCACATATACATGAGCGAAACGCGTAAAAAACACAATGACATATCCTTCTGTCAGCCAATTGGGTTCCATCTTCTGAAATTGCAGGCAATGTTTGCAACTCTATAACAGTGCCAGGAAGATAGAGACCGAAAATACATACATTTCATCTTCCAACCGGTGAATGTACCATAACCTTGGAGGATGTAAGTATGTTGTTTGGTCTACGTATAAACAATAAGGTTGTTAATGGTCCTACTTAAGTAGGGAATGTATTTATGAAAAATTTAGGTGTTGATCCTCCAACTTCGGGTAAACTTAAACCTTCTATAAAAATTGTTTGGCTACAAAGTATGTTAGATGAATTAAAACAAAAGGTTGATCCAACTGAAGAGGAAAACATTTTGCATACAAAATTATATATTTTACTCCTTAAAGCAGAATTCTTAATGCCAAATAAAAGTCACAACTTATTACATTCTTGTTGGATACCCTTAGTAAGAGATTTAGATAAATGCAATCAATATAGTTGGGGTTCTACTTGTTTATCTACTTTATATAGACATATGTGTAAAGCAAACAAAAAGGGAGTAAAAAGTATTGGAGGATGCGTTCTCCTATTCACCGTTTGAGCATATTGGAATATATCATTTATTGCTCCTGAGAGTTCTGTGGTGCCATCTTTTCCGTATGGAATAAGGTAATTTTAATTTATACTTTCACTTTTTTTTACGCGTATAAATTTATACCTAATATTTTATTATATTTCTTTAGAAATTTCAAGATTTGCTCAACAAGGAATGACTTACCGATAAAATTCTCGTCATCATCTACGTGGATATCGATCCCCATTAGATAGACTGAGGTAGAATGATGTAAGTTTGTTACATTGACAATCTCTAAATAGTTTTTGAGATATGTATTTGCACAATAACTATTAAATTTTGTGTAACAGTTTATTTGGAGGTCATACCCAAACTACACACCTTGTGTTGTTGATGATAGTCGGGTTTGAAGTGAGACATCTGTGACACTCTAAATAATCCCCTACGTAAATGTAAATAAAATCAGAGTATGAAAATACAAAACCTCATTTAGGATGTCACAAGCAACAAAAACCTATTCTTACATATGATATGCAACACATTACTTTTAAAATTATTATAATAAAAGATTTCTAAACTCCACTTTTATTATAAATAAAAAAACAGAAACATCAACACTTATTCATTACAACGTAAGCACAATATTTAATTAAATAAATAACTAAAATTAAGAGATATCTAAAATCTCAAGTAAGAATAAACTAAGAAAACATAGTGTTCCATGACCCCAGTGTTACATATAGAGCAGACACCGGCACAAAGGCATAAACAAAAGACTCCATCTTCCACTCACATCAGATCTCCTACTACGGATTATCTGCATGTTACCCATGTAGAGACAACATTCAAACATAAGGCATGATATTTTCAAATCAACAAAAGAAACATATGTGAAGGCTCATGTGAGTTGGTATTGATTTTGGTAAAACAAATTATTTGAAGATGTTGGACAAAATGCCTTATACTTGTCATTATGAAGATGTCAGGACAAGATGTCCTAACTTGGTTATTCGACATCTTAGTCTGCTAATGAGTTTTTTTCTGTAGTGATTGTTTTAGTATTTCAGGTTATTGGATGTTTATCCTATGTGACACTTATAATAAGGAATCAAGAGGATTCTCAGTAGTGCAAAAGGCTGCACAAAGGTTCCTAAAGATATGAAGATATTTTAAGAAACTTGTGATTGAAGAATTCGGTATTGGGAGAATATTTTACAAGAATTGTGATTGTGCTTAACTGCAGATTGAAATCCCAAGTCCAATCTTATTAGGATTTTAAATAGGATAGACTTGACCTAGTTTTAGTATTGAAAATAAGGATGTTTATTTTTATAGTGCTAGGGTTTTAACCATTGTGAGCCTCTCTTGTATTGTGTTGAATACTTACTGAGGATTGTGTTACTTTGTGTTGTAACTTTGTTTTGTCACTGCTGTGATAAAAAGGGATTTGAGAAGGGTATCATACCTAGGAAGAGTCTTAGATAGAAGACTATGATTGGGTAGTTTTAGGTGAAGTTACAAACGAGGGAGTTTGACTTAATCTAATACTGCATATAGAAGATCCTAGATTGGTATCCCCTAGAGTAGGTTGTTAAAACCAAACTGGATAAACATTTTCTGAGTGTTCTTTATTTTCTGAACTGTTTCTTTTTTTTTTGTTATTGATTTTGTCCTACTAGGAAGAGATCAAGTGTTCTAACATCTTGTTAGGACATCTTTGAGTATCTGTTATACCAAAATTTCAATTGGTATCAGAGCAGGCATCATGCTCTGTATCTAGGTGAGATTCAGGGACAATACTTTCTGGTGCGATGGACAAGGAAGATAATCTACAAAATAAGCCTCTTGTTCTTGATGGAACAAACTATGATCTTTGGAAAGTTCGAATGATTACATATCTGAAGACTGACCCTAAGGTGTGGAAAGTTATGTCAAGGGGATGTGATCCCCCTAAGGTAAAATATTCCTTAGGAATAGAGACCGAGATCGTAAAACCAAAGGCTTATTGGGATGAGGAAGATGATAAAAATGTTATTGGAAACTCTAAAGGCCTGAATGCTATATTTAATTGTGTTGATAAAAGCATCTTTAGACTGATTAAAAATTGTACAACTTCTAAAGAATCCTAGAAAATCCTGAGAAAGTCCTATGAAGGAAATTCTAAGGTCAAGGCCTCTAGACTTCACTTTCTCACCACCAAGTTTGAAAAATTGAAGATGAAGGGGGGGGGGGTGAAAGTGTTCACGAGTTATATATGAACCTTATGGACATTGTAAACTCAACAAGTGATCTAGGAGAAAAGATATCTGATGCAAAGATGATTAAGAAGATCCCAAGATTATTACCTAATAAATGTGAAATCAAGGCTACAACCATTGAAGAGGAACATGTAAAACCCCATTTTTAATTATTTATCGTCGGGTATTTTTGGTGTATTGTTGGTCTTTTTTAAGGTGTGTGCGTAGATGTTTCAGTGTAGTGTCCTAGTGAGACGAGTAGACTTATGGTGTGACTAGTGTTGGTGAGGTGTAGTAGTAATAAAATGGCCCAAATAAAAATTATTCTCATTATTATTGTGTTTATAATATTAATATAATTATTACTATTACTATTATTATTATTATTATTTTATTTTAATTAAAAATAATGAGGTTGAATTAGTAAAACATTAAGGTGAGGGTAATGTTGGGAATTAAGCTTAATCTGGAAAAATTAGAAGGGGTTTAGGGATAACAACATTTAGACCAAGAGAGAGGGCTGGGATGAGGAAGAACGGCTGCTAGGGTATTCTCCAGAAATCATTTTCGCTGGAATTTCTTCAAGGATTTGAGGTAAGGGGAGAATGAGTTCATAATTGGTGATTATAATATGATAGGGTAGTGAGGGGTCCTTTCCCTCGTAGGATTTTCTATAAATGACTAATGTTCTATAAATATGATGATTGATGAAATTATTGTTGCAAATTCTATCTGATGTAATTGAATTCTGGTATGAAATATTGTTGTTGTTGTGATGTATGTTGCGTGACTGTGTAGATTTTGTATGGTGGCTGAATGAGAATGACGAATCTTGATCTAGAATTTATAGAATCGAATTTAGTAAAAGTATATGAAAGAATAACATAATTGAGAGTGTAAAATATGTGTAGAGACCTTCTTAGGACTGGTATGAAGTGTGGAAACGAGAATCATAGGAGACAGATTCAGAATGAAGAGAAAACATGAGAAGTTGGTGAGCCTCTGTCATTACGTGTAACACATGTGCATTACGCGTAAGGAGTTGCACAAAAGTAATACATTACACGTAACAAGAGGGATATACACGTATGGGATGTAGTTTGGCACGACCATCTTCCCATTTGAGTATGATACACATAGAAAAGTTGGGCAATACGCGTAAGAGGTGGCTTTATGCGTATTGGCATGAGAGAAGGTAGTGATACGCGTATTGGGGAGTGTATGGGGTGCGTAGGAGCTGGTCCATACGCATATGGCCTTGGGCAATACGCGTATGACCAGACTTGTAGGGAAAATTTTGGTGTTTTGTGATTTCTGTTCCGATTTCGCATCCGATGTTGTTTCTCTTGATCTGAGGTATTGGTGTAGAACTTAGGACTTAATTAATCGAGGATTGGTGATGGAAAATAATTAATTACGAGATTTAGGTAAATTAACTAGACGAGTAATTAAGTAAGTCATGTGGGGGTATTGTGGTGACTGTGGGGACTACGATTGGAGGTGAAGTTGATTCATAATCGAGATCGAGTGGATTAATCAGATGATTAGCTAATTAAGGCTAGGTGATATATTTCCTTGGTATGATGTGTAGGTTGAATTAATAGAACGGGTGTGGTGAACTATGGTGTGTTATGATGAGTACATATTCCTTAGGTTGGTGTGGGAATTGTGTAGATGTGGAATTATTAGTGTAGTTGTGACATATGTGGTTCTTTGTGATTAGAAGGATCAATTATAGCAACCAATTCAACATCATTAATAAAAAAAGTACCTCGAATCAAGTTATCTTTCTTCTGAGCATCCAAACCACTCAAAGCAAACACTCTACCAGTAGTCTGAGCCGCAGTAGCAACCTTCTTCGGTTTCTGGCACTGAGTACTAATATGTCCCTCTTCGCAGTAATTAAAACAAGTTGGTTTAGCATTCGTATACTCATTCTTCATATGGCCCTTCTTACCACACCTATAGCATTTTATCACAATAGTAGTATACACATCAGATTTGTGACCTGCTTTGCCACACTTATAGCACTTGAGAGGAGTAGAACCCGCTCCCCTACTTGGCTTCTTCCCATCATTACCCTTCGGCTTCCCCTTGTCAGTTGAAGTCACGTAAGGTTTCCCCTGAAGCTGACCTTTGTCCTTCTTCTTACTCACCTGCATATAGTGAGAAGATCGAGCTCGACTATCCTCATCATATATTGTACTCTTATCCACAAGCTCAGCATACCCGCGGATCTGCTGACACCCAATCGCTTGCTTGATTTCTGGTCTCAACCCATTTTAAAACTTCAAACACTTAGACAACTCAACATCATCATGGTTGTAGTGAGGAAAAAACTTCACTAACCTCTCGAATTTGGCAGCATACTCTGCTACCGTCATGTTTCCCTGCTTCACTTCTAAAAACTCAACCTCTTTCTTTCCACGAGCGTGTTTAGGAAAGTACTTACTCAGAAATTCCCTCACATTCCAATTTATCGCAGCCCTAGCTCCTTCCAATCTCTGACGTGTATTATCCCACCAATCCTTAGCCTCTTCATCCAGTATATGGGTTCCAAACTGCACCTTCTCAGCATCGGAGCATGCCATAGTCCTGAAAATCTTCTCAATCGCCTTCAACCACTTATGCGCGTTCTCCGGTTCATGGGAACCCTCGAACTTAGGTGGCTTATTCCTCTGAAAAAACCCCAAAGCATGAAAGTCATCCCGAACATTGTTCTGCATCGTAGCCAGAGTAAGTGAAGCTACCGCATCCGCAAAAGCACGATTTGAAGCCATTCTACAAATCACCCACGTCCCACATCATCAAAAAACAACTCAACCTTAAAACACTCAAACTCAATAACTGATACGACTGACAATGACACAACATGACCGGACAGACCGACCTGCTCTAATACCACTAATGTAACACCCTTTCTACCCAATCACAAAATAGGCAATTTAAATCAAATATCAGAGTAAGACTCCTAAAAAGGGCATCACATTACTTCTTAAATACAAAATCATAAACATCACATTGAGTTCTGTCCCGTAACACGGGTTAATAAAATCATATATAATTTCAAAAAACAGTTTTCAATAACTACGCAACGGAAAAATAAATATCATAATTCATATTTTATTAAAAGAACTTCAAGTACTTAATCCAAACATCAATAATCATCAAAAGTATTCAAAGAAACAACATCTTAATTCATTTAATAAAATAACTCAAATGGAACCCAACCCCGATGTTACTGGACACAGAGCAGGACTCCACTTCTAACTAAACTCGACGACTCAATTTCTCCGTGTTAAGCATGCACCGAGCTAACCTTGATTATCTGCAGGATGTCATAATAGACCATCACCAAAAGGCAGGCAGGGTGAGTAAATTCACATTCAATAAAATAATATAGAAGTAATAATTTAAAACATCAACAACAACAACAATTCATTTATAAATCATTTATACATATCCTCAAGTAAATCTCATCATCACACAAAAATTAAATCAACTCAAATCATGCTATGTCATTTAGAATGATATGCAACCTCTAAAAATGCATGTGGTACCGAAACATCCTCATGGATGAACAATGGGCCATCAACATTCCTCTAAGGGAGCACATCATAACATCATATCACTTCAATCTACACAATAGGATTGAAGCTACCAATAGAACAAAGTCCCCTCATAATTCAATGCCATGAATGTAAGACGCAATTACACACATTCATCCTCAAAACATCATAAACATTGCATCTGCATTTATCTTACATCATCATTCCTCGTACTCACTCATGCCTTCATTTTATATACTCATATAACATCTTACCTCTACATCCTATACTCATACTTCATAACTCAAGGAGAATCAAGAAGAATCAACATACATCATATACTACTAATTCACCTCATAAATCTCCAAACACATTAAGTGACAATTTTATAACATCATAGTAGCCTAAGACCTAAACCCCTCCAGGAAAACAGTTTTCAGAATAATAAAAAAAATCATTTTTCAAAACTCTCTAGGGCTTGCTAAGCGAGGCATCTGGCTCGCTAAGCACCTGACTCTCTGTTTGTGCTCGCTAAGCGAGCTTCACGATTCTGCATATTTTCTACGGTTTCCAGATTCTAACCTCTGCGATAAAACCCCTCTAAACACATAATTTGACAACATTACATCAGAAAAACATCATCAACGTCAACATTCCTCAAAATACCCTCACTAATCCTCCATCAAATGACCATATTTCCCTTATCCTCTAATTCCTTTTATTTTATTTTATTTAATCTCAATTAATAAAAATAAACTCACTAACTTAATTGATCGTACCTGGAGATCAGGATCCGATGTGGCCGCGTCGAACGTGGATGAGCACGGTTGATGATGGAGAAAAAGGGGTGTACCTGCAAAGGCACTTCGATGCTAAAGTCAGAGGGTGAGCAACGAGTGTGAAATTACAAGATTTTTGGGTCAATATTTTTTAATACCTGGCCCTCTCGAATGAGAGGGTTTATATACTGGTCCAAGTGGATGGTTATTGGCCCAAATTGTTGGGCGCGGATCGCGAATCTCGCAATAATCGCTGGCGGTTAGGAACTAGTCATTAGGGAAAGAAAGAATATGCTCGACTTGCCCTGGTGTTGCACCCCAAAATTTTCCCTCACAATACAAGACTTTGTGTGCTAAGAAGGTTCACAAGGTTCACAAGATTCACAACACTTACAAGATCTTTCATGAGGTTCATGAAGTCTACAAGATACTTTATGAGGTTCACAAGGTTCACAAGGTTCACAATACCTCCCATGAGGTTCACAAGACATTTTATGATGGTTCACAAGGTTCACAAAGTTCACAAATAGTCAGAAGAGTTGACAATTCCCTCAGACAATGCACCTCCTAAGCAGTGCATCCAAAACTAGGGTTTTAACTTTAATCAGGCTAAATGAATTTCCAAGACTTCAAGTGAGCTTTATAACATCTTATATGTGTGTAAGAACCCCCATGACAAGTTTCAAGACTTTTCTCAAAAGTTTGCTCAGTCAGATGATCAGATAAGTCAAAATCAGTCAAAGCAGTTAAAAAGTCAAACTGAGGTCAACTGTGGTCAAACCAAAGTCAAACTTCATGATTTTTTGCCAACATCAAGTATATGAAGTAAAATTCATAATTTGATCAAGGGTTGATCATGATTCATCAAGGAGATTTCAGATCATCAAGAATCAGGAGTTTCTAAATTAGGGTTTCCTCAGTAAAAGTCAACTAAACTTTGACCAGCCATAACTTTCACATGCTTCATCACCAAGTCTCCATCCAAAGCTAATTTTGAAGGAAATTGAATTCTCTACAACTTTGTGTCTCACAAGCCAAGCCCAAAAATGCTTCATTTGGAATGTATGAGCTAAGACATTATAGGTCCTTTTGAAAGTCAACAAAAAGTCAACAACTTCAAAAGGGCATAACTTGAGAATGGTAAATGATATGGACATGAAACCAGTGGGGCTGGTTAGAGGACTCTTCAAGATTTCCAAAATATCCAAGAACACCCTCATACCATTAAAATTGAGGGATATGTGCCCTTGCAAAGTTGGGAAATTTTTGGTTGGTTTATGAAGAAAATGGAGGTCTAAAACTAATTTCTTCTAAATGGGCTTGCCAAATGATGACCCAATCCACACCAAAACATCATGCACGAAATTAAATTGATTTATTCATAATTTTATTCATTTTGTTTTTATTTATTATGATTTTTTATATTAAAAATCATTTTAAATTCAAATAAAATATAAAATAATGAAAATTTAATTTGATTTGGCTTCTAGAAGGTCTTAAATTATATTTAGACTTGATTGATACAAGAGTAATGAGAATCATCCTAAAATAGCAATGTGAGATCAAGAATATTCAAATTTTAAAGCAAATCTTTTTCAATCTTCAAATGATCCAAATATCCATCAAATTGGTGAAGTCTTCGACCTAATTCACTCACTCATATATAATGAACACTTAACAATTCACAAGCCACGATTTTGCAGCCTCCAAGAGTAAGTTTCACACTTCAAAAATTCAAGCAAAAAACTCCAATTCGGTTTGGCACTTATAGCCCTTTTCAAGACAAACCAAAGGTTGCAATTTGTTCCTTGAAGTTCAGTGATTGATTTTGGATCATAACATCATTCATTCATGCCCTAAATCGTGAAAACCGAATGCACTTTGTTCATGTTTTAAAAATTTTCGATTTGAATGATTTACACATTGTTAATGAAAACTAACTGTTGGTTTGTGTTTATGATGATGTTTGGATGCTTTCTGGATAAATTAATTTGATTTTAGGTCCAAGATGGAGAAATCACCATTGCTAGGGTTTCGGCCAAGCTCTTAGGGTTCCATGATAAACCTAAAATAAATGAATTCTAAGAACACAGCACAATCATGTGAACTCTGGGAATCATAATACACAAATTAATTTTGAGAAATTTCACTGTTTTGATGGTATTCCCAATTTCGTAGGTTTATGTTTTGAAAAATTCGCAGGAAATTGTGTAAGAAATTTTGCAGGTGATTTCGCAGGTAAAAGGTAGAAGAAGAAGAAGCTGCGCGCGAAATTCCAGATTTGAATTGTGGTTTTAAAATATTATGATTTGGTTTCTGTTTTATTTCACAAGCGTACAGTTTGTCCCAGTGGTGAAGCCAGCGCGTGTGTTGTTAAAGGGCAGGGGTTCGAATCCTGGTTGCAGCGTTTTTCTTATTTGTTTCCTTTTAACTGTTAGACTTAAAATATAATGATTGGTGTTGCTTATATTGCCAGATGCGCTCACCCAGCAGGATTGGTAACGTGATTGTGTGTTTGTTGGTAAGGTCCTGGGTTCGAATCCCCCAAGCCTTTTAGTTTTTCTTCTTTTTTTTGTGATTTTTCAGGATAAGGCATAAAACAAATTCTTCTCATCTCATTAGCACTTGCGCATGGGTAGCCTGGTGGTGTGTGTTGTTAGTGGCAAGCCTAAGGTGCTGTGTTCAAACCCCAGCTAGGTAAGTTCCAACTTTTTTTTATTTTATTTGTTTTGATTATTTTATTATTAATTAGAGATAATTTTGTATATATATATATATATATATATATATATATATATATATATATATATATATATATATATATATATATATATATATATATATATATATATATATATATATATATATATATATAAATAATTCAAAAAAATAATACATATGTATATCTTATATTTTCTAAATTCTAAAAATTATTTTCTAAATTCTAAAGTTAGTTTTTTTTATTATTATGTACTTAAATTATAATATATATATATATTTATTAACTTAATATTATTGATATTGTATATTAAATTATGAACCCTAATTTATTTTCTTAAAAAATCTCTAATCTTAATAATTTTCACAAAAACCCTAAATTTCTTTTATTTTAAAACTTAATCATATTTTATAATTTGTTTAAATCTTAGTTAAAATAATTAAAATTTTGTAAATACAATTATAATTAATCCTATTTTTCATAATATGTAAATATTATATAAATTATTTATAATATAATTTTGTATGTAAATAATTTCTATTATATGTTTAAAAATTGCTAATTAAATTTTAAATTATAATTTACTTTTTCATAATATGTTCATAATTTATTTAATTTGTTTATAATTTTAAATTTCATAATAATTGATATGAATAATTTCTTCTTAACCATTAAAAATTTTGTTTATTATAATATTTTTTGCTTATTATTACTAATCATGTTTATTACTAACCCCATTTTTTTTATTATTATGATCACTATTATTATTTTCACTAACCCAATTATATTACTTGTTTATTTTGCTTATTATTTCTATTTTGCTTATTTATTTATTTATTTATTTTGCTATTTATTTAAATTGCTTTTTATTATTGTAATTGCTCCTGGATGTAATTTTTTGTAATATTTATATTATTTATTTTTATGTCATGGTTAGTAAAATAGGGAGGGTAAAAACATGTTTGTATTTAAAAATTGAAATTAGGTCACTTAATATCAAGATAAATATTTAAATTGATACACTCACACACGTAAGTCGATCTTTGATCGTCATCTCACTTCCTTAGGGATACCTCTCATTGTTGCCTAATCACAAGGTCAAGTGGGGTGTATAAAGCAAAAGTCCCTCAAAAATAAAGTCATCTAGTCCCTTAACAATAAAAGATCAAGTCCCTTTTCGAATGTTGCTTCCATAATGATCTTGTCCCTTTCGAATAAAGATGATAGTCCCTCCAAAATTGCTTATACACCCTACAGTTGCCTATATTAACAGATGACCCTCATATGTCCCTTATATCCAAGGTAATGACTACTTATTCCTTAATAATAGGGATAGTCTTACCATTTAAAGGATAAAGAACAGAAAGACTTAAACTTTAGGGTAGGTTCCTCATAGTTACTTGCTCACTATTTCAAAATAAATTTCAAATACTTCACAATTTCAAACAATTTTCAAACACAAGTTTTTTACGCATCCGTACATGGATCATTATCAAACTCTTATGAAAATTTCTATTCACACACTTCACATTTTCAAAAACAATTCAAAGTGAGCTAAGTAACTAAGAGCCCATGGATAACCATGGATGTAAAGGGTGCTAACACCTTCCCTTTACATAACCTACCCCCCGGACCCAAAAATCTTTTATAAGGTCTTTCCTATTCTTTTATGCCTTCCCTGTGGATAAAATAAAAGTCGGTGGCGACTCTTGCTATCCGCAACATAACTAAAGTCAGTTCTCCCACCGTGTTACAGAACTGGCGACTCTGTTGGGGATTTAATATTAAAGAGGGGTACCCTTAGGAATTAGATCACTTTAAAATTGTTTGCCTTGTTTGCTTTATACTTACTTGTTGGGTGCTCTTATGTGTGAAAGATCCTAACCCGGATCTAGTGTACCTTAGGTAAATGGCAATAGACCAAGGAAACTGTACGGCGTATACCGATATGGTTGATCTGGTAGCCATAGTTAGTGTGACTTCTTGGTTGGTGCTTATGTTCCTTAAGTCAAGTTGAGGATAATATGAGGCTGCCATATGTTGTCAATGCACTAACTAACTTTTAGAACCCTAGTTATCCCATCTTGGCCTTTAGAAAAGTAGTGAGGTAACCGGCTTTGGTGCAGACTGAAGCTGGTTGACACTCGATACTACACTCATTGAGATCTTAAACTTGGAGGGTTTTGGTTGGCAAGTAAGTTGCCTTCTGAACAACCACCCTTGTGAAGGATCAATGATATTGAGATCCCTTAGAACCTGGTTACTTTTGTAGGACAGGATGAACCAACTAAACTTCAGGGGAGGGTACTTACCTTTGAACCTCATGCAAGCCTTTAAACCTAGGGCTATGGTGTGACTTGTTTGTGTGTGCCACATGTTTGTGATTGAACATAACATCATGACATCATCATGCATCATAAGCATAGCATTTTCACTAACTGTTTCAAGGACCAAAGGATTTATCTTTGTTCTTTGTTGCAGGTCATGGCTTCTGCTCGTAGAAACACCACCAGGATCAACTTTGTGAGCATACCTCCTAAGCTTAAAGAGTTGGTTTCTCAAGTGTATGATCATTCCCAGTTCAACAAGAGACATGGTCGCCTATTGGATCTAGTCACTTCAGGGTTCAATGAAGACATGATGAGTGTTATGTTTCAGTTCTTTGACCCCAAGCACCATTGCTTTACATTCCCTGACTATCAGCTGGTTCCTACAATGGAAGAGTTTTCTAAACTTCTGGGCATACCTGTTCTTGATCAGAAACCATTCACGGGTTTGGAAAAAGAGCTTAAACCTGAGGTTATTGCAGCAGCTCTACATCTGAAGAAGTCTGACATTGTTCTAGAAACAAGAAGCGGAGTCAAGGGTATTCTTGCTAAGGTATTGATAGAAAAGGCTCAAATGTTTTTGAAGGCTATGAGCTATGATGCTTTTGAGGATATCTTAGCCTTGCTGATTTATGGCTTAGTGTTGTTCCCCAATCCAGATCAGTTCATAGATGTTCATGCCATCAACATATTCCTAAGTCACAATCCAGTGCCTACATTGCTTGGAGACATCCTACATTCTCTCCATACTCGTACTGCAAGGGCAAGAGGAACTTTGATGTGTTGCATACCTTTGCTATCTAGGTGGTTTATTTCTCACCTTCCTCGCTCAGTAATGAAGAATGATCAAGGGTTCAGGTGGTCCAAGAGGATCATGTCACTCTCGCATTCAGATATCCATTGATGCTCCAGATCTATGGAGAAAGTCACTATCATTGACCGTTGTGGGGAGTTTCCTAATGTGCCATTTCTAGGCATAAAAGGAGGCATCACCTATAACCCCTCTCTAGCTTTACGACAGTTTGGTTACACTCGGAGTGATGGTCCACATGACATGTTGATTCAAGGCATTGTGTTTGACTACGACAATGATCTTCAAGGTTACCGTCAGAGATTCATACGAGCATGGGGAAAAGTGAACAAAGGTTGACAGCAAGACTCTGGAGCCTAAGTACACTATTCCTATGGAAGCTTATCTCAGATGGGTGCGATCTCGTGCTCAGACTCTCATAATGCCATATCCTGCTATCCTGCCAGTTACCATGGAACCTGTTGCTGAAGGGGATACTGCTTATACCATCCTTCACCCAGACATGCCTACTGACATGGAGGACTTACAGAGATCCTGGATCCAGCTGAAGGAGCAAAGGGATACTTTCGAGGCTCATTACAAAGCAAGCCAAGAAAGAATCCTAGAACTAACAAAGCAACTTCACGAGGAACGAAATCTCAACTCATACCTCAACACAAAGAGGAAACGTCCATGGGAGACTTAAAACCTCATTCCTTGTAAGCCCAAGGGGCAAACAAATTTATTACTAATAAAAGTTTACTTTTTGGTTGTTTAAACAAATTTAAATCCTGCGGTCCTTGAAAACATTGCATATGCATTTACATATCATATCACTGCATCATAGGTTTCTTGTGCACAAGTTTCTTATCTTCTCGCTGTTTATTTCAGCAATGGCTCTTGAACAAACAGTTAAGGATCTCCAGGCACAAAATACACAGTTCCAAGAGCTGATCCTGAACTTGTCCAAGGGGCAGGATGAATTGAAGACACTGCTGGCTAAGAAGAAGAATCCTGAGGACAACAAGGATGATCAGCTGAAACAACTACAAGCTGAGATGACAGGAATGAGGACCCAGATGAATGACCAGGTGGCTCTTATTCAAAGTTTAGCTCAGGGGCAAGAAGAGCTAAGAACCTTTGTTCACAAACTTCAAAGTAATGGAGTCAGGAATCTAATTGTCAGTCAACCTCTGTTAAAGCAAGCTGATTTGGTTGAAAGGAAGATGAGGATAAAAGAAGGTAAGAAACAGGTTGCCATTGATTGGTCTTCAGTTGAAGAAGAAAGACCTGATAAGGTTAATCCACCTCAACACAAGAAATATAGAAGGAAGTTTATCAAATTCAGCACTCCAATGTCACAAGTTCTGCAATGCTTGTTGGAGATGAAACTAATTTCCTTGAAAAATCCTCCTCAAAATCCTAAAACTTCCTCTCCTCGCTATAATCCCAAGGCAAGGTGTGGGTATCACTCCAACTGTCCTGGACATGATACTAATAGTTGTTGGACATTGAAGAAAAAGATCCAAGACCTGATTGACGAAGGAATCCTAGAGGTTACTCCAGAAGGTCAAGTTGAATTCTACTATCACCCATCAGACACCGAAGCTGCGAGATAAGTTGCCCAGTGTAGCAAGAAAGGAAGTCTACCTATTCCTGTTGAGATATGGGGCACCTTGGGACATCCAAGTGGTAAATTTGATTTCATGGTGAAGTATACTGCTCCTCAAAGTTCACAGATTGCAATTGAGGACATTCAGCCAACTGGATGGGACAACATTTGAATTTTCATTTGTAATTTCTTTTGTGTGTTTGAACACTTACTATTATGTTAAACTTTTGTTTTCATTAATGCATTGCATATGTTTGTCTTGAATTAATCCATTCGTTCAACTATATTTTGAATTATGCTTCCTATTTCTATCTTGTGATATTTAACTCCTGATAAAGCTATAAGCCTGTAGAGGGAGGATGACGAAAACAATACCATAATATTAGGTAGTATGCTTTTGAACAGACTATGCTGACGATGTACAGGCATTGTTTCAATTCCTAAACAGTGGAGATATAAGGAAGTTAATCCCTAGTCAACCCTTTTGAGCCTATGAAGTAGGAGTTTGTATTCTCGCACAAATTAAAACCCTTATTCATAACCTGGGGCAGGGTAGTTACTCAGTTAACTCAAATATGCCAATTATATGTGTTGTACACAACTAATGATGGTTCTCTGTAATCATGAAACCTGACAGTCAATATCCAGCAAAAGAACAATTCACTAAGTCAAAACCTATGAAGGAGACTTAGTAAAACATTAAGACATCCCGCTGACTGTAACCTTGAAATAAGCAGTTCAGGCAAAAAGAAGGGATAATAATGTCAAAAGAGAAAAAAAAAGAGGTTACTATGAATCCTCACCAAAGAAAGATGACTGGATGTTCAAATAAATTTTTGGTGGCTGAACCATCATAAATGCCAGTGTTACAATACCGAACTTCTTTGGAACTTCAATGCATAAGTTAACTGAGCATAGGACTGAAGAACATCATGGAGATTGGGTTGGGTACAAATAAAATTTGAGCCTATATCCTTTGTTTCTTAAACCATGAACCAGGCCACGTTATAACCCTTTAAAAGTCCTAACTGAAGCATGGTTAGTTCGAAAGCATACTGTTACAAAAAGGTATCCTGACTCCTTTAGGGCTTATTATAAAACTTGAGTTAATATCACAGTTTTCACAAAAAAAAAAAAAAAACAGTCTTTCTAAAAAAACTTGTTTCAAAACTTCAAGACAGACATAAGCATTGCATTTTTGAATATATTTGTTTACATATACTTGAGTGTTTGATAAACAGAGAAACTTACAGGATGAATGTTCAAAGTCCTTCCGATAAACAAAGTTGCTTCTTGGATCAAAGGCCATGTATACAAAGGGGCATAATCATTATCTCCCAATCAAGGGGGCAGGCCATGATACTTCCTAACTCATTCGGGGCAATCAGGTCCAGATTCAACAATGCTTAATAGCCAGAGGGAACTCTCCTCGTACAGTTGAATTACCAAAGGTGACATTACAGAGTTCACAATGCCAGGGGCATATGCTTATGGGGCATTCTGCTTGTTTCTCTTGAGGTAGCTCATTACAGATACTTCCATTATGGGACAATTCATCCTCAACCAAGGGGCAATGCTTTCTCTTCAAATCTAATACCTGGAGCGTATATGGTCCATCACAATTTGAAGGCACATTCCTCTCATTGTATTACCTTGATATTGGATTCTCAGCTGAAACCATGATGGAAATTAATTGTCTATGCCAGTAGTATCAGATGGTGTCAATATCATATCTTCAGATCCAGCTATGAAGATTTCTGGGAAGGTATTCAGGAAAGTTATGGATTTCAGGAGCTCTAAATCCAATTGGTTATACACTCTCGAAATTGAAACGATTCTGTTTTCAAGTTCAGCTTTACTTTTCCCTCTGAATCCAGATTTACTTTTACCCTATTTACCTAAGCAAAAACATCCATTGGTTGTGTTTGAATGTATGTATGCTTTTGAATATGGTTGATGTTTACCAGAAATGCATAGATGCTTAACATGATTGATGTTTACCAGAAATGCATGAAAATGCAGTAATAGTATTTACTAAGGATGAACGAGGGAAGGATTTCAACGAAGCTTCGCCGGTTCATCTTTACAATACAGTCACAAACCCTCAGCAGGACAAATCCATCTTCATATAGTCACATCTCCCCTGGAATTTATATCCATCTCTTTTATCCTCATACGGATATTCGGGAATTTACTTTCCAATAAGGGTACGACAAACAAAGACGGAAGGTTATGTATACCCTACTATCCCCAGCAGACGGAAGGTTATATATACCTTACTATCCCCAGCAGACGGGAGGTTATATATACCTTGCTATCCCCAGCAGACGGAAGGTTATGTATAATATATTATCAAACAAGACGGGAACGAGTTCCTCATATTCTTCAGCAACAAATCGGGATTTATTTTCCTTGGCCAGCAGTTGTTATACGAAGATATCCAGACGCTTCAGGCAGCATCATATCATACATCATTTACATCATTTATAGCATACCATAACATACATATCCATAGATACATAATACATTACTTAAGTGCATCATACTATACATGCATACATAATGCATAAACTAATGCTACCATATAGAATGCTACCTTGTTTTCAGGTTAATTCTCCAGCAGACAAACTTCATCAATAACTTGTGACTATCAGGACTGCTTTATCCTCCTGAAAAGTTATCATTCCTCAGGATTGCTTTATCCTCCTGAAAGCTTCTCATACCTCAGGACTGCTTTATCCTCCTGCAAGCATACTGTTACTTCAGGATTGCTTTATCCTCCTGATAACTCATCACTACCTCAGGATTGCTTTATCCTCCTGAAATTATATTATTACCTCAGGACTGTTTTATCCTCCTGAAAGCATACTATTATCTCAGGACCGCTTTATCCTCCTGAAAGCCTCTTATACCTCAGGATTGCTTTATCCTCCTGAAAGCATATTATTACCTCAGGATTGCTTTATCCTCCTGAAAGCTTACTCTCTCAGGACTGCTTTATCCTCCTGAAAGCTTCTTATCCCTCAGGACTTTTATCCTCCTGAAAGCATATTATTACTTCAGGACTGCTTTATCCTCCTGACAGCTTCTTGTACCTCAGGATTGCTTTATCCTCCTGAAATCACATTATTACCTCAGGACTGCTTCATCCTCCTGATAGCTATCATCACCACCTCATGATTGCTTTATCCTCCTGAAAGCATATTATCATTCCCTCAGAACGTTGTTTATCCTTCTGAAAGCATACTACTACATCAGGACTGCTTCATCCTCCTGAAAGCTTATTATTACCTCAGGACTGCTTTATCCTCCTGACAGCTTGTACCTCAGGATTGCTTTATCCTCCTGAAATCACATTATTACCTCAGGACTGCTTCATCCTCCTGATAGCTATCATCATCATCTCAGGACTGCTTTATCCTCCTGAAAGCATATCATCCCTCAGGATTGCTTCATCCTCCTGATAGCTCATCACTACCTCAGGATTGCTTCATCCTCCTGAAAGCTTATCACTGTATCAGGATTGCTTTATCCTCCTGAAAGTTATCATCATTACCTCAGGATTGCTTTATCCTCCTGAAAGCATATCATCCATCAGGACTGCTTTATCCTCCTGAAAGCTATCATTATATCTTCATATTTTGGACTGCTTTATCCTCCAAGAAATGTATTTGAATAACTTTTCTCCAAGTGGCATCTTTAAGCCCACTCAAGCATATACAACCAAACATCAGTATCACTTTACGCACCGGTGAGTGCAAATTTTTGGGCTTTTGTGTTCAATCCCCTTCAACCTTCCAGGTCACGACTGGAAAATGTACCAATCTTACCCCTCAGGTTTCAGAAAATTGAACAGGGGCAGCTGTTGCACCCCAAAATTTGCCCTCACAATACAAGACTTTGTGTGCTAAGAAGGTTCACAAGGTTCACAAGATTCACAACACTTACAAGACCTTTCATGAGGTTCATGAAGTCTACAAGATACTTTATGAGGTTCACAAGGTTCACAATACCTCCCATGAGGTTCACAAGACATTTTATGATGGTTCACAAGGTTCACAAAGTTCACAAATAGTCAGAAGAGTTGACAATTCCCTCAGACAATGCACCTCCTAGGCAGTGCATCCAAAACTAGGGTTTTAACTTTAATCAGGCTAAATGAATTTCCAAGACTTCAAGTGAGCTTTATAACATCTTATATGTGTGTAAGAACCCCCATGACAAGTTTCAAGACTTTTCTCAAAAGTTTGCTCAGTCAGATGATCAGATAAGTCAAAATCAGTCAAAGCAGTTAAAAAGTCAAACTGAGGTCAACTGTGGTCAAACCAAAGTCAAACTTCATGATTTTTTGCCAACATCAAGTATATGAAGTAAAAGTCATCATTTGATCAAGGGTTGATCATGATTCATCAAGGAGATTTCAGATCATCAAGAATCAGGAGTTTCTAAATTAGGGTTTCCTTAGTAAAAGTCAACTAAACTTTGACCAGCCATAACTTTCACATGCTTCATCACCAAGTCTCCATCCAAAGCTCATTTTGAAGGAAATTTAATTCTATACAACTTTGTGTCTCACAAGCCAAGCCCAAAAATGCTTCATTTGGAAGGTATGAGCTAAGACATTATAGGTCCTTTTGAAAGTCAACAAAAAGTCAACAACTTCAAAAGGGCATAACTTGAGAATGGTAAATGATATGGACATGAAACCAGTGGGGCTGGTTAGAGGACTCTTCAAGATTTCCAAAATGTCCAAGAACACCCTCATACCATTAAAATTGAGGGATATGTGCCCTTGCAAAGTTGGGAAATTTTTGGTTGGTTTATGAAGAAAATGGAGGTCTAAAACTAATTTCTTCTAAATGGGCTTGCCAAATGATGACCCAATCCACACCAAAACATCATGCACGAAATTAAATTGATTTATTCATAATTTTATTCATTTTGTTTTTATTTATTATGATTTTTTATATTAAAAATCATTTTAAATTCAAATAAAATATAAAATAATGAAAATTTAATTTGATTTGGCTTCTAGAAGGTCTTAAATTATATTTAGACTTGATTGATACAAGAGTAATGAGAATCATCCTAAAATAGCAATGTGAGATCAAGAATATTCAAATTTTAAAGCAAATCTTTTTCAATCTTCAAATGATCCAAATATCCATCAAATTGGTGAAGTCTTCGACCTAATTCACTCACTCATATATAATGAACACTTAACAATTCACAAGCCACGATTTTGCAGCCTCCAAGAGTAAGTTTCACACTTCAAAAATTCAAGCAAAAAACTCCAATTCGGTTTGGCACTTATAGCCCTTTTCAAGACAAACCAAAGGTTGCAATTTGTTCCTTGAAGTTCAGTGATTGATTTTGGATCATAACATCATTCATTCATGCCCTAAATCGTGAAAACCGAATGCACTTTGTTCATGTTTTAAAAATTTTCGATTTGAATGATTTACACATTGTTAATGAAAACTAACTGTTGGTTTGTGTTTATGATGATGTTTGGATGCTTTCTGGATAAATTAATTTGATTTTAGGTCCAAGATGGAGAAATCACCATTGCTAGGGTTTCGGCCAAGCTCTTAGGGTTCCATGATAAACCTAAAATAAATGAATTCTAAGAACACAGCACAATCATGTGAACTCTGGGAATCATAATACACAAATTAATTTTGAGAAATTTCACTGTTTTGATGGTATTCCCAATTTCGTAGGTTTATGTTTTGAAAAATTCGCAGGAAATTGTGTAAGAAATTTTGCAGGTGATTTCGCAGGTAAAAGGTAGAAGAAGAAGAAGCTGCACGCGAAATTCCAGATTTGAATTGTGGTTTTAAAATATTATGATTTGGTTTCTGTTTTATTTCACAAGCGTACAATTTGTCCCAGTGGTGAAGCCAGCGCGTGTGTTGTTAAAGGGCAGGGGTTCGAATCCTGGTTGCAGCGTTTTTCTTATTTGTTTCCTTTTAACTGTTAGACTTAAAATATAATGATTGGTGTTGCTTATATTTCCAGATGCGCTCACCCAGCATGATTGGTAACGTGATTGTGTGTTTGTTGGTAAGGTCCTGGGTTCGAATCCCCCAGGCCTTTTGGTTTTTCTTCTTTTTTTTTGTGATTTTTCAGGATAAGGCATAAAACAAATTCTTCTCATCTCATTAGCACCTGCGCATGGGTAGCCTGGTGGTGTGTGTTGTTAGTGGCAAGCCTAAGGTGCTGGGTTCAAACCCCAGCCAGGTAAGTTCCAACTTTTTTTTATTTTATTTGTTTTGATTATTTTATTATTAATTAGAGATAATTTTGTATATATATATATATCTAAATAATTCAAAAAAATAATACATATGTATATCTTATATTTTCTAAATTCTAAAAATTATTTTCTAAATTCTAAAGTTAGTTTTTTTTATTATTATGTACTTAAATTATAATATATATATATATATATATATATATATATATATATATATATATATATATATATATATATATATATATATATATATATATATATATATATATATATATTTATTAACTTAATATTATTGATATTGTATATTAAATTATGAACCCTAATTTATTTTCTTAAAAAATCTCTAATCTTAATAATTTTCACAAAAACCCTAAATTTCTTTTATTTTAAAACTTAATCATATTTTATAATTTGTTTAAATCTTAGTTAAAATAATTAAAATTTTGTAAATACAATTATAATTAATCCTATTTTTCATAATATGTAAATATTATATAAATTATTTATAATATAATTTTGTATGTAAATAATTTCTATTATATGTTTAAAAATTGCTAATTAAATTTTAAATTATAATTTACTTTTTCATAATATGTTCATAATTTATTTAATTTGTTTATAATTTTAAATTTCATAATAATTGATATGAATAATTTCTTCTTAACCATTAAAAATTTTGTTTATTATAATATTTTTTGCTTATTATTACTAATCATGTTTATTACTAACCCCATTTTTTTTATTATTATGATCACTATTATTATTTTCACTAACCCAATTATATTACTTGTTTATTTTGCTTATTATTTCTATTTTGCTTATTTATTTATTTATTTATTTTGCTATTTATTTAAATTGCTTTTTATTATTGTAATTGCTCCTGGATGTAATTTTTTGTAATATTTATATTATTTATTTTTATGTCATGGTTAGTAAAATAGGGAGTGTAAAAACATGTTTGTATTTAAAAATTGAAATTAGGTCACTTAATATCAAGATAAATATTTAAATTGATACACTCACACACGTAAGTCGATCTTTGATCGCCATCTCACTTCCTTAGGGATACCTCTCATTGTTGCCTAATCACAAGGTCAAGTGGGGTGTATAAAGCAAAAGTCCCTCAAAAATAAAGTCATCTAGTCCCTTAACAATAAAAGATCAAGTCCCTTTTCGAATGTTGCTTCCATAATGATCTTGTCCCTTTCGAATAAAGATGATAGTCCCTCCAAAATTGCTTATACACCCTACAGTTGCCTATATTAACAGATGACCCTCATATGTCCCTTATATCCAAGGTAATGACTACTTATTCCTTAATAATAGGGATAATCTTACCATTTAAAGGATAAAGAACAGAAAGACTTAAACTTTAGGGTAGGTTCCTCATAGTTACTTGCTCACTATTTCAAAATAAATTTCAAATACTTCACAATTTCAAACAATTTTCAAACACAAGTTTTTTACGCATCCGTACATGGATCATTATCAAACTCTTATGAAAATTTCTATTCACACACTTCACATTTTCAAAAACAATTCAAAGTGAGCTAAGTAACTAAGAGCCCATGGATAACCATGGATGTAAAGGGTGCTAACACCTTCCCTTTACATAACCTACCCCCCGGACCCAAAAATCTTTTATAAGGTCTTTCCTGTTCTTTTATGCCTTTCCTTTGGATAAAATAAAAGTCGGTGGCGACTCTTGCTATCCGCAACATAACTAAAGTCAGTTCTCCCACCGTATTACACCTGGGTCTGATGGTTTTAATACCGAGCGAGGGACCCGTCGAGCAGTTGATCCTCAAGGTTCCGAGCATGGCGGGGTCATTGGGCAGTTGGGCCGCGAGATAGATATGGCCCAATTCTAAGGATTGAGCCAGTCCGAAACATTAATATTTCTAATATTAATAATATATTAAGTCATCCCCAAAACTCCACAAAACATCGATTAACATCATAAACATCATAATTCACAAGAAAACACATCAATTAAATTAAAATCGACTTTAGGGTGTTACAACTCTCCCCCACTTAAGAATTTTCGTCCTCGAAAATGTATCTGAAGCAAACATCATCAGATACGACTCTTTCATCTGGTCCTCTCGCTCCCAAGTCCAACTATCACCAGCTGGTCAACCCCACAATACCTTTACTAATGAAATCTTTTTACTTTTTAATTGCTTCATTTCTCCGCCATCTATCTGTACTGGTGAAACCTCTACAGTCAAATTATCTCTTACTTGGACATCATCCATCTGAATCACATGCGACGGATCCACAATGTACTTCCTTAGTTGGGACACATGAAACACATCATGCAAATTCGCAAGTGACAGTGGTAATGCAATCTAATATGCCACTTCTCTGACCCTCTGCGAAATCTGATACGGTCCAATGAAACACAGAGTGAAATTTTTGGATTTCAGAGCTCGCTTGACACAAGTCATTGGAGTAACCCTCAAGAACACATGATATCTTTCTTGAAATTTGAGTGCTTTCCTCTTCTTATCATGATAACTCTTTTGAAGACTTTGAGAAGTCTTCATTCTCTCCTGAATCATCTTAATCTTTTTCGTCGTCTCTTGCACAATCTCAGGCCCGAGCATAACACTCTCGCCTGACTCATACCAACACAATGGAATTCTACACCGCCTCTCATATAATGCTTCATACAGAGCCATACCAATACTCGCATGAAAACTGTTATTATAAGTAAACTCATTAATGGTAAATGACTATCCCATGCACCTCCCTGATCCTACACATAAGCCCTCATAAAATCCTCTAAAGATTGGATAGTCTATTCTGTATGACTGTCTGTCTGTGGATGATAAGAAAAACTCATCCTCAACTTAGTTCCCAAAGCATCTTGCAAACTCTTCCAAAATCTTGATGTAAACCGTAGATCTCTATCCGACACGATACTCGATGGTATCCCATGCAACTTCACAATCTCATCAATATACATCTCTGCTAGCTTCGACATGGAATGATTAATTTTCATCGGCAAGAAATGCGTCGACTTAGTTAATTGGTCAATAATCACCCAAATGGAATCATTTCCCTTCATCGTCTTCGGCAAACCTGTCACAAAATCCATAGAAAGGATATCCCATTTACATTCTGGAATACTCAACGGTTGTATCATACCTAAAGGCTTTTAATGTTCAACCTTCGATTTCTGGCAAACCAAACAAGCATACATAAACTCCGCAACAACTCTTTTCATACCTAGGGATGGCAACGGGTCGGGTCGGGTGCGGGTTTCACACTACCCAAACCCGCACCCGAAATCAACACCCGAACCCGAACCCAAACCCAAAGGTTATTCGGGTGGCAAAATAACACCCGCACCCACACCCGTTGGGTTCGGGTTTTTCCACCCAAACCCGAACCCGTAACAAAAACACAAAATTAATTTTTTTTTTCAAAAAATTTAATTAGTTTTCAATTTTATATATATATATATATATATATATATATATATATATATATATATATATATATATATATATATATATATATATATATATATTACTTAGTTAATTATAAGAAGGATTATAAGTTCTATTTACTACTATAATATTGTTGCTTACAAAATAAGATTTCAATAAAAATATTGCATACAACAAGATATTTTGCACACCCCTAATTATAATTAAAATTAAGGTCTTCAATATCTTAACATTATAATTAAAATTAAATTCTACAATCTACAATTAAAATTAAAATTAAAGTATTCAATTAAAATTAAAATTAAAGTATACAAATTAAAATTAAAATTAAAATTAAAGTCTAAACGGGTGTAGTTTCGGGTTTCGGGTGTGGGTTTCACACTACCCAAACCCGCACCCGAAATATCGGGTGACACCCGAACCCGAACCCAAACCCAGTCAAATCGGGTTTTCACCCGTTGACTCGGGTTCGGGTGCGGGTGGGGCCCGTGGGTTTGGGTCTGCCTGCCATCCCTATTCATACCCGACCACCAAAACAACTTCTGTAAATGATGATACATTTTAGTAGCACCAAGGTGAATACTCAACCGACTTCGATGTCCTTCTTCAAGAATACTCTTCTTCAACTCTAGAATATCAGGAACACACACGCGATTCCGGAACCTCATCATACCATTTTCATTAATTCAGAATTCTCCTTTGTTACCTTGGTTAATCAAAGTCATCTGATCAACCAACTTCAAATTCTTCTATTGTCCTATACGGATCTCTTCCACAATATCATTTGTCAATTTCGACATACCCAGCTTCACACTCTCAGGTGTAGCCTCACACAACAAACTCATGTCTCTGAACTGCTCAATCATCTCGAGTTCTTTCACCATCATTGTTGACATATGCAAATTTTTTCTACTCAAAGTGTCTGCAACCACATTAGCTTTACCAGGGTGGTAATTAAAATCAAAATCAAAATCCTTCAACATCTCTAACCATCTCCTTTTCCTCATGTTTAGTTCTTTCTAATCAAACAAGTATTTCAAACACTTATGATCGCTGAACACCTCAAATCTCGATCCAAACAATTAGTGTCTCCAAATATTTAACACAAAAACCACGACTGCTAACTCCAAGTCATGGGTAGGATAGTTCTTCTCATGAACACATAGTTGTCTAGAAGCATAGGCAACTACTTGACCATTCTGCATAAAAACACCACCAAGACCCATCTTCGAAGCATCATAGTACACCACAAAATATTCAGCCGGATTTGGTAAAATTAAAACTGGAGTAGTAGTTAACCTATTCTTCAACTCAACAAAACTCTTCTCTCAAGAAACATCCCATACATAAGCCTGGCCCTTTCGAGTCAATTGCATCAAAGGCAATGCCAACTTAGAGAAACCCTCTATAAAATTTCGGTAATAACCGGCCAAACCAAGAAAACTTCTGATCTCTGTAGCAGACTTTGGAGTTTCCCAATTCAACACAACATCAATATTTTAAGGATCCACATAAATTCCACCACTTAAAATCACATGGCCAAGGAAACTCACTTCCTTCAACCAGAACTCACACTTAGGCAATTTAGCATAAAGCTTCTTCTTTCTCAACACCTGTAATACAATCCTCAGATGTCCTTCATATTCTTCTCTTGACTTCGAATAAATCAGGATGTCATCAATAAAAACCACAACAAACTTATCCAAATACTCATGGAAAGTCCGGTTCATATACTCCATGAATACACCAGGTGCATTGGATACACCAAAAGGCATCACAATATATTCATAGTGACCATACTTTGTTCTGAACACTGTCTTCAGAATATCATCCGCTTTAACGATAATCTGATGATAACCCGACCTCAAATCAATCTTGCTAAAAATGCAAGCTCCCACCAACTGATCCATCAAATCATCAATCCTCAGAAGTGGATATTTATTCTTGATAGTCACCTTATTCAATTTTCGATAATCGATGCACAATCTCATACTACCATCCTTTTTCTTAACCAATAACACAGGAGCCCCCACGGAGAAACACTTGGACGGATAAATTTCTTCTCAAGAAGTTCTTCAAGTTGTTTCTTCAACTCGCTCAATTCAGAAGCTGACATCCTATAAGGAGCCATCAACACTGGACTAGTACCTGGTACCAAATCCACAACAAACTCTACTTCACGATCCGAAGGTAAATCGCGAATGTCACCCGGAAACACATCCAGAAATTAACGAAAACAGTATATTCATAGTGACCATACTTTGTTCTGAACACTGTCTTCGGAATATCATCCGCTTTAACGATAATCTGATGATAACCCGACCTCAAATCAATCTTTCTAAAAATGCAAGCTCCCACCAACTGATCCATCAAATCATCAATCCTAGGAAGTGGATATTTATTCTTGATAGTCACCTTATTCAATTTTCGATAATCGATGCACAATCTCATACTACCATCCTTTTTCTTAACCAATAACACAGGAGCCCCCACGAAGAAACACTTGGACGGATAAATTTCATCTTAAGAAGTTCTTCAAGTTGTTTCTTCAACTCACTCAATTCAGAAGCTGGCATCCTATAAGGAGCTATCAACACTGGACTAGTACCTGGTACCAAATCCACAACAAACTCTACTTCACGATCCGGAGGTAAATCGCGAATGTCACCCGGAAACACATCCAGAAATTCACGAACAACAGGTAACTCAACACTCGTCTGTTCACGGTCAACTTGCAATGCCCCTAACAAAGCAAACATCTGGGCTTCATCTACCAGTAGTTCATCCACTTGCTTCGCAGATAGAAACATCATCTCCCCATAATCACTAAACTCTGGAAACTCTACCATCCTTGCATAACAATTGATATTCACGAAGTTAAATTCCAATCAGTTCATTCCAATCACAACGTCCATGGCGCAAAGGAAAACACAATAAATCCATCAAGAAATCCTTACCATAGATGGTCAAAGTACACTTAAAACACACACGGTTAGTCGTAACTGAACCGCCAGTGGGCATCTCAATCAACGTATTACCATTCATAACAATCAAAGGCAATTTCAACCTGGTCGCACACTCAATCGAAATAAACAAATGATTTGCACAAGTATCAACTATATCAACCAATTCAACATCATTAATAAAACAAGTACCTCGAATCAAGTTATCTTTCTTTTGAGTATTTGAGCCACACAAAGCAAACACTCTACTAGTAGTCTGAGTTGTAGTAGCAACCTTCTTCGGTTTCTGGCACTGAGTACTAATATGTCCCTCTTCGCCGAAATTAAAATAAGTTGGTTCAACATTTGTACACTCATTCTTCATATGGCCCTTCTTAACACACCTATAACATCTTATCACAGTAGCAGTGCACACATCAGATTTGTGACCTGCTTCGCCACACTTATAGAACTTGAGAGAAGTAGAACCCGCTCCTCCACTTGGCTTCTTCCCATCATTACCCTTCGGCTTCCCCTTGTTAGTTTGAGCCACGTAAGGTTTCCCCCAAAGATGATCCTTGTCCTTCTTCTCACTCGCTTGCTTATTGTTAGCAGATCGAGCTCGACTATCCTCATCATATATTCTACTCTTATCCACAAGCTCAGCATACCTGTAGATCTGCTGACACCCAATCGCTTGCTTGATTTCTGGTCTCAGCCTATTTTCAAACTTCAAACACTTAGACACTTTAGCATCTTCACGGTTATAGTGAGGACAAAAATTCACTAACCTCTTGAATTTGGCAGCATACTCTGCTACCGTCATGTTTCCCTGCTCCAGTTATAAAAACTCAACTTCTTTCTTTCCACAAGCGTGTTCAGGAAAGTACTTACTCAGAAATTTCCTCCTAAACAAATTCCAAGTTATCGCAGCCCCAGGTCCTTCCAACCTCTGACGGGTATTATCCCACCAATCCCCAGCCTCTTCATCCAGCATATGGTTGCCAAACTGCACCTTCTCAGTATCAGAGCATGCCATAGTCCTGAAAATCTTCTCAATCGCCTTCAACCACTTATGCACGTTCTCCGGTTCATGGGAACCCTTGAACTTAGGTGAATTATTCCTCTGAAAAAACCCCAAAGCATGAAACTCATCCCAAACATTATTTTGCACCGTAGCTTGAGCAAGTGCAGCTACCACATCCGCAAGAGCATGATTTGAAGCCATTCTAAAAATCACCTACAACATCAAAAAACAACTTAACCTAAAAAAACTCAAACTCAATAACCGACACGACTGACAATGACACGACACGATCGGACAGACCGACCTGCTTTGATACCTCTAATGTAAGACCCTTTCTACCCAATCACAAAATAGGCAATTTAAATCAAATATCAGAGTAAAATTCGTAAAAATGGCATCACATTACTTCTTAAATCAAAAATCATAAACATCACATTGAGTCCTATCCCGTAACACGGGTTAATAAAATCATATATAATTTCATAAAACGCTATTCAATAACTACGCAGCGGAAAAACAAATATCATAATTCATATTTTATCAAAATAACTTCAAGTACTTAATCCCAACATCAATAATCATCAAAAGTATTCAAAGAAACAACATCTTAATTCATTTAATAAAATAACTCAAATGGAACCCAACCCCGATGTTACTGGACACAGAGAAGGACTCCACTTCTAACTAAACTCGGCGACTCTCTATCTCCGCGTTAAGCATGCACCAAGCTAACCTTGATTATCTGCAGGATGGCATAATAGACCATCACCAGAAGGAAGACAGGGTGAGTAAATTCACATTCAATAAAATAATATAGAAATAAGAATTTAAAACATCAACAACAACAACAGTTCATTTATAACTCATTTATACATATCCTCAAGTAAATCTCATCATCACACAAAAATTAAATCAATGAAAATCATGCTATGTCAAAACATCATAAACATTGCATCCGCATTCATCTTACATCATCATTCCTCATACTCACTCATGCCTTCATTTTATATACTCATACAACATCTTACTGTCGCTCCCCGGAAAAGACATTAAGTCCCCACGGTGCAAACGCGAACGGTCGGCGAAAGAGAAAGGGTTTAATAGAATAGAGTCGCCAGCTAGGCATTTTTATCCCGAAGGAAAGGTAATGCTGCATAAACCTGGAAGGGATGGATAAGACGGTTGCGAATCAGAGAAACTGAGAAAGGGGGTTGGTTACGACCTGGGAAGGTATTAGCACCCAGATCTCCCGTCTTACTCAACGGGATCCACGCTTACAAGATTGTGTTTAAAAGGGGTAAGTGTATGTGTTATCTGTGTGCAAAAGCTAGGGAGGGAAAATACAAGTGTCAGTGCAAAAGGTGAATTGCTCAGGAACTGAGGCTTTAGAAAGAATGCTAAAAGAGGGGGAAAACAAAGAGACTTTTGTTCGATAACTGTTAAGTTATGCCTACGTATCCTCTTGTGCAATGAGGAAGTCAGAACACCGTAGTTCGACTCAAAGAGACTGAAAATAAATTGACTGTGAACTACTTACTTGTCTATGCTCAAGCATATGAATCGTCTGGCTCGAGTGCTAACTGTCTTGCATTAGATGGAAAAAGCAAGTTCTTGTTTGTGAATGAGTGTGATGAGAAAAGAATCCCGAAGGAGACGATTATTGTTTGTTTTTGATGTTTTCAGTTTTTTATTGTTTTTGATGTTTTGCATAAGTTAATGAGCTTAAGCCTAAATCAAGGGCTTGTAAACTCATTATATCCTCCTTGATTAGGGATAATGAGCATACTTAAGTATGAGATAAGCATCTCAACTTAATTACCATGATGATGTAGGATTAAGATTATTAACCTACTTGTGATTATTTAGATGTTTTTGGGTTTTTGTTTAGTGTTAAGTAATGAGTTTAATCTCTAATCACAGATTAATGAACTCATTACACCATCCTAATAGAAGGATGATAGATGAGAACACTTAAGCTGAGGAAGATACCTCAACTTAATCCATGGTTAGGGATTAAATTCATTATATAACAAACCTTTATTAAATGGATTTTAATTAAAGGATGAGATTAAGAAGTGGATTTTATGGTTTGTAAGACAACTTGAGGGGGACTTGTCCATTAAACACTAGGGTTAGTCCCTCTTAACCATAAGGAAGAGATAGAACCCTAATGTAAGTACCAAGTTACAAGATAAAGTCTTAGTGATTATTAATGTGTTTTGATTAAGAAGTGTAAATAAATTAAAGGTTTAACACTAAGGATTAAAGTTATACACTCAATCCTAAGATAAGGATGCAGGCATAACCCTAATTCAAAGTCCTAAAGCTTTAAGAGTTTAGCCTCTGATTAAGAGATGAGAAGAGATACTCAAGGAGACTCAAAGGTAAATATTTAGGGGGGACTATACAACCCTAAAAGTTATCATTCTTGGATATCCTATGGTTTGTGAGGCTTAAGAGAAAGGATCTTCAAGGCCACCAATGGAAGAAGCAGATGAAAAGAGAAGGAGAAAGAAGAATAAGTTACTTACTTCCTGAAGAAGATAAGTAACTTGAAAGAAAGAAAGCAAGAAGGAGAGAGCATAAGTGAATCAAGTTCACTTCAAGGACAAGTAATAATGCATATGAAGAAATGAGAAGAAGTGGGAGGTGAAGGCAAATCCACCTCCCAAATAACTTACCAAAAGCTCTTGAAATGTTAGTATGAATGCATAAGATATAAAACAAAAGGAAATGAGATGCAAAAACCAAAGTAAGAAGTGAATATGCAATGTAAATGGCATATGAGATGATGCAAAGTCATACAAAATGCATATGAAGGATCATACAAGGATGAGATGCAAAGGAAGCATGTTTAGAAGCTTGAAAACACATGAATGTTCATGAAATGTAATGGATGCAAAGCATGCCAAAATTATGCAACAATGATCAAGAAATGTTTCAAACATGTCCTAAGAAGCCTAAGATGACATACAAAAGAATGGAATGGCATGTCAAGTTCATAAGTTCATGATATACAAAGAAGAATGCAAATGAAGATGCAAAATTAGGGTTTTAAGACAACATGAGATGCATATGACCAAAACAGAAGCATACACTGTGATAAAAAAATTGAAATTGAGCTCAAACAAACCCTAAACCTATACAAGATCACATCCCAAAGGAGAAGGTCAGAAGCTAATCCTAGTGAAAGTTATGAAATTTCTAAGTTAACTAGGGTTTTTGGGTGCTTCTAAAGGGAAAATACAAATCAAATTGAAAATGCAAGATAAAAATATGAGATAAATTACCTAGAAACTATATGCAATATATGAAACAATGCAAGAAGAACCAAACTCAAACTCATCATGGTTAGGCAGAAATGAATTTTTCAAGTTAGGGTTAAAAATGTGAAATTTAAGAACCCTAATTCAAATAAAATTGTGAAAATGTGATCAAACCTAAAAAGAAATTTGTATGGTGAGTTTGAAAATGTTTCTAAATGTTTAGGAATGCTTCATGGTTTTTTTGGTGATTTTTAGAAACCTAAATGCATATTTAATTAATTAAAATCAATTAATTAATTAGATAAAACATTTAAATATTTTAAAAATACTTTTTTAATTCAAAAAATAAAATAAAAAATGTTTTCAGGTTAAGAAAAATATTTAGAATAAAAATGCAAAGTTTGAGAATTTTTTGATGATTTTTGCTATTTTAAAATAAATGTAAAAGAAAATGCAAGAAAAATGAAATAAAATGCAAAGTATGAAGATCCAGTGGTCCAGATTCAAATGTGAGAGAGATTGGTTGACTGTGCGCGCGTTTCAAGGGCTGGGATTCACTCTGGGGAATTTTAATTAATTAAACCTAATTAACTAATTAATTATGGATTAAATCTTAATGGAGCAATATGAGCCATCCATATGCGCGCTAAGCAAGGATCCAAGGGCTGACATTCAAACCTGGCTAAACCCTATTAACAAACCCTAATCCCCTCAGGTGACCGAAGGAAGCTCCAGTCATCTTCTCCGGCCAACCCTTCAACCTAACTGCTTCCCTAGGCTATGAAACTTCACTAAAATCTCCAGAAATGATCATCAAACAACATAGAACAAGAATCCATCATCAAAATTCATTTATGTTCCACCAAAATCATGAATCGAAGCAAAACGGAAAAATACACAAAACTTTTAGAAACTAAATACATGCTTGATACTCAACCATTTTGAAAACTAAACACATCTCCATGATCAGAGAGACATATAGAATCATTTAAGAACTTAAAATGGAGGTTCTGGAAAAATTGTTCTTGATGATACCTGAGATGAAGCTTTCTCAATCTGAGCTTTCTGAACCTCTCCTTGGTGCTAATCCACCCCAATGAACTCCCTGAAGCTTCTGAAAGGCTTGGAATAAGTTTGTATGGCTTGGTTTTAGTGTTTCAATTCTGAATGTACAGAAATCGTGTTTTGGTTTGAGCTTGTTTCAGGCCATGGCAAGGGGTGGGATTTGATCCTTAGGTTGTGTGAAGTTGAATGGTGAAAGAAATTTTGAGGTTTGATGGTTGTGCTGAGAGATTCGAAGAGATGAAAGTTTTGGGGATTTTTTGTGAAACTCAACTTGTGGAATGATTCAGGCTCCAAGATCATATGAAATGAGGTCCATGATGCTTGCATGTGATGTCTTGATTGGTCAGAAGGTTGGTGGTGGCATAGTGTGATTGGTATGGGCAAGTTGCAAAAAAGTCAAAAGTGTTATACCACAAGCATGGGCCATGGCAGAAGTTGTTTCAAGGGGTGTCTGGCCTCAACTGAGTTCATGGATGGCCCTTGGATTGAAACATGTGAGCTGTAACAAGTGGATGAAGAGTTTCAATAGGTTTTGCAAATTTCCAACTTTGAGAATTTTGTGAAAATGGATTAATGAAACTTGCAATCCAAGGCACAATTATGGTCCAAATCCGTTGCACTATGTTTGTATGATGTTTAGAAGTCAATTGGAGGTCATGAAATGGCTTGAAACTTGGTTTTGCAAAAATCCCTCTTTGGCATGAACTTGAAAATTATAGGATTTTTGCCAACTTTGAAAGGCCATATCTTGAGTTCTAGGATGAATCAAGATATGTTCTTGTACATTTTGAAAATGGGAAGACATAATCTACAACTTTCATGCCCGAGAATTTTTCATTTGAAGCATTTTTGGTCATGAAAGAATAGGTTGAATATCTTTCCCAAAATGGGAAGTTTCCATTACAAGTCATTTCAAAAAATAGCAAGTTTGCATTTGGCTTAAAATTCTTCAATATTGTGAACTTCTAACCACTTCTAAGATCAACTAAAGATCATAGAGACTCAAAATGATGATGATGGCCCTTTGGTACCCTTGAGGGAGACCTCATATGCCCTGATTTTGACTTTACTTGCTCAAGAAGTTACCCAATGATCAGATGACTTCCACAGTGAATTTCTTCATCAAACTTGGTATACATGATCCTTATAACATATTAAGACCATTAGAAACAAGAATGGCCAAAAAAATTGGGATTAAGGCCTCTGAAACCAAAACCCTAATTTTAGGTCATCTATGCAGGAAATCTTCAGTCTGCCTCTATGCCTTTGCCATTCTTTGTGATCCCTTAACTTTCATGAACTTTGGGGAGCATATTATGATCATGGAACACACATGGACCCTCTTGGTAAGCTTCAAGACCTTTGGGATGGCTCAGATCACTTCTTGGATTAACCAGATCACAAACCCTAGATGCAGATGAAATGAAACTATGCAGTTGGATATGATATGCTTATGTAATGCAAAAATGAAAGATCACAAGCCATGATATGATATGCCCCTATTCAAGCATGAGTTAGTTGTGCAGTATGTAAGTGCATGGCTTAACAGACAAACAAGATAACTTGTGGTTGAATACCAAAGACAATCCAAAATTTGTACTCGCTGGGAAGAAGAAGAAAAGGGATATAAATTATAAAAGATAGTATAGTATGAGTATCAAATGAAAGCGATGGAGGATGAACATCGAGCAAAGGACGACTGTTAGGGGTAAAACGGTAAGCAAAGCAATGACGGGGACGACCATCATGCTGGGGAATAAAGAAACCGCGACGGGGACGACCATCGGGTAAGGAAATAAAATTCTTTAGGGATCAAAGGAATGAGGGAAACACTAACGGGGACGGCCATCAGGTTGAATAGTAATAAACCACGACGGGGACGACCATCGGGTAAAAGAATAAATGGAATAATGATGAGGGACGGTCATCAAAAGGTGAATGACGATCACCTAGCAGGGGACGGTTGCTGAAAATATCACGACATAGGACGAATGCCGGATAGAAAAGGTAAACGATGGGGACGGCCATCAGATAAGCATGATGAAGGACGATCATCAAGAGGTGAAGGACGATCACCTAGTAGGGTACGGCTGCTCTTGGGGATTATCGCAACATAGGACAAATGCCGGATAAAAAGATCAACGATGGGGACGACCATCGGATAAATGATGAGGGACGGTCATCATAAGGTGAAGGACGATCACTTAGTAGGGTACGACTGCTATTTATCACGACATAGGACGAATTCCAGATAGAAAGTTCCAACAATGGGGATTCCACTAGGGAAAGGATGAGGGACGGTCATCCAAAGGTGAAAGACGATCACCTAGCAGGGTACGGCTGCTGAAAATATCACGACATAGGACGAATGCCGGATAAGATAAAATTGTCTTGTTTATGTGGGGATGTAGACACGGACGAGTGCTTATGCTTTAAAATAGAAGGTATAAGTGTCTGACAGTGTGTATAGATCAAAGATGCGGACGAGCATCCCTGGTACCATGATACGAACGAGTATCGGTAGAAACAAACACTGACACATGTTTGAGGACGATGATACGAACAAGTATCAATCAGTTAAGCAAGGAACCCAGACGAGTGTCGAATCTGTTAAGGGGTGATATACACAAGATACGGACAAGTATCGAAGAATTTTGTATAAGTATGTACAAGTATGATCTGCTGGTGAAGTATGTGCAAGACACATATGAGTGTCAAAAGATTGAGCAAGGGTCACGAATGAGTGTTTTGACTTGCTGGGGAAATATGACACGGACGAGTGCCGAAAAGGATATGTACAAGTACGAACAAATATCTGTATTGAGAATGCAGAAGGTATTCTGGAGACCTTACTAGGGAAAGATGACATGGACGAGTGTCGAAAAGAGCATATATAAATATAAACAGGTATCTGTGTTTGAGAGTGCAAAGGGGATGCTTTCGCTTTTATCTGTAGGGGATATGAGTTTTATATATTGCTGGTGAAGTGATGATGGTATTTGCAGGTGACTAGCTCGAACCTGGCTCATGATCATGCAAATGTTTGATTTTTGCCGTAATTCTCCGTTTTAGACGGAATGCTACGCTTATTTTGGAGAAAAATGATGCGAATGCTATGATTATGCAAATGAGAAACCCGATCCGAGATCCGGATCCTGCAGGGATAAAGATCTTTGGTTTATCTGTCCGGAGGGAGAACTCAGCTAGGGAAAAAGATCATTGGCTGATCTGTCCGGAGGGAGAACTCCGTTGGGGATGAGGAAGTTTCAGCAACTCCGTTGGGGATGTATTTCAGGCATTGCTCTAATGGGAAGAGAATGGAAACTCTGTGGGGAAGCAATTCCACCGACTCTGCTGAGGACGAGAGAATCCTGATGGGGAGTAGAAAGTTCCTGACCACTTCGCTGGGGAAACAAGTCGTCAGGCGTTGCTCGGGAGATCTCGCTTGGGGAGGAGATAACTTCTGGGAAGTAATACGCTGGGGATTAATGAATTACTCAAGGGGAAATACTTCTCGTCAAGGAGTCCTGCTGATGATGTGATTGCTGGCTTGGCTGGGGATACTACTTGATATGCCCCATGTTGTGAAATGGTCTGCCTTGAGTACCTGCAACCTGTTAAACAAAGAAAACGCACAAGTGTCCCGAGGTATCCTTAATCAGATTCCGTCATAGGAGTTAGATTTGTCTGAGAGCAACACATTTCCTGCAAGCATTTATTAAAATGGCTCATATGTTTTATGCAAGTGTTGTATTATGAACTTTGGACATTTTGCAAACGAAACAAAAATGTATAAAACAAAGTGTGACTGAAAAATCTGATTTTATTGATTTGTGTGCCCTGAATAGGCGAGTACATTCAAAGAAGCGAATCCCCTGAAAGGAGGAGATTGTTGTAAATTGAGAAAATAAAAAGTGTTGGCAAAGTTTGAAGTTGACTCTCTGGTGAGCTCCCTTTGCTATGACCTGTATGACCTTGACGTTCTTCTTATCTTGCTTTCTGAAGAAGGTTGATTCTGACCGTCGCTTTGTCCTTTCGAAGCTTGCCATGTTGTGAGTGATACAGATAAATTCAGAATGCAATTGTTTGCTTATTCCCTGATTTTGCATGGATCTCCCTTTCGGGGTTTCAATCCACCGAGATACCCATTTTTTCCTGAGTTGTCCGATGTGGCTTTTCAACTCAACGGGTGTACATTTTTTTTTTAATTTTCCCTTATTTTTGCCCGAGTCTTTTATTCTGTTTTTGACTCGCCGGGATACCCTATTTTTGCCTGGACTTACATTTTGTTTTTATGTCCAGCGGGTCATTTTATGCGAAGTATTTTTTAACTGCATCTGAATTCACAAGAGATAGGAAATCCTCGCCATCCATAGTAGTGAGCATCAGTGCCCCACCAGAGAAAACTTTCTTTACTATGAATGGGCCTTCGTAGTTTGGTATCCATTTTCCCCTGTGGTCTGTATGAGGAGGAAGAAGTCTCTTCAACATGAGTTCTCCCACTTGGTATTCCCGAGGTCTGAATTTCTAATCGCAGGCTTTCTTCATTCTCTTTTGACACAATTGCCTATGACAGATGGCTGCTAATCTTTTCTCTTCAATCATATTCAGTTGATTGTATCGAGACCGGACCCATTCTGCTTCATCTAGTTTCACATCCATCATTACCCGTAAGGAGGGTAGTTCAACTTCAACAGGTAGGACAACTTCCATACCATACACAAGCTGATAAGGTGTTGCCCCAGTAGATGTTCTGATAGAGGTTCGGTACCCATGCAAGGCAAATGGTAGCATTTCGTGCCAGTCTTTGTAGGTGACTGTAGCGGTAAAATCATGAGTGTAAGTTATTATCTAACTTAACTCAAGGTAAACAGAGTCGCCACCGCGCTTTTATTTTATTCCAAATGGAAAAGGGAAAAAGAACGAATAAAACCTAATGAATCTAAAAGCTAAAAAGCTAAAAGAAACAAACAGAGAACGGGTAAGGGGATAGGTTACAAATTGGGAAGGTTTTACGCACCCAATTTGTCCGTGGTACTCCACGGGAGCCCTTTGAAATATTTACTGCTTTTTTGGTTTGAAATGGTTTGCTTGAAAAAAGATTGAAGAGATGAGAAGAAGAATATTTTTTAATGTTTTTGTGTTTGAAGAGACGAACGTCTCATGCCTACGTACTCACAAAGTGCAATGCGAGATCAAAACCCCGTAGTTCGTGGTACAAAATTTGAAAAGAAACAATGAGTTGAATTGATTTTAAAATGTAAAGATAAGTCGTCATTCTTTAGCGAATAATTCCTCTAGAAAGAATAAATCATATCTAAACATAAAAATGGTTAAAAGAAACGTGCACGAGGGCACAAAAACAATTGAATGAGGTTTGAATATTTTTTAAAGTTTTTGAGAAGAAAGTTTCGATATGCTTATGTAGTTTAGCATTTATTAAGAAAATGAAATGAAAAGGTAAAAACCGCTTGACCTAAGTCAAGGTTTGATTGCAAAAAATGTTTGAAGTTTGAAAACAAATAAGATTTTGAAAATAGGAAGGAGATTTGAAAATTTAAGAATTGGGAGGAGATGAAGTGACTATCCTAAGACTTGAAAATAAAAGCTAAAGGAAGAATGATCAAACCGTGTGGTGAACATTCTTTGAAACAATCGGATTTCCATCTTCATAAACAAGTGAACTCAATCGGAGCCAAAGTCTTCAATCCATAACAACTCAAGCAAAGGGATAGATCCTAAAATCTAAGTCCAACTCCAAGTCCAATGCTAAGGATAATAACCATAGTCCGAAATTAAAGTCACAAATCTTTTAGATGTTTAATCCTTTATTAATGTTTTTGTGTCCAAATGGACAAAAGAAAAATCACAAGCATAACAATATAAACATAAACAATATGATGAATGATATAAAAGCATAATAAGAGATATAAGGAGCGAGAGATTGAAATAAAGAGGATAAGGTGCGAGAGATTGAATTTAAATGATTAGTATATTAGTATTATAATAATATTTACATAGAAAATGGTTTGATGAACTTAATCAAACACAACTACAAAAAGAGAAACAAAATCGAGGCAACCGGATCCAAATGGATCTTATTCCGAATTCGGGATAAGTTTAGGTCTATGTTAAGCAATCGCCGAGTAATTTACAAAGTAATTACCCTACAAATGAGGCCGGCCACCACCAATTAAGGTGGAAAATATTTGTGCTAATACATGTTAGAGAAATGATATAATGAACCATTCTCCGAGAAGATGTCGCACGAAAAGAAAAGGTAATGGTCTAATATTAATCGAGATTTCACATTGAATTATCGAAGGCAACCTATCACGATCCCAAAGTATGGAGAATGATCCAAATGATCATTCATCCATAGATTTGAAATAATGAAGATTAAACATCTTCGAAAAACCAATAATCGCGAATCGGAGATCTCATCGACCAAAAGTAAAAATGAGATGAAAGAAAAGTAGATCTAACATAAAATCCACACAAAAAAACAATTAAAATATTTTTTAAATCTTTTCCAAAAATATTTAAATCTTTCAAATATTCCTTCAATTTTAAACAAACAAAACAAAAAAATAATAGAAAGAAAAAAAAAATAACTAGGGGAAGTATTGCGCAGGATTTGGTGGGGTAAAAAGAAATCAAATCCAAAATGCCCTAGGGCCCAAACCAAACATGTGAGTTAATGAAATAGTAAAAAAATGTAAAAAAACAAATGAAATAAAAGAAACATAGCAGCTTCTTCTTCAATTCGTGTGAAAACAAAAACGTAGAACATTGTTCATCACCTCTCTCAGATCTAAAAAAATCGCAGTGCACCGTCTTATTCTTTGTTCTCGATTTTGTCTTCTCACTAATCCCTCTCTCAGATCAACGATTGTATTTCCAACTCTCTCTCTCTCTCTCTCTCTCGATCTTGTCGATCTCTCTCGGTTCTCTCTCCTCAAATCAATTTGCTTCCTCCTTCTTTTATCCCTTCCGAAATCTGGATTTGAGCTATTAGTGGATGAACTGAGGTGTTGTTGTGTTGAAGGTGGAAGAAATGATGCGAGTACGTTGTAGCTTTGTGAGATTTGCGGGTTTAAAGATTTTCAATCGGAGAATCAATGAAGGAGCAAGGTTATTGATGAAGCATTGTAAGATTTGCGTTCCTTTTTTGTTTTAAAATTTCTGGTTGTAAAATAATTTGAAGCTTGGTATTGTGATTGGATTTCATTCTAGCAGAGTAATTTTAGGCTTTTTAAGCTTGCGAAAATGAGAAGGAGAAGCTTCAATTTATAGAAGGTGAGGTGAGGAAATTGCTGAGATTTGAATTGAATTTTGGTGTCGTTTTGTGATTTTTTGTGTGTTTTTGAAGTCATGAAGTCAGCGTGAGGTGTAGCTTGCCGGTGTGTTTGATCCTACGTTTTATGCCTTGTTGTGTTGCGTTTTGATGTTGGCCGATGTGTATTTTGCAGGTGCAGAACGCGTGTGTTTATGCTGCTGCAGCTTGCGTGGGGAAGGCTTGCAAGTTTGAAGCTGAAGTCTTGAAATGATGTGTATGGCTTGAGTGTTTTCTCGTGATGCTGCGTGTGAGATGGCGTGCGTGTTCTGACTTGTGTTTTATTCTCATAGTCGTTGCATTTTGGCTGCCTGTGAATGAGTTGTACGGCGTTAAATTTGTATGGCTTGTGGCTTTGAGCTGCTGGTGTTGAAGTTGTTTTGTTGCAGCCTGTGTACGGCTTGCAAGTTGTAGAAGTATGACGTGTTTGGCTTGGGGTCAGCAGCTAATGGTTTGGCTGCGGTTTGTATTTCGATGGCTGTTTTGAAGCAGGTATTTTCGTGTGCGTACGGCGTGAAGTCATGGAGCTGGGAAAAGTTGGAGTTGTGGCTGAAAGTTTGGATGTAGAGCTGGGCTATTGCTTTTGTGATGTTGTATACGGACGGCTTGCTGTTTGGCTGGGACTTTGTGTAACACCCCGATAATAATATAATAATTATTTAAATTAAGTTAATAATATATTTATTGATTTAATTAAATAATTGAATTATTATTATTATTATTATTATTTTGGAATAATAATTATTGGAATAATTATTTATTGGAATAATATATAAGTTGGAAATGAGAAGAATCCTATTTTTTTTTGGTAAAAAGGTTATTTCACGTGAAAAAGGGAAAAGAGGCAGAAAGGGCAAAAGCCAGAGGACGAAGGTTGAAGGAAGGAAAAGCTTAGAGCTCGGAGGCTACCGGATTAACTCAGGTAAGGGGGGTTTATCATCGGTTAAAGGGTATTATATGATAATATGTACTGGGTAGTGATAACCATTGGTTGTACCTCTAATTTGATTGATGCATGATGAGTTTGTGAAATATTGGATGAATGAAATTGAATGATAATTGAAAAGAATTCGTAGGAATTAGAAGAGGTAATGTTAGGATTGGTGAAGATGAATAGGATATGATTCGTGTAGATGAGGTGGACGATTATTTTGTGTAATCTGGACTGTGGAAGGTTGAATCGGATAGGTTTCGTAACAGAGAAAGCCATAGCAGATCTGAGAATTCTGGTTTCTGGTCATACGCGTATGGCACTAGGCAATACGCGTATGAGCTGGCTGGTACGCGTATGGAGGAAGCCTTACGCGTATGGGTGGAAAAGATGGTATTTTGAACGTAAATTGGTCTCTGTTGGTACGCGTATGGAGTAGGTAATACGCGTATGAGTTGAGCGAGGCAATGCGCAATACGCGTATGAGAGTGGGCGTTACGCGTATGGACTTGGTCAGGTTTGGGCAATACGCGTATGGACATGGGCAATACGCGTATGGGCAGAATTGTGATTTTTCTGTGCTACTGCTGTGCAGTTTCGGTTGTTTAGGCTGAGTGATGCGACTTAGCTGAGATATGATGTGATAGGGATCATTTCCCGTTGTTTTGAGTGGTAAAGGTATTAAGTAGAGTGTGCTAATACTGTGTTTGATTTTGTGGCATGATAGGATATGCTTTTGTGATTAATTATGTTGATAATGTGTGATAGTATACATGATGATGTGAATGTATACATTTGTGAATAGACTGTATTATGGCTTAGAGTGTGAGCATGTGTCTATTCTTGATTTTGTTGATGTTGCATTGCTAGGTGATTAGCATGCATATTGTGGCCTTCGGGTGGTAGCTAATTCCCATGGTGAGGAATTAGTGAGTAAATCATTTTGATTGTTGTTGATTGTTGCTTGCTAGGTGAGTAGCTTGCATGGCATGGCCCAATTGGGGTGGTAGCAAATTCCCATGGTGAGGAATTAGTGAGTGAGTCACGATGTCTCAAATGAGTGGGACTAGTGAGCTTGGTAGCCGTGCCTGGATTTGGACGGTGAGGTTGAACTATATGTTCACAACATAGTCGGTACCGCATGCATAGAGTCTCATTGCATAATGAATGTATGGCATATAATATGAATGGATGTATTCCAGTATTATATGTGTGTTGTGTGTTGCGTTGTGGATGTTGAATATGGTTGAGAATCTACTGTTGAGTATGATGTTTTGAACGGATATTGATGTTGCTACAGGCGTAGCCTGATTTGGGTGAATTAATGTGTTAATTACTTAGCATTACATGTTGTTTTATAATGCTTATTATATTGATTGAGGAACTCACCCTTACATCTATTTTTCAGGTAACGAGAAATGAGTTGAGTAGAAGCTAATGCTTGGAGTCTAGGGTAGTTCTTATGGGTCATGCTCTGATAGATGTAACATCGGGAGGGGATGTTTTAATTAATTTGAGATTGGCTGTTGAATGATTTTCATGTAGTGTGTTACATGTTTTACATTGATGTTGGATTTTATTCCGCTGCGAATTATGCAAAGGAACCTTATTTTGATTAAATAAATGAGCATGACAGGATGTTTTGATAATTGTTGTGAAATGATTGTGTGACACCCTTCGGGGCATAATTACTCTGATGAATATATTGTTATTTTAATTATAATAATTTGGGGTATTTAGAAGGGTGTTACATTAGTGGTATCAGAGCCTGGTCGGTCGTGTCGAGTCGTAATTATTCTGTTTCCCTTGTACGATATAGGTGTTGTGTAACCCTATCGGTATTATTTGTTTTAGTTGTTGGGTCTCAGAATAGAGATGGCTGGAAGGGGTAGAGATGATGCTGCGATTGCTGAGGCTCTGGGTATGCTAGCTGGAGTACTTGGAGGAAATCCGAATGTTATGGGAATGGGAGCTGCTCGTCAGTTGAGTGAGTTCCAGAAGAACAATCCTCCAATGTTCAAAGGAGCATACGATCCAGATGGTGCTCAGAAGTGGTTGAAGGAGATAGAGAGGATCTTCAGAGTAACTGAGTGTGCTGATAACCAGAAGGTCAGGTTCGGTACACATATGCTGTCAGAAGAAGCCGATGATTGGTGGGTTGCTACCCGCACTGAGTTGGAAACTGCTGGAAATGCTGAGATTACTTGGGCTGTGTTCAGAGAGAGATTTCTGAGGAAGTATTTTCCCGAGGATGTCAGAGGAAGGAAGGAGATAGAGTTCTTGGAATTGAAGCAGGGTAACAGGTCTGTTACGGAATATGCTGCTAAGTTCACAGAACTGTCGAAGTATTATACTCCCTATACTGAGGCTGCTGGGGAATTTTCAAAGTGTGTGAAGTTTGAGAACGGGTTGCGTCCCGAGATCAAGCAGGCTATTGGATATCAAAGGATTAGAGTGTTTTCTGATTTGGTTGACTGTTGCAGGATTTTCGAACAGGATTCCAAGGCCAGAGCTGAGAGCTATCAGCAGAAGGTTGATAGAAAAGGTAAGAATCGGATTGATCGTGGAAAACCGTATGCAGCTGGCAAAGGTTTTCAGAGGCAGAGTGGGATGAAGAGGCCTAGTGGGGGAGACTCTAGTGCTCCTGTTAAGTGTTACAGATGTGGTCAGGCTGGACATCGTATCCATGAGTGTACCAGTAGTGAGAAGAAGTGTTTCAAATGTGGGAAAGGTGGTCATTTGGCTGCAGATTGCCGGTTGAAGACTGTGACTTGCTTCAACTGTGGAGAAGTGGGTCATATCAGCCCACAGTGTCCTAAGCCGAAGAAAGAGAATCAGTCAGGAGGCAAGGTTTTTGCTCTATCGGGTTCTGAGACTTCTGCAGATGATCGTTTGATCCGAGGTACGTGTTATATTAATGGCTTTCCTCTTGTAGCTATTATTGACACAGGTGCGACTCATTCTTTTATATCCTTGGATTGTGCTGTGAAACTTAAGTTAGAGATATCTGAGATGCGGGGTAGTATGGTGATTGATACTCCTGCGAAGGGTTCGGTGACTACTACTTCGGTTTGTTTGAGATGTCCTTTGAGTATTTTTGGTAGAGACTTTGGGATAGACCTTGTGTGTCTTCCATTAGTGCAGATTGATGTTATTCTGGGTATGAACTGGTTGGTGTTTAACCGAGTTTATATTAATTGTTTTGATAAGACTGTGATATTTCCTGAGGATGAGGAAGGAAAGAGTTTGTTTCTGTCAGCAAGACAAGTGAGTGAGGAAGTGGCAGATGGGGCAGAGTTGTTTATGCTGTTAGCGACCTTGGAGGCTAAAGATAAACTAGTGATTGGCGATCTAGCGGTGGTGTGTGATTTTCCTGATGTGTTCCCGGAAGAGGTGAATGAATTGCCGCCAGAGCGTGAAGTTGAGTTCTCGATTGACTTGGTACCTGGTACTAGACCGATATCGATGGCTCCTTATCGTATGTCTGCTGTTGAACTAGCTGAATTGAAGAGTCAGCTGGAAGATCTGTTAGATAAGAAATTTATTCGTCCGAGTGTGTCACCGTGGGGTGCACCAGTGTTGTTGGTTAAGAAAAAAGAAGGTACTATGAGGTTGTGTGTGGATTACAGGCAACTGAATAAAGTGACGATCAAGAATCGGTATCCTTTGCCGAGGATTGATGATTTAATGGATCAGTTGGTTGGTGCGAGAGTGTTCAGCAAAATAGATTTGAGATCGGGATATCATCAGATACGTGTGAAAACTGAGGATATTCAGAAGACTGCCTTCAGAACAAGGTATGGACATTATGAGTATTCTGTAATGCCTTTTGGTGTGACTAATGCACCTGGAGTATTTATGGAGTATATGAATAGGATTTTCCATCCGTACCTAGATCAGTTTGTTGTGGTGTTTATTGATGACATTTTGGTGTATTCGAAATCTGAAGAAGAGCATGCTGAACATTTGAGAGTGGTTTTAGGAGTTCTGCGAGAAAAGAAGTTATTTGCTAAACTGTCTAAGTGTGAATTTTGGTTAGAAGAAGTTAGTTTTCTTGGTCATGTGATTTCCAGAGGTGGTATTGCTGTTGATCCTTCTAAGATAGAAGCGGTGTCTAAGTGGGAAACTCCTAAGTCTGTTACTGAGATTCGAAGTTTCCTTGGTTTGACCGGGTATTATAGGAAGTTCATTGAGGGATTTTCTAAGTTGGCGTTACCGTTGACAATGTTGACTAGAAAGGGGCAAGCGTTTGTTTGGGACTCAAAATGTGAAGAAGGTTTCCAAGAGTTAAAGAGAAGGTTAACTACTGCTCCTATCCTGATATTACCGAGTTCGTCGGAACTATTTGAGGTTTATTGTGATGCTTCATTGTTGGGTTTAGGTGGGGTGTTGATGCAGAATAAGCAGGTTATAGCTTATGCTTCGAGACAGCTAAGGGTTCACGAGAGGAATTATCCGACACATGATTTAGAGCTGGCAGCTGTGGTATTTGTTCTGAAGTTATGGAGGCATTATTTGTACGGTTCAAGATTTGAAGTTTTCAGTGACCATAAGAGTTTAAAGTATCTGTTTGATCAGAAAGAGCTGAATATGAGACAGAGGAGATGGTTAGAATTTCTGAAGGATTATGATTTTGGTTTGAATTACCATCCGGGTAAAGCAAATGTAGTAGCTGATGCATTGAGTCGGAAATCATTACATATGTCTATGTTAATGGTTAAGGAATTGGACTTAATTGAGCAGTTTAGAGATCTGAGTTTGGTGTGTGAGAGTACTCACAATAGTGTTAAACTGGGAATGTTGAAGTTAACGAGTGGTATTCTGGACGAGATCAGAGAGGGTCAGAAATCCGATGCACTTTTGGTTGATAAGTTGACTTTAGTGAATCAAGGTCAAGGTGGTGAATTCAGAGTTGATGAGAATGGTATTTTGAAATTTGGTAGTCGGGTGTGCATTCCGGATGTTACAGAACTTAAGAAGAGTATCCTTGAGGAAGGACATCGTAGTGGCTTGAGTATTCATCCTGGAGCTACGAAGATGTACCATGATTTGAAAGGGTTATTTTGGTGGCCGGGAATGAAAAGAGAAATTGCAAGTTTTGTGTATTCTTGTTTGACTTGTCAGAAGTCGAAGATTGAACATCAGAAGCCGTCTGGGCTAATGCAACCGTTGGCTATTCCAGAGTGGAAGTGGGACAGTATCAGTATGGATTTTGTTTCTGGTTTGCCGAGAACAAGTAAGAATTTTGAGGCTATATGGGTGATTGTGGATAGATTGACGAAGTCGGCTCATTTCATTCCGATCAGAATGGATTATCCGTTAGAGAGGCTAGCTGAGTTGTATATTGAGAAGATTGTAAGTTTGCATGGTATTCCGTCTAGTATTGTTTCGGACAGAGATCCTAGATTTACATCGAAGTTTTGGGAAGGTTTGCAGAAGGCTTTGGGAACTAAGCTGAGATTGAGTTCTGCATATCATCCGCAGACTGATGGTCAGACTGAGAGGACGATTCAGTCACTAGAGGATCTTTTGAGGGCTTGTGTTTTGGAAAATGGAGGTGCTTGGGATTGTTATTTGCCTTTGATTGAGTTTACCTACAACAATAGTTTTCATTCGAGCATTGGTATGGCACCGTTTGAAGCTTTGTATGGTAGGAGATGTCGGACACCTTTATGTTGGTATGAGTCCGGTGAGAGTGCTGTGGTTGGACCGGAGATTGTTCAACAAACTACGGGAAAGATTAAGATGATTCAGGATAAGATGAGAATTGCTCAGAGTCGTCAAAAGAGTTATCATGACAAGAGGAGGAAGTCACTTGAGTTCCAAGAGGGAGATCATGTGTTTCTTCGTGTTACTCCGATAACTGGTGTTGGTCGAGCCTTGAAGTCGAAGAAGTTGACACCTCGATTTATTGGTCCTTATCAGATTTTGGAGAGGATAGGAGAGGTAGCCTATCGTATCGCTTTACCGCCGTCGCTTGCGAATTTGCATGATGTTTTTCATGTGTCTCAGTTGAGGAGATACATTCATGATCCGTCGCATGTTGTCCAAGTAGATGATGTACAGGTGAGAGATAACCTGACTGTTGAAACATCACCTATGAGGATCGAGGATCGAGAGTTGAAGCAGTTGCGGGGTAAAGAGATTGCCTTGGTGAAGGTAGCTTGGGGAGGACCAGCAGGTGGCAATGTGACTTGGGAACTGGAGAGCCAGATGAAGGAGTCTTATCCGGAGTTGTTCAATTGAGGTATGTTTTCGAGGACGAAAACTCTTTTAGTGGGGGAGAGTTGTAACACCCCGATAATAATATAATAATTATTTAAATTAAGTTAATAATATATTTATTGATTTAATTAAATAATTGAATTATTATTATTATTATTATTATTTTGGAATAATAATTATTGGAATAATTATTTATTGGAATAATATATAAGTTGGAAATGAGAAGAATCCTATTTTTTTTTGGTAAAAAGGTTATTTCACGTGAAAAAGGGAAAAGAGGCAGAAAGGGCAAAAGCCAGAGGACGAAGGTTGAAGGAAGGAAAAGCTTAGAGCTCGGAGGCTACCGGATTAACTCAGGTAAGGGGGGTTTATCATCGGTTAAAGGGTATTATATGATAATATGTACTGGGTAGTGATAACCATTGGTTGTACCTCTAATTTGATTGATGCATGATGAGTTTGTGAAATATTGGATGAATGAAATTGAATGATAATTGAAAAGAATTCGTAGGAATTAGAAGAGGTAATGTTAGGATTGGTGAAGATGAATAGGATATGATTCGTGTAGATGAGGTGGACGATTATTTTGTGTAATCTGGACTGTGGAAGGTTGAATCGGATAGGTTTCGTAACAGAGAAAGCCATAGCAGATCTGAGAATTCTGGTTTCTGGTCATACGCGTATGGCACTAGGCAATACGCGTATGAGCTGGCTGGTACGCGTATGGAGGAAGCCTTACGCGTATGGGTGGAAAAGATGGTATTTTGAACGTAAATTGGTCTCTGTTGGTACGCGTATGGAGTAGGTAATACGCGTATGAGTTGAGCGAGGCAATGCGCAATACGCGTATGAGAGTGGGCGTTACGCGTATGGACTTGGTCAGGTTTGGGCAATACGCGTATGGACATGGGCAATACGCGTATGGGCAGAATTGTGATTTTTCTGTGCTACTGCTGTGCAGTTTCGGTTGTTTAGGCTGAGTGATGCGACTTAGCTGAGATATGATGTGATAGGGATCATTTCCCGTTGTTTTGAGTGGTAAAGGTATTAAGTAGAGTGTGCTAATACTGTGTTTGATTTTGTGGCATGATAGGATATGCTTTTGTGATTAATTATGTTGATAATGTGTGATAGTATACATGATGATGTGAATGTATACATTTGTGAATAGACTGTATTATGGCTTAGAGTGTGAGCATGTGTCTATTCTTGATTTTGTTGATGTTGCATTGCTAGGTGATTAGCATGCATATTGTGGCCTTCGGGTGGTAGCTAATTCCCATGGTGAGGAATTAGTGAGTAAATCATTTTGATTGTTGTTGATTGTTGCTTGCTAGGTGAGTAGCTTGCATGGCATGGCCCAATTGGGGTGGTAGCAAATTCCCATGGTGAGGAATTAGTGAGTGAGTCACGATGTCTCAAATGAGTGGGACTAGTGAGCTTGGTAGCCGTGCCTGGATTTGGACGGTGAGGTTGAACTATATGTTCACAACATAGTCGGTACCGCATGCATAGAGTCTCATTGCATAATGAATGTATGGCATATAATATGAATGGATGTATTCCAGTATTATATGTGTGTTGTGTGTTGCGTTGTGGATGTTGAATATGGTTGAGAATCTACTGTTGAGTATGATGTTTTGAACGGATATTGATGTTGCTACAGGCGTAGCCTGATTTGGGTGAATTAATGTGTTAATTACTTAGCATTACATGTTGTTTTATAATGCTTATTATATTGATTGAGGAACTCACCCTTACATCTATTTTTCAGGTAACGAGAAATGAGTTGAGTAGAAGCTAATGCTTGGAGTCTAGGGTAGTTCTTATGGGTCATGCTCTGATAGATGTAACATCGGGAGGGGATGTTTTAATTAATTTGAGATTGGTTGTTGAATGATTTTCATGTAGTGTGTTACATGTTTTACATTGATGTTGGATTTTATTCCGCTGCGAATTATGCAAAGGAACCTTATTTTGATTAAATAAATGAGCATGACAGGATGTTTTGATAATTGTTGTGAAATGATTGTGTGACACCCTTCGGGGCATAATTACTCTGATGAATATATTGTTATTTTAATTATAATAATTTGGGGTATTTAGAAGGGTGTTACACTTTGGATGCGGAAGCTTTGTGTTGCTGGGAAAGCTTGCTGGCTTGGTGGCTGTTGTTGATGTGTTTGGTGCAAGATAAGTTGCGTGCGTGACGTTCACGTGTGGTGTTGATACCACTTGCATTTGCGTGAAAATCACGTGTTGTTGATGGCTTCAAAGTGATGTAGTTGGCTAAAGAAAAAATCACATGGGCTGCATAACTTGTTTCTTTAATTTTTACTATTATTTGGGTATATAAAAATAAACGGGCTCTATTTCTTTTCATATTTTTTTGAGAAGATTCTTTTAATAACTATTTTGTGTGACAAATGGTTTAGAAATAAAAAAAAAAAGAAATGGGCTTATATAAAAAAATAAAAATGTACTTAAGAATGGATAATAAAAAAAATGGGATTCTAGAAATAATAAAAAAATGGATATATGAAATAATGAATATTTTGTGAAATGGATAAAATTGAAAAAAGGTTATTGAATACGGATAATCGAGAAAAAATGGAAGAAAGGATGGTCATTGGATAAAAATGGATAATGGATATGGAATTGATTATTTAGCCCACGACCAACTCCTGATTTTCCTCACAAGCCACTGATTAGAATGAAAACAGCCATTATTGAACCACTGAATAATTCATAGCATTGAGCCACAACCACTTGAATCCTCTGAAAATTGCCCAGATTATTTGAGGAAAATAAATCCACAAACAAATCACTGATGAACTGATGAACATTGAAGATTCGAACCAAACTTCGCACAAAACACTGTCTGATAACTGATGACTTTCACACACAACACAACTTGAACTTTGAAAACGCATTGTCTGATGAATAGACCACTGGCACACATAACTTGCAATTGAAACAATCTTTTGATAGTTTGACCAAGATTAGGTCAAACGTCCATCTGAATCGAATTGTGACTGAACAAACGCATCTGAATTGAAATCACTCCCCTGCATTTTAAATCCTGCAACACAGAGAAAAGAAGAAGCAGACTGCAACATATTTTTTGGCATTTTGGTTAGAGGTTAGTAAATATAAACAAATAACGGCAATTAAACATGGTGATCCTCTGCAAGGCATAGACCTGCACCTAAAAAAGGATAAACAAACAGTGTGTGATCTTGTTTGTATGCGAAATGTCGATGAGATGCGAAAAATCTTAGGGTAAAAAATTAGGGTATGACAGATGCCCCTATTTAAGTTTCTTCAATCCAGAGATAATGAAGATTGAAATCTTCGTTTCGACAAGATGGAAGATACTTAAATATCCAAAAACCCAATTTTTGATCCTAAGATACCAAAAAATGGAATGAAATGAAATGAAACAAACGATATGAAGATGATATGGAAATGATATGAAGCATATGAAAATGTTATGAGAATATTTATGAGATGATATGAAATGTATATGAAATGCAGAGAAATCCGTGAGGGATAAGACGACACATGAAAAAGAATAAATGCTGAGGATAAGGAGCATAAGAACTCCGACGGGGAAAAACAACATGCTAGAGACCATCACAAGGCTTAGCCTAGATGAAAATGTCCAAGAATGGCAATTGGACAAAAAGGATCACAACATCCAGGAATGGCACTGAATGAAGTGAGAAAAGTCCCGAAAAAGTACACCAGAAGCATCCAAAGATGACATTACTGACTTTACTAGGGATATCCGAGAATGGCAATCGGAAAAAGGTAATCACAACATCTGAGAATAGCAATCATATAAAAAGTAAATCACAACATTCAGGAACAGAACTGAATGAAATGGGAAAACCTCGGGAAATTACATCAATTCAATGATAACTCCAATCATTGAAATCCGAGAATGGCAACCGGACGAAAAGTGATCACAACAACCAAGAATAGCAATCAGATGAAATGTGACTCACAACATTCAGGAACATAACTGAATGAGATGGAAAAAGGTCCGGGACAGTACATCAAATCAATGATGACTTCACTATGGACATCCGAGAATGGCAATCGGAAGGAAAGTGATCACAACATCCAAGAATAGCAATCAAATGAAATGTGACTCACAACATTCAGGAACAGAACTGAATGAGATGGAAAAAGGTCTAGGACAGTACATCAAATCAATGATGACTTCACTATGGACATCCGAGAATGGCAATCGGAAGGGAAGTGATCACAACATCCGAAAATAGCAATCAGATAAAATGTGAATCACAACATTCAGGAACAGAACTGAATGAGATGGAAAAAGTCCAGGACAGTACATCAAATCAATGATGACTTCACTATGGACATCCGAGAATGGCAATCGGATAAAAGGGTGTAATATATGAGAAGACACAACAAGTAGGCGAAGAAAAAGTTTTGGAGAGACAGACAAATGCCAAGTAAGTTGGACTTTAATCAAAAAGTAAGAAGTTGAAAACAAAAAGACTTCGAGAAATGCATATGAGGACTAAAACACTCAGTATGTAGACATTTACAAAAATGGGGACTAAACCACCCAAGAACACGCATAATGAGGACTAAAACACTCAAATATGCAAATGTAAACCAGACTGGGGAATAACACACCCGAGAAAACGCATAATGAGGACTAAAACACTCAAATATGCAAACATAAACAATACTGGGGAATAACACACCCAAGGAGATAATATGAGAGAAAATGCTGACAACCAGTTTAGACTCTTAGAGGAGTGGAAAAGAAAGGAAACTGATTCCTCAACACAGAGATCACTGCCATTCTGCTCGAATATTAGAGATGCTACTGCTGAACAAATCTCTGTCCCCACTAGTAAACTGATACCAATTTGAAAATCTTTTGAGAGAAATCATGTAAAGCTGCTTGGGGATTCTTGAAGAAAAATTGCCCCAAGTTCAATGACCGATGAAGGTAAACTGATAATGGATTCAGTTCTTGACTACTGCTGGAGAAAATAATCATATCTTTGAAATAACTGTTGAGAGAATAAACTGATCATGGCTTCAGTTCTTTGAAATGAATGTTGAGAAAACAAACCCAGTATGAAATTTGCAAAGAATCTTCTGACTAACCAAATCTGAGAATAACTTGCGCTGAGCAACAACTCTTGAACCATAGGAACTGAGAAGAACTTCCCCCTTGGTAGGATCACCGACCAAGTATCTTAACTGTTTGAAAATTCCTTGATGAGGAAAATTTATTTGCAAATAAAAAGTGTTTGTACAAACCTGGTAATTTTAATGCAAAGTTTGAAATCAAGAATCATTTTTTTTGAATGAAATTTATTGATGTAAAGTAAATGAAAACATTGTCAAAACACGACGGTTGAGACAAAAATTAAAGATAAAGAAAAGGTAAGAAACAAATGATTGGTAAAGAACTTGGGAGTCAGTTTACGCAACCTCGTTGTAGTATGCTTTTCAAAAGAAACCTGGATTCAATTAGGACTTTTGAAGGTTGTAACGTGGTCTGGTTTACGGTTTATGAAACAAAGGATATAGGCTCAAAGTTTATTTGTACCCAACCCAACTTCGTGATGAACTCCAGTCCTACATTCAATTAATTCAGCCTATGCATTCAAGTTCCCAGAAGTTTAGGATTACACAGATGAAGATGGTTCATAAGCCAAGAGATTTTGAGATAGCAGTCATATCTTCCTTTTTGTTATTTCTGGTGAGGACTTTGGTCAACTCAACTTACTTTTGCTGTGGATTTTGATGACCTCTTGACAAATCTCTCTTTTTATTATCCCTAACTTTTTCCTGAACTGTGTCATTTAAACTTACAGTCAGCGGGATGCCCCAGTTTTTGCCTATGTCTCCTTCATAGGTTTTGACTTAGCGGGCTCTGATTTTTTTCAATAATTTTTTGTAATATCATTTTTTTTAAAGATAATGACTGCATGACTTAATGATTACGACGAACCATCATTGGCTTTTGAATTGAGAAACATCTTCAACACTTCTTTGATGTGTATGAAGGAAAGCTTGAGATTACAACCTTTATTGAAAGGTATCTTGAATGATTCTCTATTACTTGAATGCACATTCGAATTAATTGAGAACTACCCAATCCCGGGTTGAAATTGCGGGTTTTTTCGAATAGAAAGAAACTCCAACTTCAAGGCTCAAAGGGGTTGATAAGGGATTAACTTCCTTATTTCTCCGGTGTTTGAGATTTGAAACAATGCCTGTATATCATCAACCAAGTTTCAAATGAAAGCATATCGACAACAATTATGGATATCTCGTTTTCATCATCCTCCCTCCAATCATCATAAAAGCTTGAGAAAAGAAAATGAAATTGAAATGTAAAGCATAAAGATGCAAATAGTAAATGAAATTAAATCAAAACAAAGCAATGCTCATTTCATTAAAACCAACATGAAAGTACAAACAAGATTTAAAAGCAAACAAGTCAATACAATTGAAGAAAAATTGCAAACATAAAGAAACAATGGCCTAGTGATCCATCAACAACAAGGATGAGTTGTCCCGTCTGAGATTCTGGCCTTGAAGAAAATGTAACTGTTGAATTCTTCTAGAAGATTCACTTCTCGAGCTTCGGCAAAGGATTGTTGATAACATTGGGATTAGTGTCATTAAAGTAAATGATGTTGTTCCTGATAAGTTCTTGCACTTTAGCTTTCAGTGCAAAGCAATGTTCCAGGTCATGACTAGTTCCACCTTGATGAAACTCGCAGCGAAGATCCGATCTATAACCAACCGGAAGAGGATTTGGAACATGAGACGGAGGTCTAGTAGTAATTAAACCACTCTTAATCAAGGAAGGAAACAACTCAGTGTAAGGCATCGGGATAGGGTCAAAGTTTGTCCTATTGCGATACTGATTTTGTCCAGCAGCAGGATGAGGAGCCTGAGCTTGAGCTCGAATTTGAACTTGAGCTTGAGCTGGTTGAGCTTGACCTTGAGTTTGAGCAGGTTGAGTTTTAACAACAGGAGCAACTGCAACTACATATGGTTGAACATATCGTTGTTGCGGGTGATAAGGCCTCCTCTCAGTTGAAACAACATAAGCATCACCATCTTTTCTCTTGTGAAAGTTCCCAAAAGACTTTCTTGCAGCATTAGGAGACTCAGAATTGGTAATCTTACCTTTCTTGATACCTTCCTCTAGTCTTTCTCCAATTGTGACTAGATCAGAAAAACCAGATGAAACACTTCCTACCATTTTCTCCCAAAAGAACGGTTGAAGAGTGTCCATGAACAAACCAGTTAATTCCTTTTTGGGCAAAGGTGGTTCCACTTGAGCAGCTAGCTCTCTCCAACGCTGAGCATACTCTTTGAACGATTCTTTCTCTTTCTGTGACATGTTTTGAAGTTGACGACGATCAGGAGCCATGTCCAGATTGTACTTATACTGCCTTACAAAAGCATCAGATAAATCTTTCCAGCTTCGAATGTGACTTTTCTCAAGTCCAACATACCATTTCATAGAAGCACCACTCAGACTATCTTGAAAACAATGAATAAGCAGCTTGTCATCCTTAGCATGCGCAGCCATTTTGCGACAATACATCAGCAGATGAATCTTTGGACAAGTATAGCCATTATATTTCTCAAATACAGGAACCTTGAACTTATCAGGAAGAACCAAGTCGGAAACCAAACACATGTCTATTGCAGTAGAACCAAAGACATATTTTCCTTCTAGACCTCTTACCCTCTTCACAAGAGTCAAACATTGCTCTCTAACTTCGTCCATATATCCAGGTTCACCCTGACTTTCAGCTTGTGGACCAGCAGCTTGGTACAAGAAAGGAGAATTCTGATAAGTAGTCTGAGCAGTAGTGTGCACAACATGTTGAGGTTCGACAAAAGTCGGAGCTGAAAAGACTGGCACCACAGATGGACCACCAATTTGAGCAGTAGCAGAAACTGGCATATAATCCGAAGGTAACCTAAATTCTGGCCAAGTAGAAACCGGTTGCTGAACAACAGGAGGATCAACAACAGCAGTAAAAACTTCAGAGATAACAGTCCTTTGAGGTGGTTCGCCTGGAGCAATCAGAACTTGCATCATTTCAGTGAGCCTGGTCATACCGGCCTTCAACTCATCAATCTCCATCCGGACTTCCATATTATGCTGTTCTTGGTGTTCCATTCTCAATCTGATAGCTCTCAATCTGTTAGCAGCTCTAGTACCGTATCTATGGTGAGGAGTCAGCTTTACGGATCAACAGACAACTGAGGAAAGAAACAACCAGGATGAGTTCCCACACAACTCGGATGAACGCAAGAATATGCGAGGATGCAATGATATGCAATGTTCACTCCCATTTTCAGAAAAAACAACTCGATTATTGCAAACATGGTCAACGTCGAGAATATGGTCATGAAAAATCTTGACAAAAAGGAATATTTACTTTTTTCTAACATTTGCAATAATCGGAATTGTCTTCCTTGAAAAATGGTTGTGATGATGATCATGATGAATATGTAGATACAACAACCACAAACAAGATCACGCAAAGCACACAGGTTCAAAGGTTCGGATCACGAGCATGGAGTCAAGGGATAAAAACCAACAACCCACAAAGGCATGTACTAAGGTTTGTCTTCATTGTACCTGCAAAAAACCAAAAGGGTGCTAACAGAGGTTCCCGAAGTTAACAACCATCTTTAGAATATCATCGGTACGTTGGATTACTCCCCAACCGATAACATTCTTAAAACATACCTCGTCCGAGTGTAGTATCGCGTGACAACCACCTTAGGTTTACACCCAGATAGTTTCCGCACTACGTTCCTAAATTGGCTTAGATTGGTTAAGGGTTCTACGGTCCTCAGTATGATCAGCTCAAGGTTGGAAAATAATGCCACGTACGATTACTCGTCATGACATTGATAGTCCAAGAGAGCCTAACCGAGTGGAGATTATCAAATTGATATCGCTTTGGACTACTCCATCGCATATCGCTTCGAATATCGCCGTCCTATCATAAGTTCCACTCAGATCCGGGTTAGAATCTATCTCACAGAGGATCACCAAAACCGAAACAGAACAAACAAGTAACAAACAAATCAAACTAAAGCAGTAAACAAATCAAAGTAGGCCGAATCCACTTAGAGATTGACTCCCCAACAGAGTCGCCACTTTTCTGTAGCGGTAAAATCATGAGTGTAAGTTATTATCTAACTTAACTCAAGGTAAACAGAGTCGCCACCACGCTTTTATTTTATTCCAAATGGAAAAGGGAAAAAGAACAAATAAAACCTAATGAATCTAAAAGATAAAAAGCTAAAAGAAACAAACAGAGAACGGGTAAGGGGATAGGTTACAAATTGGGAAGGTTTTACGCACCCAATTTGTCCGTGGTACTCCACGGGAGCCCTTTGAAATATTTACTGCTTTTTTGGTTTGAAATGGTTTACTTGAAAAAAGATTGAAGAGATGAGAAGAAGAATGTTTTTTAATGTTTTTGTGTTTGAAGAGACGAACGTCTCATGCCTACGTACCCACAAAGTGCAATGCGAGATCAAAACCCCGTAGTTCGTGGTACAAAATTTGAAAAGAAACAATGAGTTGAATTGATTTTAAAATGTAAAGATAAGTCGTCATTCTTTAGCGAATAATTCCGCTAGAAAGAATAAATCATATCTAAACATAAAAATGGTTAAAAGAAACGTGCACGAGGGCACAAAAACAATTGAATGAGGTTTGAATATTTTTTAAAGTTTTTGAGAAGAAAGTTTCGATATGCTTATGTAGTTTAGCATTTATTAAGAAAATGAAATGAAAAGGTAAAAACCGCTTGACCTAAGTCAAGGTTTGATTGCAAAAAATGTTTGAAGTTTGAAAACAAAGAAGATTTTGAAAATAGGAAGGAGATTTGGAAATTTAAGAATTGGGAGGAGATGAAGTGACTATCCTAAGACTTGAAAATAAAAGCTAAAGGAAGAATGATCAAACCGTGTGGTGAACATTCTTTGAAACAATCGGATTTCCATCTTCATAAACAAGTGAACTCAATCGGAGCCAAAGTCTTCAATCCATAACAACTCAAGCAAAGGGATAGATCCTAAAATCTAAGTCCAACTCCAAGTCCAATGCTAAGGATAATAACCATAGTCCGAAATTAAAGTCACAAATCTTTTAGATGTTTAATCCTTTATTAATGTTTTTGTGTCCAAATGGACAAAAGAAAAATCACAAGCATAACAATATAAACATAAACAATATGATGAATGGTATAAAAGCATAATAAGAGATATAAGGAGCGAGAGATTGAAATAAAGAGGATAAGGTGCGAGAGATTGAATTTAAATGATTAGTATATTAGTATTATAATAATATTTACATAGAAAATGGTATGATGAACTTAATCAAACACAACCACAAAAAGAGAAACAAAATCGAGGCAACCGGATCCAAATAGATCTTATTCCGAATTCGGGACAAGTTTAGGTCTATGTTAAGCAATCACCGAGTAATTTACGAAGTTGTATGGTTTGTGGCTTTGAGCTGCTGGTGTTGAAGTTGTTTTGTTGCATCCTGTGTACGACTTGCAAGTTGTAGAAGTATGACGTGTTTGGCTTGGGGTCAGCAGCTAATGGTTTGGCTGCGGTTTGTATTTCGATGGCTGTTTTGAAGCTGGTATTTTCGTGTGCGTACGGCGTGAAGTCATGGAGCTGGGAAAAGTTGGAGTTGTGGCTGAAAGTTTGGATGTAGAGCTGGGCTGTTGCTTTTGTGATGTTGTATACGGACGACTTGCTGTTTGGCTGGGACTTGGGATGCGGAAGCTTTGTGTTGCTGGGAAAGCTTGGTGGCTTGGTGGCTGTTGTTGATGTGTTTGGTGCAAGATAAGTTGCGTGCGTGACGTTCACGTGTGGTGTTGATACCACTTGCATTTGCGTGAAAATCACGTGTTGTTGATGGCTTCAAAGTGATGTAGTTGGCTGAAGAAAAAATCACATGGGCTGCATAACTTGTTTCTTTAATTTTTTCTATTATTTGGGTATATAAAAATAAATGGGCTCTATTTCTTTTCATATTTTTTTGAGAAGATTCTTTTAATAACTATTTTTTGTGACAAATGGTTTAGAAATAAAAAAAAAGAAATGGGCTTATATAAAAAAATAAAATTGGACTTAAGAATGGATGATAAAAATAAATGGGATTATGGAAATAATAAAAAAATGGATATATGAAATAATGAATATTTTGTGAAATGGATAAAATTGAAAAAAGGTTATTGAATACGGATAATCGAGAAAAAATGGAAGAAAGGATGGTCATTGGATAAAAATGGATAATGGATATGGAATTGATTATTTAGCCCACGACCAACTCCTGATTTTCCTTACAAGCCACTGATTAGAATGAAAACAACCATTATTGAACCACTGAATAATTCATAGCATTGAGCCACAACCACTTGAATCCTCTGAAAATTGCCCAGATTATTTGAGGAAAATAAATCCACAAACAAATCACTAATGAACTAATGAACATTGAAGATTCGAACCAAACTTCGCACAAAACACTGTCTGATAACTGATGACTTTCACACACAACACAACTTGAACTTTGAAAACGCATTGTCTGATGAATAGACCACTGACACACATAACTTGCAATTGAAACAATCTTTTGATAGTTTGACCAAGATTAGGTCAAACGTCCATCTGAATCGAATTGTGACTGAACAAACGCATCTGAATTGAAATCACTCCCCTGCATTTTAAATCCTGCAACACAGAGAAAAGAAGAAGCAGACTGTAACATATTTTTTTGGCATTTTGGTTAGAGGTTAGTAAATATAAACAAATAACGGCAATTAAACATGGTGATCCTCTGCAAGGCATAGACCTGCACCTGAAAAAGGATAAATAAACAGTGTGTGATCTTGTTTATATGCGAAATGTCGATGAGATGCGAAAAATCTTAGGGTCAAAAATTAGGGTATGACAGTGACTACCATCTTCTGCACAATCTTCTTGATATTCTTGTTAGCAGCCTCAACAACGCCATTCATCTTTGGTCTGTAAGGAGAAGTGTTGTGATGTTGGATTTTGAAGTCCCGACATAGTTCTGTCATCATCTTGTTGTTCAAATTTGAACCATTATCAGTAATGATTTGTTTGGGAACTCCGTATTGTAATACCTCAAAATTTGCCCTCTCATTTCCCCAACATTTGGCATAGCATTTTGCATATATGAATTCATAAAATAACCAAAAACATTGCATCATGTATAGCATAGCCGAGGCGTGGGTATGTGATCAATGATCGGAGCAACCGAAAGTTATGAAGAGGCTACCGAAGGGCCACAAAGCTTCTCAACCTTGTGCAAAGGGTTCACAATATCCCACAAGTCTTCACTTGAAGCCACAAGTCATGAAAAGTTTTGGTTTGATTGAAGGAGGCAAGCAGTGCAATACTTCTTGAGGGAAAAGAGCCGAATTAGGGTTTCATTTCTACAGGGCTTCTACATAAATTTTTGATTCGAAGTGGATTTCTTTGACTTATATATGATGTCAAGTGCCTAGGGTTCAAATCTCGTCCACAAGTTCATTTTGGAAGGGGTTCGACTGGCCGGACGATGAAAAATCGAGGAATCGGAGAAACGGCAACCGAGCTAGGTAAAAAGGGATCGACTCCGGACTTTTAAGATCGAAATCATGAAATTAGGGTTACAATTATCCTATGGTTCAAATTTGATCAAGAAACGATGGAGGAATCATGAAAAAAATCAAAGAAAAATCATTTGAAAAGTTAGTTGGTTTTGCATTTCCCTCCACTTTTCCTTCCATTTTCTTTCCACACTTCCTTTAATTCTTTCCATCTTGTTTTTCCACTCCAATTCCACTCCATTTCCCTTGGAAACTTCCACCACCTTCCACCATCTTCTAGAGTATTCCAAGGAATATTCCAAGGAATATTCCAAGGAATATTCTCTTTTCCAACCCTAACCCTAACTAACTACCAAACCTAATTTTGGATCCCAAGCCTAATTTTTGGGCCCCAAACCCAAACCTAGCTCCTAGCCTAGTCTCTATTTAAGCCATTTTCATCCAAACCAAAAGGTTGGACACCATTTTCCAATTTTTCACTCTTTGAGAAGCACTTTTTCCCTCTCACTTTTCCTCTCCCTTTCACCAAAGCTTTTTCAAATAAGCTCTTCAAGTTTCACATTGAAACTTGAAGATCTTGAAGCTTAAGCCTCCAACCTTCATTGATTGTGGATTATAGAAGAAGAAGCTACTGAATTTTGTGAGGATTATCGGATTATCGGAAGCGCACGAAGATTCAATCTCAAGAACGCATTTATTTTGCGATTTCTCGGTTTTCGGTTTTCTTTTCGATTCAAGCTCCGATCTTTGCAACAATCACCGAAGCACTCCTCCGCTTCGTAGGTTGGTGATCTTAATCACTTCTTCTTTAAGTTATTCTCTTCATCTCGCCACTTTTGGCATTCTTTAATTGCTTTTTTTCGTTTTGTTTAAAATCAATTCCGTTTCAATTATGTTTGCTTGTGATTTGTTGATTTTTGTTGATTTAGAAGTTAAAGTGTTGATGGCTATAGGTGCTAGCATGTGTAAATAAGCTCAAAATAAGTAGAAATTAGTGTTAGCATGTTCCTAGGTATGTTAGGGATCATTAGAAGCAAGATTGTGGCCAAAAGCACTTATTTCAAAAGCATTTTTCACTTTTTGTTCAGGGTTAACCGGTTAACGCATATGGTTAACCGGTTAACGCATGCGTTTTTTGGCCAAAATGCTGATTTTTTTGCCCGTTAACGGGTTAACCTATATGGTTAATCGATTAACGCTGTCCATTTTTGGATTTTTAGCCTATTTTCTTGCTCAATCTTGCTTCCTAGTGCCTCTAATGTTCATACATGTTTAGGTATTGATTTTAGGGAATTTTTGGGTCCATTTCCAGTAGCTAGTCTCCCCATTTCGAGTCGTTTCGACACGATTCCGTTTATGTTGCGTTTTATGCGTTTTTGTGCTTCTTTGTGCATAGCTTAAATTCTTGCATGTTGTTACCATGTTTGTGCATTGTTTGACACATAATAATCATGTTGCATTCTGTTTTACATGTTGGCATTGCATTAAATCACTTTTGCATTTCCATTATATCAAGATATGTTGCATTTCACATAATCATGTATGTAGGTGCATTTGGTTGCATTTGGTTGCATACTTTATCATGTCATATGCATCAATTTAATTCTGAATTTTGCATTGAGTTTAGTATGTTTGTTGAGCAATCATGTTGCATGTTCATAATCAAAGATCATCATGTTCATATGCATGTTTAGGTGCTACTTTGTGCATTTACTTGTTGCATAATTCATGAGATGCATGCTTGCATAATCATTCAATAATGTTCATGTTCTTGCATTGGTATATGTTGATTTAAGTTCAAATACATGTTCATGATGAGATTAGTGATTTTTGCATTGAGTTTGTGCATTAAAAAATAAAAATAAGCAATTCTGGATTTTGCATTTCATAGCTGTTGTTTTGTATAAGTGCTGTAAAATGTGTGCTGTTTGTTATATGTGCATGCTGCATTTGACCTTTTGCACCTACTTTTTCATGATTGCATGCTGGCTGTAAGAAGTTGGTGGGTGTTAGGCTTAGTTTCATGGCTGTTTGTGTAATAGGGGCTGTAATAGGTGCTGTTTTTTTTTTTTTTTTTTTTTTTTTTTTGTCCTAGTTTTTCTAGCTCTTTAGGATTAAAATAGAGTCTAGTTTAGGTCTAAGGTGCTTTAGAATTTAATTAGGATTTAACTAATGTGTGTTTGCCTTATTCTTTTTAATAAAAATGTGCATTAACACTTGTTTTGTAGTGGGGAAGATTGAGGTAAGTTCACTTCACTTTATCCTTTATTTTTTGTTGTGCATTTCTTTTAGGCTTTTTAATTCATTTTTACTTCCATATTTGTGATTTGGTAGGATTCCCCATTGTTAGGACCAACTTATCTTCATTAGGAAGTAAGTTGTGTTCTTCTTCCTTTTCTCTTCCTCTTTGCCTTTTTATCTTTAGGATTAGAATACCTCACTAACCATTAGGATCTCCCTTTGTGCATAATAAATAAATTAGGGTTGTGTCTTAGTTCCCCTTAGTTTGTCCTTTTATCAACTTGAGTCTTTCTCTTTCTCATCTCAAAAGAAAAGCATAAAACACTTAATAAAAACCGAGCAATCTTGTACGACACGAGACTTTGTTGCGGAGTGTTTATACGCGTCCTGTTTCGGGGCGAGGTGTAAATACTTCCCGCGATGGATAGGTCTTAGTGCAAGACAGTTCACAAACAAATTCAAAAACACTTCTCTTAAAAGACAAAAACAAACAATAACCGACTATCCTGCGGGAACTTCTTCTCTCATCTCATTCACTCGCAACGCGAACTCGCGGCTACTTGTCTCGCATGCAAGACGGTTAACGCACTCGTACCAGACGAGCCTGCAACACCTGAGCATAGACATACGCAGTTCCAGCTGTAAAAAACACAAACAAATAGTTCCCGCCTAGGTTAGGCGAACTACGTCGACTCTGATCCTCATTATCCCGATGAGGTACGTAGGCAGCGGGGTAGGGCCCGTTCGAGCACATTCTTTATTTTCCCTACATTTCCCCCTTTTATTCTCATTCCCTTTATTCCAGTAGCGGTTTTATTCAGCAGCATTCGTATTTTCTCACCCTTTGAAACAAACAAGCAAGCGTGGATCCCGTCGGGTACGACGGACGATCTGGGGTGCTAATACCTTCCCAGGTCGTAACCGACTCCCGTACTCAGATCTTTGGTTCGCAGGACCTTGTCCTTTCCTTCTTCCTCAGGTTTGTGCAACATTACCTTTCCCATTCTTTCGGGATAAAAATGCATGGCTGGCGACTCTAACCTTTCCGCGCCACTTTCGCGTTTGTACTAGGATGAAAATCCCGGGAGCGACACGTATCGACATATGATATCTCTTTTCAGAAATCTAGCTACCACTTATCTGGTGACGTTTGCATATGAAGCTGCTTCAACCCATTTGGTGAAGTAATCAATGGCTACCAGGATGAATCTGTGACCATTTGAAGCAGTCGGTTCAATCTTTCCAATCATATCAATGCCCCATATGGCGAAGGGCCAAGGTGACGACATTATATTCAAAGAATTCGGAGGCACATGCACTTTATCTGCGTAGATATGGAATTTGTGGCATTTTTTGGCATAAGCACAACAGTCTGCATCCATTGTGATTCAGTAGTAACCTGGTCTTAACAACTTCTTCGCCATTGCATGTCCTCCGGCATGGGTACCGAAAGAACCTTCATTTACTTCGTGCATTATTTGGTCTGCTTCCTTATTGTCAACACATCTGAGCAAGACCATGTCGAAGTTTCACTTGTACAAAGAACCATCAGTATTGAGGAAGAAACTGCCGGCTTGCCTTCTTAATGTCTTCTTATCATTTGACGATGCCCTAGGTGGGTATTGTCGCTCCCGAAGATTTGCAACCCGGTACAAGAACGAACGGTCAGCGAAAGAGAAATGAAATGAACGGAATAGAGTCGCCAGCTAGGCATTTTTATCCCGAAGGAAAGGTAATGCTGCATAAACCTAAGAAAATATGGATAAGACGGTTGCGAACCAGAGAAACTGAGAAAGGGGGTTGGTTACAACCTGGGAAATGTCATACCCCAAATTTGTCCTATCTGTGATATTTTTATTTATTTAACCATATTAAATTAAAAAAATCCAAAAATTACATACCATTTTATTTTTCTGTGTGATATTCGGAAAAAAAACATGCGTTTATTTCTCTTTAAAATTAAAAATTCATATCTTCTTTTATCTTTAATATTATGAGCATTTTATTTATTTTTATTTTGTTATTTAGTCATTATTCAAAAATAATAAAAAAAACTATTTCTTATCGTTATTATTAATACTTTTTATTATTAGTTTTATTAGTATTTATATTTTCTATGGTTTCTATTATTATCACTTATATTATTGTTAGCATGTTTCATTTTCCTTTTTTTTATTATTACTATCATTATAACCATTTTTATTTTAATGTTTCATTACTAAACAATTTTTCATTATTACTATTATCATTAAACTTTTTTATTTTTTTTATACTATTATTAATATTATTATTATTATTATTATTTCTTATTTTCTTTTTTTACTATTTCTATTATCTTCATTAGTTTACTATTATTATTATTATTATTATTATTATTATTATACTTATTACTTTTTGTTTTTATAATTAAGTTAGTACACCATTTTGCACTAGCTAGTTTTTTTTTCACAGCACATAGAGCACCACCTTCTTTCCACTTTTTTTTCTTTTCAGTAACAACTTTTTTCATTCAGCCTTCTCCACTATAGCAAATGCATAACCACTCATAACAACCAAATCTCCCAACCTGTCAGAATCTTTTTAAATCCTTTTCAATCTTTTTCTCAAAGTGTTCCAATTTTATCCCTTTCTCAATCTCTATAAAATCACTCAGTATCTCTCAAAGAAAAGGGGGGGAACTTCATCACTTCTTTTTTTTTTCAACACCCATTTATTTTTTTATCACTAATCTTCGCAATACTAGCCCTCACCCTTTCTTCAACTTACATTAACAAACCACAACTCTTCTTCAACCTTTCCCAGCCATTAACATAGAGAAAAAAGAGAAACCAAAAAAATTAAATTCACAAAACTCATAATTTCTCACACCATAATACCCTGCAAAACCTTTCTTCCATAACATAAATATAACTCTCAGCAAAACAGAAAAAACAACTCTTTCATAAATCTAAAAAATTTTATTCTCTTTTCAAACAACCTTCAATACAACTCACCAAAAAGCCGTAAAAAATCTTCATTTGTGTATTCATAATCAAAACACCTTTAACCCCTTTCATCCTCACCATCCACCATTTCTTTTTCATCATTCTTAACCTTCATTACCCACCTTCGCCAAAACTAGCACTGCAAACCGCATCAAACCCCAAGCCAAAAAAACCTGCACGAAGCGCAACCTTCATCATCTCACAGAATCAAACCCGCGTCAGAAACCCTTTCCTCACCACCACACAGGCCCAAACACGAAATTCAGAAATCGACCAACTCACCGTGAAAATCACATCCGACCACTAACCTTCCAAAAACCGATCGTCTTCCACCATCAACCTTCGGGCGAGACCGTGAGTACCATTGAGACAAAAACCCGATCTGAAAAAACCCACCAATGCACCGTTTCCGACGAAATCGCATCGCCACCGCCGCGGATCCCGTCGCGCAAACCGTGAGCACACCACCCTTGGACCGTCGTGAAGGAGCCGTGAAGCTGAGCGAAATCGCAGTAAAGTACCGCGAAGCTTGCGTTTGAGAGAGAGAGAGAGAGACGAGCGGCGCTCTGCTGAGGGTGGGTAACGTGTTTTCATTTTGTACATCTTTTGAGGAAGAGTGTCTTTTTTCTTTTAATATTTTCATGCGTTTATTTTCTTTTTAAAAAAAACAAACTTGTTTATTTTTATTCTTTTGGATTTTGGCTATATAGGCTTAGAAGCCCGTTTATCTGCAGTCACCACCAAATTCATTGGTTTATCCTTTCCATTTGTTTTATATATATATATATATATATATATATATATATATATATATATATATATATATATATATATATATATATATATATATATATATATATATTGTTTTTTTTTATAGATTTTCTCTCTCTCTCTCTCTCTCTCTCTATATATATATATATATATATATATATATATATATATATATATATATATATATATATATATATATATATATATATATATATATATATATATATATATATCTTTGTTTGAGTTTTGTTTTAGTAGTTGATTGTGGTTTCTAGTATACCTTTTGATTCATTGTTATTGTTATCTTTTACTTCTATTTCAATTTAATTTTTGGGCCAATGATATAAAACAAATTAAATTTTGTCCAATATTTTTAATTGGAGAGTTTAACTAATATGAGGCCCCCCTATTTTATTTATCATATAATTCAATTTCAATAAAATAAATTTAAGTTAATTTATATTCTATTATATTATTTCAATTATTTAGCATTCTATTAAATTCAATTTAATTTGATTATTCATATATATATTTATTCTAATTGTTGCAATTTAATTTAAATTTTTATTTTTCTTTTTTATCGCTTTAATCGAATCGCAAATTAGTGTAAGCCGAGCGCATCGTGCCTCGCCATCAAATTTTTCCGAATTCGACATTCAAATATTTTTATAATCAAAATAACGGAATAACTGAATTCTGGGGTCTTGCATTCCTCGAATTCTTGAATAAACTCTCCTGAGGCTCGCTCCACGGGATGCTGGTTCATTCGACTTTCCGTAATTTAAAATATTTAATAAACATATCAAATAATGAAAGAATTGAATTCTGGAATCTAGCATTCCTCGAATTCTCGAATAAATTCTCCTGAGGCTCGCCCCTCAAGACGCAATTTATTTACCCTTTCATTCTTAAAAACCCTAATCGAATCAAGCATTTCTTCAAGCGAACATTATTTTAAATCCTTTCTATCTCGCAAACAAGCTAGCACTTCAGCCTCCTATCGCGAGCAGACAAGCCAACGCTTAGCAGTTAGAATGCGGTTTAAATACTCGTTCATTAAAACAAACCAACCAACCAACCTTAGTACCATGAACTACGAGGCTCTGACTTTCTCATTGCACAAGGGAATACGTAGGCACACGGATCTTACTCCTTGCCGAGCACCCTAGGAACAAAACAACCCATTTTCCCTATTAACCTTATATTAGAATCTTTCGCATTTATTTTATTCGAAGAAAACAGAAAGCATAAGTCAACATTAAATTGCAAATTAAACTAAGAGGTTCCCGTTGAGTACAACGGACGTAAGGGGTGCTAATACCTTCCCCTTATGGAATCGACTCCCGAACATAGAATATGGTTTCAAAGACCTTGTTCTATCTATCCATTTTTTCTAAAAAGGGTTTCTCGATATTTTCCCTTTCCTTAATTGGAATAAAATAAGCTCGGTGGCGACTCTGTTGTTTTAATTTTCATCCGCGGTATTCTTTTATCGCGAGGTCGTATTTTTTGAGGTGCGACAGATGGAGACTCTGCTGTGGACATCAGAGAGTCAAGCCTAACTTAGTTTACTTTGCGATCAATGTTTACTTTGCTTATCTGTTTCTTCATGCTTTTTATTTATGCTTGTTTATTTTTATCTCTCTTTATTATGATCATTATTATACTTGCTTGTTGGATCCTGGGATGACATCTGAGTTTTCGAAAAAGAAGAGGGAACACCTAGTTTAGAATTGGAAGTTATTAGTGTTAGTCTCTAAGGACTCGCTCCTTGCAAGCCTAACATGAAATCTCCCCCCCAGAGAGTAGACCTATTCATAGATCTCGTCATAATACAGCTAGCCTGTTACATGATTTGATTCATGAAAGGGCTGTGACTCTGGGACCCACTTTTAGAACCGGTTTCAATGTTGGCAGTTGTGTAATGTTAGTCTCCGAGGACCTGCTCCTCATACAGCTAACATGAGACTCCACTCAGGGTAGATCTTATCGTCATTATCGTCATAATACAGCTAGCCTGTGGCAGGACGTTAGTATGATTAGCGTCTGTGACCTTGAGTATCTTATCCATAACCGTAGAAACTATCATGTGAGTGGTTTTACGGGTAAAGAACTTAGAACAATCCTATAAGAGTCTACTTGCTAAAGTTACTTTTATCAAGAGATACCGGTCATTTACTCGTTACTATGGTTCACCTCAGAGCAGAATTTACTCGTGATCCTGGATCTGGCATTGCATCCATGCGCATATTCATTTCATTTGCATAATTGTTCATCTTGCATTTCACTCCAAAGCCATAAACTCATTCCCTGTTCCTTCATCTTCAGTAAATCAAGCTGGTTTCCCGACGCCCGTATCATTCTCGACGCCCGTACCTAACTCGGGCCAACACTAGAAGACTGATGGATGTGATTCAGGAAGAACAAGCTGCTATGAGGGAAGAAATTGACTCGGTCAAGAACAAGATTGACCAGATTTATGAGACTATACAAGCCTTGGCCAGAATGGAAGAACGTCGTGAAGCTGCTGCCGCAATGAACAATGCTCTAGTACAAGGATCTGCCTCGCGAGCAATGCCTTCAGTTCCAGTTCCAAATCCTTTGGTTTATGGTTTTCCTCCAGGCTTCACTCCTGCTGTTGAAGAGGTCACTTCCCAACCAATACCTACCTTTGGTGTTACTGTTGGTGCTATTCCTCAAGCTCAACCTTTTCCAACTCAAGTCCAGTTTCCTCATGCTGAGGAAGATCATCAAGTTGAGTATGAGATGCATACTGCTGTTCCAACCATCAATCCCCATGTTGTTCAAGAATCTGAAGCTATGAAGATGTGTCGTGAGTTAGCTGAAAAACTCCAAATCATGGAAGGACACAACTCAACCTCTCTGAGTGCCTCAAACATGTGTTTAGTTCCAGATGTTATGATACCTGCTAAGTTCAAACTGCCAGAATTCGAGAAGTACAAAGGCTTCAGCTGTCCTGAGCTTCATTTGAGGATGTACTGCAGAAAAATGGCCGCTCATGCCAAAGATGACAAGCTCATGATCCATTGCTTCCAAGACAGCCTGTCTGGAGAATCTCTAGAATGGTACATGCAGCTCGAACGCAACAATGTTCGTACTTGGCTTGATCTATCTGATGCATTCAAAAAGCAGTACAAGTACAACATTGACCTTGCTTCTAACCGTACTCAGCTTCAAAGTATGACTCAAAAGGAGAGCGAATCCTTTAAGGAGTACGCCCAACGCTGGAGGGAGTTAGCTGCCAGAGTGCATCCACCATTGGTTGACCGTGAATTGATTGACATCTTCATGGGTACCTTACAGGGGCAATACTACGAGAAGCTGATTAGTAGCGTATCTTTTGGATTTTCAGACATGGTAATGGTAGGAGAAAGAATTAAAGAGGGTCTGAAAAGTGGAAAGATCCAAGGAGGCTCTAGCAACCAAGCCAATGTCAAGAAACCTTTCAATGGGTACAAAAAGGGCGAAAAAAATTCCATTTCTGCTGCAAGTGGGAATCCGCAACAGAGTGCACCTACTCCAATTCCCTACTATCAGTATCCTTATGTTGCTGCTGCGCAATATGCTCCTATGCCATATCTGCCAGTTCCTCCAATGCCTTATCAGTAGGCCATTCAAGCTCCATTTCATCCTCAGATGGCTTATCAACCACGTCCGCATCCTATGATTGCAGCTGCGCAGTATGCGCCCAATCGGTACCAGCAACCGACCTACCCACAACATCCTGGTCAACAACAACAACACGCTCCTCAACAACGCCCACCATATCAACAAAGAGGACATGATAGACACCTTGATCCCCTGCCTATGACATACTCTGAAATCTTTAATCAGCTGATGGCAAAAGGATCTCTTACTTTGAAAGATATGCCACCTCAGACTGGTAATGCCCGGAACTATGATGCCAATGCCCGCTGTGAGTATCACAAAGGAGCTCCAGGTTACACCATCGAGAACTTCCATGCCTTCAAACACATGGTTCAATATATGATCAACTCTAAGGATCTCACCCTCACTCCGAGAAATGCAAATGTCCAGAACAATCCAATGCCGCCGCACTGGGCCAACAAATGAAGACATTTGAAGGGGTTGTTGAAGACCAGGCTGAGTAGTCTCCAACTTTGAAGTATTCAATCAAGAGAAGTGCATTCCTCAAATCAAGGCAGCCAGTGCCATTTATCATTTTCGCATCTTTGTTATTTTATACTGTTTGTTAAGTACTATTTGCTTTGAACATTATCGTTTGTACTTGGTTTTGTTAATATTATGTTTATGCATGTTTTGAATCAATCTATTCGCATTTTCTCATTATTTATCATTTATCACAAAATCACAAAATATTCTCTCACTTTACTTTAGCAAATATTTGAGGGAGGATGATGAAAATGAAATACCCATAGCTGTTGCGGTATGCTTTCGGATAAAACCTCGTCAATGATGTACATGCATTTATTCCAATCCCCAAACACTGGAGATATAAGGAGTTAACCCCTAGTCAACCACTTCGAGCCTAGAAGTAGGAGTTTCTTTCGGATACAACCCTTACGGTTAACCCGGGGCAGGGTAGTTGTTCAGTTAACATAACTAGACATCCCGTCGGAGGACCATCAACAAATGACTTGGTAGTCACAACATTCAACAAAATACAAAAAATATAGAAAAGAAAAAACACTAAGTTGAGCACCCGAAGGGAGACTTAGTCGAAAAAATAACAAATCAAAAGAGGAATTCAAATCCTCAGCAAAAGCAAAACAAATATCAGGTGACCACCAAATCGAAATCAAAGGGGCACCAACATCAAAGCAAAATAAGATGACTACCACTTCAAGCAAACTTTGAAATTTCATCTTCACTCTTACAAAGTCAAAACAAATGCATATGTAGAATTAACTGAACGTAGGACTGGAGAACATCACGAAAAAGGGATGGGTACAAATCAAACTTTGAGCCTTACATCCTTTGTTTCTCTAACCATTAACCAAACCACGTTACAACCCTCGAAAGTCCTAATTGAGGCACGATTTATTCTGAAAGCATGCTACCAACAAGTTTGCGTAAACTGACTCTCATATATTTTCTAATCTTCAATCTCGATTGCACATTATTCTTGTTGCATATTTCACGCACTTTCTAAATCAACACTTCGTTTGGACTAACGGTCCATTCGTCACACTATCACAATCGTTCAAATAAATTGACTTTTTCAAAACTTACATGAACTTTACATTAACACTACCATTTGTGTATGAGTAATTTAATTGCAATTTAGTGCTTGACATCAGTACAATCCCAACAAGGGGCAATTAAAAGAGAAACTTGAACTTCATTAATGCCAACATGAATCAAGACTACTTCAATCAGTCCAATCAGGGACAAAGCATCTTCAACAACCCAATCAAGGGCAATTTATCTCAAAGTCCATTAATCAGGAGAAAAATCATTTCTCACCAGCTCAGTCAGGGGCAAATCATCTTCAAACAAGTTCAATCAGGGGCAGACGCCTACCAGATCCAGATATAGGGGCAGATCATGCCATGGCCATTGTCAAAGCTTCCCCGCCAGATTTATTTCAAATACCCTACAGACAGGGGTAAGCAAACAAGGAGCAAAGCTTCCTCTCTTTTCCCCATTTGAACAAGTAGATCTTGCCAAACGTTGCCGGCTTTTCAAAGCAAAGCAGTCTTCATATGTCAATTAAGTCGCTTCGCTCATCAGCAAATAACCAAATTTGGAGCATTCAGATCTATCTTCTGATCATGCATCGTCGAAGATCGAGTGTCGGGGAATCAGACCCTCCACCCACCCAAAGTCCAATCATTATTGGCAACTACCAAACCAAAAGTCCACCAAGCTGACACTTTCCAATCCCTCATATGCATCATTATGCATCATTTACATCATTCATTTACAGCATATGCATCATTTGCATACCTAAATAAATCAAATTTTCATATCCCCATCATTTTTATTTTCAATAGTGCATAAACACTCGCATCGTATCTCCATCATTATAGAATACCATTTCAACAATTAAGCATAGTTGCATAATTCAGGATCCAGGATCAACACAAGTTTCCAGTCCTTTCCCCAGCGGAAGTCAGGATCATATCAATCGAAGATTCCAGGCACCTCTTTGGCAAAGTTCCAGTGGCCGTACCCCGTTGGATATTTCTCCCTTTAACCCTTTGCTCCCCAAGCAATTTTAATTTATTTTACCAGTATTTCACAACCATTCGCCTATCATCCTCTGTTGATAGTGATCTTTATTTTTCTGTCTTTCGCCTATCATCCTCTGTTGATAGTGATCTTTATTTTTCTGTCTTTCGCCTATCATCCTCTGTTGATAGTGATCTTTATTTTTCTGTCTTTCGCCTATCATCCTCTGTTGATAGTGATCTTTATTTTTCTGTCTTTCGCCTATCATCCTCTGTTGATAGTGATCTTTATTTTTCAGTCTTTCGCCTATCATCCTCTGTTGATAGTGATCTTTATTTTTCAGTCTTTCGCCTATCATCCTCTGTTGATAGTGATCTTTATTTTTCAGTCTTTCGCCTATCATCCTCTGTTGATAGTGATCTTTATTTTTTCCTTCTTTCGCCTATCATCCTCTGTCGATAGTGATCTTTATTTTTCTGTCTTTCGCCTATCATCCTCTGTTGATAGTGATCTTTTATTTTTCTGTCTTTCTCCTATCATCCTCTGTTGATAGTGATCTTTTATTTTTCTGTCGTTCACCTATCATCCTTTGTTGATAGTAATCCTTTATTTTTTCTGTCTTTCACCTTATCATCCTCTGGTGATAAGTGACTTTATTTTCAGTTACTCGCTTTATCATCCGTTCATGATAAGTGATTTTATTTTGTCAATTTGTTTCTTGCAGTGTCACCCATTATTTCCAGTTTATTTCATTTGCTATTTTCACAAATTTCTTTCTTTGTCAGACAAATTTGGAGTCTGTTAATATCTAATTATCTTATACCTTGAAAGATTGAACGCAAGCTAGTTCATTTTACTCGGTCTAAGCCAATTCGATAGGGGCATCTGTCATACCCCAAATTTGTCCTATATGTGATATTTTTATTTATTTAACCATATTAAATTAAAAAATCCAAAAATTACATACCATTTTATTTTTCTGTGTGATATTCGAAAAAAAACATGCGTTTATTTCTCTTTAAAATTAAAAATTCATATCTTCTTTTATCTTTAATATTATGAGCATTTTATTTATTTTTATTTTGTTATTTAGTCATTATTCAAAAATAAAAAAAAAACTATTTCTTATCGTTATTATTAATATTTTTTATTATTAGTTTTATTAGTATTTATATTTTCTATGGTTTCTATTATTATCACTTATATTATTGTTAGCATGTTTCATTTTCCTTTTTTTTTATTATTACTATCATTATAACCATTTTTATTTTAATGTTTCATTACTAAACAATTTTTCATTATTACTATTATCATTAAACTTTTTTATTTTTTTATACTATTATTAATATTATTATTATTTCTTATTTTCTTTTTTTACTATTTCTATTATCTTCATTAGTTTACTATTATTATTATTATTATTATTATTATTATTATTATTATTATTATTATTATATTTATTACTTTTTGTTTTTATAATTAAGTTAGTACACCATTTTGCACTAGCTAGTTTTTTTTTCCACAGCACATAGAGCACCACCTTCTTTCCACTTTTTTTTCTTTTCAGTAACAACTTTTTTCATTCAGCCTTCTCCACTATAGCAAACGCATAACCACTCATAACAACCAAATCTCCCAGCCTGTCAGAATCTTTTTAAATCCTTTTCAATTTTTTTCTCAAAGTGTTCCAATTTTATCCCTTTCTCAATCTCTATAAAATCACTCAGTATCTCTCAAAGAAAAGGGGGGGAACTTCATCATTTTTTTTTCCAACACCCATTTATTTTTTTATCACTAATCTTTGCAATACTAGCCCTCACCCTTTCTTCAACTTACATTAACAAACCATAACTCTTCTTCAACCTTTCCCAGCCATTAACATAGAGAAAAAAGAGAAACCAAAAAAATTAAATTCACAAAACTCATAATTTCTCACACCACAATACCCTACAAAACCTTTCTTCCATAACATAAATATAACTCTCAGCAAAACAGAAAAAACAGCTCTTTCATAAATCTAAAAAAATTTATTCTCTTTTCAAACAACCTTCAATACAACTCACCAAAAAGCCGTAAACAATCTTCATTTGTGTATTCATAATCAAAACACCTTTAACCCCTTTCATCCTCACCATCCACCATTTCTTTTTCATCATTCTTAACCTTCATTACCCACCTTCGCCAAAACTAGCACTGCAAACCGCAGCAAACCCCAAGCCAAAAAAACCTGCACGAAGCGCAACATTCATCATCTCACGGAATCGAACCCGCGTCGGAAACCCTTTCCTCACCACCACACAGGCCCAAACACGAAATTCAGAAATCGACCAACTCACCGTGAAAATCACATCCGACCACTAACCTTCCAAAAACCGATCGTCTTCCACCATCAACCTTCGGGCGAGACCGTGAGTACCATTGAGACGAAAACCCGATCCGAAAAAACCTGCCAACACACCGTTTCCGACGAAATCGCATCGCCACCACCGCAGATCCCGTCGCACAAACCGCGAGCACACCACCCTTGGACCGTCGTGAAGGAGCCGTGAAGCCGAGCGAAATCGCAGTAAAGTACCGCGAAGCTTGCGTTTGAGAGAGAGAGAGAGACGAGGGCGCTCTGCTGAGGGTGGGTATCGTGTTTTCATTTTGTACATCTTTTGAGGAAGAGTGTCGTTTTTCTTTTAATATTTTCATGCGTTTATTTTCTTTTAAAAAAAAAAAACAAACTTGTTTATTTTTATTCTTTTGGATTTTGGCTATATAGGCTTAGAAGCCCGTTTATCTGCAGTCACCACCAAATTCATTGGTTTATCCTTTCCATTTGTTATATATATATATATATATATATATATATATATATATATATATATATATATATATATATATATATATATATATATATATATATATATATATATATATATATATATATGTATTTTAGATTTTTTTTTATATATATTTCTTTGTTTGAGTTTTGTTCTAGTAGTTGATTGTGGTTTCTAGTATACCTTTTGATTCATTGTTATTGTTATCTTTTACTTCTATTTCAATTTAATTTTTGGGCAAATGATATAAAACAAATTAAATTTTGTCCAATATTTTTAATTGGAGAGTTTAATTAATATGAGGCCCCCTATTTTATTTATCATATAATTCAATTTCAATAAAATAAATTTAAGTTAATTTATATTCTATTATATTATTTCAATTATTTAGCATTCTATTAAATTCAATTTAATTTGATTATTCATATATATTTATTCTAATTGTTGCAATTTAATTTAAATTTAAATTTTTCTTTTTTATCGCTTTAATCGAATCGCAAATTAGTGTAAGTCGAGCGCATCGTGCCTCGCCATCAAATTTTTCCGAATTCGACATTCAAATATTTTTATAATCAAAATAACGGAATAACTGAATTCTGGGGTCTTGCATTCCTCCAATTCTTGAATAAACTCTCCCGAGGCTCGCTCCACAGGATGCTGGTTCATTCGACTTTCCGTAATTTAAAATATTTAATAAACATATCAAATAATGAAAGAATTGAATTCTGGAATCTAGCATTCCTCGAATTCTCGAATAAATTCTCCTGAGGCTCACCCCTCAAGACGCAATTTATTTACCCTTTCATTCTTAAAAACCCTAATCGAATCAAGCATTTCTTCAAGCGAACATTATTTTAAATCCTTTCTATCTCGCAAACAAGCTAGCACTTCAGCCTCCTATCGCGAGCAGACAAGCCAACGCTTAGCAGTTAGAATGCGGTTTAAATACTCGTTCATTAAAACAAACCAACCAACCAACCTTAGTACCATGAACTACGAGGCTCTGATTTTCCCATTGCACAAGGGAATACGTAGGCACACGGATCTTACTCCTTGCCGAGCACCCTAGGAACAAAACAACCCATTTTCCCTATTAACTTTATATTAGAATCTTTCGCATTTATTTTATTCGAAGAAAACAGAAAGCATAAGTCAACATTAAATTGCAAATTAAACTAAGAGGTTCCCGTTGAGTACAACAGACATAAGGGGTGCTAATACCTTCCCATTACGGAATCGACTCCCGAACATAGAATCTGGTTTCAAAGACCTTGTTCTATCTATCCATTTTTTCTAAAAAGGGTTTCTCAATATTTTCCCTTTCCTTAATTGGAATAAAATAAGTTCGGTGGCGACTCTGTTGTTTTAATTTTTATCCGCGGTATTCTTTTATCGCGAGGTCGTATTTTTCGAGGTGCGACAGGAAGGTATTAACACCCAGATTGTCCGTCGTACTCGACGGGATCCACAATTGAAAGTTTGTGTTTAAAGGGGTAGTGTTTGTGCTATCTGTGTGCAAAAGCTGGAAAAGAATGTACAAGTGTCAGTGCAAGAAAGTGAAGTGAAATGCTCAGGAATGAGGCTTAAAAGAAAATGCTGAAAGGGGGGGAAGACACAGAGACTTTTGTTCGATAACTGTTAAGTTATGCCTACGTATCCTCTCGTGCAATGAGGAAGTCAGAACACCGTAGTTCGACTCAAAGAGACTGAAAGATAAATTGACTGATGAACTGCTTACTTGTCTATGCTCAAGTGTATGACCTGTCTGGCTCAGGTGCTAACTGTCTTGCATTAGACGGAAGAAGCGAGTTCTCGTTTGTGAGTGAAGATGATGAGAAAAGAATCCCGGAGGAGACGGTTATTGTTTGTTTTTGTTTTTAATCTTTTATTGTTTTTTTGTGTTTGTCATAAGTTAATGAGCTTAAGCCTAAACCAAGGGTTAGTAAACTCATCATATACTCCCTTTGATTAGGGATAATGAGAATACCTTAAGTAGGAGATAAACACCCCAAACTTAATTACCATGATGATGTAGGATTAAGATCATTAACCTACTTGTGATTATTTAGATGTTTTTGGTGTTTTTGTTTAGTGTTAAGTAATGAGTTTAAGCCATAATCAAAGATTTAGTGGACCCATTACACCATCCTAATAGAAGGATAATAAATGAAAGCACTTAAGCTGAAGAAGATACCTCAACTTAACCCATGATTAAGGATTAACCTCATGACAAAACAAACCTTTGTTAAAGTGGATTTTAATTAATGGTAAGATTAAGAAATGAGTTTTATGATTTGTAAGACAACTTGAGGAGGACTTGTCCATTAACACTAGGGTTAGTCCTTCTTAACCAATTAAGGAAGAATTAGAACCCTAATGCAAGGCCCAAGTTACAAGTTAATGTCTTGATGATTATTAAGATGGATTGATTAAGAGGTTTAAACACATTAAAGGTTTAACACTTAGGATTAAAGTTATACACTTCATCCTAAGAGAAGGATGCAGGCATAACCCTAATCACAAAGTCTTAAAACTTTAAAGGTTTAGTCTCTGATTATGAGATGAGAAAAGAGACACAAAGAAGACACAAAGGTAAAAAATAAAGGGGGACTAATCAAAACCCTAATTATTGTCATGCTTGGGTGTTCCTATGGTTTATGAGGCTTGCAAGAGATCTTCAGAGAAGCCACCAATGGAAGAAGCAGATGAAAGGAAGGAGAAGCAGAAGAAACAAGTTAACTTACTTCATTGAAGAAGATAAGTTACTTGAAGAAATAAAGTGAATGAAGAACATGAATGAGCAAGCTCACTCTAAAGCAAATTAAAATGCAGCAATGATGCAAAAGAAGAATGAGAAGAGAAATGAGAAGTGAAGGCAAATCCACTTCTCAAATTACTTACCACCTGAAAACGTTAGCATAAGAAAAGGAATGAAATGAAAATGGAACAAATGCAAAGGAAAAGACAAAACCAGAAGCATAAACATGATGCAAATGATGCTATGAGATGATGCAAAGACATGTCAAGTGTTATGAATGTTCATACAAGAGATGGAATGCAAAGGATGCATGCTTAGAAGTATGAAAACACATGAAAGTTCATGGAATGAAATGAATGCATATCATGGAAAATGGATGAAGAAATGATCAAGCATGATTCTAATGTGTCCTATTATGTCTTAGATGTTATGTGAATGCAAGAAATGTCATGGCAAGTTCATGAATGGATGCATATGCAAGATGTATGCAAATGAACATGAGAAATTAGGGTTTTATGACAACATGAGATGCAAAAGTCAAAAACAGAAGCAAAACATAAGATAAAAAATTGCAAATAAACTCAAAGGAACCCTAACCCCATATGATATCACACCCCAAAGGAGGAAGTCTAACTCTTAACCTAAAGAAAGTTGTGATTTTTCTAAGTTATCTAGGGTTTTAAGGTACCTTAAAGGGAAAAATGCAAATCAAATAAAAAATTCAAGATAAATTTGTGACAAAAATATGCTAGATACTACATGCCATATGAAGATCAATGCAAAAAGAACCAATGTCAAACCCTTCATGGTTAGGCAGAAAAGAATTCTTGAAGTTAGGGTTCAAAAATGGGATTTTATGAACCCTAAATTCAAAGAAAAAATGTCAAGATTGATTCAAAACCAAAACGAAATTTGTATGGATGGTTTGACAATGTTTCTAAATTTCCTAAGATGCAATGTGAATTTTTTTGGAATTTTCAGAAACCTAAATGGTATTTTAATTAATTAATTTCCATTAATTAATTAAAATAAACATTTAAATATTTTTAAAATGGTTTTTTAATGCAAAAAATAAAAATAAAAATGTTTTTGGGTGGAGAAAAATATTTGAATTAAAAATGCAGAAGGAAAATAATTTTGGAAATTTTTAGGTATTTTAAATAAATTATGCAAAACAAATGATAAAAAAAAGAAATAAAAATGAATTTATGGGCTGGTCAACTGATCCAAGGGATCAAATTCAAATCTGGGGATGGAGGGAAGACCACGCGCGCAATCTAAGGGTCACCATTCAAACTGAGTTAATTTTAATTAATTAAATTAATTAAGTGAATTAGGGTTTAATGAACTCATCTCAGCCATCCAAAACGCGCGCGCAGACAAAATCCAAGGGCTCACATTCAAACTAACCCTAAACCCTAATTAACCTCTTAATGACTTTCAGGTGGCCGGAGAAGACCTCCAGTCATCTTCTCCGGCCAGCTCTCCACCCTAACTTCCACCCTAGGCCACCCCAGACCCCCTAACTCTCCAGAAATGATCCCTAACTCATTCTAAACAAGATTCAGCCAACAAAAATCATTTATTTCACATGAACATCAAGATTCAAAGCAAAACGGAAAGTTACATAGAAATTTCAGAAGTTCATTACATGCTCAATACTTGATCATTTTCAAAACTAAACACATCAGGATCATCAGTGAACCATGAAGAATCATTTAGGAACTTAAAAACGCATTTCTGGAAAAAAAAGTTCTTGAGGTTACCTGAGATGAAGCTTTGCTATCTGGAGCTTTCTGGCCACTTCTCTTGTGCAAAATCCCTCCTCTTGACCTCCTGATGAAGCTTTAATGCTTGGAAGAAGTTTGTAGTGGCTGAAATGAGAGCTTGCACTCTTGCTGGTCAGAAATCGTGTTTTGGCTATGGGTGCTTTGAGGCTTGTTTGATGGTTGGTTTATGCTCTGTGAATCATTTTTGAATGAATGGTGAAGTTTGTTTTGGAGTTTGATGGCTAGACAGAAAGTTTTGAAGGTTTTTTCTCTTTGGGTGATTTTGTGGAACTTTGGCAATCTGAAGTGTTAGGCTTGTGTGTTGTGTGTTATGAGCTGTGTTTGATCCACATAACAAGTCTTGATAGGTCAGAAGAGTGGTTGTGGCCTATGGTGATTGGTATGAGTGTTTTTGCACAAAGTCAACAAATCTTGTACTTGAGGTATGGGCTCTTGTGCAGTTGGATTTTTGGCTTTTCTTGGTTCAGCAGAGATCAAGGAGAGCCATGGAATTGGTTTTGTGGTGATTCAGCAAGTGGAAGCATGGTTGTGTATCATTTTGCAATTTTCATGAAGTTTGGCCCCTTTGTGATTTCTTGAAGTTCAAGGCATAAAATATGATGATTCTTGGGCCAATTCTGACTTTTAGGCAATGCACTATGTTGGCATGATTCATAGAAGTGTATTAGAGGTCACAAAATGGCTTGGCATGTGGTTTTGCAAAAATCCCTCTTTGGTGTATTCTTGAAAATTATAGGATTTTTGCCAACTTTGCAAGACCATAACTTGAGTTCCATAATGAATTAGAACTTGTTCTTGTACTTTTTGAAAAGGGAATGTGTCGCTCCCGGGATTTTCATCCTAGTACAAACGCGAAAGTGGCGCGGAAAAGTTAGAGTCGCCAGCCAGACATTTTTATCCCGAAAGAATGGGAAAGGTAATGTTGCACAAACCTGAGGAAGAAGGAAAGGACGAGGCCTTGCGAACCAAAGATCTGGGTTCGGGAGTCGGTTACGACCTGGGAAGGTATTAGCACCCCAGATCGTCCGCCGTACCCGACGGGATCCACGCTTGCTTGTTTTGTTTCAAAGGGTAAGAAAATAAAGATGCTGCTGAATAAAACTGCTGACTAGAATGGGAATGAGAAAGGAACTGGAAAAGAGAAAGAACTGAAGAGGGAAAATGTAGGGAAAATAAAGAATGCGCTCGAACGGGCCCTACCCCGCTGCCTACGTACCTCATCGGGATAATGAGGATCAGAGTCGACGTAGTTCGCCTAACTAAGACGGGAACTATTTGTTTGTGTTTTTTACAGCTGGAACTGCGTATGTCTATGCTCAGGTGTTGCAGGCTCGTCTGGTACGAGTGCGTTACCGTCTTGCAAAATGACAAGTAGGAGCAAGTTCGCGTACGAAGCGAATGAGATGAGAAAGAATTCCCGAAGGAAAGGCGCTTATTGTTTGTTTGGTGTTTTTTAGAAGCTTTTATGAGTGAAAGTTTGCATAGGTGAGTGTACTTAAGTCTTACTCAATGGGATGTGTACATCTCACATCATCCCGAAATGGAATGCGCAAGAGGCACACCTATCTATGGAGGAAATCCCCAAAGCTAGTCCCACAAGTGAAGGCTTAAGCACACTGGCCTATTACCATTATTAAGTATTTTTTGTGGTTTTTTTTGGTTAAGAAGTGTTTTTTAGCTTTTCTTTGTGAGGTACTCATGCTAAGACCTATCCACCACGAGTGATGACTCACACCTCGCCCCGAAATGGAACGCGTGCAAGCATCTCATAGCAAAGTCTCATGTCACATGAAAGTACTCAACCTTTATTAAGTGAATTAAAATTAAGTTTGAAGATGAGAAGAGAGAGAGCACCAAAGGATCTCAAAGGAAAAATTCTAAAGGGGAACTAAAATAATCCTAAGTGTTAACATGCATGGATGTCCTAGGGGTTAATGAGGTATTCTAATCCTAAGAAAGAAAAGGAAAGGAAGAAAAGAGAGTTAGAAACTAACTTACTTCCTAAGGAAGTTAAGTTGTCTCTAAAGAAAGGGAAAACCTATAAGCAAGCACCAAGTGCTAAGGAAAACACATTTAGAATGCATAAAAGATAGGAATGAAGTGAGGCTTACCTCAATCTTCCCCCTTACAAAACAAATATTAGCATGACAATGCATATTGAAAGTAAAATCGAAGCATGAAAGCGATTAAGTACCATAAACATCCTAGAATGGAACTAGGGTTCAAAATAAGACCTAAGTCTAAAGGTGAAGGTACCTAAAGGTCACATGACTTCTAAAGTCAGTAGCTACATGATATAGATCCCTAAGGATGCTAGGATACCCCACAAGATCAAACTATGTCAAACTATGTACAAAAAGTTCATCTAAGTTCACATAAATGCAAATTAGGGCTCATGGATGAAGTATGAATGCATATGGCTTACAAACATGAATTAGTACATGAAATGAACATCAAAGTTAGTAGTGAATTCTCATGAATATGTGTGAATGAATATACAATCATGGATGCAATGGTTTAGGCATATGGAGCAATGAGAAGAAGATATGAGAAGAAACGAACAAAAATCGCATAAGATCGCACATGATGAAAGTTAAGGAAGAATGACATGTGAATATGAATGAAATGATTATGGGTCAGTAGCATACAAGGTATGAGATTCACTTAGAATGCATGAATAGGCATTAATGATTTCCATATAATTCATGTTATTATTTAGAGGAGGAGAGAAGCTAGTTTAAGTTAAAGTATGTCCAAATAACTATGCACTTTAAAGCACCAAAACAAATCAAATGATTATGGTTCAAAAAATGACCTATGACTGGAATTAAAGACATACAAATGACCTATAATCAACTCCTAAAAGCTACCAAAAATCCCCTCAAGAAAATGGCATGAATGCCTTCTTAACATTTAGGTTATGCGACATATAAACACATGAATCAACCTAGGATCTAGGTGACATGGAAAAATAGCAAAAAGACTTACAAAATTATGAAATTAAATCCCTGGAATAATAAATTCATTATCTTACATGGTCTAAAAGGATTCCACAAAATTATGCACCAAAGTGCCAAAACAATTACTTGACTAGCAAGGTAGCAATGAATAATCACCCAAAAACGACTCCACAAAGTGGATCAAAAAGGGCATCTAAAATTATGAAAAAAAATGCCTAAGGAGCATAAAAATGTCACAAATTACAGTAATTAATCATACACAAGAAATAGGTCTCACACCTATGGGGAAAAATCGATTTCGGTCCCTTATGCCAAAACCTTCCTTTTTGGGACAGCTCATGATCTAAAATCCAAATTAATTATTAAAACCACCCAAATCTGGAAACAAAAAATATGACAAATTAATTAAGAGGATGAGGATCACTCATGAATTTTTCCAGAATTTTATCACACCTAAAACTATTTTTAATAATTGCGACGAAACGGGCAAAAACGATATTTTAAGGGAAAGTGAAAGGAATCGAATTCTCTAATCCGTAACCTAATCCCTAAACTCCGAAATCGACACATATCAATATATATCACAAATAAATCCAATGCCTCAGGTGAGAGGGCTCAATATGCACCTTAAGTTATATGATCCTAAGTCGCATACAACTAGAATGATGCATTAAAGTAGAGAATCGAGATTACTTACTTGGTCGAAGTGCCGATTCTTTCACATAAAAGAAATCCAAAAAAACTTCAAGCCAAGCCTTGTAATCTCCCATGAGCAAAATAAATGCTCATCTTCCATAATTACTTTGTGAAGATTCCCCATAATCGAAACAAAAACAACGGCACAAAATATCATTTGAATCCAAAGGTATCCCACAAATAAAGTGGAATACCAACCAAACGACCGTCGTTAAGATCTTTGCGAGAACCTTGCATGAACTCAACAAACGCATTAGAAACCAAAAAGAGGTGCAACCGGAAGTTGCACCTATGCCTCACAACTCCAAATCAAGTAGAAATATGAATATACGAGTCATGGACATGCATTGAAATTTACGTTTCAAAACGGGGCAGCACTTATGCACTAATATAAACAACATGCAAACTCAAACCGGAATCGAACAAATTTACGTGCAATGAATGGAAAATGATCAACAAACATAAGTACAAGTCAAAATAAGACCAATGCATCAAAACCGCACCAAACCGAACATAAAAAGCCTTGAAACGGAAAAACGCGTCAAAAATCACCGACTCGGAATTGAACGAAAATCGCATGGTAACTTGCAAACGTGCCAACGGATTCAAATATGCAATCGGATTTTGAAAATTCCGCTCGGAAGTGATACTTTTTGGCCGATTTCGTCGGCTGGCAGTAGTGAAATAGTCGGAAAAAATTGTCCGAAATCGACTAAAAAGTTCACCAATGGCTCCGGAATAATCAACAAAGTCAATTTACACTATTCACATTCGCGAAAACGCGCTACGGTTAGGAAGTTATGACCAAAACATATTCTCGACACGCGACACATGAACAACATCAACAATTAAGCCTCAACCTATCATATTTCAAATTTGCACATTGAAACAAACATGAATTTAAAAGTCAAGCACTTCAATTAATATCAAGTCATAATAATTAGCTCTCTTAGGAATTTTGTCAAACACCTAACATTCACCGATTATTCTATGTCAACTTTACCAAGCCTTTTCAATCATGCACCACAACAATTATTAGGATAAATTAATCAAGAATCAATCAATAATCAAATCATGAATCAATGCACATAATCTCCACAAGATTAATTCAACTTCAAAATTCAATTCAAGAAACAATTCAACAATTATTCATGAATTAAAGTTTAAGAAGCTTACCGAATGAAGAATCGACGAAGAAATTGCGAATCCGAAGGAAGTGAGACGCGATCATGAACGGAGGAGAGGAGGAGAGGCCGCGTGGCTGCCGGTGGCGGAAAATGGTGGTCTTACGGTGGTGAAGTTGACCGGAGGTGGTGGTTCGTGGCGGCTCGGCTACCGGAAGCTTGATCGGAATTGTTGTGTTCTTGAGTTCTTGATGAAGTTGTTGTTGTGTTCTTGAGAAAGAATTGAGAGAATGAACTTTGATCCTTTAGAGAGAGTTTGTGAGAGTTTTTTGGTGTTTGTAAATTATGATTGAAGTTATGAGACAAATTGTGGGTCAAAAGAATATATAGTGGAGTGTAAAATGAAAGGCAAAAGGTAGAATTTCGGCTTAAGTGAAAATAACAATATCTTCGGCAAGAAATTTCGACTCTGAGCCTTCCACAATATCGTCCGCCTCTGAATCACGGTTGCAACACAAAAAGAACGGACGTCATACAATCAAAATCGAGTGCGATCGATACGTTTAAGCTGCAAGACATCACTGAATAAGTTGTTTTTTCGGCTTATTTGGTGTCCGCTACTCGAAAATGTGACGAGGTCAACCTCTTCGGAGCATAATCTCGACTCGACTTTGTCAGCAAAGTTGTAAATCTATGAGTCAGTGACCTGGTGTTAAAATCTAAGCTCAACCGGACAAACGACGAGGGAGATATGAATTTTCTCGTGAAACCACTTTCAGCATTTTTCTTCGGTTCAGCACTTCAGTTTTGTTAAATAAACCAAAACGACAATCTTTGGAGCACCGTTCGAACTCACTTTTGTATTTGAAATTGAAGAGGATAAAATTTGTGAACCAACGCTTCAAGAACGGGTGATATCCGATGAAAATTGACCGAGTTATGAATTTTACAAAATCTGACAGACAGTGCACTGCATCAAAGAACCTTACTGGTAATTCGCATTTTCGAGATCCTTCCGCTTGGACCTAACCCAAACTGAATTCACATAATGAAGATAACATCTAAACGGAATTTTAGGCACCAAAACAACATCAATTCGATGAACGAGCCAAGAGTTATGAATTTTTTAGTGTTCAAAACTCACCGGTTCATCACTGTTTTTCACTATGTTGACTCTAAAAACTCGCACATTCTGAGATCTTCTTCAAAGAATTAGTTCTCGGCCAAAACCCAAAAGTTAGAAAGGATATCAAGACGGAACTTTTTGCATATGAATCTCTCAGACATGTTGACCCAATCAGAAGTTACGAACTCTTGAATACCGCTAGCACAGTTAATCGGCGAAACCGAAATTTCAAAAACAAATAATTCCCGCCATTTTCCTTGATGAATTGGCCTCCGAGCCGAACACAAAAGTTGTAGAGAATACCGAAATAGTCTAAACTATTGAGTTTCAAGCCAAAATGAGTTTACGAACATAATTTACAACTTTTGCAAACTGCACCATAAAACTGATATTCTGCTTAAACTCCTTTGAATCAACCGAGAACTTTTGGTTTCTTCTAAGATTCTTGTGCACGTTCCGCATGAAAAAATAAAGGCCAGTCGCAACCTGTGAAAGCTCAAATGGAGATGTATATTCATGTATGTTTATGATGCAATTGTGTTCTAAATGCAATGCAATGTATGAAAGGATATGCTAAATGGCATGAAAATGAGAGGGCAAATTTTGAGGTATTACAGCTGCCCCTATTCAATCATCTGTTAATCTGAAAAGGACGGTAGCACGAGCTATCGACCATTCAAGATAAACTGTGATTGAATACCAAGAAGACCAGAAATTTGCACTCTGACGAAGAATGCAACACCGGGAAATAAACCCGACCAAATGACGCTTTGGTGACTGAAGGGGAGAAAAAGCATACGAGCTTCTTCCAAGTTGAAACTGATATCTGGAATAAGAGTGCTAAGACAGACGAGTCTTCAAACAATCCTGTGACGCCAGGTGCCGGACAAACGAGTCCTCAGACATTGCAAGAACTTGTAACTGAGATAGACGAGCTTTCAAAAAAATCCTGTGACGCCAAGAGCTGGACATACGAGTCCTTAAACACTTCAAGCATATAAACTGAGACAGACGAGTCTTCAAAAAAAAATCCTGTGACGCCAGGAGCTGGACAGACGAGTCCTTAAACACTTCCAGCATATAAACTGAGACAGACGAGTCTTCAAAAAAAAATCCTGTGACGCCAGGAGCTGGACAGACGAGTCCTTAAACACTTCAAGCATATAAACTGAGACAGACGAGTCTTCAAAAAAAAAATCCTGTGACGCCAGGAGCTGGACAGACGAGTCCTTAAACACTTCAAGCATATAAACTGAGACAGACGAGTCTTCAAAAAAAAATCCTGTGACGCCAGGAGCTGGACATACGAGTCCTTAACACATGAGACAGACGAGTCTCCCTCGGATTTACCTGTTACGCCAGGACCGGAAATGCATTTAAGTCTGTGGGATAGACATGCAATCAAGGTAGACGAACCTTCTTCATATATTATCCGCGGATATATGGTATAAGACAGACGAGTCTTCTTAACAAACCTGTTACGCTAGGTGCAGCAACAACAATAATTGGTGCCTGAGACAGACGAGTCTCCTTCGGATTTACCTGTTACGCCAGGACCGGTAACCATTTCGACATTTAATTCCCACTGTCAGGATTCGAAACCTCTTCAATACAGACGAGTATTGGATGATCATCAAGATAACATAGACGAGTGTTATAGGTCAATGATACAGACGAGTATCAGACGATGATCTGAGAAACACAGACGAGTGTCTCAGGCAATGATACAGACGAGTATCAGCCACTGGTATAGACGAATACCAGAAATTCAAACACAGACGAGCATTTGAAGTAGTCACAGAAATATCAGGGTAAGCAGCAACTCTTCACATACAAATGTAAGCTAGCACAGACGAGTGCTGAGGATGATATAGACGAGTATCCAAGCAAAGCAGACGAGCTTTAGAACACAGACGACTCCTGGGGAATAAAAGCAGACGAGCTTCAAACAAACACAGACGAGTGCTGGACAGTTACAGACGAGTAACAATAGAGACTATATATCTAGGCACAGACGAGTGCAGCGAAGGATCCAATACCAAACACAGAGGAGTGTTGGGAGGTTGCAGACGAGCAACAACAAATATCATATCAGAACACGGACGAGTGTTGAGGAATTGCGGACGAGCAACAACAACCAAACACAGACGAGTGTTAGAAAATTGTAGACGAACAATATCAAGGTAATCATAAGCCAATGTTGGGGAAAAGCAGACGAGCAAACCACAGAGCCAACACAGACGGGTGTTGAAAGATGCAGACGAGCAACAATAAAGCAGTAATACCAATGTTTGGGAAAACTCTTGATGAAGTTGTTGTTGTGTTCTTGAGAAAGAATTGAGAGAATGAACTTTGATCCTTTAGAGAGAGTTTGTGAGAGTTTTTTGGTGTTTGTAAATTATGATTGAAGTTATGAGACAAATTGTGGGTCAAAAGAATATATAGTGGAGTGTAAAATGAAAGGCAAAAGGTAGAATTTCGGCTTAAGTGAAAATAACAATATCTTCGGCAAGAAATTTCGACTCTGAGCCTTCCACAATATCGTCCGCCTCTGAATCACGGTTGCAACACAAAAAGAACGGACGTCATACGATCAAAATCGAGTGCGATCGATACGTTTAAGCTGCAAGACATCACTGAATAAGTTGTTTTTTCGGCTTATTTGGTGTCCGCTACTCGAAAATGTGACGAGGTCAACCTCTTCGGAGCATAATCTCGACTCGACTTTGTCAGCAAAGTTGTAGATCTATGAGTCAGTGACCTGGTGTTAAAATCTAAGCTCAACCGGACAAACGACGAGGGAGATATGAATTTTCTCGTGAAACCACTTTCAGCATTTTTCTTCGGTTCAGCACTTCAGTTTTGTGAAATAAACCAAAACGACAATCTTTGGAGCACCGTTCGAACTCACTTTTGTATTTGAAATTGAAGAGGATAAAATTTGTGAACCAACGCTTCAAGAACGGGTGATATCCGATGAAAATTGACCGAGTTATGAATTTTACAAAATCTGACAGACAGTGCACTGCATCAAAGAACCTTACTGGTAATTCGCATTTTCGAGATCCTTCCGCTTGGACCTAACCCAAACTGAATTCACATAATGAAGATAACATCTAAACGGAATTTTAGGCACCAAAACAACATCAATTCGATGAACGAGCCAAGAGTTATGAATTTTTTAGTGTTCAAAACTCACCGGTTCATCACTGTTTTTCACTATGTCGACTCTAAAAACTCGCACATTCTGAGATCTTCTTCAAAGAATTAGTTCTCGGCCAAAACCCAAAAGTTAGAAAGGATATCAAGACGGAACTTTTGGCATATGAATCTCTCAGACATGTTGACCCAATCAGAAGTTACGAACTCTTGAATACCGCTAGCACAGTTAATCGGCGAAACCGAAATTTCAAAAACAAATAATTCCCGCCATTTTCCTTGATGAATTGGCCTCCGAGCCGAACACAAAAGTTGTAGAGAATACCGAAATAGTCTAAACTATTGAGTTTCAAGCCAAAATGAGTTTACGAACATAAGTTACAACTTTTGCAAACTGCACCATAAAACTGATATTCTGCTTAAACTCCTTTGAATCAACCGAGAACTTTTGGTTTCTTCTAAGATTCTTGTGCACGTTCCGCATGAAAAAATAAAGGCCAGTCGCAACCTGTGAAAGCTCAAATGGAGATGTATATTCATGTATGTTTATGATGCAATTGTGTTCTAAATGCAATGCAATGTATGAAAGGATATGCTAAATGGCATGAAAATGAGAGGGCAAATTTTGAGGTATTACAGAATGGTCCAATCTACAACTTTCATGACCAACAATTTTTCATTTGAAGCATTTTTGGTTGAGAAAGAGGAGGTTGAAAAACTTTCCCAAAATGGAAAGTTTACATTACAAGTCATTTCCATTTTTGGCAACTTTTGGTTTAGCTCACTTTTCTTCAATTTTGTGAACTTCCAAGCACTTCAATGATCAAATAAAGATCATATAACTTCAATTTGATGAAAAATCCACTTTGGTTCCATTTTTGGGGGCCTCAGATGCCCTGATTTTGCTCTGACTTGTTCAAGAAGTTACCCAGTGAACATATGACTTCCACAATGAATTTCTTCATCAAACTTGGTACACATGATCCCTATAACATATTGAGACCATTAGAAACAATAATGACCAAAAAATTTGGAGTTATGGCCTCTGAAACCAAAACCCTAATTTCAGGTCATCTGTGTAGTGAAACCCTAGCTCTGCTTCCATGCTTTGCCAGTTCTTGTGATTCTTTGACTTCCTTGATCTTTGAGGGATATAATATGATGATTTAACATACATGGACCCTCTTGGAATGATTGAAGACCTTTGGAGTGGCTCAGATGGATCCTTGGATTGCTCAGATCACAAACCCTAGATGCAGATGAACTTGAACTAATGCAGAGAAACAAAAATGCAATATGAGATGACATGCTTATACTAATGCAAAAATGAAAATATTACAAGACATGGTGTGAACTTAGTGAGGGCGAATTTGGGGTGTTTACAGGTATGTCTGAGTCTCCAAGAAGCATTTGATGTCATGGTACCAAGGCTTGTTGTCAGTAACAGTGTCCATAGAGAATACATATGTCGCTCTGTCCAGTTTGGATACCAAAATCTGAGGTACATAATTAGAAGTTTGTAATTTGATCATGGATGAAATGGTAGTCAAAGCGTCTACAAACTGATTCTCATCTCGAGGGATGTATTCAAGCTTGACTGTTGTGAAGAAGGTCAACAATCTCCTCGTATAGTCACGGTAGGGAACCAGATGCTCCTGATGAGTGTACCATTTGCTGTTGGTCTGGTTGATTACCAAAGTTGAATCTCCGAATACACTCAAGGTTTTGATCCTGAGGTCAATGACTTCCTCAAGACCCATGATACAAGCTTCGTACTCGGCTTCATTGTTAGTGCAAGCAAAGGTGAGTTTTGCTGAGAAAGGCATGTGAACCCCTTTAGGTGTATTAAGTATTGCAACAACTCCACGACTGTTGCAATTAACTGCCCCGTCAAACATCATAGTCCATGCTTCTTCTGGGTCAAGCCCTTTAGTGTGAACAGGCTCTTCATAATCTTTTGCTTTCAAGAACATGATGTCTTCATCTGGGAAGTCAAATATCATAGGCTGGTAATCATCAATGGGTTGCTCAGCCAGATAGTCAGACAATACACTGCCCTTGATGGCTTTCTGAGAGGTGTACTGAATGTCATATTCTGTTAGAATCATTTGCCATCTTGCAACCCTTCTGGTAAGTGTTGGCTTCTCAAATATGTACTTTACTAGATCCATCTTTGAGATCAATAAGGTAGTATGAGTCAACATATATTTTCTTAGTCGGCGAGCATCCCACGCTAAAGCACAACAAGTTTTATCGAGCAGTGAATAACGTTGTTCACAGTCGGTAAACTTTTTGCTTAGGTAGTATATTGCATACTCTTTTCGACCAGACTCGTCATGCTGGCCCAACACATACCCCATTGACTCTTCTAATATTGTCAGGTACATGATTAGAGGTCTTCCTTCAACTGGAGGCATGAGAATTAGAGGTTCTTGCAGATATTCTTGGATTTTGTCAAAAGCTCTTTGACAATCATCATTCCACCTAACTATTTGTTCCTTTCTTAGCAGTTTGAACAAGGGTTCGCAGGTTGCAGTGAGATGATATATGAACCTTGAGATGTAGTTCAATCTACCTAAGAACCCTCGAACTTCTTTCTCAGTCTTAGGTGCAGGCATCTCCTGAATAACTTTGACTTTATCGGGATCAACCTCAATTCCCTTTTCACTTACAATAAAACCCAGCAGCTTACCGGAACGTACCCCGAATGTGCATTTGTTGGGGTTCAACCTTAACTGATACTTCCTCAGACGCTTGAATAATTTCAATAGATTTACCAAATGCTCTTCCTCTGTAAGGGACTTGGCAATCATATCATCCACATAGCACTCGATTTCTTTATAGATCATATCGTGGAACAATGTTACCATAGCCCTTTGATATGTTGCACCGGCGTTCTTTAGACCGAACATCATTACTTTGTAGCAGAATTTGCCCTAGGGTGTGATGAAAGTTGTCTTCTCCATGTCTTCAGGTGACATCTTAATCTGATTATATCCCGAAAATCCGTCCATGAAAGAAAATACCGAGAATTGAGCCGTGTTATCCACCAGTACATCAATGTGAGGTAATGGGAAATCATCTTTCGGGCTTGCTCTGTTCAAATCCAGGTAATCCACACACATACGCACCTTGCCATCCTTCTTAGGTACGGGTACAATGTTAGCAACCCACGGCGGGTAACTAGTTACAGCAAGAAAACCGGCGTCCCACTGCTTTTGTACTTCTTCTTTAATTTTCATGGCCATATCTGGGCGAGTACGGCGTAGCTTCTGTTTGACTGGTGGACAATCTTCTTTCAGTGGCAATCTGTGCATGACAATATCTGTATCCAGACCTGGCATATCTTGATAGGACCAAGCAAAGACGTCAACATATTCCTGAAGCATACTGATGAGTTGTTCTTTCACTGGGGCTTGCAGACTGGCCTCGATCTTCACCTCTTTCACATCTTCCTCGGTACCAAGATTGATAATTTCAACCTCCTCCTGATGAGGAGCAATCACTTTTTCCTCTTGTCTCAACAACCTAGCCAACTCTTCAGGCAAATCATACGAAGTCATAACAATGTTGTTGTCGGTGCAATCTGGAGGATTATCTCTGCAAGGGTTGAGATTTGTTCATTTTAGTGATTGATTTTAATCTTGTTTAGGAAAAAGTGTGAATGGAGTTATTATTGAAAAACATTGCCATTTATTGCTCTGTGCAAAAATAACAAAAATGAAAGACAGTGAGCGAAAAAAGATCGTTTGCAAAAGATGTCCATTTATTCATTAATCACTCATTTGCACAAAATACAAATATGGCCCTATTACAAAACGAGTCCTGAAACCTTGGGCAAGATGCATGACTTGATGCATGCTTAAACATGAAATAATAATTACTCTACAGAAGTAATCCTTATAATTTCCTGGGAAGACCAATTTAGGACTTGTTGGCCTGGGACCCTTGGACGAATCTAGCTCTCCAGGTTGAAGTCATTTTCAGTCTCGTCTTCCACATTGTTGATTGCATCCGGGGTCATCATTCCCCCATTGATAAACTTGGGAGCTTCAGCAGCCTCCTCTTGGACCTGTCGGGATGGTTTGTAACCCAACCCGAACTTGTCTTCTTTGACATGAACTTGCAGCAGCTCGCCCCAGCCCCGGGCATTCCCGTTTTCAACAACCTTTCGAGCTTGCTTATAAGAAGAGATTGAAGTATCAGACACTTCAGTTGTTGCTTCATTGACATTGAGGGCCTCAAACCCTTGGCTCATTGTCTCATGGATCTCTCCGTCCATCTCAATATAATTGTAAGTAGCTAGATAACTAACGAAGATATCCTCATCCCCACAGATTGTGATAACTTGGCCCTCCCATCCGTATTTTAACTTCTGGTGAAGGGTCGACGTTACAGCGCCATCGGCATGAATCCAAGGCCGACCCAACAAACAGCTATAGGCAGGCTGAATGTCCATCACATAGAAGATAGTTTTGAAGATCTGTGGGCCAATCACCACAGGCAGCTCAATTTCCCCAAGAACCGATCTTTTAGAACCGTCAAAGGCTCTCACTACCAGGTTACTTGGACGCAGTGCAAGACCATCATATTCCATCTTGACCAATGCTTTCTTTGGAAGAACATTGAGAGAAGACCCAATGTCAACCAAGACATGAGAGGGAACAACACCTTTAGTCACTCTTCTTGAAGGGTGTCTGATGGAGCTCGTCCACAACCGTATAGTCACTCTTCTTGATTATTCTCATGAACTCGTCTACATCCTGGTCAAAGGATGTCTTATGAGTTTCCTTGGTAATAGGCTCTTCAGGCACCACACTTTTACCCTTAGCCTTGGAAGCAGCTTCCGCTTCAGCATTAGTTCTTTGGAATTGTGAGGCAAAGAGACGTCCGCTTCGGGTGAAGCCTCCACATCCCCCCACATTATCAATATGTGGTGTAGAAGTGTCAAGAATGACTTTCTTTCTGTCGCAATACAAATTTGAGTCATAGTGCCAAGGAACGACACTGCTGCTGTCATATGGGACTGGTCCTGGTACCGTGATAGTAACCGGACTGATTGCTGCGAAAGAAGGAATTGAGACAGTCTGAGGTTCATAATAAATTGTAACAGGAGGTATGACTGGAGATGATGCTGGTGATGAAAGTTGCTGATGTTGAGGGAGATGTTGTTGTGAGTTGCTGAAAGAATCTGGAACGTGGATTGTTTCCGGATCATAGTAAATGGTAACTGTGGAAATGTCTTCATTGATGGCTGTTGTTGTTGTAGAAGGATGTGTTGAAATGATATTTGTTGATGTTGAAGAAGGGATGGTTGTTGATGTTGTAGAAGAATCCGTCAGAATGATTGTTGTTGAAGTTGTAGGAGTGATATCCGTCACATCTGATGGAAGGACATTTGTAGGAGGAATGGTTGTTGATGTTGTAGGAGTTGGAATTGTTGAAATGATCTGTAAAGTGCCATATTTGATAAGATTTTTGATACCGGTCTTCAAATTTGCACAACCGTTGATAGAAATCTTGCAAGCTTCGCAATGGGCCTCACAACCCGGGAACACTTGGCACTTTAAAAGCTGGGCTTTAACCTCGGCCAGAGGTGTCTGAATGCTTGCAACACTGTCAATTAGGTTCATTGGTTGATCCTCCTCAATGGCATTTATCCTAGGCCCACCATGGATAGGCATAGGATTCTTGGTAACACTTGGAGGGGGTGCAAAGTTGACTGCCTTAGAATCAATCAAATCCTGAACCTTCATGTGTAAAGCTCTGCACTTCTCCGTTGTATGGCCAGGTGAATTTGAGTGGAAGGCACATCTGGCATTAACATCATAGTTTCTTGGAAGATTCTGGGGATCTGGTGGGGCCAGAGTCCTTAATTCTATCAAGTTGAGCTTTACTAATTGTGGAAGTAAGGCATCATAGGGCATCAAAATGGGATCGATAACCCTGTTGATTTGTGAAGTCCTCTGTTGAAACGGACGTTGTTGCTAATTGTTATTGTTGTAAGATCTTTGTTGAGGAAATTGTTGTTGCTGTGGGAAGTGTTGTGGTTGTGGAGGATACTATTGTTGAGATGTCGGAGCTAGAATGGTAACAGCAGCTACTGATCTTGGCATGTATTGAGGCCTACTTCTGCCCATATGCATTGAGTTGGTCTCACCTGTCCTGCGAGGCCCTGAGAAAGGTTTTCTTGTATTGCTGGAACTAGAACCGTTGTATGAAATTTTGCCCATATTCAAAAGACTCTCAATTCTCTCACCAGCTATAACTACATCAACAAAGCTATTGGAAGAGAAAGCAGCAAGTCTTTCAATGTAAGTTCCTTGCAGGGTGTTCATGAACATGTCGGCCATTTCTTTTTCAGACATCGAAGGTTGGACAGCAGTAGCAAGCTGTCTCCACCTTTGGGCATATTCCCTGAAGCTTTCTCTTGAAGACTGAGACATACCCATTATGAGAGTCATGTTGGGATCCATGTCCAAGTTATATTGATATTGGCGTATGAAAGCTTCGGCCAAATCCTTCCAGTTTCTGACTGTTGCTCTGGACAGGTGAGAATACCATTCACGGGATGCCCCGGTCAGACTGTCTTCGAAGTAGAACATCCACAACTTTTCGTCCATGGTATAAGTTTCCAGTCTCCCTAAAAAGGACTGCAGGTGAGTACGTGGACAAGAGGTACCATTATATTTCTCAAAACAAGGAGGCTTGAATTTGTGAGGAATCCTGACTCCCTCAACTAGACCCATGTCCATTACATCAAATCCCAAAGAGTTTTGGGACTCCAAAGATCTCAACTTCTCCGCTATTTCGTCCAGACAACGATCATAGGCTTCATCCCCAACACCAGTTACTGTAAACTGTTCCTCTTGAGGGTCTTCTTGCAAAGCACGACCTCCAGTGTTTCCTTGGGTATTTCTGATAACATTGACTTCAGGATTGAGGTGAGGCCCAAACTCTGGCGCATATGTTCGTGGTTGTCCGTGATCATTGTTACTAGTACCTCTTGTACCTGGATGATTCTCTTCTAGAGTTTGCCGCTCGAATAACTCTCTTAATCTTTCCTGGCTTTTGGCCAACCCAGTCATTACTGCCATGAACTGGTTCATTTGAGCCCTTATCTCAGTTCTTTCATTAGCCATCTGAGTTCTCACGTCAGTCAAATCTTGCTGAACTTGGTCCATCTGTAAGCTCGGAAGGTTGTTTCTTGTAGGATACCGGTGAACTCTGTTGATGGGGAAAACCCTCCTACGAGCAATGTTTCCTGAAACAACAACAAAGTGAGAAAACAACAACAAAAATACCTACAAAACAAAGAAAAAAGTTAGTATGCAATGCATTATGTCTATTTGTCTTCCCAGGGTATCCGGCTTGGTTCTTTGGTTTTGACCTTCCAGACCTCTAGGAATGAAGATGTTGAAGAGAAATGAAGACCAAGAAGAAAATCCAGGTAATACATAAACCATACATTTCAAATGCAAAAGATACATAGTTTATGATTACAACAAGTCCCCATAGTGGGTCAAAATACAACAAAGTCGAAGAATACAACCAAATTATCATGAGAAATAAAGTACAACCAAAATAAAATACAAGTACAAAGAAATCAAACATCTAGCCCAAAGTCATCCTCCTTGACTTCCTTCAGGAGAGCATCAGCCACTGGTCCAACTGGATTCTCTGTGATGGTCCTGATAAGAAGGTTCCTGGTGGCAATGGCACTTGTCAACTTCTGGTACTTGTCTTGGTCCTTTGATCTCTTCAAACCCGCCCGGAGTTTCAACTCAGAGATTTCTTTCTGTGCTGCTAACAAGGCTTCTTGACTCTTCTCCTCATTAGCTTCCATCTTCTCTATCCTAGCCCTGGTCTTCTGATCCTCTTGCGAACGAGCCTCAGTGATCCTGATCCACCTAGCCTGACTCTCTTCCAAGTAGTGCTCAACTCTGGCCTTATGAATCTTAGCTTCTTTGCAAGAATTCTTCAATACCAACTCCTCTGCTCGGGCTTTTCTGATGTAATCGTCAGTCTTCTCAATCTTAGTCATATGCTCGATACGGAAATTCTCTAACCTCTCATTGTCCAGACGACCATCATTCCTCTCCCAGAGGGTCTTCTTCAGAGCTTCAGAAAGATGGGCATTCCTCTCTTTCAACTTCTCAAACTCCTCTAAACTGACTGTAGCTACAGGCTCTACTACTGATGGCCCTGACACATCTTCCAGGGTGAATGGCATGCGGGTGATTTGTCCTCTGATGCGAGACAAATCAATATACTGAGCTGAAGCTATGTTGTTGCACTTTCCAAGAATAGTAGTCACTTTTGTCTGTATGTTATCCCAAGCCCAGGCTGCTTGTCGGAGGATGGCATGATTATTCTGAATATCACAGTAAAGGGTCTCTGCTAAATCCTGCTCTCTTGGAGGATGTACTAAGGCATACCTGTTGCAGCCCAAAATTTGCCCTCCACAAGGCAAGTCATTGTGTACTAAGAAGCTCGCAAGGTTCATATGACATCTCATGAGGTTCACAAGGTTCACAAAGTTCACAATTAGTCAGAAGAATTGACAATTCCCTCAGACAATGCATCCTCCTGAGCAATGCATCCTAAACTAGGGTTTTGACTTTAATCAGGCTAAATGGACTTCCAAGAATTCAAGTGAGCTTCATAACATCTTATATGTGTTAAAGAATCTCCATGACAAGTTTCAAGACTTTTCCCAAAGGTTTGCTCAGTCAGATGATCAGATAGGTCAAAATCAGTCAATGCAGTTAAAAAATCAAACTGAGGTCAACTGTGGTCAAACCAAAGTCAAACTTCATGATTTTTTTTGCCAACATCAAGTATATGAAGTAAAATTCATCATTTGATCAAGGGTTGATCATGATTCATCAAGGAGATTTCAGATCATCAAGAATCAGGAGTTTCTAAATTAGGGTTTCCTCAGGAAAAGTCAACTGAACTTTGACCAGCCATAACTTTTACATGCTTCATCAAAAATTTTCCATCCAAAGCTCATTTTGAAGGAAATTGAATTCTCTACAACTTTGTGTCTCACAAGCCAAGCCCAAAAATGCTTCATTTGGAAGGTATGAGCTAAGACATTATAGGTCCTTTTAAAAGTCAACAAAAAGTCAACAACTTCAAAAGAGCATAACTTGAGAATGGTAAAATATATGGACATGAAACTAATGAGGTTGGTTAGAGGACTCTTTAAGCTTTCAAAAATGTCCAAGAACACCCTCATAGCATTAAAATTGAAGGATTTGTGCCCTTGCAAAGTTGGGAAATTTTAGGGAAGTTTATGAAGCAAATAAGGCCTTAAATCAAATTTTTGCTAAATGAGCCCACCAAATTGCCATTCTATCTTTATAAAAACACCAAGCACGACCCAACCCACCAATTTTCTGAATTTTTATTTTTTATTTCATATTTATTTGAATTTTATTCATTAAAATACCATTTAAATTGAAATAAAATATAAAATCATATATTTAAAAAGGGATTTTGTTTCTAGAAAGTCATGAATATTGTTTGGATTAGATTGATACACAAGTTATGAGGATTGTCTCAAAATAGCAAGGTTGGATCAAATAAAAATCAAGTTTTAAGACATAATCTTTTTCAATATTCAAATGATCCAAAAGTCCAAATAATCATACAATATTTTGACCTAATATCATTCATATATATACAAAGAACATATCACAACAAGGGGAACGAATGTTTGCAGCCTCTAAAACCACTTTCAAACTTTCAAAATTCATCATATTTTTGAAATTCGGATTCTAACATTTGGTAGTTTTTTAGGTGAATGGAGCATGCTAATCTCTTCCCTATACATCACTGAACATATACCAATGATCATATGCATCTAAAAGCCCATGAATTGGCCAAACCGAATCAATTTTTTTTGACATTCATGAGTTTTTCGTTTTCATACATTGGTGCAAAATAAATTGTATTTGACAGTTGATTCTTGTTTGTGATGAACTAACAATCGTTTCTGGATGCTTTGATTTAAGTTTTGATACAGAATGAGTGATCCACCATTTTTAGGGTTTCGGCCAAGGTTTAGGGTTTCACGATTCATCAATGATAAATGAAATCTAAAACCATGGATCAATTCTAAGCAACCTATGGATCTTGTTTGTACTTTTAATTTGATGAAATTTTGCAGTTTTATTGATGATTGAGATTCGTAGGTTTTGCTGCAAATGAAAATTCGCAGGAAGATTCGTATCTAATTTCACAACAAAATTCGTAGATCCAGAGGTAGAAGATGAAGTCTGCGCGCGAATTTGGAATTTTAAACTTTGTCTTATTTTATTATGTTTAATTCCCATTATAATTACAAAGAAAGCAATTGGCTCAGTTGGTAAAGGATGCGCGTATGCAAGGCAAAGGCAGGGGTTCGAATCCCAGTCTCAGCAATTTTTTTGCTTTATTTCCTTTATATTTCCAGGCTTGACATATAAAGATTGGTGATCATCCATAGTTCATCAGCGCGCGCTGGCCTGGTGGAGAGCTTGCTGGTCTTAGAGATGCAAAGCCTAGGGCCTGGGTTCGAATCCCAGCCCCAGGTAAGTTCCTTTTCTCACTTTTTTTTTGTTTTATTTGATTTTTGTTTATATTTTAATTAATTAATTTAAATAAATGTTTAAAAATATAATTGTTATATTATTGTATATAATTCAAAAACTTATATTTTTAAAAATTTAAACTTTATTCTTAAAATTATTTAATATTTATTTTATTGTATATTATTAATGTTATATGTTTTTTTTAGATAAATAATTTAATTATATTTATATTAAATAATTAACCCTAAAATTTTACATGTAAAAAAACCTAATTTTTTTTTTATATAAACCCTAATTATCTCATAAATCTCAATATATTTGTTTGTAAATTTTAATTATATATATTTATTTTATAATTATTATATGTAGTTTGTTTATATATATATATAAATAATTTAATTAAGTAGTTAACCCTAACTTATTTTTTCTAAACAATTAAAAACCCTAATTTTATTTTATGAGTTTAATTTCTTATTTTTATATGCTTAATTACAAATATTTTTATAATATGTATATAAAATTAAATAATTAGACTATTAATCATATTTTATTAGTATATAATATTTACTATTTATTTCTTTTATTAAAATTCTTAAAAATAATTATTTATTTAATTTTGAACTTTTAATTTGTTTCTATATTATATTGTTATACTAACCTTCTTATATTTATTTTTGTTTGTTATTACTAACCAATTTAATTATTATTTATTATATGCTTACTTATTTAAATTATTCTTATAATGTAATTGTGCCAATTATGTAATAGTTGTAGAATTATTCTTATTATTTATTTTTAATTGCCATGGTTAGTAAAATAGGGAGTGTAAACATGTTTGTATTTAAAACTGAATTTAGATCACTAATTATAAGATAAATACTTGAACTTGTACACACACACACACACATAAGTCGATCTTTGATCGCCATCTCACATTCTTAAGGATACCTCTCATGTTGCCTAAATAAAAGGTCAAGTAAGGTGTATAAAGCAAAGTCCCTTCATTTATTTATATCATCTAGTCCCTTAAAAGATAAAAAGATCAAGTCCCTTCATGGTTGCCTTCGTAAATGATTTTGTCCCTTTCGAATAAAAGATGATAAGTCCTTTCGAATTGCTAAGTACACCTTACAGTTGCCTAATCACAGATGTCCCTTCACTTGTCCCTCATAACATCCAAGGTAATGACTACCTATTCCTTAATAATAGGGATAGTCTTACCATTTAAAGGATATTTAATAACAAAAAAGATTTAGCTTAGGGTAGGTTTCTCTTATGTACTTGCTCACCTTTTCAAAACATTTCAAAAACACTTCACATTTCAAACAATTTTCAAAACAAAGTCTTTTTATATATCCGTACATGGATCATTATAAAGTACTTAAGAAAATTTCTAATCACACACTACACTTCTCAAAAACATTTTAAAGTGAGCTAAGTAACTAAGAGCCCATGGATAACCATGGATGTAAAGGGTGCTAACACCTTCCCTTTACATAACCTACCCCCCAAACTCAAAAATCTTTTAAGGTCTTTCCTGTTCTTTTATACCCTTTCCTTTGGATAAAATAAAAGTCAGTGGCGACTCTTGCTATCCGCAACATTTAACTAAAGTCAGTTCTCCCACCGTGTTACAATACCCTAGATTCCTTTTGAAAAGCAAAGGGTTATAGTTGATGCAACCCTTCACTCCAATAAGAGGTACATTGGGATACTGCCCATAGCTTGTAATTATGTCCCTGCCCTTGGTGCTCTGAGTACACCACCTGATGTCTTCTGAAGTGAGAGCAATCATTCTCTTAGCCCAATTCCTTGACTAGTGAGGATTCAGGAAAGCTTCTGTCTTCGGCATGTGTCTCAATAACCAACAGTAGAAGAGAGGTGCACAACATCTGACTAGTCTCCCTCTCTGCTTCTCATTTCTCTGATGCACTGAATAGTAGATATCCCCTAGCAAGGTAGGAACTGGATTCTTCAGCAGGAAGATATGAATAGCATTCTTTCTTACAAACTTAGGCTCGTCTGCAAACAAGATGATTCCATATATACTAAGAGCCAGGAGAGCACAAACAGTTTCCCACTTCCCTACTGCAGCATTACTGGTGGCCTGAGTGATCAAGAAGTCCAAATGGAGGCCTGCGATTCCAACCTTGGTGGTCATATTCTGATCAATGATGGTGGTTTCCAAATATAGGGCCTTAGCTTTGTCTTCATTCCTAGGAGCAGTCATCTCAGGGTTGAAAGGGATTCCCCTCATGATAGGGACACCCAACAACATGGAAAACTCTTCCGACAAAGGACCCATCTGAAAGTCTGGGAAAGTGAAACATCTGAGAGGAGGGTCATAGAACTGATGGCAAGTGTGAATCATGCTCCTCTATGATGCATCCAAGTCCATGATCATGTCCATAATACCACCATAATGTTCCCTGAATAAAGGGACATGATTAGGAGTGATAAGTGCCTGAATCTGCCTGATGCCTGCTAGGGAGGGCTCAAAGAAATGATAAGTGATGTTGCTCTTCCTGGATGAGTCCATACTGATAATGGATACTGATGAAGATAACTGAAGAAAACAACTGAAGCAGATAACTTAAGAAATGCTGGAGGAGGTCTCTGATGAAGATAGCTGATGGAGATGGCTGAGCAGAAGAACAGTCAAAACCAAACCAAAGAAGATGTGGATACCCTGTAAAATAAATAGAAAAATGTTAAAATGATGCAAAATGATGTATGTAGAATGATATGCAAGGGGTTTGTGATCAGGTGCTAGATTTGTCATTTTGCTTTGATAGGGTCCATGAGTGTTCATAAGTCCGGATGAAGGTTAGAGAACCAGTAACCAGGTGGGGGACTCAAATAAAGAGTCACAAGTCCTGGGTTTCATAAGATCAGTCCAAAAGAGTGTAACCTTAAAACAATATCAGTAATAGGGTATGTTGAGGTCAAGGGTTCCTGCAAACCTGTAAACATGCCAACCCACTCACAGGTATTGTTCTAGAACAAGGATCCTCAGACTTGGATCTATTATGAGAAGTGTAAACACTTCTAACCCGGAGGTACAGTGTTTACATTAATCATAAAGGACTCTCCTCTAATTCACCTCAGATGCTGAAGGTCATCTAAAAAAGGTCATCCAGACTTAGCAGGCTTCCCAGATAGCCATGGTACTACAGGAAATCCGTAGCACAGAGTTCTCAAGAAGAAACCCATGTCTGAACCGTGTTTCATATTCCCGCACCAGACCGAAATGGAATGGGAAAGAATATGAAGCCACTCTAATCCTATGTGTCACTCAGGCTCCCGGTGTGGAACCTTGCTCACTGAAAAACCCTCCCACCAAGGCAAACCAACAAATCTAGCACATGATATGATAATAATAATATGAAATGCATAAACAGTAAATGAAAGTGATAAATAAAGTTGTACATAAAGCGATAAATAAAGCAATAAACAAGAAGCACACATAACACCCCCATAAACACAAATCACACAAGCGTTAGGAGAAACCCACAAACACAACCAGAAGCCCTGGTTGCAAGATAATTCCCCAGTAGAGTCGCCAAGTTGTCGCTCCCCGGAAAAGACATTAAGTCCCCACGGTGCAAACGCGAACGGTCGGCGAAAGAGAAAGGGTTGAATAGAATAGAGTCTCCAGCTAGGCATTTTTATCCCGAAGGAAAGGTAATGTTGCATAAACCTGGAAGGGATGGATAAGACGGTTGCGAACCAGAGAAACTGAGAAAGGGGGTTGGTTACAACCTGGGAAGGTATTAACACCCAGATCGTCCGTCGTACTCGACGGGATCCACGCTTACAAGATTGTGTTTAAAAGGGGTAAGTGTATGTGTTATCTGTGTGCAAAAGCTAGGGAGGGAAAGTACAAGTGTCAGTGCAAAAGGTGAATTGCTCAGGAACTGAAGCTTTAGAAAGAATGTTAAAAGAGGGGGAAGACAAAGAGACGTTTGTTCGATAACTGTTAAGTTATGCCTATGTATCCTCTCGTGCAATGAGGAAGTCAGGACACCGTAGTTCGACTCAAAGAGACTGAAAATAAATTGACTGTGAACTGCTTACTTGTCTATGCTCAAGTGTATGACTCGTCTGGCTCGAGTGATAACTGTCTTGCATTAGACGGAAGAAGCAAGTTCTCGTTTGTGAATGAGTGTGATGAGAAAAGAATCCCGAAGGAGACGATTATTGTTTTTTTTTTATGTTTTCAGTTTTTTATTGTTTTTGGTGTTTTGCATAAGTTAATGAGATTAAGCCTAAATCAAGGTCTTGTAAACTCATTATATCCTCCCTAATTAGGGATAATGAGCATACTTAAGTATGAGATAAGCATCTCAACTTAATTACCATGATGATGTAGGATTAAGATCATTAATCTACTTGTGATTATTTAGATGTTTTTGGGGTTTTGTTTAGTGTTAAGTAATGAGTTTAATCTCTAATCACAGATTAGTGAAGTCATTACACCATCCTAATAGAAGGATGATAGATGAGATCACTTAAGCTGAGGAAGATACCTCTACTTAATCCATGGTTAGGGATTAAATTCATTATATAACAAGACTTTATTAAATGGATTTTAATTAAAGGATGAGATTAAGAAGTGGATTTTATGGTTTGTAAGACTACTTGAGGGGGACTTGTCCATTAAACACTAGGGTTAGTCCCTCTTAACCATAAGGAAGAGATAAAACCCTAATGTAAGGCCCAAGTTACAAGATAAAGTTTTAGTGATTATTAATGTGTTTTGATTAAGAAGTGTGAACAAATTAAAGGTTTAACACTAAGGATTAAAGTTATACACTCCATCCTAAGATAAGGATGCATGCATAACCCTAATTTAAAGTCCTAAAGCTTTAAGAGTTTAGCCTCTAATTAAGAGATGAGAAGAGATACTCAAGGAAACTCAAAGGTAAAAAGTTAGGGGGGACTATACAACCCTAAAAGTTATCATGCTTGGATATCCTATGGTTTGTGAGGCTTAAGAGAAATGATCTTCAAGGCCACCAATGGAAGAAGCAGATGAAAAGAGAAGGAGAAAGAAGAATAAGTTACTTACTACCTGAAGAAGATAAGTAACTTGAAAGAAAGAAATCAAGAAGGAGAGAGCATAAGTGAAGCAAGTTCACTTCAAGGACAAGTAATAATGCATATGAAGAAATGAGAAGAAGTGGGAGGTGAAGGCAAATCCACCTCCCAAATAACTTACCAAAAGCTCCTGAAATGTTAGTATGAATGTATAAGACATAAAACAAAAGGAAATGAGATGCAAAGACCAAAGTCAGAAGTGAATATGCAATGTAAATGACATATGAGATGATGCAAAGTCATACAAAATGCATATGAAGGATCATACAAGGATGAGATGCAAAGGAAGCATGTTTAGAAGCTTGAAAACACATGAATGTTCATGAAATGTAATGGATGAAAAGCATGCCAAAATGATGCACCAATGATCAAGCAATGTTTCAAACATGTCCTAATATGCCTAAGATGACATACAAAATAATGGAATGGCATGGCAAGTTCATAAGTTCATGATATGCAAAGAAGAAAGCAAATGAAGATACAAAATTAGGGTTTTAAGACAACATGAGATGCATATGACCAAAAAAAAGCATACACCATGATAAAAAATTGAAATTGAGCTCAAACAAACTCTAAACCTATAGAAGATCACATCCCAAAGGAGAAGGTCAGAAGCTAATCCTAGTGAAAGTTATGAAATTTCTAAGTTAACTAGGGTTTTTGGATGCTTCTAAAGGGAAAATGCAAATTAAATTGAAAATGCAAGATAAAATATGAGATAAATTACCTAGAAACTATATGCAATATGTGAAACAATGCAAGAAAAACCAAGTTCAAACTCATCATGGTTAGGCAGAAATGAATTTTTCAAGTTAGGGTTAAACAATGTGAAATTTAAGAACCCTAATTCAAAGAAAATTGTGAAAATATGATCAAACCTATAAAGAAATTTGTATGGTGAGTTTTAAAATGTTTTAAAATGTTTAAGAATGCTTCATGATTTTTTTGGTGATTTTAGAAACCTAAATGCATATTTAATTAATTAAAATCAATTAATTAATTAAATAAAACATTTATATATTTTAAAAATATTTTTTTAATGCAAAAAATAAAATAAAAAATGTTTTCAGGTTAAGAAAAATATTTAGAATAAACATGCAAAGTTTGAGAATATTTTGATGATTTTTTCTATTTTAAAATAAATGTAAAAGAAAATGCAAGAAAAATGAAATAAAATGAAATAAAATGCAAAGTATGAAGATCCAGTGGTCCAGATTCAAATGTGAGAGAGATTGGTTGACTGCGTGCGCGTTTCAAGGGCTGGGATTCATTCTGGGGAATTTTAATTAATTAAACCTAATTAACTAATTAATTATGGATTAAATCTTAATGGAGCAATCTGAGCCATCCATATGCGCGCTAAGCAAGGATCCAAGGGCTGACATTCAAACCTGGCTAAACCCTAACTAACAAACCCTAATCCCCTTAGGTGACCGGAGCAAGCTCCGATCATCTTCTCCGGCCAACCCTTCAACCTAACTTCTTCCCTAGGCTATGAAACTTCACTAAAATCTCCAGAAATGATCATCAAACAACATAAAACAAGAATCCATCATCAAAATTCATTTATGTTCCACCAAAATCATGAATCGAAGCAAAACAGAAAAATACACAAAACTTTCAGAAACTAAATACATGCTTGATACTCAACCATTTTGAAAACTAAATACATGCTTGATACTCAACCATTTTGAAAACTAAACACATTACCATGATCAGAGAGACATATAGAATCATTTAAGAACTTAAAATGGAGGTTCTAGAAAAATTGTTCTTGATGATATCTGAGATGAAGCTTTCTCAATCTGAGCTTTCTGGACCTCTCCTTGGTGCTAATCCACACCAATGAACTCCCTGATGCTTCTGAAAGGCTTGGAACAAGTTTGTATGGCTTGGTTTTAGTGTTTCAGTTCTGAATGTGCAAAAATCATGTTTTGGTTTGAGCTTGTTTCAGGCCATGGCAAGGGGTGTGATTTGATCCTTAGGTTGTGTGAAGTTGAATGGTTAAAGAAATTTTGAGGTTTGATGGTTGTGCTGAGAGATTCGAAGAGATGAAAGTTTTGGGAATTTTTTGTGAAACTCAGCTTGTGGAAATATTCAGGCTCCAAGATCATATGAAATGAGGTCCATGATGCTTGTATGTGATGTCTTGATTGGTCAGAAGGTTGGTGGTGGCATAGTGTGATTGGTATGGGAAAGTTGCAAAAAAGTCAAAAGTTTTGTACCACAAGCATGGGCCATGGCAGAAGCTGTTTCAAGGGGTGTCTGGCCTCAGCTGAGTTCATGGATGGCCCTTGGATTGAAACATGTGAGTTGTAACAAGTGGATGAAGAGTTTCAATAGGTTTTGCAAATTTCCAACTTTGAGAATTTTTTGAAAATGGCTTAATGAAACTTGCAATCCAAGGAACAATTCTGGTCCAACTTAGAGGTCATGAAATGGCTTGAAACTTGGTTTTGCAAAAATCCCTCTTTGGCATGAACTTGAAAATTATAGGATTTTGCCAACTTTGAAAGGCCATATCTTGAGTTCTAGGATGAATCAAGACATGTTCTTGTACTTTTTCAAAATGGGAAGACATAATCTACAACTTTCATGCCCAAGAATTTTTCATTTGAAGCATTTTTGGTCATGAAAGAATAGGTTGAATATCTTTCCCAAAATGGAAAGTTTCCATTACAAGTCATTTCCAAAAATAGCAAGTTTGCATTTGGCTTGAAATTCTTCAATCTTGTGAACTTATAACCACTTCTAAGATCAAATAAAGATCATAGAGACTCAAAATGATGATGATGACCCTTTGGTACCCTTGAGGGAGGCCTCAGATACCCTAGTTTTGACTTTACTTGCTCAAGAAGTTACCCAATGATCAGATGACTTCCACAGTGAATTTCTTCATCAAACTTGGTATACATGATCCTTATAACATATTAAGACCATTAGAAACAAGAATGACCAAATAATTTGGGATTAAGGCCTCTGAAACCAAAACCCTAATTTTAGGTCATCTGTGTAGGAAATCTTCAGTCTGCCTCTATGCCTTTGCCATTCTTTGTGATCCCTTGACTTTCATGAACTTTGGGGAGCATATTATGATCATGGAAAACACATGGACCCTCCTGGTAAGCTTCAAGACCTTTGGGATAGCTCAAATCACTTCTTGGATTAACCAGGTCACAAACCCTAGATGCAGATGAAATGAAACTATGCAGTTGGATATGATATGCTTATGTAATACAAAAATGAAAGATCACAAGTCATGGTGTGAGAAAAAAGTGAGGGAAAATTTGGGGTGTTTACACTTACCTCTACATCCTATACTCATACTTCATAACTCAAGGAGAATCAAGAAGAATCAACATACATCATATACTACTAATTCGCCTCATAAATCTCCAAACACATTAAATGACAATTTTATAACATCATAGTAGCCTAAGACCTAAACTCTTCCAGGAAAACAGTTTTCAGAATAATAAAAAAAAATATTTTTACAAAACTCTCCAGGGCTCGCTAAGCGAGGCATCTGGCTCGCTAAGCGCCCAACTCGCTGTTTGTGCTCGCTAAGCAAGCTTCGCGATTCTGCAGATTTTCTACGATTTCTAGATTCTAACCTCTGTGATAAAACCCCTATAAACACAGAATTTGACAGCATTACATCAGAAAAACATCATCAACATCAAAATTCCTCACAATAACGTCAAACATATCATCTAACAACAATATACTCATCAAATCATCATGGAATCATGAATCAAAAACCAAAATCCTCAATCAAACCCTATGTCCTAAACTACACCTCAAAACCCCCAATTCCATTCTCACATTATAATATCGAAAGGAAAATACTCCCCATACCTTAATTTCAGTAAGCTTTTCGACAATCTCTTCGAAAATCCTTCCAACCTTCAAGTCCTAGTTTTTCCTCTTCTTCAGAGCTTTTCTCCTTCTATCCAAAAATGCGATCGTTTCCAATTGATCGTTCACAAAACCCTCTTTTACTCTTTATGTCACTCTTGCCCCTAAGAACTCAATAGACCTTCTCCAAAATACGCTCACTAATCCTCCATCAAATGACCACATTGACCTTATCCTCTAATTCCTTTTATTTTATTTTATTTAATCTCAATTAATAAAATACACCCACTAACTTATTATTTCTATTGTTAATAATATATTAAGTCATCCCCAAAACATCGATTAACATCATAAACATCATAATTCAAGAGAAAACACATCAATTAAATTAAAATTTACTTTGGGGTGTTACAGTTGCCATGAGTTGAATAAAATGAGTATTTTCCACTGTGAATAATTTTGTACTAATAAAGGAGTTTTGTTGTTGACTTTATTTTGAGGTGTGACATTCCACTGTTGGTGTTAAAAACTCTCAATTTTGTAATATTTTAAATTATTTTCTAAAATGGGAAAGTGGGGTGTTACAATTGGTATCAGAGCATGTATGTCCATCCGAACAGGTTGTCGTGTGTCGTTTGTTCCTGAGTACGCGATATATATGTAGTACACTATCGGTACTTGCTAACTGTCTGTCTGCAGGTGTTGGTTCAAAACAAGTGGGGGAGAATCTTTTGCTTCTCTGAAGTGTTTGGTTGTAGAATGTTGGCTTGGTTTGTATTGAAATTGTAGAGGTGCAAATGTTGATGAGGCTTGTTTCAACTAAGGATTTGTACATGAGGCAACTTAGTTCACAAGATGCAAGAAACATTATTGGAGTTGGGAGATATGATTTATGCCCCGTAATGATTGTCGGTTATCTATTGACAATTTAAGGAACTGATCACCCTTAATCCCTTGTTAATAGTATAAAGAATCGTGTTGGATGGAATATACATATTTTTCAGTTGAGATAGTATGTTCAGTGGGTTGTTTGGATTTACACCAAGTGTTTATTAAATTTTCTTGGGGGAGTTGATGTGGATTCTTGTATCTGGAGATAAGATGGATTTGAGGCTTGGGCATGTTGATTGAATATTATTAACGGTTACTCCTCAGTGAGTAGAGAATGAACTTGAATTCGATGAATGTGAAAAGTCGAGGTTTATGTCTGCTGAGTAAGTAGAGGAACTCTTTAGGAAGAGACTCTGATGTTTACCTTAGTTGCAAAAATGGTGTTGTTTGGAAGTAAGGTTACAATGGTGGACTATCAGTGGTGCGTGAATTACAGTTGTGTTTCTGAAGAATATATAGGGTGTGTTGTTATAGAGAGATATAGGACTCTCCATTGATTGGTCCCTAATACTAAAAGGAGCCGTCAAGAGATTTACCGATAAAGGGAATTATGAAGAAAAAAAGGTGTTGCCTAGGAAGACTTCAGTATTATTGGTAAAGAAGAAGATGAGGGTATGAAGTTGCATGTTGATCGGTGGATCATATGGGAATTCACAATTGTGGTTGGAATACATTGGGTTTTGATTTACGAAGAATCACAAGTGATTTGAAATTCACTGGGGATATTACTTTTGTTATGAAGTAGAATGTCGTGTCGACGGAAACCTTGAGTTGGTCGAGACTGCGTAAGAATGGTAGACATGGTGTAACACGGTGAGAGAACTGACTTTAGTTATGTTGCGGATAGCAAGAGTCGCCACCGACTTTTATTTTATCCAAAAGGAAAGGGCATAAAAGAACAGGAAAGACCTTAAAAGATTTTTGGGTTCGGGGGGTAGGTTATGTAAAGGGAAGGTGTTAGCACCCTTTACATCCATGGTTATCCATGGGCTCTTAGTTACTTAGCTCACTTTAAAATGTTTTTGAAAAGTGTAGTGTGTGAATAGAAATTTTCTTAAGTACTTTATAATGATCCATGTACGGATATATATATAAAGCCTTTGTTTTGAAAATTGTTTGAAATGTAAAGTGTTTTGAAATGTTTTTGAAAAGTGAGCAAGTACATAAGAGGAACCTACCCTAAGTTAAGTCTTTTCTGTTCTTAAATATCCTTTAAGTGGTAAGACTATCCCTATTATTAAGGAATAGGTAGTCATTACCTTGGATGTGTGAGGGACAAGTGAAGGGACAACTGTTATTTAGGCAATTGTAAAGTGTATAAGCAATTCGAAGGGACTTATCATCTTTATTCGAAAGGGACAAGATCATTACGAAGACAACCACGAAGGGACTTGATCTTTTTATCTATTAAGGGACTAGATGATATTAATGAGATAAGGGACTTTGCTTTACACTTTACTTGACCTTTTGTTTAGGCAACTTGAGAGGTAACCCTTAAGAAGTGAGATGGCGATCTAGGATCGACTTACGTGTGTGAGTGTACCAATTCAAATATTTATCTTGAGATTAATGATCTAAATTCAGTTTTTAAATACAAACATGTTTTACACTCCCTATTTTACTAACCATGGCATTTAAAAATAAATAATAAAAATTATTCTACAACTATTACATATTGTATACAATTACATTATAATTAAAAATAATTAAAATAAGCAAATAAATAATTAAATGGATTAGTAGTAATAAACAAGAATAAATAAATATAAGAGGGTTAGTAATAAAATAAATATAAGAGAAAAAATTAGCATAATAATAAATAATAAATTAAAAGTTTAATTTTAAATAAATAATGATTTTTAAGGTTTTTAATTAATAATAGAAATAAATGATAAATATTATATATTAACAAAATATGCCTAATAGTCTAATTATTTTAATTTTATATACATATTATAAAAATATTTAATAAACATATACAAATAATAAATTATATTCATAAAAATAAAATTAAGTTTTTTTTTTATTATTTAGAAAAATAAGTTAGGGTTAATTAATTAATGAAACTATGTATAATAATAATATAAACAAATCATAAATAAACATAATTAACATTTATATACACATATTAATATTTATCAAATAATTAGGGTTTAAGAAGTATTATCAGGGTTTATATAAAAACTAGGTTTTCTAAAATTTTTAGGGTTAATTTATTTATACAAAACAAATCCGTTTATTTACAAATAATATAATACTTATATATACATACTTATTTAAAGTTTTAAGAAACATGAATTATAATTTTTTAAGATATGAAGAAAATATTATAATGTTATTTAGAAATTATTTTTCCTAATTTATATTTACTAGTTTAAACAAAATAGTATTTATATAATAAAATAAATTGAAAATAATAAAAAAATAAAGAAATTGATCAAAAAGAAAGGACCTGGGATTTGAACCCAGGTCCCTTACCTCCATACTCAACATCAAAACCACTCTGGCCAGCATGCGCAGGTGATATAGAATAAGAACCATGTTGTTTTGTTTCATAACCTGCAAAAATCACAACAAAAAGCAAAACAATACAAAAGGGCCTGGGGGGGATTCGAACCCAGGACCCTCAACCAACAAACAAACACTTTAACCATCCAGCCAGAAGGGCGCATCTGCAAGTTAAACAACAAACAAACATAATATATTAAGTTAACTGAATAATGAAAAATTGAACAAAATATTGTTATCACCAAGGATCGAACACAGGTCACAACCAATAACACGCATACGCCAACACCATTGGGCCAAGCAGCATCTGTAGAAATAATATGAAAACCAATCAATAAAATATTAAGTCAAAGTTTGAATTTCCTCCTGCGCGCCAAATGACTTCATCTTCTTCATATTTCCTGCGAAAACACCTGCGAATACACCTACAAATTTTCCTACAAATTCTCACTTTCAAGAACCTGCGAAAATTGTATCTCTCACAATATGTAAAATTTCATCAAATTAAACATACAAACATGATCCTTGCAATGAATACAGTCCAACCATGGTTTCATTAGCCATTTATATTAGGTATTTCGTGAACCCCTAATTTGGAAGCTCTAACCCTAGCCATGGCAGTTTTCGATTCAAGCCATGAAACTTTAATCTAAATGTCCAGAAACATTCTTTGTAACCTCATAAACACAAAACAAATGTCAAATATACTTAAAACCAATCATATGTATAAAATCGAAAAAAACATAAAGACATGAATATGATGCATTCAGTTATGGAGTTTCAATGCAATAATGGATGTTTTAGTGATCCAGAAACATTATATGACCCTCCAGGAATGATTTGCAACCTTTATTTGATCTTGAAAAGGCCTCTAAGTCAAAAACCGAATGTGACTATTCTTTGAAAAGTTTGAAGTTGAATGGTGTTCTTGGAGGCTGCAATTTTCGTCCCTATGCATTGTGTTATGTTTGTGTATATGTAGTGAGTGAAATTAGGTCAAGAGAAGTGAGTATTCTTTGGACTTTTTGGATCAAGGAGATTGAAAAAGTTCATGCCTTAAAATTCAAATATTTTTTGATATAACCTTGCTATTTTAAGACAATCACCATAATTCTCATATCAATTTGATCCAAGCCATATTTATGATTTTCTAGAAGCAATATCTCATTTAAATATTTGATTTATCTATTTTATTTTGATTTAAAATGAATTTAAATGAATAAAATCAAAATAAATAAAATAAAAATAATAAAAATCTGAATAAATGAGGGTTGGGTCGTGCATGATGTCATGTTAAAGTTTGGATCACAAAATTGCAAGCCCATTTGGAAGAAATTGGTTTTAAAGCCCTATTTGCTTCATAAACCTCCCAAAAATTTCCCAACTTTGCAAGGACACAAATCCTTCAATTTTAATGCTATGAGGGTGTTCTTGGACATTTTGGAAAGCTTAAAGAGTACTCTAACCAACCCCATTGGTTTCATGTCCATATATTTTACCATTCTCAAGTTATGCTCTTTTGAAGTTGTTGACTTTTTGTTGACTTTCAAAAGGACCTATAATGTCTTAGCCCATATCTTCCAAATGAAGCATTTTTGGGCTTGGCTTGTAAGACACAAAGTTGTAGAGAATTCAATTTCCTTCAAAATGAGCTTTGGATGGGAAAAATTTGATGAAGCATGTGAAAGTTATGGCTGGTCAAAGTTCAGTTGACTTTTCCTTAGGAAACCCTAATTTAGAAACTCCTGATTCTTGATGATCTGGAATCTCCTTGATGAATCATGATCAACCCTTGATCAAATGATGAATTTTACTTCATATACTTGATGTTGGCAAAAAATCATGAAGTTTGACTTTGGTTTGACCACAGTTGACCTCAGCTTGACTTTTTAACTGCTTTGACTGATTTTGACCTATCTGATCATCTGACTGAGCAATCCTTTGGGAAAAGTCTTGAAACTTGTCATGGGGATTCTTAAACACATATAAGATGTTATGAAGCTCACTTGAAGTCTTGGAAGTCCATTTAGCCTGATTAAAGTCAAAACCCTAGTTTAGGATGCATTGCTTAGGAGGATGCATTGTCTGAGGGAAATGTCAAATCTTCTGACTAATTGTGAACATTGTGAACCTCATGAACCTCATGAGAAGTCTTGTGAACCTTGTGAACCTCATGAGATGTCTTGTGAACCTCATAAGATGTCTTGTGAACCTTGTGAACCTCTTAGTACACAAAGTCTTGTCTTGTGAACCTTGTGAATCTCTTAGTACACAAAGTCTTGTCTTGTGAGGGCAAATTTTGGAGTGCAACAGCTGCCCCTGTTCAATTTTCTGAAACCTAAAGGGTTAGATTGGTATATGTGCCAGTCGTGACCTGGAAGGTTGAAGGGGATTGAACACAAAAGCCCAAAAATTTGCACTCACCAGTGCATAGAGTAATACTGATGATATGTTGTATATGCTTGAGTGGGCTTAAAGATGCCATTTGGAGGAACTGGAGATGGGCTTAGAGATGCCATCATAATGAACTGGAGATGGGCTTAGAGATGCCATCTGGAGAAAGGTTCTTCAAATATACTTCTTGGAGAATAAGGTAGTCTAAAGTATGAAGATATAGCTTTTGGGAAGATAAACAACGTCCCAACATTACCTTTGGGAAGATAAACAACGGCCCAAGGTAAGGGTATGACTTTTGGGAAGATAAACGACGGTCCAAAGTCATGATAGCTTTCAGGAGGATAAACAACGTCCCGAGGTATAATAGGGTGCTTGGGAAGATAAACAACGGCCCAAGGTAAGGATATAACTTTTGGGAAGATAAACAACGGCCCAAAGTGGTAATAGAGTACTTGGGAAGATAAACAACGACCCAAGGTAAGGGTATGACTTTTGGGAAGATAAACGACGGCCCAAAGTCATGATAGGGTACTTGGGAAGATAAACAACGGCCCAAGGTAACAATATGGCTTTTGAGAAGATAAACGACATCTCAAGATAGCCTTTGGGAAGATAAACGACGTCCCAATATAATGAGATAACCTTTGGGAAGATAAACAACGACCCAAGGTCATGATAGGGTATGACTTTTGGGAAGATAAACAACGTCCCAACGTCATGATAGCTTTCAGGAGGATAAACAACGTCCCGAGGTAATGGAATAGCTTTTGGGAGGATAAACAACGGCCCAAAGTCATGATAGCTTTCAGGAGGATAAACAACGTCCCGAGGTATAAGTTGTTGATGTAGTTTGTCTGCTGGAGAATTAATCTGAAAAGCAAGATTAGTTCGATGTATATAACATTCTGCAAGATAATATTAGTTTATGCATTATGTATGCATGTATAGTATGATGCGCTGAAGTAATGTATTATGTATTTATGGATATGTATGTTATGGTATGATGTAAATGATGTATGTATGAATCATGCAGCCTGGAGCGTCTGGATATCTTCGTATAACAACTGCTGGCCTGGGAAAATAAATCCCAATTTGTTGCTGAAGAATATAAGAAACTCGTTCCCGTCTCGTTCGATAGTAAGGTATCCATAACCTCCCGTCTTCGTTTGATAGTAAGGCATCCATAACCTCCCGTCTTCGTTCGATAGTAAGGTATACATAACCTCCCGTCTTCGTTCGATAGTAAGGCATCCATAACCTCCCGTCTTCGTTCGATAGTAAGGTATACATAACCTCCCGTCTTCGTTCGATAGTAAGGCATCCATAACCTCCCGTCTTCGTTCGTCGTACTCCTATTGGAAGAATAAATTCCCGACTATCCGCATGAGGATAAAAGAGATGGATATAAATTCCAGGGGAGATGTGACTCGAAGTATTTATGAAGATGGATTTGCCCTACTGGGAGATTTGTAGCTGTCTTGTGGGGATGAACCGGTGAAGCTTCGTTGAATTCCTACCTTCGTTCGTCCTTAGTAAATACTATTACTGCATTTTCATGCATTTCTGGTAAACATCAATCATATTAAGCATTTATGCATTTCTGGTAAACATCAATCATATTCAAAAGCATACATACATTTAAACACAACCAATGGACGTTTCGCTTATGTAAATAGGGTAAAAGTAAATCTGGATTCAAAGATGGAATTTTATTTATCACAAAGTGACCCGTACATGGGCAAGTTTGTACAAGGAGACAGAAATCCTAGTAAGAGGAATTTGTCATAACAATTTTTACAAAACAAAGAAAATCAGCTATGTGGGAAATAATCCTATTGAGTTTCAATTCTACTATTGCCATTATCTTCAAGTATCTCATCTTCTGCTGTTAAGACGGAATGATTGGATTGAGCTTTATCTGTTCGAGCTTGAGTAAGCAGCACAACTGGTAGTAGTTACATGGGTGATCCAAACGAGACATAGCCATACGCTTTAATCCCTAACTTTTGCCTGGATTGCCCTTTCGGGTTTTCAATCCACCGGGATACCCTTTTTTGCCCAAGCCGCCTTTTAAGGTTTTCGACTTGCCGGGTGCACATTTTATTTATATATATCCCTAATTTTTGCCCGAACCCTTTTGGTTCGCCGAGATGCCCTTATTTTTGCCTAGGCCAGTCAACCTAGCGGGTCTCTTTTTATTCGTAGTATTTTTTAACTATGTCTGCGTTTACAGGTTGTGGAAAGTCTTCACCATCCATAGTAGTAAGTATCATGGCACCTCCTGAGAATACTGTCTTGACCACAAATGGACCTTCATATGTAGGAGTCCACTTACCCCTGGGATCACCCTGTGGTAATATGATACGCTTGATTACCAAATCACCAGCCTGATATACCTTTGGCTTAACCTTCTTGTTAAAAGCTTTGATCATCCGTTTCTGGTACATCTGGCCATGACAAATTGCTGCCAACCTTTTCTCATCAATCAAATTTATCTGGTCAAGTCGAGTCTGAATCCACTCATCTTCATCCAAGCCTGCATCCTTCATAATTCTTAAGGAGGGAATCTGAACTTCAATGGGCAGAACTGCTTCCATACCATATACCAAGGAGAATGGGGTTGCCCCTGTTGAAGTACGTATTGTAGTACGATAACCATGAAGAGCAAATGGTAGCATCTCGTGCCAATCTTTATAAGTAACATTCATTTTCTGTAGGATCTTCTTGATGTTCTTGTTAGCAGCTTCAACTGCCCCATTCATCTTTGGACGATACGGAGAAGAGTTGTGATGCCTAATTTTGAACTGCGTGCAGAGATCAGTAATCATAGTGTTGTTCAGATTAGAGCCATTGTCAGTAATAATCCTTTCAGGGATGCCATACCTACATATAAGATTATTCTTAATGAATCGAGCCACAACATTCTTGGTAACAGATGCAAATGAAGCTGCCTCCACCCACTTCGTGAAGTAATCAATAGCAACCAGGATGAAACGATGCCCATTAGAAGTAGTAGGCTTGATCTCACCAATCATATCAATGCCCCACATGGCAAAAGGCCAAGGAGCAGTCAACACATTCAATGGTGATGGAGGTATATGGACTTTATCAGCATAAATTTGACACTTGTGACAGGTTCTGGAATGTTGATAGCAGTCAGCTTCCATGGTAGACCAATAGTAACCTGCTCTCAGTATCTTTTTTGCCATAGTATGACCACTAGAATGAGTGCCAAAGATCCCATCATGCATGTCTTCCATAATCTCTGTTGCTTCCTTCTTATCCACACAACGAAGCATAGTTGAATCATGATTGCGTTTGTACAGAATTCCATTACTCAAAAAGAACTTAGCAGAAAACCTTCTTAGGAACTTCCTATCTTTGACAGATGCCCCTTCAAGGAACTCTTGAGCCTCAAGATATCTTTTTACTTTATAGAACCAAGGCTTCTCCTCTGCTTCTTCAGTGCCAATCTCATTGCAGTATGCAGGCTTCTCAAAGCTATCAATGGTAATCTTGGGAGCCTCATCATCCCAGCTGATCTCAAACATGGATGTCATGGTAGCTAATGCATCTGCCAACTGATTCTCTCTTCGTGGAATATGTCCAAAGGTAATCTCTTTGAAATGTGGGATCAAAGACAACACATGCTCTCTGTAAGTAATGAGATTATCATGCTTGGTATCCCAATCTCCTTTGATCTGACTTACTACCAGGGCTGAATCTCCATACACGTCAAGGAACTGAATCTTCATATCAATGGCAGCTTTGATACCCAGGATACATGCCTCATACTCAACCATGTTATTGGTACAATAGAAGCAAAGTCTGGCAGTAATCGGGGTATGACAACCTTCAGGGGAACTGATCATAACACCAACACCATTACCATGTGCATTAGAAGCTCCATCAAAAACCATAGTCCATCGGGATCCTTGTTCAGGTCCGTCATATTGTCCAGGTTCTTTGGTAATAATCATAATGTCTTCATCAGGGAACTCAAAACTCATTGACTGATAATCATCCACTGCTTGATGAGCCAAATGATCAGCTACAATTCTTCCTTTAATGGCCTTCTGAGTAGTGTATTGTACGTCATATTCTGTCAAGATCATTTGCCATCTTGCTATTCGTCCGGAGAGAGCAGGTTTCTCGAATATGTACTTGATTGGATCCATCTTTGAAATCAATAAGGTAGTATGAGTCAACATATACTGTCTTAGTCGGCGAGCAGCCCATGCCAAAGCGCAACAAGTTTTCTCGAGCAGTGAGTATCTTGTTTCACAGTCGGTAAACTTTTTGCTAAGGTAGTATATTGCTTGCTCTTTTCGACCAGACTCGTCATGTTGCCCCAACACACACCCCATTGAGTTGTCTAATACTGTTAAGTACATGATCAAGGGTCTTCCATCAACTGGCGGCATCAAAATTGGAGGTTCTAACAAATATTTCTTGATTTCATCAAATGCTGTCTGGCATTCATCATTCCACTCCATTACCTGATCTTTCTTCAACAACTTGAAGATTGGCTCACAGGTAGCAGTTAATTGGGAAATAAATCTTGCAATGTAATTCAATCTTCCCAAGAAACCTCTAACTTCCTTCTCAGTGCGGGGAGCTGGCATCTCTTGTATAGCTTTCACTTTTGCAGGATCTACTTCAATACCTTTTCCACTGACAATGAAACCCAGGAGTTTACCAGACCTAACTCCAAAAGTACACTTGTTTGGATTCAATCTCAACTTGTATTTCTTCAACCTTTCAAACAACTTATGCAGATGATCAAGATGTTGCTCTTCATTCTGGGACCTGGCTATCATATCATCCACATACACCTCTATCTCATGATGAATCATATCATGAAACAAAGCCACCATAGCACGTTGATATGTTGCCCCAACATTCTTCAAACCAAATGGCATCACCTTATAACAAAAAGTGCCCCACTGTGTAACAAATGTTGTCTTCTCCATATCTTCAGGTGCCATCTTGATTTGATTGTAACCAGCGAAACCATCCATAAAAGAGAATACCTTATGCTGAGCAGTGTTGTCTACCAGAACATCAATATGAGGAAGTGGAAAGTCATATTTGGGGATAGCCTTGTTCAAATCCATGTAATCTATACACATACGTACCTTACCATCTTTCTTAGGTACCGGCACCACATTTGCAACCCATTCAGGATAAGAAGTCACAGCTAAGAACCCTGCATCAAACTGTTTCATCACCTCTGCCTTAATCTTCTCTGACATTTCAGGACGCATGCGACGAACCTTCTGCTTCTTTGAACGACAATCTTCTTTTACTAGTAAACGGTGAACCACAATGTCTGTATCCAACCCTGGCATATCTTCATAGGACCAAGCAAAGATCTCCACATAATCATGTAATATCTGAATCAACCTGCTCTTGACACTATCCTCTAATTCAGCCCCTATCTTGACTTCTTTCCTGTTTTCTTCAGTTCCCAAATTCACAACTTCGATTGGCTCTTCATGTGGCTGTATAACTTTCTCTTCTTGTTGTAACAACCTAGCAAGCTCTACAGGTACTTCACAATCGTCCTCATTTCCGTCTTCAGCTTGATAGATCGGATTCTCGAAATTATAATTGGCAAAAGTAGAACTGTTATCAACAGGATCCAGGGTGGATGAGGATCTGCATTTTAGTGATGTGGGTGTGTGTAAGAACACATAGCTGATAAAACAAAAATAAAAGAAAAGAAAGACAAGGAACACAATATTTACGAAAACGAAACGTCCACTGATTTTTATTGAATGAAGTATGCAAATGAAATGACATCCCGTAACAAGCACGCCATTGTGCCCCGGGTAAGGCACAAGGCTTAAAAGTTTAATTGTTCAAATACTACAAATTTTAAAAGTAACAACACAGTAATAGTATTTACTCCTGACTAAAGGAGATAGGAATAACATCTTCAGCCTTCCAATTATTGAGCCCAGCACCCACAGTAGGAAAAATCCAAGCATCCAAGTTGTAGTCTTCATCATAGTCACCCACAACATTGATCTGATTCTTCATAATCCCCTGATTGGTGATACGAACAGCACGAGCACGACGAACAGCCTTCTGGGACTCTGCAGTGAAACCCAAACCAAATTTGTCAGACTTGTAAGGAATGTCTGGAAGCTGACCCCAAATAGTACAACCACCTTCATCCACCACAGCTCTAGCATCTTTGAGGGAAGCCATTGTAGGAGGTACTCTGGTGACCACATGAACTTTCTTGACAACAGGAGGAGCTTCATAATTGTTAACAACCCAAGGAACTACTTCAAACGTCTGACATGGAGTTTCAACATATTCACCTTCCACTTCAAGATATTTAAAGGTGTTCACATGGCTAACTATATATCCTTCCTCTCCGTAAACAGTGACAACTTTTCCTTCTACTGGATATCTCAGCTTCTGATGTAAGGTGGAAGTTACAGCACCTGCCCCATGGATCCAGGGACGCCCAAGCAAACAAGAATACGAAGGACGAATATCCATCACATAAAAAGTAGCATTGAAGACCTGAGAACCTACTTTTATTGGGAGATCAATTTCTCCATGCACCACTCTTCTTGAGCCATCAAAAGCCTTCACCACTATATTACTGGGCTTCAACACAGCGTCTTCAGGACTAAGCTTATTCAGAACTTCTTTGGGCAACACATTCAGCGAGGAACCATTGTCTATTAACACATGTGACAGAGTAGTGCCCCTACATTCAATAGAGATATGCAGAGCCCTGTTATGATCCCTCTTGGACGGAGTCAAATCAGCATCGGAGAAACCTAAACCATTATCATAGGTCAAGTGTGCCACACAATTTTCAAACTGGTCTACAGAGATCTCATTTGGTACGTGAGCAGTCTTTAAAAACTTGATCAAGGCTTTGGCATGAGCCTCAGAACACAGCAATAAAGACAACATAGAAATCTTGGAGGGAGTATGCCCCAATTGATCCACAATGTCATAATCACTCTTGCGAATGATTTTCAGTACTTCTTCCATCTGCTTAGCAAGATCATCAGCAGCTGGCACATCAGTTTATATAGGTTCAATAACATGACCTTTGCCCCGAGCTTCAGCAGTAGAGGTAGTAACTGGAGTAACTGTATTCTTGGAAGTAACTGGAGGAGAGAAAACTCTTCCACTTCGTGTGATCTTACTAGATCCAGCAATATTATCAATATCAAGATTTCCATCAACAAAAGGTGTATCAGCTAAGGGTTCCTGCTTAACACCATGGATATAAACATCGGAACCATAATGCCAAGGCACAACTTTGTCAGAAGTATACGGAATAGGACCAGGAGTGGTAATGATCCTAGGAGCCACTCTAGCTTCAGCAACAATCTTCACAGGGCCTTCAGCAGTAATTTTGATTGGACCCTTATGAGTGATTTTGACAGGACCCTTGGAAGTAATCCTTACCGGCATTTTATCAACCATATCCACCTCTTCAACCTTCGTACCTTTAGTTATATGATCAACCATGCTCTCTACAGAAGGTGGGGTCCTCTCAAACACTATGGTGTAATTATTCATGAGGCGTTGAATTTCGTCCTTCAACCTCCAGCAACTATCCGGCTTATAGGCACAATATAAACAATCTTCACGACATCCTGGAAAGAACCCAGCTTGTACTAACTTCTTCTTAATAACATACAATGGTGTAGTCAAATCTGCAACTGAGGAAATATGTGAAACTTCATCAATGGCATTGACAGTCTTCTCATGATTTGGCATGGGAGCAGTAATCACATTTGGAGTACCCGGAGGGTCAAACTCAATCTCTCCAGCATCAATCATATCCTGAATCTTATTCTTCAATACCCAGCAACTATTGGTATCATGTCCCTGACAATTTGAATGATATGCACATCGTGCATTAGGATTATACCTGGGAGAGGTAACATTGGGATTTTGAGGAGGGTCCCTCAAAGTGATAAGTTCACCCTTCAACAAGTGTTGCAAGGCCTGGGCCAGTGACATGTTGATCTTAGTGAACTGCCTTCTAGGCCTCTGCTGATTTCCCTGTGGTGGCTCTGGTGTTGCAGGAGTTGGATTGGAGATATGAACTGCACTCACAGACTGATGCCTCCTATTACGATCAGGTTGACCATAAACAACATTCGACTCTTTCTTCCCACTAGGGGGCTTCTTTGTAGTACTGGATGAAGAAGCACCCACCTGGATTTTGCCACTCCTTATACCACTTTCTACGCGTTCTCCTGTCATTATCAACTCAGTGAAGCCAGATGATGAGCTTCCAATGAGATGACTGTAAAAAGGACCATTCAACGTACACATGAACATATCAACTAACTCCCTGTCAGTTAGAGGGGGTTGCACTCTACCAGCCAAATCTCTCCACTTCTGGGCATACTCCTTGAAATTTTCTTTAGCACCCATAGACATGCTTTGTAGTTGCATGCGAGTAGGGGCTATGTCAGCATTGTATTGATATTTCTTATAAAAGGCTTCAGCAAGATCATTCCAATCCCGGATGTTGACACTCTCCAACTGATAGTACCACTCCAATTGAGCTCCAGATAAGCTCTCTTGGAAGAAATGGATCCACAACTTCTTATCAGCAGTATGGGGTTGGATTCTCCGGACATAAGACCTCAGATGCAGCTTGGGACAAGAGACACCATCATAAACTACGAAAGTAGGAACCTTGAAACCAATGGGTATGACCACCCCAAATATCAAACTCAGGTCTTCAAAATCCAGCCCAGAAGACTTTTGTAATTCCATAGCATCCATTCTATCTACCAGCATCTTGAACTTATCTTCATTAGGCTCATGATAGTAGTTAGCTTCAGAATCAGAGTCCCCCATTGTATTATGGAGACTGCCTCCCTCTTTCTCAGACTCTTCAGACTCATAATCTTCAACCTGTTCCTTGGTCTTGACAGGACCTCTGAACCTTCTTCCCATGTTGATCAGGCCTCCTGACCTTCTAGTCTTCTTAGTCTTCTTGGCCAGCAGTGTCTTCAATTCATCCTGCCTCTTGGACAAGTTCAGGATCAGCTCTTGGAACTGTGCATTTTGTGCCTGGAGATCCTTAACTGTTTGTTCAAGAGCCATTGCTGAAATAAACAGCGAGAAGATAAGAAACTTGTACATAAGAAACCTGTGATGCAATGATATGGTATGTATAAATGCGTATGCAATGTTTTCAAGGACCGCAGGATTTAAATTTGCTTAAACAACCAAGAAAGTAAACTTTTATTAGTAATAAATTTGTTTGCCCCTTGGGCTTACAAAAAATGAGATGAAATAAATACCAAAGATGGGGTTTTAAGTCTCCCATGGACGTTTCCTCTTTATGTTGAGGTATGAGTTGAGATTCCGCTCCTCGTGAAGTTGCTTTGTTAGCTCCAGGATTCTTTCTTGACTTGCTTTGTAATGAGCCTCGAAAGTATCCCTTTGCTCCTTCAACTGGATCCAGGATCTCTATAAGTCTTCCATGTCAGTGAGCATGTCTGGGTGAAGGATGGTATAAGAAGTATCCCCTTCAGCAACATGCTCCATAGTAACTGGCAGGATGGCAGGATATGGCATCATGAGAGTCTGAGCACGAGATCGCACCCATCTAAGGTAAGCTTCCATAGGAATAGTGTACTTAGGCTCCAGAGTCTTGCTGTCAACCTTGTTCACTTTCCCCCATGCTCGTATGAACCTTTGACGGTAACCTTGCAGATCGTTGTCGTAGTCAAACACAATACCCTGAATCAACATGTCATGTGGACCATCACTCCGAGCGTAACCAAACTGTCGTAAAGCTAAAGAAAGGTTGTAAGTAATGCCTCCTCTTATGCCTAGAAGTGTCACATTAGGAAACTCCCCACAACGGTCAATGATAGTGACATTCTCCATAGATCTAGAGCACCAATGAATATCTGAATGAGAGAGTGATATAATCCTCTTGGACCATCTGAACCCCTGTTCATTCTTCATCACTGATCGAGGAAGGTGAGAAATATACCACCTAGACAACAAAGGTATGCAGCACATCAAAGTTCCTTGTGCCTTCGTAGTACGAGTATGAAGAGAATGTAAGATGTCTCCAAGCAATGTAGGCACTGGATTGTGAGTCAGAAATATGTTGATGGCGTGAATGTCTATGAACTGATCAGGATTGGGGAACAATACTAAGCCATAAATCAACAAGGCTAAGATATCCTCAAAATCATCATAGCTCATAGCCTTCAAGAATACTTGAGCCTTTTCTATCAACACCTTAGCAAGAATACCCTTAACTCCGCTTCTTGTTTCTAGGACAATGTCTGATTTCTTCAAATGTAAGGCTGCAGCAATGACTTCAGGTTTAGGCTCTTTTTCCAAGTCTATGAATGGTTTCTTATCAAGGATAGGTATACCCAGTAGTTTAGAGAACTCCTCCATTGTAGGAACCAACTGATAGTCAGGGAATGTGAATCAATGATGTTTAGGATCAAAGAACTGGAACAAAACACTCATCATGTCTTCATTGAACCCTGAAGTGACTAGATCCAATAGGTGACCATGCCTCTTGATAAACTAGGAGTTTTCAGAAACTTGAGAGACCAATTCCTTAAGCTTAGGAGGTATTCCTACAAAGTTGATCCTGATAGTGTTTCTACGAGCAGAAGTCATAACCTGCAACAAAGAACAAAGATAAATCCTTTGGTCCTTGAAATGGTTAGTGAAAATGCTATGCTTATGATGCATGATGATGTCATGATGCTATGCTCAATCACAAACATGTGGCACACACAAACAAGTCACACCATAGCCTTAGGTTTAAAGGCTTGCATGAGGTTCAAAGGTAAGTACCCTCCCCTGAAGCTAGTTGGTTCATCCTGTCCTACAAAGTAACCAGGTTCTAAGGGATCTCAATATCATTGATCCTTCACAAGGGTGGTTGTTCAGTAAGCAACTTACTTGCCAACCAAAACCCTCCAAGTTTAAGATCTCAATGTGTAGTATCGAGTATCAACCAACTTCAGTCTGCACCAAAGCCGGTTATCTCACTACTTTTCTAAAGGCCAAGATGGGATAACTAGGGTTCTAAAAGTTAGTTAGTGCATTGACAACATATGGCAGCCTCATATTATCCTCAATTTGACTTAAGGAACATAAGCACCAACCAAGAAGTCACACTAACTATGGCCACCAGATCAACCATATCGGTATACGCCGTACAGTTTCCTTGGTCTATTGCCATTTACCTAAGGTACACTAGATCCGAGTTAGGATCTTTCACACATAAGAGCACCCAACAAGATAAGTATAAAGCAAACAAGGCAAACAATTTTAAAGTGATCTAATTCCTAAGGGTACCCCTCTTTTATTGATCCCCAGCAGAGTTTCCAGTTCTGTAACACGGTGGGAGAACTGACTTTAGTTATGTTGCGGATAGCAAGAGTCGCCACCGACTTTTATTTTATCCAAAAGGAAAGGGCATAAAAGAACAGGAAAGACCTTAAAAGATTTTTGGGTTCGGGGGGTAGGTTATGTAAAGGGAAGGTGTTAGCACCCTTTACATCCATGGTTATCCATGGGCTCTTAGTTACTTAGCTCACTTTAAAATGTTTTTGAAAAGTGTAGTGTGTGAATAGAAATTTTCTTAAGTACTTTATAATGATCCATGTACGGATATATATATATATATATATATATATATAAAGCCTTTGTTTTGAAAATTGTTTGAAATGTAAAGTGTTTTGAAATGTTTTTGAAAAGTGAGCAAGTACATAAGAGGAACCTACCCTAAGTTAAGTCTTTTCTGTTCTTAAATATCCTTTAAGACTATCCCTATTATTAAGGAATAGGTAGTCATTACCTTGGATGTGTGAGGGACAAGTGAAGGGACAACTGTTATTTAGGCAATTGTAAAGTGTATAAGCAATTCGAAGGGACTTATCATCTTTATTCGAAAGGGACAAGATCATTACGAAGGCAACCACAAAGGAACTTGATCTTTTTATCTATTAAGGGACTAGATGATATTAATGAGATAAGGGACTTTGCTTTACACTTTACTTGACCTTTTGTTTAGGCAACTTGAGAGGTAACCCTTAAGAAGTGAGATGGCGATCCAGGATCGACTTACGTGTGAGTGTACCAATTCAAATATTTATCTTGAGATTAATGATCTAAATTCAGTTTTTAAATACAAACATGTTTTACACTCCCTATTTTACTAACCATGGCATTTAAAAATAAATAATAAAAATTATTCTACAACTATTACATATTGTATACAATTACATTATAATTAAAAATAATTAAAATAAGCAAATAAATAATTAAATGGATTAGTAGTAATAAACAAGAATAAATAAATATAAGAGGGTTAGTAATAAAATAAATATAAGAGAAAAAATTAGCATAATAATAAATAATAAATTAAAAGTTTAATTTTAAATAAATAATGATTTTTAAGGTTTTTAATTAATAATAGAAATAAATGATAAATATTATATATTAACAAAATATGACTAATAGTCTAATTATTTTAATTTTATATACATATTATAAAAATATTTAATAAACATATACAAATAATAAATTATATTCATAAAAATAAAATTAAGTTTTTTTTTATTATTTAGAAAAATAAGTTAGGGTTAATTAATTAATGAAACTATGTATAATAATAATATAAACAAATCATAAATAAACATAATTAACATTTATATACAAATATTAATATTTATCAAATAATTAGGGTTTAAGAAGTATTATCAGGGTTTATATAAAAACTAGGTTTTCTAAAATTTTTAGGGTTAATTTATTTATACAAAACAAATCCATTTATTTATAAATAATATAATACTTATATATACATACTTATTTAAAGTTTTAAGAAACATGAATTATAATTTTTTAAGATATGAAGAAAATATTATAATGTTATTTAGAAATTATTTTTCCTAATTTATATTTACTAGTTTAAACAAAATAGTATTTATATAATAAAATAAATTGAAAATAATAAAAAAATAAAGAAATTGATCAAAAAGAAAGGACCTGGGATTTGAACCCAGGTCCCTTACCTCCATACTCAACATCAAAACCACTCTGGCCAGCATGCGCAGGTGATATAGAATAAGAACCATGTTGTTTTGTTTCATAACCTGCAAAAATCACAACAAAAAGCAAAACAATACAAAAGGGCCTGGGGGGGTATTCGAACCCAGGACCCTCAACCAACAAACAAACACTTTAACCATCCAGCCAGAAGGGCGCATCTGCAAGTTAAACAACAAACAAACATAATATATTAAGTTAACTGAATAATGAAAAATTGAACAAAATATTGTTGTCACCAAGGATCGAACACAGGTCACAACCAATAACACACATACGCCAACACCACTGGGCCAAGCAGCATCTGTAGAAATAATATGAAAACCAATCAATAAAATATTAAGTCAAAGTTTGAATTTCCTCCTGCGCGCCAAATGACTTCATCTTCTTCATATTTCCTACGAAAACACCTGCGAATACACCTACAAATTTTCCTACGAATTCTCACTTTCAAGAACCTGCGAAAATTGTATCTCTCACAATATGTAAAATTTCATCAAATTAAACATACAAACATGATCCTTGCAATGAATACAGTCCAACCATGGTTTCATTAGCCATTTATATTAGGTATTTCGTGAACCCCTAATTTGGAAGCTCTAACCCTAGCCATGGCAGTTTTCGATTCAAGCCATGAAACTTTAATCTAAATGTCCAGAAACATTCTTTGTAACCTCATAAACACAAAACAAATGTCAAATATACTTAAAACCAATCATATGTATAAAATCGAAAAAAACATAAAGACATGAATATGATGCATTTAGTTATGGAGTTTCAATGCAATAATGGATGTTTTAGTGATCCAGAAACATTATATGACCCTCCAGGAATGATTTGCAACCTTTATTTGATCTTGAAAAGGCCTCTAAGTCAAAAACCGAATGTGACTATTCTTTGAAAAGTTTGAAGTTGAATGGTGTTCTTGGAGGCTGCAATTTTCGTCCCTATGCATTGTGTTATGTTTGTGTATATGTAGTGAGTGAAATTAGGTCAAGAGAAGTGAGTATTCTTTGGACTTTTTGGATCAAGGAGATTGAAAAAGATCATGCCTTAAAATTCAAATATTTTTTTATATAACCTTGCTATTTTAAGACAATCACCATAATTCTCATATCAATTTGATCCAAGCCATATTTATGATTTTCTAGAAGCAATATCTCATTTAAATATTTGATTTATCTATTTTATTTTGATTTAAAATGATTTAAAATGAATAAAATCAAAATAAATAAAATAAAAATAATAAAAATCTGAATAAATGAGGGTTGGGTCGTGCATGATGTCATGTTAAAGTTTGGATCACAAAATTGCAAGCCCATTTGGAAGAAATTGGTTTTAAAGCCCTATTTGCTTCATAAACCTCCCAAAAATTTCCCAACTTTGCAAGGACACAAATCCTTCAATTTTAATGCTATGAGGGTGTTCTTGGACATTTTGGAAAGCTTAAAGAGTCCTCTAACCAACCCCATTGGTTTCATGTCCATATATTTTACCATTATCAAGTTATGCTCTTTTGAAGTTGTTGACTTTTTGTTGACTTTCAAAAGGACCTATAATGTCTTAGCCCATATCTTCCAAATGAAGCATTTTTGGGCTTGGCTTGTGAGACACAAAGTTGTAGAGAATTCAATTTCCTTCAAAATGAGCTTTGGATGGGAAAAATTTGATGAAGCATGTGAAAGTTATGGCTGGTCAAAGTTCAGTTGACTTTTCCTTAGGAAACCCTAATTTAGAAACTCCTGATTCTTGATGATCTGGAATCTCCTTGATGAATCATGATCAACCCTTGATCAAATGATGAATTTTACTTCATATAATTGATGTTGGCAAAAAATCATGAAGTTTGACTTTGGTTTGACCACAGTTGACCTCAGCTTGACTTTTTAACTGCTTTGACTGATTTTGACCTATCTGATCATCTGACTGAGCAATCCTTTGGGAAAAGTCTTGAAACTTGTCATGGGGATTCTTAAACACATATAAGATGTTATGAAGCTCACTTGAAGTCTTGGAAGTACATTTAGCCTGATTAAAGTCAAAACCCTAGTTTAGGATGCATTCCTTAGGAGGATGCATTGTCTGAGGGAAATGTCAAATCTTCTGACTAATTGTGAACATTGTGAACCTCATGAACCTCATGAGAAGTCTTGTGAACCTTGTGAACCTTGTGAACCTCATGAGATGTCTTGTGAACCTCATAAGATGTCTTGTGAACCTTGTGAACCTCTTAGTACACAAATTCTTGTCTTGTGAACCTTGTGAATCTCTTAGTACACAAAGTCTTGTCTTGTGAGGGAAAATTTTGGGGTGCAACAGCTGCCCCTGTTCAATTTTCTGAAACCTGAGGGGTTAGATTGGTATATGTGCCAGTCGTGACCTGGAAGGTTGAAGGGGATTGAACACAAAAGCCCAAAAATTTGCACTCACCAGTGCATAGAGTAATACTGATGATATGTTGTATATGCTTGAGTGGGCTTAAAGATGCCATTTGGAGGAACTGGAGATGGGCTTAGAGATGCCATCAGAATGAACTGGAGATGGGCTTAGAGATGCCATCTGGAGAAAGGTTCTTCAAATATACTTCTTGGAGAATAAGGTAGTCCAAAGTATGAAGATATAGCTTTTGGGAAGATAAACAACGTCCCAACATTACCTTTGGGAAGATAAACAACGGCCCAAGGTAAGGGTATGACTTTTGGGAAGATAAACGACGGCCCAAAGTCATGATAGCTTTCAGGAGGATAAACAATGTCCCGAGGTATAATAGGGTGCTTGGGAAGATAAACAACGGCCCAAGGTAAGGATATAACTTTTGGGAAGATAAACAACGGCCCAAGGTAAGGATATAACTTTTGGGAAGATAAACAACGGCCCAAAGTGGTAATAGAGTATTTGGGAAGATAAACAACAACCCAAGGTAAGGGTATGACTTTTGGGAAGATAAACGACGGCCCAAAGTCATGATAGGGTACTTGGGAAGATAAACAACGGCCCAAGGTAACAATATGGCTTTTGAGAAGATAAACGACGTCTCAAGATAGCCTTTGGGAAGATAAACGACGTCCCAATATAATGAGATAACCTTTGGGAAGATAAACAACGGCCCAATGTCATGATAGGGTATAACTTTTGGGAAGATAAACAACGTCCCAATGTCATGATAGCTTTCAGGAGGATAAACAATGTCCCGAGGTAATGGAATAGCTTTTAGGAGGATAAACAACGACCCAAAGTCATGATAGCTTTCAGGAGGATAAACAACGTCCCGAGGTATAAGTTGTTGATGTAGTTTGTCTGCTGGAGAATTAATCTGAAAAGCAATATTAGTTCGATGTATATAACATTCTGCAAGATAATATTAGTTTATGCATTATGTATGCATGTATAGTATGATGCGCTGAAGTAATGTATTATGTATTTATGGATATGTATGTTATGGTATGATGTAAATGATGTATGTATGAATCATGCAGCCTGGAGCGTCTGGATATCTTCGTATAACAACTGCTGGCCTGGGAAAATAAATCCCAATTTGTTGCTGAAGAATATAAGAAACTCGTTCCCGTCTTGTTCGATAGTAAGGTATCCATAACCTCCCGTCTTCGTTTGATAGTAAGGCATCCATAACCTCCCGTCTTCGTTCGATAGTAAGGTATACATAACCTCCCGTCTTCGTTCGATAGTAAGGCATCCATAACCTCCCGTCTTCGTTCGATAGTAAGGTATACATAACCTCCCGTCTTCGTTCGATAGTAAGGCATCCATAACCTCCCGTCTTCGTTCGTCGTACTCCTATTGGAAGAATAAATTCCCGACTATCCGTATGAGGATAAAAGAGATGGATATAAATTCCAGGGGAGATGTGACTCGAAGTATTTATGAAGATGGATTTGCCCTACTGGGAGATTTGTAGCTGTCTTGTGGGGATGAACCGGCGAAGCTTCGTTGAATTCCTACCTTCGTTCGTCCTTAGTAAATACTATTACTGCATTTTCATGCATTTCTGGTAAACATCAATCATATTAAGCATTTATGCATTTCTGGTAAACATCAATCATATTCAAAAGCATACATACATTCAAACACAACCAATGGACATTTCGCTTATGTAAATAGGGTAAAAGTAAATCTAGATTCAAAAATGGAATTTTATTTATCACAAAGTGACCCATACATGGGCAAGTTTGTACAAGGAGACAGAAATCCTAGTAAGAGGAATTTGTCATAACAATTTTTACAAAACAAAGAAAATCAGCTATGTGGGAAATAATCCTATTGAGTTTCAATTCTACTATTGCCATTATCTTCAAGTATCTCATCTTCTGCCGTTAAGACGGAATGATTGGATTGAGCTTTATCTGTTCGAGCTTGAGTAAGCAGCACAACTGGTAGTAGTTACATGGGTGATCCAAACGAGACATATCCATACGCTTTAATCCCTAACTTTTTCCTGGATTTCCCTTTCGGGTTTTCAATCCACCGGGATACCCTTTTTTGCCTAAGCCGCCTTTTCAGGTTTTCGACTTGCCGGGTGCACATTTTTTATATATATATATATATCCCTAATTTTTGCCCGAACCCTTTTGGTTCGCCGGGATGCCCTTATTTTTGCCTAGGCCAGTCAACCTAGCGGGTCTCTTTTTATGCGTAGTATTTTTTAACTATGTCTGCATTTACAGGCTGTGGAAAGTCTTCACCGTCCATAGTAGTAAGTATCATGGCACCTCCTGAGAATACTGTCTTGACCACAAATGGCCCTTCATATGTAGGAGTCCACTTACCCCTGGGATCACCTTGTGGTAATATGATACGCTTGATTACCAAATCACCAGCCTGATATACCTTTGGCTTAACCTTCTTGTTAAAAGCTTTGATCATCCGTTTCTGGTACATCTGGCCATGACAAATTGCTGCCAACCTTTTCTCATCAATCAAATTTATCTGGTCAAGTCGAGTCTGAATCCACTCATCTTCATCCAAGCCTGCATCCTTCATAATTCTTAAGGAGGGAATCTGAACTTCAATGGGCAGAATTGCTTCCATACCATATACTAAGGAGAATGGGGTTGCCCCTGTTGAAGTACGTATTATAGTACGATAACCATGAAGAGCAAATGGTAGCATCTCGTGCCAATCTTTATAAGTAACATTCATTTTCTGTAGGATCTTCTTGATGTTCTTGTTAGCAGCTTCAACTGCCCCATTCATCTTTGGACGATACGGAGAAGAGTTGTGATGCCTAATTTTGAACTGCGTGCAGAGATCAGTAATCATAGTGTTGTTCAGATTAGAGCCATTGTCAGTAATAATCCTTTCAGGGATGCCATACCTACATATAAGATTATTCTTAATGAATCGAGCCACAACATTCTTGGTAACAGATGCAAATGAAGCTGCCTCCACCCACTTCGTGAAGTAATCAATAGCAACCAGGATGAAACGATGCCCATTAGAAGTAGTAGGCTTGATCTCACCAATCATATCAATGCCCCACATGGCAAAAGGCCAAGGAGCAGTCAACACATTCAATGGTGATGGAGGTATATGGACTTTATCAGCATAAATTTGACACTTGTGACAGGTTCTGGAATGTTGATAGCAGTCAGCTTCCATGGTAGACCAATAGTAACCTGCTCTCAGTATCTTTTTTGCCATAGTATGACCACTAGAATGAGTGCCAAAGATCCCATCATGCATGTCTTCCATAATCTCTGTTGCTTCCTTCTTATCCACACAACGAAGCATAGTTGAATCATGATTGCGTTTGTACAGAATTCCATTACTCAAAAAGAACTTAGCAGAAAACCTTCTTAGGAACTTCCTATCTTTGACAGATGCCCCTTCAAGGAACTCTTGAGCCTCAAGATATCTTTTTACTTTATAGAACCAAGGCTTCTCCTCTGCTTCTTCAGTGCCAATCTCATTGCAGTATGCAGGCTTCTCAAAGCTATCAATGGTAATCTTGGGAGCCTCATCATCCCAGCTGATCTCAAACATGGATGTCATGGTAGCTAATGCATCTGCCAACTGATTCTCTCTTCGTGGAATATGTCCAAAGGTAATCTCTTTGAAATGTGGGATCAAAGACAACACATGCTCTCTGTAAGTAATGAGATTATCATGCTTGGTATCCCAATCTCCTTTGATCTGACTTACTACCAGGGCTGAATCTCCATACACGTCAAGGAACTGAATCTTCATATCAATGGCAGCTTTGATACCCAGGATACATGCCTCATACTCAACCATGTTATTGGTACAATAGAAGCAAAGTCTGGCAGTAATCGGGGTATGACAACCTTCAGGGGAACTGATGATAACACCAACACCATTACCATGTGCATTAGAAGCTCCATCAAAAACCATAGTCCATCGGGATCCTTGTTCAGGTCCGTCATATTGTCCAGGTTCTTTGGTAATAATCATAATGTCTTCATCAGGGAACTCAAAACTCATTGACTGATAATCATCCACTGCTTGATGAGCCAAATGATCAGCTACAATTCTTCCTTTAATGGCCTTCTGAGTAGTGTATTGTACGTCATATTCTGTCAAGATCATTTGCCATCTTGCTATTCGTCCGGAGAGAGCAGGTTTCTCGAATATGTACTTGATTGGATCCATCTTTGAAATCAATAAGGTAGTATGAGTCAACATATACTGTCTTAGTCGGCGAGCAGCCCATGCCAAAGCGCAACAAGTTTTCTCGAGCAGTGAGTATCTTGTTTCATAGTCGGTAAACTTTTTGCTAAGGTAGTATATTGCTTGCTCTTTTCGACCAGACTCGTCATGTTGCCCCAACACACACCCCATTGAGTTGTCTAATACTGTTAAGTACATGATCAAGGGTCTTCCATCAACTGGCGGCATCAAAATTGGAGGTTCTAACAAATATTTCTTGATTTCATCAAATGTTGTCTGGCATTCATCATTCCACTCCATTACTTGATCTTTCTTCAACAACTTGAAGATTGGCTCACAGGTAGCAGTTAATTGGGAAATAAATCTTGCAATGTAATTCAATCGTCCCAAGAAACCTCTAACTTCCTTCTCAGTGCGGGGAGCTGGCATCTCTTGTATAGCTTTCACTTTTGCAGGATCTACTTCAATACCTTTTCCACTAACAATGAAACCCATGAGTTTACCAGACCTAACTCCAAAAGTACACTTGTTTGGATTCAATCTCAACTTGTATTTCTTCAACCTTTCAAACAACTTATGCAGATGATCAAGATGTTGCTCTTCATTCTGGGACCTGGCTATCATATCATCCACATACACCTCTATCTCATGATGAATCATATCATGAAACAAAGCCACCATAGCACGTTGATATGTTGCCCCAGCATTCTTCAAACCAAATGGCATCACCTTATAACAAAAAGTGTCCCACTGTGTAACAAATGTTGTCTTCTCCATATCTTCAGGTGCCATCTTGATTTGATTGTAACCAGAGAAACCATCCATAAAAGAGAATACCTTATGCTGAGCAGTGTTGTCTACCAGAACATCAATATGAGGAAGTGGAAAGTCATCTTTGGGGCTAGCCTTGTTCAAATCCCTGTAATCTATACACATACGTACCTTACCATCTTTCTTAGGTACCGGCACCACATTTGCAACCCATTGAGGATAAGAAGTCACAGCTAAGAACCCTGCATCAAACTGTTTCATCACCTCTGCCTTAATCTTCTCTGACATTTCAGGACGCATGCGACGAACCTTTTGCTTCTTTGGACGACAATCTTCTTTTACTGGTAAACGGTGAACCACAATGTCTGTATCCAACCCTGACATATCTTCATAGGACCAAGCAAAGATCTCCACATAATCATGTAACATCTGAATCAGCCTGCTCTCGACACTATCCTCTAATTCAGCCCCTATCTTGACTTCTTTCCTGTTTTCTTCAGTTCCCAAATTCACAACTTCGATTGGCTCTTCATGTGGCTGTATAGCTTTCTCTTCTTGTTGTTACAACCTAGCAAGCTCTACAGGTACTTCACAATCGTCCTCATTTCCGTCTTCAGCTTGATAGATCGGATTCTCGAAATTATAATTGGCAAAAGTAGAACTGTTATCAATAGGATCCAGGGTGGATGAGGATCTGCATTTTAGTGATGTGGGTGTGTGTAAGAACACATAGCTGATAAAACAAAAATAAAAGAAAAGAAAGACAAGGAACACAATATTTACGAAAACGAAACGTCCACTGATTTTTATTGAATGAAGTATGCAAATGAAATGACATCCCGTAACAAGCACACCATTGTGCCCCGGGTATGGCACAAGGCTTAAAAGTTTAATTGTTTAAATACTACAAATTTTAAAAGTAACAACACAGTAATAGTATTTACTCCTGACTAAAGGAGATAGGAATAACATCTTCAGCCTTCCAATTATTGAGCCCAGCACCCACAGTAGGAAAAATCCAAGCATCCAAGTTGTAGTCTTCATCATAGTCACCCACAACATTGATCTGATTCTTCATAATCCCCTGATTGGTGATACGAACAGCACGAGCACGACGAACAACCTTCTGGGACTCTGCAGTGAAACCCAAACCAAATTTGTCAGACTTGTAAGGAATGTCTGGAAGCTGACCCCAAATAGTACAACCACCTTCATCCACCACAGCTCTAGCATCTTTGAGGGAAGCCATTGTAGGAGGTACTCTGGTGACCACAAGAACTTTCTTGACAACAGGAGGAGCTTCATAATTGTTAACAACCCAAGGAACTACTTCAAACGTCTGACATGGAGTTTCAACATATTCACCTTCCACTTCAAGATATTTAAAGGTGTTCACATGGCTAACTATATATCCTTCCTCTCCGTAAACAGTGACAACTTTTCCTTCTACTGGATATCTCAGCTTCTGATGTAAGGTGGAAGTTACAGCACCTGCCCCATGGATCCAGGGACGCCCAAGCAAACAAGAATACGAAGGACGAATATCCATCACATAAAAAGTAGCATTGAAGACCTGAGAACCTACTTTTATTGGGAGATCAATTTCTCCATGCACCACTCTTCTTGAGCCATCAAAAGCCTTCACCACTATATTACTAGGCTTCAACACAGCGTCTTCAGGACTAAGCTTATTCAGAACTTCTTTGGGCAACACATTCAGCGAGGAACCATTGTCTATTAACACATGTGACAGAGTAGTGCCCCTACATTCAATAGAGATATGCAGAGCCCTGTTATGATCCCTCTTGGACGGAGTCAAATCAGCATCGGAGAAACCTAAACCATTATCATAGGTCAAGTGTGCCACACAATTTTCAAACTGGTCTACAGAGATCTCATTTGGTACGTGAGCAGTCTTTAAAAACTTGATCAAGGCTTTGGCATGAGCCTCAGAACACAGCAATAAAGACAACATAGAAATCTTGGAGGGAGTATGCCCCAATTTATCCACAATGTCATAATCACTCTTGCGAATGATTTTCAGTACTTCTTCCATCTGCTTAGCAAGATCATCAGCAGCTGGCACATCAGTTTATATAGGTTCAATAACAGGACCTTTGCCCCGAGCTTCAGCAGTAGAGGTAGTAACTGGAGTAACTGTATTCTTGGAAGTAACTGGAGGAGAGAAAACTCTTCCACTTCGTGTGATCTTACTAGATCCAGCAATATTATCAATATCAAGATTTCCATCAACAACAGGTGTATCAGCTAAGGGTTCCTGCTTAACACCATGGATATAAACATCGTAACCATAATGCCAAGGCACAACTTTGTCAGAAGTATACGGAATAGGACCAGGAGTGGTAATGATCCTAGGAGCCACTCTAGCTTCAGCAACAATCTTCACAGGGCCTTCAGCAGTAATTTTGATTGGACCCTTATGAGTGATTTTGACAGGACCCTTGGAAGTAATCCTTACCGGCACTTTATCAACCATATCCACCTCTTCAACCTTCGTACCTTTAGTTATATGATCAACCATGCTCTCTACAGAAGGTGGGGTCCTCTCAAACACTATGGTGTAATTATTCATGAGGCTTTGAATTCCGTCCTTCAACCTCCAGCAACTATCCGGCTTATAGGCACAATATAAACAATCTTCACGACATCCTGGAAAGAACCCAGCTTGTACTAACTTCTTCTTAATAACAGACAATGGTGTAGTCAAATCTGCAATTGAGGAAATATGTGAAACTTCATCAATGGCATTGACAGTCTTCTCATGATTTGGCATGGGAGCAATAATCACATTTGGAGTACCCGGAGGGTCAAACTCAATCTCTCCAGCATCAATCATATCCTGAATCTTATTCTTCAATACCCATCAACTATTGGTATCATGTCCCTGACAATTTGAATGATATGCACATCATGCATTAGGATTATACCTGGGAGAGGTAACATTGGGATTCTGAGGAGGGTCCCTCAAAGTGATAAGTTCACCCTTCAACAAGTGTTGCAAGGCCTGGGCCAGTGACATGTTGATCTTAGGGAACTGCCTTCTAGGCCTCTGCTGATTTCCCTGTGGTGGCTCTGGTGTTGCAGGAGTTGGATTGGAGATATGAACTGCACTCACAGACTGATGCCTCCTATTACGATCAGGTTGACCATAAACAACATTCGACTCTTTCTTCCCACTAGGGGGCTTCTTTGTAGTACTGGATGAAGAAGCACCCACCTGGATTTTGCCACTCCTTATACCACTTTCTACGTGTTCTCCTGTCATTATCAACTCAGTGAAGCCAGATGATGAGCTTCCAATGAGATGACTGTAAAAAGGACCATTCAACGTACACATGAACATATCAACTAACTCCCTGTCAGTTAGAGGGGGTTGCACTCTACCAGCCAAATCTCTCCACTTCTGGGCATACTCCTTGAAATTTTCTTTAGCACCCATAGACATGCTTTGTAGTTGCATGCGAGTAGGGGCTAGGTCAGCATTGTATTGATATTGCTTATAAAAGGCTTCAGCAAGATCATTCCAATCCCGGATGTTGACACTCTCCAACTGATAGTACCACTCCAATTGAGCTCCAGATAAGCTCTCTTGGAAGAAATGGATCCACAACTTCTTATCAGCAGTATGGGGTTGGATTCTCCGGACATAAGACCTCAGATGCAGCTTGGGACAAGAGACACCATCATAAACTACGAAAGTAGGAACCTTGAAACCAATGGGTATGACCACCCCAAATATCAAACTCAGGTCTTCAAAATCCAGCCCAGAAGACTTTTGTAATTCCATAGCATCCATTCTATCTACCAGCATCTTGAACTTATCTTCATTAGGCTCATGATAGTAGTTAGCTTCAGAATCAGAGTCCCCCATTGTATTATGGAGACTGCCTCCCTCTTTCTCAGACTCTTCAGACTCATAATCTTCAACCTGTTCCTTGGTCTTGACAGGACCTCTGAACCTTCTTCCCATGTTGATCAGGCCTCCTGACCTTCTAGTCTTCTTAGTCTTCTTGGCCAGCAGTGTCTTCAATTCATCCTGCCTCTTGGACAAGTTCAGGATCAGCTCTTGGAACTGTGCATTTTGTGCCTGGAGATCCTTAACTGTTTGTTCAAGAGCCATTGCTGAAATAAACAGCGAGAAGATAAGAAACTTGTACATAAGAAACCTGTGATGCAATGTGTAACACGGTGGGAGAACTGACTTTAGTTATGTTGCGGATAGCAAGAGTCGCCACCGACTTTTATTTTATCCAAAAGGAAAGGGTATAAAAGAACAGGAAAGACCTTAAGAGAATATTTTGGGTCCGGGGGGTAGGTTATGTAAAGGGAAGGTGTTATCACCCTTTACATCCATGGTTATCCATGGGCTCTTAGTTACTTAGCTCACTTTTGAATCGTTTTTGAAAGTGTAGTGTGTGAATAGAAAAAATTTTCATATGAGTTAATAATGATCCATGTACGGATGCGTAAAAACTTGTTTTTTGAAAATTTGTTTGAAATTTGTTAAGTGTTTGAAAAGTTTGATGTGAGCAAGTACATAAGAGGAACCTACCCTAAGTTTTAAGTCTTTCTTGTTCTTTATCCTTTAATTGGTAAGACTATCCCTACTATTAAGGAGTAGGTAGTCATTACCTTGGATGTAAGGGACATATGAGGGACATCTGTTTTGAAGGCAACTGTGGGGTGTATTAAGCATATAGGAGGGACTATCATCATTATTCGAAGGGACTTGATTCGTAAAGGCAACCATGAGGGACTTGATGATTTTTCTTTTTAAAGGGACTTGCTTTATAAACCCCACTTGACCTTATGATTTAGGCAACAATGAGGGATAGCCTTAGAAAGTGTAGGATGGCGATTAAAAATCGACTTACGTGTGTGAGTGTTCAATATTATTTATCTTTAATTAAAGTGAGCTAAATTTGTTTTTAAATAGAATACATATTTGCACTCCCTAAATTACTAACCATAACATAAAAGTTAAATATTTAAATATTTACAAAATTACACCAAGAAGCAATTACATGATAATTATAATAAGCAAATTAAAATAAATAGCAAAAATAAATAATAAGCAAAATATAAATAAATAAGCAATAAATAATAAATAAACAATAAATAAAGAAATAGGGGTTAGTGATAAAAAATAAGGTTAGTAAAAATAAAATAACTAAATTTAGTGAAATAATCATAATTAGAAGAATAATCAAGGTTAGAGAAATAATAATAAAAATATAAGATAATAATAAACAAAATAAATAATAATATGGTTAGCAACAACAATTAAAATATAAATAAATAGAAAAATATTATAATGACATGGTTAAAATAATAAACACAAAATTTAATATATAAGCATTTACTTAGGAATATGAATAATTAAATTTTTAAACATAATATAATTATAGATTTTAATTATTACAAATTTAATCATTTTTAAACATATATTAACATTTATTTAAAAAAAAACAATTATTTACATATTATAAGGAGAAAATAAGTTTTAAATATTATATTCACAAAATTAATCATATTTATAAAATTTAATTTTTATTAGTTATTATATTTACAAATTATTTTAAACATATACAAAAATATAATTATTGTAAGTTAAATTGTTTCTAAACATATATTAAAAAGAAAAATAATTTGGATTATAAATATATTTACAAATGAGTTATAATTATTTTTAAATAAATATGTACAATGATAATTACATCACAAATTAGAAAATAAACAATTAGGTTTTAATAGGTATTTAGAAAACAAATTAGGGTCTTGTTAGAAAAATATTTTTAGGGTTTAATTTATAATATACATATATTTATGATTTAATCACAAGATAAAGAAAATAATTTAAGAACATTTATATATTTTAGAATTTGGGAAAAAAAAAATAAACATGCTTCATTATCATTTTTTTATTTAGAAAACATATATACATAAAATCATATTTAATTTAATACTATAATACTTAAAACAAATAAAAGAAGAAAAAGTGTGAAAACTTACCTGACTGGGGTTTGAACCCAGGTCAGCCTGTTTCCCAGCAAGAAGAACAACCACCAGGCCATTATGTACGCAGGCAACAAAAGAGAGGGAGAAATTTGTTTTGTGCTTCATCTAGAAAATCCAGAAAAATAATGAAAAACAAAAGGCCTGGGGTGGGACTTGAACCCAGGACCTTATGAATGTATATGCGCATGCTTGACCGCCTGGCTGGGAGAGCCCTTCTGGTCATATGGTGATAACACATCATAATATATTACATCTTCTTGTTATCCTGAAAAAATAGAAAAAAAATAGTGGTACAAGCCAGGTTCGAACTCACGCCATCAACCAACATACTCACCAGCCTTACCACTGAACCACAAGCACGCGTGTGATAAACAAATCAACAATAATACATAAAATATTTTTAATAATATTTGAATTTCCTGAGCGCGCGAATGGCTTCTTCTTCAACCTTTTACCTGCGAATTTTTCTCCTCTTCCACCTGCGAATTTTGTTACAAGTTCTTCCTTGTTTAAATCCTGCGAAATCCAAACACTCACAAAACATCATTGATTCATTAAATTGGTTAATGTTTTATGATCCTAGTGATTCATAGAACATTCCTATGTGTCCAGAATTCATTTAAACTTATTGAATCATCAAACCCTAAAATTGAGCTCTAAACCCTAATAATGGCCGCGGGTGATATAGATCATGAAGTTTCAATCCAATTGTCCAGAATCGTTCCTTGGAACCTCACAAACACAAAAACTCAAACAAAATTCATTAACAATGTACAAATAAACAGAATCGAAAAATTGAAATGTCATGAATAGTTTGAATCGGATTATGCCAATGGGAGAGTTTTTGATGCAAATGAGTATTGGTTTAGCTTCAGGGATGATCAAGGAACATGTCTATGTCTTTATTTTACCTTGAAAACTCTTGGATTGAAGAATCCGAATGTCACTTTTCAATGGTTTTTTGGTTTTGTGAACTTACCTCTTGATGCAGCAAAATCGTGAATGAGGGTTTGCATTATGTTTGATACTTATATGTGAATGATTCTAGGTCAAAACATTGATGGATCATGTGGAAGAATTGATTTAAAAAGATTGAGATTGATCATGCTTTGAAAGTTCAATATTTGCTCATGAAAGCTTACTATTTTTGGATCAATCACATGATTTCTTTCTCTTTCAACTTCAATCAATATTGATGAGATTCTAGAAGCTCAATCTTCATCCAAAAATATATTTTCATATTTTATATTTATTTAAAATGATTTTTTATGAATTAAATCAAAATAAATAAAAATAAAATAGTAAAAATTATGATTTTTAATCAATTGGGTCGTGCATGATGATATGATATGGATTGGATCACAATTTAGCAAGCCCATTTGGAAAGAAGTGGTTTTAAACCTCCATTTTCAACATAAACCATCATAAAATTTCCCAACTTTGCAAGGGCACATCTCCCTCAATTTTAAAGGTATGAGGGTGTTCTTGGACATTTTGGAAAGCTTGAAGAGTCCTATAAACAACCCCATTGGTTTCAGGTCCATATCATTTACCAATCTCAAGTTATGCCCTTTTGAAGTTGTTGACTTTTTGTTGACTTTTGAAATGACCTATAATGTCTTAGCTCATATCTTCCAAATGAAGCATTTTTGGGCTTAACTTGCAAGATAAAAGTTGTAGAGAATTCAATTACCTTAAAAATGAGCTTTGGATGGAGACTTGGTGATGAAGTATGTGAAAGTTATGGCTGGTCAAAGTTCAGTTGACTTTTACTAAGGAAACCCTAATTTAGAAACTCCTGATTCTTGATGATCTGAAATCTCCTTGATGAATCATGATCAACCCTTGATCAAATGATGAATTTTACTTCATATACTTGATGTTGGCAAAAAATCATGAAGTTTGACTTTGGTTTGACCACAGTTGACCTCAGTTTGACTTTTTAACTACATTGACTGTTTTTGACTTATCTGATCATCTGACTGAGCAAACTTTTGAGAAAAGTCTTGAAACTTGTCATGGGGGTTCTTACATACATATAAGATGTTATGAAGCTCACTTGAAGTCTTAGAAGTCCATTTAGTCTGATTAAAGTCAAAACCCTAGTTTTGGATGCACTGCTTAGGAGGTGCATTGTCTGAGGGAATTGTCAAATCTTCTGACTAATTGTGAACTTTGTGAACCTTGTGAACCATCATAAAATGTCTTGTGAACCTCATGGGAGGTATTGTGAGGCTTGTGAACCTTGTGAACCTCATGATGTGACTTTGTAGACCCCATGAACCTCAGGAGAGCTTTGTAATCATTGTGAATCTTGTGAACCTTGTGAACCTCATGAAGTGACTTTGTAGACCTCATGAACCTCATGAAAGGTTATGGAAATGTTGAGAAACTTGTGAACCTTGTGAACCTTCAAGAAGTAACTTGTAGACTTCATGAACCTCAAGAAAGGTTATATAAGTGTTGAGAAGCTTGTGAACCTTGTGAACCTTCATGAAGTGACTTGTAGACCTCATGAACCTCATGAAAGGTATTGAAAGCTTTGAGAAACTTGTGAACCTTGTGAACCTTCAAGAAGTGACTTGTAGACTTCATGAACCTCATGAAAGGTTATGGAAATGTTGAGAAACTTGTGAACCTTGTGAACCTTCTTAGCACACAAAGTCTTGTATTATGAGGGCAAATTTTGGGGTGCAACAGCTGCCCCTGTTCAATTTTCTGAAACCTGAGGGGTTAGATTGGTATATTTGCCAGTCATGACCTGGAAGGTTGAAGGGGATTGAACACAAAAGCCCAAAAATTTGCACTCACCAGTGCATAGAGTGATATTGATGGTTGGTTGTATATGCTTGAGTGGGCTTAAAGATGCCACTAGGGGAAAGTTTTTCAGGTATATTTCTTGGAAGATAAAGCAATCCAAAATATGGAAGTATAATGAAAGCTGTCAGGAGTCTGGAGCATTCCTGAGGTATTGATGATATGCTTTCAGGAGACTGGAGTAATCCTGATGTAACAGCATGTCTTCAGGGAGGATAAAGCAATATTGAGAAGCTATCAGGAGGCTGGAGCAGTCCTGAGGTAACAATATAATTTCAAGAGGATAGAGCAATCTTGAGAGATTGATGATATGCTTTCAGGAGACTGGAGTAATCCTTATGTAACAGCATGTCTTCAGGAGGATAGAGCAATCAATAATGATAACCCTAAAGCAGTCTTGAAATAATAATATGATTTCAGGAGGATAGAGCAATCAATAATGATAACTCTAAAGCAGTCTTGAAGTAATAATATGATTTCAGGAGGATAGAGCAATCAATAATGATAACTCTAAAGCAGTCTTGAAACAATGAGAAGTTGTCAGGAGGATAAAGCAATCCTGAGGTAATAGAAAACTGTCAGGAGACTGGAGTAATCCTGAGGAAATAATATGATATGCTTTCAGGAGACTAGAGTGATCCTGATGTAACAGCATGTCTTTAGGAGGATAGAGCAATCCTGATGATCATAAGTTTGCTTGTTGGATAATTATCCTGAAAACAAGGTAACATTCTGTATAATAATATTAGTTTATGCTTTATGTATGCATGTATAATATGATGCACATAAGTAAATGTATTATGTATTTATGGATATGTATGTTATGGTATGATGTAAATGGTGTATGTATGATATGATACTGCCGGAAGCGCCTGGATATCTTCGTATAACAACTGCTGGCCAGGGGAAATAGATCCCGATTCGTTGTTGAAGAATATATTATACATAACCTTACGTCTGCTGGGGATAACAGGGTATAGATAACCTCCCGTATGCTGGGGATTGCAAGGTATATGTAACCTCCCGTATGCTGGGGATAGCAGGGTATACATAACCTCGCGTCTTCGTTTGATGGTAGGGCAGATATAACTTCCCGTTTTCGTTCGTCGTACCCTTATTGGAAAGTAATTTCCCGTATATCCGTATGAGGATAAAAGAGATGGATATAAATTCCAGGGGAGATGAGACTTTATGAAGATGAATTCGTCCTACTAAGAGTTTGTAACTTTCTTGTAAAGGTGAACCGGCGAAGCTTCGTTGAAATCCTTCCCTCGTTCGTCCTTAGTAAATACTATTACTGCATTTTCATGCATTTCTGGTAAACATCAATCATATTAAGCATTCATGCATTTTTGGTAAATATTAATCATATTCAAAAGCATACATACATTCAAACACAACCAATGGACGTTTCGCTTATGTAAATAGGGTAAAAGTAAATCTGGATTCAAAAGATGGAATTTATTTTTATCAAGAAGTGACCCATACACGGGTAAGTTTGTACAAGGAGACATAAACCCTAGTAAGAGGATTTTGTCATAAAGTTTTTACAAAACAAGGAAAATCAACTATGTGGGAAACAATCCTATTAAGTTTCAATTCTACTATTGCCATTATCTTCAAGTATCTCATCTTCTGCTATTGAGACGGAAATGATTGGATTGAGCTTTATCTGTTCGAACTTGAGTAAGTATCACAACTGGTTGCAGTTTCATGGGTGATCCAAACGAGACATAGTCATACGCTTTAATCCCTAACTTTTTCCTGGATTGCCCTTTCAGGTTTTCAATCCACCGGGATACCCTTTTTTGCCCAAGCCGCCTTTTCAGGTTTTCGACTTGCCGGGTGTACATCTTTTTATATATATCCCTAATTTTTGCCCAAACCCTTTTGGTTTGCCGGGATGCCCTTACTTTTGCCTAGGCCAGTCAACCTAGCGGGTCTCTTTTTATGCGTAGTATTTTTTAGCTATGTCTGCGTTTACAGGCTGTGGGAAGTCTTCACCATCCATTGTAGTCAGTATCATGGCACCTCCTGAGAACACTGTCTTGACTACAAATGGTCCTTCATATGTTGGGGTCCACTTGCCCCTAGGATCACCCTGTGGTAATATGATACGCTTGATTACCAAGTCACCAGCCTGATATACCTTTGGCTTAACCTTCTTGTTAAAAGCTTTGATCATTTGTTTCTGATACATCTGGCCATGACAAACTGCTGCTAACCTCTTCTCATCAATCACATTTAACTGGTCAAGTCGGGTCTGAATCCACTCATCTTCATCCAAGCCTGCATCCTTCATAATTCTTAAGGAGGGAATCTGAACTTCAATGGGCAGAACTGCTTCCATACCATAGACTAAGGAGAATGGGGTTGCCCCTGTTGAAGTACGTATTGTGGTACGATAACCATGAAGAGCAAATGGTAACATCTCATGCCAATCCTTATAAGTAACAGTCATCTTCTGTATAATCTTCTTAATGTTCTTATTAGCAGCTTCAACTGCCCCATTCATCTTTGGACGATACGGAGAAGAGTTGTGATGCTTAATCTTGAACTGCGTGCAGAGATCAGTAATCATAGTGTTGTTCAGATTAGAGCCATTGTCAGTGATAATCCTCTCAGGGATGCCATACCTACATATGAGATTGTTCTTAATGAATCGAGCCACAACATTCTTGGTAACAGATGCAAATGAAGCTGCCTCTACCCACTTCGTGAAATAATCAATAGCAACCAGGATGAAACGATGCCCATTGGAAGCAGTAGGCTTGATCTCGCCAATCATATCAATGCCCCACATGGCAAAGGGCCAAGGAGCAGTCAACACATTCAATGGTGATGGAGGTACATGGACTTTATCAGCATAAATTTGACACTTGTGACAAGTTCTGGAGTGTTGATAGCAATCAGCTTCTATGGTAGACCAATAGTAACCTGCTCTCAAAATTTTCTTTGCCATAGTATGACCACTGGAATGAGTACCAAAAAGTCCATCATGCATATCTTCCATAATCTCAGTTGCTTCTTTCTTATCCACACAACGAAGCGGAGTTGAATCATGATTGCGTTTGTACAAAATGTCATTACTTATAAAGAACTTAGCAGAGAACCTTCTCAGAAACTTCCTATCTTTGACAGATGCCCCTTCAGGGAACTCCTGAGCTTCAAGATATCTTTTCACTTCATAGAACCAAGGCTTCTCCTCTGCCCCTTCTGTGTCAATTTCATTGCAATATGCAGGCTTTTCAAATCTATCAATAGTAATCTTGGGAGCTTCATCATCCCAACTGATCTCAAACATGGATGCCATGGTGGCCAAAGCATCTGCCAACTGATTCTCTCTTCGTGGAATATGCCCAAAGGTAATCTCTTTGAAATGTGGGATCAAAGACAACACATGCTCTCTGTAAGGAATGAGGTTATCATGCTTGGTATCCCAATCTCCTTTAATCTGACTTACTACCAGGGCTGAATCTCCATACACATCAAGGAACTGAATCTTCATATCAATAGCAGCTTTAATACCCAGGATACATGCCTCATACTCAGCCATGTTATTAGTACAATGGAAACAAAGTCTGGCAGTAATCGGGGTATGACAACCTTCAGGGGAACTAATCACAACACCAACACCATTACCAAGTGCATTAGAGGCACCATCAAAAACCATAGTCCATCGGGATCCTTGTTCAGGTCCGTCATATTGTCCAGGTTCTTTGGTAATAATCATAATATCTTCATCAGGGAACTCAAAATTCATTGACTGGTAATCATCCACTGCTTGATGAGCCAAATGATCAGCAACAACACTTCCTTTAATGGCCTTCTGAGTAGTATACTGTATGTCATATTCTATCAAGATCATTTGCCATCTTGCAATTCTTCCGGAGAGAGCAGGTTTCTCAAATATGTACTTGATTGGATCCATCTTCGAAATCAATAAGGTAGTATGGGTCAACATATACTGTCTTAGTCGGCGAGCAGCCCATGCCAGAGCGCAGCAAGTTTTCTCGAGCAGTGAGTATCTTGTTTCACAGTCGGTAAACTTTTTGCTAAGGTAGTATATTGCCTGCTCTTTTCGACCAGACTCGTCATGTTGCCCCAACACACACCCCATTGAGTTGTCTAACACTGTTAAGTACATAATCAAGGGTCTCCCATCAACTGGTGGCATCAAAATTGGTGGTTCTAGCAGATATCTCTTGATTTCATCAAAGGTTGTCTGGCACTCATCATTCCATTCCATCACCTGATCTTTCTTCAACAACTTGAAAATTGGCTCACAGATGGTAGTTAATTGGGAGATAAATCTTGCAATGTAGTTCAATCGTCCCAAGAAACCTCTAACCTCCTTCTCAGTACGGGGAGCTGGCATCTCTCGTATAGCTTTTACTTTTGCAGGATCCACTTCAATACCTTTTCCACTGACAATAAAACCCAGGAGCTTACCAGATCTAACTCCAAAAGTACACTTATTTGGGTTCAATCTCAATTTGTATTTCTTCAACCTCTCAAACAATTTATGTAAATGATCAAGATGTTGCTCTTCATTCTGAGATCTGGCTATCATATCATCCACATATACCTCTATCTCATGATGAATCATATCATGAAACAAAGCCACCATAGCACGCTGATATGTTGCCCCTGCATTCTTCAAACCAAATGGCATTACCTTATAGAAAAAGGTGCCCCACTGTGTCACAAATGTTGTCTTCTCCATATCTTCAGGTGCCATCTTGATTTGATTGTAACCAGAGAAACCATCCATAAAAGAGAATACCTTATGCTGAGCAGTGTTGTCTACCAGAATATCAATATGAGGGAGTGGAAAGTCATCTTTAGGGCTGGCCTTGTTCAAATCTCTGTAGTCTACACACATACGTACCTTACCATCTTTCTTAGGAACTGGTACCACATTTGCAACCCACTGAGGATAAGAAGTCACTGCCAAGAACCCTGCATTGAACTGTTTCATTACCTCTGCCTTGATCTTTTCTGACATTTCAGGACGCATACGACGAACCTTCTGCTTCTTTGGACGACAATCTTCTTTCACTGGCAAACGGTGAACCACAATGTCTGTATCCAACCCTGGCATATCTTCATAAGACCAAGCAAAGATCTCCACATAGTCACGTAACATCTGAATCAGCCTGCTCTTGACACTGTCCTCTAAATCAGCCCCTATCTTGACCTCTTTTCTGTTTTCTTCAGTTCCCAGATTCACAACTTCGACTGGCTCTTCATGTGGCTGTATAGCTTTCTCTTCTTGTTGTAACAACCTAGCAAGCTCTACAGGTATTTCACAATCGTCCTCATTTCCGTCTTCAGTTTGATAGATCGGATTCTCGAAATTGTAATTGGCAATAGTAGAACTGTTATTAACAGGATCCAGAGTGGATGAGGATCTGCATTTTAGTGATGTGAGTGTGTGTAAGAACACATAGCTGATAAAGCAAAAATAAAAGAAAAGAAAGACAAGGAACACAATATTTACGAAAACGAAACGTCCACTGATTTTATTGAATGAAGTATGCAAATGAAATGACAGCCCGTAACAAGCACACCATTGTGTCCCGGGTAAGGCATATGGCTTGAAAGTTTTATTGTTCAGAAATCACAGTAATAGTATTTACTCCTGACTAAAGGAGATAGAGATAACATCTTCAGCTTTCCAATTATTGAGTCCAGCACCCACAGTAGGAAAAATCCATGCATCCAAGTTGTAGTCTTCATCTTGATCTCCCACAACATTAATCTGGTCCTTCACAACCCCTTGACTAGTGATACGGACAGCACGGGCACGACGAACAGCCTTCTGGGACTCTGCAGTGAAACCCAAACCAACCTTGTCAGACTTGTACGGAATATCAGGAAGCTGACCCCAAATAGTGCAACCACCTTCATCCACCACAGCTCTAGCATCATTGAGGGAGGCCATTGCCATTGTTGGAGGTTTTCTGGTGACCACAGGAACTTTCTTCACAACAGGAGGAGCTACATAATCATTAACAACCCAGGGGACCACTTCAAATGTCTGACACGGAGTTTCAATGTATTCACCTTCCATTTCCAGATACTTGAAAGTGTTGACATGGCTGACAAAGTATTCTTCTTCTCCATAGACAGTAACAACCTTTCCATTCACCGGATATCTCAACTTTTGGTGCAATGTAGAGGTTACAGCACCTGCCCCATGGATCCAAGGACGACCAAGCAGACAAGAGTAAGAAGGACGAATATCCATCACAAAAAACGTAGCAGTAAACACCTGGGAGCCAACTTTGATTGAAAGATCAATTTCTCCATGTACTACTCTTCTAGAACCATCAAAAGCCTTTACCATAATATTACTGGGCTTTAGCACAGCATCTTCAGGACTCAGCTTGTTCAGGACTTCCTTAGGCAACACATTCAAGGAGGAACCATTGTCTATCAGCACATGTGACAGGGTAGTGCCCCTGCATTCAATTGAGATATGCAAGGCCCTGTTATGATCCCTCTTGGCAGGGGTCAAATCAGCATCAGAAAATCCTAACCCATTGTCATAGGTCAGGTGGGCAACACAGTTCTCAAATTGGTCAACAGAAATTGCACTGGGTACATGAGCAGTCTTCAGAAACTTGATCAAGGACTTGGCATGAGCCTCAGAACATAACAACAAGGACAGCATAGAAATCTTTGAGGGAGTATGTCCCAACTGATCAACAATGTCATAATCACTCTTGCGAATGATTTTCAATACTTCTTCCATCTGCTTAGAGAGGTCATCAGCAGCTGGTACATCAGTAGGTACAGGCTCAATAACAGGACCCTTGCCCCGAGCATCAGTGGTGGAGGTAGCAGCAGGAGTAGCTGCATTCTTAGAAGCAATTGGAGGAGAGAAAACTCTTCCACTACGAGTGATCTTGCTAGATCCAGCAATATTGTCAATGTCAACAGGCACATCAGCTACAGGCTCTTGCTTAACACCATGGATGTAAACATCAGACCCATAGTGCCAAGGTACAGCTTTGTCAGACGTATATGGAATAGGACCAGGAGTAGTAATGACCACAGGAGCTACTCTGGCTTCAGCAACAACTTTCATAGGACCTTCAGCAGTAATCTTGATTGGACCCTGATGAGTGATTTTAATGGGACCCTTTGAAGTGATTCTTATTGGTACTTTGTTAACCATGTCAACCTCTTCAATCTTCCTACCCTGAGTCAGATGATCCACCATACTTTCTACAGAAGACGGTCTTCTTTCAAACACTATGGTGTAATTATCCATGAGACGCTGAATTCCATCTTTCAACCTGAAGCACTTCTCTGGATTATACTCACAATAAACACAATCTTCACGACAACCCGGAAAGAACCCAGCTTGTACCAACTTCTTTCTGATGACAGACAATGGTGTGGTCAATTCATCAACTGAATGGATATGCAGATCTTCCTCAATGGCATTGACAGTCTTCTCGTGATTTGGCATTGGAGCAGTAATCACATTGGGAGCACCCGGAGGATCAAACTCAATTTCTCCAGCATCAATCATATCCTGAATTTTATTCTTCAGGATCCAGCAGTTATTAGTATCATGTCCCTGACAGTTTGAATGGTATGCACACCTTGCATTGGGATTGTACCTGGGAGAGGTAACATTAGGATTTTAAGGAGCCTCTTTCAAAGTAATAAGTTCAGCCTTCAACAGGTGTTGCAATGCCTGAGCCATTGACATGTTGATCTTCGTGAACTGCCTTCTAGCCCTCTGTTGGTTGCCCTGTGGCTGCTCTGTTGTTGCAGGAGTTGGATTTGAAATATGCACTGCACTAACAGACTGATGCCTTCTGTTACGATCAGGTTGACCATAAACAGCATTGGATTCTTTCTTCCCAGTGGGAGGCTTCTTTGCAGTACCTGATGAAGAAGTACCCACTTGGATCTTACCATTCTTTATACCATTTTCTACTCGCTCTCCTGTCATAATCAACTCAGTGAAGCCAGATAATGAGCTTCCAATGAGATGACTGTAGAACGGACCATTCAGTGTACACATGAACATATCAACCAATTCCCTGTCAGTCAAAGGGGGTTGAACTCTTCCAGCTAAATCTCTCCACTTCTGCGCATACTCTTTAAAACTTTCCTTGGCACCCATGGACATGCTCTGAAGCTGCATGCGAGTGGGGGCTAAGTCAGCATTGTATTGGTACTGCTTATAGAAAGCTTCAGCAAGATCATTCCAGTCCCTGATGTTGACACTCTCCAACTGATAATACCACTCCAGCTGAGCTCCAGATAAGCTCTCTTGAAAAAAATGGATCCACAACTTCTTATCAGCAGTGTGAGGTTGAATTCTTCTGACATAAGACCTCAGATGCAGCTTGGGACAAGAGACCCCATCATAAACAACAAAGGTAGGAACCTTGAAACCAATGGGTATGACTACCCCAGATATCAGACTCAAATCCTCAAAATCCAGCCCAGAAGATTTCTGCAACTCCATAGCATCCATCCTATCCACCAGCATCTTGAATTTGTCTTCGTTGGGCTCATGATAGTAATTAGCCTCAGAATCAGAGTCCCCCATTGAATGGTGGAGACTGCCTACCTCTTGCTCAGATTCTTCAGATTCATAGTCTTCAGCTGGTTCCTTGGTCTTGGCAAGACCTTTGAACCTTCTTCCCATGTTGATCAAACCAGCATACCTTCTAGTCTTCTTAGTCTTCTTGGCCAGCAGTGTCTTCAATTCATCTTGCCCCTTGGACAGGTTCAAGATCAGCTCTTGGAACTGTGCATTTTGTGCCTGGAGATCCTTAACTGATTGTTAAAGAGCCATTGCTGAAATAAACAGCGAGAAGATGAGAAACCTGTGCACAATTATAAACCTTTGATGCAATGAAATGATATGGGAATGCGTATGCAATGTTTTCAAGGACCGCAGGATTTAAATTTGCTTAGACAAACACGAAAGTAAACTTTTATTAGTAATAACTTTGTTTTGCCTCTTGGGCTTACAAAAAATGAAATGAAATAAGTACAAAAGATGGGGTTTTAAGTCTCCCATGGACGTTTCCTCTTTGTGTTGAGGTATGAATTGAGATTCCGTTCCTCGTGAAGTTGCTTTGTTAGTTCCAGGATTTTTTCTTGGCTTGCTCTGTAATGAGCCTCAAAAGTATCCCTTTGCTCCTTCAATTGGATCCAGGATCTCTGTAAGTCTTCCATGTCAGTAGGCATGTCTGGGTGAAGGATGGTATAAGCAGTGTCTCCTTCAGCAACAGGTTCCATGGTAACTGGCAGGATAGCAGGATATGGCATCATGAGAGTCTGAGCACGAGATCGCACCCATCTGAGATAAGCTTCCATAGGAATAGTGTACTTAGGCTCCAGTGTCTTGCTGTCAACCCTGTTTACCTTTCCCCAAGCTCGTATGAATCTCTGACGGTAACCTTGAAGATCGTTGTCGTAATCAAACACAATGCCCTGAATCAACATGTCATGTGGACCATCGCTCCGAGCGTAACCAAACTGTCGTAAAGCTAGAGAGGGGTTGTAGGTGATGCCCCCTTTTATGCCTAGAAGTGGCACATTAGGAAATTCCCCACAACGATCAATAATAGTGACATTCTCCATAGATCTGGAACACCAATGGATATCTGAATGCGAGAGTGACATGATCCCCTTGGACCATCTGAACCCTTGCTCATTCTTCATTACTGAGCGAGGAAGGTGAGAAATAAACCACCAAGAAAGTAAAGGTATGCAGCACATCAAAGTTCCTCTTGCCTTTGTAGTACGGGTGTGAAGAGAATGCAGGATGTCTCCAAGCAATGTAGGCACTGGATTGTGACTCAGGAAAATGTTGATGGCATGAACATCTATGAACTGATCTGGATTGGGGAACAATACTAAGCCATATATCAGCAAGGCTAAGATCTCCTCAAAAGCATCATAGCTCATGGCCTTCAAGAACATTTGAGCCTTATCCATTAGCACCTTGGCAAGAATACCCTTGACTCCACTTCTCGTCTCTAGAACAATGTCAGACTTCTTCAGATGTAGGGCTGTAGCAATAACCTCTGGTTTAAGCTCCTTCTCCAAGCCTGTGAATGGTCTTTGATCAAGAACAGGTATACCCAGAAGTTTAGAGAACTCCTCCATGGTTGGAACCAGCTGGTAGTCGGGGAATGTGAAGCAATGGTGCTTAGGATCAAAGAACTGAAACAGAACACTCATCATGTCTTCATTGAACCCTGAGGTAACTAGATCCAGTAAGTAACCATATCTCTTGATGAAATGGGAGTGATCAGACACTTGAGAAACCAACTCTTTAAGCTTAGCAGGTATGCCCACAAAGTTGATCCTGATGGTGTTTCTACGAGCAGAAGCCATGACCTGCAACAAAGAACAAAGATAAATCCTTTGGTCCTTGAAATGGTTAGTGAAAATGCTATGCTTATGATGCATGATGATGTCATGATGTTATGTTCAATCACAAACATGTGGCACACACAAACAAGTCACACAATAGCCCTAGGTTTAAAGGCTTGCATGAGGTTCAAAGGTAAGTACCCTCCCCTGAAGTTAGATGGTTCATCCTGTCCTACAAAAGTAACCGGGTTCTAAGGGATCTCAATATCATTGATCCTTCACAAGGGTGGTTGATCAGAAGGCAACTTACTTGCCAACCAAAACCCTCCAAGTTCAAGATCTCAATGAGCGTAGTATCGAGTGTCAACCAACTTCAGTCTGTACCAAAGCCGGTTACCTCACTACCTTCTAAAGGCCAAGATGAGTTAACTAGGGTTCTAAAAGTTAGTTAGTGCATTGACAACATATGGCAGCCTCATATTATCCTCAACTTGACTTAAGGAACATAAGCACCAACCAAGAAGTCGCACTAACTATGGCCACCAGATCAACCGTATCGATATACGTCGTACATTTTCCTTGGTCTATTGCCATTTACCTAAGGTACACTAGATCCGGGTTAGGACCTTTCACACATAAGAGCACCCCAACAAGATAATATAAAGCAAACAAGGCAATCAATTTAAAGTGATCTAATTCCTAAGGGTACCCCTCTTAAATTTCGATCCCCAGCAGAGTCGCCAGTTCTGTAACACGGTGGGAGAACTGACTTTAGTTATGTTGCGGATAGCAAGAGTCGCCACCGACTTTTATTTTATCCAAAAGGAAAGGGTATAAAAGAACAGGAAAGACCTTAAGAGAATATTTTGGGTCCGGGGGGTAGGTTATGTAAAGGGAAGGTGTTAGCACCCTTTACATCCATGGTTATCCATGGGCTCTTAGTTACTTAGCTCACTTTTGAATCGTTTTTGAAAGTGTAGTGTGTGAATAGAAAAAAATTTCATATGAGTTAATAATGATCCATGTACGGATGCGTAAAAACTTGTTTTTTGAAAATTTGTTTGAAATTTGTTAAGTGTTTGAAAAGTTTGATGTGAGCAAGTACATAAGAGGAACCTACCCTAAGTTTTAAGTCTTTCTTGTTCTTTATCCTTTAATTGGTAAGACTATCCCTACTATTAAGGAGTAGGTAGTCATTACCTTGGATGTAAGGGACATATGAGGGACATCTGTTTTGAAGGCAACTGTGGGGTGTATTAAGCATATAGGAGGGACTATCATCATTATTCGAAGGGACTTGATTCGTAAAGGCAACCATGAGGGACTTGATGATTTTTCTTTTTAAAGTGACTTGCTTTATACACCCCACTTGACCTTATGATTTAGGCAACAATGAGGGATAGCCTTAGAAAGTGTAGGATGGCGATTAAAAATCGACTTACGTGTGTGAGTGTTCAATATTATTTATCTTTAATTAAAGTGAGCTAAATTTGTTTTTAAATAGAATACATATTTTCACTCCCTAAATTACTAACCATAACATAAAAGTTAAATATTTAAATATTTACAAAATTACACCAAGAAGCAATTACATGATAATTATAATAAGCAAATTAAAATAAATAGCAAAAATAAATAATAAGCAAAATATAAATAAATAAGCAATAAATAATAAATAAACAATAAATAAAGAAATAGGGGTTAGTGATAAAAAATAAGGTTAGTAAAAATAAAATAACTAAATTTAGTGAAATAATCATAATTAGAAGAATAATCAAGGTTAGAGAAATAATAATAAAAATATAAGATAATAATAAACAAAATAAATAATAATATGGTTAGCAACAACAATTAAAATATAAATAAATAGAAAAATATTATAATGAAATGGTTAAAATAATAAACACAAAATTTAATATATAAGCATTTACTTAGGAATATGAATAATTAAATTTTTAAACATAATATAATTATAGATTTTAATTATTACAAATTTAATCATTTTTAAACATATATTAACATTTATTTAAAAAAAAACAATTATTTACATATTATAAGGAGAAAATAAGTTTTAAATATTATATTCACAAAATTAATCATATTTATAAAATTTAATTTTTATTAGTTATTATATTTACAAATTATTTTAAACATATACAAAAATATAATTATTGTAAGTTAAATTGTTTCTAAACATATATTAAAAAGAAAAATAATTTGGATTATAAATATATTTACAAATGTGTTATAATTATTTTTAAATAAATATGTACAATGATAATTACATCACAAATTAGAAAATAAACAATTAGGTTTTAATAGGTATTTAGAAAACAAATTAGGGTCTTGTTAGAAAAATATTTTTAGGGTTTAATTTATAATATACATATATTTATGATTTAATCACAAGATAAAGAAAATAATTTAAGAACATTTATATATTTTAGAATTTGGGGGGAAAAAAAATAAACATGCTTCATTATCATTTTTTTATTTAGAAAACATATATACATAAAATCATATTTAATTTAATATTATAATACTTAAAACAAATAAAAGAAGAAAAAGTGTGAAAACTTACCTGACTGGGGTTTGAACCCAGGTCAGCCTGTTTCCCAGCAAGAAGAACAACCACCAGGCCACTGTGTACGCAGGCAACAAAAGAGAGGGAGAAATTTGTTTTGTGCTTCATCTAGAAAATCCAGAAAAATAATGAAAAACAAAAGGCCTGGGGTGGGACTTGAACCCAGGACCTTATGAATGTATATGCGCATGCTTGACCGCATGGCTGGGAGAGCCCTTCTGGTCATATGGTGATAACACATCATAATATATTACATCTTCTTGTTATCCTGAAAAAATAGAAAAAAAATAGTGGTACAAGCCAGGTTCGAACTCACGCCATCAACCAACATACTCACCAGCCTTACCACTGAACCACAAGCACGCGTGTGATAAACAAATCAACAATAATACATAAAATATTTTTAATAATATTTGAATTTCCTGAGCGCGCGAATGGCTTCTTCTTCAACCTTTTACCTGCGAATTTTTCTCCTCTTCCACCTGCGAATTTTGTTACAAGTTCTTCCTTGTTTAAATCCTGCGAAATCCAAACACTCACAAAACATCATTGATTCATTAAATTGGTTAATGTTTTATGATCCTAGTGATTCATAGAACATTCCTATGTGTCCAGAATTCATTTAAACTTATTGAATCATCAAACCCTAAAATTGAGCTCTAAACCCTAATAATGGCCGCGGGTGATATAGATCATGAAGCTTCAATCCAATTGTCCAGAATCGTTCCTTGGAACCTCACAAACACAAAAACTCAAACAAAATTCATTAACAATGTACAAATAAACAGAATCGAAAAATTGAAATGTCATGAATAGTTTGAATCGGATTATGCCAATGGGAGAGTTTTTGATGCAAATGAGTATTGGTTTAGCTTCAGGGATGATCAAGGAACATGTCTATGTCTTTATTTTACCTTGAAAACTCTTGGATTGAAGAATCCGAATGTCACTTTTCAATGGTTTTTTGGTTTTGTGAACTTACCTCTTGATGCAGCAAAATCGTGAATGAGGGTTTGCATTATGTTTGATACTTATATGTGAATGATTCTAGGTCAAAACATTGATGGATCATGGGGAAGAATTGATTTAAAAAGATTGAGATTGATCATGCTTTGAAAGTTCAATATTTGCTCATGAAAGCTTACTATTTTTGGATCAATCACATGATTTCTTTCTCTTTCAACTTCAATCAATATTGATGAGATTCTAGAAGCTCAATCTTCATCCAAAAATATATTTTCATATTTTATATTTATTTAAAATGATTTTTTATGAATTAAATCAAAATAAATAAAAATAAAATAGTAAAAATTATGATTTTTAATCAATTGGGTCGTGCATGATGATATGATATGGATTGGATCACAATTTAGCAAGCCCATTTGGAAAGAAGTGGTTTTAAACCTCCATTTTCAACATAAACCATCATAAAATTTCCCAACTTTGCAAGGGCACATCTCCCTCAATTTTAAAGGTATGAGGGTGTTCTTGGACATTTTGGAAAGCTTGAAGAGTCCTATAAACAACCCCATTGGTTTCAGGTCCATATCATTTACCAATCTCAAGTTATGCCCTTTTGAAGTTGTTGACTTTTTGTTGACTTTTGAAATGACCTATAATGTCTTAGCTCATATCTTCCAAATGAAGCATTTTTGGGCTTAACTTGCAAGATCAAAGTTGTATAGAATTCAATTTCCTTCAAAATGAGCTTTGTATGGAGACTTGGTGATGAAGTATGTGAAAGTTATGGCTGGTCAAAGTTTAGTTGACTTTTACTGAGGAAACCCTAATTTAGAAACTCCTGATTCTTGATGATCTGAAATCTCCTTGATGAATCATGATCGACCCTTGATAAAATGATGAATTTTACTTCATATACTTGATGTTGGCAAAAAATCATGAAGTTTGACTTTGGTTTGACCACAGTTGACCTCAGTTTGACTTTTTAACTGCATTGACTGTTTTTGACTTATCTGATCATCTGACTGAGCAAACTTTTGAGAAAAGTCTTGAAACTTGTCATGGGGGTTCTTACATACATATAAGATGTTATGAAGCTCACTTTAAGTCTTAGAAGTCCATTTAGTCTGATTAAAGTCAAAACCCTAGTTTTGGATGCACTGCTTAGGAGGTGCATTGTCTGAGGGAATTGTCAAATCTTCTGACTAATTGTGAACTTTGCGAACCTTGTGAACCATCATAAAATGTCTTGTGAACCTCATGGGAGGTATTGTGATGCTTGTGAACCTTGTGAACCTCATGAAGTGACTTTGTAGACCCCATGAACCTCAGGAGAGCTTTGTAATCATTGTGAATCTTGTGAACCTTGTGAACCTCATGAAGTGACTTTGTAGACCTCATGAACCTCATGAAAGGTTATGGAAATGTTGAGAAACTTGTGAACCTTGTGAACCTTCAAGAAGTAACTTGTAGACTTCATGAACCTCAAGAAAGGTTATATAAGTGTTGAGAAGCTTGTGAACCTTGTGAACCTTCATGAAGTGACTTGTAGACCTCATGAACCTCATGAAAGGTATTGAAAGCTTTGAGAAACTTGTGAACCTTGTGAACCTTCAAGAAGTGACTTGTAGACTTCATGAACCTCATGAAAGGTTATGGAAATGTTGAGAAACTTGTGAACCTTGTGAACCTTCTTAGCACACAAAGTCTTGTATTATGAGGGCAAATTTTGGGGTGCAACACAATGATATGGTATGTATAAATGCGTATGCAATGTTTTCAAGGACCGCAGGATTTAAATTTGCTTAAACAACCAAGAAAGTAAACTTTTATTAGTAATAAATTTGTTTGCCCCTTGGGCAAACAAAAAATGAGATGAAATAAATACAAAAGATGGGGTTTTAAGTCTCCCATGGACGTTTCCTCTTTATGTTGAGGTATGAGTTGAGATTCCGCTCCTCATGAAGTTGCTTTGTTAGCTCCAGGATTCTTTCTTGACTTGCTTTGTAATGAGCCTCGAAAGTATCCCTTTGCTCCTTCAACTGGATCCAGGATCTCTGTAAGTCTTCCATGTCAGTGAGCATGTCTGGGTGAAGGATGGTATAAGAAGTATCCCTTTCAGCAACAGGCTCCATAGTGTAACACGGTGGGAGAACTGACTTTAGTTATGTTGCGGATAGCAAGAGTCGCCACCGACTTTTATTTTATCCAAAGGAAAGGCATAAAAGAACAGGAAAGACCTTTTAAAAGATTTTTGGGTCCGGGGGGTAGGTTATGTATAGGGAAGGTGTTAACACCCTTTACATCCATGGTTATCCATGGGCTCTTAGTTACTTAGCTCACTTTAAAATGTTTTTGAAATGTGAAGTATGTGAATAGAAATTTTCATAAGAGTTTGATAATGATCCATGTACGGATGCGTAAAAAACTAGTGTTTGAAAATTGTTTGAAATTGTGAAGTGTTTGAAAAGTTTTTGAATAGTGAGCAAGTAACTATGAGGAACCTACCCTAAATTTTAAGTCTTTCTGTTCTTGAATCCTTTAAATGGTAAGACTATCCCTATTATTAAGGAATAGGTAGTCATTACCTTGGATGTAAGGGACAAGTAAGGGTCATCTGTTAATGTAGGCAACTGTGGGGTGTATTAAGCAATTTTGGAGGGACCGTCATCTTTATTCGAAAGGGACAAGATCATTACGAAGGCAACATTTGAAAGGGACTTGATCTTTTATTTGTTAAGGGACTAGATGACTTTATTTTGAGGGACTTTGCTTTTATACACCCTACTTGACCTTTTTATTTAGGCAACATGAGAGGTATCCCTAAGGAAGTGAGATGGCGATCAAAGATCGACTTACGTGTGTGAGTGTACAATTTTAATATTTGTCTTTTATTTTAAATGAGCTAAATTAATTTTAAATATACAAACATGTTGTTACACTCCCTATTTACTAACCATTGCATAAAATAAATATTTAATAATAATACTACAATATTACAAGAAGGAAGCATTTACAAAAAATAATGATTAACAAATTAAGCAAAAATAATAATAATAAGTTAATAAGCAATAATAATAATAAGTAATTAGGTTAGTAGAAAATAATAATAATATAAAATTAAATGGGGTTAGTAATAAATAAATATTATATAAACATAACTAATAATAATAATGAAATAAGCAAGAATATTATAATAAAAAAATCAAATTTTTATCTAAACAATTATTTAAGATTAATAAGAAAAACATGAGCAATTATACTAATTATTATAAATTTTAAGTTATATGCAAATCATAAAAATTAAATTAATTTTAAACATATTATGAAAATAAAATTATAATTACAAAAATTAAATTAGCAATTTTTTAACTATTTTTAAACATATAATAAAAATTATTTACATACAAAATTAAATTATAACCAATTTATAGAATATTTACATATTATAAAAATAGGGTTAATTATAATTATATTTACAAAATTAAGAATTATAATAAAAGTACATTTGAGATTTATTAAAAAATAAGCAAGAATTAAAATAAACAAATAAATAATATTTATAATTAGGTTTTTTCATAAAAATATTTTAGATTTTTTTAGAAAATTAGGGTTGATATATTTTTTAACCTAAACACAACTAATTTATTTATACAAATCAAATAACATTAATAATACATAATAAAATAGTTTTAATAATAAAGTTTTAATTTTTTTTGAAAATACAAGTTTAGAATTTATATACAAGATAATATACATTTTATTTTTTTAGTATTTTTTAATCTATTAGTTTAATTATAATATAAACAAATTAAATTGAGAAAACAAGAAAAAAAAAGTGAAAAAACTTACCTGGGGTTGGGATTCGAACCCAGGCCCTAGGCTCTGCAACCTCCAAGACTAACAAACCAACCACTGGGCCAGCGTGCATTTGGTGTCAACATATTGCCCTCACATGCTTTTGTGCGTATCCTGCAAAAATCAAATAAAAACAACAAAATAAAAGGGGCCTGGGGGATTCGAACCCAGGACCATCAACCTTGTACGCGTGCATGCAAACCAACTGAGCCAAGCCAACTTTTCTGAAATAACATTAACACTAAATCATAAAATATTATACCAAGTATTTGAATATGATTTTGGCGCGCTGACTTCATCTTCAACCTTGGTTCCTGCAAATTTACCTGCGAAATTTCTTACAAGTTTTCCTGCGAATGTATTTTTGAAGCAAAACCTACGAATCTTAAACACCATCAAAACTGCAAAATTTCATCAAATTAATTGTACAAATATGATCCAGAGGTTGATTGGCATTGATCTGTGGTTTTAGATTTTATTTATGTTAGTGCAAACAAGAAACCCTAAACGGCCATTCAAACCCTAACAATGGTACTTTCATGATTCGGCCATGGTTCTTCACAAAAATCATCCAGAAACCATCCATAAGCAACAACAAACATTAATACATAACTAAAATTCATTATAAACAAGCAAATTCAAGGAATCGAAGAAAAATAGTTTGAGAGCATAAATGGTTCGGATTATGCAAATGAGGATGAACCAAAGGCATGTAAAGGTTGGTTTCGATTCAGGGAAGCTCAAGGAAGCTTCTTGTGTCCTTAGAATACCTTGAAAACCCTTGCAAAGTTGAAACCGAAAATTGATTTTTTGATGTATTTTGTGAAGTTTGAAAATTATGTAAGAGGCTGCAAAAATTCGTCCCTAGTGCTTGCAGTGTCTTTAAGTATTTATAATGATTGAATTAGGTCAAAAAGAATGGATCTTGTATCATGAAAATTGATTACTTGATTATGAAGAAATCTCTCATCCAAAAATATCAAAAAAATCCAATATATTCTTACTATTTTGGCCTAGCACGAATTTGGATGTTGATAATTGGTCTTGAATGGTGTTGATGACTTTCTAGAAGAAGAATCACCCTTAAATATTGATTTTTTGATTTTATTTTGATTTAATATGTATTTAAATGAATAAAATTCAAATAAATATTAAATAAAATAAAAAAAAATCAGAAATTACATGGGTGGGTCGTGCTTGGTGTTTTATTGAAGTTTGGATCACAAGATTGCAAGCCCATTTGGAAGCAATTGATTTTAAAGCCCTATTTTCTTCATACACCACTCAAAAATTTCCCAACTTTGCAAGGGCACATATCCTTCAATTTTAATGCTATGAGGGTGTTCTTGGACATTTTGGAAAGAGTCCTCTAACCAACCCCATTGGTTTCATGTCCATATCATTTACCATTCTCAAGTTATGCCCTTTTGAAGTTGTTGACTTTTTGTTGACTTTCTAAAGGACCTATAATGTCTTAGCTCATACCTTCCAAATGAAGCATTTTTGGGCTTGGCTTGTGAGACACAAAGTTGTAGAGAATTAAATTTCCTTCAAAATGAGATTTGGATGGAAACTTGGTGATGAAGTATGTGAAAGTTATGGCTGGTCAAAGTTCGGTTGACTTTTACTGAGGAAACCCTAATTTAGAAACCTCTGATTCTTGATGATCTGAAATATCCTTGATGAATCATGATCAACCCTTGATCAAATGATGAATTTTACTTCATATACTTGATGTTGACAAAAAATCATGAAGTTTGACTTTGGTTTGACCACAATTGACCTCAGTTTGACTTTTTAACTGCTTTGATTGATTTTGACTTACCTGATCATCTGACTGAGCAAACCTTTGAGAAAAGTCTTGAAACTTGTCATGGGGGTTCTTACACACAAATAAGATGTTATGAAGCTCACTTGAAGTCTTGGAAATTCATTTAGCCTGATTAAAGTCAAAACCCTAGTTTTGGATGCACTGCTTAGGAGGTGCATTGTCTGAGGGAATTGTCAACTCTTCTGACTATTTGTGAACTTTGTGAACCTTGTGAACCATCATAAAATGTCTTGTGAACCTTGTGAACCTCATGGGAGGTCTTGTGAACCTTGTGAACCTCATAAAGTGTCTTGTAGACTTCATGAACCTCATGAAAGGTCTTGTAAGTATTGTGAATCTTGTGAACCTTGTGAACCTCATAAAGTGTCTTGTAAATTTCATGAACCTCATGAAAGGTCTTGTAAGTATTGTGAACCTTGTGAACCTCATAAAGTGTCTTGTAAACTTCATGAACCTCATGAAAGGTCTTGTGAACCTTGTGAACCTCTTAGCACACAAAGTCTTGTATTGTGAGGGCAAATTTTGGGGTGCAACAACTGCCCCTGTTCAATTTTCTGAAACCTGAGGGATTAGATTGGTATATTTGCCAGTCGTGACCTGGAAGGTTGAAGGGGATTGAACATAAAAGCCCAAAAATTTGCACTCACCAGTGCGTAGAGTGATACTGATGTTTGGTTGTGTATTCTTGAGTGGGCTTAAAGATGCCACTTGGAGAAAAGTTCTTCACATACATTTCTTGGAGGATAAAGCAGTCCAAAATATGAAGATATAATGATAGCTTTCAGGAGGATAAAGCAATCCTGAGGTAGTGATATGCTTTCAGGAGGATAACGCATTCCTGAGGTAGTAATGCTTTCAGGAGGATAAAGCAATCCTGAGGTAGTAATATGCTTTCAGGAGGATAAAGCGGTCCTGAGGGATTGATAATATGCTTTCAGAAAGATGAACAACGTTCTGAGGTATGAATATGCTTTCAGGAGGATAAAGCAATCCTGAGGTAGGGGTGATAACTTTCAGGAAGATAAACAACGTCCCGAGGAGATAATATGCTTTCAGGAGGATAACAACGTCCTGAGGTAATAATAGGCTTTCAGGAGGATAAAGCAGTCCTGAGGTAATAATGCTTTCAGGAGGATAAAGCAGTCCTGAGGGATTGATAATATGCTTTCAGGAGTATAAACAACATCCTGAGGTGATGATATGCTTTCAGAAAGATGAACAACGTTCTGAGGTATAAGAAGCTTTCAGGAGGATAAAGTAGTCCTGAGGGAGTAAGCTTTCAGGAGGATAAAGCAGTCCTGAGGTGATGATATGCTTTCAGGAGGATAAAGCAATCCTGAGGTGATGATATGCTTTCAGGAGGATAAAGCAGTCCTGAGGAAATAATATGCTTTCAGGAGGATAAAGCAGTCCTGAGGTAATAATAACTTTTGGGAAGATAAACAACGGCCCAATAGTCACAATTTGTTGATGAAATTTGTCTGTTGGAGAATTAACCTGAAAATAAGGTAGCATCTGTATGGTAATATTAGTTTATGCATTATGTATGCATGTATAATATGATGCACTTAAGTAATGTATTATGTATCTATGTATATGTATGGTATGGTATGACGTAAATGATGTATGTATGATATGATACTGCCTGAAGCGTCTGGATATCTTCGTATAACAACTACTGGCCAGGGAAAATAAATCCCGATTTGTTGCTGAAGAATATGAGGAACTTATTCCCGTCTTGTTTTGATAATAAGGTATACATGACCTCCTGTCTGCTGGGGATAGCAAGATATATATAACCTCCCGTCTGCTGGGGATAGTAAGGTATATATAACCTTCCGTCTTCGTTTGATAGTAGGGTGTACATAACCTCCCGTCTTCGTTCGTCGTACTCTTATTGGAAAGTAAATTCCCGAATATCCGTATGAGGATAAAAGAGATGGATATAAATTCCAGGGGAGATGTGACTTGAAGTACTTTATGAAGGTGGATTTGCCCTACTGAGGGATTTGTAACTGTCTTGTAAGAGTGATCCTGGTGAAGCTTCGTTGGAATCCTTCCCTCATTCGTCCTTAGTAAATACTATTATTGCATTTTCATGCATTTCTGGTAAACATCAATCATATTAAGCATACATGCTTTCAAACACAACCAATAGACGTTTCGCTTATGTAAATAGGGTAAAAGTAAATCTGGATTCAGATGGAAAAGTAAAGCTGAACTTGAAAACATAATCGTTTCAACTTCGAGAGTGTATAACCAATTGGATTTAGAGCTCCTGAAATTTTTAACTTTCCTGAATACCTTCCAAGAAAATTCTCATAGCTGGATCTGAAGACATGATACTGACACCATCTGATACTACTGGCGTAGACAATCAATTTCCACTATAGCTTCTGCTGAGAATCCAATATCAAGGTAACATAATGAGAGGAATGTGTCTTCAAATTGTGATGGACCATATACGCTCCGGATACTAGATTTGAAAAGAAAGCATTGCCCCTTTGGTTGATGATGAATTGTCCCATAAATGGAAGTATCTGAAATGAGCTACCTCAAGAGAAACAAACAAAATGCCCCATAAGCATATGCCCCTGGTATTGTGAACTCTGTAATGTCACCTTTGGTAATTCAACTGTATGAGGAAAAATTCCCCTGGCTATTAAGCACGGTTGAATCTGGACCTAATTGCCCCAAATGAATTGAACAGTAACTTGGTATGCCTCTTGACTGGGAAACAGTGACTATGCCCCTGGCATTATGAACTTTGTAATGTTACCCTTGGCACTTCAGATAGATGAAGAGATCTGCCTCTGGCTGCTTAAACATAGTTGAATCTTGTCCTGATTGCCCCAAATGAGTTAGGAAGTATCATGGCCTGCCCCCTTGATTGGGAGATAATGACTATGCCCCTTTGTATACATGGACTTTGATCCAGGAAGCAACTTTGTTTATCGGAAGGACTTTGGTTCATTGAACATTCATCCTGTAAGTTTCTCCATTTGTCAAACACTAGGTATCTGCAAACAAATATATTCAAAAATGCAATGCTTATGTCTGTCTTGAATTTTTTTGAAAAAGAATTATTTTAGAACAACAATTTTTGTGAAAACTGTGATATTAACTCAAGTTTTATAATAAGCCCTAAAGGAGTCAGGATACCTTTTTGTAGCAGTACGCTTTCGAACTAACCATGCTTCAGTTAGGACTTTTAAAGGGTTATAACGTGGCCTGGTTCATGGTTTAAGAAACAAAGGATATAGGCTCAAATTTTATTTGTACCCAACCCAATCTCCATGATGTTCTTCAGTCCTATGCTCAGTTAACTTATGCATTGAAGTTCCAAAGAAGTTTGGTATTGTAACACTGACATTTGTGATGATTCAAGAATCAAATATTTATTTGAACATTCAGTCAGCTTTCTTTGTTGAGGATTCATAGTGACCTTTTCTTTTCTCTTTTGACTTTATTATCCCTTCTTTTTGCCTGAACTGCTTATTTCAAGGTTACAGTTAGCGGGATGTCTTGATGTTTTACTAAGTCTCCTTCATAGGTTTTGACTTAGTAAGCTTTTCTTTTGCTGGATATTGACTGTTAGGTTTAATGATTACAGAGAACCATCATTAGTTGTGTACAACACAGATATTTGGCATATCTGAGTTAACCGAGTAACTACCCTGCCCCGGGTTATGAATAAGGGTTTTAATTTGTGCGAGAATAAAAACTCCTACTTCATAGGCTCAAAAGGGTTGACTAGGGATTAACTTCCTTATATCTCCACTGTTTAGGAATTGAAACAATGCCTGTACATCGTCAGCATAGTCTGTTCAAAAGCATACTGCCTAATATTATGGTATTGTTTTCGTCATCCTCCCTCTACAGGCTTATAGCTTTATCAGGAGTTAAATATCATAGGATAAAAATAAGAAGCATAATTCAAAATATAGTGGAACGAATGGATTAATTCAAGACAAACATATGCAATGCATTAATGAAAACAAAAGTTTAACATAATAGTAAGTGTTCAAACAAATAAAAGAAATTACAAATGAAAATTCAAATGTTGTCCCATCCAGTTGGCTGAATGTCCTCAATTGCAATCTGTGAACTTTGAGGAGCAGTATACTTCACCATGAAATCAAATTTACCACTTGGATGTCCCAAGGTGCCCCATATCTCAACAGGAATAGGTAGGCTTCCTTTCTTGCTATATTGGGCAACTTGTCTTGCAGCTTCGGTGTTTGATGGGTGATAGTAGAATTCAACTTGACCTTCTGGAGTAACCTCTAGGATTCCTTCGTCAATCAAGTCTTGGATCTTTTTCTTCAATGTCCAACAACTATTAGTATCATGTCCAGGACAGTTGGAGTGATACCCACACCTTGCCTTGGGATTATAGCGAGGAGAGGAAGTTTTAGGATTTTGAGGAGAATTTTTCAAGGAAATTAGTTTCATCTCCAACAAGCATTGCAGAACTTGTGACATTGGCGTGCTGAATTTGCTAAACTGTCTTCTACATCCCTTGTGTTGAGGTGGATTAACTTTACCAGGTCCTTTTTTCTTAACTGAAGAACAATCAGTGGCAACCGGTTTCTTACCTTCTTTTATCCTCATCTTCCTTTCAACCAAATCAGCTTGTTTTAACGGAGGTTGATTGACAATTAGATTCCTGACTCCATTACTTTGAAGTTTTTGGACAAAGGTTCTCAGCTCTTCTTGCCCCTGAGCTAAACTTTGGATAAGAGCCACCTGGCCAGTCATCTGGATCCTCATTTCTGTTATCTCAGCTTGCAATTGTTCCAATTGACCATCCTTGTTATCCTCGAGACTCTTCTTCTTTGCCAGCAGTGTCTTCAACTCATCTTATCCCTTGGACAAGTTCAGAATCAACTCTTGGAATCGGGCATTCTGAGCCTGGAGATCTTTGACTGTCTGTTCAAGATCCATTTCTGCTGAAATAAACAGCGAGAAGATAAGAAACCTGTGCACAAGAAACCTGTGATGCAATGATATGGAATGTAAATGCGTATGCAATGTTTTCAAGGACCACAGGATTTAAATTTGTTTAAACAAACAAAAAGGTAAACTTTTATTAGTAATAAATTTGTTTTGCCTCTTGGGCTTACAGAAAATATAATGCAATAAATACAAGAGATGGGGTTTTAAGTCTCCCATGGACGTTTCCTCTTTGTGTTGAGGTATGAGTTGAGATTCCGTTCCTCGTGAAGTTGCTTTGTTAGCTCCAGGATTCTTTCTTGGCTTGCTTTGTAATGAGCCTCGAAAGTATCCCTTTGCTCCTTCAATTGGATCCAGGATCTCTGCAAGTCTTCCATGTCAGTAGGCATGTCTGGGTGAAGGATGGTATAGGCAGTATCTCCTTCAGCAACAGGTTCCATGGTAACTGGCAGGATATCAGGATATGGCATCATGAGAGTCTGAGCACGAGATCGCACCCATCTGAGATAAGCTTCCATAGGAATAGTGTACTTAGGCTCCAGAGTCTTGCTGTCAACCTTGTTTACTTTTCCCCATGCTCGTATGAACTTTTAACGGTAACCTTGAAGATCGTTGTCGTAGTCAAACACAATACCCTGAATCAACATGTCATGAGGACCATTACTCCGAGCATAACCAAATTGTCGTAAAGATAGAGAGGGGTTGTAGGTGATGCCTCCTCTTATGCCTAGAAGTGGCACATTAGGAAACTCCCCACAACGGTCAATGATGGTGACATTCTCCATAGATTTGGAGCACCAATGAATATCTGAATGCGAGAGTGACATGATCCTCTTGGACCACCTGAACCCTTGTTCATTCTTCATTACTAAGCGAGGGAGGTGAGAAATAAACCTCCTGGATAGCAAAGGTATGCAACACATCAAAGTTCCTCTTGCCCTTGTAGTACGGGTATGAAGAGAATGTAGGATGTCTCCAAGCAATGTAGGCACTGGATTGTGGCTCAGAAATATGTTGATGGCATGAACGTCTATGAACTGATCTGGATTGGGGAACAACACTAAGCCATAAATTAACAAGGCTAAGATCTTCTCAAAAGCATCATGACTCATAGCCTTCAAGAACATTTGAGCCTTCTCTATCAAGACCTTGGCAAGAATACCCTTAACTCCGCTTCTCGTTTCTAGAACAATGTCAGACTTCTTCAGATGTAGAGCTGCGGCTATAACCTCAGGTTTAGGCTCTTTTTCCAAGCCTGTGAATGGTTTCTGATCAAGTACAGGTATACCCAGAAGTTTAGAGAACTCTTCCATTTTAGGAACCAACTGGTAGTCGGGGAATGTGAAGCAATGGTGCTTAGGATCAAAGAACTGAAACAGAACACTCGTCATGTCTTCATTGAACCCTGAAGTGACTAGATCCAGTAGCTGACCATGTCTCTTGATGAACTGGGAGTGATCAGACATTTGAGAAACCAACTCTTTAAGCTTAGCAGGTATGCCCACAAAGTTGATCCTGATGGTGTTTCTACGAGCAGAAACCATGACCTGCAGCAAAGAACAAAGATAAATCCTTTGGTCTTTGAAATGATTAGTGAGAATGCTATGCTTATGATGCATGATGATGTCATGATGTTATGTTCAATCACAAACATGTGGCACACATAAACAAGTTACACAATAACCTTAGGTTTAAAGGCTTGCATGAGGTTTAAAGGTAAGTACCCTCCCCTGAAGTTTAGTTGGTTCATCCTGTCCTACAAAAGTAACCATGTTCTAAGGGATCTCAATATCATTGATCCTTCACAAGGGTGGTTGTTCAGTAGGCAACTTACTTGCCAACCAAAACCCTCCAAGTTTAGAATCTCAATGAGCGTAGCATCGAGTATCAACCAACTTCAGTCTTCACCAAAGCCGGTTATCTCACTACTTCTCTAAGGGCCAAGATGGGATGACTAGGGTTATAAAAGTTAGTTAGTGCATTGACAACATATGGCAGCCTCATATTATCCTCAACTTGACTTAAGGAACATAAGCACCAACCAAGAAGTCACACTAACTATGGCCACCAGATCAACCATATCGGTATACGCCGTACAATTTCCTTGGTCTATTGCCATTTACCTAAGGTACACTAGATCCGGGTTAGGATCTTTCACACATAAGAGCACCCAACAAATAAAGTAAAGCAAACAAGGCAAACAATTTTAAAGTGATCTAATTCCTAAGGGTACCCCTCTTTAATTTAAATCCCCAGCAGAGTCGCCAGTTCTGTAACACGGTGGGAGAACTGACTTTAGTTATGTTGCGGATAGCAAGAGTCGCCACCGACTTTTATTTTATCCAAAGGAAAGGCATAAAAGAACAGGAAAGACCTTTTAAAAGATTTTTGGGTCCGGGGGGTAGGTTATGTATAGGGAAGGTGTTAGCACCCTTTACATCCATGGTTATCCATGGGCTCTTAGTTACTTAGCTCACTTTAAAATGTTTTTGAAATGTGAAGTATGTGAATAGAAATTTTCATAAGAGTTTGATAATGATCCATGTACGGATGCGTAAAAAACTAGTGTTTGAAAATTGTTTGAAATTGTGAAGTGTTTGAAAAGTTTTTGAATAGTGAGCAAGTAACTCTGAGGAACCTACCCTAAATTTTAAGTCTTTTTGTTCTTGAATCCTTTAAATGGTAAGACTATCCCTATTATTAAGGAATAGGTAGTCATTACCTTGGATGTAAGGGACAAGTAAGGGTCATCTGTTAATGTAGGCAACTGTGGGGTGTATTAAGCAATTTTGGAGGGACCGTCATCTTTATTCGAAAGGGACAAGATCATTACGAAGGCAACATTTGAAAGGGACTTGATCTTTTATTTGTTAAGGGACTAGATGACTTTATTTTGAGGGACTTTGCTTTTATACACCCTACTTGACCTTTTTATTTAGGCAACATGAGAGGTATCCCTAAGGAAGTGAGATGGCGATCAAAGATCGACTTACGTGTGTGAGTGTACAATTTTAATATTTGTCTTTTATTTTAAATGAGCTAAATTAATTTTAAATATACAAACATGTTGTTACACTCCCTATTTACTAACCATAGCATAAAATAAATATTTAATAATAATACTACAATATTACAAGAAGGAAGCATTTACAAAAAATAATGATTAACAAATTAAGCAAAAATAATAATAATAAGTTAATAAGCAATAATAATAATAAGTAATTAGGTTAGTAGAAAATAATAATAATATAAAATTAAATGGGGTTAGTAATAAATAAATATTATATAAACATAACTAATAATAATAATGAAATAAGCAAGAATATTATAATAAAAAAATCAAATTTTTATCTAAACAATTATTTAAGATTAATAAGAAAAACATGAGCAATTATACTAATTATTATAAATTTTAAGTTATATGCAAATCATAAAAATTAAATTAATTTTAAACATATTATGAAAATAAAATTATAATTACAAAAATTAAATTAGCAATTTTTTAACTATTTTTAAACATATAATAAAAATTATTTACATACAAAATTAAATTATAACCAATTTATAGAATATTTACATATTATAAAAATAGGGTTAATTATAATTATATTTACAAAATTAAGAATTATAATAAAAGTACATTTGAGATTTATTAAAAAATAAGCAAGAATTAAAATAAACAAATAAATAATATTTATAATTAGGTTTTTTTAGAAAAATATTTTAGATTTTTTTAGAAAATTAGGGTTGATATATTTTTTAACCTAAACACAACTAATTTATTTATACAAATCAAATAACATTAATAATACATAATAAAATAGTTTTAATAATAAAGTTTTAATTTTTTTTGAAAATACAAGTTTAGAATTTATATACAAGATAATATACATTTTATTTTTTTAGTATTTTTTAATCTATTAGTTTAATTATAATATAAACAAATTAAATTGAGAAAACAAGAAAAAAAAAGTGAAAAAACTTACCTGGGGCTGGGATTCGAACCCAGGCCCTAGGCTCTGCAACCTCCAAGACTAACAAACCAACCACTGGGCCAGCGTGCATTTGGTGTCAACATATTGCCCTCACATGCTTTTGTGCGTATCCTGCAAAAATCAAATAAAAACAACAAACAAAAGGGGCCTGGGGGATTCGAACCCAGGACCATCAACCTTGTACGCGTGCATGCAAACCAACTGAGCCAAGCCAACTTTTCTGAAATAACATTAACACTAAATCATAAAATATTATACCAAGTATTTGAATATGATTTTGGCGCGCTGACTTCATCTTCAACCTTGGTTCCTGCAAATTTACCTGCGAAATTTCTTACAAGTTTTCCTGCGAATGTATTTTTGAAGCAAAACCTACGAATCTTAAACACCATCAAAACTGCAAAATTTCATCAAATTAATTGTACAAATATGATCCAGAGGTTGATTGGCATTGATCCGTGGTTTTAGATTTTATTTATGTTAGTGCAAACAAGAAACCCTAAATGGCCATTCAAACCCTAACAATGGTACTTTCATGATTCGGCCATGGTTCTTCACAAAAATCACCCAGAAACCATCCATAAGCAACAACAAACATTAATACATAACTAAAATTCATTATAAACAAGCAAATTCAAGGAATCGAAGAAAAATAGTTTGAGAGCATAAATGGTTCGGATTATGCAAATGAGGATGAACCAAAGGCATGTAAAGGTTGGTTTCGATTCAGGGAAGCTCAAGGAAGCTTCTTGTGTCCTTAGAATACCTTGAAAACCCTTGCAAAGTTGAAACCGAAAATTGATTTTTTGATGTATTTTGTGAAGTTTGAAAATTATGTAAGAGGCTGCAAAAATTCGTCCCTAGTGCTTGCAGTGTCTTCAAGTATTTATAATGATTGAATTAGGTCAAAAAGAATGGATCTTGTATCATGAAAATTGATTACTTGATTATGAAGAAATCTCTCATCCAAAAATATCAAAAAAATCCAATATATTCTTACTATTTTGGCCTAGCACGAATTTGGATGTTGATAATTGGTCTTGAATGGTGTTGATGACTTTCTAGAAGAAGAATCACCCTTAAATATTGATTTTTTGATTTTATTTTGATTTAATATGTATTTAAATGAATAAAATTCAAATAAATATTAAATAAAATAAAAAAAATCAGAAATTACATGGGTGGGTCGTGCTTGGTGTTATATTGAAGTTTGGATCACAAGATTGCAAGCCCATTTGGAAGAAATTGATTTTAAAGCCCTATTTTCTTCATACACCACTAAAAAATTTCCCAACTTTGCAAGGGCACATATCCTTCAATTTTAATGCTATGAGGGTGTTCTTGGACATTTTGGAAAGCTTGAAGAGTCCTCTAACCAACCCCACTGGTTTCATGTCCATATCATTTACCATTCTCAAGTTATGCCCTTTTGAAGTTGTTGACTTTTTGTTGACTTTCTAAAGGACCTATAATGTCTTAGCTCATACCTTCCAAATGAAGCATTTTTGGGCTTGGATTGTGAGACACAAAGTTGTAGAGAATTCAATTTCCTTAAAAATGAGCTTTGGATGGAAACTTGGTGATGAAGTATGTGAAAGTTATGGCTGGTCAAAGTTCGGTTGACTTTTACTAAGGAAACCCTAATTTAGAAACCTCTGATTCTTGATGATCTGAAATATCCTTGATGAATCATGATCAACCCTTGATCAAATGATGAATTTTACTTCATATACTTGATGTTGACAAAAAATCATGAAGTTTGACTTTGGTTTGACCACAATTGACCTCAGTTTGACTTTTTAACTGCTTTGACTGATTTTGACTTACCTGATCATCTGACTGAGCAAACCTTTGAGAAAAGTCTTGAAACTTGTCATGGGAGTTCTTACACACATATAAGATGTTATGAAGCTCACTTTAAGTCTTGGAAATTCATTTAGCCTGATTAAAGTCAAAACCCTAGTTTTGGATGCACTGCTTAGGAGGTGCATTGTCTGAGGGAATTGTCAACTCTTCTGACTATTTGTGAACTTTGTGAACCTTGTGAACCATCATAAAATGTCTTGTGAACCTTGTGAACCTCATGGGAGGTCTTGTGAACCTTGTGAACCTCATAAAGTGTCTTGTAGACTTCATGAACCTCATGAAAGGTCTTGTAAGTATTGTGAATCTTGTGAACCTTGTGAACCTCATAAAGTGTCTTGTAAACTTCATGAACCTCATGAAAGGTCTTGTAAGTATTGTGAACCTTGTGAACCTTGTGAACCTCATAAAGTGTCTTGTAAACTTCATGAACCTCATGAAAGGTCTTGTGAACCTTGTGAACCTCTTAGCACACAAAGTCTTGTATTGTGAGGGCAAATTTTGGGGTGCAACACATAGTAACTGGAAGGATGGAAGGATATGGCATCATGAGAGTCTGAGCACGAGATCGCACCCATCTAAGATAAGCTTCCATAGGAATAATGTACTTAGGATCCAGAGTCTTGCTGTCAACCTTGTTCACTTTCCCCCATGCTCGTAGGAACCTTTGACGGTAACCTTGCAGATCGTTGTCGTAGTCAAACACAATACCCTGAATCAACATGTCATGTGGACCATCACTCCGAGCGTAACCAAACTGTCGTAAAGCTAAAGAAGGGTTGTAAGTAATGCCTCCTCTTATGCCTAGAAGTGGCACATTAGGAAACTCCCCACAATGGTCAATGATAGTGACATTCTCCATAGATCTGGAGCACCAATGAATATCTGAATGAGAGAGTGACATAATCCTCTTGGACCATCTGAACCCCTGTTCATTCTTCATCACTGATCGAGGAAGGTGAGAAATAAACCACCTAGACAACAAAGGTATGCAGCACATCAAAGTTCCTCGTGCCTTCGTAGTACGAGTATGAAGAGAATGTAAGATGTCTCCAAGCAATGTAGGCACTGGATTGTGGGTCAGAAATATGTTGATGGCGTGAATGTCTATGAACTGATCAGGATTGGGGAACAATACTAAGCCATAAATCAACAAGGCTAAGATCTCCTCAAAAGCATCATAGCTCATAGCCTTCAAGAATACTTGAGCCTTTTCTATCAACACCTTAGCAAGAATACCCTTAACTCCGCTTCTTGTTTCTAGGACAATGTCTGATTTCTTCAAATGTAAGGCTGCAGCAATGACTTCAGGTTTAGGCTCTTTTTCCAAGTCTATGAATGGTTTCTGATCAAGGATAGGTATACCCAGTAGTTTAGAGAACTCCTCCATTGTAGGAACCAGCTGATAGTCAGGGAATGTGAAACAATGATGTTTAGGATCAAAGAACTGGAACAGAACACTCATCATGTCTTCATTGAACCCTGAAGTGACTAGATCCAATAGGTGACCATGCCTCTTGATAAACTGGGAGTTTTCAGAAACTTGAGAGACCAATTCCTTAAGCTTAGGAGGTATTCCTACAAAGTTGATCCTGATAGTGTTTCTACGAGCAGAAGTCATGACCTGCAACAAAGAACAAAGATAAATCCTTTGGTCCTTGAAATGGTTAGTGAAAATGCTATGCTTATGATGCATGATGATGTCATGATGCTATGCTCAATCACAAACATGTGGCACACACAAACAAGTCACACCATAGCCTTAGGTTTAAAGGCTTGCATGAGGTTCAAAGGTAAGTACCCTCCCCTGAAGCTAGTTGGTTCATCCTGTCCTACAAAGTAACCAGGTTCTAAGGGATCTCAATATCATTGATCCTTCACAAGGGTGGTTGTTCAGTAGGCAACTTACTTGCCAACCAAAACCCTCCAAGTTTAATATCTCAATGAGTGTAGTATCGAGTATCAACCAACTTCAGTCTGCACCAAAGCTGGTTATCTCACTACTTTTCTAAAGGCCAAGATGGGATAACTAGGGTTCTAAAAGTTAGTTAGTGCATTGACAACATATGGCAGCCTCATATTATCCTCAATTTGACTTAAGGAACATAAGCACCAACCAAGAAGTCACACTAACTATGGCCACCAGATCAACCATATCGGTATACGCCGTACAGTTTCCTTGGTCTATTGCCATTTACCTAAGGTACACTAGATCCGGGTTAGGATCTTTCACACATAAGAGCACCCAACAAGATAAGTATAAAGCAAACAAGGCAAACAATTTTAAAGTGATCTAATTCCTAAGGGTACCCCTCTTTTATTGATCCCCAGCAGAGTCGCCAGTTCTGTAACACGGTGGGAGAACTGACTTTAGTTATGTTGCGGATAGCAAGAGTCGCCACCGACTTTTATTTTATCCAAAAGGAAAGGGCATAAAAGAACAGGAAAGACCTTAAAAGATTTTTGGGGTTCGGGGGGTAGGTTATGTAAAGGGAAGGTGTTAGCACCCTTTACATCCATGGTTATCCATGGGCTCTTAGTTATTTAGCTCACTTTAAAATGTTTTTGAAAAGTGTAGTGTGTGAATAGAAATTTTCTTAAGTACTTTATAATGATCCATGTACGGATATATATATATATATATATATATATATATATATATATATATATATATATATATATATATAAGCCTTTGTTTTGAAAATTGTTTGAAATGTAAAGTGTTTTGAAATGTTTTTGAAAAGTGAGCAAGTACATAAGAGGAACCTACCCTAAGTTAAGTCTTTTCTGTTCTTAAATATCCTTTAAGTGGTAAGACTATCCCTATTATTAAGGAATAGGTAGTCATTACCTTGGATGTGTGAGGGACAAGTGAAGGGACAACTGTTATTTAGGCAATTGTAAAGTGTATAAGCAATTCGAAGGGACTTATCATCTTTATTCGAAAGGGACAAGATCATTACGAAGGCAACCACGAAGGGACTTGATCTTTTTATCTATTAAGGGACTAGATGATATTAATGAGATAAGGGACTTTGCTTTACACTTTACTTGACCTTTTGTTTAGGCAACTTGAGAGGTAACCCTTAAGAAGTGAGATGGCGATCCAGGATCGACTTACGTGTGTGAGTGTACCAATTCAAATATTTATCTTGAGATTAATGATCTAAATTCAGTTTTTAAATACAAACATGTTTTACACTCCCTATTTTACTAACCATGGCATTTAAAAATAAATAATAAAAATTATTCTACAACTATTACATATTGTATACAATTACATTATAATTAAAAATAATTAAAATAAGCAAATAAATAATTAAATGGATTAGTAGTAATAAACAAGAATAAATAAATATAAGAGGGTTAGTAATAAAATAAATATAAGAGAAAAAATTAGCATAATAATAAATAATAAATTAAAAGTTTAATTTTAAATAAATAATGATTTTTAAGGTTTTTAATTAATAATAGAAATAAATGATAAATATTATATATTAACAAAATATGACTAATAGTCTAATTATTTTAATTTTATATACATATTATAAAAATATTTAATAAACATATACAAATAATAAATTATATTCATAAAAATAAAATTAAGTTTTTTTTTATTATTTAGAAAAATAAGTTAGGGTTAATTAATTAATGAAACTATGTATAATAATAATATAAACAAATAATAAATAAACATAATTAACATTGATATACAAATATTAATATTTATCAAATAATTAGGGTTTAAGAAGTATTATCAGGGTTTATATAAAAACTAGGTTTTCTAAAATTTTTAGGGTTAATTTATTTATACAAAACAAATCCATTTATTTACAAATAATATAATACTTATATATACATACTTATTTAAAGTTTTAAGAAACATGAATTATAATTTTTTAAGATATGAAGAAAATATTATAATGTTATTTAGAAATTATTTTTCCTAATTTATATTTACTAGTTTAAACAAAATAGTATTTATATAATAAAATAAATTGAAAATAATAAAAAAAATAAAGAAATTGATCAAAAAGAAAGGACTTGGGATTTGAACCCAGGTCCCTTACCTCCATACTCAACATCAAAACCACCCTGGCCAGCATGCGCAGGTGATATAGAATAAGAACCATGTTGTTTGTTTCATAACTTGCAAAAATCACAACAAAAAGCAAAACAATACAAAAGGGCCTGGGGGGATTCGAACCCAGGACCCTCAACCAACAAACAAACACTTTAACCATCCAGCCAGAAGGGCGCATCTGCAAGTTAAACAACAAACAAACATAATATATTAAGTTAACTGAATAATGAAAAATTGAACAAAATATTGTTGTCACCAAGGATCGAACACAGGTCACAACCAATAACACACATACGCCAACACCACTGGGCCAAGCAACATCTGTGGAAATAATATGAAAACCAATCAAGAAAATATTAAGTCAAAGTTTGAATTTCCTCCTGCGCGCCAAATGATTTCATCTTCTTCATATTTCCTGCGAAAACACCTGCGAATACACCTACAAATTTTCCTACGAATTCTCACTTTCAAGAACCTGCGAAAATTGTATCTCTCACAATATGTAAAATTTCATCAAATTAAACATACAAACATGATCCTTGCAATGAATACAGTCCAACCATGGTTTCATTAGCCATTTATATTAGGTATTTCGTGAACCCCTAATTTGGAAGCTCTAACCCTAGCCATGGCAGTTTTCGATTCAAGCCATGAAACTTTAATCTAAATGTCCAGAAACATTCTTTGTAACCTCATAAACACAAAACAAATGTCAAATATACTTAAAACCAATCATATGTATAAAATCGAAAAAAACATAAAGACATGAATATGATGCATTCGGTTATGGAGTTTCAATGCAATAATGGATGTTTTAGTGATCCAGAAACATTATATGACCCTCCAGGAATGATTTGCAACCTTTATTTGATCTTGAAAAGGCCTCTAAGTCAAAAATCGAATGTGACTATTCTTTGAAAAGTTTGAAGTTGAATGGTGTTCTTGGAGGCTGCAATTTTCGTCCCTATGCATTGTGTTATGTTTGTGTATATGTAGTGAGTGAAATTAGGTCAAGAGAAGTGATTATTCTTTGGACTTTTTGGATCAAGGAGATTGAAAAAGATCATGCCTTAAAATTCAAATATTTTTTGATATAACCTTGCTATTTTAATACAATCACCATAATTCTCATATCAATTTGATCCAAGCCATATTTATGATTTTCTAGAAGCAATATCTCATTTAAATATTTGATTTATCTATTTTATTTTGATTTAAAATGATTTTAAATGAATAAAATCAAAATAATAAAAATCTGAATAAATGAGGGTTGGGTCGTGCATGATGTCATGTTAAAGTTTGGATCACAAAATTGCAAGCCCATTTGGAAGAAATTGGTTTTAAAGCCCTATTTGCTTCATAAACCTCCCAAAAATTTCCCAACTTTGCAAGGACACAAATCCTTCAATTTTAATGCTATGAGGGTGTTCTTGGACATTTTGGAAAGCTTAAAGAGTCCTATAACCAACTCCATTGGTTTCATGTCCATATATTTTACCATTCTCAAGTTATGCTCTTTTGAAGTTGTTGACTTTTTGTTGACTTTCAAAAGGACCTATAATGTCTTAGCCCATATCTTCCAAATGAAGCATTTTTCGGCTTGGCTTGTGAGACACAAAGTTGTAGAGAATTCAATTTCCTTCAAAATGAGCTTTGGATGGGAAAAATTTGATGAAGCATGTGAAAGTTATGGCTGGTCAAAGTTCAGTTGACTTTTCCTGAGGAAACCCTAATTTAGAAACTCCTAATTCTTGATGATCTGGAATCTCCTTGATGAATCGTGATCAACCCTTGATCAAATGATGAATTTTACTTCATATACCTGATGTTGGCAAAAAATCATGAAGTTTGACTTTGGTTTGACCACAGTTGACCTCAGCTTGACTTTTTAACTACTTTGACTGATTTTGACCTATCTGATCATCTGACTGAGCAATCCTTTGGGAAAAGTCTTGAAACTTGTCATGGGGATTCTTAAACACATATAAGATGTTATGAAGCTCACTTGAAGTCTTGGAAGTTCATTTAGCCTGATTAAAGTCAAAACCCTAGTTTAGGATGCATTGCTTAGGAGGATGCATTGTCTGAGGGAAATGTCAAATCTTCTTACTAATTGTGAACATTGTGAACCTCATGAACCTCATGAGAAGTCTTGTGAACCTTGTGAACCTTGTGAACCTCATGAGATGTCTTGTGAACCTCATAATATGTCTTGTGAACCTTGTGAACCTCTTAGTACACAAAGTCTTGTCTTGTGAACCTTGTGAATCTCTTAGTACACAAAGTCTTGTCTTGTGAGGGAAAATTTTGGGGTGCAACACATGGCAATGTTGGATTATGATCAAGATTAATGAGGGGTGAATTAGAAGTGTCTTAGAGGTATGAAAATGTAATTTCTTGTCAAAAATTAATTAGAACCCGGTATCTTTGCAATGCAGTGATGTTGAATCGGTGCCATAAGAGTGTTGTATGTGTTAACGTAGAATATGAATGGTTCGTAGATGTATATAGAGGTTGAACAACGAGATGCGAAAATGATTGCAGATTACCTGTTGTTGTTGTGAAATTGAGAGGGCAAGGTAGAAGTACCGTTATATGCATTGGATCGATAAGATGAGTATAAAGTAGTAAGTATGCAATATTTGTCTTTCCGAAATTTATGAATAGAAGATTTGATTAACATGGGATTTGAAACATTGGAAGGATGATCCAATGGTCGATTAAATGAAATGAGAGACCATCAATTGATCGAGGACGTCGTGTAGGGGATAATGGTAAATGGTATGTGTTAAAGTGTGTATACGGTATATGGTTTATGCCTTTCTTATTTACTTGGATAAGTTTGAGATAGTTTGCTTTGAGGATGTCTTGGTCTATGATAAAATCAAAATAGGAATGTATGGAATGTTTGAGAATTGAGATATAAGTATTAAAAAAGATAAAGTTATATACTACGTTATCAAATGTGATTTTTGTGAATAGAAGTGGATTTACTTGTTTATGTTGGTTCCGAGGAGGGGGTTGTTATAAGTCTGTCCGAAGTAGATATGGATCTTCAATGAAGAAGCCCAACATAGGTTAAAGATATTAGAATGTGGTTAGACTTAGTTGGTTATTACCGCATATTATAAAAAAGTGTTCCAAGTTAGCATTTTGTTGTCTCAGTTAACTTGTGAAAGATAAGTTGTTTGTTTTTTAGAGGTTGTTGTGAGAAAGTTTTGGGAAGCCGAAGTAGAAGTTGACTACGAGTCCAAACCGATTTTTCCCGATTCTAACAAATCGTTGGTAGAGTGTTATGATGTGCTTGTAATGATGGTAAAGTCGTAGTTTATGTTTTATGACAAACGAAGAATTATGAAAGTATCTATCTGATCCATGGATTGGAATTGGATGTAGGTGAAATTGTGTTGAGTATCTGGAAGAATTATTTTTATGATTGGAGTTCTAAGTGTTTGGTAATCACAGGAGTAATACAATCCTGGTTTGGTCAGAAGGATTAAAGTATGAAATGATGAGTGAAATTCTGTGATCAGGTATGAGATGTCCTATGAGATGTTCCAACACTTGACAGATTTAACCAAAACTTAAAGTGCAAGAAAATTAAACAACACAGAAGTTTGTTAACCCAGTTCAGTGTATAACCACACTTACATCTGGAGGCTACCAAGCCAGGAGGAAATCCACTATAAGTAATATTAATTCTAGACTTAAACAACCCAGTTTAATCTTTCACTTAATATCTACCCAATGCAATTTCTACCTAAGTCACTACTTAGATATGAGTACCAACTCACTCCCCCTCAATCACACAGTGATCTTGTTTACAAGTTTAATAAAATTGAAGACATTCTTCAAACAAAACAGCTTGATCTTAATTCACAGTTTCAATCAAGTCACAAATGCACTAATGCTTAAAAGCTCATCAAGTGGTACAATTAAAAACAACCTGCTATTAAAACAATAAACACCCTATTTGGTCTTCTGGAATTCGTACTCAATTCTGTGAGTTTCTGTTGATTAAATAGGTGTTTGTAATTTGGGCTTTCTGTAGGTTAATCCAGTCCTAAAACACATGCAGCTTCCACCTTGAATTAGGGTTTGTTACTTCCTAGATTCTAGGAGATTTAGTTCTTCTGATTAATCTGAAACCTCATAATAAAACTTCCTACAGATGCGCCTTGTTCTGTTTTTATCCATCCATAATTAATTCCAGATAACTCTCCTTAAATATCTCAGATCAGTTAGTCATTAATTAATTCTGGTAGCAGGTTTGAGATGTCTCAACATCTGTTGGGACATCCTGAAAAACTGAACTTAAGTCATTTACACAATGTCCCAACATCTGGTGTGACATCCTGAAATAAGTTCTTATACTCTGTTTGATAATGTCCCAACATCTGATAGGACATTCTGAACTGAATTCAATATTTCTTGTTGGTCAAAAATTCTGCCAATTCTAAACATCTACAAACTCCCCCTTTGGCTAATTTTTGGCTAACATCTTTTCTGGTTATCAGAGTGCAGCAGAAGTTCTTTTATCAAAGTATAACATTACTTTTCTGTTGAATCATATTTGAGATTACTCCCCCTCAAACATACATGTATCCAGGTTGCAACAGAAATATTTTATTAACACACAATGATTCAGTTCAGAAACAAACAGATTTTTTCATTCATAATCAAACAGCATTACACATTGTTGTTGTTGTTGTTCTCCCCCTTGTTAGACACAAATTTGGGGCCAAAGTCACTAATTCTGAATTACAATGCAGCTGTCATACAATTTTCCTCACATACAATTATTCACTCAGACTCCTCACATTCAGTTTCTTCATCATCCTCAGTTTCTTCATCAGAAGCAGCCTTTTGATCACCTTCACTCTCCAGCCTTTGAATAATCTCCTCAAGCTTCTTCTTTCTTGCTTCAAGTTCTTTGCAAGTGCTCTTCAGTTCAGCAATCAATGCAGCCTTGGAGATTGGAGTCTTTGCATTTGAAGGACCTGCAGATGTCCCAGAGGGTGCTTCAACATCTGCTGCATGATGACTCAGGAACAGTTTGTAGTGAAAGGCCAGAGGACTTTCTCTTTTGCACATTATGTCCTTTTCAGTGAGGATCCCAGGGTACTGACTCAGCACTATTCCACACAGCAAGGAAGGGAAAGCTATTGGCAGCTTTGTTGCAGATGAGCTAGCATGCTTCAAAGTCTGATCAAAGATGTAGGCTCCATAATCCAGCTTAGTTTGAGTGCCCACAGCATAAATAAACCTGCCCAATCCAGTGGATATTGAAGATGTGTGATTGGTAGGCACCCAGTTTGCTGTACCAATCCTGTTCAGCATGGCATATTTCCTTGTCAGCATGCTCACTGAGAGCTTTCCTTTAACTGGCCAAGCTTTGACCTGGTTAGCAGTGATAACCTTGCAGACCTGGTTATCAGTCTTCCCTAGCTCATTTGGTCCATCAGATTCTCTTCCAAGGTATTGGTTGATGATCTGAGGAGAGAACTCTACACACCTACCTCTAACAAAGACTTTTCTAAATTCAGCAGACTTACCATTGGCACAATCTTCCTGAAGATTGACTATGAATTCTTTGACAAGTAGCTCATAGCAGGGAGAGAGGTTGGAGACTGTTTTGAAGAGACCAGCAGCAGATATGAGATCAATTAATTCAGTGCACTCAAGTGCATTACTGCTCAGCTCTTTTTCAAGTGCTACCCTTCTTTGGTACACAAACTTCCATCTGTTTACACTTGAAACATGATGAAATGAGATGTTGTCCAAGGGAGCTTCTGGAACAGCAGTTGATGCCCTAGAGGGTGCTGGTTTCTTCTTTGGAGGAGATGTTGGGACATCTGCTTCAACATCTGAATCTGGAGGAGTGACAGCTTTCCTCTTTTGTGTTTGGACTTTGCTCCATTGTTTTGTAGGACCAAAGACAGTTTTGGCTTTGTCTTTCTTTGGGGTAGCTTGCTTCTTTTCAGGAATTGCATGTCCTGCTTGCATTTTTTCTTTCCTAGTCCTGAGCCTTTTGGCTATGCTAGGTTTTACAGAGGCAATGATTTCTGTATCAGAATCATGCTCTAGGTTCACCACAGGAGGAGATTGAGCAGTCTCCTCTTCAGCTGGTGGATCAGCAGAGATGTGCTCTTCAGTAGAGGCCTTGGTTTGGTCCTCAGATGCTTCTTCATCACTATCATTTGAGGCCTTTTTCTGGTCCTCAGTTGTTTCAGCAGCATCAGATGAGGCCTTTTGCTCATCCTCAGATGTTTCAACATCTATTGGGACATCCTGTTGAGCAGGAGTGTCCTTTGCAGCTTGAGTTTGTTGATCTTCTTGTGGGGCTGGCATGGTGTTCAGAGGAATAGAAATGCCACTTACCACTCTTTGCTCAGAAAGAATCTTGGTTACCAACTCCTTTATGGAAGCATCCACATATTCAGAAGATTTTTGAGGTATGTTTGCTGGTGAAGGAATGCCTTTGGATTTGCTGCAGACTTGATCTTTTGCTCTTTTTGGAGTTCTTGGCTTTTTAGCATGAGGAACACTTCCTCTGATTTCGTCCAATGGGGTTGACTCCATGGGTACCACAGAAATGGGGGTTGCATGAACCACATCTTCTTTGTTGAGAATTTCTTCAGGAATGTTAGGGTTTTGAGACATTTTCAAAGAAGATGGATGAAGAGTTTTAGGGTTGATGATTTCTGAAGAACAGCTAGATAATGCAATTCGCTTTTGATAGTATGATGAGAATATGGATAGCTGAATGCAAGCTGTTATTATATAAGTAGCCGTTACATTGAAAATTATTAGGAATGGAATACCCAAGGTTCTTGACCAGATTGGTGTTGCCATCTGGTGCTTATGCCACACAATGTCATATGACATGTTGGCACATCTCCATAACTGCTAAATCTCACATAAGCAGATTCCCAATTTGCCCCTTAAGTTCTCAAATTGTGTAGCATCCAATGCTTTGGTAAAGATATCAGCCAACTGCAGATTTGTAGCTACATGTTCCAACGAAATCACTTTTTCTTCTACAAGATCTCTGATGAAATGATGTCTGATATCAATATGCTTGGTCCTGCTATGTTGGATAGGATTCTTTGATATGTTAATTGCACTTAAGTTGTCACAGTACAATGTCATGACATCTTGTGGGACATTGTACTCAGTGAGCATTTGCTTCATCCAAACCAACTGAGAACAACTGCTTCCAGCTGCTATATATTCAGCTTCAGCTGTAGATAAGGATACACAATTTTGTTTCTTACTGAACCAAGAAATCAAATTGTTTCCTAGAAAGAAGCATCCTCCTGAAGTGCTTTTTCTGTCATCAGCACTTCCAGCCCAATCAGCATCACAGAAGCCAGTGAGAATTGATTTACATCCATGAAAATACATTATGCCATAGTCACAAGTACCATTAACATATTTCAGAATTCTCTTGACTTGATTAAGATGACTGACTTTTGGATCAGCTTGATATCTTGCACATACACCTACTGCAAATGCTATGTCTAGTCTGCTAGCAGTCAGATATAACAAGCTTCCAATCATACTTCTGTACATGCTTTGATCTACATTCTCACCCTTTTCATCTTTAGTCAGCTTTAAATGTGTGGGGGCAGGAGTTCTCTTATGAGTAGCACTGTCCATTCCAAATTTCTTGACTATGTTCTTAGCATACTTGCTTTGGGAAATGAACATGGAGTCCTCCATTTGTTTTATTTGCAGTCCAAGAAAGTAGGTTAATTCTCCTACTAGGCTCATTTCAAATTCAGATTCCATTTGGTTGACAAAATGTTTGACCATCCTATCAGACATCCCACCAAATACAATGTCATCTACATATATTTGAGCAATCATGACATTTCCTTCTTCATCTTTAACAAACAAGGTTTTGTCAATTCCACCTTTCCTGTACCCTTGCTTGATAAGAAAAGTAGTCAGTCTTTCATACCATGCCCTTGGAGCTTGCTTCAGACCATAAAGAGCCTTCTTTAGTTTGTATACATGATTTGGACAGCTTGGATCAACAAATCCTTTAGGCTGTTCTACATATACCTCTTCATTAAGATAACCATTTAAAAAGGCACTTTTCACATCCATTTGAAATAGCTTGAACTTTAAGATACAAGCAATTCCCAAAAGTAGTCTGATTGATTCAAGCCTTGCTACTGGTGCAAAGGTTTCATCAAAGTCTACTCCTTCAATTTGTGTGTATCCTTGAGCTACAAGTCTAGCTTTGTTCTTTGTAACAACTCCTTGTTCATTTGACTTGTTCTTATACACCCATTTTGTTCCAATCACATTTATGTCATCAGGTCTAGGAACAAGATTCCACACTTCATTCCTTGTGAATTGACCTAATTCCTCTTGCATAGCACAAATCCAGTATTCATCAGTAAGAGCTTCCTTGATGTTTTTAGGTTCTATTTTGGAAACAAAACAGGAACCTGAAATCACTTCTCTTGATCTAGTGCTTACACCTCTGTTGGGATCACCAATTATCAAATCTTTGGGATGATCCTTCTGTATTCTGATGGAGGGAGGTTTGCTGGATTGTTCTGTCCTTGCATCAGTTTGAGTAAAGTCATAATGATCACTCTTTTCTTCATCTTAAATCTTGATATCAGCAGATGTTCCAACATCTTCTGGGACATCTGTAGGAGCATCATCAATTATCACATTTATGGACTCCATGATAACCTTGGTTCTAGAATTAAATACTCTATATGCTCTGCTGTTTATAGAGTATCCAAGAAAAATCCCTTCATCACTTTTAGGATCCATTTTTCTTCTTTGCTCCCTATCTGCCAGAATATAACAGTTACTTCCAAACACATGGAAGTACTTTACTGTGGGTTTTCTGCCCTTCCAGACTTCATATATTGTGGACAAGGTTCCTTTTCTTAGAGTAACTCTGTTATGGATGTAACAAGCTGTGTTCATAGCTTCAGCCCAGAAGTACAAAGGTAACTTTTTAGCATGGATCATAGCTCTTGCTGATTCTTGAATAGTTCTATTCTTCCTCTCAACAATCCCATTCTGTTGAGGAGTGATTGGTGAAGAATATTCATGATTGATTCCTTCTGAAGAACAGAAATCTAAGAATTTTTTATTCTCAAATTCTTTTCCATGATCACTTCTTATTCTGATCACACAGCTGGCTTTTTCCCTTTGTATTCTTTGGCATAAGTCTTTGAATACATCAAATACATCAGACTTTTCTTTGATGAAATTTATCCATGTATACCTTGAAAAGTCATCAACCACCACATAGGCATACCTCTTGCCACCAAGGCTTTCAACCTGCATAGGTCCCATAAGATCCATATGCAATAGTTCCAAAACTTTGGAAGTTGTCAGATGTTGGAGCTTTGGATGGGACATCTTGGTTTGCTTGCCTATTTGACATTCACCACATATTTTGCCATCATCAATCTTCAGTTTAGGAATACCTCTTACAGCATCCATAGATATTATCTTCTTTATGCCTCTGAAATGAAGATGACCTAGTCTTTGGTTCCATAGTTTCACTTCTTCTTCTTTAGCTAAAGAGCAAGTTGAAGTGAGACTGAAGTCTTGAGATTCCCACATGTAACAGTTGTCTTTAGATCTGGCTCCTCTCATGACAACCTCTTGTTCTTTGTCAGTCACTATGCATTCAGTTTTGGTAAAGTTTACACTGTACCCTTGATCACATAATTGACTTATGCTGATCAGGTTAGCAGTTAAACCTTTAACTAGCAGCACATCATCTAGTCTTGGAACATCTTGACAGTCCAAGGTCCCAACTCCCTTGATTTCTCCTTTAGCTCCATCTCCAAAGGTTACATATCTGGATGAATGTGACTTTAAGTCTACTAGCATATTCTTCAATCCAGTCATATGTCTTGAACATCCACTGTCAAAGTACCAGTCTTCTTTAGCTGATACTCTTAGTGATGTATGTGTTATATATGCAACACTTTTCTTTGACCATTTGAGTTGAGATTTCTTTTGATGCCTCTGCTCTGTGTATTGTCCATCAGTAGATCTCCAAGATTGATTGTTGATCTTGTTCTTGGGTATGTAGCTTTGATCAGCCTGAATGCTAGCTTTTGGTCTCCATACCTTCTTGATAACCTCTGTCTTCTGCTTAGGAGGTTGCTGATTTCTTTGATGTCTATGCAGCACTTTCTTGGTAACTTCTATCTTCTGCTTAGAAGGTTGCTGATACATCTGATTTGGATAAACATGCAACTTATAGCAATGAGGTTTGATATGTCCAAATCTTCCACAATGATGACATCTCCATCTTTGATACTTCTTCTTCATTTTGTTCTTTTCAGAATGTTGAGACATCTGTTGGAACATTATGTTTGACTTTGTGTTCTTTTCATGATGTTGAAGCATCTGTTGGGACATCTTGTTTGACTGTATGGACTTTGAAGTAGTTTTGCTAGAGCTAGCTTCATCCTTATGAACTCTGTTAAATCCCAGTCCACTTTTATCCCCTGAATGCTTATTGTTGTTGAGAATAACATACAGTGTACTTGAACTGCTGTTCAGCATTCTAACAGATTTGGACATGTGTTCCAACTTGGAGTTGAGAAGACTTACTTCACTTTTCAAGGTGTCAATGATCTCTTGATCACTTGCTTTTTCATCTTCTAGTGCCTCATTCTGCTTCTTTAGCTTTATAACCTCACTGCATATTTCAGTGCTTCTTTTGTATAGATCTTTGTATGCTTGCTCAAGATCTTCAAAAGTAAGCTCCCCATCACTGGATTCACTTTCAGATTCACATAATCTAGCTAGAGCAGTGATATGCTTAGCTGATTCTTCTTCTGAATCACCTCCTGAGTCTTCATCAGACCAGGTTACAGAGAGTCCTTTCTTTTGCCTTTTTAAGTAGGTAGGACATTCATTCCTGATGTGTCCATATCCTTCACATCCATGGCATTTGATTCCTTTTTCTTGACTGGTCTTTTCATCATAATTTGACCTTCTGTTAGCATCATAAGGTCTTTTGTTCTCAGAAGAGTTTGTGTATCTTCCACTGGGTTTGGATTTGCCTTCCATCCCTCTGAGAATCTTTTTGAATTGTCTTCCAAGCATAGCAATGTTGTCTGATAAGCTTTTACCAGTTTCTGATTCATCATCTTCTTCTTCATCAGTATTTGTCACCAAGGCTATGCTTTTGTTCTTCTTAACATTTGTGTCATTCATTCCCATCTCAAATGTTTGAAGGGAACCAATGAGCTCTTCAACTTTCATAGTGCATATGTCTTGAGCTTCTTCTATTGCTGTGACTTTCATGTCAAATCTTTTCGGCAAAGATCTGAGGATCTTTCTTACAAGCTTTTCATCAGTCATCTTTTCTCCCAAGGCTCCAGAAGTATTGGCTACTTCTAAGATGTTCATGTAGAATTCATGAACTGTCTCATCTTCCTTCATTCTCAAGTTCTCAAACTTGGTGGTGAGAAGTTGAAGTCTTGACATCTTTATCTTTGATGTTCCTTCATGAGTTGTTTTGAGAGTATCCCACACATCTTTGGCCAGCTCACAGTGATGCACAAGTCTAAAGATGTTCCTATCAATGCCATTGAATAAAGCATTTAAGGCCTTGGAGTTGCCTAGTGCTGAATCTTCTTCCTCTTTACTCCATTCTTCTTCAGGTTTCAACACTTTTGATCCATCTTTGGTGTCTTGGATAGGATGTTCCCATCCAATGTTGACTGCTCTCCAGGCCCTGTTGTCAAGTGATAAGAATGCAATCATTCTTGGTTTCCAGTAGTCATAATTAAATCCATCCAGTATAGGTGGTCTATTTACTGATCCTATATCTCTGTCCATGTTTCCAGAATTTGTAGTCCCTAGATCTCACCCAGTATAAACAGGCAGGGTGCCTGCTCTGATGCCAATTGAAATTCTGTGATCAGGTATGAGATGTCCTATGAGATGTTCCAACACTTGACAGATTTAACCAAAACTTAAAGTGCAAGAAAATTAAACAACACAGAAGTTTGTTAACCCAGTTCAGTGTATAACCACACTTACATCTGGAGGCTACCAAGCCAGGAGGAAATCCACTATAAGTAATATTAATTCTAGACTTAAACAACCCAGTTTAATCTTTCACTTAATATCTACCCAATGCAATTTCTACCTAAGTCACTACTTAGATATGAGTACCAACTCACTCCCCCTCAATCACACAGTGATCTTGTTTACAAGTTTAATAAAATTGAAGACATTCTTCAAACAAAACAGCTTGATCTTACTTCACAGTTTCAATCAAGTCACAAATGCACTTATGCTTAAAAGCTCATCAAGTGGTACAATTAAAAACAACCTGCTATTAAAACAATAAACACCCTATTTGGTCTTCTGGAATTCGTACTCAATTCTGTGAGTTTCTGTTGATTAAATAGGTGTTTGTAATTTGGGCTTTCTGTAAGTTAATCCAGTCCTAAAACACATGCAGCTTCCACCTTGAATTAGGGTTTGTTACTTCCTAGATTCTAGGAGATTTAGTTCTTCTGATTAATCTGAAACCTCATAATAAAACTTCCTACAGATGCGCCTTGTTCTGTTTTTATCCATCCATAATTAATTCCAGATAACTCTCCTTAAATATCTCAGATCAGTTAGTCATTAATTAATTCTGGTAGCAGGTTTGAGATGTCTCAACATCTGTTGGGACATCCTGAAAAACTGAACTTAAGTCATTTACACAATGTCCCAACATCTGGTGTGACATCCTGAAATAAGTTCTTATACTCTGTTTGATAATGTCCCAACATCTGATAGGACATTCTGAATTGAATTCAATATTTCTTGTTGGTCAAAAATTCTGCCAATTCTAAACATCTACAATGAGGATAGTCGAAATTTCTGATGAGGTAAGTCAAGAACCTTTTCCTATGTTTACTTGTATAGTTGAGGAGTTAGAAGTGAGTTAGCAGTCAAAGGACTTGCATCTGGAGTGATGGGGTACATTAAGTGAATAATGATGTTTCCGGTGACTATTATAAAGAGTTAAAGTTGGATGTGAACTTGATGGAGTAGATAATTGCGAGTAATCAGAGTGTGCAACAGAAGAGTGATGTGGTATAATTGTTTATACGTAAATGTTTAATAAAGGCTCAAGATGTCGAGCGATAAAACCTGTTGGATTAATGAGACTATTACACGTCCCATGATGGGAGTGTTATGGGGATAATTTTACCTGTTAATCATGTACTACTGGGTATACATGCGCATTAATCATGTGCTCGGCTGATGAACCGCGATTGTGTTGTTTTGATGGTGAGGACGACGAGGTTGGTATGTTAGGTGTGTTATTGTAACTGGAATGATGTATATCGTGAAACTTTTGTTCTTGTATTTGATGTTTCCTCGTTACCTATGGTGATGGTTCGAGTGCGAGTAGCTAATTCCTATAATGGGGAATTAGGGGAGTGTTACTTATGGTGATGGTAATGATTTTTGTTGTGTTCTAGCCCGGTGTGAACATGTGTGTTGTAACTTGATAATTTGTTGTGTTTTGTTGTCATTGTAGTTGTCTTGGTATTATTATTGTTGTTTGGTGCTACTTGTCGTATTGTCGGTTATGGCAGGGGAGTGATTAGTCAGATGCGAGAGCATATATGGGATGGTTTCACTGAGTACATTTTCGAGGACAAAAATAATTTAAGTGAGGGAGAGTTGTAACAACCCATTTTTAATTATTTATTGTCGGGTATTTCTGGTGTATTATTGGCTTTGTTTAAGGTGTGTGCGTAGATGTTTCGGTGTAGTGTCTTAGTGAGACGGGTAGACTTATGGTGTGGGTAGTGTTGGTGAGGTGTAGTAATATTAAAATAGCCCAAATAAACATTATTCTTATTCTTATTCTTATTCTTCTTATTCTTATTATTATTATTATTATTATTGTGTTAATAATATTAATATAATAATAATAATAATTATTTTATTTTAATTAAAAATAATGAGGTTGAATTATCAAAACATTAAGATGAGGGTAATGTTGGGAATTAAGCTTAATCTGGAAAAAATAGAAGGGGTTTAGGGATAACAACATTTGGACCAAGAGAGAGGGCTAGGATGAGGAAGAAAGGTTGCTAGGGCATTCTCCATAAATCATTTTCGCTGGAATTTATTCAAGGATTTAAGGTAAGGGGGAAGAATGGGTTCATAATTGGTGATGATAACATGATAGGGTAGTGAGGGGTCCTTTCCCTCGTAGGATTTTTTGTAAATGATTGATGTTCTGTGAAACTGATGATCGATGAAATTATTATTGCGATTTCGATATGATGTAATTGAATTTTGGTATGAAATATTGTTGTTGTTGTGCTGTATGTTGTATGACTTTGTAAATTTTGTATGGTGACAGAATAAGAATGATGAATCTAGATTTAGAATTGATAGAACCGAATTTAGTAAAAGTAGATAAAATAATAACATAATTGAGAGTGTAAATTATGTGTACAAACCTTCTTAGGACTGGTATGAAGTGTGGAACCGAGAATCATAGGAGACAGATTCAGAATAAAGAGAAAACATGAGAATTTGGTGAGCCTCTGTCATTACACGTAACACATGTGCATTACGCATAAGGAGTTGTGCAAAAGTAAGGCATTATGCGTAACAAGAGGGCAATACATGTATGGGATGTAGTTTGGCACGACCATCTGCCCATTTGAGTATGATACGCATAGAAAAACTGGGAAATATGTGTAAGAGGTGACTTTACGCGTATTGGCCTGAGAGAAGGTAGTGATACGCGTATTGGGGATCGTATGGGGTGCACATGAGATGGTCCATACGCGTATGGCCTTCGGCAATACGCGTATGACCAGGCTTGTAGGGAAAATTTTGGTGTTTTGTGATTTCTGTTCCGGTTTTCCATCCGATGTCAATTCGCTTGATCTGAGATATTGGTGTAGACCTTAGGACTTAATTAATCGAAGATTGGTGATGGAAAATAATTAATTACGAGATTTAGGTAAATTAACTAGACGAGTAATTAAGTAAGTCGTGTGGGGTACTCTGGTGACTGTGGGGACTACAATTAGAGGCGAAGTTGATTAATAATTGAGACCGAGTTGATTAATTGGATGATTAGCTAATTAAGGCTAGGTGATATATTTCCTTGGCATAATATGTAGGTTGAATTAATATAACGGTTGTGGTGAACTATGGTGTGTTATGACGAGTACGTATTCCTTAGGTGGGTGTGGGAATTGTGTAGATGTGGAATTATTAGTGTAGTTGTGTCATATGTAGTTCTTTGTGATCAGAAGGATCATTTCTATGATTGATTGTTGTTGGCTATGTGTAATATGTATTTCTAGTGTGATTCGGAAGACCGTGTTAATGTATAATGTTTATTATACACATGTTGTATGCATAAATTTTCCAGGTTGTGTATTTTATGTGATCGGATGGATCGTGAAGATGATTATTATACATGTGTTGTGTGCATACCCATTGTCATGCATTCATGAGATTATTGTTGAGTATTATTGTAACACGGTGGGAGAACTGACTTTCTATATATGTTGCGGATAGCAAGAGTCGCCACCGACTTTTATTTTAACCATATGGAAAGGGCATAAAAGAACAGGAAATACCTATTTTAAAAGACTTGAGTTCGGGGGGTAGGTTATATTAAGGGAAGGTGTAAGCACCCATTATATCCATGGTTATCCATGAGCTCTTAGTTACTTAGCTCACTTACTTGTTTAAAAAAGGAAAGTGTAATGTGTGTTTAGAAATTTGTCTAAGTACTTTGTAATGATCCTCGTATGGATATATACAAAGCCTTGTTTTGGAAGATGTTTGAAAAGAGTGAGGTGTGAAAAGTATTTTTGAAATGTGAGCAAGTAACTAAGAGGTACCTACCCTATACAAGTCTTTCATGTTCTTTTATTTCTTTCAAGGGTAAGACTCTCCCCACTATTAAGGAGAAGGTAGTCATTACCTTGTATTTGTTTGAGGAACGAGCGTAGGGTCTTCGTATGGTCAATGAAGAAACTTAAGGGGTGTCTTTAGAAATTCGAAGGGACTATCATCATATTTACCGAAGGGACAAGATCACTATATCGTAGGCAACCTCGTAGGGACTTGATCTTTTGAAGGGACCATGATGATTTTATTCTATAGGGACTTTGCTTAAGACACCCCATTTTCGAGGGACTTGACCATATTTAAGAAGGCAACAAAGGGGGGTGACCCTAGGAGGTAAAGATGGCGATCGTAGGACGATCGACTTACGTGTGTGAGTGATTATGTTCAAATACTTATCTTATTTTTAATCATCTAAGTCCAATTAATTCAATTAGGTTTTCACGCCCTATATTACTAACCCACACATTTATAATAAAATAAAATAAAAGCAGGAATAATAAAGAAAAACATGACAGATAAATAATCCTAAATATTACAGGGCTTCGGGGCAGATACATGAAAATAATGGCAAAAAAATAATAATAAAAAATTTCAGGTTTGAGAAATTTTTTAAGGGTTTGAAAAATAGGGTTCAAGAAAAGGCTAAGGTTTGACGTAAACTTTAGGGTTAGGGTTAAACATTTTTAGGGTTTAATTAGGATTTAATGAAAAAAAGATTTTTTTAAGAAAATTTTAGAGTTATATATATATATATATATATATATATATATATATATATATATATATATATATATATATATATATATATATATATATATATATATATATATATATATATATATATATATATATATATATATATATAATAAGTTTTATTTTAATTAAAAGAGACAAATTATAAAAAAAAAGATTTATAAAAATATTAAAAAAAAGGTTTTGTTTTATCTTTTAGAAATTATTTTAATAATAATAATAATAATAAGGAAATTCAAAGAAAATAGATAATTTGATGAAAAAGAAGAAAAAAAAAGATTTAGGGATACCAAAATGTTGGGGCCAAGGGTTGAACTCTTGCCCTTGCCTTTACCAACAAAAACCTTCAGCCACTACACCACCTGCATGCAGGTGAAAGTGTCGTACCTCGAAAAATACGATCCTCGCGATGGGACGCGGAAAAGAAACAATAGAGTCGCCACCTAATTCTATTTATTCTACGAGAGAAAAGGGAGATATAGATACAACCTAAATAGGATAAGAAATGGTCAACAAAACCAAATTCTAAGTTCGGGAGTCGGTTACGCAAGGGGAATGTATTAGCACCCCTCACGTCCGTTGTACTCAACGGGAACCTCTTAGTTAACTATGCGATTAAATATTGATTTATGGCTTTGTCTTCTAAATGTTTGTTACAATGTTTGTTTTAAGGGAAAATAAGGTTATTTATTATTATTATTTATGACGGAGAAGAGATTAATTTTTTTATTATTGTGCTCGCGAAAGGTTAAAATCCCCGTGCCTACGTATTCCCTTGTGCAATGGGAAAGTTAGAGCTTCGTAGTTCGTGCAACTGCGGTTTGTGGTTTTTATGAAAAATTGTTTGAAACGCTTTCTAACTGCTAAGCGTTGGCTTTTACTCAAGGTGGAGGCTGAAGCGCTAGCTTGTTTGCGAGATAGAAAGATTCAAACAATGTTCATTTAAAGAAAAGTGTTTGACCTTTTTTAAGGTGTTTTAAACGAAAGGATGAATGAATCACAACGTATGGGGCTAGCTCAGAAGTGATTTCATTCAAGAACCCGAGGAATGCTAGATTCCTGAGTTCAGTTCTTCGTTAATTAATTAAGAAAGTAATTTGAATTTGTTGGGTAGATTTTAAGTTGTATTTGAAAGAAAGAGACAAGTTGTCATCTTTGAGGAATGAAACTGAAATAAGCTTTAAACATGGATACGGGGATCGACAAGCAATGCCACATTCTTTCTTTGAGAAATAAAATCGGAAGAAGCTTTAAACTTGGATACGGGGATCGACAAGTATTGTCGCATTCTTCCTTGATATAAATTGTTTGATAAAATTGATTTGTTTGTGTTTGTGGGGATAGGAGAAATATCTTTCCTATGGAGATGAATCACGTCTCATCTTCGGGGAAGTTGAATGTTTTGAGTGTTTTTGAATACGGAAGAGTGAATGGACCACAACGCGTAGGGCTAGCCCATGAGTGATTTCATTCAAGAACCCGAGGAATGCTAGATTCTTGAGTTCAGTTCTTCCGTTAAATTAATTTGGAAAGTGATTTTTGGAACAAATGGGCGAATAAACCACAACTCGAAGGCTAGCCTCAAGAATGATTTATTCAAGAGCTATGTGGAGTGCTAGACTCCAAAATTCAGTTCCTCTGTTATTTAATATGTCAATTAAGTATTTGCATTTGTTTTTTTATTTAGGGTTTAATGTTTTAGAAATGAAGGAGTAAATGAAACACAACTCGAAGGCTAGCCTCAAGAGTGGTTCATTAAAGAACCCGAGGAATGCTAGATTCCTGAGTTCAGTTCCTCGTTAATTATTAAGTTAACAGAGTTAGATGGCAAGGCACGAAGCACTCGACTTACGGGTAAAAAAGCAAATGGAGGTTGGTTGTTTGATTGATTATGCGGATTCGAAACCTAGTCCCTATGGGTGCTCCTAGTAATACGAAAACCCTAATCGAAAGAAATGTTTAAGTGTGCGAGTGAAACAAAAGCAATAAATACGGAGAAATAAATAAATTGTGTACAATGTAACCGGGAGAGGGATACAAGATAATACAAGGGATTGCGATGAAATAAAGGGTCCCGTTATAATTTGCCCAAGAGAAAGTGTGTGTGCAGTGTATTAATTATTCGGAACCGTTAGAACTTGACATTGCATAAAAATGCGAAAATAAAATAAATAAACTAAATAAACTAAATAGACTAAATAAAATAAAATAAACTACGAAATAAATAAAATGGTCTCATATTAGTCACAATTTGTCGATTTATCAGAATCGACTTAATCACGGCTTTTTGTTATATCATTGGCCCAGAAAAATAGAAGAAATACCAAATGAAAATTTATATATATTTTTTAAAGATTTTACTAAGTTAATAAACATCATAAAAAACTACCATAAAATAAGAATAATGATAATAATAAAAACTTAAAAAATAAGGTAATAAATTGTAAAATATGGCAATAAATATGGAAATAAATTATAAGAAACATAAAGGGGTGTGTCGTGTGATTTAAATGTGTGTGAGTAGAAACTGATTGGGCTTACTTTCATAACCCAATAACAAACAATCAGAAGTTTGATGTTTCGAACGGAGGTTGTGTTTCGGCGGTTTGGTATCTCAGGTTGTGGATTCGGTGTGGTTTAATAGAGGTTTTGCGGTTGGTTTTAGGGTGGGTTGGTTTTCTTTGCGCGGTGGGAATGGTTCTAGATCTCTCTTTGTCTCGCGGAGGTGGTTTTGCAGTGAGGGTGTGTAAACACCCCAAATTTGCCTTCACTCATTCACACCATGGCTTGAGATCTCTTCATATGCATAAACTCAATCATAGCATCTCAATTTACATTTTTGATTCACTGCATAGATTCAAAGTCATCTGCATCTAGGGTTTGTGATCTAAGCAATCCAAGAGCTTCTTGAGCCACTCCAAAGGCCATCAATCACTTCAAAGGGGTCCATGTATGTTCAAGCATCATATTATATCCTCTCAAAGTCAAGAATGTCAAAAAATCACAAGAACTGAGAATGGTATGGAAGCAGAGCCAAGCTTGACTGCACAGATGACCTAAAATTAGGGTTTTGGTTTCAGAGGCCATGACTCCAAGTTTTTTGGTCATTCTTGTTTCTATTGGTCTCTATATGTTATAGGGAGTATGCATATCAATTTTCATGAATAAATTCCTTGGGGAAGTCATCTGATCAAGAGTTGACTTTTCAAGCAAGTCAGTACAAAATCAGGGCATCTGAGGCCCCCAATGACCCAACCAAAGGGTGTTCTTCATCATTTTGATTGTATATGATCTTTATTTGATCATAGAAGAGGTTGTAAGTTCACAAAATTGAAGAATTTCAAGTCTTTTGCAAAGTTGACTTTTTGGGAAAGTTTGACTTTTAATGAAATTGCCATTTTAGGCAACTTTTTCAACCTTTACTTTTTGATTCAAAAATGCTTCAAATGGAAAAACTTTGGTCATGAAAGTTGTAGAATGGATCATTCCCTTTTCAAAAAGTACAAGAACATGACCTAATTCATTTTGGATCAAAAGTTATGGCTTGTCAAAGTTGGCTAAAATCACAAAATTTCAAAGTTTCCACCAAAGAGGCAAAGTTGCAAATTCACTTCTCAAGGCAAATTAAGGCATCAAATGGACTTCTAAACTTCACAACATGATCATACAAGTCCTAAAAGTCAGATTGCACCAAGAAATTTATCATTTTTGTGGCTTATGGAGCAAGACATCTCATAAGAATCAAAAGCAAGGCAAGTTGCAAAACTCATCATAAGTCACAACCCACTTGCTTGCTGGCTTGCTGATCCATCCTAGGGTTCTCCCCACATCATGCTGCGCAGGACACACCTTTTGTCCTTGGCTAGAAAGTAGCCCATACCTCTCTTACACAACTTTGACATTTTGGCAACTTAAGCCATACCAATCAATAAAGCACACATCACTTCTTCTGACCAATCACTATAGTTTATGCAAACCAAAAGCAAGCCAAAGCAACTACAACACAAGCCTGAAGCCCTCTCTAACACAACATTCTCATTTTCACACCAACTTGCAAGAGCATTCGAAACACACAGCACAAGCCTCAAACACAAAAACAAACTTCACCAAACATCTCAGCATATCTCACTGATCATTTCCCTGCCCTCATTCATCCCTGAAACATCCTTAAACTGAAACACGATTTCCTCACTTCACTGAACAGAACTTGCTCAATCTCACAAACCAGCCATTTTAAGCTCCAACCAAGCATTGCAAGCTTCTCAGGAGGTTCATTAGAGGCGTTTTGGATCAAAGGGCCAGCCAGAAAGCTCCAAAGATCAAAGCTTCAGTTCAGGTGAGCTCAAGAACATTTTTTCCAGAAACATGTTTTTAAGTTCCTAAATGATTCTCTATGCTTCACTGATCATGCTGATATGTTTTGTTTCGAAAATGATTGAGTATTGAGTATGTATGTTGCTTCTGAAACTTTTCTGACCTAAATGCATTTTGCTTCGATTCAACTTTGTTGTGAAAAATAAATGTGTTTTGGCTGTTGATTCTTGCTCTATGATGTTTGGGGATGGATTCTGGGCAGAGAGATTAGGCTTTAGTGAGCTAGGGAGGAAGATAGCAATTTTCAGGGAGGATTCTGGCCGGAGAAGATGACCGGAAGTCTTCTCCGGCCACCTGAAAGTGATTAGGTGTTAATTAGGGTTAGGGCACCAGGTTTGAATATTGGCCATCAGATGTTGTTTCCCGCGCGCGTATAGAGGGCCTGGATCATTTCATTAACTCTTAATTATGGATTAATAATTAATTAATTAAAATTAGGCTGGTTTGAACTTGGGCCGTCCAGATGCGCGCCCAGTCAAACATTTTTAACCCAGATTGCACCTGAGCCTTCCATCCTGCATACTTTCATTTTTATTCAATTTTATTTCATTTAATTTCATTTGTTTTCTTCATTTTATAAAAAATAGCAAAACAACTTTTAAAATTCTGAAAATTTTTGTATAAACTTTTATTAATTTTCAGAAACCAAAAACATTTTTATTTTTATTTTTTGCATTAAAAAATATTTTTAAATCATTTAAAAGTTTATTTCTAATTAATTAATGATAATTAATTAATTAAAAATACTTTTAGGTATTTAAAAATCACCAAAAAATTCATGAAACCTTTAAAATCATTTAGAAACATTGTCCAACCCTCAAACCAAATTTCTTTTTTGATCTTGATGCATTTTGACAATTTTCCATGGAGTTAATTCATTTTTAAAGCATTATTTTGATCCAAACTTCAAAAAATCATTTCTGCCTAACCATTGAGAGTTGGACTTTGATTCTTTTGTATTGTGTTTTGCATATCATGTAGTTTGTAGGATTAAATTGGCATGATTTGATCTTTCATTTTCAATTTGTTTGACATTTTTCTTGTTAAGGTACCCTAAAACCCTAGAAATCTTAGGAAATTCATAACCCTAATTAGGTTAAGAGTTAGAACCCCTCCTTTGGGCAGTGAGTTTGTGTAGGGTTAGGGTTCCTTTGAATGCATTTTCAATTTTTTATCTTGATGTTTGCTTCTGATTTTGATTTTTGTTTGTTGTATTGATCATAAACCCTAGTTTGGGCTTCTTTTTGCATCCATCTTGCATTTGCTTGCATACCATTACTTGCCATAGCATTTTGTGCATCCATTTGATTCATTAGACATCTTAAGACATATTAGAAGCATGTTTGATCATTGCATCTTTCATTTGCCACTGTGTATGTCATTTGCATTCCATAACTTTTCATGTATGTTTAGGGTTCTAAACTTGCTTCTCTTGCATCCATTTGTTCATATGATCATCCTCATGCTTTGTTACATGTTTGCAGCATCTCATAGCATCATTATCATCTCATATATGCTTCTGGTTTTGGTTTGCATCATGCCATTCCATCTCATTTTGCATTGCATTGCATCTCTAACTTTTCAGGTGGTAAGTTACTTTGAGAAGTGAATTTGCCTTCACTTATCACAACTTCTTTTCATCTCTCCTATGCATCCTTGCTGCATTTTGTTATGTGTTTGAGATTGAGCTTGCTCTTTCTTCTTCTTCTTACTTTCTTTCTCCAAGTGACTTGTCTTCTTAAATGAAGCAAGTTACTTTGCTTCTCCTTGCTCCTTTCATCTGTTTCCTGGTGGTTCCTCTGAAGATTTCCTTATTAAACCTCACAAACCTTAGGAACAACCAAACATGACAATGATTAGGGTTTTGTTTAGTCTCCCCACTTAGTTTTACCTTTGTGTCTCATTGTGTCTTCTCTTCTCACCTCATAATCAGGGACTAAACCCTAAAGGTTTTAAGGCTTTGTGATTAAGCTTATGCCTGCATCCTTCTATTAGGATGGAGTGTATAACTTTAATCCTAAGTGTTAAACCCTTAATGTGTTTAAACCCTTTAATCAATCCATCTAATAATCATCAAGACATCAAACTTGTAACTTGGGCCTTGCATTAGGGTTCTAATTCTTCCTTAATTGGTTAAGAAGGACTAACCCTAGTGTTAATGGACAAGTCCCCCTCAAGTTGTCTTACAAACCATATAAATCACTTCTTCATCTTATCATTAACTAAAATCCACCTTAATAAAGGCTTTGTTTTGTCATGAAGTTAATCCCTAATCATGGATTAAGTTGAGGAGTTTTCCTCAGCTTAAATGTTCTCATCTATTATCCTTCTATTGGGATGGTGTAATGAGTCCATTAAATCCTTGATTATGGCTTAACCTCATTACTCAACACTAAACAAAAACACAAAAACATCTAAATAATCACAAGTAGGTTAATGATCTTAATCCTACATCAAAGGTGATTAAGTGTGAGAAGCTGACTTCACACTTAAGGTATTCTCATTACCCCTAATCAGAGGGAAGATGTGATGAGTTTACTAACCCATTGGTTAGGCTTAAGCTCATTAACTTATGACAAACTTTCAAAAACAATAAAAGACTGAAAACTCAAAAACAAACAATAATCGTCTCCTCCGGGATTCTTTTCTCATCTCATTCACTCATAATCGAGAACTCGCTTCTTCCGTCTAATGCAAGACAGTTTGCACCTGAGCCAGACAGGTCATACACTTGAGCATAGACAAGTAAGCAGTTCACAAGTCAATTTACCTTTCAGTCTCTTTGGGTCGAACTACGGTGTTCTGACTTCCTCATTGCACGAGAGGATACGTAGGTATAACTTAACAGTTATCGAACAAAAGTCTCTGCATATCCCCCCTCCTTCCAGCATCATTCTTTAGCCTCATTATCATGAGCATTTCATCTCTGTTCTTACACTGACACCTCACTTATACACTTTACACTTCTTTTACACAGTCACCTGTACATCTTTTTCCAGCTCTGTTATACACAAATTGCACTGACACTACCCCTTTAAAACAAAAATCTTTTAAGCGTGGATCCCGTCGAGTACGGCGGACAATCTGGGTGCTAATACCTTACCAGGTTGTAACCAACCCCCTTTCTCAGTCTCTCTGGTTCGCGACCGTCTTATCCATATCTTTCTAGGTCTATGCAGCATTACCTTTCCTCCGGGATAAAAATGCCTAGCTGGCGACTCTTTTCATTCCCTGTGAGTTCACTCCTGTGTGTTCTCATTTCATCCTTTCGCCGACCGTTCGCGTCTGTACCTTTATCTGGGCCATTCCCATTTATCGGGAGCGACAGCTTGGCGACTCTGCTGGGGACCCTTATACTGTAACCAGGGCTTCTGGTTCTTTTTGTGGGTTCCTCCTAGCGCTTGTTTGATTTGTGTTTACTGGGGTGTTATGTGCTATTTGTGCTTGTATATTTATTTTGTTTTTTGCTTTATGTACAGTTATTTTATTGCTTTCTTTATAGCTTTATATACATCATACTGTCATACTGTTCTGGCTGGATCTGTTGTTTCTGTTTTTGTGGGTGGGGTTCTATTGAGAGTTGAGGTCCTATACTTGGGACCTGAGTGACACCTAAGCTAGAGTGGTTCATGTTCTTTCCCATTCCATTTCGGTCTGGTGCGGGAATATGAAACACGGTTCAGATATGGGTTTCTTCTTGAGAACTCTGTGCTACAGATTTCCTGTAGTGCTAGGGCTATCTGGGAAGCCTACTAAGTCTGGATGACCTTTACTATGACCTTCAGAAACTGAGGTGAATTAGAGGAGGATCTTTTATGGTTATTGTAAACACTGTACCTCCGGGTTAGAAGTGTTTACACTTCTCATAACTGATCCAAGTCTGAGGATCCTTGTTTTAGAACCTCACCTGAGAGGGGGTTGGGCTGTTTACAGGTTTGCAGGTACCCTTGACCTCAACATACCCTGTTACTTTGTTTTGATTAAGAATACTCCATTTTGGAACAGTTCTTGTGATTTTTAACCCAGGACATGTGACTCTTTATTTGAGTCCCCCACCTTGGTTACTGGACTTATGAACCTCCATCTGGATTTCTTGAACATACATGGACCCATATCAAGGCAGTTAATCAGATCCAGCCTGATCACAAACCCTTGCATATCATTTGCATACATCATCATTGCATCATTTTAACATTTGTTTATTTGTTTTTTAGGGTATCCATCATACATTTTGGCTTGGTTTTGACCCCTTCATCAGCATAGACCTATCTTCAATAGTGTTTACTTCAGCTGTCGGCTACCTGCTTCAGTCACCTGCATCACCAGTTTCAGCCTGTCAGTGGCCCATCTTCAGTTTTGTTCTCAACACCTGTCTCAGCTCTTCTTCAGCAACATGGCACCCAAGAAGAGCAACATCTCCTATCATTTCTTTGAGCCTGAGCTAGCTAGCATCAGGAAGGTCCAGACCCTGATTACTCCAGACCATATACCACTATTCAGAGAACATTATGGAGGAATCCTTGATGTGGTTATGGATTTGGACCCTTCACAGAGGAGCTTGATTCATACTTGCTTGCAGTTCTATGATCCCCCTCTGAGGTGCTTCACCTTCCAGAATTTTCAGTTGGGACCCTTGTTGGAAGAGTACTCATCACTGATTGGTGTACCTATCAGGGGTGGAGTCTCTTTCAACCCTGAGATGGCTTTTCCTAGTAATGAAGAGGTGGCAAAGGCATTATATCTGGAACCAGTTCTGATTGGGCAGAACATGACAGCAAAGGCTGGGATCTCTGGACTACACTTGGATTTCTTGACCTCTCAGGCTATTTTGAAGGCTTCCTTGGGGGAGTGGAAGGCAGTCTGTGCATTATTAGCCCTTAGCATATATGGGGTTATATTATTTGCAGATGAGCCTAAGTTTATTAGCAAGAATGCAATCCATCTTTTCATCCTGAGGAACCCAGTGCCCACCTTACTGGGAGATCTCTACTACTCCGTCCACCAGAGGAATGAAAAGCAAAGGGGAAGATTAGTGAGATGCTATGCTCCTTTGTTCCATACTTGGCTGCTCAAACATTTGCCAAAGACTGATGCATTCTTGAACCCTCACCAGCAAAAGAATTGGGCTAGGAGGCTTGTTGCTCTAACCTCAGATGACATCAGGTGGTGCACTCAGAGCACTAAGGGCAGAGACATCATTACTAGTTGTGGGCAGTTCCCCAATGTACCCCTGATATGAGTAAAGGGTTGCATCAACTACAACCCTCTGCTATTCAAAAGACAAATGGGCTATGCATTGGTCCATCCTCCTAGAGCACAAGATCTAGCTGAGACTCTTTATTGTGAGATCAAGCCTAATCTGGCTATGGTCAGGCAAGCATCCTGGGCTTGGGATAATGTCCAGACTAAAGGGGTAACCATTCTTGGGAGATGCAACAATGTGGCCTCAGCTCAGTACTATGAGTGGTCTCATGCCAGGGCTCAAATTTCTGGGATGCCCTTTACCCTTGAAGATGTGCCTGGGCCATCCACAACACCACCTCCAGCAACTGTCAGCCTGGAAGAGTTTGAGAAATTGAGAGAGAGAAATGAGAATCTGACTCAGGCTCTACAGAAGACCATCTGGGAAAGGAGTGATGGTCGGCTGGACATTGAAAGGCTAGAAAAGCTTAAGGTGGAGCATCTAGCCAGGATTGAAAAGTCAGAGGACTACATCAAGAAGTCAAGGGCTGGAGAACAGATTTTGAAGAATGCCTGCAAAGAGGCCCAATTCCAGAGAGCTAGGACTGATCTTTACCTGAAGGAGAGCCAGGCTAGGTGGGTCAGGATCACTGAAGCTCGCACTCAGGAGGATAAGAGAACTCGGGACAAGATTGAGCAGTTGGAGGCTAATGCAAAGGAGCAGCAGGAAGCCCTATTAGCATCCCAGAGGGAGATCTCAGAATTGAAACTCAGAGTTGGTGTGAAGAGGTCAAAGGACCAGAGTCGACACAAGAAGCTAGCTGCAGCTATTGCCACCAGGAATCTTCTCATCAGAAATCTCACAGAGCATCCAGCTGACCCTGTGACTGAAGCACTGCTGAAGGAAGTCCAGGAGGATGAGTTTGGTCTTGGTGTCTGACTTTTGCTTGTTGTTGCTTTCGTTTCATGTACTTTTCTTTATGTTGTATTTTTGACCCCTCAGAGGGCATGTATTGTAAAAAGCAAACTATGTATGTTTTTCCATTTGTAATATATTCATTAGTTTGTTTTATCTGAGTTCTGTTTCTTTCAAGCAACATCACAAGCATCTTCCTCAAGGGTCTGGAAAGGTCAAAACCAAGTGCCAAGCCGGATACCTTGGAAACGAATAAGCATACTGCATTGCATACTAACCTTTGTTTGTTTTGTAGGTTTGTTTTGTTTTTGTTACTAACTCTGTTGTGATCTCAGGAACTATTGCTCGACGTCGGGTGTTTCCACTCAACCGTCCACACAGATATCCAACCCGCAACAACCTTCCGGGTATACAGATGGACCAAGTACAGCAGGACCTTACAGAGGTCAGGACTCAAATGGCCAATGAGAGACTAGAAATGAGGAATCAGATGACTCAGTTTATGGAGGTGATGAATAATATGGCTCAAAGCCAAGAGAGATTAAGAGCACTGGTAGAGAGGCAGAATCAGGAAGACCCCCATCTAGGGACTGCTAGGACAAGCAATAATGAGAGAGTTCAACCTCATGTTAACCCTCCAGTCTATGGACCCCACCTTCATCCAGAGATCAACATCCCTGTTAATGTGCAAGGGACTGCCACTGCAGGTAGAGTATTACAAGAAGACCCCCAGGAAGATCAATTTACAGTGATGGGAGCTGGGGAGGAAGCCTATGACAGACGGCTAGATGAGATTGCTGAGAAATTAAGATCCTTGGAGTCTCAAAACTCCTTGGGTTTTGATGTCATGGACATGGGCTTAGTGGACGGGGTCAGGATTCCCCACAAATTTAAACCTCCGTGCTTTGAGAAGTACAACGGAACCTCCTGTCCACGGACCCACTTGCAATCCTTTCTAGGGAGGCTGAAGGCATATACCATGGACGAAAAGCTATGGATGTTTTATTTTGAAGATAGCTTAACAGGAGCTTCAAGGGAATGGTACTCTCACCTGACTAGAGCAACCATCAGGTGCTAGAAGGACCTGGCTGAGGCCTTTATCAGACAATACCAGTACAACTTGGATATGGCTCCCAACAGGACCCTCCTGATGGGGATGTCTCAATCATCCAGGGAAAGCTTTCGGGAGTACGCTCAGAGGTGGAGACAGCTTGCTGCTGCTGTCCAGCCACCCATGTCAGAGAGGGAGATGGCTGATATGTTCATGAACACCCTCCAAGGGACATACATTGACAGGCTAGCTGCCTTTTCTTCCACTAGCTTTGCTGACGTGGTCATAGCCGGGGAAAGAATTGAGAGCCTATTAAAGATGGGCAAGATTTCTGACAACGGTGCAAGCTCGTCCAGCAACCCCAGAAAACCTTTTGTAGGTCCAAGAAGAACCGGCGAGACCAATGCTATTCAGGCCAACAGGGGCAGATCACAATATGTTCATAGATCAGTGGCAGCAGTCACCATTCCCTCTCCACTTCCTCAGCAACCGGTATATCATCCACAACAACAACCCCATTACCAGCAACAAACTCAGTATCCACCTCAGAGAAATTATAACAACAACAACACCAACAATAATCAGCAAAGACCATTTCAACAGAGACCTTCTCAGGCCAATAGGGTGATTGATCCGATCCCTATGCCCTATGCCACATTATTGCCACAACTCCTGAAACTCAACCTGGTTGAGCTAAGGACATTGGCCCCTCCAGATCCTGCCAGTCTACCCAGAAATTATGACGCCAGCGCCAGATGTGCTTTTCACTCAAATGCACCTGGCCACAGTACAGAGAAGTGCAGAGCTTGGCACATGAAAGTGCAGGATCTAGTGGATTCCAAAGCTCTAAACTTTGCACCACCACCAAATGTTAACAAGAACCCTATGCCACACCACGGAGGACCCAGAATCAATGCTATTGAAGAAGATAAGCCGTCTTACTTGATAACCAGTGTGGGTCAGATTCGGACACCCTTGGTAAAGATCAAAGCTCAACTCCTTGAATGTCAAATGTTCCCTGGATGTGAGCTAGGATGTGCTTATTGCAACATTTCAGTGAATGGGTGTGATAACTTGAGAGATGGCATAGATGGTCTCATCCAGAGTGGCCTGCTTCAAATCACAACATCAATACCTACCAATCCGGTAATCTCCTTAATAACAGTTCCCGAGTCTTCTACAACTGCAACAACCATTGTTCCAAACAACTCTTCAATCTCATCAACAAATGCTTCATCTGTTACTTCAACGGACCAGATATCAACAAACATTCCTTCTACAGCTTCAGCACCCCTTCATTCAGAACCTCCTACAACAGCAACACCCATCCAATCAACATTATCTCCTACAACATCAACAGCAAACAATGAGGATGTCTCAACGGTTACAATTTATTATGATCCTGCAAATGATTCTGCCTACAACTCACAAAATGCCACTCCTATCAGAGCACCAGTCACAATATACTATGATCCACATACTATCATGGTCCCTTCTGCAGCTGCCATCAGTCCAGTCACTATCACAGTGCCTGGGCCAGTTCCTTATGAAAGCAGTAATGCCATCCCTTGGCATTACGGCTCCGATCTATACTGCGAAGGACAAAAAATCACTCTCGAATCATCAACTTCTTCACCACAAATAGACAATGTGGGGGGAGGCGGAGGCTTCACTCGAAGCGGACGTCTTTTCGCCCCACAAATTCCAAGACCCATTGCTGAAGCAGAAGCTGCTGCCAAAGCAAAAGGGAAGAGCTTGGTGCAAGAAGATCAAGTTGCTAAAGAAGCTCTAAAAACCCCTTTTGATCAAGAGGTTGATGAATTCATGAGAATCATCAAGAAAAGTGATTACAAGATAGTGGACCAGCTTCACCAGACGCCTTCCAAGATCTCCATTCTATCATTGCTTATGTGCTCTGAGGCTCATCGGAACGCACTACTAAAAGTCTTGCACGCAGCTTATGTGCCAGAGGAGATTACCGTCAATCAGTTGGAAGCTGTAGTTGGAAATGTTAACGCTAGTCATGGACTAGGATTTACCAACACTGATTTGACTACGGAAGGTCGCAATCATAACAAGGCTTTGCACATTACCATGGAGTGTAAGGGTGCAGTTCTTTCCCATGTGCTGGTAGACACAGGGTCATCCCTCAATGTCTTGCCTAAAAAAGCCCTTGTGAAGCTGGAGTATGAAGGATTGGCATTACGCCCCAGTAACTTGGTAGTGAGAGCCTTTGACGGTTCTAAGAGATCAGTTCTGGGAGAAATTGAGTTGCCTATAACGATTGGCCCACAAACTTTCAAAACAACCTTCTACGTGATGGACATTCAGCCGGCCTACATCTGTTTGTTGGGTAGACCATGGATTCATGCCGCTGGCGCAGTTACGTCTACCCTTCACCAGAAGTTAAAATTCGAGTGGGAGGGCCAAGTCGTTACTATTTGTGGAGAGGAAGATATTTTTGTTAGCCATCTGGCTACATACAAATACATTGAGATGGATGGGGAGATCCACGAAACGATGAGTCAAGGGTTTGAGGCCCTGAATATTAATGAAACATCTGCTGTACTTGGGACTTCCATGACATCCTACCAGCAAGCCAGGAAGGTTGTTGAGGAGGGGAATGCTCAAGGCTGGGGAAAACTGTTGCCTGTGAAGAAGAAAGAGGATAGATTTGGGTTGGGTTACAAACCAACTCAACAAGATCAAGCAGAGGCTGATAAGAAGCCCAACTTTGTTAGTGGAGGGATGCTCACCCCTGATGCTGTCAACAACTTGGAAGATGAGTCGGAAGATGAGCGCAACCTGGAGAGCTGGATACGTCCAAGGATCCCGGGGAGCCGTATCTCAAACTGGTCTTCCCAGGAAATTATAAGGGTTACTCCTGTAGAGTAATTATTATTTCCTGTATATTTTAAGCATGCATCAAGTCTTGCATCTTGCCCAAGATGACAAGACTCATTTTGTAATCGGGCCATCTGTAATTTTTGTGCAACAAGATTAATCAATGAAATATCAGACATCTTTTGCAAATGGGTCTTTTTCTTTTCCGCTCACTGTTTTTCCATTTTTCTTTTTGTACAAAAAATAAATGGCAATGTTTTCAAAATGACAACTTTATTTCACTTTTCTAAACAAGATTAAAATCAATCACTAAAATGAACAAACTGAACCCTTGTAGAGAGTGCCTTCCAGACTGCACCGACAACATCACTGCTATGGCTTCGTATGACTTTGACAATCCAATCAATCAAGCCGATGAAGGGGTTGAAGAAGATTATGAGCTTCCTGAAGAGCTAGCCAAGTTGTTAAGGCAAGAGGAGAAGGTTATCACTCCTCATCGGGAGGAGATTGAAATGATTAATCTTGGTACGGAAGAAGATGTGAAAGAGGTTAAGATCGGGGCCTGCTTACAAGACTCAATAAAGAAACAACTGATTGACCTGCTTCAAGAATATGTGGATGTGTTTGCTTGGTCTTATCAGGATATGCCAGGGTTGGACACCGATATTGTTATGCACAAGCTGCCTTTGAGAGAAGATTGCCCGCCGGTTAAACAGAAACTGCGCCGTACTCGCCCAGACATGGCAATGAAGATCAAAGAAGAGGTACAAAAGCAGTGGGACGCCGGGTTCCTTGCTGTAACTAGCTATCCGCCGTGGGTTGCTAACATAGTACCTGTGCCTAAGAAGGACGACAAAGTAAGAATGTGTGTTGACTACCGGGATCTGAACAGAGATAGCCCAAAAGATGACTTCCCATTACCTCACATTGATGTATTGGTTGATAATACAGCTCAGTTCTCGGTATTCTCCTTCATGGACGGATTTTCAGGGTACAATCAGATCAAGATGTCACCTGAAGACATGGAGAAGACAACCTTCATCACCCCCTGGGGCACGTTCTGTTACAAGGTGATGCCATTTGGATTGAAGAATGCTGGTGCAACATATCAACGGGCTATGGTAACATTATTCCACGATATGATCCATAAAGAAATCGAGTGTTATGTGGATGACATGATTGCCAAGTCCCTCACGGAAGAAGACCACCTGGTAAATCTGCTGAAACTATTCAAGCGTCTGAGGAAGTACCAACTGAAGCTGAACCCCAACAAGTGCACATTCGGGGTGCGATCTGGTAAGCTGCTGGGTTTTATTGTAAGCGAGAAAGGGATTGAGGTTGACCCTGATAAAGTCAAAGCCATCCAAGAAATGCCTGCACCGAAGTCTGAAAAAGAAGTTCGAGGGTTTCTAGGTAGATTGAACTACATCTCAAGGTTCATATCTCACCTTACAGCAACCTGTGAGCCTTTATTCAAGCTGTTAAGAAAAGAACAGACGGTCAGGTGGAACGAAGACTGCCAGAGGGCTTTTGACAAGATTAAGGAATACTTACAAGAGCCTCCAATCCTTATGCCTCCAGTTGAAGGAAGACCTCTGATAATGTACTTGACAATATTAGAAGAGTCAATGGGGTGTGTGTTGGGCCAGCATGACGAGTCTGGTCGAAAAGAGTATGCAATATACTACCTGAGCAAAAAGTTTACCGACTGTGAACAACGTTATTCACTGCTCGAGAAAACTTGCTGTGCTTTAGCGTGGGCTGCTCGCCGACTGAGACAGTATATGTTGACCCACACTACTTTATTGATATCCAAAATGGACCCAGTCAAGTACATTTTCGAGAAGCCAGCTCTTACCGGACGGGTTGCAAGATGGCAAATGATTCTCACGGAATATGACATTCAGTACACATCTCAGAAAGCCATCAAGGGCAGTGTATTGTCTGAATATCTTGCTGAGCAACCCATTGATGACTACCAGCCTATGAGATTTGACTTCCCCGATGAAGACATCATGTTCATAAAAGCAAAAGATCATGAAGAGCCTGTTCACACTGAAGGGCCTGACCCAGAAGAAGAATGGACTATGATGTTTGATGGGGCCGTTAATATGAATGGTCGTGGTGTTGGTGCAGTACTTATTACGCCTAAGGGAGTTCACATGCCTTTCTCGGCAAAACTCACCTTCAACTGCACTAACAACAAAGCTGAATACGAAGCTTGCATTATGGGTCTTGAGGAAGCCATTGACCTCAGGATCAAGACATTGACTGTATTCGGAGATTCAGCTCTGGTAGTTAATCAAACCAACGGCAAATGGTACACCCACCAGGATCATCTGATACCTTACAGGGATTATACAAGGAGGTTATTGACTTTTTTCACAACGGTCAAGCTTGAGTATATCCCTCGAGATGAGAATCAGTTTGCAGATGCTCTGGCTACCATTTCATCTATGATCAAAGTTCAAGCTGCCAACTTTGTACCGCAGATTTCAGTGTCCAGACTTGACAGACCAGCATATGTGTTCGCAGCAGATGTTGTCAAAGATGATAAGCCTTGGTTCCATGATATTAAGTGCTTCTTGGAGGATCAAACATACCCACCTGGGGCATCTTCCAATGATAAGAAGACTTTGAGAAGGCTTGTTGGTAGTTTCTTTCTGAATACTAATGGATCCCTGTACAAGAGAAACTTTGATATGGTACTCCTCAGATGCGTTGATAGAACAGAAGCAGACTTGTTGATGCATGAAGTGCATGAAGGATCCTTTGGTACCCATGCTGGAGGGCATGCCATGGCCAAGAAATTGCTAAGGTCAGGTTATTACTGGATCACAATGGATGCAGACTGTTGTGCCTACGCCAGAAAATGCCATAAATGCCGGATTTATGCAGATAAGGTGCATGTACTTCCCAACCCTTTGAACGTGATGTCTTCACCTTGGCCCTTTGCTATGTGGGGCATTGACATGATTGGCAAGATTGAACCGACTGCTTCTAATGGCCACAGATTCATCCTGGTTGCCATTGATTATTTCACCAAGTGGGTCGAAGCAGCTTCCTATGCAAATGTTACAAGGCAAGTGGTAGCCAGATTTCTGAAGAGAGATATCATCTGTCGGTATGGATTGCCCGAGCGAATCATTACTGATAATGGTTCCAACTTAAACAACAAAATGATGGCTGAGCTGTGCCGGGACTTCAAGATCCAACACCATAATTCTTCTCCTTACAGGCCAAAGATGAATGGCGCTGTTGAGGCAGCTAATAAGAATATCAAGAAGATTGTGTAGAAGATGGTAGTTACGTACAAAGACTGGCATGAGATGCTACCATTTGCCTTACATGGGTACCGCACGTCAATCAGAACATCCACTGGGGCAACACCGTATCAGCTTGTGTATGGTATGGAAGCAGTCCTACCTGTTGAAGTTGAATTACCCTCCCTACGGGTATTGATGGGTGTTAAGCTGAACGAAGCAGAATGGGTCCGATCCCGATACGAACAACTGAGTCTGATTGAAGAGAAAAGATTGGCTGCAATCTGTCATGGGCAGCTATATCAGAAAAGAATGAAGAAAGCCTTCGATCAGAAAGTCAGGCTCCGGGAGTACCAAGTAGGAGATCTTGTGCTAAAGAGAATCCTCCCTCCTCATACAGACCACAGGGGCAAATGGACTCCGAACTATGAAGGACCATTTGTGGTAAAGAAAGTCTTCTCCGGTGGAGCACTGATGCTCAACACCATGGATGGTGAAGACTTCCCGTCTCCTGTGAATTCAGATGCAGTTAAAAAATACTTCGCATAAAAATGACCCGCTGGACATAAAAACAGAATGTAAGTCCAGGCAAAAACAGGGCATCCCGGCAAGTCAAAAACAGAATAAAAGACTTGGGCAAAAATAAGGGAAATAAATATAAAAAAAATTGTTGTACACCCGCTAAGTTGAAAAGCCGCATTGGACAGCTCAGGCAAAAATGGGTATCCCGATGGATTGAAAACCCGAAAGGGCGATCCATGCAAAATAAGGGAATAAGCGAACAACTGCATTCTGAATTCGTCTGTATCACTTACAACTTGGTAGGCTTCGAAAGGATCAAGCCTCTTTCAGAATCAGCCTTCTTCAGAAAGCAAGACGAGAAGAACGTCAAAAGTTATACGAGTCATAGCAAAAGGGGAAGCTCCTTGAAGCGTCGTCAACATTGCCAACATTTTGTTTCTCAATTTGTAACAATCTCCTCATTTTAGGGGATCTGTTTCTCTGACTGTATCTTGCCAATTCAGGGCACACGAATTAATAAAAACAGATTTTCAATCAAGTTTCACCTCGTACACTTCATTTTATTTGCAAAGAATGTCTGATATCTTTAAAATACTGATTGCATGAATACAGATGCTTATCCTCAAAAAATAAAAACTACGTGCTTGCAGGAAATATACTTACTCTCGGGAGTGTCTCACTCCTATGACGGAATCCGGTAAGGGATGCCTCGGGATTACTTGTGCGTTTCTCTGTCTTTGCAGGATTGCAGGTATTCAAAAGCGCAACATGGGGCATGAAAGCTTCATCCCAGCAAGCTGGTAAATCAACACTCACTCAGTCTTGGCACTCAAAGTGTTTTCTCCCCAGCTGAGTTGCCACTTATTGCTTCCCCCAGCCGAGTTTCCAATCATTCTTCCTCAGTCAAGTACAAAAGCCAGGGAACCACTTCCCCACAAAGTTTCGGCCTCTGTTCAGAAGAGCAACGCATGAAGGAATCACAACAGAGCGACGAAAGCTTCTACAAACCCCAGCTGGGTCCCTCATTAACAAGAATAGGTCTATCATTGACCCATTTCCCCAAGCAGAATCATCTCATCAGATCTACCAATGATCTCATCCCCAGCTGGGATGACCACTTCAAACAGATCGACCAGAGATCTTCACAACAATGGGATCCGAATCCCGGATCGGTATCTTTTGCATAATCATAGCATTCGCATCATATTCACCCCACAAAGTGTAGCATTTCGTTTAATATGGAGCATTACGACAAAAATCAAACATGTAGCATAATCATAAGTCATGGTCTGAATCAAACACTTGTGAATGTTAGCAACCCATCAACAGTATACGGAATGTTCCCCAGATTCCCCAACAGAGAGTTAAGGCATTTCCACTAACAAATACAGATACTTCCTGGCACCCGTTCGTGTCATGATTCCCCAATAAAGTCGCCCGAGCTTTTCTTTACAAACAAACACTTGTATATTACAGACACTTCTCGACACCCGTCCGTGTCATATCCCCAGCAGAAAGCCAAAACGTCCCCTTTGCACTCACAAATACTTATATGTACAATTCCTTGACATCCGTCCATGTCATTTTCCCCAGCACAGTAACCTGAAACACTTTGTATACCAGATACTTGTTTATACTATACTCTTCTCCTTTTGACACTCGTCCGTGTCACTCTCCCCAGCAGGTGGAACACTTAAATATACACCAATCATACTTATACAGATACTCGTCCGTATCTTGTATACACCATTTATATCCCCGCAGATTCAACACTCGTCCGTGTTCTTTGTTAACCAGTTGGTACTCGTCCGTATCATCATCTCAGAACATGTGTCAAGCGTTTGTTTCTACCCGATACTCGTCCGTATCGCAGTCTTAAGGATGCACGTCCGCATCTTTAATCCATACACCGTGTCAAACACTTTTGTCTTCTTGAATATAGACACTTGTCTGTGTCTACTATTCCCCAGAGGAGTCCCCTCAGATTCAACACTCGTCCGTGTTCCTTGTTAACCAGTTGATACTCGTCCGTATCATCATCTCTGAACACGTGTCGGTATTTGTTTCTACCTGATACTCATCCGTATCATAGTCTTAAGGATGCTCGTTCGCATCTTTAATCTATACACATCTAAACACTTATACCTTTTATTTCTTGGATATAAACACTCGTCCGTGTTTACTATTCCCCAGTAGATCGCCCGCAAAGCAAATTTCTTTTTTATCTGGCGTTCGTCCTACTCATGATAAACCTTGAGAGCAGCCGTCCCCTGCTAGGTGGTCGTCCTCCACCTTTTGATGGTCGTCCTCCATAATGCTCATCCGATGGCCGTCCCCATCGTTGACCTTTTTATCCGACATTCGTCCTATGTCGTGATATATTTAGCAGCCGTCCCCTGCTAGGTGATCGTCCTTCACCTTTTTGATGATCGTCCTTCATCATTTTATCCAATGGCCGTCCCCATTGTTGATCTGACATTCGTCCTATGTCATGATAAACCTTGAGAGCAGCCGTCCCCTGCTAGGTGATCGTCCTTCACCTCTTGATGGTCTTCCTCCATCATGCTCATCCGATGGCCGTCCCCATCGTTGACCTTTTATCCGGCATTCGTCCTATGTCGTGATATTTTCGGCAGCCGTACCCTGCCAGGTGGTCGTCCTCCACCTTAGATGACCGTCCCTCATCTTATCCCCAACAGAGCAGCCGTCCCCTGCTAGGTGATTGTCCTTCATCTTTGATGACCGTACCTCATCATCTGTTTATTTCATTTATTCTTTAACCCGATGGCCGTCCCCGTCGTGGTCCCTTTTCTTTTTAGCTCGATGGCCGTCCCCGTCGTTGGTTACTTTACTTTATGAACTTGATGGCCGTCCCCATCATTTTTCATTACTCCCCAGAGAATCTTACAACTTTACTTGATGGCCGTCCCCATCATAATCTTCTACATCCCCAGCATGATGTCCGTCCCCGTCATTGCTTTACTTCACACACTCTCCCCAGCATGTCGGCCGTCCCCGTCATTGCTCTTTCCCAGCAGTCGTCCTCTGCCCGACGGTCGTCCTCCGTCGCCCATACTTTATAATATACTTTATTTTCCTTTACAATCTATATCCCTTTTCTTCTTCATCCTGTGAGTGCAAATTTTGGACTGTCTTTGGTATTCAACCACAAGTTATCTTGTTTTCCTGATAAGCCGTCGCTTACATCCTGCACAGCTAACTCATGTTTGAATAGGGGTAGCTGTAAACACCCCAAATTTTCCCTCACCCATTCACACCATGGCTTGAGATCTCTTCATATGCATAAACTCAATCATAGCATCTCAATTTACATTTTTGATTCACTGCATAGATTCAAAGTCATCTGCATCTAGGGTTTGTGATCTGAGCAATCCAAGAGCTTCTTGAGCCACTCCAAAGGCCATCAATCACTTCAAAGGGGTCCATGTATGTTCAAGCATCATATTATATCCTCTCAAAGTCAATAATGTCAAAAAATCACAAGAACTGAGAATGGTATGGAAGCAGAGCCAGGCTTGACTGCACAGATGACCTAAAATTAGGGTTTTGGTTTCAGAGGCCATGACTCCAAGTTTTTTGGTCATTCTTGTTTCTATTGGTCTCTATATGTTATAGGGAGTATGCATATCAATTTTCATGAAGAAATTCCTTGGGGAAGTCATCTGATCAAGAGTTGACTTTTCAAGCAAGTCAGTACAAAATCAGGGCATCTGAGGCCCCCAATGACCCAACCAAAGGGTGTTCTTCATCATTTTGATTGTATATGATCTTTATTTGATCATATAAGAGGTTGGAAGTTCACAAAATTGAAGAATTTCAAGTCTTTTGCAAAGTTGACTTTTTGGGAAAGTTTGACTTTTAATGAAATTGCCATTTTAGGCAACTTTTTCAACCTTTACTTTTTGATTCAAAAATGCTTCAAATGGAAAAACTTTGGTCATGAAAGTTGTAGAATGGATCATTCCCTTTTCAAAAAGTACAAGAACATGACCTAATTCATTTTGGATCAAAAGTTATGGCTTGTCAAAGTTGGCTAAAATCACAAAATTTCAAAGTTTCCACCAAAGAGGCAAAGTTGCAAATTCACTTCTCAAGGCAAATTAAGGCATCAAATGGACTTCTAAACTTCACAACATGATCATACAAGTCCTAAAAGTCAGATTGCACCAAGAAATTTCTCATTTTTGTGGCTTATGGAGCAAGACATCTCATAAGAATCAAAAGCAAGGCAAGTTGCAAAACTCATCATAAGTCACAACCCACTTGCTTGCTGGCTTGCTGATCCATCCTAGGGTTCTCCCCACATCATGTTGCGCAGGACACACCTTTTGTCCTTGGCTAGAAAGTAGCCCATACCTCTCTTACACAACTTTGACATTTTGGCAACTTGAGCCATACCAATCAATAAAGCATACATCACTTCTTCTGACCAATCACTATAGTTTATGCAAACCAAAAGCAAGCCAAAGCAACTACAACACAAGCCTGAAGCCCTCTCTAACACAGCATTCTCATTTTCACACCAACTTGCAAGAGCATTCGAAACACACATCACAAGCCTCAAACACAAAAACAAACTTCACCAAACATCTCAGCATATCTCACTGATCATTTCCCTGCCCTCATTCATCCCTGAAACATCCTCAAACTGAAACACGATTTCCTCACTTCACTGAACAGAACTTGCTCAATCTCACAAACCAACCATTTTAAGCTCCAACCAAGCATTGCAAGCTTCTCAGGAGGTTCATTAGAGGCGTTTTGGATCAAAGGGCCAGCCAGAAAGCTCCAAAGATCAAAGCTTCAGTTCAGGTGAGCTCAAGAACATTTTTTCCAGAAACATGTTTTTAAGTTCCTAAATGATTCTCTATGCTTCACTGATCATGCTGATATGTTTTGTTTCGAAAATGATTGAGTATTGAGTATGTATGTTGCTTCTGAAACTTTTCTGACCTAAATGCATTTTGCTTCGATTCAGCTTTGTTGTGAAAAATAAATGTGTTTTGGCTGTTGATTCTTGCTCTATGATGTTTGGGGATGGATTCTGGGCAGAGAGATTAGGCTTTAGTGAGCTAGGGAGGAAGATAGCAATTTTCAGGGAGGATTCTGGCCGGAGAAGATGACCGGAAGTCTTCTCCGGCCACCTGAAAGTGATTAGGTGTTAATTAGGGTTAGGGCACCAGGTTTGAATATTGGCCATCAGATGTTGTTTCCCGCGCGCGTATAGAGGGCCTGGATCATTTCATTAACTCTTAATTATGGATTAATAATTAATTAATTAAAATTAGGCTGGTTTGAACTTGGGCCGTCCAGATGCGCGCCCAGTCAAACATTTTAAACCCAGATTGCATCTGAGCCTTCCATCCTGCATACTTTCATTTTTATTCAATTTTATTTCATTTAATTTCATTTGTTTTCTTCATTTTATAAAAAATAGCAAAACAATTTTTAAAATTCTGAAAATTTTTGTATAAACTTTTATTAATTTTCAGAAACCAAAAACATTTTTATTTTTATTTTTTGCATTAAAAAATATTTTTAAATCATTTAAAAGTTTATTTCTAATTAATTAATGAGAATTAATTAATTAAAAATACTTTTAGGTATTTAAAAATCACCAAAAAATTCATGAAACCTTTAAAATCATTTAGAAACATTGTCTAACCCTCAAACCAAATTTCTTTTTTGATCTTGATGCATTTTGACAATTTTCCATGGAGTTAATTCATTTTTAAAGCATTATTTTGATCCAAACTTCAAAAAATCATTTTTGCCTAACCATTGAGAGTTGGACTTTGATTCTTTTTGCATTGTGTTTTGCATATCATGTAGTTTGTAGGATTAAATTGGCATGATTTGATCTTTCATTTTCAATTTGTTTGACATTTTTCTTGTTAAGGTACCCTAAAACCCTAGAAATCTTAGGAAATTCATAACCCTAATTAGGTTAAGAGTTAGAACCCCTCCTTTGGGCAGTGAGTTTGTGTAGGGTTAGGGTTCCTTTGAATGCATTTTCAATTTTTTATCTTGATGTTTGCTTCTGATTTTGATTTTTGTTTGTTGTATTGATCATAAACCCTAGTTTGGGCTTCTTTTTGCATCCATCTTGCATTTGCTTGCATACCATGACTTGCCATAGCATTTTGTGCATCCATTTGATTCATTAGACATCTTAAGACATATTAGAAGCATGTTTGATCATTGCATCTTTCATTTGCCACTGTGTATGTCATTTGCATTCCATAACTTTTCATGTATGTTTAGGGTTCTAAACTTGCTTCTCTTGCATCCATTTGTTCATATGATCATCCTCATGCTTTGTTACATGTTTGCAGCATCTCATAGCATCATTATCATCTCATATATGCTTCTGGTTTTGGTTTGCATCATGCCATTCCATCTCATTTTGCATTGCATTGCATCTCTAACTTTTCAGGTGGTAAGTTACTTTGAGAAGTGAATTTGCCTTCACTTCTCACAACTTCTTTTCATCTCTCCTATGCATCCTTGCTGCATTTTGTTATGTGTTTGAGATTGAGCTTGCTCTTTCTTCTTCTTCTTACTTTCTTTCTCCAAGTGACTTGTCTTCTTAAATGAAGCAAGTTACTTTGCTTCTCCTTGCTCCTTTCATCTGTTTCCTGGTGGTTCCTCTGAAGATTTCCTTCTTAAACCTCACAAACCTTAGGAACAACCAAACATGACAATGATTAGGGTTTTGTTTAGTCTCCCCACTTAGTTTTACCTTTGTGTCTCATTGTGTCTTCTCTTCTCACCTCATAATCAGGGACTAAACCCTAAAGGTTTAAAGGCTTTGTGATTAAGCTTATGCCTGCATCCTTCTATTAGGATGGAGTGTATAACTTTAATCCTAAGTGTTAAACCCTTAATGTGTTTAAACCCTTTAATCAATCCATCTAATAATCATCAAGACATCAAACTTGTAACTTGGGCCTTGCATTAGGGTTCTAATTCTTCCTTAATTGGTTAAGAAGGACTAACCCTAGTGTTAATGGACAAGTCCCCCTCAAGTTGTCTTACAAACCATATAAATCACTTCTTCATCTTATCATTAACTAAAATCCACCTTAATAAAGGCTTTGTTTTGTCATGAAGTTAATCCCTAATCATGGATTAAGTTGAGGAGTTTTCCTCAGCTTAAATGTTCTCATCTATTATCCTTCTATTGGGATGGTGTAATGAGTCCATTAAATCCTTGATTATGGCTTAACCTCATTACTCAACACTAAACAAAAACACAAAAACATCTAAATAATCACAAGTAGGTTAATGATCTTAATCCTACATCAAAGGTGATTAAGTGTGAGAAGCTGACTTCACACTTAAGGTATTCTCATTACCCCTAATCAGAGGGAAGATGTAATGAGTTTACTAACCCATTGGTTAGGCTTAAGCTCATTAACTTATGACAAACTTTCAAAAACAATAAAAGACTGAAAACTCAAAAACAAACAATAATCGTCTCCTCCAGGATTCTTTTCTCATCTCATTCACTCATAATCGAGAACTCGCTTCTTCCGTCTAATGCAAGACAGTTTGCACCTGAGCCAGACAGGTCATACACTTGAGCATAGACAAGTAAGCAGTTCACAAGTCAATTTACCTTTCAGTCTCTTTAGGTCGAACTACGGTGTTCTGACTTCCTCATTGCACGAGAGGATACGTAGGCATAACTTAACAGTTATCGAACAAAAGTCTCTGTATATCCCCCCTCCTTCCAGCATCATTCTTTAGCCTCATTATCATGAGCATTTCATCTCTGTTCTTACACTGACACCTCACTTATACACTTTACACTTCTTTTACACAGTCACCTGTACATCTTTTTCCAGCTCTGTTATACACAAATTGCACTGACACTACCCCTTTAAAACACAAATCTTTTAAGCGTGGATCCCGTCGAGTACGGCGGACAATCTGGGTGCTAATACCTTCCCAGGTTGTAACCAACCCCCTTTCTCAGTCTCTCTGGTTCGCGACCGTCTTATCCATATCTTTCTAGGTCTATGCAGCATTACCTTTCCTCCGGGATAAAAATGCCTAGCTGGCGACTCTTTTCATTCCCTGTGAGTTCACTCCTGTGTGTTCTCATTTCATCCTTTCGCCGATCGTTTGCGTCTGTACCTTTATCTGGGCCATTCCCATTTATCGGGAGCGATAGGGTGGTTTCGATTTTGAGGGAGAGGTTTGCGGTGTGACGACGGCGGGGCTTCTGCATTTAGGGCAGCGGGTTTGCAGTGGAAGAGTTTTGTTGTCTGTGATGTGGTATGATTTGTGTACGATGGTGCTTGGAGTGGGAAATGGCGGATGTTTGGTTTTGGTGCAGCGTTGATGAGATGATGAAGAAGGTTCACCAAGGTTGAAGGTGTTGGGTAGTTTCGGTGGGTAGCTGGATGAGAGTTTTATTGTGTTTGGTTTGGATTTTTTGTTGAAGAAGGTGGTTCGCGTTATTTTTATCCTGAAGATGTCAAGAGGGATCCTATTATATTCAAGTGGCTTTTTTCCCTTTTTCTCTTTTTTTTTTGTGCGTTTGCTGCCTCTGGTTTTAAATTGAAAATGTTGTGGTGTTTTGAATGCAGACCTTGAACATGTGATGTCGTTGTTGCTTGTGGTTCCCTGGTTGCCTCTCAGTCCTCTTTTTTTTATGCAGGTTTTTTAATCACAAATTGGTGTATGGTTTTGGTCAAAAGTTTATGCTGAAACTGTAAAGATTGCAGTGGTACATAAAGGGTCTTGTTTGTATTAGCAAAAGACAACTGGATAAATTAAACTGAATAAATTAAATTAAAAAAACTAAAATCTGATTAATTAAAAATAATAATAAACTAACTAAAATAAACTAAATCTAAAAAATAAACCAATTCTTAATAAAGTTAAATAAACTTAATTAAATAAATAAAAAAAATCATAATCAAAATAAAATAACTTCCAAAAATTAAAAAGCTAATTAAACTAATTAACTAAATTGAAATTATCTTGAATTAACGTTAAAATGAAACTAACTCTAAATCTAATACAAACTAAAAATTAAATTAAATTGAGAATTAGATTAAAATAAAAATTGCAAAAATACAAAATAAAATAAAATAAAAATAAAAAATAGATTCTCCATAAAATATAAAAAATAAATAAATTACAAAAATAAGAGAAAATATTCTAAATAAAATTCTAAGATTGAATCAAAATTCTAAAATCCTTATTAAAGTGAAACAAATTCTACAATAAATAAAGGATGACATTTTAAAATGGTAAAATGTATAATTAATGAAATGGACTAGAATGTAAAATGACCGACTATCGATACCGCGATAAAGTGCGTCAAATGAATGAAAATTTACTGGAAAAAATCCGGTCAAAATTTAGGGTGTGACAGAAAGAATTAGAACAACAATTATATATAAAATAAAAATAAAGAATATAAGGAAAATTAAAGTCAAAAACGCCGGAGGCAGGATTTGAACCCTTGCCCTCAGGATAACCAAGCCAAACCCTTGCGACTTGAGCCAACGCGCGCTGGTGAACAATACCTGGGCAAAAAACATAATATATTAAGTTTGTGAACAAATAAAAGAAAATAATAAAAGGTGGGGGGACATGGGATCGAACCCAGGTCCTAATGCACAATATGCGCGCTTGCTGGCCACTAGGCCATTCATCCTTTTGTGAAGTAAAATAGTAATAAAAAAATAAAAAAGAAAACTCATATTTGAATTTTTCAGTTTGGCGCTATCAACTTCGTCTTCAACCCTTGGATCTCGTAGGTTTTCTTGCGAAATTTCCAACAAATATTCTTGCGAAATTACCTGCGAATTTATTTTCGTATGAATTCCTAGGTTCTTTCAATGACCATGAAACCTGCAATAATTTTCAAAATTGAACACAAAAATATGATCCCCATATCATTTATAGTTAGATTATGCCATTATAATTCATTTATATTGGTTAAATCGTGAAACCCCGATTTGAACCTTGAAACCCTAACAATGGCGTTTCATACATCAGGCTATGAATCTTCGATTAAACTGTCCAGAAAGTATCTTTAGAACATAACAAACACAAACCAAACAACAAAATCAATTTATAATGGTTAGATGCGTGAGATCAAAAAATTTCAAAGCACATGTAAAAGAGATTCGGTCATGGCGTATGAAGATGTTTTGAACGATGCAAATGATGTGGATGCGTTCAATGAACATCCAGGAAGCTATTGCAAGCTCTCAAAACTTTTGAAACTACCTGAATTTGTAAAACCGATTTGGATTTTTTTGTGAAAATTTTGAATTGGAATAAGGTGTTTTGGTCTCTGAAATTTGTCCCCTTGTTGTTGTTTATGTTTGTATATATATGGTGAATAAAATTAGGTCAAACTTGGGCCATTAGATCATGGATATTGGTTACTTGGAGTTGAAGAAACAATCATTTATAAATGTCAAAAAAATCAAATATCCTATTGCTATTTTTTCTTTGCACGAATTTGGATAACATCCAATCACTTTAAATGTTATGTAAAAGCTTCTAGAACAAAGATTTGATCCATTATTTGACTTTTCATATTTTATTTATATTAAAATTGAATTTTAATAAATTTAATCCAAAATAATATAAAATAAATTATAAAAATAAGGATAAATGGTCATTGAGTCGTGCATGACTTTATCTTTGAGTTTGGGTTGCAATTTCATGGGCCCATTTGGAAAAGAATGAAGTTATGGCCTTTTTTGCTTCATACACCCCTTAAATATCAACCAACTTTGACAAAACATAACTTACTCAATTTTAATGATATGAAGGTGATATTGGACTTTTTAGAAAGCTTATAGTGTCCTCTAACCAACCTTTTTGATCCCATGTCCATATCTTTTACCATTTTCAAATTATGAGCTTTGGAAAAAGTTGACTTTTTGTTGACTTTCAAAAGGACCTATAATGTTTTAGCTCATACTTTCCAAATAAAGCATTTTTAGGCTTGGCTTGTGATACACAAAGTTGTATAGAATTGGATTTCCTTCAAAATGAGCTTTGTATGGGACATTTTTGATGAAGTATGTAAAAGTTATGATTGGTCAAAGTTCAGTTGACTTTTACTATGGAAACCCTAATTTAGAAACTTCTTGATTCTTGATGATTTGATATTTTCTTGATGAATCATGATCAACCCTTGATAAAATAATGAATTTAACCTCATAATATTGATGTTGACAAAAAATCTTTAATTTTGAATTTAAGTTGACCACAGTTGACCTCAATTGACTTTTTTGTCAAGTTAACTGATTTTTGGATATCTGAACCTCTGACTAGTCAAACTTATTGGAAAAGCTCTGAAACTTGACATGAGGATTATTTAAGGTATGTGGGATGTTATTAAGCTCACTTGAGGCCTTGGAAATCCATTTAGCTTGGAGAAATTCAAAACCCTAGTTTTAGATCCATTGTTCAGGAGGAGGCTTTGTCTGATGAAACCTTCAATCTTTTTGACCAATTGTGAACCTTGTGAACCTTGTGTCTATTGAGATAACTCTTGAGACACATTTATTTGATTGTGAGAGGGAAAATTTTGGGGTACAACAATTATTGGGGATGATTCATTATCAGATGAATGTATGTGAATCATCCGAACTCCATTGTGGAGTGTGTTGGAGATAAATCATTGCTGGAAGGGCATATGTGATTTATCTAGATTCTTTTATGCATCGAGTTTAATTGAATGAACCATGGTGATTTGGTACCACATGCATTATGCCATTGTTGAGTCACTTTGCATTATTGATGTTGTTGAATCATAAATTATGTTGATAATTGTTGTTGTATATATGTATTATTTATGTTGAGTGTGTGAGATACTACTCTTTAACATGTATATTGTCACACCCCAAATTTTACCCCTAACTTTCATTCACGCATTTTTATCATCATTAACGTACCTTTGTGGATACTATTTATTTTGGATTTGCAACAAATTTTTTTAAGTGGTCTCATGAATCGTGTGACTCGAGTTTCCTCTTTTGAGGCGTTGTTAGTCTAATCGCCAAATTTCCACTTCAAGCTTTCAATTCAAATTCTCAAGTTTATTTCCAATTTTTATTTCCATTTTTCAATTTTAAGTTTATATTCCAAATTCATTTCAAGCCACCAATCACAAACTCTTTGTCATTTTCAATTTCAAATGTTCCATTTCAGGTCTCAAGTTTCAATTCTCATTTTAATTCCAAATTCGGTTCCTAAGTTTTCAATCCCATTTTAAAGTCCTATGTCAATTTTCCGAGTTCAAATTTAATTCCAAGTTCATAGTCCAAATTTGTTTCCAAAGTTCAATTCAAATTCCAAATTTCATTTAAAAAATTCAATTCCAAGTTTCAAATTTCAACCCCGTTTTCCATTTCTAATTCCAAGTTTTATTTTTAGTTCTAAGTCATTTTCAATCCAAGAGGGAAAGAACTCTTACAGTTGACTTAATGTCATAGGAAGTTTAGCCATCCCTAGTTCCTTTTCAACCTTAACCATTAGGACTTTTTATTTTATAACTTTTTGTGACTTCGCTAAAGTCACGTGAGTGTTTGCCATAACACTTATATTCCCCCGCGAACCTTGAGCGTAACCAAGTGTTTGTTAATCCTTAGGAGAACTACAAGTGCTCTGATTATATACCCGATATGTTGGCATCGATGCGATGTTGTGCGAGCACCATTAGAAATAAAAACCTTAGGTTCCCTTAGTTTTAGTAAGCAATAAATAACAATAACACAAATATTAATAAGAGGTTCCCGTAGGATACTGTAGATGCTTAGGATGCTAACACCTCCCCTAGGTATAACTAACCCCCGAACCTAGATTCTCCTCAATTAGGGTTTTTACGATCTTTTTCCCTTTTCCCCTTGGATTAAATTAAAGTCGACGGTGAACATTAAAATAATTGTAATTCAAGTTAACTCAATAGTTTGGTATCTGATTCTCACCGCGACATATATTATACACAATTAATTATTGAATATAGTTCTCACTCCATTGTTGTTTGTTGTGTCTGTGCTTCGTTGGAAGTACATATGATTAAGGTACTTGAGTATGCTTGGAGTACAAGTTGCTTGATCGAGTCTTAGTAGTCGCTCTAATATGTAACACGGGACTCGGGGAATTTTGATGTTTACTTATTCTCATTATTTGTTACGTATCATATTTTTGTTAAAACTTTATAAATCAAGAGATGTTGATGAATATTGTTGGTGTTGGCAGTTTCCATGAGTTGAATAAAATGAGAATTTTCCATTGTGAATAATTATTTAATAATAAAGGTATTTTGTTGTTGACTTTATTTTGAGGTGTGACATTCCACTGTTTGTGTTAAAAACTCTGAATTTTGTATTATTTTAAATTATTTTCTAAAATGGGAAAGTGGGGTGTTACAGCACACGACATTGATAAAATGCAGGTAGATGAACTCATAAGCTCTCTTAAAAATTATGAACTGGTCAAGAATGAAAGAGTTGATAAGAAAGAGAAAAATGACAAGAAGAAGAGTGTTGCATTTGTCTCATATCAAGATGAAAGTGAAGTTAAAACAAATGAAGAGTTAACTAAAATTGTTGGTATGCTGGGAAACAGTACAATGATCTACTGCAAAAAGTGGATGAAAAATCAAGAGCATATGTCAAGTCTCAGACATATGACAACATAAGAAGAAATTTTGAGAGAAGGCCTCAATATAGAGAACATTAGTTCCAAGGAAGGGTGCCTCAATACAAAGAACGTGAGTTCCAAGGAAGAGAGCCTCAATACAGAGAACGAGAGTTCCAAGGAAGATAGTTAAGATGTTTTGAGTGTAACGAGGTTGAACACACTAAGCCTGAGTGTCTCACCTATCTAAAAAGATAGAAAAAAAGGGTTGGACTGCTACTTGGTCAAAAGAAGACTCATCTATTGAAGGGGGGTGTAGTGCTACAGTTGTAACACCCATCTACCCCACAAACAATTTATATCAAAATACTTCATTATATCATAGTAACATCAAATAGAAAGGTGTCACATATATCGAATTATCAAAGCACTCATTATCATGTCGCGTAACACGGGTAACACATTCATCATTAGCACAAATAAACAACTATGCAGCAAAAATCATACTTTTTAACTCAAGTCAATATAGATTACTTCATAAAGAAATGCATCCAATTATTAATATCATCAACAACAAGAAAATATTCCAACATAAACCAGAATAAAACAAACGCGAGGTTCACAAATATTTTCATCCCGATGTTACATGTTTCAGAGTAGGACACCACTAAACATTACTAAAACAATAAAAGAAATGTTCTAAGACTCAATCCTCCGGCATCGCTAGTCTACTCTTGGTTATCTGCAAGACTACAAGTTACCCACATAAGAGGCAATATTTCCAAGCAGGTCGGGTGAGAAAACATAATTCATTATAATCATATAAGGACATCGAAAATAAACAGAATAAACAACAAAAAAATCATAGTATTATCAACAAATATTCATAACAAAATCACATCTACATCATTCATATGCAATGTCAACTATAATGAAATGCAAGGAATGCATGTGGTACCGATTTCTCCATGGATGGACACTAGTCATCAACCCTCCACAAGGGAGCACAATATAAAAAACATATCACTTCAATCTGCACGATGGGATTGAAGCTACCAATAGGATGAAGCCCCAATATAAAATGCCATGAAATGCAACGATGTTAATTCTCCTCAATTCATCAACAATCAATATGTGCATCATCCATTTCATATTCAACAAGAAATCATCATACAATCATGAATTATCATCTGTACATCAATAAACAACTCGACAACAAAAATCTGCACGAGAAAGCATCAAGAGACATCAAAAACCCTAAATACAGTCACTTGACAGGGCCACCCGTGTCCTGTGACATGGCCCGTGTCAGAAGGCATGCGTTCAAACTTAAAACAGACAAAAAGGCAACAAATATAGTGGTCTGACACGACCACCCTTGTCCTGTGACACAGCCCATGTCAGGCACACTGAACCAAAAAAAAATATTTTCCCCCAACCAGAAGGCTGACATGGGTGCCCGTGTCGTGTGACACTGCCCATGTCAGGGTGTGACAAAACCCGATTTTCCCCAAAATAGGTTCTGCTGTGTTTTGACCTCAAATGCCTCAAAAATCAGTTTTTCCAACATAAAAAATGCATCAATTTGCTCACATAATGCACATACATTAACATATCATTTCGAATTCACTCTATTTCATCAAATACAACAATTACTCTAACGTCCACTAAAAACCTTATCTATTCACAACTAAATCCTATAAACTACAATAAACCATGAAAACTCCCCATACCTTAGATAATTCCATTATTTTTCCTTCTTTCACCAAGATTCCCTAGCAACTCTTCAAGACCTCTAAGCTTTTCTCCTCCTCTTCTCTTCTTCAGTGTTCTTCACAGAAAACACGATAAGTTAGCAACTGATTGGTCTTCCCTTCTTTAGACAATTATCCCATTCCATGGATTTCCAACATTATCCTTACTCTTTTTCCTTTATGACCACCTCACCCTTTTCTTAATATTTTTAATAATAATAATATAAATAATACACTAATTACTTATTCTATTATATAATTCAAAAATACTCCTTCTTTCTCCAAATTAATTAAATAAATAAATGATTAATCTAGATTTTTGGGGCGTTACAACACTCACTGGAGCATATGACTCTGATGAGAATTTTGATGTTGAGAGTCTCAGGTTTAATGAGCTGGTTGCATCCTGGAAGAGGATGCGTACGAAAAACAGTAAGCTTTGTCAAGTTGAAGAAAATCAGCATTATCTGATCGATATAATAGATGAAGAGAGGGAGAAACATCTTGAGGTAATCTCCGATCTTAAGGAAGAAGTTGCTCTAGCCAACTCTAAACTCAATAGTATGATCAAGACAGTCAGGATGTTGAACAGTGGTTCAAGTTTACTTGATGAGATACTTCAATCTAGTAGACATGTGGGTGACAACTAGGGATTTTTTTATACCAATTAACATAAGCAGAAAGATGACAATTCATCTACGGTAACACAAAAGAAGAGACGAAACGGAATAAAGCCAATTCAGATTCCAAAACATTACCAAGGACATCAGAATAAGGCAGCAAAGAAAAGGTACAAGAGCTGGAGATGTCATTAATGTGGTAAGCTAGGACACATAAAACCCTACTTCTATGAATTACATAGATTTCCTAAGTCTTATTTTAATAAAAAGGAAACAAATGGTAGAGGAAAGAAAATATGGATTAGCAAAAATGAAAGTATGGCATTTATAGCACACACCTCTCTAAGAGCTTATGCAAAAGAAGACTGGTATTTCAATAGTGGATGTTCTAGACATATGATAGGTGAGAAGAAATTTCGTGTGGAATTCAAACCACAATCTACAGGTCACATCACCTTTGGTGATGGATCCAGAGGTCAAGTAAAAGGTATTGGAAAACTTGACTATGCTGGTCAGCCAAAACTTGACAAGGTAATGTTTGTACAAGGATTAACTGCAAACTTAATTAGTATAAGCCAATTGTGTGATCAGGGATACAAGGTTGACTTCACCAAGGATGAATGTCTTGTTATTAATGATGAATGAGAGGTAGTCATGAAAGGTGCGAGATCCAAAGAGAACTGCTACTTATGGATCTCTCATGATGCTAAATATATACCTACTTGATTAATGTCCAAAGAAGAAGAGGTGAAATATGGCATCAAATACTTGATCATCTTCACTTGAAGGGTATGAAAGAGGTCATATTCAAGGAAGCTATCAGGGGGATTCCCAATTTAAATATTGAAGAAGGGAGAATTTGTGGTTAGTTCTAGATTGGTAAGCAAATAAGGACATCACAAAATATGTTGCAACATCAGACTTCTACTAAAATCTTAGAATTGCTGCATATGGATCTGATGGTACCAATGCAAGTAGAAAGCCTTGGTGGAAAAAGATATGTCTATATGATTGTAGAAGACTTCTCAAGATATACATGGGTGAGCTTTCTTAAAGAAAAATCTAAATACCTTTGATGTTTTCAAGGAATCGTGTCACAAACTCCAAAGAGAAAAAGGAAGTGACAGAGTCAGAATTAGGAGTGATCATGGCAAAGAGTTTGAAAATAGGAAATTCTATGAGTTATATTCTACACATACAATCAACCATGAATTCTCTTCACCAATCACCCTACAACAAAATGGTGTGGTTGTAAAAAAGAATATGATTGTACAAGATTGTGCTCGTGTTATGCTTCATGCAAAGAAACTTCCCTACTTCTTGTGGTTTGAAGCCATGAATATTGCTTGTTATATCCTTAATAGGGTCACTATTCAGACCGAGACATCTTCCACCTTATATGAGCTATGGAAGGGAAGAAAGCCAATCGTGAAATACTTCCATTTATTTGGAAGTAGATGTTATGTTATGAATGACAAAGAACAAAGAAGGAAGATGGATCCCAAAAGTGAGGAAGGAATTTTTCTTGGATATGCTACAAATAGTAAGGATGTTATGACACTATTCTATGACAACATGAATACAATGTTGAATGAATACAATTTTCTACAAGAAGTTATGACACTATTCTGTGAAAACATGGGTGTTATTAATCTTTCGAAAAATCCAATTCAATACAACAGAATCAAGCATATTGATACCAGACATCACTTTATTAGAGATCTTGTGGAATAAAAAATGGTAAATTTTGAACATGTTACCATTGATAATCAACTTTCTGACATTTTCACCAAAGCATTGGATGATGTCCAATTTGAAGCATTAAGAAGTAGACTTGGTGTATGTGTATCAGAAGAATTATAACAACTAATCTGGCTTGAGATAACTACTCTAACATCAAATTATGTGATATATAGTGACTCATGCTCCCTTTTCCATATTCTGGCTAAAAAGGGGGAGTAGTTCCTACCTCTTTGGGGTTTTTTAGGCTATTTTTTTTCTTTTCCGCTGCTATCTGATTTGTTTTCCTCTGTGTTTTATAGCCAAAATCTTCCAAAGGGGAGATTGAAGGATCATGTGAGTTGGTATTGATTATGTTAAAACAAATTATTTGAAGATGTTAGACAAAATCTCATATGCTTGTCATTATGAAGATGTCAGACAATATGTCCTAACTTGGTTATTCGACATCTTGATCTGCTAATGAGTTTTTTTCCTGTTGTGATTGTTTTAGTATTTCAGGTTATTAGATGTTTATCCTATGTGGCACTTAGAATAAGGAATCGGGAGGATTCTCAGTAATGCAAAAGGCTGCGCAAATGTTCTTAAAGATATGGAGATATTTTAAGAAACTTATGATTGAAGAAATCGGTATTGGGAGAATATTTTGCAAGAATTGGGGTTGTGATTAGTTGCAGATTGAAAGCCCAAGTCTAGTCTTATTCGGGTTTTAAATAGAATGGACTTGACCTAGTTTTAGTTTCAAAAATAAGGATTTTTATTTTTGAAGTGCTAGGGTTTTATCCTTTGTGAGCCTCTCTTGTATTGCGTTGAATACTTGTTGAGGTCTGTGTTACTTTTTGTTGTAACTTTGTTCTATCAATGCTGCGATAGAAATGGATTTTAGAAAGGTTTCATACCTAGGAAGAGTCTTAGATGGAAGACTAGGATTGGGTAGTTTTAGGTGAAGTTATAAATAGTGGAGTTTGACTTAATCTAATATTGCATAGAGAAGATCCTTGATTGGTATCCCCTAGAGTAGGTTGTTAAAATCGAACTGGGTAAACATTTTTTGTATGTTATTTATTTTTTGAATTGTTTCTTATTGACCTTGTCCAACTAAGAAGAGATTAAGTGTTCTAACATCCTGTTAGGATATCTTTGAGTATCTGCTATACCATAATTTCAAGATGATATAAATATGAAAGCATAAAATCATCAAGTAATTCATCTTTCATCACAACTATCAATATGAGTAATTAATTCCACCAAACACAAATTATCATACACCTCATAATGCAACATAACTCTTATATAATGCAATGAGACACCAACTCGACTCAATGCATGTGGTGTCAATTTCAATCCCTTTTTCATGATCACAATTCCCGTCGGAATTTCTATATAGGTCGCTCTCACCACACATGGGCACACGACATCTGTGATTGCTCACACCCCATAGGGGTACACAATCACCTCAACAACTACAACAACATGATTCCATTACAAAGAATATGGATAAACTCTCACACCCCACAAGGACACACGTCTTATCCCACAACTCATGTAATATGTTATGCATCTTAAACAACAACATACAACAACGAAACAATGCATAAGACTAGCATATCACCAATACATTACCTCACAACTGTTCAACATCCATTATACACCTGTTCAAACATGCAAAAATTGAAATCCACAAGAACAACATGCATATTATCAAATTCATCATGTTATAATCAATAACGATAACACAACATCACAACAACACAATATCATGGTATCATATTTCACCAAACATGTTATCACAACACATAATTGAGTTTAACATATCATTATAACCAACATACAAACATCTCCATATTAACAAAACCCCAATTACAACCACTCTTCATCATATAAGTAGTATACAAACTCGACATTTAAGTGAACATATCACACCATATGGAAATGCATTATTACTACACATCATAAGCAACACAACACAAAAGTACATGTCATTTTACACAACCTCGCATTAATTAATTCACCTACTGCCAACAAAACCGTTTTTATTGAAAATAATATTGATCTAGCTTTCCAACGCTTCAAACGGCACCCAAAACAAACTCACGGTTTGAAATTTATGAATTTTTGAAAATTTACAAAAATTGTCACGTTCAGTGGTAACCGGTTACCGCATATGGCGTAATCGGTTACACAGTTAAAAAATGCCCAAAAACACCAATTTTTCACTATGTAACCGGTTACATCTCACATGGTAACCCGTTACATGACTGGCAGAATCAATTTTCAGCTATTTATGTTATAGAAATCACTTTTCAACCCATTCCAATACCCCTAAACAACATATATCATAGAAACCTAACATCCAAATCAGTATACAATATTATACATGCATTAGGAACTCTTATGACACAACAAAACACAATTTCAACAAAGTAATTTACACAATTAGAGCATTTTCGTTATTACTGACACGTAAGCCCAACTTCTCACGGGAAACATTCAACGATAAACAAAATATGGGAATAAAACCTAACGATTTATCTACCCTCATACATATATCATATATCCCTTAAGAGATTAAAGAACTCGACCCTTACCTTAGAGTTCTTGCACAAAGTTCCTTTATTCTCTTGAGCCCTAACTTCCTTTCCTCTTCTCATTTCTCTTGTTTTCACGATCAAAACTTTGATCCCTTAACTCCCCTTATTTCTTATTATTATTATTATTATTATTATTATTATTATTAATTTCTCTTATTAAAATAATAATAATAATAATCACTAATTAATAGTATATAATTAATCAATTATATCTAATATAGTTTAGTTAGTCTTACTCACCACACCACCAAGTTCTACATAATTGGTTACATACCCCTAACAACTTAACCTCTATAATTTTAAGGTCACTATCTCATACTAAGGCAACCCGAACACACAAAATCACACACATATACACAACATCATAAACTTTTAATTACGAAAATAATTAAATTAAAATGGACCGTTATAACTCTCCCCCACTTAGAATATCTGTGTCCTCGAAAATTTACCTGATACGAACAACTCAGGATGCGCCTCACGCATCCCGCTCTCCCACTCCCAAGTCACGAAAGAAAACACCGAATAACACAAAACAAGAAACCACCTCATCAACGACAACAACAACGACACAACAAGATGCGATGCTCATGCAATACACTCGACTACCAACTCAAGACACAATGAATAAATGAGTTACGCACACAAAGGTTCACTCTTGAACATGAATACAACATGATCGTTACCATCACCACAGGTAACACTCCCTTAATCCCCCATCACAGGACTTAGCTACTCGCACTTGAACCATCATTATAGGAAACGAGGCAATAAAAAAGATAAGAACATAAAGCTCCACGACACAACATCGTCTTAACCTCATCAACGTAACTAGAATACCAACCTCGTTATCACCCAACATCAAGACAACAATCCTACGATTCACCAATCAAACATGTAACCAATACATCCATTTACATAGTAGTACATGATTAATATTTAAACCTTCCACCATATCTCTTCCATTCTGGAACATCCAATGGTTTCATCATTCCTGCAGGTTCTAACATTCAACCTTTGAACTCTTACAAGTCACACACACATATACGAATTGTGCTACATCACACTTCTGTTGTGCACGCTGATTACTCGCAACTATCAAATCCACTAATTTCACATCCAACTTCTGACTCTCTCTAATATTCACCATAAAATCATTGTTCACTTTTAATATACCCAACCTCGCACTCTTCTTTGTTAACTCACACACCAGACACAAGTATTTGAACTGCTAACTCAATTCTAATTCTTTGACCATCAAAGCAGACATATGAAAAGACTTTCAACTTAACTCACCAAACACGACATTAACTTTACCTTTCTACTAAACAAATATTATACACTCTTGTGATTACTAAACACTTCGAACCTAGATCCATAAAAATAATACTTCTAGATTTTCAACACAATTACAATCGCAACCAACTTCAAATCTTGAACAGGATAGATCCTTTCATGATTCCTCAATTTTTGTAAAGCATAAACTACGACTTTACCATATTGTATTAACACAATGTCTAAACTCATCATAAACACATCCTAATACCCTACAAACAGTTTATTAGGATCAGGCAGAATCGAAATTGGAGCCGTAGTCAAATTCTACTTCAAATCTTTAAAACTTTCCTCACAATGAACATCCCCAAACAAACGAGTTACCTTTCGAAAGTCAATTGAGATAATGGAAGAGCTAACTTGGAGAAGCCTTCCATAACCTGCGGTAATAACCAACTAAGTCTAAAAATATTCTAATCATCTTAACCAACTTCAGAGCTTTCTCATTGTAGAACTGCATCTACTTTGGATGGATCCACAACAATGCCCTCATTTGAAATAACAAACCTATAAAACTCACCTCTACCAACCAAAAATCACACTTCGATAACTTAGCATAAAACTTCATCCCTTTAAATGATTGTAACTCAATTCTCAAATACTCTATAAGCTTTTCTTCTGGTTTTATAATAGATCAGACTATCCCCAACGAACACCATTTCAAACTTATCCAATTAAGTATGGAAGATACAATTCATATTCCTCACACACTCCCTGGGTACATTACAATCTCCAAACAACATCATCATATACTCCCAATGCCCATACCAAGTTCTAAAAGCCATTTACTTAACATTCTCATTCTTCACTCAAATTTAATGATAACCCGACCTCAAGCCAATTTTTGCTAAACACACACGCACTCACCAATTGATCCATCAAGTCCTATATTCTTAAAACTAGACACTTATTCTTAAGCACTTTGGAGAGTTATCAATCTGCATAAAAACACCCTTATCCCCTAGAATGGTTACCAATCAAATGATATAAGAATATCACTTATGTCCGTTATTAGAATAACCTCATTTTCAACAAACAATAGTTTAATATATGTTCATAACTCTCCAAACGATAGAGATGCAGGAGTAATACTACAACAAACATAACATATACAACCTTCAAAATCCATTCTGAGCTCGAAACAGTTTATCCAAAATAGCTTAACAACCTTTGGTTCTGGTTACCACCCCATATCAATTCTTCTTACGGGGTTCCGACTCACTCAAGGTTTCTCCTTACACGAGACCTCAACCCATAACAAAAGTGATACCATCAAGGAACTTCAAATCATTCGCGATTTGTCACAATTCAAAACTCAAGTTATATAGAACATAACTATGAGTTCCCATACTACTCACCGATTAACATGCAACCTCATGCTATCATCCCTTTCTTTAATAAAAATATTGAAGCTCTCCAAGGTGACACCATTGGTCTCAAAATTCTCATTTCCAATAAATCTTCTAACTTCTCTATCAGTTCTACTAATTCTAACACCGACATCTTGTATGGTTCCATAGAAACATCTAGTACCAGAGACCACGCCAATAAAGAATTCCACCTCTCTTTCTAGTGGTACATCCGATATGTCATCCGGAAACACATTAGGAACTCATACACAACTGGTAGTTCATCATTGTGACTTTACTGCCAATTCCCAGAACACCATCATCGCAATCATGGAAAACATCAGAGCCTCATATCCTAAGAATTCTTCTACTTACTTAGCAGATATAAACCTTAACTCTTCACCTTAGTCAAATTTAAGTTCACCCTCTACTCTATGAGAAGCAACCGTCAACAATACCAAATCATTCTCTCTCAGAGACATCCCAACTTGACTGACATACAAAACCTCAAATCTGTATCATCTTCAAATATAAGAATCTCCATCGACTCATCAAAATAATCTTCAAGCACTTGGCTTAACTACAACCAATCCATCGTACACAACATCTGAGCCAACAAGATACGTCTATCCCATCCAACATGATCCTATCCATTATCAACAAGAGATTAAGGGTGATCAGTTCCTCAATTTGTTAATAGACATCCGACAATCACGATGAAGGCATAAACCATCTTTACCAAGCTATAATAGCGTTCAACGACACACTACACCATCATCCAAACGATTGATAAACACATAGTTTAGTTCCTACTAATCCGTCTTAAGAATAACATCATCTCGTTCCAAATAAAGACAATCGCGCCTATCCTTAGGAAACACGTCAGGATACTCCACACATTACTAGCCCATCTCTAGCCAACACATCTCCTTCCCTCTCACAAGGAAGCGAACAACGAGAACACATGCCCGTTTTACCTCAAGGATCATACCATTCTCAAAATAATTGAATAGTCCAACACAACACTCTCTCTTGTAGTGACACGATATCCAATCTCCCGATAGCTAGAATATCCAAGAGAAACAAACGCCTCTCTTATACTTATTTCATTCACAACCAGCAAATGGAAAACATAACAAGCATTGATAATGTTTTCACACACATGTCAAATACTAGGGAACAACATAATTAAACAACCTGGCCGGACGGACCGACCTGCTCTGATACCACTATGTAATACCTTAAATAATCCCCTGCGTAAATGTAAATAAAATTAGAGTATGAAACTAAAAAACCTCATATAGGATGTCACAAGAAACAAAAACCTACTCTACTATATAATATGCAACATATTACTTTTAAAATTATTTAAAAACTATGATGATAATAAAAGATTTCTAAACTTCAATTTTATTAAAACAACGAAAACATCAACACTTATTCATTACAATGTAAGTATAATATTCAATTCAATAAATAACAAAAATTAAGAGATATCTAAAATCTCAAGCAAACATATCATAAGAAAACATAGTGTTCCATGACCCCCAGTGTTACATATCAGAGCAGACACCAACACAAAGTCATAAACGTAATACTCCATCTTCCACTCACATCAGATCTCCTACTGTGGATTATTTGCACGTTATCCACATGGTGGCAATATTCAAACAGAAGGGGTGAGATTCTCAAATCAACAAAAGAAACAGATGATATAAATATGAAAACATAAAATCATCAAGTAATTCACTCTTCATCACAACTATCAACATGAATAATTAATTCCACCAAACACAAATAATCACACACCTCATAATGCAACACAACTCTTATACAATGCAATGAGACACCAACTCAAATAAATGCATGTGGTACCAATTTCAATCCCTTTTTCATTATCACAATTCTCGTTGGAATTTCTATATAGGTCGCTCACACCCCCACGTGGGCACACGACATCTATGATTGCTCACACCCCACATGGGTACACAATCACCTCAACAACTATAACAACATGATTCCATTACGAAGAATCGGGATAAACGTTCACACCCCACATGGGCACACATCTTATCCCACAACACCTGCAATATGTTACGCATCTCAAACAACAACATACAACAACGAAACAATGCATAAGACTAACATATCACCAATACATTACCTCACAACTATTCAACATACATTATACACATGTTAAAACATGCAAACATTGCAATCCACAACAACAATATGCATATTATCCAACTCATCATGTTATAATCAATAACGATAACACAACATCACAACAACACAATATCATGATATCATATTTCACCAAGCATGTTATCACAACACATAATTGAGTTTAACAAATCATTATACCTAACATACAAATATATCCACCTTAATACAACCCCAATTACAATCACTCTTCATCATATAAGTAGTATACGAACTCAACATTTAAGGGAACATAGCACACCATATGGAAATGCATTATTACTACACATCATAAGCAACACAACACAAAAGTACATGTCATTTTACACAACCACACATTAATTAATTCACCTACTGCCAACAAAACTATTTTTTATTAAAAATAATATTGCTCTAACTTTCCAACGCTTCGAACGACACCCAAAACAGACTCACTGTTTGAAAGTTATGAATTTTTAAAAATTTACAAAAATGGCCACGTTTAGTGGTAACCGGTTACTGCATATGGCGTAACCGGTTACACAGTTAAAAATGCCCAAAAACACTAATTTTGCACTATGTAACCGATTGCATCCCACACGGTAACTGGTTACATGACTGGCAAAATCAATTGTTTGTTATTTCTGTTACGAAAATCACTTATCAACCCATTTAAATACCCTAAATAGCATATATCACATAAATCGAACATCTAAATCAGTATACAATATTATACATGCATTGGGAACTCTTATGACACAACCAAACACAATTTCAACCAAGTAATTTACACAATTAGAGCATTTTCGTTATTACCGACACGTAACCCCAACTTCTCATCGGAAACATTCAACGATCAACAAAATACAGGAATAAAACCTAAAGATTTATCTAGCTTCATACATATATCATATATCCCTTAAGAGATTAAAGAACCTCACCCTTACCTTAGAGTTATTGCACAAAGTTCCCCGTTTCTCTTGAGTGCTAGCTTCATTTCCTCTTCTCTCTTGTTTTCACGATCAAAACTTTTATTCCTTAACTCTCCTTATTTCTTATTATTATATAATAACTAGTCGTCTTCTCGTGCAATGTACGGGATAACACTATACAAAAATTTATTATTAAATAATTTTTTAAAAATATTTTAATATAATTTTATTCAATTTTTTTAAAAACAAATTTAGAGTTTGATAATAAAAAAAGAAAAATGTTTTGAATTTCTAAATCATATAAATTCATAATTAAGAATTAGAAAAAAATACAAAAATTATACATTTAGAAATTAAGATACTCTTCTAACTAATTGTCTACAGTTCAAAATTTTCAACATTATTTTGTTTTATGATGCTTTAAAGTTGTTTGTATCGTAAAAAAAAAAGAAAAAACTTAATTAAGAATTAGATAACATCAATGGAGTTAGAAAGACACCTATAAAAAATAAACATAATCAAATATTTAAAAACAATACTAAATTAAAACAAAAAATAGAAATCATAGATTTAAAATAGAAGTTTCTTGACGATGGTGAAAACCTATTAACATATATGACCTGTAAAAAAATGTGATAAGAATAGATGATTAATATAACATATATCAAGCAAGAATAGATGAATAGGGCATACAAATATATATATATATATATATATATATATATATATATATATATATATATATATATATATATATATATATATATATATATATATATATATATATATATTATTCATCTATTATATAGATGAATCATATATAAAAATATCAATCAAGAAAGAAAATGATGGTGAAAAATTTAATGAAGATCACATTACAATAAACATATTGATGGTGAGAATTTGTTAACATTTTTTTAAAATAAGAGATTCAATAAAGCAAGAATTAAGAGTTCTTGAATCTTAATTAAAAAAAAAAACGACTGAATAAAATTAGTCAAAAACAAAAAGAAATTGCTAAGGTAGAGAATAGTTGAATAATATAACATATATCATATGTAAAAATATATCAATAGAGAAAGATAAAAATGAACGCAAAGTTAGTCGTAGAGATGAGAGAAAATTAACAACGAAAAAAAGATCAAAATTAAAGTAAGAACGGAATTGAAAGGGAGAAAAAATGAAAAATATATAGAGTAAGTGAAATTGGTTATGAAACGAAATTAATGGTGAATGGGGTACATATATAAGATAAGATGATTTGTACAATATTTATTAATTTTCATATATGATTTTGTTTATATTTTTACACTTTATAAAGTTTATTATATTTTATTTTTAAATACTTTTAATTATATTAACATTATATGTTATTAATTTTTCACAAAATACAAACTATTATATTATTGATATTTTTTATATAAAACAAAATTAATATAAATTACTTAAATATTTTTTAAAATACATATTTATTAATACTAATTTTATAAAATTTATCCGTGCATCGTACGGGTAGACGATTAGTTATTAATAATAAATATAAACATTTAATAAAAATAGAGTTTTGACGGGAAATTTTGTATGAGAATTCATGGGATTATAATTTAATATGATATTATTATTACTAATTTTTTTTATTAAAATAATAATAATAACTAATTAATTAAATTAATAATATTCAACTAATTTTATATAATTAATTAATTATTATCTAATATAGTTTAGTTAGCCTTACTCACCACACCACCAAGTTCTATATAATTGGTCACACATCCCTGACAACTTAATCTCTACAATTTTAAGGTCACTACTCCATACTAAGACAATCAGAACACCACCGAACACACAAAATCACACACATATACACAACATAAATTTTTAATTACGAAAATAATTAAAATAAAACGGGACGTTACAACAACATCAATAATTTGTTTTCATATTATTGAGATGCATCAAGCTGATAGGATCAAATTTCAGTTTGGGTATGAACAAGAAATCTCTCCTCAACCAAGATGTCTATCTCACCATCATGATACAGAAATGAGCAACACATAAGTAAATCATTGACGCAATCTCAATAAAAATGAGAACCTTGAGTAGAAAAATAGAAAAAAAAATTAACATTGGGAAGAAATGGTAAATGGCGACTATGTGCATAGCGATGCATATATGCAATGGTTTTTATCAATCTCATTTATACATACTTCTCAATCTCAATTTCTAGACGATCATTGTCAATATGCATCTTCCTCAATACAACTAACAAACTCACAACCTATACATCAAGAAATCCCCCAAATGAACTCATCACAATTTCAATCTCAAACATCTGCATTCCCCCAAGACACATACCATCACACCCAAACCACACTACCCCAACAAACATTTAATCACACTCAAACCACACAACAACACATATTTTATGCCACCTCATCTCAACAACCAACACCTCACACCCAACCCCTCAAACTAACTACTACTTCCACCAACAATATCAACCACAAATCACACTTACAATACACTTTAATTCCTCAACATAACTTTGATAATACATACCCTTAATTTCAACAACAAACATTTATCCCTTCATACCCTCAATCTCAACAACAAACATTTAACATTTCACTCACTCAACCCACTTCAACATATATCACTGGAGATGTTTATATTCCTTCCATTTATCATAGTCATTTAGCCACCTTCAACCAACCTACGCACCCAGTTCCTAATTTTAACCTTACCCCTGACTAGCTCATGAAGTGGTCAGAGTTTTCTATTGGTGAATTGGAGACATCACAACAAAATGAAGGGTTGCCAATACATCAAATGGTTGTTAATACATCACATCAAAATAAAGAGTTGTCTTCAGACTCTAATACATCTCCTACTTCATCTCCTCAAAGACAGCAAACTCGAAACTTACGAAGGGGAGCACATAAAAAAGAGTACACGATGTGGAACGGATTGTCATTTTTAAAATCAACTTGATGTATTTTATCTTTTCAATCTTATTAATAAAATTATTATTTGTTACATATTATTTAATAAAATAATAATATCAATTATAATATTTATTTATCATTTTTAAAATCATAATGCACATAGAAAAAACAAGAGTATAAACGAGAAAATAAAAGAAATAAATATATGATTTATATTGGAGTTGAATGAAAACATGAGAGAAAATGCTGGAGAGAATCTGAATCCTATTTTGATACATAATTTTCAGATAGATGACATATGGATAAAAGAATAAAAAATAAGGGAAAGAGAAGGATTTTCTCATCAAAATCATGTTAGTCTCCTTTATGTCAACATGTATTTTTATTTATCTTTTTGGTATCTTTTTATATTGATATGTATGATAAAGACTTTTAAAAAATGCTTATGGAATTACGATAAAAAAATTCCATTTCGTAATAAATTATAAAAATTCTAAAATTATTTCAAAACCATTTACCAAATTCATTGTATAACATAAAAAAATCTATTTATAAAAAATTAATAAAATTTTAGCTATGAAATATTAAATAATGTGAAAAAAATTAAAATCAAATGAAATAGTTAATTTAGTTCAGATTTATCAGTTAAAAATTGATTAATAAAATTTGAAAATTATATATTGAATCAATAAAATTAATAAATTAATTTAATTCAATCAAAGATAATGATGTATGTCTTACACTTTTTATCTTCTTCTCTCGATCAGTCACTGTCATCAATGAAAATTTTATAAAAGAGTTATGATAGTAATTTTTATTTATCGAAAGACTTTGTCGAAGAGTTTCAGTAATTACTTTTTAATTTTTTTTATATCGGAAGATTTTGCAAAAGAATTTCGATGGTTAATTTTTGTGTACAAATAGACTTAGCAAAAGAATTCCTCTAGTCATTTTTTAAAACATTTTTTAATTTTCATTGTGTATCGAAAAACTTTGAAAAAGAGTTACGGGAGTCAATTTTTAATATTAACGTTTATTTTGTGTATCATAAGACTTTTCAAAAGAGTTATGATAATAAATTTTTAATATTTATTTTTATTTTTTGTATCGGAAGACTTTGCAAAAGAACATCGGTAGTCAATTTTAAAATATATATATATTTTGTGTATTGGTAAACTTTGCAAAAGAGTTTGAGTAATAAGTTTTTATAATATTTTTTAAATAAATGATGGAGTATGGGGTATAATTTTCTACAATGTAATGATGTCTCAAACTCCTCTATGACCCAACATCTTAGCTCATCTCCTTATTTAAAGTCAATATTTCATTATTTGGTACTTGAATATAGATTTATGTCTTCTTCTATTTCCAAACTTTTGGTACTTGAATATGAATCTATGTCTTCTTCTATTTTCAAAATTTTGGTACTTGAATATAGATTTATGTCTTCTTCTGTTTCCAAATTTTTGATACTTGAATATAGATTTATGTCTTCTTCTATTTCCAAACTTTTGGTACTTGAATATGAATCTATGTCTTCTTCTATTTTCAAATTTTTGGTACTTGAATATAGATTTATGTCTTCTTCTGTTTCCAATTTTTTGGTACTTGAATATAGATTTATGTCTTCTTCTATTTCCAAACTTTTGGTACTTGAATATAGATTTATGTCTTCTTCTATTTCCAAACTTTTTGTACTTGAATATAGATTTTTGTCTTCTTCTATTTCCAAACTTTCGATAACAAGATTCATTTCATAGAATTTGAAGGAAGATTTACCAGCAATTTTTAAGGAAAGCTTGTTGGTTACTTTAAAAAACTATCTACATCATGGAATGAAAAAGAGTGTAGAGGAGAAATTTCAGGTATGAGGCCAAGGGTACATGGGATGTCCATCCGTTGGGAGGAGCAAGTCTAGAGGGAATAGAGGATGTTCAATCATTCTATTTTTCGGAATTTCCTGATAGAGTGGAGGTTGTTGAGATATTCAAGCTTTTCTGGGAGTTTGGTAAGGTGGCTGAAATCGTTATTCCACCGAAGCGTAACAAGTTCGGTAAACGATTTGACTTTGCAAGGTTTAGAGAGGTTGAAGATGTTAGAATGTTGGGGGTAAAGTTGGATAATATTATCATTGATCAAGTGAAAATTCATGCAAACATCCCTAGATTTTCCAAGGGAGTCGTTGAAGATAAAGCAGGTAATAATGGTGGGGGAGTCAAGATTAGAAGAAAAATGGAGGAGGGAGATTTCAGAAGAATAAATCGAGGGGTTTCTTTTATTTTCACAAGGAACAGATCCTTTGTGGATGTTATCAACAATGAAGGTGATTAGAGAGTGGAAAGAAGGTGAGGATGGGGGATTAAAGAATTGATTAGGGAAGAGGAGTCTTGGTGGAAACTATGGTCTTCGGGGATTAGAGAGTGGAAAGAAGGAGATGTGGATAAAGAAAATGTCACTTGGTTGAGATATTTTGGTGTTCCATATCAAACTTGGAACTTTGTCTTTTTTATCTTATTGCTAAGATGGTGGGTAAATATGTCTGTGTTAATGATAACACTCTGAAAGATGAATATTGGCTAGAATCATGGTGAGAACGAACTGTGCAGTGGTGATCAATGAGATTCTGAAAGTGCAGATTAGAGAGGAGGTGTTTAGCATTAAGATTACTAATGATATCCATGGTCCATTAAGATTACTAGACAACAATGGAGACAGAAGAAGATTGTTGACATGTCTTCTTCATCTGATTCTGATAGAAGTTGATGTAGTTTCAAAGGCAATTTGGAGGAAGACGGTAGGGATTAGACTCAACTCTTTATTTCTAGTGATGAAGAGGGAGAATTTGTTCCTTCTTTGATTGGTGGCCGGACGGAGAAACGTCAGCCAGAGGATAGAAGTCTTGTTGTGCTATCGGATATGGGAGGCAATGCTAAGGTAGGGTTAGACGTAACTAGGGCGGCTCGATCATTTTTTGATAATTCTCTAGTAGCAACAAAAACTACTAAAATGGACGTGGATGTGACAATAAAATAGGATAATTGAGAGCCTGGCACCTCTATTCATGATGACCTATTGGATGTTGAGGTTTTAAAGTTTAAGAATGATGATGTTAGGTATTTGGAGAATGATAAAAAGGTGAAAACCAGAAAAGTCAAAATTAGGAGTGTAATAGACTTAATTGGGCCGATAAGCAAATCTAAGTCCAAGAAGAAAAAAGTCAAAAGAGTTTTGGGCCTGGATTTCCCTGAAGGCCCGGTTTCACCGGTGGAGTCTATAGAGTAATTTTCTCAAGCGTCTTATTTTATACTTTTGAAGAGAAAATCTATATCCCGTTCGGAGGTGCAATCGGTTTCTAATTCGCTAATGTCCAATTCTGGTGACTCTTTCTTAACAGTTAGGGTGATTTTATGATGCGAATCAACCTCAGATTTTGATGTTAAAATTTGTAACAATAAGTTCTGGGATAATATGGAAACCGATGTGGGAGACAAATTATGGAATGCGATTACGAAGTTGGGGTGGTGGCGAAAGATAAATAGAAGGACTGCCCAAAGAAGATAGCGGAGATGGAATTACAAGACAAAGTTAGAGGCGATAGCAAGAAGGCAAAACATACAGGTGATCAATGATTATTGGCTCACTTAACATAAGAGAGGGAGGCAATTTTTCTAAGAGAAATAAAATCAGGAAGTTAATTTGCGATGGGAGAGCTAATGTTTTCTTTATTCAAGAATCCAAGTTTAGGGAGGTAGGTGGGGTTTTGGTGAATTTTGTTTGGAATAATTGCGAGGTGGGATGGTCTTTCAGCAGCTCTCAAGAGCAACCTGGCAGCTTGATCACTTTGTGGAAAGCAGAAACTGTCAGACCTATCTATTATTTTAGAAGGGTGGGTTTTTTGGGGTCCAAATTCTCATGGAAGAAGGAAATATTTTATTTGATTAATGTTTATTCAAGATGCGGTCTGAGTTCTAAGAGGAAACTGTGAAAAGATTTGAAGGGTTTGAGGAGCAAGTTTTCTGACGGGTTATGGATCATTGGTGGTGACTTTAATGCGATTAAGGATATCTCGGAAAGGAAGGGAGTTGTTTTATATAAGAGACATCAGGAAATTTGATATTTTTTTGGGTTTTATTATGAAACAAACATGATGGATCTCTCGGTATCTAGTAATTGTTTTATGTGGTTTAATGGTAATGATTTATCTATTAGTCGTTTAGATAGATTTCTGGTAGATGATTTAATTGTTAACAAATAGGGGATGATTGGTTAATCGATAGGCAAGAGTGATGTCTCAGACCATTGTCCGATTTGGGTGAAGCTCAAGGCCCTCGATTAGGGTTTTAAACCTTTTAGACTAATGATGCTTGGTTTGACAATCCTTATTTTTTTAAGTTCATTGAGAAAGAATGTGAGGTTATTTCAGTGCGAGGAAGGAGTGATTTTATCGTTAAAGAAAAATTTAGATTGTTAAAGGATAAGATCAGAGTTTAGAGTAAGGATGTTTTTGGGTGGCATAATCTTAACATTGAGAAGGATGTTGAGGAGTTTAACGAGCTTGATTTTAGATTGTATTGGTCTGCTACTGAAGAATTCAAGGAATTGGTAGTTAGAAGATCATTGGTTTGTCGTGATATATGGAAAAATATGTACATAAAATATGATATGCTCTTTTGGAATGCCAGAATCAGATGGAACAAGGATGGGGACAACAATTCTAGATTTCTTTCATTGTTTGATCAAGGGGAGAACCATGAGTAGATTTATTGGATCGGTAAAAACGGAGGTTGGAGTTGTGGATTATGTGGAGAAGTTGAAAGAGGTTGTGAGAGTGTTTTTCAAGGATAAATTTTTGGAACCTGAAGTGTGCAGACCTGTTTTGAAAGGTTATGATTTTAATGTTTTATCAGAGGCTCGGGTGGAATTTTTGGAGGCACCTTTCTCTTTCTCTGAAATAGAAATTAGAGAAACTGTTTAGAGTTGTGAGGAATCTAAAAGTCTGGGCCCAGATGGATATAACTTTGTTTTTATCAATAAATGTTGGTCAAACGTTAAAGAAGATATAATTTGGTTCTTGTAGGATTTTCATCAGGTGGCTTATCACCCTAAAACAATCACATCTTAGTTCCTCACTTTTATTCCTAAGGTAAAACAACTCTACTAATCTTGTGAGTATCGTCCGATTTATTTAGTTTCTAGTTTGTACAAGCTTTTAGCAGCTCCTTTGAAAAGAGTAGTGTGTAACCTAGTATCTCTTTGTCAATTTGTTTTTGTGTCTGGCCGTCACATGTTGGAATGGGTGGTTATTGCGAATGAGGTGGTGGACATGGTTACCAGGGAAAATAAGGAGTGTATGCTTTTTAAAGTAGATTTCGAGAAGGCGTACGACTGTGTGAATTGAAATTTTCTTCGGTTTATGCTGGATTCATTTGGTTTTGGTAGGAAATGGAAACATTGGATGAAAGCGTGTATTTTCAATAGCCATATTTCCATTATGGTAAATGGAAGTCCTATGAAGTATTTTGAAGTGGAACGTGGTCTTCGTCGGGGAGATCTTTTATCTCCTTTTCTCTTTGTGTTGGTCACTGAAGCTTTGTCAAAGTTGATGAAAAAGGATTTGGTTAGTAGTGATTTCAAGGGTTTCGAGGTGGGGATGAATGTTTCAGTGGACATCATACAATTTTCAGATGATACATTAATCATAGGAGTGGGTAGGTGGCAGAATGTGTAGGCTTTGAAATCTATCTTGAGAGGGTTTAATCTAATTTCGGGATTGAAGTTGAATTTTTGTAAAAGTAGGCTAATGGGCTTGAATGTGATTAATCATTTTTTGTCAACGACTTGGAATTTCTTAACTTGTTGGATTGATCCCCCTTCCTTTAATTTTTTGGGAATTTCGATCGGATGCAACCCACGTAGATTGGAAACCTGGAATGCGTTTGTGGACAAGTTTAAAAGAATATTGGATTCTTGGAGAGGGAGATTTCTTACTATGGCAGGTAGATTAAATTTAATCAATTCGGTGCTCTCTATCTTATCCATGTTCTGGCTTTCTTTCTACAAAATTTCAGCGGGGGTTTTGAATCGGGTTGACAAAATCAGAAACAGTTTTTTATGGGAAGGTTGCGAAGCAAAATCGGAGATTCATTGGATTAATTAGGATGTTGTTTGTCAGCCTAAGAAGAAATGAGGGTTAGGTTTCATCAGTTTGAAAGAATTTAATATTTCCCTTCTATCCAATTGGAAGTGGAGGTTGTTGGAATATAAACATTTTGTTTGGAAGGAGGTTTTAAGAGGAAGATACATAAATATCAAGTAAAATTTGCTGTCAGATTTGTATAAACCAGAGGGAGCGACATCGTTTTAGTGGAAAGACTTAATAAGGAGTGGGGAGGCTAGTGCTAACAATGGGTTTTCTTTTGCAGGACCTATTTCACATATCATTGGAGAAGGAAACATAACTCCGTTTTGGACGGCGAGATGGGTAAATTCAGCTCCTCTAGTTGTTTAGTTCTGAGATTTGTTTCATAACAGTTCTGGTCGTATCAATAATCAGATTCTTCAATGGCTGCTGATGCTGACGTGGGTCTTGAAGTTCTTGCTCGATTGCTGAGGAAAGAAAAGGGTGTACCTGCAAGGTACTTCGATGCCAAAGTCAGAAACGAGTAAGAGAGTAAGCAAGTACGAGTAAAGAGTTTAGGGAGTGAATATTTGATACTCGACCCTCTCAAGTGAGAGGGCTTACATAGAAAGTCTCCAGCGCGTGGCCAACGGTCCCTATTTTTGGGCCTGGATCGCGGATCCCCCAAAAATAGGTAACTGCCAGAAGCTGACCGTCAAACGAGCGACCTTAGTCGTGATAAGGGTATGTCGAATACGTGAGTACCCGAGCAGGAAACGCCTTGGTCGAGTCTGGATGACCTTTGTCTATGAAGAGCAGAGATGGAGAACGAGTAGAGGGAACCAACCATAGTTAAATGTGGCAGAAGAGTTCTGACCGGTCCAAGGGGCGTGAATCAGGTGGGTCCCTTTGATGTTTTGGGTTATTAGGCCGCTTCATGAGCATGAAAGGATTGGGTCATGCCTAGTCATTGGGCCAGTCCAAAATAGGAGCCCCCCAAGTCATTGCTTCTGGTCGTAGAAGTGATGACATAAGGGTGGTCTGTTGCATACGAGGTAAAGTTGAGAGTGGAGATGTTGCCACTCTCTGGCCCAGTGCAGCTGAACCCATGCACATTTGGTCGTTAAAATGTGACCGTTAGATGGGGATCCCAATCGTTATGTTGAGGTGTTGCATCACGTCTTTGCCTAGGGAAACGTGTGCATTTAATGCGTAATTATGGCTATCCTATGGTTGTCCCTAGGTAATCAATGCTTCGTCTATATGTTATAGGTCCAATGTGCTCGCACACATGTTGGTGAAGGTTATAAATAGAGCTTTGAGCTTCAATTTCATACTTTTCACGCTTCGTTCGGTTGCTCGATGTTAACTAGTGCTATAATTCTGCCGTTTACCACCGTCAACCACCGCACCTTTCGAGAAGGACTAATCGGGCATGCAAGACTTCTTTTAAAACTCGTAAGTTTCTTTATTTCTTGTTTATTTAAGCTTCTGATTCTTGTAGATAGAGTAGTTCCATGTGGTTAGGATGGATTTTAGGGTCAATCGGACCCATAGTTTGGACCCTTAGGGTTCTAGTACGGCGTTTTCTTCCTCTGTATGGTGGTTTTTGGTGTAGATGTTGTCACTGTTGCGGCGTTTTAGGGTTTTAGATTTGTCGTTCGTTACGAATTCGCCTGGTGGCTCCGATTGAACTTCAACCGGAGTTATGGACTATAGCGTGTTCATACTTATGAATTTATAGTTCTGATATGTTAGTATTTCTCCCTTCCTCGTGTGACTTCTTGGTCGTTACGACGACCGTGACCTATCTTTAAATAAGGGCTTTGATCGAGGAAAATGTTCTCATTCTTTAGTGCACCTGTTGTAACCCAAAATATTCCTTCCCATATTTAAGACAATGTGTCTCAAGTGGTCTCCTAATAGTTACAAGATTCACAATTGCTCAAAAGGATTTAATGTTTCATCAGACAAAGCCTCCTCCTAAGTAATGTATCTTAAAACTAGGGTTTTGAGTTTCTCAAGGAAAAGTGGACTCCCAAAGCCTCAAGTGTATTTCATGAAATCCCATATACCTCAAATAATCCTCATGTCAAGTTTCAAGGCTTTCCCTACAAGTTTGGTCAGTCAGATGCTCAGATACTTAAAAATCAGATAACTTGGTCAACAAGTCAATTGTGGTCAACCTAAAGTCAAAATTCAATAATTTTTGTCAACATCAATATTATGAGGTAAAATTCATCATTTGATCAAGGGTTAATCATGATTCATCAAGGAAACCTCAGAATCATCAAGAATTAAGAGTTACTAAATTAGGGTTTTGTGTAGGAAAAGTCAACTGAACTTTGATCAAAAGATCATTTTTAAGTAAATTCCCATCCAAAACTCATTTTTAAGGAAATTCAATTCTCTACAACTATGTGTCTCACAAGCCAAGTCCAAAAATGCTTCATTTGAGAGATATGAGCCAAGACATTACAGGTCCTTTTAAAAGTCAACAAAAAGTCAACTTCTTCCAAAGCTCATAACTTAAAGATGGAAAATGATATGGACAAGGGACTAAAAGGAGAAGTTATAAGACACTCTAAGATTTCTGAAAAGTCCTAGAACACCTTCATGGGATAAAAATTGAGGGAGTTATGTATTGTTGAAGTTGGTTAAGTTTGAAGAGGTGTATGAAGCAAAAAGGGCCAAAACTCAAGATTTCTCCAAATGGGCCCATAATATTTCAACCCAAACTTAAAGATGAGACTATTCACGACCCAATGATTAATGTTTCTGATTTTTATTATTTATTTTATATTATATTGAACTTTAATCATTTAAATTCAATTTTAATCGAAATAAATCATAAAAAATCAAATATTTGATTCCAAAGTTATTTTGGGATCAAATATTTGATGATTAAGATGATTGATCATGGCCAAATTCGTACAAGACTAAAATAGCATGATTTCATTTTATTTTTTGATAATTTTGGCAACTTGGTTTCTTCACCTATAAGCAATCACAAATCCATCTTCTAAGGCCCAAATATCTTAACCTAATTACACTACTATATATTCACAACAATACCATAAAAACCTAGGACGTTTTTAGAGAGCAAAAACAACTTTCAAAACTCAAAACTTTTCAAGAAATTTGATTTTTCAGTTTCCCAATTGGAGCCATTTTCAAAGCATTCTAAAGGTTGCAATTGGTTTATTGAAGCATTCTAGACATGTTTCCATCCTTACCTTCATCAAAACCATGACAATATGCATAAACTGAACCGAATTACAAAGCTTTCTTGAATTTTTTAGATTTCGTTGATTCTTGTATTACAAGTTGTTTTTTATGTTTGTATGTTGTTTATAATGTAGCATGGAACATTTCTGGTCGTTTGAATTGAATTTTTGTTGCAGGTTTGAGAATCTACCATGGCTAGGGTTTAGAGCCCCAATTTGGGGATTCTTGATTTAGACAATTTAAAGACCATTGGACAACATATTTGGATTGTAGAGCTTGTGGGGAATCGTTTGGTATAATTAATTTGATCTAATCGTACATGTTTCGAATGTTTGAAATTTGCAGGTCAATTAGCTACGAAATTTTTGTAGCTAATTTGTAGCTATTCCGTAGCAAAATCCACAGGGCCAGAGGTTGAAGAGGATGGGTTTCGTGGTGGTTGAGAAGCGAAACTATGAAGTAGAGGGCGTGGGTTCAAACCCAACCTTCAGCAATTTTTTTATAACCTGTTCTTTTTCTTATTTTATATTATAATTGATTTGTTTCAGGTTATTATCACTAGGTGCGCATAGCCTAGTGGATGGAGGCATATGATATGAAGCAGAGGGACTGGGTTCAAACCCAGCCTCCAACATTCTTTTGCAATCTGGTTTTTTTCTCTTATTTTTAATTCTTTCTTTAATTTTCTTTATTAATTTGTTTTTCCTAATTAATTAATTAATTAATTAACCTATAACCCTAATTAATTTAAAATTAACTTAATCATCTTCACTAATCTTCTTCTTTAATTAAATTTCACCATTTTTTCTTAATTATTTTCTTTAACGAATTAATTTACTAGGTTTTCTTTTAATACAAAAATTAATTAGTTAATTTAATTAGATTTAGGTTTTCTTAATCAAAACCCTAATTTTCAAACATGATTTTCCAACCCTAATTTTCTAAAACTTTAATTTAACAAAACCCTAATTTTTCATAAAAAATAATAATTCCTTTTCTTAATTTATTTAATTTGTTTTATTTATTCTTAGAAGATTTGTATAGGTTGCACCATTCATGTAATTTATTTTTCGCTCGATTATATAACTGCCTCCAACATGTATTAGCTTAGGTTTTCTTTTCTGTTTTTATTTCCGCATCGATTATTATGTAATTGCCCCAAAGCCATGTAATAGCGTAGGATTTTGTTTTCTTCTTTTTATTTTTTCGTAAAAATTAAAATGTGTGGTTAGTAATTTAGGGAGTGCGAAGAATAAATGAAAATTAAATTGGACTTAGATCACTAATCACAAAATAAATAATTAAAACTGATATTCACACACGTAAGTCGATCGTTCTACGATCGCCATCTGCACCTCCTAGGGTTTCCCCTCTTGGTTGCCTTTAATACATGGTCAAGTCCCTCGAACATGGGGGTGTCTTAAGCAATGGCCCTTCAACAAAAAATCATCATGGTTCCTTCAAGATTAAAAGATCATAGTCCTTTCGAAGTTGCCTACGAAATAATGATCTTCTCCCTCGATGACCCTACGAAAATGATGATAGTTGTAACACCCACTTTGGAATGAACATGTACTTGAACCCCAGAGTACAAGGTTTGATTTCCACGGAAGGAAAAAATCTACTATTGAGGGGGGGTAGAGAAAAGCGTGAGGTAATAGTGTCGGGAGCGCAGAAGGCTCGGGCTGTTACAATAGTCCCTTCGGATTACTAAGACACCCCTACAAGTTTCTTGATATGACCATACGATGACTCTACGCCCGTCCCGTATCAAATCCAAGGTAATGGCTACTTACTCATTAATAGTAAGGATAGTTTTACCCTTGAAAGGAAATAGAAAAACATGAAAGATCAACTTAGGGTAGGTAACACTTAATTACTTGCTCACTCTTTCAAAACTCTTTTTACACCCCACTTTTAAAAACATTTTAAAATTAAACACTTTGTATACATCCATACGAGGATCATTACAAAGTTAAAGGCTTATGAAAAAATTTCTAAACACACACTACACATTTTTCAAACAAGTTAAAGTGAGCAAAGTAATTAAGAGCTCATGGATAACCATGGATACAAAGGGTTCTAACACCTTCCCTTTGTATAAATACCCCCCGAACTCAAAATATTTTTAAGGTATTTCATGTTCTTTTATAACCTTTCCTAAACTGGATAAAATAAAAGTCGGTGGCGACTCTTGCTATTCGCACATGTTTTTGTCAAACATAAACATCCAAGTCACTTCTCCCACCGTATTACAGAACTGGCGACTCTGCTGGGAAGTACTAAGTAAAATAAGGGTTACCTTAGGATTAGATCACCTTACTTGTTTGAATTATATGCTTTATTTTTAAGGGTACTTATTATGGGGATACTGTGAGAAAGATCCTAACTCGGATCTAGTGTACCTTAGGTAAGTAGTAAAAAACCAAGGAACTTGTACAACGTATACCGATATGGTTGATCTGGTGGATACAGTTAGTGTGACTTCTTGGTCGGTGCTTATGTTCCTTAAGTAAGTTGAGGATAATATGAGGTTGCCATATGTTGTCATTAACACTAACTACCGTTTAGAACCCTAATTGACCCATCTTGGCCATTAGAAAGTAGTGAGATAATCGGCTTGGGTGAAGTCTAAAGTTGGTTGATACTCGATGCTACGCTCATTGAGATTCTAATCTTGGGGATTTTTGGTTGGCAAGTAAGTTGCCTACTGAACAACAACCCTTGAGAAGGATCAGTGATATTGAGATCCCCTAGAACCTGATTACTTTTACTAGGATAGGATGAACCAACTAAACTTCAGTGGGGAGGGTACTTACATATGAACTTCATGCAAGCCTTCGAACATAGGGCTATTGTGTGAGTTGTTTGTGTGTGTCACTTGTTTGTGTATGAACATAACATCATAACATCATGACATCATAAGCATAGCATTCTCATTAACCATTTCAAGGACCAAAGGATTTATCTTTGTTGTTTGTTGTAGGTTATAGCCTTCGCTCGTAGGAATACTATTCGGATCAAATTTGTAGGGATACCTTTCAAGCTTAAGGAATTAGTCTCAAAGGTTCCTGAAAGCTCCTAGTTCATCAAAAAGCATGGTTATCTACTTGACTTGGTTACCTCAGGATTTGACGAAGATATGATGAGTGTTCTGTTCCAGTTCTTTGATCCTAAACATCATTGCTTCACATTCCCCGATTATCAGCAGATGCCCACAATGGAAGAATTCTCCAAACTACTTGGTGTACCTATCCTTAATCAGAAACATTTCACATGCTTAGAGAAGGAGCCTAAACTGAAATCATTGTTGCAGCCTTACATCTGAAGAAATCAGACACTGTCCTAGAAACAATAAGTGGAGTTAATGGTATTCTTGCCAAAGTATTGATAGAGAAAGCTCAGGTGTTCTTGGATGCTATGAGTTACGACGCTTTTGAGGAGATCTTAGCCTTACTGATTTATGGTTTGGTATTGTTCCCTAATCCATACCAATTCATAGATGTACACGCCATCAACATATTTCTGACTCACAATCTGGTGCCTACCTTGCTTGGAGATATCTTGCACTCTCTTCACACTCGTACTATGAAGGCGCGAGGAAATCTGGTGTGTTGTATACCTCTACTATCTAGGTGGTTTATTTCTCACCTTCCTCGATCTGTGATGAAGAATGAACAACATTTAAGATGGTCTAAAAGGATAATGTCACTCTCTCATTCAGACATTCATTGGTGTTCCCGATCTATGGAGAATGTTATTATCATTGACCGTTGTGGAGAGTTCCCTAATGTGCCACTCCTTGGCATAAGAAGGGGCGTTACCTACAATCCTTCTTTAGCACTACGTCAGTTTGGTTATGCTCAGAGTAATGGTCCTCATGATATGATTATTCAGGGTATAGTGTTCGATTACGACAATGATCTTCAAGGTTATTGTCAAAGGTTTATACGAGCTTGGACCAAGGTGAACAAGATCAACAGCAATACTTTGGAACCAAAACACTCCATCCCTATGGAACCTTACCTCAGATGGGTGTGATCCTATGCTCAAACTCTTATGATGCCATATCATGTTATCCTACCAGTAACTGTTGAGCCAATTGTTGAAGGAGATGTTCCTTATACCATTCTTCATCATGACATGCCTACTGATCTGGAAGAGCTGCAGAAGTCCTGGATCCAACTGAAGGAGCAAAGGGATACCTTTGATGCTCAGTTCAAAGCTAGCGAAGAGAGAGTGTTGGAGCTGACAAAGCAACTTCACGAAGAGCGTAACCTCAATACATATCTCAACACAAAGAGGAAGCGTCCATGGGAGACTTAAGTCTCATATGTTATTTATCTTCCTCTTATTTTCTTTCATTGTAAGCCCAAGGGGCAATTATATTTATTTATAATTGAAAGTTTTTGTTTTTGTCTTCCTTTAAGCAAATTTAAATCCTACTTGGTCCTTGAAAACATTGCATATGCATCTACATACCGTATCATTGCATGACAGGTTTTCACAATAGGTTTCTCATCTTCTCGTTGTTTATTTCAGCAGAAATGGCTCTCGAACAATCTGTCAAAGATCTTCAAGCTCAGAATGCCCTGTTTCAAGAGATGATCTTGAACTTGTCCAAGGGACAAGAAGAACTAAAGGCACTCTTGGCCAAGAAGAAGAAGAAGAAGACCAGAAAACTAGTTGGCTTCATCAATTTGGGTAGAAGGTTAAAAACTCCAATCAAGACAGGTGATGAGATTGAAAACTATGGAGATGAAGATTCTGTGAAAGAAGAAGAAAGTCTATGTGGTACTACTGGGAATTCTGATTATGAGGAGAATTATTACCATGATTCAACTAGTGATGAGAAATATAAGTTACTAGAGGACCGTGTGAATGCCATGGAATTACAAAAGACTCCTGGGTTAGATTTTGAAGATCTAAGTTTGATTTTTGGAGTTGTCATCCCTATTGGTTTCAAGGTTCCTACTTTTGTGGTATATGACGGTGTTTCATGTCCAAAGTTGCATTTGAGATCTTATGTCCGAAGGATCCAGCCACATACTGCTGATAGGAAGTTTTGGGTTCATTTCTTTCAATAGAGTTTATCTGGAGATCAATTGAAATGGTACTATCAACTTAAAAGTACCAACATTCGCACTTGGAATGATCTTGTTGGGGCCTTCTATAGGCAATATCAATATAACATTGATTTAGCACTAACTCACATGCAACTCCAAAGCATATCTATGGGTTCTAAAGAAAGTTTCAAGGAGTATGCCCAAAAATGGAGAGATCTTGCAAGCAGAGTTCAACCTCCTTTAATTGACCGGGAATTGGTTGACATGTTTATGAGTACACTGACTGGTCCTTTCTACAGTCATCTCATTGGAAGTTCATCATCTGGTTTTACTGAGCCGATAATGATAGGAGAACATGTGGAGAGTGGAATACGAAGTGGTAAGATACTAATGGAAAGAAAGAATATAATGGTGTGTATGGCCAACGGGGTCGTAATAGGAATAACCAATCTATGGGAGCAGTCCTAATCTCTAATTTTGCACCTGCACAACAAGATCAGTAACACAATAGTCAGCCTAAGAAAGGTATACCTAGGCGATAATTCACTAAGATCAATATGTCGTTGGCTCAAGCTCTGCAACACATGTTTAAAGGGGAACTGATTACTTTGAGGAACCCTCCTCAGAATCCCAATACTACCTCTCCTCGCTATTATCCCAATGCAAGATGTTTGTATCACTCCAAATGCCTTGGACATGATACTAATAGTTGTTGGGCATTGAAGAATAAGATTCAGGATATGATTGATGCTGGAGAAATTGAGTTTTATCCTCCTGAGACTCCTAATGTGATTACTGCTCCTATGCCCAAACGTGAGAAGACTGTTAATGCTTTTGCTGATGGTTTTTATGTTTCTACGGTGACTAATTTGACTACTCATCTGTCCATTATTAAGAAAAAGTTGTTGCAAGCCGGTTTATTTCCAGGTTGCAATGAAGACTGTTTTTACTGTGCCTCTCAACCCAATGATTGTTGGAAGCTGAAAGAAGGTATTCAGCGTTTGATGGACAACTATATTATATTGTTTGAGAAGATCCCTTATGTAGAGAGTTTATGTGAGGGTCTATCCCACGATCTGAAACTTGAAGACGTGTTTGTGGTTACTAAAACCCCTGTAAGGATCACTTCTAAGGGTCCTGTGAAGATTATTGTTAAGCCAAGAGTGGCTCCCCTGATTATTACTACTCCTGTTCCAATTCCATATTCTTCTAACAAGGCCATCCTTTGGAATTATGGTTCTAATGTTTATATCCATGGTGTCAAGAAAGAGCCTCTAACTGATATACCTGCTGCAGATACTAATCCTGATTTCGACAATATTGTTAGGACTAGTAAGGTTACTAGGAGTGGAAGAATTTTCTCTCCAAAAGTCACTTCAAAGACTGCTGCTGCTCTAGTTCATATCTCTAACCCTGGGCCAAGTATTGAAGCTCGGGGAAAAGGACCAGTGATTGAGCCTGTTCAGCTTGAAACACTGGTTACTAGAGATCTCTCTAACCAGATGGAAGAAGTATTGAAGATCATCTGTAAGAGTGGTTATAATATTGTTGAACAATTGGGGCATACTCCCTCTAAGATCTCTATGCTATCTCTATTGTTATGCTCTGAAGCCCATGCTAAGGCTTTGGTAAAATTCCTGAAGTCTTCTCATGTACCACATGAAATCTCGGTGGACCAATTTGAAAATTGTGTTGCTAATTTAATGACTGACAATGGCTTTGGCTTTTTTGATTCTGATTTAACTCCTGCCAAGAGAAACCACAACAGAGCTTTGTACATCTCCATTGAGTGTAGGGGCGTTACTCTGTCTCATATTTTGGTGGATAATGGTTCCTCATTAAATGTGTTACCAAAGGATGTTCTGGACAAACTTAATTTTGAAGATGTTGTGCTAAGACCGAGTAACGTGGTGATGAGAGCCTTTGATGGTTCAAGAAGAATGGTGCATGGAGAAGTTGATATTCCAATAAAAGTAGGTTCTCAAGTCTTTGATTCTACTTTCTATGTGATGGATATTCATCCTGCCTATTCCTGCTTGCTTGGGCGTCCTTGGATACATGTGGCAGGTGTTGTGACTTCCACTTTACACCAGAAGCTGAAATATCCTGTGAAGAGTAAGATTGTCACTGTCTACATTGAAGAAGAGTATATGGTCATTCATGTGAACACTTTCAAGTATGTTGAGACGGATGGTGAATTTGTTGAGACTCCTTGCCAAATATTTGAAGTGGTTCCTCAGATTATCCCTGCTGCTGAGTTTGTCCCTGCTACTAAACCAGTTCTTGTTATTACCAGAGTAACTCCTACAATGGCCTCTCTAAAGGATTCTAGAGTTGTAGTTGAAGAAGGTGGTTGTACTATTTGGGGTCAGCTTCCTGACATTCCTTACAAGTCAGACAAGTTTGGTTTGGGTTTTACTGTAGAGGCTCAGAAGGCGGTTCTTCGTGCTCGTGCTATTCATATCACAAAAAAGGGAATTCAGAAGGATCAAGTCAATGTTGTGGAAGACTCTAATGAAGACTGTAACCTAGACAGTTGGATCTTTCCTACCATTGGCAGTGGGTTCAATAATTGGAAGGCTGAAGACGTTATTCCTATCTCCTTTAGTTAGGAGTAAATGTTATTTTTTGCTTTTCTTGTTTTTGATTTTTTAATTTTGAATTATTAAAAACTCTTAAGCCTTGTGCCTTACCCGAGGCACAATGGTATACTTGTTAAGGATATCATTTCATTTGCATATCTTCATTCAATAAAATCAATGGAAGTTTTTTCTTTCGTAAATATTGCGTTCTTTGTCTTTATTTTATATTTCCTTTATCAAAAAGCTATGTGTTCTTACACAGACCCACATCACTAAAATGCAGATCCTCATCCACTTTGGATCCCATTGATAACAGTTATACTATTGCCAATTATAACTTCAAGAATCTGATCTATCAAGTCGAGGATGGAAATGAGGAAGATTGTGAAGTGCCTGTAGAGCTTGCTAGGTTACTACAGCAAGAAGAGAAAGTTATACAACCACATGAAGAACCAAACGAGGTTGTAAATCTAGGAATTGAGAAAGACAGGAAAGAGGTCAAGATAGGTGCTGAATTAGAAGACAGTGTTAAGAACAGGTTAATTCATATGCTACATGATTATGTGGAAATCTTTTCTTGGTCTTATGAAGATATGTCAGGGCTTGATACTGATATTGTGGTTCACTGTCTACCAATGAAGGAAGGTTGTCGTCCCATAAAGTAGAAAATTCGTCGTATGTGTCCTGAAATGTCAGAAAAGATTAAAGTTGAAGTGATGAAACAATTTGATGCAGGGTTCCTAGCTGTCACTTCTTATCCCCCCCAATGGGTTGCAAATGTGATACTGGTGCCTAAGAAAGATGGTAAAATACGCATGTGCGTGGACTACAGGGATTTGAACAAAGCCAACCCCAAAGATGATTTTTCGCTTCCATATATTGATGTCCTGGTAGACAACACTGCTCAACATAAGTTATTCTCTTTTATGGATGGTTTCTTTGGTTACAATCATATTAAGATGGCACCTGAAGATATGGAGAATACTATGTTTGTCACATAGTGGGGCACCTTTTGTTATAAGGTAATTCCATTCGGTCTGAAGAACGCTGTGGCAACATATCAGCGTGTTATGGTAGCTTTGTTCCATGATATGATTCATCATGTGATAGAAGTGTACATTGATGATATGATAACCAGATCCCAGACTGAAGAAGAACATCTTGATCATCTGCATAAGCTGTTTGAGAGGTTGAAGGATTACAAGCTGAGATTGAATCCAAACAAATGTACTTTGGAGTTAGATATGGTAAACTTTTGGGTTTCGTTGTCAGTGGTAAAGGTATTGAAGTTGACCCTGTAAAGGTAAGAGCTATACAAGATATGCCTGCTCCCCGTACTGAGAAATACGTTAGAGGTTTCTTGGGACGCCTGAACTACATTGCAAGATTTATTTTCCAATTAACTGCTACTTGTGAGCCAATATTCAAATTATTGAAGAAAGATCAAGTAATGGAATGGAATGTCAAATGTCAGGTAGCTTTTGATGAGATCAAGAAATACCTCCAAGAACCTCCAATATTGATGCCACCAATTGAAGGAAGACCCTTTATTATGTATTTAACAGTGCTAGACAATTCAATGGGGTGTGTGTTGGGGAAACATAACGAGTCTGGTTAAAAAGAGCAAGCAATATACTACCTTAGCAAAAAGTTTACCGACTGTGAAACAAGATACTCACTGCTCGAGAAAACTTGTTGCGCTTTGGCATGGGCTGCTCACCGACTAAGACAATATATTGTTGACACTTACCACTTTATTGATTTTGAAGATGGATCTTATCAAGTACATATTTGAGAAACCTGTTCTCTCCGGACAAATAGCAAGATGGCAAATGATCTTGACAGAATATGACATCCACTACACTACTCATAAATAAATTAAAGGAAGTGTGGTAGCTTATCATTTGGCTCATCAAGCAGTGGATGACTATCAGTCCATGAATTTTGAGTTTCCGGACGAAGATATCATGCTTGTTACTGATCATAAAGAACTTAGACCGTATGATGGACCTGAACAGGGATCTCGATGGACTATGGTTTTTGATGGAGCTTCAAATATGCTTGGCAATGGTATTGGTGTTGTGATTATCTCTCCTAAGGGTTGTTATACGCTATTAACTACAAGACTTTGTTTTGATTGTACCAACAATATGGCTAAATATGAAGCATGTATCATGGGTATCAAGGCTGCCATTGAGATGAAGATCCAATTCCTGAATGTGTATGGAGATTTAGCCTTAGTTGTTAGTCAGATTAAAGGAGAATGGGACACAAAGCATCCAAATCTCATTCCTTACATCGAGCATGTGTTATCTTTTATTCCATACTTTGAAGAAATCACATTTGAACATATTCCACGAGAAGAGAATCAATTGGCAGATGCATTAGCCACCATGTCATCTATGTTCAAAATCAGTTGGGATGATGAAGCTCCTAGAATTACCATTGATCGATTAGATGAGCCAGCATATTGTTATGAGGTTGATACAGAGGGAGTAGAAGAGAAACCTTGGTTCCACGAAGTAAAAAGATATCTCGAAGCTCAGGAATATCCTGAAGGGGCATCTATCAAAGACAAGAAATTTCTAAGGAGATTTTCTGCCAGGTTTTTCCTGAGTAATGGAATTTTGTACAAGCGCAATCACGATTCAACTTTACTTCGCTGTGTGGATAAGAAGGAAGCAAGAGACATTATGGAAGACATGCGTGATGGAATCTTTGGTACTTATTCTAGTGGGCATACAATGGCTAAGAATATTTTGAGAGTAGGTTATTGTTGGTCTACCATGGAAGCTAATTGCTATCAGCACTCCAAAACTTGTCATAAGTGTCAGATCTATGTTGATAAAGTACATGTGCCTCCAGTACCGTTGAATGTTCTGACTGCTCCTTGGCCTTTTTCCATGTGGGGCATTGATATGATTAGTGAGATCAAACCTACTACTTCCAATGGACATTCATTCTCGTTGCTATTGATTACTGTACGAAGTGGGTAGAGGAAGCCTCGTTTACTTCTGTTACCAAGAATGTTGTGGCTCGATTCATCAAGCATAATCTTATATGTAAATATGGCATCCCTGAAAGGATTATCACAGACAATGGTACTAATTTGAACAATACTATGATTACTAAACTCTGCATGCAGTTCAAGATTAAGCATCATAATTCTTCTCCATATCGACCAAAGATGAATGGCGCAGTGGAAGCCGCCAACAATAATATTAAGAAGATCTTACAAAAGATGACAGTAACATACAAAGATTGGCATGAGATGTTACCCTTTGCTCTTCATGGTTACCGTACCATAATACGTTCTTCAACTGGGGCAACCCCATTCTCTCTCGTCTATGGTATGGAAGCAGTACTACCTATTGAAGTCCAGATCCCTTCTTTGAGAATCATGAAAGACGCAAACTTAGATGAAGATGAATGGATTCAGACTTGACTCGACCAGATAAACTTGATTGATAAAAAGAGGCTTGCAGGTGTTTGTCATGGTCATATGTATCAGAAGCGTGTGATCAAAGCCTGTGATAAGAAATTCAAGTAACAAGTATACCAGGATGGAGATTTGGTGATAAAGCGTATCATATTACCATAGGGTGATCCTAGGGGAAAATGGACCCCCACCTATGAAGGGCTATTTATGGTCAAGAGAGTAGTTTCTGGAGGTGCTATGATGCTTACTACTATGGATGGTGAATATTTCCCGCAACCTGTGAACGCAAACATAGTCAAAAAATACTACGCATAAAAAGAGACCGCCAGGTTGACTGACCTAGAAAAAAATAAGGGCATCCCGACGAATCAAAAGGGTTCGGGAAAAAACTTGGGATATATATATATATATATATATATATATATGTGTGTATATATATATATATATATATATATATATATATATATATATATATATATATATATATATATATATATATATATAAATGGTACACCCGGCAAGTTGAAAACCTGAAAGGGCGGCTTGGGCAAAAAATGGTATCCCGGTGGATTGAAAACCTGAAAAGGCAGACCATGCAAACGTTAGGGATTAAAGCATACGACTATGTCTCGTTGGATCACCCATGTAACCGCAATTAGTTGTGCTACCAATATCAAGTTCAAATAGGTGCAAATCAATATAATCATTTCTCTTCCGACAGTAAAACATGAGATACTTGAAGATAATGGCAATATCAGAGTTGAAACTTGATGGGATCACTTACACATAGCTGTTTTTACTTGTTCTTGTACTCTTTTAAATTTTCTACGACAAATTCCTCTTACTAGGATTTTAGTCTCTTTGTTCAAACTTGCCTGTTTATAGGCCACTTTCAAAATTAATACAATTCTATTTTTGAATTCAGGTTTACTTTTCCCTTTTTACTTAAGCGAAAACGTCAGTTGATTATGTTTGAATGTATATATGCTTTTGAATATGATTGATGTTTACCAGAAATGCATATAAAATAATATAGAATTACAATAATAGCATTTACTAAGGACAATCGGAGGTAGGAATCCCTAGTAAAGTTCATATCCAACGGATCTTCGCAGGTTCATCTCCACAGAGTAATCTTTACGAAGTATTCTAAGAGGCCTTTTATACTTCCAACTCTATGAGATCCCCAAGCCGATTTCTCTCAAGTCTAATATCCTCCAAAGAATTGACACTTGGTCGGATAAGTCTCTCAGGGGAATGTCCGTCTTTTTAAATCCCAGTCAGGGTATTTAGGAATTTAATCTTTCAATAAGAAGTGCGACAAACAGGAAATGGAAGATCCTAAGTACAATATTCTGAAACAAGACGGGAACGATGTCTTCATATTCCTCAAAAATAAATCATGATTTATTTTCCCCGACTAATAGTTGTTACATGAATATACTAGAGTGCTTCAACTACATAATTCATACATACATCATTTACATCATATCATGGCATACACATCCATAATGCATACGACATTCTCACTTATATTAAGGACGTCATGTCGTACATGCATACATCCAATAATCTCACATAAACTAACCTTTCCTTTTCAAGATAGATAAACATTACCAAATCCTTGAGACAGTTCAGAGACAATCTAAACAAAGATCTAGTGCTGATACTTAGTGCAGGATACTTTCCAGAAGCAGTTCAGAGATAATCGAAATGAAGATTTAATTCTACTGCTTAAATCAAGATATTATCCTAGAGACAGTTCATAGACGGTCTATACGAAGATCTAGTGCTGATACTTAGCGCATGATATATTTTCCCCCCATATATAGTTTAGAGACGATCTACACAAAGATCTAGTGCTAATACCTAGCTTGGGATATGTTACAAAGATAGTTCAGAGATGGTCAAGACAAAGATCTCATTCTGATACTTAGCAAAGTGATAACATTAAGATAAAGTCGAACGTAGACACATTATGATACTTTTATCCACAGATACCTTGGATGGCATCCATAAGCCCATCTCCAGTTATTCTGAATGGCATCTTTAAGCCCATTCAAGCAATATGATCAACCAATAATATTACTTTGCGCACCGGCGAGTGCAAATTTTCGGGCTTTAGTGTTCAATCCTCTTCAACCTTCAAGTCACGAATGGCGTACATGACAATCTAACTCCTCAGGTTTCAGAAAATTGAACAAGGTCAGATGTTGTACCCCAAAATTTTCCCTCCCATATTTAAGATAATTTGTCTCAAAAGGTCTCCTAATAGTTACAAGATTCACAATTTCTCAAAAGGATTTCAGGTTTTATCAAACAAAGCCTCCTCCTAAGCAATGTATCTTAAAACTATGGTTTTGAGTTTCTCAAGGAAAAGTGGACTTCCAAAGCCTCAAGTGGACTTCATGACATCCCATATACCTCAAATAATCCTCATGTCAAGTTTCAAGGCTTTCCCTACAAGTTTGGTCAGTCAGATGCTCAGATACTTAAAAATCAAATAACTTGGTCAACAAGTTAACTATGGTCAACCTAAAGTCAAACTTCAAGATTTTTTGGTCAACATCAAGATTATGAGGTAAAATTCATCCTTTTATCAATGGTTGATCATGATTCGTCAAGGAAACCTCAGAATCATCAAGAATTACTAAATTAGGGTTTTGTGTAGGAAAAGTCAACTGAACTTTGACCAGTCATAACTTCCACATACTTCATCAAGAATTTCCCATCCAAAGCTCATTTTTAAGGAAATTAAATTCTCTATAACTTTGTGTCTCACAAGCCAATTCCAAAAATGCTTCATTTGAGAGATATGAGCCAAGACATTACAGGTCCTTTTAAAAGTCAACAAAAAGTCAACTTCTTCCAAAGCTCATAACTTAAAAATGGAAAATTATATGGACATGGGACCAAAAGGAGAAGTTAGAAGACACTCTAAGATTTATGAAAAGTCCTAGAACACCTTCATGGGATAGAAATTGAGGGAGTTATGTATTGTTGAAGTTGGTTAATTTTGAAGAGGTGTATGAAGCAAAAAAGGCCAAAACTCAAGATTACTCCAAATGGGCCCATAATATTTCAACCCAAACTTAAAGATGAGACTATTCACGACCCAATGATTAATATTTCTGATTTTTATTATTTATTTTATATTATATTGAATTTTAATCATTTAAATTCAATTTTAATTGAAATAAATCATAAAAAACAAATATTTGATTCCAAAATTATTTTGGGATCAAATATTTGATGATTAAGATGATTGATCATGGCCAAATTCGTACAAGACTAAAATAGTATGATTTCATTTGATTTTTTGATGATTTTGGCAACTTGGTTTCTTCACCTATAAGCAATCATAAATCCATCTTCTAAGGCCCAAAAATCTTAACCTAATTACACTACTATATATTCACAACAATACCATAAGACCGAGGACGTTTTTAGAGAGCAAAAAACAACTTTCAAAACTCAAAACTTTTCAAGAAAATGATTTTTCAGTTTCCCCATTGGAGCCCTTTTCAAAGCATTCTAAAGGTTGCAATTGGTTTATTGAAGCATTCTAGACATGTTTTCATCCTTCCCTTCATCAAATCCTTTAATACATGGTCAAGTCCCTCAAACGTGGGGGTGTCTTAAGAAATGGCCCTTCAAACAAAAATCATCATGGTCCCTTCAAGATTAAAAGATCATAATCCCTTCGAAGTTGCCTACGAAATAATGATCTTGTCCCTCGATGACCCTACGAAAATGATGATAGTCCCTTCGGATTACTAAGACACCCCTACAAGTTGCTTGTTATGACCATACGATGACCCTACGCCCGTCCCTTATAAAATCCAAGGTAATGACTACTTACTCATTAATAGTAAGGATAGTTTTACCCTTGAAAGGAAATAGAAAAACATGAAAGATCAACTTAGGTTAGGTAGCACTTAATTACTTGCTCACTCTTTCAAAACTCTTTTCACACCCCAAGTTTAACATTTCAAACTAAACACTTTGTATACGTCCATACAAGGATCATTACAAAGTTAAAGACTTATGAAAAATTTTCTAAACACACACTACACATTTTTCAAACAAGTTAAAGTGAGTTAAGTAATTAAGAGTCCATGGATACAAAGGGTGCTAACACCTTCCCTTTGTATAACCTACCCCCCGAACTCAAAATCTTTTCAAGGTCTTTCCTGTTCTTTTATACCCTTTCCTAAATTGGATAAAATAAAAGTCGACGGTGACTCTTGCTATCCGCACATGTTTTTGTCAAACAAAAACATCCAAGTCATTTCTCCCACCATATTACATAGCCCTTTCACTTAATCAGCGGTGGAAGGGTGGATTTTATTTAACTTATCGAATTCACATTTACTTTCGCTTCTTTTCAGTTGTGAGGATATAGAACGACTAGCATATTCTGATGGATGTTGAAAACATTTCTAGTGATACTGCATCATCCCCCGCTCATTCTAAGGAATCGTCGTCGGAGAGGAGTTACCCGTCTTCCAGTGACTCAAAGGAGACTACCTCTGCTAGAGAGGATCACACTAATTCCTCAGAAGATGATGAAGAGGAAAAAATACTAATATTGAGGAGTGGGCCACTAAGGAGTCAGTGAACATTCAGTCCATTTATTCCAAGGATATTAAGGGTCCAGATCCTGTGGTCGGGGATCCAGAAGACTGGATCGTGAGGTTTCCGGGAAAGGATGACCGTATCTGCTGGTCATACAGGCCCAACAGATTCCCCTATATGACATCCTATTCAAAGAGCTCAAATTCGGACTCCCCTTCTCGGATTTTCAGCAATCTGTGTTCGTACACCTGAAGCTATCCCCATCTCAATTACATCGGAACTTGTTCGCCTTCATCTGGGCCTTTGAGATGACGTGCGGGTTGTAACACCCCATTTCTACCCGACTTTATAAATTAAATCAGAGTTATAAAATTTCATCAACAAACATGGGATATCACATTTCCAACTTTTAAAATCAAATAACAACAATAATATAATAACTTCAAAAAACAACACAGCGGATCAACATGTTTCAACTCTTAAACAACTTCAAAGAAATCAATCATCAAAATAATCTCGACTTGGTTCTTCAACATAAAACAACTTAAAACTAGTTCGTAAACTTAAACAAAATCACAAAGACAAAACATGCGTTCATTCCCCCGAAGTGTTATATATCAGAGCGACAAACACCAACTCAAAGCTACTAAGTACTGTACTCTTCGTTACCTACACGTTACCAACAAAGGGAACCATTCAAATAGAAGGGGTGAGATATCTAATAACATAAACAGGATACGATAATCAATATATAAATGAGATAGTCATATAACCACACCATTTCCTACAATCAACACACAATCTTGCAACCAATAGTGGATAACAACGTAAATAATGCAACGTGAATACAAATCAACTTAAATATACATGTGGTACCATTTGGATTAAACTCCCAACTTAAAACATTTCCAGGTTATCGAGGCATTATCAACTTATTTGCCAATCCAGGCCAACTTGAATCGAGTATACGCTCCAACTTGAAATATGCACATGTATGCAACTATGAATGGCATACAACAATAACAATATAATCATCAACTTATAAATATAAAGAATTGAACAACTCAGCAACATGAATCGACATTAGTCATAGGACTTACATCATATTAATCTTCCCAAAACTCGGGACAACACAGCTTATAACAACTTTAACACCACTTCAACGTGAAAACGAAAATTTACGAATTAATTGACTAAATTACTAAATTAATTATTTTAAACTCTCAAATCTAATATAAATAACTTATTTTATCTTTACTTTAAGTCTAAGATCAATCCAACTTGAAACGGATGCGAAAACAGGTCGAATCGCTAAAAACCACATTTTTCCGCACCTGCCCTGCTCATACGCGTATGGCCTCCTTCATACACGTATGGCCTTGACTGATACGCGTAAGGCGTGTGTATGAGGGTCTTGTACATGTATTTACCCACTTGATACGCGTAACACCATATCTGTTACGAAAATGGACAAAAAGCCTACAATTTCAACTTTTCTGCAATTTCTCATATTTTCACCATTCTGTTCAATCTTAATTGGGTTTCTACATCGATTTTACTCTCAAAAACTTCTACAACACTTCACCTATCAATTCCTATGGTTAATTTTACGAAACCTAACTCCTTCTACACGAATTCTGCAACAACAGTCCAACAACAACACAGACAACAGATGCAACAACGAATATATCAACAATACAACAAGAACAACATGTCTTTCATCAGATATCAACATGAAATCAACAGCAACAAATCATACCAAAACACAACAATGAATTTACACGAAAGTCCCAATCTACATACGATCATCTAGTCCCGGTTTTGGAATTCGAACCCCACCCTTAACCTTGGATTGAAGGCAGCTCGAATTCACCGCGAAAATTCTGATTAGTCTAATTATGTTTTCAGCCTGTTTTTACTAAACTCTCACTAATCCACTTAATTACTATGGGCCTAATTAGCACCCCTAACATTACTATTCTCATACAACAAAACCAAGCTCAACCTAATATTATCTCTATAATTATTATTATTATTCGACTTAATCAACTTAAATTCAACTTAAACGGCTTAAACGACTTAACGACAAGGACGACAAAACAACAAGTAACAACTTATAATCGGGAAAAATACGCAATAATATTTAATTAAATTAATTAATTAAATACGGGCGTTACACGGGTATCTGAATATTGGGGCTATGCTCCCTCTATTCTTCCATGTTTTCCACCTCCAACGACAAGTGGTGCAGGGGAAGTTCGGTTGGATCTCCCTTAAGAAAAATATGAAAATATTTAAGGCGTATTCCGAATCGATTAGAGATTTTAAAGATCATTATTATCTGGTCGAACCAAAATCCGAGTGTGCCCTAAACTCTTGCAAGTTTTGGGGGATGGACACAAACGATGAAGGGAATGTCTTGTTGGACAAGGAAGGGGGACAGGTTCCTCGCTTGATGTTACAGTTTCACTTTTCTGGGTCGTGTGACCACTTTCTGCACAGGACATATGAGTTCCTCAAAATTTCCTCTAACCTTAGTGAGGGCGACCAGACTAGCTATGATGCCCTTATGAATTATGTCTCACGGATCACCATGACCGTGAATGTTGATGAACATGCTCATGCTAACCTGGATAAGGATGGGGGCGCCAAGGTGACCCCTAGATTCATAGAGGTGTCCAAACTCCTTGCTTGTAACACGGACGAGGATGTTGTAGTGTACCTTGGTAGTTTTTATATTTATCTGCTCGTATGACCTTCATGCTCGTTTATTTTTTATGTTCTGATCATGTTTATTTTTCTGTCTTTTTCAGACTCAATGGTGTATATTCAAGATAAACTGATGGCCAACGCTGGAAAATGACGAGGGGCTAAATAGTTTAAGCAGCATGCATTGCTGATCATTTGACCACTGCAGGGGAGGCTCAGGCTCCTCCTCGGCTCCTCATAGCTCGTCGGGGGTGGCCTCTAAGATTGCGAGAAGACCAAGGGCTGAAGATGTTGTAAATATGGAGAAGTATCCTTCAAAGCCTTCGTACGAGCTTCCTACTTTCTTTCTGAAGTCTGATTTCTTAGAGGAGACTTCCCTCCATGTTCATAGGGCGGAAACGCTCTAGTTGGAAGGGTTGAGTCAGTTAGATAGGTGATCGTGGCTAGCTCGGGATGCGAGCTCAGTGGTGCAGGAGATCCATCGGTTGAAGGCTCAGTTGTCCGTTTCCGAGGACGTGGCCAAGGTTTATGCAAAGTTGTTGAAAGAGGCCTCCAGGAAAATCAAGGAGTTAGAGGATTATTCAGTCGTTGAGAGGAAGTCGGCTAAAGAGGAAATATCTCGTCTCAAGACAGTTATACCCCCTGTCGCAGATGAGCCTTAGGAGCTAAAGTCTCTGAGAACTCGAGATGAGATGATTGCAAAAATCGAGGAAGGGGAGGCAGATCTCGAGGAAATGGTAGGTGCAGCGTTCCAAAATGCTATGTACCAACTGAAGATTGTTAACCCGAGCTAACGTTCAACAAGGAGGGTATCAATTTTTTGAATAAGGGCAAAGATGGTGTGATCTTTATTCCTGGCTACCTAAAACAACCCGAGCATGACAATGTCGCCATGGAGGAGGATCAATGGACCCTCGCTGATGTCCATCCAGATGCTAATGCCAACCTGTGAGGCTCTAGTCCATTTTTGTATTTTGTTAGTCGGCCTGCGTGTCATGGCTTTTTTATTTGTGATGGGGGGGTTTTGTTCACCCCATTATGTAAAATGAGAACAAGTCGGTCCTCGTGGCCGCATACTTTAATTTTGATCATTTTACGACCTAGGTGGTCGTTTCTTTACTTCTTATTATTTATGCATGTATGTCCGTCGGAGAACATACTTTATTTAATATTTTTGCTAAGTGTTTTCGCGATGTTCGAATGTTTTGATGTCCGTTTGATATAAATATGCGATGATATTTTCGTGCGCCTGCGTGGGACTTGGGTCTATCTTGCATGTTTGGGAAGCTATGCTCGATTTGTATATTTGTCGGTTTAGGGAATCAGGCAAAATGCCACTGTGTATTTGGATAGGGAACGATGCCATAATCATGATAATGATTCGTGCTCCGCGGTGTGAATGTCTCATCATGAGCTGGGTGTTCTTCCTGGTCGTGGTACGTAGATGACGATGGACTCGATTGAGGATCCAATCGTATAATGGTGATCTTCCTCATTCTTGAGGGGGATCCCATCAAAAAGATTAGTTTGGTATGCGATACTTGTACCTAAGTATGCATGTTAGGTCGGTACTGATGTTGACTGACGCTTAATCTGTAATATTGTTTACGTTTCTCTGTGTTCCAAGGACGAGCAAGTTCTTCCCCATTTAGATTTTCTAAGTATTAGGCCCCGTTCTCTATTTTTGCTCGGATGCAGTATGGACCTTCCCAGTTCGCGACTAACTTTCCTTCTCTGGTGTCCTTGTGGTTTCTCCTGAGGATGAGGCTGCCAACCTCGAATGCCTGTTTTATAACTTTGGAGTCATGTCTGAAGGATATTTTTTGCTTAAGTGATGCCTCTCGTAGGGTTGCTCCTGACCGAACTTCTTCGACCAAATCGAGCACCTCGCATAATGTTTCCGAATTGGCATCCTCATCCATCGGAGCTTCTGTCCTCCTGGATGGTATATGCATCTCGATGGGAATAACGGCCTCTGTTCCGTATGCTAGTCGGAAAGGGGTTTTGTAACACCCCACTTTCCCAACTAAATAAAATTAACATTTATATAACGAAAATCAGAGTTTAAAGTGGAATGTCACGTTTTCAACAATAATAACCAACAAAATGTTCTCTCATTAAAACAGCAGAATAATAATCGTTTTAGAATAACCAATGCAATAAGCCTGTTTCAACAAAATATCCTCAATATGTTTAATTCCATAAAAACAGATACGTAACAGAAATAAAATAACAACAGAAAGATTCTCATCCCGTGTTACGTATCAGAGCACCCTAAGGCTCGAACACAACAACACGACTCCACGCACTCTAAGTACCTGGATTATCTATACTTCCAAAGAAGCACAGATGCATTAACAATAACAAAAGGGTGAGAAACAAATTCAAATATAACCGGCGCATATAACATATACAGGGTAGTTTCTCATGCAATCAACAACAACAATGATCACAACTTTCACCAATAATCCACAATGACAATTACAACAATAATTATGCATAACAGACAACAATAAGTATTAAATGTGACTTAAAACGACACAATTCATGTGGTACCAGGTTTTTTTCATTCAATCAAACACGGATAATCACATACACCCATCCGGCAATGATTATCCCCACACTCTCCATAACGGAGTACAGATGATCGTATTCGCCCATCCGACCGATCATCCCAACAATAAACGACAAATGCATGCATGAAAATGAAAAAGCATACATCATGTATAATTCACCATATTATACATCTACATGATCCATCTGATCAAAACACAACAAAGTTTCCACCAAAATTCACTAATATTTACCTCACACGATTTAATCAATTTTCTGACTAGATTAACCCACCTAAATTCCAATATTTATTTTTTCTCCTAGTTAAATATCGATTAAACATGTTTTAAGATTCATTTCAATACCTCACACCAAAAGAATTGGCTACGCGGGAGAAATCGGGAGAGAAGTCACAAAACAATGCGTTTTTGCACCACACACTTGCCATACGCGTATTGGCATGGGCCTATACGCGTATTTTCCTGGGCCTATACACCCCCATACGCCCCCCAATACACATATCTATACCACCATACGCGTATTGTCCCAATCTCAAGCCCCTCATACGCGTATGAACAGAAACAATGCGTTTTCTGGGTTTTCTGCATAATTTCATATCTATACTTCATTCCAATCGATTCCATGGTTCATACATGTCCTAAAATCGTTTCTACACTAGTTTTACTCTCCAATATCCATCTATATTTCATCTATGTTACCATATTCCGATTAATTTTCGTATTAGATCTAAACCTCATTATGTTCATCAACAACAACAATTTTTGTATAGATTTCGTCATCTAGATCAACAACAGCGGAATTGCAACAAAAATCATCACAAACACAATAAGACAGTCATGGATTCATAACAATCATCACATATTCAAAGATTCTTCATACATATCATAATCAACAGAAATTCATAAGAGGGAAGGATACCCCAAACTACCCATCATGTTAAATCACCTGAAATTAAATCCGTTCTCCCCCCTTACCTCGAATTGGGTGAAAAATCATATGAATTTCCTCAAGGTTGAATGCCCTAGATGAAGTTCTTCCTTCCTAGCCCCTTTGCTCTTCTCATCAATTTTCACGATTAATCGTTCTGCTGATTTTTCTGTTTTTACTAATTCACTATTAACCCTCTCTTAACACATTACTAAACTGCCCCTTAATCCAATTATTAATAATATTAATTTTAATTCTAATATTTAATAATATTGGATTTTATAAAAGAATTAATAATAATAATAATAAATAAATAGTCTTATTAACATTCACATCCTCTATATTACTAATCGCACCCGATTGTACCCGTCCCACTAGGACACAACACCAAAACTAATAGGACACACGCCTTAACTAAGGCCAACACAGACAATAAAAATATGCGAAGATTAAATATTAAAAATGGGGTGTTACAACTCTCCCCCACTTAGAATATTTTCGTCCCCAAAAATGTATCTGATGAGAAAAGTTCCGGATACAACTCTCGCATCCTGCTTTCTAGCTCCCAAGTTACACTTCCACCAGCAGCTCCACCCCAAGCTACTCTTATCAGAGGAATCTCTATACCTCTGAGTTGTTTCATCTTGCGATCCTCAATTCTTATCGGCATTCCCTCCATAGTAATATTATCTCTAACATGCACCTCATCTCTCTAAATAACATGAGATGGGTCAGACACATACTTTCGAAGTTGCGACACATGAAACACATCATGCAAATTCGAAATCTCTGGAGGTAACGCCACCCTGTACGCAAGGATACCAACTCTCTGCAAAATCTGATATGGTCCAATGAACTTAGGATCCAACTTTATCAATTTCAAAGCACGACAAACACCTGTCATTGGATTAACCCTTAAAAATACATGATCACCTTCAGCAAATTTGTAACACGGTGGGAGAATTAACTTTTTATTTATGTTGCGGATAGCAAGAGTCGCCACCGACTTTTATTTTATCCAATAGGAAAGGGTATAAAAGAACAGGAAATACCTTTTTAAAAATTCTAAGTTCAGGGGGTAGGTTATATAAAGGGAAGGTATTAGCACCCTTTATATCCATGGTTATCCATGGGCTCTTAGTTACTTAGCTCACTTTAACTTGTTTGAAAAATATGTAGTATGTGTTTAGAAAATTTTCGTAAGTCTTTGTAATGATCCTCGTATGGATATATACAAAGCATTTAGTTTGAAAATGTTTTTAAAAGTGGGGTGTGAAAAGAGTTTTGAAAGAGTGAGCAAGTAATTAAGTGCTACCTACCCTGAGTTGGTCTTTCATGTTTTTCTATTTCCTTTCAAGGGTAAGACTTTGGTGTAATTAGGTCAAAGAAATTGGGCCTTGGGTGCACTTTGGTGTTACTTGATTATGAAGAAACGTCCTTACAGTTTTTGTAAAAAAAATGAAATATTCACATACCTCTTTGGTTTTTCATGATTTGAATGATTTCTAATCACTTTAAATGCAAAATCTTTGATCCAAATATAAGTTATGAGATCAAATATTTGATTTTCATATTTATTTATATTAAAATTGAATTTTAATAATTAAAATCCAAAATAATATAAAATAAATGATAAAAATCAGAATAATTGATCATTGGGTCGTGCATGACTTCATCTTCAAGTTTGGGTTGCAATATTATGGGCCCATTTGACAAAATCTTGATTTTAGACCCTTTTTGCTTCATATACTCCTTAAAAATTTCTCAACTTTGACAATGCATAACTTCCTCAATTTTAATGCTATGGAGGTGTTCTAGGACATTTTAGAAAGCTTAGAGTGTCCTCTAATCAACCCGTTTTGTCCCATGTTCATATCATTTACCATTTTCAAATTATGAGCTTTGGAAAAAGTTGACTTTTTGTTGACTTTCAAAAAGACCTATAATGTTTTGGCTCATACCTTCCAAATGAAGCATTTTTAAGCTTGGCTTGTGAGACACAAAGTTGTAGAGAATTGAAAGTTATGGCTGGTCAAAGTTCAGTTGACTTTTCCTATAAAAACCCTAATCTAGAAACTCTTGATTCTTGATGATTCTGAGGTTTCCTTGATGAATCATGATCAACCCTTAATTAAATGATGAATTTCACCTCATAATCTTGATGTTGACCAAAAATCTTGAAGTTTGACTTTGAGTTGACCACAATTGACCTCAGTTGACTTTTTGACCAAGTTAATTAATTTTTAGGTATCTGAGCATCTGACTGACCAAACTTGTTGGGAAAGCTTTGAAACTTGACATGAGGATTATTTAAGGTATATAGGATGTTATGAAGTCCACTTGAGGCCTTGGAAGTCCACTTAGCTTGGGGAAACTCAAAACCCTAGTTCTAAGATCCATTGTTCAAGAGGAGGCTTTGTCTGGTGAAACCTTCAATCCTTTTGACCAATTAAGAATCTTGTGACTATTTAGAGACCTCTTGAGATACATGATCTTGAATGTGGGAGGGAAAATTTTGGGGTACAACATCTACCCTTGTTCAATTTTCTGAAACCTGAGGAGTTATATTGGCATATACGCCATTTGTGACTTGAAGGTTGAAGGGGATTGAACATTAAGGCCCAAAATTTTGCACTCGCCGGTGCGCAAAATAATGCTATTGGTTGGTTGTATTGCTTAAATGGGCTTAAAGATGCCATTCGGAATAAAAATGTTCTTCAGATATACCTCTTGGAGGATAAAGCAATCCAAAACGTAGATTTATGTAATCTTGGGGGGTGTAGCAGCCCAAGAGGTTGTTTGGTGTGGTCCTGGAGGATAGAGCAGTCCAAGATGTTGTTATGTGTAATCATGGAGGATAGAGCAGTCCAAGATATTATCCTGGGGGTTTATAGCAGCCCGAGATATTGTTTGAGATAGCCCTTGGGGGGATATAGCAACCCAAGATGGATATAGATGTAATCTCAGGAGATGTAGCAGCCTAAGATATTGGTTTTCGTGGCCCTAGGGGATATAGCAGCCTAAGACGTTGATGGATGTAATCTTGAGGGATGTAGCAACCCAAGGTATTAGTATATGTATTCCTGGAGGATAGAGCAATCCAAGATTGTGTTATATGTATTCCTGGAGGATAGAGCAGTCCAAGATATGGTTTGAAGTAACCCTTGGGGGGATGTAGCAGCCCAAGAATAATTTGTTGATGACATTCATCTGCTGGGGAATTAACCTGAAAATCATGGTTTGTTCTATGCAAATGTCATGATATATATAACACTTTGCAAGATGATATTCTTATGAGAATGTTATATGTGTATGATATGATGTAAATGATGTATGTATGAATTATGTAGTTGAAGCTCATTAGTAGCTTCGTAGAACAACTGCTGGCTGGGGAAAATAAATCCTGATTTGTTGTTGAGGAATATGAAGACTTCGTTCCCGTCTTGTCTTGGAATATCGTACTTAGAACCTCTCGTTTTTGTTCGTCGTACTTCTTATTGAAGGATTAACTTCCTGAATATCCTTACTGGGGATAAAAGATACGGGCATTACCCTGGGAGCCTTATCCGGCTAAGTTTCAATTCTTCGGAGGATATATTAGATTTGAAAGAAATCTACTTTGAAGATTTCATATAGTTGGAAGTACAAGAAGCTTCTTGGAGTATTTTGTCATAATATCCATAAAGATTACTCTGTAGGGATGAACCGGTGAAGATTCGTTGGATTCCTACCTCTGATTGTCCTTAGTAAATATTGTTATTGTATTTTATGCATTTCTGGTAAACATCAATCATATTCAAAAGCATATATACATTCAAACATAATCAACGAAAGTTTTCGCTTAAGCAAAAGGGGAAAAGTAAACCTGAATTTGAAAATATAATTTTATTTATTTAGAAAGTAGCCTATAAACAGGCAAGTTTGAACAAGGAGACGGAAATCCTAGTAAGAGGAATTCGTCGTAGAAATTTTTAAAGAAGTACGAAAAGACAAGGAAAAATAGCTATGTGTAAATGATCCTATTGAGTTTCAACTCTGCTATTGCCATTATCTTCAAGTATTTCATCCCTTGCTGTTGGAATAGAAACGATCGGATTGATATGCACCTATCTGAACTTGATATAGGTAGTACAACTAGTAAAGGTTACATGGGTGATCCAACGATACATAGTCATACGCTTTAATCCCTAACTTTTTCCTGGATTGCCCTTTCAAGTTTTCAATCCACCGGGATACCCTTTTTTTCCCAAGCCTTCCTTTCGGGTTTTCGACTTGACGGGTGTACAAAGTTATATATATATATATATATATATCCCTAATTTTTGCACGAACCATTTTGGTTCATCGGGATGCCATTATTTTTGCCTAGGCCAGTCAACCTAGCGGGTCTTTTTTTATGCATAGTATTTTTTGACTATGTCTGCGTTCACAGGCTGCGGGAAATCTTCATCATCCATAGTAGTAAGCATCATGGCACCTCCAGAGAATACCCTTTTGACTACAAATGGCCCTTCATATGTGGGAGTCCATTTGCCTCTAGGATCACCCTGTTGTAATATGATACGCTTGATTACCAAATCTCCAGCCCGATATACTTGTTGCTTGACTTTCTTACTAAAGGCTTTGATCATACGCTTCTGATACATCTGACTATGGCAAACAACTGCCAGCCTTTTCTCATCAATCAAGTTTATATGGTCGAGTCGAGTCTGAATCCATTCATCTTCATCTAAGTTTGCATCCTTCATAATTCTCAGGGAGGAAATCTGAACTTTAATGGGTAGAACTGCTTCCATACCATAGACAAGAGAAAATGGGGTTGCCCCAGTTGAAGTACGCATTGTGGTACGATAACCATGAAGAGAAAATGGTAACATATCATACAAATCTTTATATGTCATTGGCATCTTCTGTAAGATCTTCTTAATATTCTTGTTAGCAGCTTCCATTGTGCCATTCATCTTTGGTCTATATGGAGAAGAATGTGATGTTTAATCTTGAACTGCATGCAGAGGTCAGTAATCATAGTATTGTTCAGATTAGTACCATTGTTTGTGATAATCCTTTCGGGGATGCCATACCTACATATAAGATTATGTTTGATGAATCGAGCCACAACATTCTTAGTAACAGAAGCAAACAAGGTTGCCTCTACCCATTTCATAAAGTAATTAATAGCAACGAGAATGAAATGATGTCCATTGGAAGCGGTAGGTTTAATCTCACCAATCATATCAATGCCCCACATGGAAAAGGCTAAGGAGCTGTCAGAACATTCAATGGAACTGGAGGTATATGTACTTTGTCAGCATAGATCTGGCACTGATGACAAGTCTTGGAGTGTTGATAGCAATCAGCATCCATGGTAGACCAATAGTAACCTGCTCTCAAAATATTCTTAGCCATCGTATGCCCACTAGAGTGAGTACCAAAGATCCCATCATGCATGTCTTCTATAATCTCCATTGCTTCTTTCTTTTCCACACAGCGAAGCAAAGTCGAATCGTGATTGCGCTTGTACAAAATTCCATTACTCAGGAAAAACTTGGCAGAAAATCTCCTCAGAAATTTCTTGTCATTGATAGATGCCCCTTCAGAATATTCCTGAGCTTCGAGATATCTTTTTACTTCATGGAACCTAGGTTTCTCTTCTACTCCTTCAGTATCAACCTCATAACAGTATGCTGGTTCATCTAACCGATCAATAGTAATTTTGGGTTCTTCGTCATCCCAATTGATTTCAAACATAGATGACATGGTGGCTAATGCATCTGCCAACTGATTCTCTTCTCGTGGAATATGTCCAAAAGTAATCTCTTCAAGGTTGAATCTCTGTACACATTCAAAAAATACCAAGGCTGAATCTCCGTACACATTCAAAAATTGGATCTTCATCTCAATGGCAGCCTTGATACCCATAATACATGCTTCATATTCTGCCATATTGTTGGTACAATTAAAACAAAGTCTAGCAGTAAACGGTGTATAACAACCTTCTGGAGAGATGATCACAACACCAACTTCATTACCAAACGCATTAGAAGCTCCATCAAAAACCATAGTCCATCGGGATCTTTGTTCAGGTCCTTCATATTGTCTAGGTTCTTTAGTAATAAACATAATATCTTCATCTGGAAACTCAAAGTTCATAGACTGATAGTCATCCACTGCTTGATGAGCCAAATGATCAGCTACCACACTTCCTTTAATTTCTTTCTGAGTAGTATATTGTATGTCATATTCTGTCAAAATCATTTCCATCTCGTTATTCGTCCGGAGAGAGAAGTTTTCTCAAATATGTACTTAATAGGATCCATATTTTAAATCAATAAAGTGGTATGAGTCAACATATACTGTCTTAGTCGGCGAGCAGCCCAAGCCAAAACGCAACAAGTTTTCTCGAGCAGTGAGTATCTTGTTTCACAGTCGGTAAACGTTTTGCTAAGGTAGTATATTGCTTGCACTTTTCGACCAGACTCGTCATGTTTCCCCAACACACACCCCATTGAGTTGTCCAATATTATCAGGTACATAATCAAAGGTCTTCCTTCAACTGGTAGCATCAATATTGGAGGTTCTTGGAGGTATTTCTTGATCTCATCATAAGCTACCTGGCATTCGTCGTTCCATTCCATTACTTGATCTTTCTTCAACAACTTGAAGATTGGATCACAAGTAGCGGTTAATTGAAAATAAATCTTGCAAAGTAATTCAGTCATCCCAATAAACCTCTGACTTCTTTCTCAGTACGGGGAGCGGCCATATCTTGTATAGATTTTACCTTTGTAGGGTCAACTTCAATACCTTTACCACTGACAACGAAACCCAAAATTTTACCGGATCTAACTCCAAAGGTACATTTGTTTGGATTCAATCTCAACTTGTACTTCTTCAACCTCTCAAACAACTTGTGCAAATGATCAAGATGTTCTTCTTCAGTCTGGGACCTGGCTATCATATCATCAACATATACCATTATCTCATGGTGAATCATAACATGGAATAAAGCTACCATAGCACGCTGATATGTTGCTCCAGTGTTCTTCAAACCAAATGGAATTACTTTATAACAAAAGGTGCCCCACTGTGTGACAAATGTAGTCTTCTCCATATCTTCAGGTTCCATCTGAATATGATTATAACCAGAGAAACCATCCATAAAAGAGAATACCTTATGTTGAGCAGTGTTGTCTACCAGAACATCAATATGTGGAAGCGGAAAATCATCTTTGGGGATGACTTTGTTCAAATCCCTGTAATCTACACACATGCGTACTTTACCATCTTTCTTAGGCACCGGTACCACATTTGCAACCCATTGAGGATAGGAAGTGAGAAATAGGAACCCTGCATCAATTTGTTTCATCACTTCTACTTTAATCTTTTCTGACATTTTGGGACGCATACGACGAACTTTCTGCTTTATTGGACGACAACCTTCTTTCATTGGCAGACAGTGAACCACAATATCAGTATCAAGTACCGACATATCCTCATAAGACCAAACAAAGATCTCCACATAGTCATGTAACATCTGAATCAATTTGTTCTTAACACTGTCTTCTAATTAATCTCATATCTTGACCTATTTCCTGTCTTTCTCAGTTCCCAGATTCACAACTTCGATTGGTTCTTCATGTGGCTGTATAACTTTCTCTTCTTGCTGTAATAACCTAGCAAGCTCTACAGGCACTTCACAATCTTCCTCCTTTCCATCCTCGGCTTGATAGATCGGATTCTCGAAGTTATAATTGGCAATAGCAGAATTGTTATCAACAGAATCCAGAGTGGATGAGGATCTGCATTTTAGTGACGTGGGTGTGTGTAAGAACACATAGCTTTTGATAAAAGAAAAATAAAAGAAAGATTAAGAGCGCAATATTTACGAAAGGAAAAACGTCCATTGATTTTATTGAATGAAGATATGCAAATGAAATGACATCCCTAATAAGCATACCATTGTGCCCCAGGTAAGGCACAAGGCTTAAAAGTTTAATTGTTCGAAATTACAAACTTAAAAATATGAAACACATTAATAGTATTTACTCCTGACTAAAGGAGATAAGAATAACATCTTCATCCTTCCAATTATTGAGCCCACTGCCAATGGTAGGAAATATCCAGCTATCCAAGTTGTAGTCTTCATCAGAATCCTCCACAGCATTGACTTGATCCTTCTGAATTCCCTTGTTGGTGATACGAATAGCACGAGCACGACGAACAACCTTCTGAAATTTTGCAGTAAAACCCAAACAAAACTTGTCAGACTTGTAAGGAACGCCAGGAAGCTTACCCCAAATAGTACAACCACCTTCTTCTACTATAGCTCTTGCATCCTTCAGAGAAGCCATTGTAGGGGGTGCTTTAGTAATAGCAGGAACTGGTTTAGCAGCAGGTACCTTCTGAGGAACCACTTCAAATGTTTGGCAAGGAGTCTCAATAAATTCACCCTCCATCTCAACGTACTTGAAAGTGTTCACATGACTGACCATATACTCTTCCTCACCATAAACAGTGACAATCTTTCTCTTCACTGGATATTTCAGCTTCTGGTGTAAAGTGTAAGTAACAACACCTGCCACATGTATCAAGTGACGCCCAAGCAGACAGGAATAGGAAGGACGAATATCCATCACATAGAATGTAGAATCAAATACTTGAGAACCCACTTTAATTGCGAGGTCAACTTCCTCGTGCACCATTCTTCTTGAGCCATCAAAGGCTTTCACCACCACGTTACTGGGTCTTAGCACAATATCTTCAAAGTTGAGTTTATCCAGAACATCCTTTGGTAACACATTCAAAAAGGAACCATTATCCACCAAAACATGAGACAAAGTAGTGCCCCTACAATCAATGGAGATGTTCAAAGCTCTATTGTGGTTTCTTTTGGCAGGAGTTAGATCAGCATCAGAAAAACCCAAGCTATTATTAGTAGTCAGGTTGGCAACATAATTTTCAAACTGGTCCACAGAGATTTCATGTGGTACATGAGAAGACTTCAGGAATTTTACTAAAGCCTTAGCATGGGCTTCAGAACACAACAACAGAAATAGCATGGAGATCTTGGAGGGAGTATGCCTCAACTGTTCAACAATATTATAATCACTCTTGCGGATGATCTTCAATACTTCCTTCATCTTCTTAGAAAGGTCTCCAATAACTAGTGTTTCATCCTGAACAGTCTCAATCAATGATCCTTTGCCCCGAGCTTCAGTACTTGGCCCAGGGTTGGAGATAGGAACTGGAGCAGCAGTAATCTTTGAAGTGTCTTCTGGAGAGAAAATTCTTCCACTCCTAGTAACCTTACTAGTCACAACAATATAGTCGATATCAGGATTAGTATTTGCAGCAGGTATATCAGTTAGAGGCTCTTGCTTGATACCATGGATATAAACATCAGAACCATAATTCCAAGGGATAACCTTGTTATAAGAATATGGAATTGGAACAGGAGTAGTATTAATCAGGGGAGCCACCTTTGGCTCAGCAGTAATCTTCACAGGACCTTTAGAGGTAATCCTCACAAGACCCTTAAAAGTGATCTTCACAGGAGTACTAGTAACCATAGACACATCTTCAAGCTTCAGATCTTGGGATAAGTCTTCACATAAACTCTCTACAGAAGGGGTCTTCTCAAACAATATAATACGGTTGTCCATTAAACGTTGAATACCTTCTTTCAGCTTCCAACAGTCATTAGGTTGAGAGGCACAATAAAAACAATCTTCATTGCAACTCGGAAATAAACCGACTTGCTGCAACTTCTTTTTAATGATGGATAGAGGAGTAATCAAATCAGTCACCGTAGAAACATAAGAAACATCATCAATAACATTAACAGTCTTCTCATGCTTGGACATAGGAGCAGTAATCACATTAGGAGTCTCGGGAGGATCAAACTCAATTTATCCAACATCAATCATATCTTGAATCTTATTCTTCAACGCCCAACAGTTATTAGTATCATGGCCTGGGCAATTGGAGTGTTATGCACATCTTGCATTGGGATTGAAACAAGGAGAGGTAGTATTGAGGTTCTGAGGAGGATCCCTCAAAGTAATTAATTCTCCCTTCAACATGTGTTGCAGAGCCTGAGCCAATGACATATTGATATTTTTAAATTTCCTCCTAGGCTTGGGATGACTACTCTGTTGTTGATCTTGTGGTGTAGGTGCAGGATTAAAGGTTAGGACTGCTCCCACATATTGGTTGTTCCTATTACGACCCTGTTGGACATACACAACATTAGATTCTTTCTTCCCATTAGAGGGCTTCTTGGTAGTACTTGAAGAGGCACCCATTTGTATCTTACCACTTCGTATTCCACTCTCCACACGTTCTCCAGTCATTATCAGCTCAGTGAAACCAGATGATGAACTTCCAATGAGATGACTGTAGAAAGGACCAATTAACGTACTCATAAACATATCAACCAATTCCCTGTCAGTCAAAGGAGGTTGAACTCTGCTTGCAAGATCTCTCCACTTCTGGGCATACTCCTTGAAACTTTCTTTAGAACCCATATACATTCTTTGGAGTTTCATGCGAGTTGGTGCCAAATCAGAGTTATATTGGTATTGCCTATAGAAGGCCTTAGCAAGATCATTCCAAGTATGAATATTGATAATCTCAAGTTGATAGTACCATTCCAATTGAGCTCCAGACAAACTCTCTTGAAAGAAATGAATCCACAGCTTCCTGTCAGCAGTATGTGGATGGATCCTTCGGACATAAGACCTCAGATGAAGCTTAGGACATGACACACCATCATACACCACAAAAGTAGGAACCTTGAAACCAATAGGGATGAAAACTCCAAATATCAAACTCAGATATTCAAAATCCAACCCATGAGTCTTTTGTAATTCCATAGCATTCACACGGTCATCCAACAACTTATATTTCTCATTACCAGTTGAATCATGATAATAATTCTCCTCATAATCATAATTCACAACATTACCATGTGGACTTCCTTCTTCTTCTGTAGAATCTTTATCTCCATGGTTTTCAACCTCATCATTTGTCTTGATTGGAGCTCTGAATCTTCTTCCCAAATTGATGAATCCAACTGGATTTTTGGTCTTCTTCTTCTTCATAGTCGGGAATGCTTTCACCTCTTCTTGTCCCTTGGACAAGTTCAGGATTATCTCTTGAAACTAGGCATTCTGGACTTGAAGATCTTTGACAGATTATTCGAGAGCCATTTCTGCTGAAATAAACAGCGGGAAGATGAGAAACCTGTTGTAAAAACCTGTTATGAAATGATATGGTATGTAGATGCATATGCGATGTTTTCAAGGACCGCATGATTTAAATTTGTTAAAACAAACAAAAACAAAACTCTTATTAGTAGGTTTGAAATAATATTGTCGTTTGGGCTTACAAATAAAAACAAACAAAATTTATAAAGAAAATAAAACATCTGAGAATTAAGTCTCCCATGGACGCTTCCTCTTGGTGTTGAGATATGTGTTAAGATTCCGCTCCTCATGAAGTTGTTTTGTCAGCTCCAACACTCTTTCTTGACTAATCTTGAATTGGGCTTCAAAGGTATCTCTTTGCTCCTTTAGTTGGATCCAAGACTTTTGTAGCTCTTCCAAATCAGTGGGCATATCTGGATGAAGGATTGTATAAGGAACATCTCCTTCAGCAACAGGCTCCATAGTAACCGGTAATACAGCAGGATATGGCATCATAAGAGTCTGAGCACGAGACCGCACCCATTTGAGGTAAGGTTCCATAGGAATGGAGTTCTTTGGTTCCAGGGTCTTACTTTCAACCTTGTTCACTTTACTCCAAGCTCATATAAACCTTTGACGGTAACCTTGAAGATCATTGTCGTAATCAAACACAGATCAAGGAAGGTGGGAAATAAACCACCTAGACAGTAGAGGTACGCAACACATCAGAGTTCCTTGCGCCCTCGTAGTACGAGTGTGAAGAGAGTGTAAGATATCTCCAAGTAATGTAGGCACTGGATTGCGAGTCAGAAATATGTTGATGGCATGTACATCTATGAACTGGTCTGGATTAAGGAATAACACTAAACCATAAATCAGCAAGGCTAACATTTCCTCAAAAGCATTGTAACTCATAGTGTCGTACCCCGAAAAATACGACCTTGCGACGAAAAAGGGCCGCGGGAAAAATTAAAATGATCAACAGAGTCGCCACCGAACTTATTTTATTCCAATTAAGGAAAAGAAAAATATCGAGAAACCTTTTTGAAAAACGGATAGGGGCTTGGTCTTTGAAACCAGATTTTGAGTTCGTGAGTCGATTCTGTAAGGGGAAGGTATTAGCACCCCTTACGTCCGTTGTACTCAACGGGAACCCCTTAGTTTGATTTGTGATTGAATGTCTTAACGAATTTCATTTATCTTCTTTGAATAATAAAGAGGAAATAAAATGCGATACGATTCTAAATTAGGATTAGTATTAAAGGGGAAAATGGTGGTTAGATTCGTAAGGTGCTCGGCAAGGAGTAAGATCTGTGTGCCTACGTATTCCCTTATGCAATGGGAAAGTCAGAGCCTCGTAGTTCGTGGTTCTAAGGTCGGTTAGTTTGTTGGTTTTTTTAGGCGGCAATTGCTCACACCCGAAACAGATGTCTCGTGTCTAAAAATTAAAGAAAAGCATCGGAGATCCAACACTTATCTTTTTCACCTTGTTTCGATAGTTGTTAAATGTTTTATAAATCTAAGACCATTTGATGTTGGATCAAGGGTTTGGTTCTAAAAGAAACGCTTTGGTTATTTGGTTCGATGGCGATGCGCGGAGCAGTTGACTTATAGGTAAATGCAAATGGAGGTTTATTGTTTGAGTTGGTTAGGTGGATCCAATTCCTAGTCCCTATGGGTGCTCCTAGTAATACGAAACCATAACCGAATGAATTGTGCGAGTGTGCGAGTAAAATCGCTTGGTGTTGGACCAACAGTTCGCGAATGAATTAAAATCGATAAAAGGCGGAAAATAAAATGTGTACAAAGTAATGGGAGGGGGATACATGTAAGTTACACGGGATTGCGAGAAATAAAGGGTATCGTTGTAGTTTGCCCAAGAGGAAGCGTGTGTGCAGTGTTTTCGAACTGTTCGGAGGCGTTCGACCTTTTTATTCGGAGGCAACTATTCGGAGGCGTTGGACCTTTTCGGATGCGTCGAAATGTGGTTCGTTAACTACCTTAGAACTGGTTCAAAGTTTAGATCTGTTCTATAAGGAGTCGAATCGGTGTATGTATTAAAAAGCGATAAATAAAATAAAATGATATAACCGGTAAATAAAAATAATAAATTAAATTAAATTGCGAAATAAAAAATAAATTGAAGTAGAATGGTGGAAAAATAAACTAAATTACATAGGCTTCATATTGATCGAGTATCACCGATTTAATGAAATCGGGCGAAACGTTGACCGTTTGTTATATCATCGGCCCTAAAAATAAAATAAAAATAAGATACTAATTAAAAAAACTTGAACCAAATTAAAAATTAAATTAAACTAACAAACCAAATCTAAATGATTATTGGAATTTTGATGATTTTTGTAACGGGGGAGATAATAAAAACTAGCAATTATCTTAAAAGAAAACCATGAGAAGAAAAAAAAAACTATAATATATTGTTGTAAGAGAAATTCACATGAACACAAATAGATACAATTAAATAAACTAAGCATATGAAAACCAAATTATCAAATAATTAACAAAAATATTACAAAAATCTATACACCATTAACTAATCAAATAATTAACAATATAATTACAAAACTCTATACACCTTTAATCCAAATTTCAATTCAAATTAAATGAAATTTAAAATGAGAGTCATAAGCCACTTTGAGATTTGAAAAGCACTTACAGTATGATTATATTATAATTTTTACAAAAACGTGGAAAGTAAAACAATGACTAACGACAAACATTTAGCATATATCCTTAACCCAACCTTATAAAACCAAGCTTATATTTCTTTAATTTTTCCATGAAAAATAACAAAGGAATAAAAACTATGAATATCTAATAAACAAAAAACAACATAATCTATTCATGATTTCCTTCTCTTATTAACTAAATAATCAAACAAAATACTATAGAAAAAGACATATTCACTCTTCTTTTACGTTGCAGAATATGAGAATAATGGCAAGGACCTCACAAAGTCATTCCAATATAAATTTGTTTATTCATGGCAGAGCTAAGGATTAAACAATAATATAACCGTAAACACTTCTAGTAACAATCATGAGGTAATTATTTACATGGTTTTTAAATGCGTTATAAGAATTATAACCAAACTCAGCAAAAAAAAACGAATTGTTAATACGCATATCACAAAATCTCTAACTCATAAACAAAAAACAACACTCAAATCTGGTGTTTCTCATGAATCACGGGTATCCAGACATGCTCAAGATGTACAACAACAACATGCCAATATGATAATTGTAAGCTGCACCAAGAAACTCGGTAGAGCCACCAACACAAACAACAACATCGATAATCGAAAAACAATGAAACCTAACAATCAGTCATCATCAATCAAACAACAATGACCGAAAAAAGAAACAAAACTGATATTAAAATTATAAAAACAGAATAACAACAATGAGAATAACATAAAAGAAGATGAAAGCGTTACCGACACGGAAACCTCCGCTGCAAACTGCTTAGTTCAGACCGCGCCACTGAGTTGTTGCTGAAAGTTTGTGATTGTTGTCGAATAGATGGCAACCGACCTGCTCCGTAGTTAAGTATTACTCAAGATGGTGTGATTTTGACCGCGTGTGGATTGCGTACCGATGAGCATGTTTGAAAGCAATTGAAATGGTGGTTATGCTATGGCGACAGATCGGGTATAGTCGATGGCGTGATTTTTTGTGGTGGTGCAATTTTTATGGTGAGTTAACAATAACGGTAATAGTGAAGTTTGAGGTTGTAGTGAGCTGAAGAAGGATTGTGAATGTTATGGTTTGTGTGATTTGTTGTAATTTTTGAGGAAAAAGATTATTGTTGAGGGAAAGTGTCTACTGAAGGTGGTAGTAGAGTGGAGAGAATATATGTGGGTTCTTTTCTCTATTCATATCCACTCCTTTTGTTCACTTGCAGAGAGGGTGAGAATCATTTGTGGTCGTGAGTGAGTGGATGAGCTGATGATTTTATGCATTAGGGAGTGGTTTGTTTTTCTCTTTCCATTATGGAATTGAGGATACAGTCACGCGAGAGAATGAGGAACCTATTGAGTTGGGAGCCACACATTAATAACCGTCAGGAGATAGAGGCCCTTGATTTTTCGTCCTTTTTCTTGCGAGTGAGAGTGGCGTGAGAGAATGTTATTTGTGCATAAAAAAAATTATCCATCTATCACATACGAGACGCGTTTCTTAGTGGATGGAATCTTGTTCTTCAATTTCCAGCTATTGTACTACATTCTTATCCACAAAAGAGTGTAAAATTGGTGACAATTGTTCATGTGATAAGTAGAAAAAAAACTAATGCATGTCACTCAAATATTTTGAATATACAAGAAAAAAGAAAAATTTGATGATAAGAATAAGAATAAAAAAACAAATAAATAAAAGGTAATAACTATATCTAATTAATTCTAATTATTTAAGAGAAAAAAAGAGACCAATTATTAACAAAAATCGGGCGTACAAATTCTCGAAATAATTAAATTTAATGCACTAAAATAATCAGCGTGACATAAACGATTCGAAAAAATACAACGATTCCTCAGATTTCAAAATAAGTAGACCGATTAAATGGCTCAGATGATCAAAAAAATACGACTGAAAAGGTTGCCGAAAAAAATAAAATGAGCACGCCAGGCTGAACTACGCGAAACACAGATTAGGAATACTGATATCTGCAAGCTCGATTTTGAAATTTTTCGTCTACTAATTTTATGTACTTTTAAAAATTAATTCAATCGGTCTGTCTATATATTCAAGAATTTTTTATGGCTGACAGTTTTAGACATTATAATGAAAAATGGGCTATCTTGTACAAATGATGCAAAGTTAAAATAAAATCGAATAAATGAAAATTTAAAAAGGTGGGACAAATTTAGGGTATGACAGTTGCCCCTATCGAATTGGCTTAGACCGAGTAAAATGAATTGGCCTGCATTCATACTTTCAAGGTATAAACCAATTAGATACTAACAGACTCCGAATTTGTCCACAAAAGAAATTGTGCTGTAAATCGATGATTAAAATTGGAAAATAAAGGCGATACGAAACAGAAATAGGTTGACAGAAAATTGAATAATCGCTTATCACCGTAAGGATGATAATGTGACCCCAACACTCGATGCTGAGTAACATAAAAAATAAATAATCGCTTACCACCACAAGGATGATAATGCGACCTCAACACTCAATGCTAGGTCGATGCTGAGTAACAGAAAAAATAAATAATCGCTTACCACTGCAAGGATGATAATGCGACCCCAACACTCGATGCTAGGTCGATGCTGAGTAACAGAAAAAATAAATAATCGCTTACCACTGCAAGGATGATAATGCGACCCCAACACTCGATGCTAGGTCGATGCTGAGTAACAGAAAAAATAAATAATCGTTTACCACCGCAAGGATGATAATGCGATCCCAGCACTCGATGCTAGGTCGATGTTGAGTAACAAAAAATTAAATAATCGCTTACAACCGCAAGGATGATAATGCGACCCCAGCACTCGATGCTAGGTCGATGCTGAGTAACAGAAAATTAAATAATCGCTTACCACCGCAAGGATGATAATGCGACCCCATCACTCGATGCTAGGTCGATGCTGAGTAACAGAAAAATTAATTAATCGCTTACCACCGCAAGGATGATAATGCGACCCCAACACTCGATGCTAGGTCGATGCTGAGTAACAAAAAAAATCGGTTACCACCGCAAGGATGATAATGCAACCCCAGCACTCGATCCTAGGTCGATGTTGAGTAACAAAAAATTAAATAATCACTTACCACCGCAAGGATGATAATGCGACCCCAACACTCGATGCTAGGTCGATGCTGAGTAACAAAAAAATAAATAATCGCTTACCACCACAAGGATGATAATGCAACCCCAGAACTCGATGCTAGGTCGATGCTGAGTAACAGAAAATTAAATAATCGCTTACCACCACAAGGATTATAATATGACCCCAACAATCGATGTTAGGTCGATGTTGAGTAACAGAAAAATTAAATGATCGCTTACCACCGCAAGGATGATAATGTGACCCCAACACTCGATGCTAGGTCGATGTTGAGTAACAGAAAATATAAATAATCGCTTACCACCGCAAGGATGATAATGCGACCCCCAACACTCTATGCTAGGTCGATGCTGAGTAATAGAAAAAATAAATAATCTGGAAGAGAAATATCCAATAGGGATGTCCACTGAATAACACCTAGGAGAGTCTTTGGAATCTTCGATTGACCCTGGATCCTGACTTCTGCTGGGGAAAGGCCTGGAATCTTGGGTTGATCCTGGATCCAGAATTATGCAACTATGCTTGTTTGTTTTTGAAATGGTATTCCATAATGATGGAGATACGATGCAAGTGTTTATGCACTACTAAAAGTTAAAATGTTGGGAGTATGAAAAGTTAATTTATTTAGGTATGCATATGATGCACATGCTGTAAATGATGGATGTAAATAATGCATAGTGATGCATATGACGTGATCAGAACGATAAAAGCGCCAGCTTGGTGGACTTTTGGTCTGGTAGTTGCCAATGATGATTGGACTTTGGGTGGGTGGAGGGTTTGGTTCCCCGAAACTTGATCTTCGACGATGCGTGGTCAAAAGATGAATATGGATGCCCCAAGTTTAGTCACTTAATGATAAGCGGAGCGACTTAATTGGCACATGAAGATTGCTTTGCTTTGAATGATTACTTATCCCTGACAAGATTTTCTTGTTCAGCTGGGGAAAAGAGATAGGAAGATTTGCTCCTTGTTTGCTTGCCCCTGTATGTAGGGTATTGGAAAGAATTCTGGTGGAGAAACTTTGAGAGTGACCATGACATGATCTCTGCCCCAGTGTCTGGATTTGGTAGGTGTCTGCCCCTGATTGAGCCTTTGAAGTTGAACTGCCCCTGATTGAGCTGTTAAGAATGATTTTGCCCCTGATTAATGGACTTTGAGATAAATTGCCCCTGATTGGGCTGTTGAAGATGCTTTGCCCCTGATTGGACTGTTGAGGTAGTCTTGATTCATGTTGGCACCAATGAAGTTCAAATTTCTCTTTTGATTTCCCCTTGTTGGGATTGCACTGATGTTAAGCACTGATTTGCAATTAAATTATTTATACACAAATGGTAGTGTTAATGTAACGTTCATGCGAGTTTTGAAAAAGTCAATTTATTTGAATGCTGTGAAAGTGTGACGAATGGACCGTTAGTCCAAACGAGGTGCTGATTTAGAAAGTGCGTGAAAGATGCAGCAAGAATAATGTGCAATCGAGATTGAAGATTAGCAAATATATGGGAGTCAGTTTACGCAACCTTGTTGGTAGCATGCTTTCAGAATAAACCGGGCCTCAATTAGGTCTTTTGAGAGTTGTAACGTGGTCTAGTTAATGGTTTGAGAAACAAAGGATATAAGGCTCAAAGTTTGATTTGTACCCACCCTTCTTCGTAATGTTCTCCAGTCCTACATTCAGTTAACTCTATACATGCATTTGCTTTGACTTTGCAAGAGTGAAGATGAAGCTTTTAAGATTCGCTTGGAAGTGGCAGTCGTCTTATTTTGTTGGATGTCGGTGACCCTTTGATTCTTGATTTGGTCACATCTTTGTTTTATTTTTACTGAGGATTTGAGCTCCGCTTTTGATCTGTTTTTTTTGTCAACTAAGTCTCCCTTCGGGTGCTCAACTTAGTGATTTTTCTTTTTTGATATTTTTTGATTTGGTTGCATGTTGTGACTGCCAGTCATTTGTTGATGGTCCTCCGATGGGATGTCTCATCTTGCGATTCAAAGGTGTGGCCATGTTAACTGAACAACTACCCTGCCCCGGGTTAAGCGTAAGGGTTTGTATCCGAAAGAAACTCATACTTCTAGGCTCGAAGTGGTTGACTAGGGATTAACTCCTTATCTCTCCAGTGTTTGGGGATTTGAAAAAAAAAATACTGCATATCATTGAAGAGGTTTTATCCGAAAGCATACCACAACAATTATGGGTACTTTGTTTTCATCATCCTCCCTCAAATCTTTGCTAAAGTGAAGTGAGAGAATATTTTTGTGATTTTGTGATAAATGAGAGATAATGAGCAAATGCAAATAAACTGATTCAAAACATGCATAAATATAATATTAACAAAACCAAGTATGAATAACAATGTTTAAAGCAAATAGTACTTAAACAAACAATACAAAATAACAAAGATTGCGAAATGATAAATGGCAATGGTTGCCTTGATTTGAGGAATGAACTTCTCTTGATTTAACTTGCTCAGAGTTGGAGACTATTTAGCTTGGTCTTCAACAACCCCTTCAAAAGCTTTCACTTGTGGGCCCCGTGCGGCGGCAATGGATTGGCCTGAACATTCGGATTCTTCTAGGTGAAAGTGAGATCCTTATAGTCGATCAAGTCTTGAACTTTGCGCTTGAATACTCTGCAGTTCTCAATTGTGTGACCTGGAGCACCCTTGTGATACTCACAGCGAGCATTGGAATCATAGTCTCGGGCGTTACCAGTTTGAGGTGGCATATCCTTCAAAATAAGAGTTCCCTTTGCCATCAGCCCATTGAAGATTTCTCCATATGACATAAGCAGTGGATCAAAGCTTCTTTAAAGCCTTCTTTGATGATACGGTGGGCATTGTTGAGGAGCACGTTGTTGTTGTTGACCAAGCTGTTGTGGATAAGCTGGTTGCTGGTATGGTCCAGGTGCATATTGCGCAGCTGCAACTAGAGGAAAAGGACCTGGTTAATAAAGCATCTAAGGAGGAAATGGAGCTTGGATAGCTGGCTGATAAGGCTTTGGAGGAACTGGTTGATATGGCACAGGAGCGTATTGTGCAGCAGCAACATATGGATACTGATAGTAGGGTAGTGAAGTAGGTGCACTCTGTTGAGGATTCCCACTTGAAGAGGAAATTGCATTTGTTTCGCCCTTTTTGTACTCGTTGAAAGGCTTCTTGGTTCCAGATTGGCTGCTAATAACCTCCTTGGATTTTTCCACTTTTCAGATCTTCTTCGATTCTTTCTCCAACAATCACCATGTCCGAGAAACCAGAAGATACGCTACTGATCAGCTTTTCGTAGTATTGTCCTTGCAAGGTACCCATGAAGATTTCAATCAATTCACGGTCAACCAATGGCGGATGCACTCTGGCAGCTAACTCCCTCCAGCGTTGTGTGTACTCTTTGAAGGATTCATTCTCCTTTTGAGTCATACTCTGAAGTTGAGTACGGTTAGGAGCAAGGTCAGTGTTGTACTTATACTGCTTTTTAAATGAATCAGATAGATCAAGCCAAGTATGAACATTGTTGCCCTCAAGTTGCATGTACCATTCTAGAGACGCTCCAGACAGGCTGTCTTGGAAGCAGTGGATCATGAGCTTATCATCTTTGGCATGAGCGGCCGTTTTTCTGCAGTACATCCTCAAATGGAGCTCAGGACAGTTGAGGCCTTTTCACTTCTCGAATTCTGGAAGTTTGAACTTAGCAGGGATCACGACATCCGAAACTAGGCACATGTCTGAGGCACTCAAAGAGGTTGAGTTGTGTCCTTCCATGATTCGGAGTTTTTCAGCTAACTCACGACACATCTTCATAGCTGCAGATTCTTGAACATCATGGGGGTTGATAATTGGAATAGCAGTATGCATCTCATACTCAACTTGATGATCATCTTCAGCATGAGGCATGTGAACTTGAGTAACGGGAGGTTGAGCTTGAGGAATAGCACCAACAGTAACACCAGAGGTAGGTATTGGTTGAGAGGTGACTTCTTCAACAGCAGGAGTGAAGCCTGTAGGCAAACTATAGACCAAAGGATTTGGAACAGGAACTGAAGGCATTGTGTGCGAGGTAGATCCTTGCACGAGAACATTGTCCATTGCAGCAGCAGCTTCACGACGTTCCTCCATTCTAACCAAAGCTTGTAAAGTCTCAAAAATCTGATTAATCTTGCTCTTGACCGAGTCAATCTCTTTCCTTATAGCAGCTTTTTCATCTTGAATCACGTCCATAAGTCTTCTAGTGTTGGCTCGAGTTAGGCACGTGCGTCAAGAAAGATACGTGCGTCAGGAAACCAGCTTGATTTACTGAAGAATGAAGGCACAGATAATGAGTTTACGGCTTTGAAATGGAATGCAAGATGCATAATAAATGCGATGAAAAATGATATGCATATGCAATGCAAGATCCAAGATCAAAGGTTCAATGTGCTCTGAAATCGAACACAGTAACAGAATAAAGTAACTGACATCTTAAATAAAGAAACCCCACAGGTAGGTTTTGGGTAGGTGCCCAGAGTTATGGAGCATTGTCAAAAACATTATAGACATGACAGAGATTCATCAGACGATAATATATTTGAAATGATCAACTCTAGGTGAGGTCTTCGTACCGGCCTACGAAGAAGATTCCTCGTATGTGTTTACTACATAACCATCAATTCTGGTATAGGGTACTCTCAGACATCGTCGATCAAGATTGAAAATATTACTGTCAAATAGTAATAAATTCAAAGGATATAGTCTGATTGTGGTTTTTGTATTAACCTGCTGAGTCACATAGATCTCGTAGGTTAACATTACTAACCACTATGAGTTGGTTTGAAGGTTCCTGGAGTCGACAATTCTACTTAGAAACATCGACAACACGAAGAAGGAACATCGCATCACAATATTTCCAAGAGAATCTATTCCAGATGATGGTTTTCGCTTCGTTCCACGGAGAAGACTCCCCGTGGTCCTCCACTACACAACCATCTTCTAATCCTATGGGTTTTTCTCAGGCGTTGGCAGTAAGCCTATCTCATTCAGTACCAAAGATCAAAGGAGCCAAGTAGCAATAGAACAAGAAAGTAAATAAATAAGCGGAAGAAGATAAATAAACAAGGTTGACATTCAATCACAAATCGAACTAAGTTAGGCTTGACTCATTCCCCAGCAGAGTCGCCATCTGTCGTACCCCGAAAAATACGACCTTGCGACGGGAAAGGGCCGCGGGAAAAATTAAAATGATCAACAGATTCGCCACCGAACTTATTTTATTCCCATTAAGGAAAAGGAAAATATCGAGAAACCTTTTTGAAAAACGGATAGGGGCTTGGTCTTTGAAACCAGATTTTGAGTTCGTGAGTCGATTCCGTAAGGGGAAGGTATTAGCACCCCTTACGTCCGTTGTACTCAACGGGAACCCCTTAGTTTGATTTGTGATTGAATGTAATAACGAATGTCATTTATCTTCTTTGAATAATAAAGAGGAAATAAAATGCGATACGATTCTAAACTAGGATTAGTATTAAAGGGGAAAATGGTGGTTAGATTCCTAAGGTGCTCGGCAAGGAGTAAGATTTGTGTGCCTACATATTCCCTTATGCAATGGGAAAGTCAGAGCCTCGTAGTTCGTGGTTCTAAGGTCGGTTAGTTTGTTGGTTTTATTAGGCGTCAATTGCTCACACCCGAAACAGATGTCTCGTGTCTAAACATTTGAAGAAAAGCATCGGAGATCCAACACTTATCTTTTTCACCTTGTTTCTATAGTTGTTAAATGTTTTATAAATCTAAGACCGCTTGATGTTGGATCAAGGGTTTGGTTCTAAAAGTAACGTTTTGGTTAATTGGTTCGATGGCGATGCACGGAGCAGTCGACTTATAGGTAAATGCAAATGGAGGTTTATTGTTTGAGTTGGTTGGGTGGATCTGATTCCTAGTCCCTAGGGGTGCTCCTAGTAATACGAAACCATAACTGAATGAATTGTGCGAGTGTGCGAGTGAAACCGCTTGGTGTTGGACCAAAGGTTCGCGAATGAATTAAAATCGATAAAAGGCGGAAAATAAAATGTGTACAAAGTAATGGGAGACAGATACATGTAAGTTACACGGGATTGCGAGAAATAAAGGGTATCGTTGTAGTTTGCCCAAAAGGAAGCGTGTGTGCAGTATTTTCGAACTGTTCGGAGGCGTTCGGCCTTTTTATTCGGAGGCAACTATTCGGAGGTGTTGTACCTTTTCGGATGCATCAAAATGTGGTTCGTTAACTACCTTAGAACCAGTTCAAAGTTTAGAACCGTTCTATGAGGAGTCGAATCGTTGTATGTATTAAAAAGCGATAAATAAAATAAAATGATGTAACCGATAAATAAAAATAATAAATTAAATTAAATTGCAAAATAAAAAATAAATTGAAGTAGAATGGTGGAAAAATAAACTAAATTACATAAGCCTCATATTGATCGAGTATCACAGATTTAATGAAATCGGGCAAAACATTGATTGTTTGTTATACCATCGGCCCTAAAAATAAAATAAAATAAAATAAATAAAAATAAGATACTTATAATAAAACTTGAACCAAATTAAAAATTAAAATAAACTAACAAACCTAATCTAAATGATTATTGGAATATTCTTTTTGATGATTTTTTTTAACGGGGGAATAATAAAAACTAGCAATTATCTTAAAAGAAAACCATGAGAAGAAAAAAAACTATAATATATTGTTGTAAGAGAAATTCACATGAACACAAATAGATACAATTAAATCAACTAAGCATATGAAAACCAAATTATCAAATAATTAACAAAAATATCACAAAAATCTATACACCATTAACTAATCAAATAATTAACAATATAATTACAAAACACTATACACCTTTAATCCAAACTCCAATTCAAATTAAATGAAATTTAAAATGAGAGTCATAAGCCACTTTGAGATTTGAAAAGCAATTACAATATGATGATATTACAATGTTTACAAAAACATGGAAAGTAAAACAATGACTAACGACAAACATTTAGCATATATCCTTAACCCCGCCTTATAAAACCAAGCTTATATTTCTTTATTTTTGCCATGAAAAAGAACAAAGGAATAAAAACTATGAATATCTAATAAACAAAAAACAGCATAATCTATTCATAATTTCGTTCTCTTATTAACTAAATAATCAAACAAAATACTGTAGAAAAAGACATATTCACTATTCTTTTACGTTGCAGAATATGAGAATAATGGCAAGGACCTCACAAAGTCATTCCAATATAAATTTGTTTATTCATGGCAGAGCTAAGGATTAAACAATAATATAACCGTAAACACTTCTAGTAACAATCATGAGGCAATTATTTACATGGTTTTTAAATGCTTTATAAGAATTACAACCAAACTCAGCACACAAAAAACGAATTGTTAATACGCATATCACAAAATCTCTAACTCATAAACAAAAATCAACACTCAAATCTGGTGTTTCTCATGAATCACGGGTATCCAGACATGCTCAAGATGTACAACAACAACATGCCAATATGATAATTGTAAGCTGCACCAAGAAACTCGGTAGAGCCACCAACACAAACAAAAACATCGATAATCGAAAAACAATGAAACCAAACAATCAATCATCATCAATCAAACAACAATGACCGAAAAAAGAAACAAAACTGATATTAAAACTATAAAAACAGAATAACAACAATGAGAATAACATAAAAGAACATGAAAGTGTTACCGACACGGAAACCTCCGCTGCAAACTGCTTAGTTCAGACCGCGCCACTGAGTTGTTTCTGAAAGTTTGTGATTGTTGTCGAATAGACGACAACCGACCTGTTGCGTAGTTGAGTATTACTCAAGATGGTGTGATTTTGACCGCGTGTGGATTGCGTTCCGACGAGCGTGTTTGAAAGCGGTTGAAATGGTGGTTATGTTATGACGACATATCTGGTATAGTCGGTGGTGTGATTTTTTGTGGTGGTGCGATTTTTATGGTGAGTTAACAATAACAGTATTAGTGAAGTTTGAGGTTGTAGTGAGCTGAAGAAGGATTATGAAAGTTATGGTTTGTGTGATTTGTTGTGATTTTTGAGGAAAAAGATTATTGTTGAGGGAAAGTGTTTACTGAAGGTTGTAGTAGAGTGGAGAGAATATATGTGGGTTCTTTTCTCTATTCATATCCACTCTTTTTGTTCACTTGTAGAGAGGGTGAGAATCATTTGTGGTCGTTGTCGCTCCCGAAGATTTGCATCCCGGTACAAGCGCGAACGGTCGGTGAAAGGAGAAATGAAATGAAGATGAGTAGAGTTGCCAGCTAAGCATTTTTATCCCGAAGGAAAGGTAATGCTGCATAAACCTAGAAAGAAGATGGATAAGACGGTTGCAAACCAGAGAAACTGAGAAAGGGGGTTGGTTACAAACTGGGAAGGTATTAGGACCCAGATTGTCTGTCGTACTCGACGGGATCCACGCTTAAACAATTTGTGTTTAAAGGGGGTAGTGTATGTGTTATTTGTGTGCAAAAGCTGGAAGAGAATGTATAAGTGTCAGTGCAAGAAAGTGAAGTGAGGTGCTCAGGAATGAGGCTTAAAGGATAATGTTGGAAGAGGGGGAAAGAGACAGAGACTTTTGTTCGATAACAGTTAAGTTATGCCTATGTATCCTCGCGTGCAATGAGGAAGTCAGAACACCGTAGTTCGACTCAAAGAGACTGAAGATGAATTGACTGTGAACTGCTTAATTGTCTATGCTCAAGTGTATGACTCGTCTGGCTCGAGTGCTAACTGTCTTGCATTAGACGGAAGAAGCAAGTTCTCGTTTGTGAGTGAAGATGATGAGAAAAGAATCCCGAAGGACACGATTATTGTTTGTTTTTTTGTTTTCAATCTTTTATTGCCTTTTTTGTGTTTTGCATAAGTTAATGAGCTTAAGCCTAAACCAAGGGTCAGTAAACTCATCATATCCTCCCTTTGATTAGGGATAATGAGAATACTTTAAGTATGAGATAAACATCTCAACTTAATTACCATGATGGTGTAGGATTAAGATCATTAACCTATTTGTGATTATTTAGATGTTTTTTGAGTTTTTGTTTAGTGTTAAGTAATGAATTTAAGCCATAATCAAGGATTAGTGAACCCATTACACCATCCTAATAGAAGGATAATAGATGAGCACACTTAAGCGGAGGAAGATACCTCAACTTAATCCATGATTAGGGATTAACCTCATGACAAAACAAACCTTTATTAAAGTAGATTTTAATTAAGGGTGAGATTAAGAAGTGAGTTTTATGGTTTGTAAGACAACTTAAGGGGGACTTGTCCATTAACACTAGGGTTAGTCTTTCTTAACCAATAAAGGAAGAACTAGAACCTTAATGCAAGGCCCAAGTTACAAGTTAATGTCTTAGTGATTATTAAGATGGATTGATTAAGAGGTTTAAACAAATTAAGGGTTTAACACTTAGGATTAAAGTTATACACTCCATCCTAAGAGAAGGATGCAGGCATAACCCTAATCACAAAGTCTTACAACCTTAAAGGTTTAGTCTCTAATGATGAGGTGAGAAGAGAGACACAAAGAAGACACAAAGGTAAAAGCTAAAGGGGGACTAATCAAAACCCTAATTATTGTCATGCTTGGATGTTCCTATGGTTTGTAAGGCTTGAGAAAGATCTTCAAAGAAGCCACCAATGGAAGAAGCAGATGAAAGGAGGAGAAGCAGAAGAAACAAGTTACTTACTTCACTGATGAAGATAAGTAACTTGGATAAAGAAAGTGAATGATGAACATGAATGAGAAAGCTCACTCTAAATCAAAGAAAAATGCAGCAATGATGCATAAGAAGAATGAGAAGAGAAATGAGAAGTGAAGGCAAATTCACTTCTCAAGTTACTTACCACCTGAAAATGTTAGCATAAAGAAAGGAATGAAATGAAAATGAAATGTATGCAAAGGTAAAAACCAAAACCAGAAGAAAACACATGATGCAAATGGTGCTATGGGATGATGCAAAAGCATGCCAAGTGTTATGAATGTTCATACAAGAGATTGGATGCAAATGAGACATGCTTTGAAGTATGAAAACACATGTATACTTATGAAATGAAATGAATGCAAAGCATAGCAAATGTATGAATAAATGATCAAGAAATGCTCAAGCAATGTCTTAATATGTCTAAGATGGCATACAAGTTCTTAGAATGTCATGGCAAGTTCACATGTTCATGCAATGCAATGTAAGATGCAAGTATGGATGCAAGATTAGGGTTACATGAAAGTATGAGATGCAAATGTCAAAAACAGAAGCAAATCACATGATAAAAAATTGCAAATGAACTCAAAGGAACCCTAACCCCATATGATATCACACCCCAAAGGAGAAGGTCTAACTCTTAACCTAAAGAAAGTTGTGATTTTTCTAAGTAAACTAGGGTTTTTGGGTACTTTAAGAGGAAAAATGCAAATCAAATGGAAAATGCAAGATAAATTTGTGAAAACATATGCTAGGAACTACATTCTATATGAAGAACAATGCAAAAAAAACAATGTCAAACCCTTCATGGTTAGGCAGAAAAGAATTTTTAAAGTTAGGGTTCCAAAAAGGGAATTTTATGAACCCTAAATTCAAGAAAAATGTCAAAGTTGGATCAAAACCAAAAAGAAATTTGTGTGAATGGTTTGACAATGTTTCTAAATGTCCCAAGATGCAATATGATTTTTTTTGGAATTTTTAGAAACCTAAATGGTATTTTAATTAATTAATTTCCATTAATTAATTAAAAAAACATTTAAATATTTTTAAAATGATTTTTAAATGCAAAAAATAAAAATAAAAATGTTTTTGGGTGAAGAAAAATATTTGAAGACAAAATACAGAAGAAAAATATTTTTGGAATTTTCTAAGTATTTTAAATAAATTAGACAAAATAAATGGATAAAATGAAAATAAAAATGAATTAAAGGGAAAGTAAACGCATCTGAGGGCTGAGATTCAAACTCTCAGGGGAAGGGTTGACTGTGCGCGTGATTGTGTGGTCCAGATCACTCCTGGCTAATAAATCCTAATTAATTTAATTAATTCAGTTTAGGGTTTAATGACTCAATCTCAGCCATCCACGCACGCGGGTAAAACACATCCTACGGCCATTATTCAAACTGGACACTAAACCCTAATTAGAACCCTAATTACTCTCAGGTGACCGGAGCTAAGCTCCGGTCATCTTCTCCGGCCAGCCAAACGTGCTATCTCACTCAAAACATAAAATAAACGCATCAAACTCTCCAGAAATGATCATCACCTCATTCTAAACAAGAATCAACCAACAAATTTCATTAATTTCACATGAACAACATGATTCGAAGCAAAACGGAAAATCAAACAGAAATTTCAGAAGCTTGTGAAATGCTCAATACGCAACCATTTTTAATTTTAAACACATCAGCATGATCAGTGAATCATAAGGAATCATTCAAGAACTTAAAATTTCATTTTTGAAAAAAAAACGTTCTTGAGGTTACCTGAGCTTGAGCTTTCTCAGTTTGGAGCTTTTGGACCTCCTCTCTTGTGCAAAATGACTCCAATGATCCTCCTGGTGATGCTTTGATGCTTGGAAGGAGTTTATAATGGCTGGTTTGAGTGGTTGTTCTTCAGCTGGTCAAAAATCATGTTTCAGTTTGGCTGGCTTTGAGGCTTGTTTGATGGTTGGTTTATGTTCTAATGATGATGGTGAGTTGAATGGTGAAGTTTGTTTGTGATTTTAGTGGCTGGACAGAGTGTTTCGAAAGCTTTTGCTTTTGGGGTGATTTTGATCCACATAACAAGCTTTGATAGGTCAGAAGAGTTGTCGTGGCCTATGGTGATTGGTATGGGCAAGTTGCCAAAATATCAACCTAACTTGTACTTGAGGCATGGGCTGGTTCAGTGGTTGTTTCAAGGCATGGCTCGAGTCAGCTTGGTTCAAGGATACCCATGGAAGTCATATTTTGCAGCTGGCACAAGTGGAAGCATGGTTGTATGAGTTTTTGCAAGTTTTGTTCATTTTGGCCCCTTTGTGATTTCTTGATGTGCAAGGCATAGAAACTTGTGATTATTGGGCCAATTCTGATTCTTAGGCAATACACTATGTTTGTATGATGCTTAGAAGTGTATTAGAGGTCACAAAATGACTTGGATTGTGAAATTGCAAAAAATCCTCTTTGGTGTGAAAGTGAAAATTATGTGATTTTTGCCAACTTTGCAAGGCCATAACTTGAGTTCCATAATGAATTAGGACTTGTTCTTGTACTTTTTGAAAAGGGAATGATTCAATTTACAACTTTCATGACCAACAATTTTTCATTTGAAGCATTTTTGGTTGAGAAAGAGGAGGTTGAAATACTTTCCCAAAATGGAAAGTTTCCATTACAAGTCATTTCCATTTTTGGCAACTTTTGGTTTAGCTCAATTTTCTTCAATTTTGTGAACTTCCAAGCACTTCAATGATCAAATAAAGATCATATAACTTCAATTTGATGAAAATTCCACTTTGGTTCCATTGTTAGGGGCCTCATATGCCCTGATTTTGCTCTAACTTGCTCAAGAAGTTACCCAGTGAACAGATGACTTCCACAATGAATTTCTTCATCAAACTTGGTACACATGATCCTTATAACATATTGAGACTATTAGAAACAAGAATGACCAAAAAATTTGGATTTATGGCCTCTGAAACCAAAACCCTAATTTCAGGTAATCTGTGCAGTGAAACCCTAGCTCTGCTTCCATGCTTTCCAAGTTCTTGTGATTTCTTGACTTCCTTGATCTTTGAGGGATATAATGTGATGATAGAACACTCATGGACCCTCTTGGAATGATTGAAGACCTTTGGAGTGGCTCAGATGGATCCTTGGATTGCTCAGATCACAAACCCTAGACGCAGATGAACTTGAACTAATGCAGTGAAACAAAAATGTAATATGAGATGATATGCTTAAACTTATGCAAAGCTGAAAGATCACAAGCCATGGTGAGAAAAGGAGTGAGGGCAAATTTTGGGTGTTTACAGTCGTGAGTGAGTGGATGAGCTGATGATTTTATGCATGAGGGAGTGGTTTGTTTTTCTCTTTCCATTATGGAATTGAGGATACAGACACGCGAGAGAATGAGGAACCTATTGAGTGGGGAGCCACGCATTAATAACCGTCAGGAGAGAGAAGTCCTTGATTTTTCGTCCTTTTTCTTGTGAGTGAGAGTGGCTTGAGAGAGTGTTATTTGTGAATGAAAAAAATGCATCCATCTATCACATACGAGACACGTTTCTTAGTGGATGGAATTCTGTTCTTCAATTTCCAGCTATTGTACTACATTCTTATCCACAAAAGAGTGTAAAATTGGTCACAACTGTTCATGTGATAAGTAGAAAAAAAACTAATGCATGTCACTCAAATATTTTGAATATACAAGAGAAAAGAAAAAATTGATGATAAGAATAAGAATAAAAAAATAAATAAATAAAAGGTAATAACTAAATCTAATTAATTCTAATTATTTAAGAGAAAAAAAAGAGACCAATTATTAACAAAAATCGGGCATACAAATTCTCGAAAAAATTAAATTGAATGCACTAAAATAATCAGCGTAACATAAACGATTCGAAAAAATACAATGATTCCTCAGATTTCAAAATAAGTAGACCGATTAAATGGCTCAGATGATCAAAAAAAATACGACTGAAAAGGTTGTCGAAAAAATAAAATGAGCACACCATGCTGAACTATGCGAAACACAGATTAGGAATACTGATATCTGCAAGCTCGATTTTGAAATTTTCCGTCTACTAATTTTATGTACTTTTAAAAATTAATTCAACCGGTCTGTCTATATATCCGAGAATTTATTTTGGCTGACAGTTTTAGACATTATAATGAAAAATGGGCTATCTTGTACAAATGATGCAAAGTGAAAATAAAATCGAATAAATGAAAATTTAAAAAGGTAGGACAAATTAGAGGTATGACACATAGCATCCAAGAACACCTGAGCTTTCTCTATCAATACTCTGGCAAGAATACCCTTTACTCTGCTTCTTGTTTCTACGACAATGTCTGATTTCTTCAAATGTAGGGCTACATCAATGACTTCAGATTTAAGCTCCTTCTCTAAGCTTGTGAAGGGTTTCTGATCAAGGATAGGTACCCTAAGTAACTTGGAGAATTCTTCCATTGTAGGCACCAACTGATAATCGGGAAATGTGAAACAATGATGTTTAGGATCAAAGAACTGGAATAGGAAACTCATCATATCCTCATCAAACCCTGAGGTAACCAAGTCAAGTAGATGACCATGCTTCTTGATGAATTGAGAGCTTTCAGGAAGTTTTGAGACCAAATCCTACGAGTGAAATCCATAACCTGCAACAAAGAACAAAGATAAATCTTTTGGTCCTTGAAATGGTTAGTGAGAATGATATGCTTATAATGTCATGATGTTATGATGTTATGTTCAATCACAAAGATGTGGCACACACAAGCAAGTCACACAATAGCCCTAGGTTTAGAGGCTTGCATGAGGTTTAAAGGAAAGTACGACCCCCCTGAAGTTTAGTTGGTTCATCTTGTCCTACAAAAGTAACCAGGTTCTAAGGGATCTCAATATCACCAATCCTTCTCAAGGGTTGTTGTTCAGTAAGAAACTAACTTGCCAACCAAAACCTCCCAAGATTAGAATCTCAATGAGCGTAGCATCGAGTATCAACCAACTTTAGACTTCTCCAAAGTCGGCTATCTCACTACTTTCTAAAGGCCAAGATGGGTCAATTAAGGTTCTAAAGGGTAGTTAGTGTTAATGACAACATATGGCAGCCTCATATTATCCTCAGCTTACTTAAGGAACATAAGCACCAACCAAGAAGTCAAACTAACTGTAGCCACTAGATCAACCATATCGGTATATGTCGTACAGTTTCCTTGGTCTATTGCCACTTGCCTAAGGTACACTAGATCCAGGATATGATCTTTCACACAGGGACCCCACAACAATCCCTTGAATATAAAGCAGGCAAAGCAAACAAGTAAGTGATCTTAATTCCTAAGGTAACCCCTCTTTTACTAAGTACTCCCCAGCAGAGTCGCCAGTTCTATAACACGGTGGGAGAACTGACTTTTTATTTATGTTGCGGATAGCAAGAGTCGCCACCGAATTTTATTTTATCCAATAGGAAAGGGTATAAAAGAACAGGAAATACCTTCTTAAAAAATTCTAAGTTCGGGGGGTAGGTTATATAAAGGGAAGGTATTAGCACCCTTTATATCCATGGTTATCCATGGGCTCTTAGTTACTTAGCTCACTTTAACTTGTTTGAAAAATGTGTAGTGTGTGTTTAGAAAATTTTCGTAAGTCTTTGTAATGATCCTCGTATGGATGTATACAAAGCATTTAGTTTGAAAATGTTTTTAAAAGTGGGGTGTGAAAAGAGTTTTGAAAGAGTGAGCAAGTAATTAAGTGCTACCTACCCTAAGTTGGTCTTTCATGCTTTTATATTTCCTTTCAAGGGTAAGATTGTTCTTACTATTAAGGAGTAAGTAGTCATTACCTTGGATTTGTTAAGGGAATGGCGTAGGGTCATTGTATGGTCAATGAAGGCAACTTATAGGGGTATCATTAGCAATTCGTATGGACTATCATCATTTATTTGTAGGGACAATATCATTATTCCGTAGCCAACCTCGAAGGGACTTATGATCTTTTGAATCTGTAGGGACTTGATGATTTATCTGTGAAAGGACTTTGCTTTTAAGACACCCCCACTTTCTAGGGACTTGACCATATTTAAGCCAAGAGGGGAAACTCTAGGAGGTGCAGATGGCGATCGTAGAACGATCGACTTACGTGTGTGAATGATTATTTTCAGATATTTATCTTGAATTTAATTTTTTAAGTCCGTTTATTCAATTATTTCTTTTCACTCCTTAAATTATTAACCAAGCAATAATAATAATAATAATAATAATAAAAGAAATAAAATTCTAGCTATTACACGGCTTCGGGCAGTTACAAAAATAATAAGGCGAACAAAATAAATCTAAAATATTACAATCCCGAAGCAGTTACATAATAATGAATAACATAAAATAAATGAGGTAGAAATAAAGAAAAGGTTTGAAAATTAGGTTTGATAAAAATTAGGGTTAAGATTTAAAAAGGTTTTAGGGTTCATAAAAGAAACAAGGTTTAAAGGTTTGAGAAAAATTTTAAGGTTTAGTGAAAATAAGGTTCTATGAAAAATAGGTTTACGTTTAGGTTTATAAAAACATTTAGATTTCAAATTAATTAAAAAAATATATTAAGGTTTAAAGAAAATATATAATTTGATAATATAATAAAAGGGAGTGAAATAACCAATTTGGCAAAAATGCCATAAGGGAGGATTGAACTCTTGCCCTTTTGCCTTGCCAACTCCCCTGTCTTGCCACTAGGCTACATATGTATTGGTGCTATAAACCTGGGATAAATTGATAATATAATAAAAATGAGGAAAATTATAAGTTATATATATATATATATATATATATATATATATATATATATATATATATATATATATATATATATATATATATATATATATGGCCCAGGCTGGATTTGAACCCACACCTTATGACCTTTCCTTCCTCCCTTTACCACCAGGCTGCACGCGCCTCCTGGAAATAATATGAACAAGATGCATTATATATTAAATATGATGATAAAACAAAGTATTAAAAAGAAAGGGGGAACCTTGGAATCGAACTCAAGCCCCAATAGTCGTACATGTGCGCCTTTACCACTAGGCTACCGATCCTGCAATGTATATAGTTAGGAAAGAATAATTATATTATAAAGTTTAAATTCAAAAAAGGCAGTTGGCGCCAAGACTTCATCTTCAACCTTCCTCCTTGCGAAATTCCCTGCGAAACTTCCTATGAGTTTTCCTGCGAGTTTGCTTTTATAGGTAAACTTGTGTTTTCTAAAACATCATATAAACCACAAAATTAATCCAAATTAACAATGTCATTCAATTACCTATGACCTACACAACATAGCCATGTTCTTAAAAGGTCCATTAGTGGCTTAAATCGCAAAACCCTAATATTTAGTTAGAAACCCTAACTATGGCAAAACGCGATACCTGCATCGAAACTTAAAATAAAGCATCCAGAAACATTATTTGCCTCATAATAAACACAAATCAAGCATCAAATTCAATTTATAACCAGCAAATGTATGAAATCACAAAAATATATAAACAAGAAAGAATGAGGTTCGGTTTCAGCCATTCATGAGGTTTGCAATGCATATGATGATTGTAATAGATTCTAATAACACTACGCCAAAAATGACATTTAACAGCGCATCTTAGACAGCGCTTTTAAAAGAAAGCGCTGTCTAAGGTTAAAATTAAAATCAAAACACGGAAACTGTTCAAAAATAATCAAAAAGCGTTGTCTAAAGTCCCACTTTAGACAGCGCTTTTGAAAAAGCGCTTTCTAAGGTAGGCCTTAGATAGCGCTTTTAGAAAGCGCTTTCTAAGGTATGCCTTAGACAGCGCTTTTACAAAAGCACTGTCTAAAGTCTTTTAATTTTAAAAAAAATTAAAACCAAAAGCGTTGTCTAAGGCATACCTTAGAAAGCGCTGTCTAAGGCCTACCTTAGAAAGCGTTTTTATCAAAAGCGTTGTCTAAGGTCTTATGATATTAAAATTATACAGTTTCTATTTTCATTTCTTCCTTTCCCTCTTAGTATCAGACGCGACCGTGAAATCGCCATTGTTGCCCTACCACTGATTTTGCCACTGTCGTCCATAAAACCCTACCGTCGTCCAGCTCGCCGTCGTCCTTTCGTCGTCCTCCGGCAACCTCCGTCTTCAACCGTCGGTTTCGTTCAAAAAGGTATGTGTTCTCCATTGATTGCCCTACTGTTTGTTCGTGGTGTTCTTGTTCTTGCTTGTTTTTTGTTGAAAAGTTCTAGAATAATGTATATAAACTGTGTTAGTTACAATGTAGATACAATATGAACATAATGAGGATTGATGGATATTGTTCTTGTTCTTGTTCATTTGATGGATATTGTTCTTTTTCTTATATATACAATGAGTTTAGCTAAATATTAACACTGAGTTAGGATTAAAATATACATTGTGTTAAAATATACACTGAGTTAGGATTAAAATATACACTGAGATTATATATACACTGTGTTAGGATTAACATTGAGTTTAGCTAAATATTAACACTGAGGTACGATACGATTAAAATACGTATAAGTAGGAAAACCATTTAGGATATGGAATTTTTGTTTAAAACATTTAGTATACGAAATTTTTGTTTAAAACATTTAGGATACTAATATTGTTGTTATTATACGAAACTCTATTTTCAACTTCAAAGTTGTAAATTTCTGTTAAATGTGATAAAATGAATTGAACTTTAAAACTGTTAGAATATTCAAAGATACTACCTTAGTTATGTATTTTCGTCTGGATTGATTGTTTACCTTAATAAGTAGGAAAACCATGGATAAAACATGGATCTGTGCCGATCGAATGACCAAAGAGTACAAGAGTAGGGTTGCGGAATTCGTTAAGTATGCTGTTCAACACGCTGAAAACCCCAGACGAATGCATTGTCCTTGCTTGCGTTGTTGTTATATTGGCAAGGTTGACGCACATGGATTGAAATCGCATTTGCTGAGGCATGGAATTAATCAAAGTTATCAGTGTTGGATATTTCATGGTGAGAAAATTAACGAGAATGTTGAATCGAGTGGAAAAAGTAATACGACCTATGCTTCATACGACAAAGACACGGAAACATACGATTGTGATCAAGTTGAAGAGATTGTAGAAGCACTGGAAGAAGATCTTCATGATTGTCCTGAAATGTTTGAGAGGATGGTAAGCGATGCAGAGAAACCATTGTACAAAGGTTGCACTAAATTCTCAAGACTGTCTGCGGTATTAAAGTTGTACAACTTAAAGGCGGGCAATGGATGGTCGGATAAAAGTTTCACAGAGTTGTTGGCCCTTATGAGAGAAATGCTATCGGATGATAATGTTCTTCCTAATCGAACCTATGAGGCAAAAAAAATGTTGTGCTCTATTGGCATGAGCTATGATAAGATACATGCTTTTCCTAACGATTGCATTTTGTTTCGTAACGAATATGCAACGTTAACTGAGTGCCCTAAATGCGGTTTGTCTCGATATAAGAAAAGATTGTCTCCCGCAAAAGTCTTATGGTATTTTCTGATAATTCCGAGATTTAGGCGCATGTTTCATAGTGAAATCGATGCAAGACATCTTACTTGGCATGCAGATGAAAGAATTATTGATGGAAAGTATCGGCATCCGGCTGATTCACCACAGTGGTCGAAGATTGATAATGATTATCCTGAGTTTGGATCAGAAGCAAGAAACCTTCGATTGGCATTATCTATTGATGGAATGAACCCACATGGTCTTCAAAGTATCTCACATACCACATGGCCTGTGATTCTTATGATTTATAACCTACCTCTGTGGCTATGTATGAAGCGTAAGTACATGATGTTATCTATGGTAATCTCTGGGCCTAAACAACCAGGGAATGACATAGACGTATACTTGACACCTTTGATCGAAGATTTAAAGATTTTGTGGGAGAAGGGTGTGGAGGTTTATGATGGATATAGGAAAGAAAGTTTCAATTTGAGGGCGATGTTGTTTGGCACAATTAATTATTTTCCAGCATACGGGAATCTATCTGGGTATAGCATTAAAAGGTCAACGTGCGTGTCCTGTTTGTGAAGACGGAACCGATACGATTCGATTTGAGCCATATGTTGAAATGCACATGGATATACTCTGAAGGTTAAATCCGAACAGAAATGAAAATTGGATAGTTATAGAGCACAATCAAAGTTTAATACAATGGTTGAAGGATCATATTTATTCGAAGCGCTCTTCAGATCCTTCTTCGGTAACAGAAAGGTTGAGATGTTTGGCATATGGTCCAAGTTTGCATGTGTTTTCTCATAGCGCATACTCAATTAATGGATACACATTTTATACCAAAGAACAAGATGATAAGAGTAATATGCAAAATAGTGGTGTCACCGTGCTAGCTGAAGCAATGCATATATCAAGTATGAAGGACTTAAACCCCGAATATGCAAATTTGTCATATTTTGGAGTTATTGAGCACATTTGGGTGTTTGATTACGAGAAGTTTCAGATTCCCATCTTTGGTTGCAAGTGGGTGAATAGTAGTGGCATACGAATGGATAAGTCTGGATTTTTGCAAGTTGATCTTACTAGGGTGGGTACAAAGATGAACCTTTTATTCTAGCATCTCAAGCTAAACAAGTGTTCTATGTGAATGACCCGAAGAGTACAAAATAGTCTATAGTGCTTTTCGCTAACAAAGTGACTGATGATAGCGGTGTCGATCAATGTGATATTGATGTTGAGAATGAGTCATGCATTAGACGGAATGAGTTGAATAGAAATGATGAAGTTGAGGATCTTATACCGGATGAGTCATATATAAGAAACGATCATAATGAGGGAATTTGGACCAATTCATCCGTACGCATTGCTAAGAAACAAGTGATTAATATTCCAACAAAGAAAAGAAAGAGATGTTGGTGACTGAGGTAAATTATGCATGGTTTCTTTATTTTTTTGTTTTCAATTGCTTTGATTATAAGTTATATCTGATAATGCATGATTTCGTTATATTTTTGTTTTCAATTGCTTTGATTATAAGTTATATTTGATAATGCATTGTTTCTTTATTTTTTTGTTTTCAATTGATTTGATTATAAGTTATATCTGATAATGCATGATTTCGTTATATTTTTGTTTTCAATTGTTTTGATTATAAGTTATATCTGATAATGCATGATTTCTTTATTTTTTTTGTTTTCAATTGATTTGATTATAAGTTATATCTGATAATGCATGATTTCGTCATATTTTTGTTTTCAATTGCTTTGATTATAAGTTATATCTGATAATGCATGATTTCTTTATTTTTTTGTTTTCAATTTCTTTGATTATAAGTTATATCTGATAATGCATGATTTCGTTATATTTTTGTTTTCAATTGCTTTGATTATAAGTTATATCTGATAATGCATGATTTCTTTATTTTTTTGTTTTTAATTGCTTTGATTATAAGTTATATTTGATATTTGATGGTTTCCTTGGTTTATTACAGGTTAGACATGGCTGATAACCAACATGATGATCACGAGCATTCGACACATGAGGAAGTTAGTAAAAAAGTATTCGCGAAAGAAGAGATTCGAATAGGCATAACAGTAATGAGAAGGGTGGTCCAAGGAAGATCTCGAGGCATCATACTAGATGTGCATTGGAGCCACCAGGGACAGCTTGTAGAACCTAATGGGAATACCTTAACTAGTTTTATCGGTGCACTAGTAAGGAATGAAATTCCCATTACCTGTGATGATTGGAGAAACAAAGAGCTGAATGACTCCAAAGAAAAAATTTGGAGTGAGATAAAGGTACAATCATTTGGCCCTTAATTATACGGTATCAATTATGTTTTTTCAATTACTGGTACTAACTATCAATCTATATGTTTTTCTTAGCGATGTTTTAACATCGAAGAAGAAAGAAGAGGTTTTTGTATGAAATTGGCCGGAAAGCTTTTAAGAGGGTTTCGAACATTTTTATCATCCAAGTTCCTTAGGGATGCGGATGGTAATTATGTGGATGCAGAGCTTCCTAAAAAATATGAAAGTTTGATATCAGCTGAAGAATGGGAAGCTTTCAAATCCAAACGACAAGACCCGGTTTTTAAAAGAATAAGTGCCACAAATCGGGAAAGAGCATCAAGTCCCGCATATCCGTACCGAAAAGGACGTGTCGGATATGGACGCTTAGAACAATCCATGGTAAGTATTTATAAATTGCGATAACAAATTTGTTCATCATATATTAGTTTTATCTGATCAAATTGTATGACTTAATGTGTAGCTGCAGAAGGAGAAAAGTTCAGAAACATCTCTTCCTGCACATGTTTTGTGGAAGGAAGCCCGTGTGGGCAAATCTGGAGTTCCTCAAGAAGACGTTTTACACGTATACCAGAAATGTGTAAGTATAACATTTTTTCATTAATTGAATAACATTTTTATACACAAATATTTGACAAGTATACGGTATTCATCTGATTTTTCAGGAGGCGCTATCTCAGTCTTTATCTCCCGATGATACTAGGAGCATACTTAGTCGGGCATTAGATGTCCCTGAGTATTCTGGTCAGGTGAGGTGATAAAGAGAAATCGTATCACATTATTACTATGTTTTTAGTCCGTTTTATCGTACATTGATCCTATTAAATCCCGATTGTTCGAGTTTTTTATGTCACATTGCAGGTATAACATGTCTAGAGCTAAATTACAAGAAAAAGATCAAATGAACCAAATCTAGCATGAAAATAAGATCAAGAGATCAATTCTGCTAAGTCTGCATTTTTTGTTACACTCACGGTCGTCACAACTGATTCACGACCGTGACGCGCTATTTAGAGGTCTCACGACCGTTGCTCCAATGTCACGACCGTGACACGCTTAATTGAAGAAAAATGACTGTTACATCATGTCACGAACGTGACAAGGAAAGTTTAATTAATTTATTTGAAGATATTCATGAAGACGTGCAAAGAGTCTTCGAAGACTCCTATTTTTCCTCAACTGAAGCAATACCCAGTACGCTACTTTTTTGCTGGATCTTCTCAAAACAGAGCGAAGCCCACGCTTGCTACCAATTCAACTGCCAAATTCATCTGCTATAAATACCAAAGATGCAAATGAAAAACTACAGAGTTTATTATTGATTTTTTCGCGGAAGCTCTGCCGTATTTTTGTTTGAACCCATTTATTTTCCAGCTTTGTTCTTGCTGTTTTTCTTCTTTTATTTCCAACCCATTCAATAACAATTTCCAACATTAGGAAATTGTTATTTCAATTAATTTCTTTTTAGCCTCAGAATTTTTTATTTTAATTTCGATTCCGATTCCGACACTCCGAGCTTGCCAACTTGTGGAAGAAGGAGTTTAAGAATTAAACTATCCAGGTTTTTGTTTTGCAATTTATATTGAATTTATTTATTTGTTTATGTTAAGTTTCTATATTTATTATATAATGTATGCTTTAATATTTATTTATTTTGTTTTGTATCTGTCTGTTGGTATAATAAAAATGAGTAGCTAAGTTAATTAGTCGGTATGTAATAAACCAAACCAAAACGGTTAAATCGAATCTAAGCTAAAAATAATTAAGAACTTATATTCTGGCTGTGGCTTTTTATAATTAAAATTAATCTTTTTGTTACGAGAGTAAGAAAAGTGAAATAGGTTAGGTCGAGACCACGAGAGTGTGAGATTTTAACCGGATAGCTAAAGTTAGGCATTTGATTTAAATACAGCAAGAGCGCTTTAAAACGAATTAGACTTATTAAGTTTTCAAAAATTATTTTCTAAACACTTATGGGTTAGCGAGAGCAGGCATAGGGCTTTAGGGGTAAGATCTGAGATAAGACCACGAGAGTGTGAGTCGAGGGTTTTTAAACTGATAATCTCTACAGAATAATTTAAGTGAACCATCTTTATAAGCTTAGGTTAGATTGACCCGCATAGGTTAATATAATTACATACCGACCGCCTTCTCATTATTTCCTTAAACTAAGTTTAATTCCCGTTTTTAATCCTTAAAACTATAATCGTGACAAATTTCCGCCTTAGCTAAACTAGCAGACCTTCTAGCACTAGAGTGATTACAAAGTCCCTGTGGGTTCGACAATCTTTTATATTACTTCGATAGGCGGTGCGCTTGCAGTTCAGATACCGCTAGACACATTCGCGTCTTCGCCCCATCAAGTTTTTGGCGTCGTTGTCGGGGACCTTGATTTAGTCACTAGTGCACTATTAGAGTAGCATTGTCTAGACTAAGGTAACAACTTATTTTCCCTAATCTAATTTACCGAGTGTATGCCAAGTACTCGCTCTCAAGGCGAAGACTTGCAACCTCTAGTCCAAGAATTAGAACGCTTCTTACATTTAAGAAGACGAATATTCGAATACCAACGAAAATACAACATTCCAGATTTTCAAGTTGATCCACCTAAACCAGTTGGAACATCGAAGGACGTAGAAATGGCTGAAGAACCAAATCATCCACTAAAGTATTACGCTAGTCCTTCACAAGTTGAGCCGCATTCCAGTATTGCTGTGCCGGCTATCAACCGAAACGATTTCGAATTGAAACCTTCGCTGATATCATCCGTGCAACAAAACCAATTCGCCGGAAATCCTACCGAGGATCCGAACCTTCATCTTTCGATATTTGTGCAGTACGCAGATACTGTAAAAGCTAATGGAGTTACCCAAGAAGCAATTAGATTACGCCTTTTTCCTTTCTCACTTCGAGACAGAGCGAGAGCCTGGCTTCAATCTCTACCCTCGAATTCAGTAACTATGTGGGAGGAACTAAAGAGAGTCTTCTTGACAAGATATTTCCCACCTAGTAAGACAGCTATGCTAAGAGCTCAAATCAACGGATTTAAGCAAAAGGAAAACGAGTCACTTTTCGAAGCTTGGGAACGCTACAAAGATATGCTGAGACTTTGTCCACATCACGGATTAGTAGAATGGATGGTCATCCATACTTTCTATAATGGACTCTTGTACAACACAAGAATGACGATTGACGCTGCCGCAGGCGGCGCACTAATGGACAAAGAATATAATGATGCTTATGCACTTATCGAGAGTATGGCTCAAAATCATTACCAATGGGGAAGCGAGAGAGTCGCGACTGAGAAACCAAAAAAAAGAGGTATGTACGAAGTGAGTAGTATGGACCAGGTCAATGCAAAGTTCGACCAACTTAACCAAAAGATCGACAACTTGGCCATAACACCAACAGCCACCGTGGCTGCGGTAACACCTAACTGTGAGTTATGTGGAGTTCCAGGACATGTTGTCCCTGATTGTCAACTATTAGCAGGAATTCCCACAGATCAAGTGAATTATGCTCAAGGAAACCCGTACTCGAACACATACAACCCAGGTTGGAAGAATCATCTTGTAACCCGGTGAACTGACTTTTAAACAATGTTGCGGATAGCAAGAGTCGCCACCGACTTTTATTTTATCCATAAGGAAAGGTTATAAAAGAACAGGAAAGACCTTAGAGAATTATTTTGGGTCCGGGGGGTAGGTTATGAAAAGGGAAGGTGTTAGCACCCTTTTCATCCATGGTTATCCATGGGCTCTTAGGTACTTAAGCTCACTTTTGAATTGTTTTGAAAGTGTAGTGTGTGAATAAGAAAATTTTCAGAATAGTTAATAAATAATCCATGTAAGGATGTGTTAAAAACATGTTTGAAAATTTTGTTTGAAAATTGTTTAAGTGTGGAGAAAGTTTTGAAATGAGCTTAAGTACTTAAAAGTAACTCACCCTAATATTTAAAGGTCTTTCTTGTTTTTTATTCTTTCCTTAGTAAGACTATCCCTACTATAATGGAGTAGGTAGTCCTTACTTTGGATGTTAAGGGACATGTAAGGGGCAATTTGGTCTTTGAAGGCCATGGTGGGGTGTAATAAGCATATTAAGGGACTATCATCATTTTTCGAAAGGGACTCGATTCGTATAGGCAACCAAAAAGGGACTTTGATGATTTTTATTCGAGGGACTTGCTTTTATACACCCCACTTAACCATTATTCGTAGGCAACTGGAGGGGTATCCCTAAGGAAGTGAGACGGCGATTTAAAATCGACTTACGTGTGTGAAGTGTTTAAATTAATTATCTTTATTAGAAATTTTCTAAATTGATTTTAATATTACATACATGTTATTTACACTCCCTAATTACTAACCATAATAATAATAATTAAAATAATTACAAGATTACAACCGGGAAGCAATTACAAAATTATAATAATAAAAATAGTAAATTAAATAATAAGCAATAAATAATAAATTATAAAGGGGTTAGTAAATAAAATTGGCAAAAATAATAATAGTAAACATAATTAAATCATAAATGGGTTAGTAATTAGAAATAATATATAAAGTTAGAAATATAAGAATAAAATATAAATAATAACATGGTTAGTAACATAAATTAAAAGATTAATGAAATCATAATAAGTAAAAAATTAATTAATCATATAATAAGATAGGAAGAAATTATCATATACAATTAATTTTTAAATTCATATAATATCTAAATTATTATAATTACTAAATTTAATTATTATAAACATATATTTACATTTATATATATATTATAAGAAAAAGATTGATCATATTAAAATTTAATTTCTATTGGTCATTATATTTATAAATTAATCTTAACTATATACAAAATATATAAATTAAACTATTTCTAAATATTAAAAGAAAATTAATTTAATATTACAAATACAAAAATTTTATGAACAATTATGATTATATTAGGAATTAAAAAAAACAGAATTAAATTTTATTTAGAAAAATATTTTAGGGTTAGAAAACTAGGGTTTTATATTTTTTAGAGTTTTAGAATTAGGGTTTATATATATATAAATTTATTTTTACATAACACTATTTTAATTAATATAAACTATACAAAATAAAATTTTAAATAAAAAAACAAGAGTGTTATTATATTTTAGAAAATTATTTTAATATTAATTAAGCTCTGTAATATATACATATTTTAAAACATAAATAATAATATACTAATTATTTAAAACAATTAATTTAAACATGAAAATAAAAAGAAAAGAAAAGGAAAAAGGAACCTGGTGGGGCTGGGGTTTGAACCCAGTCCCCTATGCTTGCTTTCAAGAGAGCCTACCACTGGGCCATTGGCGCATAGGCAAGAGAGGAGAGCAAGAGATTTGTTTTGTTCTTTGTTTTGAGAAATCCAGAAAAAATATCAAAAACAAAAGGCCTGGGGGAGGTTTCGTACCCAGGACCTTAATGCTTTCATACGCGCGCTTTACCACCCGGCTGGAAGAGCCAATCTACCCATTCGTTGGCTTTGCATCATTATATTTTAAGCCTCCTTGATTTCCTGAAAAATAAACAAAAATAATGGCCCTAGTATGATTCGAACCATGGCCCTTATAGCGTATACATTCCAGCCTTACCACCAGACCACAGACGCGCTGGTGATATAGAATTGAAACAAAGTCAAAAAATATAATGTCCAAATTTGAATTATTTAAACGCGCGGCAAACTTCTTCTTCTTCCTCTGGACTTACGAAATTTCCTGCGAAAATATTTACCAATTCACCTGCGAATTTTCCTGGGTGTTCTTCATGTTCTTCAACCTGCGAAAATTCAAACTTGTACTAAACACTACTGATTTATGAAATTGGTTAGTGATTCACATTCCACAGAGTTCACACAACAATCCTACGTTTTCAAAATTGATTTATATACATTCAAACATGAAACCCTAACTATAAGGTCATAAACCCTAACATGGCCGTTTACGATTTACACACCCATTCTTCAATCCCATTGTCCAGAAACAATCCTTGGGACCTCACAAGCACAAAAGATCAAACAAAATTCGTTAATGATGCACCAATAGTCATAATCGAAAAATTGAAATGCAATGTCAAATTTGATTCGGGTACGGTAATGTATGATGATATATGGCAATGTGATGATTGATTTAGATTCCATGATGGTCCAGGAAGCCAACCATGTTCTCAAAATACCTTGTAATGCTTTAAACCTCCAAAACCGAATTTCAACTTTTGAAAAATTTTTGTGTTCTTGTTCTTACCTCTTGGCTGCTCAAATTCGTGCCTGAGCATTAGGTTTGTGTTAAGTATATATGTGTGATGAATTTAGGTCAGAAATATTGATGGGCTATGTGAAAAATTGATCCAAAAAAAGATTGGCAAAGATTAAGTTGTAAAAGTCAAATATTTGATCATAAAACCTTGCTATCTTGAGATGATTCATATGATTTCTTTCTCCTTTGACTCCAATCACACTTTATGATTTTTTAGATCCATTCACAAAAATATCTTTTCATATTTAATATTTTTTTTAAATTTAAAATGATTTAAAATGTAATAAATCATAATAAATTAATAAAATAAAATAAAAAATATGAAAATATCATGAAAATTTCGTGCATGGCATTATGAAGTGGATTGGGTCACAAATTGAATGGCCCATTTGAAAAGAAATGATTTTGAACCTCCCTTTTCAACATAAACCATCACAAAATTTCTTCACTTTGCAAAGGCACATCTCCCTCAATTTTAAGGGTATGAGGGTGTTCTTGGACTTTTTGGAAAGCTTGAAGAGTCCTCTAAACAACCCCATTGGTTTCAGGTCCATATCATTTACCAATCTCAAGTTATGCCCTTTTGAAGTTGTTGACTTTTTGTTGACTTTTCAAATGACCTATAATGTCTTAGATCATATCTTTCAAATGAAGCATTTTAGGGCTTAACCTTCAACATCAAAGTTGTAGAGAATTCAATTTCCTTCAAAATGAGCTTTGGATGGAGACTTGGTGATGAAGTATGTGAAAGTTATGCCTGGTCAAAGTTCAGTTGACTTTTACTGAGGAAACCCTAATTTAGAAACTCCTGAGTATTGATGATCTGGAATCTCCTTGATGAATCATGATCAACCCTTGATCAAATAATGAATTTTACTTCATATACTTGATGTTGGCAAAAAAATCATGAAGTTTGACTTTAGTTTGACCACAGTTGACCTCAGTTTGATTTTTTAACTGTATTGACTGACTTTGACTTATCTGATCATCTGAATGAGCAAACTTTTGAGAAAAGTCTTGAAACTTGTCATGGGGGTTCTTATACACATATAAGATGTTATGAAACTCCCTTGAGGTATTGGAAGTACATTTGGCCTGATTAAAGTCAAAACCATAGTTATGGATGCACTGCTTAGGAGGTGCATTGTCTGAGGGATTTGTCAACTTCTTTGACCAGTTGTGAACTTTGTGAACCTGGTGAACCTCATGAAGTGGCTTTGTAGGCCTCATGAACCTCATGAAAGGTCTTGTAGATGTTGAGAAGCTTGTGAACCTTGTGAACCTCATGAAGTGGCTTTGTAGACCTCATGACCCTCAGGAAAGCTTTGTAAACATTGTGAAACTTGTGAACCTTGTGAACCTTTAAGAAGTAACCTGTAGACTTCATGAACCTCATGAAAGGTATTGAAAGCACTGTGAGACTTGTGAACCTTGTGAACCTCCATAAAGTAACTTGTAGACTTTATGAACCTCATGAAAGGTTATAGAAAGCATTAAAGAACTTGTGAACCTTGTGAACCTTCATAAAGCAACTTGTGGGCTTCATGAACCTCATGAAAGGTTATATAAGCATTGAGAAACTTGTGAACCTTGTGAACCTTCATAAAGTAACTTGTAGACTTTATGAACCTCATGAAAGGTTATAGAAAGCATTGAGAAACTTGTGAACCTTGTGAACCTTCAAGAAGTGACTTGTAGACCTCCTGAACCTCATGAAAGGTTATGCAAGTGTTGGAAAACTTGTGAACCTTGTGAACCTTCTTAGAACACAAAGTCTTGTATTGTGAGGGCAAATTTTGGGGTGCAACAGCTGCCCCTGTTCAATTTTCTGAAACCTGAGGGGTTAGATTGGTATATTTGCCAGTCGTAACCTGGAAGGTTGAAGGGGATTGAACACAAAAGCCCAAAAATTTGCACTCACCAGTGCATAGAATGATATTGATGGTTGGTTGAACATGATCGAGTGGGCTTAAAGATGCCACTAGGGGAAAATTCTTTAGTAGTATAATGAAAGCTGTCAGGAGTCTGGAGTAATACTGATGTAACAGCATGTCTTCATGAGGATAGAGCAATGGAAAGCTCTAAAGCAGTCTTGAAGTAATGATTTCAGGAGGATGGAGACATCAATAATGACAACTCCAATGCAGTCTTGAAATAATAGTGTGATATGTCTTCAGGAGGATAGAGCAATCAATAATGATATCTCTAATGCAGTCTTGAAGTACTGATTTCAGGAGGATGGAGACATCAATAATGACAACTCCAATGCAGTCTTGAAATAATGATGTGATATGTCTTCAGGAGGATAGAGCAATCAATAATGATAACTCTAATGCAGTCTTGAAGTAATGATTTCAGGAGGATGGAGACATCAATAATGACAACTCCAATGCAGTCTTGAAATAATAGTGTGATATGTCTTCAGGAGGATAGAGCAATCAATAATGATAACTCTAATGCAGTCTTGAAGTACTGATTTCAGGAGGATGGAGACATCAATAATGACAACTCCAATGCAGTCTTGAAATAATAATGTGATATGTCTTCAGGAGGATAGAGCAATCAATAATGATAACTCTAATGCAGTCTTGAAGTACTGATTTCAGGAGGATGGAGACATCAATAATGACAACTCCAATGCAGTCTTGAAATAATAATGTGATATGTCTTCAGGAGGATAGAGCAATCAATAATGATAACTCTAATGCAGTCTTGAAGTACTGATTTCAGGAGGATGGAGACATCAATAATGACAACTCCAATGCAGTCTTGAAATAATGATGTGATATGTCTTCAGGAGGATAGAGCAATCAATAATGATAACTCTAATGCAGTCTTGAAGTACTGATTTCAGGAGGATGGAGACATCAATAATGACAACTCCAATGCAGTCTTGAAATAATGATGTGATATGTCTTCAGGAGGATAGAGCAATCAATAATGATAACTCTAATGCAGTCTTGAAGTACTGATTTCAGGAGGATGGAGACATCAATAATGACAACTCCAATGCAGTCTTGAAATAATGGTGTGATATGTCTTCAGGAGGATAGAGCAATCAATAATGATAACTCTAATGCAGTCTTGAAGTACTGATTTCAGGAGGATGGAGACATCAATAATGACAACTCCAATGCAGTCTTGAAATAATGATGTGATATGTCTTCAGGAGGATAAAATAACCCTGAGGTTACAATAAAGCAGTCCCAAAGATCATAGGTTTGCTTGTTGGATAATTAACCTGAAAACAAAGTAGCATTCTGTATAACAATATTAGTTTATGCATGTATGATATGATGTACTTAAGTAATGTACTATATATCTATGGGTATGTATGCTATGGTATGATGTAAATGATGTATGTATGATATGACACAGCCGGAAGCGTCTGGATGTCTTTGTATAACAACTGCTGGCCAGGGAAAATAAATCCCGATTCGTTGTTGAAGAATGTATAACCTCTGTCTGCTGGGTATAACAGGGTATAGATAACCTCCCGTATGCTGGGGATAACAGAGATAGATATCACCCCCCGTTGTTGGGGATAGTAAGGTATATATAACCTCCCGTTGTTGGGGATAGCAGAGTATATATAACCTTCGTCTTCGTTTGATAATAGGATAAGTATAACATCCCGTCTTCGTTCGTCGTGCCCTTATTGGAAAGTAATTTCCCGCATATCCGTATGAGGATAAAAGAGATGGATATAAATTCCAGGGGAGATGAGATTTTATGAAGATGGATTCGTCATACTGAAGGTTTTGTAATTGTCTTGTAAAGGTGAACCGGCGAAGCTTCGTTGAAATTCTCCCCTCGTTCGTCCTTAGTAAATACTATTACTGCATTTTCATGCATTTCTGGTAAACATCAATCATATTAAAAGCATGATACATTCAAACATAACCAATGGACGTTTTGCTTAGGGTAAAAGTAAATCTGGATTCAGAGGGAAAAGTAAAGCTGAACTTGAAAACAGAATCGTTTCAACTTCGAGAGTGTATAACCAATTGGATCTAGAGCTCCTGAAATTCTTTAACTTTCCTGAGTACCTTCCCAGAAATCCTCATAGCTGGATCTGAAGACATGATACTGACACCATCTGATACTACTGGCATAGACAATCAATTTCCATCATGGTTTCAGCTGAGAATCCAATATCAAGGTAATACAATGAGAGGAATGTGTCTTCAAACTGTGATGGACCATATATGCTCCGGCTACTAGATTTGAAAAGAAAGCATTGCCCCTTGGTTGAGGATGAATTGTCTCATAATGGAAGTATCTGAATGTAGTTACTTCAAGAGAAACAAACAGAATGCCCCATAAGCATATGCCCCTGGCATTGTGAACTCTGTAATGTCACCTTTGGCACTTCAGATAGATGAGGAGATCTGTCTCTGGCTGCTTAAACATAGTTGAATCTTGTCCTAATTGCCCCAAACGAGTTAGGAAGTATCATGGCCTGCCCCCTTGATTGGGAGATAATGACTATGCCCCTTTGTATATATGGACTTTGATCCAGGAAACAACTTTGTTTATCGGAAGGACTTTGGTTCATTGAACATTCATCCTGTAAGCTTCTCTATTTGTCAAACATTCAGGTATATGCAAACAAATATATTCAAAAATGCAATGCCTATGTCTGTCTTGAAGTTTTGAAACAAGTTATTTTAGAAAAACTGTTTTTTTTTTTTTTTTTTTTTTTTTGTGAAAACTGTGATATTAACTCAAGTTTTATAATAAGCCCTAAAGGAGTCAGGATACCTTTTTGTAGCAGTACGCTTTCGAACTAACCATGCTTCAGTTAGGACTTTTAGAGGGTTATAACGTGGCCTGGTTCATGGTTTAAGAAACAAAGGATAAAGGCTCAAATTTTATTTGTACCCAACCCAATCTCCATGATGTTCTTCAGTCCTATACTCAGTTAACTTATGCATTGAGGTTCCACAGAAATGTGGTATTGTAACATTGATATTTTGTGATGGTTTGGCAACTAAAAGTTTATTTGAACCTTCAGTCATCTTTCTTTGTTGAGGATTCATAGTGACCTCTTTTTCTTTTTCTTTTGACTTTATTATCCCTTCTTTTTGCCTGAACTGCTTATTTCAAGATTACAGTCAGTGGGATGTCTTAATGTTTTACTAAGTCTCCTTCATAGGTTTTGACTTAGTGAATTGTTCTTTTGCTGGATATTGACTGTCAGGTTTCATGATTACGGAGAACCATCATTAGTTGTGTACAACACAGATAATTGGCATATTTGAGTTAACTGAGTAACTACCCTGCCCCAGGTTATGAATAAGGGTTTTAATTTGTACGAGAATAAAAACTCCTACTTCATAGGCTCAAAAGGGTTGACTAGGGATTAACTTCCTTATATCTCCACTGTTTAGGAATTGAAGCAATGCCTGTACATCGTCAGCATAGTCTGTTCAAAAGCATACTGCATAAGATTATGGTATTGTTTTCGTCATCCTCCCTCTACAGGCTTATAGCTTTATCAGGAGTTAAATATCACAAGATAGAAATAAGAAGCATAATTCAAAATATAGTGGAACGAATGGACTAATTCAAGACAAACATATGCGATGCATTAATGAAAACAAAAGTTTAACATAATAGTAAGTGTTCAAACAAATAAAAGAAATTACAAATGAAAATTCAAATGTTGTCCCATCCGGTTGGCTGAATGTCCTCAATTGCAATCTGTGAACTTTGAGGAGCAGTATACTTCACCATGAAATCAAATTTACCACTTGGATATCCCAAGGTGCCCCATATCTCAACAGGAACAGGTAGGCTTTCTTTCTTGCAACCTTGGGCAACTTGTCTTGCAGCTTTGGTGTTTGATGGACGATAGTAGAATTCAACTTGACCTTCTGGAGTAACCTCTAGGATTTCTTCGTCAATCAAGTCTTGAATCTTTTTCTTCAATGCCCAACAGCTATTAGTATCATGCCCAGGACTGTTGGAGTGGTACTCACACCTTGCCCTGGGATTATAGCGAGGAGAGGGAGTTTTAGGATTTTGAGGAGGATTTTCCAAGGAAATTAGCTTCATCTCCAACAAGCATTGCAGAACTTGTGACATTGGAGTGCTGAACTTGATAAACTGCCTTCTATATTTCTTGTGTTGAGGTGGATTAACCTTATCAGGTCTTTCTTCTTCAATTGAAGAATAGTCAATGGCAACCTGTCTCTTACCCTCTTTTATCCTCATCCTCCTTTCAACCAAATCAACTTGTTTTAACGGAGGTTGACTGACAACTAGATCCCTGACTCTATCACTTTGAAGTTTGTGGACAAAGGTTCTCAGCTCTTCTTGCCCCTGAGCTAAACTTTGAATAAGATCCCCCTGGCCATTCATCTGGATCCTCATTCCTGTCATCTCAGCTTGTAGTTGTTTCAGCTGATCATCCTTGTTGTCCTCAGGATTTTTCTTCTTAGCCAGCAGTGTCTTCAATTCATCCTGCCCCTTGGATAGGTTCAGGATCAGCTCTTGGAACTGTGCATTCTGTGCCTGAAGATCTTTGACTGTTTGTTCAAGAGCCATTGCTGAAATAAACAGCGAGAAGATGAGAAACCTGTGCACAATTATAAACCTGTGATGTAATGAAATGATATGGGAATGCGTATGCAATGTTTTCAAGGACCGCAGGGTTTAAATTTGCTTAAACAAACAAGAGAGTAACTTTTTATTAGTAATAACTTGTTTTGCCTTTAGGCTTACAAAAATGAAAGTGAAATAAGTACAAAAGATGGGGTTTTAAGTCTCCCATGGACGTTTCCTCTTTGTGTTGAGGTATGAGTTGAGGTTTCGTTCCTCGTGAAGTTGCTTTGTTAGCTCTAGGATTCTTGCTTGGCTTGCTTTGTAATGAGCCTCGAAAGTATCCCTTTGCTCCTTCAGTTGGATCCATGATCTCTGCAAGTCTTCCATATCAGTAGGCATGTCTGGGTGAAGGATGGTATAAGCAGTGTCTCCTTCAGCAACAGGTTCCATGGTAACTGGTAGGATGGCAGGATATGGCATCATGAGTGTCTGAGCACGAGATCGTACCCATCTGAGATAAGCCTCCATAGGAATAGTGTACTTAGGCTCCAGTGTCTTGCTGTCAATCCTGTTTACCTTTCCCCAAGCTCGTATGAATCTCTGACGGTAACCCTGAAGATCGTTGTCGTAATCAAACACAATGCCCTGAATCAACATGTCATGTGGGCCATCGCTCCGGGCGTAACCAAACTGTCGTAAAGCTAGAGATGGGTTGTAGGTGATGCCTCCTCTTATGCCTAGAAGTGGCACATTAGGAAACTCCCCACAATGGTCAATGATGGTGACATTCTCCATAGATCTGGAGCACCAATGAATGTCTGAATGAGATAGTGACATGATCCTCTTGGACCATCTGAACCCTTGCTCATTCTTCATTACTGAGCGAGGCAGGTGAGAAATAAACCACCTGGATAGTAAAGGTATGCAGCACATCAAAGTTCCCCTTGCCCTTGTAGTACGGGTGTGAAGAGAATGCAGGATGTCTCCAAGCAATGTAGGCACTGGATTATGACTCAGGAATATGTTGATGGCATGAACATCTATGAACTGATCTGGATTGGGGAACAACACTAAGCCATATATCAGCAAGGCTAAGATCTCCTCAAAAGCATCATAGCTCATGGCCTTCAAGAACATTTGAGCTTTATCCACTAATACCTTGGCAAGAATACCCTTGACTCCACTTCTCGTCTCTAGAACAATGTCAGACTTCTTCAGATGTAGAGCTGCAGCAATAACCTCTGGTTTAAGTTCCTTCTCCAAACCTGTGAATGGTTTCTGATCAAGAACAGGGATATCCAGAAGTTTAGAGAACTCCTCCATGGTTGGAACTAGCTGATAGTCAGGAAATGTAAAGCAATGGTGCTTAGGGTCAAAGAACTGAAACAGCACACTCATCATGTCTTCACTGAACCCTGAAGTGACTAGATCCAATAGGTGACCATGTCTTTTGTTGAACTGGGAATGATCAGACACTTGAGAAACCAACTCTTTAAGCTTGGGAGGTATCCCTACAAAGTTGATCCTGATGGTGTTTCTACGAGCAGAAGCCATGACCTGCAACAAAGAACAAAGATAAATCCCTTGGTCCTTGAAATGGTTAGGGAAAATGATATGCTCATGATGCATGATGATGTCATGATGTTATGTTCAATCACAAACATGTGGCACACACAAACAAGTCACACCATAGCCCTAGGTTTAAAGGCTTGCATGCGGTTCAAAGGTAAGTACCCTCCCCTGAAGTTAGATGGTTCATCCTGTCCTACAAAAGTAACCAGGTTCTAAGGGATCTCAATATCATTGATCCTTCACAAGGGTGGTTGTTCAGAAGGCAACTTACTTGCCAACCAAAACCCTCCAAGTTTAAGATCTCAATGAGTGTAGTATCGAGTGTCAACCAACTTCAGTCTGCACTAAAGCCGGCTACCTCACTACTTTTCTAAAGGCCAAGATGGGATAACTAGGGTTCTAAAAGTTAGTTAGTGCATTGACAACATATGGCAGCCTTATATTATCCTCAACTTGACTTAAGGAACATAAGCACCAACCAAGAAGTCGCACTAACTATGGCCACCAGATCAACCGTATCGATATACGTCGTACAGTTTCCTTGGTCTATTGCCATTTACCTAAGGTACACTAGATCCGAGTTAGGACCTTTCACACATAAGAGCACCCCAACAAGATAATATAAAGCAAACAAGGCAAACAATTTAAAGTGATCTTAATTCCTAAGGGTACCCCTCTTAAAATAGATCCCCAGCAGAGTCGCCAGTTCTGTAACCCGGTGAACTGACTTTTAAACAATGTTGCGGATAGCAAGAGTCGCCACCGACTTTTATTTTATCCATAAGGAAAGGTTATAAAAGAACAGGAAAGACCTTAGAGAATTATTTTGGGTCCGGGGGGTAGGTTATGAAAAGGGAAGGTGTTAGCACCCTTTTCATCCATGGTTATCCATGGGCTCTTAGGTACTTAAGCTCACTTTTGAATTGTTTTGAAAGTGTAGTGTGTGAATAAGAAAATTTTCAGAATAGTTAATAAATAATCCATGTAAGGATGTGTTAAAAACATGTTTGAAAATTTTGTTTGAAAATTGTTTAAGTGTGGAGAAAGTTTTGAAATGAGCTTAAGTACTTAAAAGTAACTCACCCTAATATTTAAAGGTCTTTCTTGTTTTTTATTCTTTCCTTAGTAAGACTATCCCTACTATAATGGAGTAGGTAGTCCTTACTTTGGATGTTAAGGGACATGTAAGGGGCAATTTGGTCTTTGAAGGCCATGGTGGGGTGTAATAAGCATATTAAGGGACTATCATCATTTTTCGAAAGGGACTCGATTCGTATAGGCAACCAAAAAGGGACTTTGATGATTTTTATTCGAGGGACTTGCTTTTATACACCCCACTTAACCATTATTCGTAGGCAACTGGAGGGGTATCCCTAAGGAAGTGAGACGGCGATTTAAAATCGACTTACGTGTGTGAAGTGTTTAAATTAATTATCTTTATTAGAAATTTTCTAAATTGATTTTAATATTACATACATGTTATTTACACTCCCTAATTACTAACCATAATAATAATAATTAAAATAATTACAAGATTACAACCGGGAAGCAATTACAAAATTATAATAATAAAAATAGTAAATTAAATAATAAGCAATAAATAATAAATTATAAAGGGGTTAGTAAATAAAATTGGCAAAAATAATAATAGTAAACATAATTAAATCATAAATGGGTTAGTAATTAGAAATAATATATAAAGTTAGAAATATAAGAATAAAATATAAATAATAACATGGTTAGTAACATAAATTAAAAGATTAATGAAATCATAATAAGTAAAAAATTAATTAATCATATAATAAGATAGGAAGAAATTATCATATACAATTAATTTTTAAATTCATATAATATCTAAATTATTATAATTACTAAATTTAATTATTATAAACATATATTTACATTTATATATATATTATAAGAAAAAGATTGATCATATTAAAATTTAATTTCTATTGGTCATTATATTTATAAATTAATCTTAACTATATACAAAATATATAAATTAAACTATTTCTAAATATTAAAAGAAAATTAATTTAATATTACAAATACAAAAATTTTATGAACAATTATGATTATATTAGGAATTAAAAAAAACAGAATTAAATTTTATTTAGAAAAATATTTTAGGGTTAGAAAACTAGGGTTTTATATTTTTTAGAGTTTTAGAATTAGGGTTTATATATATATAAATTTATTTTTACATAACACTATTTTAATTAATATAAACTATACAAAATAAAATTTTAAATAAAAAAACAAGAGTGTTATTATATTTTAGAAAATTATTTTAATATTAATTAAGCTCTGTAATATATACATATTTTAAAACATAAATAATAATATACTAATTATTTAAAACAATTAATTTAAACATGAAAATAAAAAGAAAAGAAAAGGAAAAAGGAACCTGGTGGGGCTGGGGTTTGAACCCAGTCCCCTATGCTTGCTTTCAAGAGAGCCTACCACTGGGCCATTGGCGCATAGGCAAGAGAGGAGAGCAAGAGATTTGTTTTGTTCTTTGTTTTGAGAAATCCAGAAAAAATATCAAAAACAAAAGGCCTGGGGGAGGTTTCGTACCCAGGACCTTAATGCTTTCATACGCGCGCTTTACCACCCGGCTGGAAGAGCCAATCTACCCATTCGTTGGCTTTGCATCATTATATTTTAAGCCTCCTTGATTTCCTGAAAAATAAACAAAAATAATGGCCCTAGTATGATTCGAACCATGGCCCTTATAGCGTATACATTCCAGCCTTACCACCAGACCACAGACGCGCTGGTGATATAGAATTGAAACAAAGTCAAAAAATATAATGTCCAAATTTGAATTATTTAAACGCGCGGCAAACTTCTTCTTCTTCCTCTGGACTTACGAAATTTCCTGCGAAAATATTTACCAATTCACCTGCGAATTTTCCTGGGTGTTCTTCATGTTCTTCAACCTGCGAAAATTCAAACTTGTACTAAACACTACTGATTTATGAAATTGGTTAGTGATTCACATTCCACAGAGTTCACACAACAATCCTACGTTTTCAAAATTGATTTATATACATTCAAACATGAAACCCTAACTATAAGGTCATAAACCCTAACATGGCCGTTTACGATTTACACACCCATTCTTCAATCCCATTGTCCAGAAACAATCCTTGGGACCTCACAAGCACAAAAGATCAAACAAAATTCGTTAATGATGCACCAATAGTCATAATCGAAAAATTGAAATGCAATGTCAAATTTGATTCGGGTACGGTAATGTATGATGATATATGGCAATGTGATGATTGATTTAGATTCCATGATGGTCCAGGAAGCCAACCATGTTCTCAAAATACCTTGTAATGCTTTAAACCTCCAAAACCGAATTTCAACTTTTGAAAAATTTTTGTGTTCTTGTTCTTACCTCTTGGCTGCTCAAATTCGTGCCTGAGCATTAGGTTTGTGTTAAGTATATATGTGTGATGAATTTAGGTCAGAAATATTGATGGGCTATGTGAAAAATTGATCCAAAAAAAGATTGGCAAAGATTAAGTTGTAAAAGTCAAATATTTGATCATAAAACCTTGCTATCTTGAGATGATTCATATGATTTCTTTCTCCTTTGACTCCAATCACACTTTATGATTTTTTAGATCCATTCACAAAAATATCTTTTCATATTTAATATTTTTTTTAAATTTAAAATGATTTAAAATGTAATAAATCATAATAAATTAATAAAATAAAATAAAAAATATGAAAATATCATGAAAATTTCGTGCATGGCATTATGAAGTGGATTGGGTCACAAATTGAATGGCCCATTTGAAAAGAAATGATTTTGAACCTCCCTTTTCAACATAAACCATCACAAAATTTCTTCACTTTGCAAAGGCACATCTCCCTCAATTTTAAGGGTATGAGGGTGTTCTTGGACTTTTTGGAAAGCTTGAAGAGTCCTCTAAACAACCCCATTGGTTTCAGGTCCATATCATTTACCAATCTCAAGTTATGCCCTTTTGAAGTTGTTGACTTTTTGTTGACTTTTCAAATGACCTATAATGTCTTAGATCATATCTTTCAAATGAAGCATTTTAGGGCTTAACCTTCAACATCAAAGTTGTAGAGAATTCAATTTCCTTCAAAATGAGCTTTGGATGGAGACTTGGTGATGAAGTATGTGAAAGTTATGCCTGGTCAAAGTTCAGTTGACTTTTACTGAGGAAACCCTAATTTAGAAACTCCTGAGTATTGATGATCTGGAATCTCCTTGATGAATCATGATCAACCCTTGATCAAATAATGAATTTTACTTCATATACTTGATGTTGGCAAAAAAATCATGAAGTTTGACTTTAGTTTGACCACAGTTGACCTCAGTTTGATTTTTTAACTGTATTGACTGACTTTGACTTATCTGATCATCTGAATGAGCAAACTTTTGAGAAAAGTCTTGAAACTTGTCATGGGGGTTCTTATACACATATAAGATGTTATGAAACTCCCTTGAGGTATTGGAAGTACATTTGGCCTGATTAAAGTCAAAACCATAGTTATGGATGCACTGCTTAGGAGGTGCATTGTCTGAGGGATTTGTCAACTTCTTTGACCAGTTGTGAACTTTGTGAACCTGGTGAACCTCATGAAGTGGCTTTGTAGGCCTCATGAACCTCATGAAAGGTCTTGTAGATGTTGAGAAGCTTGTGAACCTTGTGAACCTCATGAAGTGGCTTTGTAGACCTCATGACCCTCAGGAAAGCTTTGTAAACATTGTGAAACTTGTGAACCTTGTGAACCTTTAAGAAGTAACCTGTAGACTTCATGAACCTCATGAAAGGTATTGAAAGCACTGTGAGACTTGTGAACCTTGTGAACCTCCATAAAGTAACTTGTAGACTTTATGAACCTCATGAAAGGTTATAGAAAGCATTAAAGAACTTGTGAACCTTGTGAACCTTCATAAAGCAACTTGTGGGCTTCATGAACCTCATGAAAGGTTATATAAGCATTGAGAAACTTGTGAACCTTGTGAACCTTCATAAAGTAACTTGTAGACTTTATGAACCTCATGAAAGGTTATAGAAAGCATTGAGAAACTTGTGAACCTTGTGAACCTTCAAGAAGTGACTTGTAGACCTCCTGAACCTCATGAAAGGTTATGCAAGTGTTGGAAAACTTGTGAACCTTGTGAACCTTCTTAGAACACAAAGTCTTGTATTGTGAGGGCAAATTTTGGGGTGCAACACATCTGAACTTCTCTTATAAGAATAACAATGCTTTAAACGCACCAGGTCAAGCACCAGCTACACCACCAGGATATCAAAAGACTGCTCCTAATGTTCCTAGAAAATCAAACCTTGAGTTAATGATGGAGAACTTCATAGCTACCCAATCTCAAACAAACAAGGAATTCTTAAACCAAAACATACACACTAGTGAGCAGATTAAGCAATTAGTGAGCAAGGTAGATGCGTTAGCTACACATAACAAAATGCTTGAAACTCAGATTTCACAAGTAGCTCAACAACAAGCACCTACCGCTGCACCATCTGGAGTATTTCTTGGACAACCCTAACCTAATCCAAGAGGACAGGTCAATGTTGTGATACTAAGAAGTGGCAAAGAACTTGACGGACTTGCCGATCCAAGACTTGACAATCCAGCCATGTACCAAAAGCAAGATAAGCCGACTGAAAAGGAGAATGAACCAGAAGAAAAGGAAGATAATAATCAAGAGGCAATGGAGAAAGAGAAGCCTTATGTGCCTCCACCACCTTATAAACCACCAATTCCGTACCCTCAGAGATTAACCAATTCCAAGACGATGGGCCAGTTTAAGAAATTTGTTGAACTTCTGAAACAATTGAATATTACTATTCCGTTTACAGAAGCTATCACTCAAATGCCCTCGTATGCTAAATTTCTAAAGGAAATCTTATCCAATAATAAGAAGATAGAGGATAACGGAACCGTTACACTTACTGCTGAGTGTAGCGCAATAATTTAAAACAATATGCCTCCTAAGTTAAAAGATCCAGGTAGTTTCTCTATACCCTGTGTAATTGGAAAATTCGTCATTGACAAAGCTCTATGCGATTTAGGACCAGTATCAGTGTTATGCCCTTAACAATTTGCAAAAGGCTAGACATGGGAGACCTAAGACCAACTAAAATGTCTGTTCAACTAGCCGACCGCTCTATTAAATATCCTGTAGGCATACTAGAAAATGTCCCAGTACGTATAGGTCAATTCTACATTCCTACTGATTTTATAATCATGGACATCTCTGAAGACTCCACTACGCCTATCATACTAGGAAGACCATTCTTAGCTACCGCCGGAGCTATTATAGACGTAAAGAAAGGAAAGCTAACCTTTGAAGTAGGAGAAGAGAAAGTTGAATTTATTTTAACACAATTCTTACAATCACCAGCTATAGAGGACACATGCTATTTATTGGATGTCATTGACGAGTGTGTAAGAGAGATGGTAATGAAAGAAACTACTTATTCTGAAATTATGAAAATTCAAATCCCTCCGATTTTCGAAGATGACAATTGGCGTGAACCATATCAGGATGATAGTCTAAGCGAAAGTTTAGCACTTACACCGGATCCCATGCCAAGTAAGAAGAAACCTACATTAGAGTTAAAAACCTTACCTAAGAACCTAAGATACAAATTCCTAGACACTGAATGTACACGACCAGTTATAATCAATTCCAGTTTAGGAACAATTGAAACGAAGAAACTTTTAGATGTCTTAAAGAAATACCCAACTGCATTAGGATATAACATATCTGATCTCAAAGGAATATGTCCTTCAATCTGTATGCATCGTATTATGCTAGAAGAAGATTGCAAAACCTCCAGAGAATCTCAAAGAAGAATTAACCCAATCCTTAGCACTGTAGTAAAAGAAGAAGTTAAGAAACTACTAGACGCTGGACTAATATATCCAATCTCTGATAGTCAATGGGTTAGTCCAGTACATGTAGTAACAAAGAAAGGAGGTATCACTGTTGTGAAAAACGCTAAAGGCGAATCGATATCACAAAGAGTAGTGACCGGACATAGAGTGTGCATCGATTATCGAAAACTAAACAAACCCACTCGAAAATATCATTTCCCACTACCTTTTATAGATCAAATGTTAGAACGATTAGCCAAACACTCGTACTTCTGTCATCTTGATTGTTACTCAGGATTTTTCCAAATCCCGATCCACCCAGATGATCAAGAGAAGACTACATTCACATGCCCTTATGGAACGTTCGCTTATAGATGAATGCCCTTTGGATTATGTAACGCTCCTGCAACCTTTCAAAGATGTATGATGTCAATCTTTGCAGATTTCATAGATAACATCATGGAAGTGTTCATGGACGACTTCTCTGTATGCGGGCAAAGTTTTGAAGGATGTCTGTCAAATTTAGAAATGGTGTTAGAAAGATGTGTAAAAGTAAACCTCGTGCTCAACTGGGAGAAATGTCATTTTATGGTCAGAGAAGGAATCGTACTAGGACACGTTATATCTGATAAGGGAATTGAAGTTGATAAAGCTAAGATAGAAGTCATAAAAGATCTTCAACCCCCTAAGACCGTTCGAGAAATACGAAGCTTTTTAGGACACGCCGGTTTCTACCGACGATTCATCAAAGATTTCTCGAAAATCACTAAACCTCTTACCGGTTTATTAATGAAAGACGCTGAGTTCATATTCGATAAAGATTGTCTTAAAGCATTCGAAACTCTAAAAACAACCCTCATCACCGCACCAATCATGCAACCACCTGACTGGAGATTACCTTTCGAAATCATGTGCGATGCGAGTGACTATGCTGTAGGCGCAGTTCTTGGACAAAGGAAGGACAAGAAACTTCACGCAATTTACTATGCCAGTAGAACCTTAGATTCTGCTCAGATGTACTATGCCGCTACTGAAAAAGAATTGTTAGCAGTTGTCTTTGCGCTTGATAAATTCCGTTCCTACTTAGTGGGAGCAAAAATAATCATCTACACAAACCACGTTGCTATCAGATATCTATTAACCAAGAAAGATGCTAAACCAAGTGTAACACGGTGGGAGAACTGACTTTAGTTATGTTGCGGATAGCAAGAGTCGCCACCGACTTTTATTTTATCCAAAGGAAAGGCATAAAAGAACAGGAAAGACCTTTTAAAAGATTTTTGGGTCCGGGGGGTAGGTTATGTAAAGGGAAGGTGTTAGCACCCTTTACATCCATGGTTATCCATGGGCTCTTAGTTACTTAGCTCACTTTGAATTGTTTTTGAAAATGTGAAGTGTGTGAATAGAAATTTTCATAAGAGTTTGATAATGATCCATGTACGGATGCGTAAAAAACTTGTGTTTGAAAATTGTTTGAAATTGTGAAGTGTTTTGAAATGTGTTTGAAAAGTGAGCAAGTAACTATGAGGAACCTACCCTAAAGTTTAAGTCTTTCTGTTCTTTATCCTTTGAATGGTAAGACTATCCCTATTATTAAGGAATAGGTAGTCATTACCTTGGATGTGAGGGACAAGTAAGGGTCATCTGTCTTAATGAAGGCAATTGTAGGGTGTATTAAGCATCTTTAGAGGGACTGTCATCATTATTCGGAAGGGATAAGATCATTATGAAAGGCAACCATTTAGGGACTTGATCTTTTATTGTTAAGGGACTAGATGACTTTATCTTTAAGGGACTTTTGCTTTATACACCCTACTTGACCTTTTAATTAGGCAACACTGAGGGGTAACCCTAGAAAGTGAGATGGCGATCAAAGATCGACTTACGTGTGTGAGTGTTCAATATTAATATTTATCTTTAAATTAGGTGATCTAAATTAATTTTAAATAACATACATATTTACACTCCCTATTTTTACTAACCATGACATAAAATTAAATAATTTAAATATTACGAAAAATTACATCCAGGAACAATTACAAAAAAAATAATAAAAGCAATTTAAAATAATAAGCAAAATAATAATTAAGCAAGAATAAATAAATAATTATAATAGGGGTTAGTGAAAATAATAATAATAATAATCACAATTTAAAAATAAAGGGGGTTAGTAAAAAATATCATAAGAACATAATTAAAAATAATAAGCAAAAAATAATATAATAATTAAAAGATTAGATTTTAATATAAACAATTATTTAAAGTTAATAAAAAAAATGAACAATTAAGTAATTATTATAAAATTTTGAATTATATACAAATTATAAAAATTAAATTAATTTTAAACATATCATGAAAATAAAATTATAATTATAAAATCATTTTAATTATTCCTAAGCATACATTAACAATTATTTAAATGCAAAATTAAGAATATAAACAATTTAGGTCATATTTACATATTATAAAAAAAATAGGATTAATTATGATTACATTTACAAAATTTAATAAAATATATACATGATTAAAAAAATGATCATACAATTATATTTATAAATTTAAGGATTATAATAAAATTTTATTTATTAATTAAAATTATAAACAAGAATTAGGTTTTTTAGAAAATATATTTTTAGGGTTTATAAAATAAATTAGGTTTTATGTGCTTAGAAAATAAATTAGGATTAATTATACAAAAATTAAATTATTTTTCTAATGATATTTTATAAAAAAAAATGAGTTTAGATTATAATAGAGAAAATAATAATATACACATTATATATACTTTTTTAGAATTTATTTAATTATATTATAAACATATTATTTAAAACATAATAATAAACAAGAAAAAATAAAAAAAAAGAACTTACCTGGCTGGGGTTTGAACCCAGCACCTTAGGCTTGCCAATAACAACACACACCACCAGGCTATCCATGCGCAGGTGATAGAAGAATGAGACAAATTGTTTTTATGCCTTATCCTGGAAAATCAGAAAAAAGAAGAAAAACCAAAAGGCCTGGGGGATTCGAACCCAGGACCTTCACAGTATCACACAAACACATTACCATCCCAGCTAGGTGAGCGCATCTGTTGATGTAATCACTTTAAATCATAATATATTAAGACAACTCATTAAATGAAAAATACAATAAAAAGATGGCCTGGTTCAAGAATCGAACCCCTGACCCTTCAGCAATACGCACGCCTACGCAACCAACTGAGCTAGCCAGCCTTTGTGAAATAAAACAGCAAGCAATTCATAATATTTTAAAACAACAATTTGAATTTGGAATTTCGCGCACAGCTTCTTCTTCCTCCTGACCTGCACTTTTTCCTGCGAATTTTCCTGCAAACATTCAAAACCAGAATCCTATGTTTTTTGAACATCACTCAAATCACAACATCAATTCAAATCAACAGCCCAGATTAACTATACAAGGATCATAGGTCACGGCCATGTGCTTAGATTTCATTTAAATGTCCTAAAACCTAAGATCCCAAATTCGAGCTTCAAACCCTAGCAATGGCATCTCTTTGATTCTGCAATGAAAACTCAATTCAAGTATGCAAAAACATTCCAGAGACATCAATAAACAAGAATTAGTGCACAAAAATCATTTATATTAGTTGAATCAATGAAATCGAAAAACTCAAAAATTCAAGAATGTGATGATTCGGTTTCAATGAATCATGATGTTTTGAATGATGAGAATGATTGGGATAGCTTCAGTGATGTCCCAGGAACCTATTACAACCTTTAGGATGTCTCGATACAGCCTCTATTGCACAATCCGAATGTGACTTTTTTGACACTTTTTTGAAAGTTTGAATGAGGTGTTCTTGGCTACAAAAATTCGTCCCAATGCTTGTAATGAGTTTGTTTATATGTAGTGAATTGAATTAGGTCAAAATATCATGGATTTATGGGCCTTGTCTTGATTACTTGATCATGAAGTTTTCTCCTTTCAAATATTGAAAAATATCTTATCTAACCCTTCCAAATTAGGCTAGCACGAATTTGTGTGATATCAATCAGCTTTGAATGGTTTTTAAGACTTTCTAGAAGAAGAATCACTTTTAAATATTCAATTTTCATATTTTATTTAGATTTAATTTGATTTTTAATGAATAAAATTCAAATAAATACTAAATAAAAAATAAAAATCATGAAAATGCTTGGATTGGGTCGTGTGGGATAATATCTCAAGGATTGGGTTGCACAATGGTAAGCCCATTTGGAAAAAATTGATTATAAGACCCCTTTTGTTCAATATTATTCTCAAAAATTTCCCAACTTTGCAAGGACACAACTCCTTCAATTTTAATGCTATGAGGGTGTTCTTGGACATTTTGGAAATCTTGAAGAGTACTCTAACCAACCCCACTGGTTTCATGTCCATATCTTTTACCATTCTCAAGTTATGCCCTTTTGAAGTTGTTGACTTTTTGTTGACTTTCAAAAGGACCTATAATGTCTTAGCTCATACCTTCCAAATGAAGCATTTTTGGGCTTGGCTTGTGAGACACAAAGTTGTAGAGAATTCAATTTCCTTCAAAATGAGCTTTGGATGGATACTTGGTGATGAAGCATGTGAAAGTTATGGCTGGTCAAAGTTCAGTTGACTTTTACTGAGGAAACCCCAATTTAGAAACTCCTGATTCTTGATGATCTGAAATCTCCTTGATGAATCATGATCAACCCTTGATAAAATGATGAATTTTACTTCATATACTTGATGTTGGCAAAAAATCATGAAGTTTGACTTTGGTTTGACCACAGTTGACCCCAGTTTGACTTTTTAACTGCTTTGACTGATTTTGACTTATCTAATCATTTGACTGAGCAAACTTCTGAGAAAAGTCTTGAAACTTGTCATGGGGGTTCTTACACACATATAAGATGCTATGAAGCTCACTTGAAGTCTTGGAAGTCCATTTAGCCTGATTAAAGTCAAAACCCTAGTTTTGGATGCACTGCTTAGGAGGTGCATTGTCTGAGGGAATTGTCAACTCTTCTGACCAATTGTGAACTTTGTGAACCTTGTGAACCATCATAAAATGTCTTGTGAACCTCATGGGAGGTATTGTGAACCTCATAAAGTAGCTTGTAGACTTCATGAACCTCATGAAAGGTCTTGTAAGCATTGTGAGTCTTGTGAACCTTGTGAACCTCATAAAGTAGCTTGTAGACTTCATGAACCTCATGAAAGGTCTTGTAAGTGTTGTGAATCTTGTGAACCTTGTGAACCTTCTTAGCACACAAAGTCTTGTATTGTGAGGGCAAATTTTGGGGTGCAACACCAAGACTCTTGAGATGGATCTTACTCTTACAAGAGTTTGATCTCGAAATCAAAGATAAGAAATGTACTGAAAACGTTGTAGCGGACCATTTATCTATAATAGAAGGTATTAAACCCGAACAATTGCCAATTAACGACGATTTTCCGTATGAACAGCTGATAGCACAAATAGGAAGCGACTCAGCTCAGTTAGACATAGATGAACCAAAAACCGTACAAACAATCCAAACAACCGTAGGACTGCCATGGTACGCTGACATTGTCAACTACTTAGCTGCAGGAGCACTTCCACCGGACTTAACCTATCAACAGAAAAAGAAATTCTTCCACAATCTCAAGTATTACTATTGGGACGAACCATTATTATTTAAAAGAGGACCTGACGGAATCTTTCGTCGGTGCATTCCCGAAGAAGAAATAGAAGATGTCATTGCTCATTGTCATTCATCTCCATATGGTGGACATGCAAGCACTTCCAAGACTTGTGCAAAAATCTTACAAGCCGGCCTATTTTGGCCTAATCTATGGAAAGATGTCCACATCGCTGTTATAAATTGCGATCGGTGTCAACGCACCGGTAATATTTCAAGAAGAGATGAAATGCCTCAAAGAGGAATATTAGAAGTAGAAGTCTTTGACGTCTGGGGAATAGATTTCATGGGACCATTCCCATCATCTTTCGGTAATAAGTACATACTCGTAGCTGTCGATTATGTTTCTAAATGGATTGAGGCTATAGCTTCTCCTACAAATGACACACGAGTAGTAATTAAGCTTTTCAAGAATATAATCTTTCCAAGATTTGGTGTGCCTAGACTTGTCATTAGTGATGGTGGCTCGTATTTCATTTCGAAAATATTTGACAAATTACTATCTAAGTATGGAGTCAGACATCGTGTAGCAACACCATATCATCCACAAACAAGTGGACAGGTCGAAGTCTCGAACAGAGAAATAAAACAAATCCTAGAAAAGACAGTCGCCATATCTAGAAAAGATTGGTCATCTAAACTTAATAAAGCTTTATGGGCTTATAGGACAGCCTACAAGACATCCATAGGAACTACACCCTTCAAACTAGTGTATGGGAAGGCTTGTCATCTCCCGGTAGAACTAGAACACAAAGCATATTGGGCGATTAAAACACTCAATATAAACTACAATGCCGCTGGAGAAAAACGAATCCTCGACATTAATGAATTAGAAGAATTAAGGTTAGACGCTTATGATAATGCTAAGATATATAAAGAAAGAACCAAGCGATGGCACGATAAGCGCCTATCTAGGAAAGAATTTAGTGTGGGAGACGTTGTACTCCTCTTCGATTCAAGACTTAGGCTCTTTCCTGGAAAACTAAAATCTAGATGGTCAGGACCCTTTGAAATAACTAGAGTGTTCCCGAGCGGAGCAATAGAAATTAAGGGTAGGAATAGTGAACCGTTCACAGTAAACGGACAACGATTAAAACATTACCATAACATTGAAAATAGAGATTATGCGAATAGTCTAAAACTTTTAGAGTTGTCCACTAACTTCCCTGATTAATCTACCCCTAAGCACTACGTCAGGCTTATGACGATAAAAACAGCGCTTAGTGGGAGGCAACCCATTTTATCATTTTATTGTTTTATTTCATTTTTATTATTATTGACTTTATTTATGTATTTATTTCTTTATTTACTTTATTTTAACTTTCATTTTCTAAATCACTTTTAAATTTACTTTGCTACAGATTTTCTAAAGTCTTTTCTACCTTCCTTTTTCCCCCTGATTTGTTTCCGCCACTTTAACACTAACTATGGCTAACCAACCAAGAAACTTTATGGAAACCAAATTTAGAGGTAGAAACCAAAGAAGGAAATTTGAGGAATTATCACAGAGACAAATGGATTTGACTCTGTACTATGATGAACAGACTATGGAAACTTTAGGTATAAATGATAGCATCCTATACCTGTTTAACCAACTTGGATGGGAGAACGCTCTCATAAAACAGAAGTTTGTAACTTACCGCGAGCTCACCCTTGAGTTTTTAAGCTCCTTAGTTTACTTACCTGAGCGCGGATTTGGATTAAGAAAACGATTTATTAGTTTCCGACTATTCGGTATCGAATATGACTATAACCATAAGGAATTAGCTGACCTACTAGGATTTCCTAGCGGACCTTTTGCCTTTACTACCACCCAGGTAGAATTAATGGATATTGAGCTAGATTTCTTTTGGGGAACCTTAACCGGAAACTACCACCCTGAGCCGGATAACATGAACAATGATGAAATACACAACCCAGCTATCCGCTATTTTCATAAAATCCTTGCCCACACCTTCTTTGGAAAGGAAGAGAACCTCACTGGAGTATCTAAAGATGAGATATTCATAATGTCCTGTTTGACCGATAGAAAACCCGTAAATGTTGTACCATTTATGATGCAAACCTTTACCCGCATCCAAGAGGAACCTGATCTACCAATATTGGTAGAAGGCCTGGTCACCATGGTTGTTGATGCCCTCGGACTTAGATACCAGTTACATAAGTGCAACCGTTTAGGTACCATCCGCCCTATGAATCTGAACTTCTGCTTTAACCGCCATATTATAAGAAACTTAGGACAACCACCATACGAGTACCTAATTAGAAACGAAATCGTAACCCTGTTCACATTACCGAACCATGCTAAAGTCAGTGTTCACAATAGAGATAACTGGCTTTATGAGCTTACCCCTCCTGGTTACCATGACATCAACCACACTGATGAAGTTATTGAGACCCCTGAAATCAATCAAGTAGGATATGCTGACAGCTTAAAGAAAATTCTGACCACTCTTGAAGTATACCAAGCCGATATTAATGTTGTTAAGGATGAAGTTAAAAGCATGAGACTGGACATTATAGGATTAACTGACATAACATGTGAACAATTCTATCATATAAACTCCGCACTTGAAGATTTGAAGAAGCAACTTTGATAATGCTGTAGTAATTTGATTTATCTTACTTTTTGTTTTTGTTTCTAGTTAGTTTTGCAACATTTCATAGCTTATTTTTATCACTGTAATTTCTTTCTGTTATGTCAAAAACAAAGTACTTCCATTTATGCAATTTTCCAATTTAATCAATTTACATGCTTTTCATTATTTACTGATACTTTTAATTGCTGGATATTTTGTGAATTTTTGTGTGATGAAATCCAATGCTTATATATATATATATATATATATATATATATATATATATATATATATATATATATATATATATTGATCCATTGCTTTGTGTTATGTTGGAATTAAATATTGAAAGTGATAAGAATTACAATTGAATTGAACTGAGGTAATCCATTCTGTGAAAATTCCATATTTTGTGAACATCACGGTCGTCACCATCCCCTCACGATCGTAACGAGCTATTTAGCGCGTCACGACCGTAAGACCCCCCTCACGACCGTGACAACCCTAATTCACGACCTCTGAGTTACAGAGGCCGTTCTTCTTCGCAAACCCCACTTCTATTTTCATAAAATCTTCTAACCTCCCATTACCTCTTCTTCTCCCGTAACCACCCATTAATCTCCAATCAATCCCATTACTCATTCCACCTTCTCATTTAATCACAACTCCACACATTCCCTTCATTCCATTATAAACCAATAAATTTCTTCACATTTTCATCACCAAACCTCAAACACATATCTCCCGATAAACCTCATTTGCATGCAATGGAAAACATTCAGTTTAGAGACGGAGAACAAGGAGAAGCACAGAGAGAAAAGTTTGAATGGTTTCAAACCCGAGGCATCCAACCTACTCGGTACGTCGACCTCGACTGCTTGAGGGAGTTAGGATTGTTCGACGGAGTGAAGCTACTGCTTGAGCAAGTTGGCTTGTGGGACTTATGCAGTCAACCGCAACCGACATTTGCAAACCTCACTTTGGAGTTTCTAAGTTCGTTTCAATATATCACACCTTCAGGATCAACGAACCAACTCACCAGCATCGCAAAATTCCGAATGCTTGGAAGAGAGTTCCAACTCACTCAAACCAGAGTCGCTGAACTGTTAGGCTTCAGTCACGACGACGGTGCTCACCTTCGCGTGCCCGACAACTTTAATGAAGTAGCTTTCACCTTGTGGCACAACATCACAAACAGTCGTGCTTCCGCCTACCAGAGTCTCAATGCCACTCATATCCATAATCCAGCAATACGTTATTTTCATCGTATCATATGCAACACAATCTTTGCAAGAGAGAGCAACCACAAGCTAAATTCCAAAGAGCTTTTATTCTTGCATTGTGCCTTGAATGAAGAACGCATCAACTCCGCTTTGTTCCTTCTAGCCCACATTCAGTCTGTAGCGCATAGAGGCGCCACTCCCTTCTACATTGGCGGGATTGTCACTTCCCTTGCCATACAGCTGACTCTTAGTGACCACCTATCTCATTTTCCTCATAGAGCACCGGAGCTGCTTACCTTGAACTACTTTAAGTCCGCTCACATGATCTCGCAGCAGAGGATGGAAGGTTCAACCCTGTGATACAAGGCACCATCTATCATCATATCGTTTTGCCTTGCAGGAACCACATTGATCCATCGAACAAAGCCAATTGGCTATTTGGATTGCCGGATGCCGCAGGCCATGTTCCGATTATTGACGAGCATCCTGATGCACCTGTGGACGAGATGCAGGATGTGATGGATGTTGCTGAGCCAGTTCAGGACATCCCTGAGTCTTCCACCAGGCAGCCACCTTCAGCTGACATCACCCTTGAAGAAATCCTCCGTTCCATTCATCAGCAGAATCAGATGAATGCCGCACTTGAGCGTAGGCAGAAAGAGCAGTACGATGCACTCCTTGCAACTGTTGTCAGTAACCAAAAAGCAACAGATGAAAAGCTAGGAGAGATTTTCAGCAAGTTGGAAGCTTTGCGGATAGACATCACCGTTCTCACCGTCACTGGTTCTGATGAGGAAGCCACTCCTACCAGACGCTCCCGCACCAGAAGCCGAGGCCGCGGTCGTCAGCAGCATTAGATTATCTTTTTGTTTTTGCATTTCTGTTTTTGTAATGTATTTCCCCGCTATTATATCACAACATTGAGGACAATGTCTGATATAGTGTGGGAGAGGTACCTTTCCCTTTCCCGTTTTCCATTTCATTGTATTTCCCTTTCCGCACTTTCAATTAAACAAAGTAAATTTATGTTATTTCTTAAGTTTCAATTCTTCCCTGTTTATTTAGCCATACCGAAATTTTTTTGCTTTATCTTCGCATTACTCGACTTACCTATGAAATCGTAGTTAGGAAGCTGAGAAAGATCCAACAAGATCAATACAGTATTGACACCTTAGACTTCCTACTTAAGCATTCCATTTCGATAATTGTTACGACTACACCTTAAGTCTTAGTTCTAAAGTAACCCCTAGTAGTTTATACTAGCAGTCAGCACCGTCTGAACACAAACCACGTGGGGAGCCGATGAATATAAGTGTTTGATGCCTAATCTATAAACGATCCTTCATATCTCGATGCCATAAAAAATAAATTGCATCAAAGTACACGGTCGCATATAAGAGATGAGAAATATAAGAAGGAGTCCATTGCTGGTTGGTTCAGAGGTACCCGGTTCTGAACTTTGTAGGGCGTGCTACGGCTCGATCCCCCACAACCTCCTATTTGGATAACATGTAAAGGGTTGCCACATTCGTGTACCAGACCCCATGCTTATAAAGGATCAAAGTCACTAACCGGCTACTCTACAACGTGCGTGCTAAGGCAAAGGGCTTAATGTGATTGCGCTAGAACGAAACCGGGTGAAATAAGAACGAAGGACTCTAGGTAGAATCATATCGCAATTACCGAATGTTTCGTTTAATGGAAAGTCGACGACTTAGCTTGTTGCTTGTGTCATTAGTGTATCGTTAGTATTCTATTCTAGTATCGGTTTATCTAACTAAATGACTTCTCGTACGGTTTGTTATGTGTATGCGTCTGATGAAAATTGTACGATCATTTTTCAATTTACTATTTGCTTGAGGACAAGCAAAGGTTTAAGTTTGGGGGAGTTTGATAACGAGAAATCGTATCACATTATTACTATGTTTTTAGTCCGTTTTATCGTACATTGATCCTATTAACTCCCGATTGTTCGAGTTTTTTATGTCACATTGCAGGTATAACATGTCTAGAGCTAAATTATGAGAAAAAGATCAAATGAACCAAATCTAGCATGAAAAGAAGATCAAGAGATCAATTCTGCTAAATCTGCATTTTTTGTTACGCTCACGGTCGTCACAACTGACTCACGACCGTGACGCGCTATTTAGAGGTCTCACGACCGTTGCTCCAATGTCACGACCGTGACGCGCTTAATTGAAGAAAAATGACTGTTACATCATGTCACGAACGTGACAAGGAAAGTTTAATTAATTTATTTGAAGATATTCATGAAGACGTGCAACGAGTCTTCGAAGACTCCTATTTTTCCTCAACTGAAGCAATACCCAGTACGCTATTTTTTTGCTGGATCTTCTCAAAACAGAGCAAAGCCCACGCTTGCTACCAATTCAACTGCCAAATTCATCTGCTATAAATACCAAAGATGCAAATGAAAAACTACAGAGTTTATTATTGATTTTTTCGCGGAAGCTCTGCCGTATTTTTTGTTTGAACCCATTTATTTTCCAGCTTTGTTCTTGCTGTTTTTCTTCTTTTATTTCCAACCCATTCAATAACAATTTCCAACATTAGGAAATTGTTATTTCAATTAATTTCTTTTTAGCCTCAGAATTTGTTATTTTAATTTCGATTCCGATTCCGACACTCCGAGCTTGCCAACTTGTGGAAGAAGGAGTTTAAGAATTAAATTATCCAGGTTTTTGTTTTGCAATTTATATTGAATTTATTTATTTGTTTATGTTAAGTTTCTATATTTATTATATAATGTATGCTTTAATATTTATTTATTTTGTTTTGTATCTGTCTGTTGGTATAATAAAAATGAGTAGCTAAATTAATTAGTCGGTATGTAATAAACCAAACCAAAACGGTTAAATCGAATCTAAGCTAAAAATAATTAAGAACTTATATTTTGGCTGTGGCTTTTTATAATTAAAATTAATCTTTTTGTTACGAGAGTAAGAAAAGTGAAATAGGTTAGGTCGAGACCACGAGAGTGTGAGATTTTAACCGGATAGCTAAAGTTAGGCATTTGATTTAAATACAGCGAGAGCGCTTTAAAACGAATTAGACTTATTAAGTTTTCAAAAATTATTTTCTAAACACTTATGGGCTAGCGAGAGCAGGCATAGGGCTTTAGGGGTAAGATCTGAGATAAGACCACGAGAGTGTGAGTCGAGGGTTTTTAAACTGATAATCTCTACAGAATAATTTAAGTGAACCATCTTTATAAGCTTAGGTTAGATTGACCCGCATAGGTTAATATAATTACATACGGACCGCCTTCTCATTATTTCCTTAAACTAAGTTTAATTCCCGTTTTTAATCCTTAAAACCATAATCGTGACAAATATTCGCCTTGTCTAAACTAGCAGACCTTCTAGCACTAGAGTGATTACAAAGTCCCTGTGGGTTCGACAATCTTTTATATTACTTCGATAGGTTGTGCGCTTGCAGTTCAGATACCGCTAGACACATTCGCGTCTTCGCCCCATCATGAGGGGTAAGGGATTTGGAGTCACTCCGACCTCCCTGAGTGTTAAAAAAGGAAAGGCTCCTAGTAATCGGTAGCTTCATGCAAAATTGGAAGCCATGCAAGTTAAGCTTAATGCATTCAGGAGAGAAAGAGAGGCTAGCGCCTCAGCATGTTTCAAAGATGGTTCGGACAAAGACAGTATCAACTGTACCTTTCAGCCGAACATTCCAGAGGTAATTACATATAATTGTCTTAAATTGAACTATTTGCTTAAATTATGTATTTGACATATATACACATTAACAATTTCTTGTTATTATTGGTTTTAGGGCATTCCCATTGTCAGCTATATTTGTCGTCACCATACTATCGGATGGTTGGCAAGGGAAAAGTGCATAACGTTAGCAGAGTATTACTCCACACTAGAGAGCTCCCTGCTGGATGTTTGAAAGTATCGGTTGATATTGCAGTTGATCCGAATGCATCATTACCATATCCTAACGATGATTCGGATGCAACAACGGTGGATGAAGCAGTAGGTTCGTTTGTTGCATGGCCGACAAACCTCATATGCGTAGGATATGAGGTATGCCTAAAGCCTATGTTAACTTTAATGTGTATATTCAAAGTTTTTACGCGCATTTTACGTACATATTTTCCTTGGTTATGTTAAATAGACTCCCACAAAATCCAAATCAAAAGATAATGTTATTCCGCGGCATACCGAGTCCGAGATTTCAAGAAAACGGGTACAATACAATTATATGGCATATATTCATGGAAGTTGTTACATTCTTAATTTGATCTAACTATTTATATGATATGTATCTTCAAGAAAAGGAGGTTAGCAACGCCTCCGCACAACAAAAAAAGGAGGTTAGCAACGCCTCCGCACAAGTAAAAAGTGCTGGTGCTAAGAAGACCGTAGCTAAGAAAAAACCTACCACCAAGTATAGTTCGTGCCTCAAGACATTTCTAGAGATGACCGATATACCGACCGGAGGTGTTCGGCTTGTGCATATGGAGGTAGGTATTTTCGGCTTTGATCACGACCAAATGATTGGTAATGAAGACTTCATGCAAGTTTTTGGTCGTGAAGAAATCGGCGTCACTGTTGTCAATACATATATAAGGTAAATCTGGTCTACTTTGTTATATTAATTAAACAACTTATTTACTTTATGTTTCAAAAGAGGTGTCTAATGTTAATGATGTTTTTATATAAGGTTTTTGTATGACAAATTGATACGCCCCAATGGTTCGGACGTGTCATTTGGATTCTTAGCACCCGCAACCGTCAACTTTAGTTCAATCATAAGTAGACCGGATACCGTGACGGAGTACGTTCTTAGGATCCTCATGGCCAACAAAGATGCGGAGAAGTTGTTCTTTATACCGTTTAATACCGGGTTAGAATTTCATTCTAAATTCATCTATTATAGTTTTTTTCCAAGTTGACATCTAACATTTGCTTAATCATTACAGTGGACATTGGTTGTTGCTCGCAATCAATCCTATCAGAGAAATCGTTTATTATCTTAACTCGTTAGGAAATGATTGGACAACATACCCGGATATGAAGGTCATAATTGACACGTAAGTGAGAATGTTCAAAATTTTCTTGTGTGTATTTCTTAGTTTATGTGAATTGTTCTAATTACTTCATTTTTATTTTATTACCATCCTACAAGCTTTTCGAGCCCAACGAGATATCCAAACATCAAAGAGGGGCGCCAACTCCATTACATGGATTCGAGTGGCGGTATATTTTTAATTATCACATTTTTTATTATATTAGTGATGACACTTGATAAAACTTAGGATTTATCCTTTTTTTTCATATGTAGTGTCCTCAGCAACGTAATCAAATAGATTGCGGGTATTTCATGTTGAGGTTTATGCGAGATACTCTTGTTTTGGGCCGATTAGAGATTCTCACCGATGTATGTATTTCTAACTTATGAGTTATTTTTATATTTATACATATCTCATATAATTAAATAGTTGAAATTAAATCAAACTATGTTATATTATTATGTAGTACTTTGATGAATTCAAGTGTCGATATTATACAAAAGATCAAGGGGACGAAATCAAAGAGGAATGGTGTCAATTCATTATAGAGCTCAATGTTTTATGTAATGACTTGTAAATTTGTAGTATATTGTACATGACTTGTAAATTTGTACATAAATTTGTGTAATTATATTGTACATTTGTAGTATATGTAATGACTTGTAAATTTGTACATAAATTTGTATATATTTTGATACATTTAAGGCAAAATTGGTTTGAATTGGTATATATATATATATATATATATATATATATATATATATATTTGTTAGACAAAAATTGGTAGAAAAAAGGCCAAAATGGTTTGAAATGGAATATATAAAATGTGATATTGTCTGCCAAAATTTGGTTGAAAACAGGTAGAAATTCTGGTTTATAAACCTGGAAAAAATGTGGTTTAAAACAAAAGCTGCAAAAAATTTCGTATACCTTAGACAACGCTTTACACAAAAGCGCTGTCTAAGGGGGGCTTAGAAAGCGCTTTTGGCAAAAGCGCTGTCTAAGGGGGGTTTAGACAGCACTTTATAAAAGCGATGTCTAAGGTATACCTAAAAAAATTAAAATAGGAGGGGATTAGACAGCGCTTTCACCAAAAGCGATGTCTAAGGTATAGGGGCTTAGAAAGCGCTTTTATCAAAAGCGTTGTCTAAGGTATTCCTAAAAGCGCTGTCTAAGGGTACCTTAGACAGCTCTTAGACAGCGCTTTTAAGATTTAAAAAAATGTTGTCTAAACCTTTAGCAGCGGAGGTTTAGACAACGCTTTAAAGCGCTGTCTAAGGCTAAAAAAAGTGTTGTCTAAGGTCTTGTTTGGCATAGTGTAACCCTCGGGAACGCATTGGAACCCATAGAATGTGTTGAAAGGCCTTGAATTAGGAAACCGAAAATTGAATTTTTTGTGAAATTTCAAGTTTGAATAATGCCTTCTCCCCTCAATTTTTCGTCCCCTTGTGTATGCAATGTTATTGTGATCATATAGAGATGTAATTAGGTCAAAGAAATTGGGCCTTGGGTGCACTTTGGTGTTACTTGATTATGAAGAAACATCCTTACCAATTTTGACACAAAAATCAAATATTCACATACCTCTTTGGTTTTGCATGATGTGAATGATTTCTAATCACTTTAAATGCAAAATCTTTGATCCAAAAATAAGTTATGAGATCAAATATTTGATTTTCATATTTTATTTCTATTAAAATTGAATTTTAATAATTAAAATCCAAAATAATATAAAATAAATGATAAAAATCAGAATAATTGATCATTGGGTCGTGCATGACTTGATCTTCATGTTTGGGTTGCAATATTATGGGCCCATTTGACAAAATCTTGATTTTAGACCCTTTTTGCTTCATATACCCCTTGAAAATTTCCCAACTTTGACAATGCATAACTTCCTCAATTTTAATGTTATGAAGGTGTTCTAGGACATTTTAGAAAGCTTACAGTGTCCTCTAATCAACCCGTTTGATCCCATGTCCATATCATTTACCATTTTCAAATTATGAGCTTTGGAAAAAAGTTGACTTTTTGTTGACTTTCAAAAAGACCTATAATGTTTTGGCTCATACCTTCCAAATGAAGCATTTTTAGGCTTGGCCTGTGAGTGACAAAGTTGTAGAGAAATGAATTTCCTTCAAAATGAGCTTTGAATGGGAAATTTTTGATGAAGTATGTGAAAGTTATGGCTGGTCAAAGTTCAGTTGACTTTTCCTATGAAACCCTAATCTAGAAACTCTTTATTCTTGATGATTCTGAGGTTTCTTTGATGAATCATGATCAACCCTTGACCAAATGATGAATTTCACCTCATAATCTTGATGTTGACCAAAAATCTAGAAGTTTGACTTTGAGTTTACCACAGTTGACTTTTTGACCAAGTTAACTGATTTTTAGCTATCTGAGCATCTGACTGACCAAACTTGTTGGGAAAGATTTGAAACTTGACATGAGGATTCTTTAAGGTATATAGGATGTTATGAAGTCCACTTGAGGCCTTGGAAGTCCACTTAGATTGGGGAAACTCAAAACCCTAGTTCTAAGATCCATTGTTCAGGAGGAGGTTTTGTCTGGTGAAACCTTCAATCCTTTTGACCAATTGAGAATCTTGTGACTATTAAGAGACCTCGTGAGACACATGATCTTGAATGTAGGAGGGAAAATTTTTGGGTACAACAAAATTCTAATTCTTTTCTCCGGTTATCATGATAAATTTTTTGTTTACTTTGAGACGCTTTCATCTTTTCTTTGATCATCTGAATTGCCTCAATAGTCTGTTGTACAATTTCAGGTCCAAGCACCACGTTTTCACCAATTTCATACCAACATAAAGGCGTTCTACACCTTCTACCATACAAATCTTCAAACGGCGTCATTCCAATACTAGAATGATAACTATTATTGTACGTGAACTCAATCAATGGCAAATGAGTATCCCACGTACCACCTTGTTCCAACACACAAGTTCTCAACAAATCTTCCAAAGTCTGAATAGTCCTTTCTGATTGACCATCCGTCTACGGATGATAAGCCGAACTCAATTTCAACTTTGAACCCAAAGCCTCTTGCAAACTTTTCCAAAATTCAGACGTAAATCTTGGATCTCTATCCGACCCTATACTCGATGGAACCCCATGTAGTTTCACAATTACCCTGATGTAAATCTCAACCAACTTCGTCAACTGAAAACTCATATTAATAGGAATAAAGTGTGCAGATTTTGTAAGTATATCTACAACCACCCAAATAGCATCAAATCCTCTTTCCGTATTCGGAAAACTAGTAACAAAATCCATCGTAATACAATCCCACTTCCATTCTTGAATTTCCAACAGTTGCATCAATCCCGAAGGTTTCTGATGCTCCACCTTCGATTTCTCACCAAATAAGCATACACAAATTGTGCAATATCTCTCTTCATACCAAACCACCAAAATAACTTCTTTTAGTCCTGATACATCTTCGTAGATCCTGGGTGAATACTCAAACTACTACAATGACTTTCTTCTAATATTTCTTTTTTTAGATCGACATTATCCGACACACAAATTCTGTCCCGGAACCTCAATACACCAACATTATCCACCTAGAAGTCACTTCCAGGATCATTGTCTCCCGAAGGCATCAAATCAACTAACTTCACATCAAGTCTCTAATTCTCTCTAATAATATCTAAGAAATCATTATTTACTTTCAACATTCCAAGTCTAACACTCTCAGGTGTCGTCTCGCAAACCATACTCAAATCTCTAAATTGTTCAATTAATTCCAATTCCTTCACCATCAACACCGACACATGAATTGTCTTGCGACTCAAAGCATCTGCTACAACATTAGCCTTACCCGGATGATAACTCGGATTAAAATCATAATCCTTCAAAAATTCTAACCATCTTCTTTGCCTCATATTTAGCTCTTTCTGATCAAATAAATACTTTAAACTTTTATGGTCACCAAACACCTCAAATCTTGACCCATATAAATAATGCCTCCAAATCTTCAACACAAAAACTACTGCAGCTAATTCAAGATCATGAGTAGGTGTAACACGGTGGGAGAACGGACTTTCTATAAATGTTGCAGATAGCAAGAGTCGCCACCGATTTTTATTTTATCCAAGTGGAAAGGACATAAAAGAACGGGAAAGACCTATTTTTAAAAGACTTGAGTTCGGGGGTAGGTTATATAAAGGGAAGGTGTTAGCACCCTTTATATCTATGGTTATCCATGGGCTCTTAGTTACTTAGCTCACTTCAATTGTTTTTGAAAAGTGTAGTGTGTGATTAGAAATTTTCTAAGTACTTTGTAATGATCCTCGTATGGATGTATACAAAGCCTTGTTTGAAAATGTTTGAAAATAGTGAGGTGTGAAAAGTATTTTTTTAAAGATGTGAGCAAGTAACTATGAGGTACCTACCCTAGACTAAGTCATTCATGTTCTTATATGTTCTTTTAAGGGTAAGATTATCCCTATTATTAAGGAATAGGTAGTCATTACCTTGAATTTGTTTAAGGGACGGGCGTAGGGTCATCGTATGGTCAATGAAGGCAACTTAAGGAGTGTCTTTAGCAATTCGTAGGGACTATCATCATTTATTCGAAGGGACAAGATCATTATTCCGTAGGTAACCTTGAAGGGACTTGATCTTTTAAATCTGTAGGGACTTGATGATTTATACGTGAAGGGACTTTGCTTAAGACATCCCTATATTCGAGGGACTTGACCATTTAAAGAAAGTAACCAAGAGGGATACCCTAGGAAGTGCAGACGGCGATCTTAGATCGACTTACGTGTGTGAATATTTATTTTCAGATATTTATCTTATGATTAGTGATCTAAGTCCAAATTATTTTTTAATTATTCTTTGCACTCCCTAAATTACTAACCACGCAATTTAAATATTTACAGAATTTTAAAGACAAAAATTAAAAGTTTCTACGTTATTACATGGCTTCGGGGCAGTTACATAATAATATAGGCTAAAGAAAAGAAAACCTAAGCTATTACATATAGGAAGCAGTTACATAATAAGAGCGAAAAATAAATTACATCAATTATGACCTATACAATTCTCTAAAAAATAAATAGAGCAATTTAAATTAAAAGAAAAGAAATTATAATTTTAATGAAAAAAATGAATTAAGTTTAAGGTTTCTTTTTAGGTTTTTAAAAAAATTAGGCTTTGAAAAATCAGGGTTTAAAGTTTAATGAAAAAAAAATGTTTATGGTTTAGAGAAAATAACACGGTTAAAGTTTATAAGAAATTTTTAAGGTTTACATGAAAAATTAAGGTTTATGAAAACATATAAAAAAAAGTTTTGTTGTTAAAAAAAACTATATTGAATTATTAATTTAATAAAATAAATAATTAATTAATATTATGAATGGATTATGAAGATAAGTAATTAAAAAAAGTTAAGAGTTTTTTAGAAAATAAACAAATAAAATTAGTGTAAATATTTAAGGTTAGTTAATTTAAGAAATTAGAGAATTAAAAAAATAGAGGAAATTAGGAGAAATTAGGAAAGAGAAGATAAAACGCATGTTTCTGTCAAAATGCCCTCAAGATTACCAGTCTTGCCTTCTTGACACTAAGACACGCGCGCACATGTGCTCGCATGTGAATGTACCTGGAAAATAGTTATTATATAATAAAACAAAGCGTATAAAAAATGGTTGAGGCAAAATCGTCAAGGTTTAGAAAAAAATCAGGGTAGTTAGTTATGAAAAAAAAATGTGCAGATCTAAATATATGTATATGAATAACATAAAAATAATATGAATTAAAAAAAAGAATGTGTATTCCTTTTTGTTATATTTTTTTTTGTATTTATTATTATTTGGTTTTTTTTGAATGAAAAGTGGAAAAAAATGAAAATTAATTATTTTAAAAAATGCCTAATTTTAAAATACGAAAAATTAATTAAAAATAAAAGAAAAATACGATTTTTATTTATTTATTTATTTGAAAGTAAATGTAAAAAAAAGTTAGAAATAAATGACAAACAAATGAAAGAGAAGAGAAAAAAACCATAAAAGTGAGGAAGGTGGGATTCGAAGACCTCTTGAGTCCATAAATCCTTGAACATGCTCTCATGCCAATTGTGTCATGTCATCTATTTGAAATAAATTGGCACAAGGAAAAATATGAAGGTAAAATGCCTGGACGAAATTGGGGTGTGACAATGAAACACCATGAAGTCCATTTGAGGCCTTGGAAATCCCAATTTCTTTAAAGAAAGCAAAACCATAATTGGAGGACCCTTGTGATTTTTTTTTGAATTGCCTTGAACTTTTGAGATTCCCATGAGTGTGAGAAGACCTTTTGAATCAATTTGTCTCAAATATGTGAAGGAAAATTTTGGGGTACAACAGCTACCCCTGTTCAATTTTCTGAAACCTGAGGAGTTAGATTGGCATTCACGCCATTCGTGACTAGAAGGTTGAAGGGGATTGAATACAAAAGCCCAAAAATTTGCACTCACCGATGCGTAGAATGATATTGTAGGTTGGTTGTATTGCTTGAATGGGCTTAAAGATGTTATTCGGAGAAAAAATTGTATTGCTTGAATGGGCTTAAAGATGTCATTCGGAGAAAAGTTATTCAAATATACTTCTTGGGGAATAAAGTAGCCCAAAGTATGAAGATGTAGCTTTTGGGAAGATAAAACAACCCAAGGTATGATGATATAGCTTTTGGGAAGGTAAACAATGGCCCAAGGTAATGATATGGCTTTTGGGAAGATAAACAACGGCCCAAGGTATGATGATATGGCTTTTGGGAAGATAAACAACGGTCCAAAGTGATAATAGGGTACTTGGGAAGATAAACAACAGCCCAAGGTAATAATATGTCTTTTGAGAAGAATAAGCGACGTCTCAAAATAGCCTTCGGGAAGAATAAATGACGTCCCAAAATAATGAGATAACCTTCGGAAGAATAAACGACGTCTCAAGGTAACAAGTGGCTTTTGAGAAGAATAAACGACGTCTCAAAATAGCCTTTGGGAAGAATAAACGACGTCCCAAAATAACAAGTGGCTTTTGAGAAGAATAAACGACGTCTCAAAATAGCCTTTGGGAAGAATAAACGACGTCCCAAAATAATGAGATAACCTTCGGGAAGAATAAACGATGTCCCAAGGTAACAAAATGGCTTTTGAGAAGAATAAACGACGTCTCAAAATAGCCTTTGGGAAGAATAAACGACGTCCCAAAATAATGAGATAACCTTCGGGAAGAATAAACGACGACCCAAGGTAACAAAATGGCTTTTAAGAAGAATAAACGACGTCTCAAAATAGCCTTTGGGAAGAATAAACGACGTCCCAAAATAATGAGATAACCTTCGGAAGAATAAACGACGTCCCAAGGTAACAAGTGGCTTTTGAGAAGAATAAACGACGTCTCAAAATAGCCTTTGGGAAGAATAAACGACGTCCCAAAATAACAAGTGGCTTTTGAGAAGAATAAACGACGTCTCAAAATAGCCTTTGGGAAGAATAAACGACGTCCCAAAATAATGAGATAACCTTCAGGAAGAATAAAAGACGTCCCAAGGTAACAAAATGGATTTTGAGAAGAATGAATGATGTCTCAAAATAGCCTTTGGGAAGAATAAATGACGTCCCAAAATAATGAGATAACCTTCGGGAAGAATAAACGACAGCCCAAGGTAACAAAATGGCTTTTGAGAAGAATAAACGACGTCTCAAAATAGCCTTTGGGAAGAATAAACAACATCCCAAAATAATGAGATAACCTTTGGGAAGAATAAATGACGGCCCAAGGTAACAAAATGGCTTTTGAGAAGAATAAACGACGTCTCAAAATAGCCTTCGGGAAGAATAAACGACGTCCCAAGATAATGAGATAACCTTCGGGTGGATAAACGACGGCCCAAGGTAACAATATGGCTTTTGAGAAGAATAAACGACGTCCCAAAATAGCCTTTGGGAAGAATAAACGACGGCCCAGGGTATCGAGTTGTTGATGAAGTTTGTTTGCTGGAGAATTAACCTGAAAAACAAGATTAGTTTGATGCAAATATCATGATGTATATAACATTCTGCAAGATAATATTTTATGAGAATGCGTATGATATGATATGATATGAATTATGATATGAATTATGTAGCTGAAGCGTATAAGTAGCTTTGTAGAACAACTGTTGACTGGGGAAAATAAATATTGATTCGTTGTTGAGGAGTATGAAGACTTCGTTCCCGTCTTGTCTTGGAATATCGTACTTTGAACCTTCTCGTTTTTGTTCGTCGTACTTCTTAATGAAGGATTAAGTTCTTGAATATCCTGACTGAGGATAAAAGAGATGGACATAAATCCGGGAGACTTATCCGGTCAAATATCAATTCTTCAGAGGATATGAAACTGTTTGGGGACTTCGTAGAGTTGGAAGTATAAGATATTACTTGAAGTATTCCGTAAGAATATCCGTAAAGATTACTCTGTGGAGACGAACCGGCAAAGATTCGTTGAATTCCTACCTCTGTTCATTATTAGTAAATGCTATTATTGTATTTTATGCATTTCTAGTAAACATCAATCATATTCAAAGGCATATATACATTCAAACATAACCAACAGACATTTCTCGCTTTAGTAAAAGGGGAAAAGTAAACCTGAATAAAGAGGGAAAGTAAAGTTGAACTCGAAAATAGAAATATTTCAACTTTGAGAGTGTATAACCAATTGGATTTAGAGCTTCTAAGGTTCTTAACTTTCATGAATAATTTCCCATAAATTCTCATTGTTGGATCCGAAGACATGATACTGACACCATCTGATACTACTGGCATAGACAGTTAATTTCCACAATGGCTTCTGTTGAGAATTCAATATCAAGGTAATACAATGAGAGGAACGTGCCTTCAAATTATGATGGACCATATACGCTCCGGGTATTAGATTTGGAAAGAGAGCGTTGCCCCTTGGTTGAGGATGAATTGTCTCATAATGGAAGTATCTGAATGGAGTTACCTAAGCAAAATTCCCCACAAACATATGTCCCTGGCCTTGTGAACTTTGTGATGTTACCCTTGGTAATTCAGATAGATGAGGAGATTTGCCCCTGGCTACTTAAACATAGTTGAATCTTGATCTGACTTCCCCAAATAAATTAGGCACTAACTTGGTATGCCTTAATGATTGAGAAATAGTGACTATGCCCCTTGTATACATTGGCTTTGATCCAGAAAGCAACTTTGTCTTTTGGAAGGACTCTAGTTTATTGAACATTCATCCTGTAAGCTCCTCTGTGTGCCAAACACTCAGTTATATTCAAATAACTATATTCAAAAATGCAATGCTTATGTCTGTCTTGAAGTTTTGAAAAAGAGTTATTTTAGAAAAACAATTTTTATGAAAACTGTGATATTAACTCAAGTTTTATAATAAGCCATAAAGGAGTCAGGATACCTTTTTGTGGCAATATGCTTTCAAACTAACCATGCTTCAGTTAGGACTTTTAAAGGGTTATAACGTGGTCTGGTTCACGGTTTAAGAAACAAAGGATAAAGACTCAAATTTTATTTGTACCCAACCCAATCTCCATGATGTTCTTCAGTCCTATGTTCGGTTAACTTATGCATTGAAGCTTCGAAGGAATTTAGAATTGTAACACTGTCATTTTTTATGGTTCAAAAACCAAAAATTTATTTGAACATTCAGTCGTCTTTCTTTGTTGAGGATTCATAGTGACCTCTTTTTTTTTCTTTTGACTTTATTATCCCTTCCTTTTGCCTGAACTGTTTGTTTCAAGATTACAGTCAGCGGGACATCTCAATTTTTACAAAGTCTCCTTCATAGGTTTTGACTTAGTGAGCTTTTCTTTTGCTAGATATTAGCTTGTAGTCTTTTAGTGATTACAGGGAACCATCATTAGTTGTGTACAACACAGACAATTGGCATAGTTGAGTTAACCGAGTAACTACCCTGCCCCAGGTTATGAATAATGGTTTTAATTTGCGTGAGAATGAAAACTCCTACTTCACAGGCTCAAAAGGGTTTACTAGGGATTAACTTCCTTATATCTCTACTGTTTAGGAATTGAAACAATGCTTGTACATCGTTAGCATAATCTATTCAAAAGCATATTTCGTAGGATTATGGTATTGTTTTCGTCATCCTTCCTCTACAGGCTTATAGCTTTATCGGGAGTTAAATATCACAAAATAGAAATATGAAGCATAGTTCAAAATATAGTGAAACGAATGGATTAATTCAAGACAAACATATGCGATGCATTAATGAAAACAAAAGTTTTACATAATAGTAAGTGTTTAAACAAACAAAAGAAATTACAAATGAAAATTCAACTGTTCTCAAAGTCTCTCCCTCTAAACTGGTTACTCCAGATGTCTGGGCGCTTTGATGTTTGATGGGTGCTAGAAGAACTTAATTTGGCCTTTTGGCGTAACCTCGAGGATTCCTTTGTCAATCAGGTCTTGAATCCCATTCTTCAATGCCCAACAACTATTAGTATCGTGTCCGGGACAGTTAGAGTGATACAAACACCTTGCCTTGGGATTATAGCGAGAAGAGGAAGTATTAGATTTTGAGGAGGATTTTCCAAGGAAACTAGCTTCATCTCCAACAAGCATTGCAAAGTTTGCGACATTGGAGTACTGAATTTGATAAACTGTCTTTTATATTCCTTGTGTCGAAGTGGATTAATCTTACAAGGTCTTTTTTCTTCAATTGAAGAACAATCAGTGGTAGCTTGTCTCTTACCTTCTCTTATCCTCATCTTCCTTTCAACCAAATCAGCTTGTTTTATCGGAGGTTGACTGATGATTAGATTCCCGACTCCATTACTTTGAAGTTTGTGCACAAAGGTTCTCAACTCTTCTTGCCCTTAAGCTAAACTTTGGATAAGAGCCACATGTCCATTCATCCGGATCCTCATTCATGCCATCTCAGCTTGCAATTATTCCAACTGACCATTCTTGTTATCTTCATGATTTTCAGAGAGGAGTGCTTTCAGTTCTTCTTTCCCCTTGGACAAATTCAGGATCACTTCTTGGAACTGAGCATTCTGAGCCTGGAGATCCTTGACATTTTGTTCGAGATCCATTTTTGCTGAAATAAACAGCGAGAAGATTGAGAAACCTGTTATAGAAACCTATCATGCAATGACATGGTATGTAGATGCATATGCAATGTTTTCAAGGACCGCTGGATTTAAATTTGTTTAAAGAAAAACAAAAACAAATTTTTATTAGTAAATGCTTAATATAATTTTGCCCCTTGGCCTTACAATGAAAGGAAATAACAATAAAATACAAAAATAAATATGGGGTTTTAAGTCTCCCATGGACGCTTCCTCTTTGGATTGAGGTATGAGTTGAGGTTCCGCTCCTCGTGAAGTTGCCTTCTCAACTCTAGCACTCTTTCTTGACTAGCTATGAACTGAATCTCAAAGGTATCCATTTGCTCCTTCAATTGAATCCAGGACTTCTGCAGCTCTTCCAAATCAGTAGGCATGTCTGGATGAAGGATGGTTTAAGGAACATCTCCGTCAGCAACAGGCTCCATAGTAACCGGTAGAACAGCAGGATATGGCATTATAAGAGTTTAAGCACGAGATCACACCCATCTGAGATAAGGCTCCATAGGAATAGAATACTTTGGCTCCAAAGTCTTGCTATCAATCCTATTCACCTTGTTCCAAGCTCGTAAAACCTTTGATGGTAACCCTGAAGATCATTGTCGTAGTCGAACATAATGCCTTGAATAAGCATCTCATGAGGACCATTACTCCGAGCATAACCAAACTGACATAGAGCTAAAGACGGGTTGTAGGTAATGCCCCCTCTTATGCCAAGGAGTGGAACATTAGGGAAATCCCCACAACGGTCAATGATAGTAACATTCTCCATAGATCGAGAGCACCAATGAATGTCTGAATGAGAAAGTGACATGATCCTCTTAGACCACCTTAACCTTTGGTCATTCTTCATCACTGATCGAGGAAGGTGAGAAATAAACTACCTAAATAGTAGAGGTAAGCAACACATCAGAGTTCCTCTCGCCTTAGTAGTACGAGTGTGAAGCGAGTGTAGGATATCTCCAAGTAATGTAGGCACTAGATTATGAGTCAGAAATATGTTGATGACGTGTACGTCTATGAACTGGTCTGGAATAGGGAATAGTACCAAGCTATAGATTAATAGGGCTAGGATCTCCTCAAAAGCATCATAGCTCATAGCCTTCAAGAACACTTGAGCTTTCTCCATCAATACCTTGGCAAGAATACCCTTAACTCTGTTTCTCGTTTCCAGGACAATTTCTGACTTCTTCAGATGTAGGGCTGCAACAATGACTTCAGGTTTAGGCTCTTTCTCTAAGCCTGTGAAGGGTCTCTGATCAAGGATAGGTATACCCACTAATTTGGAGAACTCTTCTATTGTAGGAACCAGCTGATAGTCGGGGAATGTGAAGCAATGATGTTTAGGATCAAAGAACTGGAATAGGACACTCATCATGTCTTCATTGAACCTTGAAGTAATTAGATCCAGTAGGTGACCATGCTTCTTGATAAACTGAGAGCTTTCAGAAACTTGAGAGACCAATTCTTTAAGCTTAGGAGGTATCCCTACAAAGTTGATCCGGATAGTATTCCTACGAGCAGAAGCCATGACCTGCAACAAAGAACAAAGATAAATCATTTGGTCCTTGAAATGGTTAGTGAAAATGTTATGCTTATGATGTCATGATGTTATGCTCATTCACAAACATGTGCACACACAAACAAGTCACACAATAGCCCTAAGTTTGAAGGCTTGCATGAGATTTAAAGGTAAGTAACCTCCCCTGAAGTTTAGATGGTTCATCATGTCCTACAAAAGTAACCGGGTTCTAAGGGATCTCAATATCACTGATCCTTCCCAAGGGTGGTTGTTCAGTGGGAAACTTACTTGCCAACCAAAACCCTCCAAGTTTAGGATCTCAATGAGCGTAGCATCGAGTATCAATCAACTTTAGTCTTCACCGAAGCCGGCTATCTCGCTACTTTCTAAAGGCCATGATGGGATAACTAGGGTTCTAAAGGTCAGTTAGTGTATTGACAACATATGGCAGCCCCATATTATCCTTAACTTACTTAAGGAAAAAAAGCACCAACCAAGAAGTCACACTAACTATGGCCACCAAATCAACCATATCGATATACGCCGTACAGTTTCCTTGGTCTATTGCCATTTACCTAGGTTACACTAGATCCGGGTTAGGATCTTTCACACAAAAAGCCCAACATAAAAGTAAAGCAAATAAAGCAAACAATTTAAGTGATATAATTCCTAAGGGTACCCCTCTTTTACTTAGTAACTCCCCAGCAGAGTCGCCAGTTCTGTAACACGGTGGGAGAACTAACTTTCTATAAATGTTGCGAATAGCAAGAGTCGCCACCGACTTTTATTTTATCCAAGTGGAAAGGACATAAAAGAACAAGAAAGACCTATTTTTAAAAGACTTGAGTTCGGGGGGTAGGTTATATAAAGGAAAGGTGTTAGCACCCTTTATATCCATGGTTATCCATGGGCTCTTAGTTACTTAGCTCATTTCAATTGTTTTTGAAAAGTGTAGTGTATGATTAGAAATTTTATAAGTACTTTGTAATGATCCTCGTATGGATGTATACAAATCCTTGTTTGAAAATAGTGAGGTGTGAAAAGTATTTTTTTAAAGATGTGAGCAAGTAACTATGAGGTACCTACCCTAGACTAAGTCATTCATGTTCGTATATGTTCTTTCAAGGGTAAGACTATCCCTATTATTAAGGAATAGGTAGTCATTACCATGAATTTGTTTAAGGGACGGGCGTAGGGTCATCGTATGGTCAATGAAGGCAACGTAAGGGGTGTCTTTAGCAATTCGTAGGGACTATCATCATTTATTCGAAGGGACAAGATCATTATTCCGTAGGTAACCTCGAAGGGACTTGATCTTTTAAATCTGTAGGGACTTGATGATTTATACGTGAAGGGACTTTGCTTAAGACACCCCTATATTCGAGGGACTTGACCATTTAAATAAGGCAACCAAGAGAGGTACCCTAGGAAGTGCAGACTGCGATCTTAGATCGACTTACGTGTGTGAATATTTATTTTCAGATATTTATCTTATGATTAGTGATCTAAGTCCAAATTATTTATCAATTATTCTTTGCACTCCCTAAATTACTAACCACGCAATTTAAATATTTACAGAATTTTAAAGACAGAAATTAAAAGTTCTTACGCTATTACATGACTTCGGGGCAGTTACATAATAATATAGGCAAAAGAAAAGAAAACCTAAGCTATTACATATAGGAAACAGTTACATAATAAGAGCGAAAAATAAATTACATCAATTATGACCTATACAATTCTCTAAAAAATAAATAGAGCAATTTAAATTAAAAGAAAATAAATTATAATTTTTATGAAAAAAATGAATTAAGTTTAAGGTTTCTTTTTAGGTTTTTAAAAAAATTAGGCTTTGAAAAATCAGGGTTTAAAGTTTAATGGAAAAAAAAAGGTTTATGGTTTAGAGAAAATAACACGGTTAAAGTTTGTAAGAAATTTTTAAGGTTTACATGAAAAATTAAGGTTTATGAAAATATATAAAAAAAAGTTTTGTTGTTAAAAAAAACTATATTGAATTATTAATTTAATAAAATAAATAATTAATTAATATTATGAATGGATTATGAAGATAAGTAATTAAAAAAAAGTTAAGAGTTTTTTAGAAAATAAACAAATAAAATTAGTCTAAATATTTAAGGTTAGTTAATTTAAGAAATTAGAGAATTAAAAAAATAGAGGAAATTAGGAGAAATTAGGAAAGAGAAGATAAAACTCATGTTTCTTTGTCAAAATGCCCTCAAGATTACCAGTCTTGCCTTCTTGACACTAAGACACGCGCGCACATGCGCGCACATGTGAATGTACCTGGAAAATAGTTATTATATAATAAAACAAAATGTATAAAAAAATGGTTGAGGCAAAATCGTCAAGGTTTAGAAAAAAATCAGGGTAGTTATTTATGGAAAAAAATATGCAGATCTAAATATATGTATATGAATAACATAAAAAATAATATGAATTAAAAAAAAGAACAACGACGTTGCTAACGCAAAATTACGATCATCGCAACTGGATCGGATTAACACAAGTGTCACGCCTCATACACACAAATGTACAAACGGCATATCGACACGATCCGAATAATCTAAAAAAATTAAAAAATATATATTTAACAAACAAAAAATAAAAAATTATTTGTATAGATTAACAATATATATTATGTATTATATTATATTAACATTATTATAAATATTATATATTATAGATTAATATTATACTATATATATTATATACATATTATAAACTAAATATATAATAAACATTGACGTTAACTTTGAGTATAAACATTAACCTTGAACTTTCATATTATTAACATTGTTATAAACTATATATAAATCCAAACACAGTAAAATATAAAATTATATAATAATATGTGCAAAGTATAGTGTAGAAAACAAAATGTGTATGTTAATAGATATGAAGAAAATAAGAAAAAAAATGCATCAATAAAGAACCGCAGGTGTACGTGTATCATAATAAAAACAAAAATAACTCATTAACTCGAGATATGATACGAATGGAATCCATCGGTTGTACCGGTACTATGAGTCGTCTCCCTTTTTTTTTCTTTTTTTCTCTTTTTTTGGTCCCTCCTCCCATCTCATGGGTATGCTCCTTTTTATAGTGATTCTTAGAGTATTGAGAATGGAAAAAAAATTAAAACATCATGATTTGTTTCTATTTGGATTTGGGAAAGAAAATAAATCTGTTGATTTGGTGGTACCAATTTGGAAAGGATGTTGATGAACCGAGGGAACATGTTCTTTAATTTTGGGAATGTTTACATTTCACACTAATAAGAATGTTCATTCCTTTTTGTTATATTTTTTTTTGTATTTATTATTATTTGGTTATTTTTTGAATGAAAAGTGAAAAAAAAATGAAAAATTAATTATTTTAAAAAATGTCTAATTTTAAAATACGAAAATTAATTAAAAATAAAAGAAAAATACGATTTTTATTTATTTATTTATTTATTATTTGAAAGTAAATGTAAAAAAAAAGGTTAGAAATAAATGACAAACAAATGAAAGAGAAGAGAAAAAACCATAAAAGTGAGGAAGGTGGGATTTGAACTCATGACCTCTTGAGTCCATAAATCCTTGAACATGCTCTCTTGCCAATTGTGTCATGTCATCTATTTGAAATAAATTGGCACAAGGAAAAATATGAAGGTAAAATGCCTGGACGAAATTGGGGTGTGACAATGAAACACCATGAAGTCCATTTGAGGACTTGGAAATCACAATTTCTTTAAAGAAAGTAAAACCATAATTGGAGGACCCTTGTGATCATTTTTTGAATTTCCTTGAACTTTTGAGATTCCCATGAGTGTGAGAAAACTTTTTGAATCAATTTGTCTCAAATATGTGAGGGCAAATTTTGGGGTACAACAGTAGGGTAATTCCTTTCATGCACTCTCAATTGTCTAGAAGCATAGGCTATTACCTTGCCATCTTGCATTAATACACCACCTAGTCCCATCTTGGATGCATCACAATAAACAACAAAAGGTTCACCGGGACTTGGCAAAATCAACATTGGTGCCGTAGTTAATTTCTTCTTTAATTCCTCAAAACTTTCCTCACAAGCTGTATCCCGAATAAACGCTTGACTCTTCCAAGTCAATTGAGTCAACGATAACGCCAAATTAAAAAATCCTTGAATAAATATTCTATAATAACCTACTAAACCAAGAAAAATTTGAATCTCCATTATAGTCTTCGGAGGTTTCCATTGCAAAACAATGCTCACTTTAGAAGGATCCAATGAAATACCATCACCTAAAATAACATGACCTAAGAAACTTACATTATCAAGACAAAATTCACACTTCGATAACTTAGCCAACAACTTGTTATCTTTCAACACCTACAAAGCAACTCTCAAATGTTACTTATGATCATCTTCACTCTTAAAATAAATAAGTATATCATCAATAAACACTATAATAAACTGATCCAAATAAGAATGGAAAATATGATTCATATACTCCATAAATACACCTGGCGCATTAGACACTCCAAACGGCATCACAACATATTCATAATGTCCATATCAAGTTCTAAATGCAGTCTTCTGAATATCACCTTCTTTCACTCGAATCTGATGGTAATTTGGCCTCATATCAATCTTACTGAAAACACGAGCACCAACTAGTTGATCCATTAAATCATCAATCCTTGGAAGTGGATAATTATTCTTAATGGTCACCTTGTTCAACTGACGGTAATCGATGCATAGACGCGTATTACCATCTTTCTTCTTCACCAACAACATTGGAGCTCCCCACAGCGATAAACTTGGTCTAATAAACTTCTTATCAAGCAATTCACCAATCTGATTCTTCAACTCAGTTAACTCTGATGCAGACATTATGTACGGCGCCATAGAAATAGGCCTTGTACCAGGAATAAGATCAAAAGTAAACTCAATTTCTCTCGTCGGGGGTAATTCAGTAATATCATCAGGAAATACCTCTGGAAACTCATTCACAACTGGAAATTCCATAATCGATACTTTACTTTCAACAGATAATGACGTGAATAATGCAAACATCATCGCCTCATCTTCCAACAAGGTCCTCAACTCTTTCATAGATAACAAATTAGCCAACACCTCTTTAGGAGTAAGAAACAACAATTTCTTCCTATAGCAGTCAATATAGACCCGGTTGAATTCCAACCAGTTCATCCCCGGAATAACATCCATACTACCAAGCGGTAAAAAAATTAAATCCACATAGAAATCCCTGTCAAAAATACTGATCGGAGACTTCAGACATACTAATGAGGTAATCACAGAATCAATAGACGGAGTTTCAATAGTCATTATCCATTCTAGAGTAGACGGTACAATTCCTAATCTCTTCATACAATCAACAAAAACAAACGAGTGTGTTGCACCTGTATCGATAATAGCAACGTAGGGAGTATTATTAATAAGGCTAGTACCTTTAACAGAATGCTCCTCGTTAGTGGACTGGGCTCTCACTAATGCAAACACTTTACCACTGGTTCCTTGGGTTTTCTTTGGTTTCTGACAAGTTGTACTGATGTGACCCTGTTCACCACAATTGAAATAAGTAGGCATAGTCGCTCTACAGTTAGCTACCATATGGCTTGTCCTTCTACACTTGAAGCACTTCTTGACTTCATTTTGACAAGTATTAGAACGATGACATGTGCTTTCACACCTGAAACACTTCACAGGATTGGGGTTTGCTCCTCCCTTACTTGGCTTCTTGTCAGCAATAGCTTTATGTTTACCTTTATCAGCCGGAGCACTATAAGGAGTACCCACAAACCTCTACTTAATCTTCTTATCGTTCACTGCTTTAAGGTGAGCAATACGAGCCATGTTATCATTATCATAGATTCTGCTCCTACTCACCAGTTTTGGATAACTCTTGATCTTATGAGATCAAACAGGGCCTTGCTTGTCAGAAGATCAGGAGTTATCCAGAACTGGTGAGTAGGAGCAGAATATATGATAATGATAACAGGGCTCGTATTTATCACTATAAAGCAGTGAATGATAAGAATATTAAGCATAGGTTTGGGGGTACTCCTTATAGTGCTCTGGATGATAAAGGTAAACAGAAAGTTGTTGCTAACAAGAAGCCAAGTAAGGGAGGAGCAAACCCCAATCCTATGAAGTGTTTCAGGTGTGGAAGCACAGGTCATCGTGCTAATACTTTCCAGAATGAAGTTAAGAAGTGCTTCAAGTGTGGAAGGACAGGCCATGTGGTAGCTGACTGTAGAAAGACTATGCCAACTTGTTTCAATTATGGTGAACTGGGTCATATCAGTACAACTTTTCAGAAACCAAAGAAGACCCAAGGAACCAGTGTTAAAGTGTTTGCATTAGTGGGAGCCATGTCCACTAACGAGGAGCATTCTGTTAAAGGTATTTGTCTTATTAATAATACTCCTTTGGTTGCTATTATTGATATGGGTGCAACACACTCGTTTATTTTTGTTGATTGTGTGAAGAGATTAGGAATTGTTTCGTCTACTCTAGAACGGAGAATGACTATTGAAACTCTGTCTGTTGGTTCTGTGATTACTTCATTAGTATGTCTGAAGTGTCCGATCAGTATTTTTGACAGGGATTTCTATGTGGATTTAATTTCTTTATCGCTTGGTAGTATAGATGTTATTTTGGGGATGAACTGGTTGGAATTCAACTGGGGCTATATTGACTGATATAGGAAGAAGTTGTTGTTTCTTACTCCTGAAGAGGAAGCATTGACTAATTTGTTATCTACGAAAGAGTTGAGGACCTTGTTGGAAGATGAGGCGATGATGTTTGTATTATTCGCGTCGTTATCTGTTGAAAGTAAAGTATCGATTATGGAATTTCCAGTTGTGAATGAGTTTCCAGAGGTATTTCCTGATGATATTAATGAATTACCCCCGACGAGAGAAATTGAGTTTACTATTGATCTTATTCCTGGTACAAGACCTATTTCTATGGCGCCATACAGAATGTCTGCATCAGAGTTAGCTGAGTTGAAGAATCAGATTGGTGAATTGCTTGATAAGAAGTTTATTAGACCAAGAGTGCCGCCGTGGGGAGCTTCAATGTTGTTGGTGAAGAAGAAAGATGGTAGTACGCGTCTATGCATCGATTACCATCAGTTGAACAAGGTGACCATTAAGAATACGTATCTATTTCCAAGTATTGATGATTTAATAGATCAGCTAGTTGGTGTGCGTGTTTTCAGTAAGATTGATATGAGGTCAGGTTACCATCTGATTTGAGTAAAAGAAAGTGATATTCAAAAGATTGTGTTTAGAACTCGTTATGGACATTATGAATATGTTGTGATGTCGTTTAAAGTTTCTAATGCGCCAGGTGTATTTATGGAATATATGAATCGTATTTTCCATTCTTATTTGGATCAGTTTATTATAGTGTTTATTGATGATATACGTATTTATTCTAAGAGTGAAAATGATCATAAGGAACATTTGAGAGTTGCTTTGCAGGTACTGAAAGATAACAAGTTGTTTGCTAAGTTATCGAAGTGTGAATTTTGGCTTGATCATGTAAGTTTCTTAGGTCATGTTATTTATGGTGATGGTATATCAGTGGATTCTTCTAAAGTGAGCGTTGTGTTGCAATGGGAACCTCCGAAGACTGTAATGGAGATTCGAAGTTTTCTTGGTCTAGCAGGTTATTATAGAAGATTTATTCAGGGATTTTCTAATTTGGAATTACCTTTGACTCAGTTGACTAGAAAGAGTCAAGCGTTTATTTGGGATGCAGCTTGTGAGGAATGTTTTGAAGAATTCAAGAAGAAATTAACTATGGTACCAATGTTGATTTTACCAAGTCATGGTGAACCTTTTGTTGTTTATTATGATGCGTCCAAGATGGGACTAGGTGGTGTATTAATGCAAGATGGTAAGGTAATAGCTTATGCTTCTAGACAATTGAGAGTGCATGAAAGGAATTATCCTATTCATGATCTTGAATTAGCTGCAGTGGTTTTTGTGTTGAATATTTGGAGGCATTATTTGTATGGGTCAAGATTTAAAGTGTTTAGTGACCATAAAAGTTTAAAGTATTTGTTTGATCAGAAAGAGCTAAATATGAGGCAAAGAAGATGGTTAGATTTTCTGAAGGATTATGATTTTAATTTGAGTTATCATCCCGGTAAGGATAATGTTGTAGCAGATGCTTTGAGTCGCAAGACAATTCATATGTCGGCGTTGATGGTGAAGGAATTGGAATTAATTGAACAGTTTAGGATTTGAGTATGGTTTATGAGACGACACTTGAGAGTGTTAGACTTGGAATGTTGAAAGTGAATAATGATTTCTTGGATATTATTAAAGAGAATCAGAGACTTGATGTGAAGTTAGTTGACTTGATGCCTTCGGGAGATAATGATCCTGAAAGTGATTTCCAGGTGGATAATGCTGGTGTATTGAGGTTCCGAGGCACAATTTGTGTGCCAGATAATGTCGATCTAAGGAAAGAAATTTTAGAAGAAAGTAATTTGAGTAGCTTGAGTATTCATCTAGGAGCTACGAAGATGCATCAGGACTTAAAGAAATTATTTTGGTGGTTTGGTATTGTAAACACCCCAAATTTGCCCTCACCCATTCACACCATGGCTTGTGATCATTCTCATATGCATAAACACAATCATATCACCTCATGTTTCATTTTTGATTCACTGCATAGTTTCTAAGGCATCTGCACCTAGGGTTTGTGATCTGAGCAATCCAAGAGCTTCTTGAGCCACTCCAAAGGCCACCAATCACTTCAAATGGATCCATGTGTGTTCATCTATCATATTACATCCTCTCAAGGTCAAGATTTCAAAAGAATCACAAGAACTAGGGTTTGAATGGATGCAGAGCCAGGTTTGACTGCACAGTTGACCTAAAATTAGGGTTTTGGTTTCAGAGGCCATAACACCCAATTTTTTGGTCATTCTTGTTTCCATTGGTCTCTATATGGTATAAGGAGTATGCATATCAATTTTCATGAAGAAATTCCATGGGGAAGTCATCTGATCAAGGGTTGACTTTCTGGACAAGTCAGTGCAAAATCAGGGCATCTGAGGCCCCCAATGACCCAACCAATGGGTGATCTTCATCATTTTGAGTGTATATGATCTTTATTTGATCATGGAAGAAGGTTTAAGTTCACAAAAATCAAGAATTTGGAGTTTTTGCAAATGTTGACTTTTTGGGCATAGTTGACTTTTCAAGAATGCTTCATTTTAGGTCATTTTTCAAGCCTTGATTCTTGATCCAAAAATGCTTCAAATGGAAAAACTTTGGTCATGAAAGTTGTAGATTACATCTTTCCCTTTTCAAAAAGTACAAGAACATGATCAAATTCTTCTTGGATCAAAAGTTATGGTGTGACAAAGTTGGCAAAAATCATTGATTTTCAAGATGTGCACCAAATGAGAATTTTGCAAAATCGTGAACCAATGCCATTTGTAACTTCTAATTCACTTCAAACCATGACATAAACATTCTATGTGTCCTAAAAATCAGAATGGAACCAAGATCACATGTTTATGGTTTGTGTAACAAGGCATTTTTCACAAAGTTTCAAAAAGTAACAACTTGCAAAAACACTCATCACACTTCACCAACTTGATGCATTGGATGCTGAACCTCCCTAGCTTCACTCACATACCATGCTGCGCCAGCCCATGCTCATGTACCAAGCTATAACTTAGCCCATGCCTCTCTTACAAAGAAGTTGACATTTTGCAAAAGGTGACTTACATATCACAGCAGGCCATGTCACATCATCTGGCCAATTAGAATTGTTTATACATTCCATTTGCAAGCTAAACATAACACCAGGCCAGGCTGAAACACTCTCAAGCATCACATACACCAAAACACACCATTGTGCAAAACTCTTCGAAATTCTCTGCCCAGCCATCAAACATTCAAACCATTTTCACCAATCATCTCACCATGTTCCACTGAGCCTAAACCAACAAAGAACCAGGCTTGAAACAAACCACAACTCCATTTCACCATTTTCACTCCATAAAGCAAAAGCTTTCGAATCTGCTTCTACAAGCCATAAACACTCAAACAAATTCCACACATCAACTCACCTTGCTTCACTGACCAGAAACCACCCACTACTTTGGCTTGAAACCCTCCATAACTCAAAATACGATTTTCACACTCCCTTGGTCAGAGCTGCTGCAAAATCACTCAGGAGGCTGTTTAAACTCCATCCAACTATCCAAAGCTTCAAAGGAGGATCATTGGGACCTGTTTGAGCCAAAGAGCTAGCCAAAAAGTGCCAGAGATCAGAGCTCCAGTTCAGGTGAGCTTCATGAACATTTTTCCCAGGAGTTTGTTTTTAAGTTCTTAATTGGTTCTCCATGTTTCACTGGTCATGATGATGTGTTTAGTTTCGAAAATCATTGAGTTTTGAGCATGTATGGTGTCTCTGAAATTTTTTTGACCTAAACCCCTTTTGCTTCGATTCAGCTTTGTTGTGTAAAATAAATTTGTTTTGGCTGTGGATTCTTGTTCTATGATGCGTGGGGATGATTTCTGGGCAAGAAAATTGGGTTTTAGTGAGCTAGGGTGAGAGTTGGCATTTTTCAGGGAGGATGCTGGCCGGAGAAGACGACCGGAAGTCTTCTCCGGCCGCCTGAAAGTAATTAGTCTTTTAATTAGGGTTAGGGCAAAATTCAAATATGGACCCTTGGATCTGGCTTCCCGCGCGCGTGTGTGTGGTCCAGATCATGTCATTAATTCATAACCAGGTTTAATTAGTTTAATTAATTGAATTTAAGAAGTTTGAATATGGGCCTTTGATCTGCGCACGCAGTCAACCCATTCACTGCCAGGCTCAATCTCAACCCTCCATTGTGCATACTTCAGATTAAATTCATTTTAATTCATTTTCTTTTCATTGTATTTGCATAATTATTTTAAAATAGTAAAAAATGTGTAAAAATTATGAAACTTTTTTTCATAAGTTTTATTAATTTTTATGACACAAAAATATTTTTATTTTTATTTTTATCATTAAAAAAGTATTTTAAAATATTTAAAGGATTATTTTTAATTGATTAATGGAAATTAATTTATTAAAAATGCTTTTAGGTATTTAAAAATCACCAAAAAATTCATGAAATGTTCTAAGACATTTAGAAACATTGTCCAACCTTCAAACCAAATTTCTTTTTTGATCTTGATGCATTTTGAGAATTTTTCATTGAATTAAAATCATTTTTGTGCATTATTTTGATCCTAAGTTCAAAAAATCATTTCTGCCTATCTATGAAGAGTTGGACTTTGATTCTTTTTGCATTGCATTGTGTTTAGCATGTAGTTTTTGAGGTAAAATGGCCATGATTTGATCTTGCATTTTTCAATTGTTTGGCATTTCTTTTGTTTAGGAACCCTAAAAACCCTAATAACCTGTAAAAATCATAACTTGAGATTGGTTAAGAGTTGAGATCTCCCCTTTGGGAATTGGTTTAGTATAGGTTTAGGGTTTCTTTGGGTGGCATTTTCCATTTTTTATCTTAGGGTTTGCTTCTGTTTTTGGTTTTTGTTTGTTGTTTGATCCATAAACCCTAATTTGGGCTTCCATTTGCATCCTTCTTGCATTCTCTTGCATAACATGACTTGCCATGACATTCCAAGCATCCATTTGATTCATTTGACATCATAAGACATATTGCAAGCATGTTTGATCATTGCATCATGTGTTTGCCATGTTGTTTGCATTGTGCACTTCATAACTTTCCATGTATGTTCATGCTCCTTAACTTGCTTCACATGCATCCATAAACTTGTATGATCATCTCCATGTGCTGCCTCATGTTTGTAGCATCTCACAACATCATTTGCATCATGTACATGCTTCTGGTTTTGTTTCTCATCATGTCATCTCATCTCATTTTACATTGCATTGCATTTCTTTTCTAACCTTTCAGGTGGTAAGTGACTTTGAGAAGTGAATTTGCCTTCACTTCTCATAACTTTTCTTTTCATCTCTCTTGCATCCATTGCTGCATTTTTGTTTGTGTTTGAGATTGAGCTTGCTCATTCTTCTTCTTCCCACTTTCTTTCTTCAAGTGACTTGACTTCTTGAATGGAGCAAGTCATTTTGCTTCTCTTGATCCTTTCATCTGCTTCCTGGTGGTTTCATTGAAGATTGTTCTTGAAAACCTCACAAACCTTAGGATCAACCAAGCATGACAATGATTAGGGTTTTGATTAGTCTCCCCGCTTAGTTTTACCTTTGTGTCTCTTTTGAGTCTTCTCTTCTCATCTCATAATCAGGGACTAAACCCTAAAGGCTTTAAGGCTTTGTGATTAAGCTTATGCCTGCATCCTTCTATTAGGATGGAGTGTATAACTTTAATCCTAAGTGTTAAACCCTTAATGTGTTTAAATCTCTTAATCAATCCATTTAATAATCATCAAGACATCACACTTGTAACTTGGGCCTTGCATTAGGGTTCTAATTCTTCCTTAATTGGTTAAGAAGGACTAACCCTAGTGTTAATGGACAAGTCCCCCTCAAGTTGTCTTATAAACCCTAAAACTCACTTCATCATCATATCATTTAATAAAATCCACTTAATCAAAGGCTTGTTTTGTCATGAGTTTAATCCCTAATCATGGATTAAGTTGAGGAGCTTTCCTCAGCTTAAACATTCTCATCTATTATCCTTCTATTAGGATGGTGTAATGAGTCTGTTTAATCCCTGATTATGGCTTAACCTCATTACTCAACACTAAACAAAAAAACCAAAAACATCTAAATAATCACAAGTAGGTTAATGATCTTAATCCTACACCAAAGGTGATTAAGTGTGAGAATCTGACTTCACACTTAAGGTATTCTCATTACCCCTAATCAGAGGGAAGATGTGATGAGTTTACTAAATCCATTGGTTTAGGACTAAGCTCATTAACTTATGACAAACTCTCAAAAGCAATAAAAGACTGAAAACTCAAAAACAAACAATAATCGTCTCCTTCGGGATTCTTTTCTCATCACCCTCACCCATAAATGAGAACTTGCTTCTTCCGTCTAATGCAAGACAGTTTGCACCTGAGCCAGACAGGTCATACACTTGAGCATAGGCAAGTAAGCAGTTCACAAGTCAATTCACCCTTCAGTCTCTTTGGGTCGAACTACGGTGTTCTGACTTCCTCATTGCACGAGAGGATACGTAGGCATAACTTAACAGTTATCGAACAAAAGTCTCTGTATATTCCCCCTCCTTCCAGCTTCATTCTTTTAAGCCTCATAGTCATGAGCACTTCACTCTTATCCTTACACTGACACTGTATATATTACACTTTGCACTTCCTTTACACTGACACCTGTACATCTCTTTCCAGCTCATTTATACACAAATTGCACTGACACTACCCCTTTAAAACACAAATCTTTTAAGCGTGGATCCCGCCGAGTACGGCGGACAATCTGGGTGCTAATACCTTCCCAGGTTGTAACCAACCCCCTTTCTCAGTCTCTCTGGTTCGCAACCGTCTTATCCATCTTTTCTAGGTCTATGCAGCATTGCCTTTCCTCCGGGATAAAAATGCCTAGCTGGCGACTCTTTTCATCTCCAGTGAGTTCACGGCTGTGTGTTCTCACTGTACCTCTCGCCGACCGTTCGCGTCTGTACCCCTTTTGACCCGGTGTCATTTGGTGGGAGCGACAGCTTGGCGACTCTGCTGGGGAACCTTGTATTGCAACCAGAGCTTCTGGTTCTTTTTGTGGGTTCCTCCTAGCGCTTGATTGATTTGTGTTTACTGGGGTGTTATGTGCTTATCTGTGTTTGTATATGTTTTATTTTTGCTTTATGTACAGTTGCTTTACTACTTTCTTTATTGCTTTTGTATGCATCATACTGTCATGTTGCTGGCTGGATCTGGTTTTTTGCCTTGGTGGGTGGGGTTCTATTGAGAGTTAAGGTCCTATACCTGGGACCTGAGTGACACCTAGGCTAGAGTGAATCATATTCTTTCCCATTCCATTTCGGTCTGGTGCGGGAATATGAAACACGGTTCAGATATGGGTTTCTTCTTGAGAACTCTGTGTTGCAGATTTCCTGCAATGCTAAGGCTATCTGGGAAGCCTGCTAAGTCTGGATGACCTTTTAGTATTGACCTTCAGAAACTGAGGTGAATTAGAGGAGGAATTGTTATGGTTATTGTAAACACTGTACCTCCGGGTTAGAAGTGTTTACACTTCTCATAACTGATCCAAGTCTGAGGATCCTTGTTTTAGAACACCACCTGTGAGGGGGGTTGGGCTGTTTACAGGTTTGCAGGTACCCTGACCTCAGAATACCCTGTTACTTTGATTGTTTAAGAATACTCCATGTTGGGACAGTTCTTGTGATTCTAAAACCCTGGACATGTGGCTCTTTATTTGAGTCCCCCACCTTGGTTACTGGATTTATAGACCTCCATCTGGAATTCTTGCACATACAAGGACCTATATCAGGGCATTTTGATCAGATCCAGCTCAGTCACAAACCCTTGCATTTCATTTGCATACATAATCATTGCATCATATTGACATTTGCTTATTTGTGTTTCAGGGTGTCCATCTTCATTTTTTGGCCAGTTTTGACCCCATCTTCAGTATTGACCTATCTTCATCAACACCTGCTTCAGTTTAGCTATCTGCTTCAGCTATCACCTGCACCAGCCAATCAGTGGCTCATTACTTCAGTATTATCATCAGCACTTATCTCTACTCATCTTCAGCATCATGGCTCCTAAAAAGAGCAACATCACCTATCACTTCTTCCAGCCAGAGCTATCTGACATCAGGAGGATTCAGACCCTGATCACTCCAGATCACATACCATTGTTCAGGGAACACTATGGGGATATACTTGATATGGTTATGGATCTGGACCCTTCACAGAGAAGCCTGATCCACACTTGCATTCAGTTTTATGATCCCCCGCTGAGGTGTTTCACTTTCCAAGACTTTCAGTTGGGCCCTCTATTGGAAGAATACTCATCATTGGTTGGTCTGCCTATCAGGGGTGGAATCCCTTTCAACCCTGAGATGGTCTTTCCCGGTAATGGAGAAGTAGCAAAGGCTCTACATTTGGAACCTGTCCTGATTGAGCAGCATATGACTTCTAAAGCTGGGATCCCTGGCTTTCATCTGGATTTCTTGATCTCTCAAGCTACCCTGAAAGCTTCTCTAGGAGAGTGGAAAGCTGTTTGTGCTTTACTGGCCTTGAGCATATATGGAATTGTATTGTTTGCAGATGAGCCTCGATTCATTAGCAAGAATGCAATCCATCTGTTCATCCTGAAGAACCCAGTGCCAACTTTATTGGGGGATCTTTACTATTCAGTGCATCAGAGGAATGAGAAGCAGAGGGGGAGATTAGTGAGGTGTTGTGCTCCATTGTTCCACACTTGGCTCCTCAAGCATCTACCCAGGACAGATGCATTTCTAAACCCTCATCAGCAGAGCAACTGGGCTAAGAGACTCACTGCTCTAACTTCAGCAGATATCAGATGGTGCACTCAAAGCACCAAGGGCAGGGATATCATCACCAGCTGTGGGCATTTTCCTAATGTGCCTTTGATAGGAGTTAAGGGTAGTATCAATTACAACCCTCTGCTGTTTAGACGACAATTGGGCTATGCACTGGTCCACACTCCTAAGGCACAGGACTTGGTGGAAACTCTTTATTGTGAGAACAAGACTAATCTGGCTACTGTTAGGCAGGCAGCCTGGGCCTGGGATAATGTTCAAACCAAGGGAGTAACCATTTTGGGGAAGTGCAGCAATGTGGCATCAGCACAATATTATGAGTGGTCTCGTTCCAGGGCTCAATTCTCTGGGATGCCCTTTACCATAGAAGACATGCCTGAGTCATCTTCGACACCACCACCTGCCACTGTCAGTTTGGAGGAGTTTGAGAGTTTGAAGGAAAGAAATGAGAGGTTAACCCAGGCTTTGCAGAAGACCCTCCGGGAGAGGAGTGAGGGTATGAGGGAGGTTGAGAGATTGGAGAAGTTGAGAGTGGAGCATTTGTTTAAGATTGAGAAGTCTGGGGATTATATCAAAAAGTCTAAAGCTGGAGAACAAATCCTGAAGAATGCTTGCAAAGAAGCCCAGTTCCAGAGAGCAAGGACAGACTTGTATTTGAAGGAGAGTCAAGCTCGGTGGGTCAGGATCACCGAAGCCCGTACTCTGGAGGACAAGAGAGTTCAAGACAAGATGGAGCAACTGGAAGCTAGTGCAAAAGAACAGCAAGAAGCCCTGGCAGCAGCCCAGAGGGAGATATCAGAGCTGGAGATCAAAGCAGGGGTGAAGAGGTCAAAAGACCAAAGTCAGCACAAGAAGCTAGCAGCAGCTGTTACGACCCGGAATCTCCTCATCAGGAATCTCACGGAGCGTCCGGCTGATCCTGTGACCGAAGCACTTCTCAAGGAAGTTCGTGAGGATGAGTTTGGTCTTGGTGTTTGACCATTTGTTTGTTGTTGCTTTCTTTCCATGTACTTTTATTTTCTTGTAATGTATTTTGACCCCTTAGAGGGCTTGTGTTGTAAAATGAACAAGTTGTATTATTTTCACCTTCTGTAATATATTTGTGTTAGTTTGCTTCATCTGAGTTTTCTTCAAGCAATAACAACAGCATCTTCGAGGGTCGGGAAAGGTCAAAACTGAATGCCAAGCCGGATACCTTGAGAACAAATAAGCATAATTGCATTGCATGCTAACCCCTTGTTTGTTTTGTAGGTTTTTGCTTTGTTGCCACTAACTCTGTTGTGATGTTCAGGAACTATTGCTAGGCGCCGGGTATTTCCCCTCAACCGTCCGCACCGTTATCCGACCCGTAGCAACCTTCCGGGCATTCAAATGGATCAGATGCAGCAGGACCTTACTGAGGTCAGAAATCAAATGGCAAACGAAAGGCTAGAAATGAGAAATCAAATGACTCAGTTTATGGAAGTTATGAACAACATGGCTCAAAGCCAGGAAAGATTGAGGGCCATGGTAGAAAGGCAAAATCAAGAGGATCCACATATAGGGACTGCCGGCACCAGCAACAACGAAAGGGTACAACCTCATGTTACCCCCCCTGTCTTTGGGCCACACCTCCATCCTGAGGTCAATATTCCAGCAAATGTTCAAGGGACTGCCGCTGCAGCCAGGGTACTACAAGAAGATCCTCAGGAGGACCAATTCACAGTAATGGGCGTTGGGGAAGAAGCTTATGATAGAAGATTGGATGAGATAGCTGAGAAGTTGAGATCCTTGGAGTCTCAAAACTCTTTGGGCTTCGACGTCATGGACATGGGCTTGGTAGACGGGGTCAGGATCCCCCATAAGTTCAAGCCTCCTTGCTTTGAAAAATACAACGGGACTTCATGCCCCCGGACCCATTTACAATCATTTCTGGGAAGACTGAAGGCCTATACTATGGATGAGAAGCTCTGGATGTTCTATTTCGAAGACAGCTTGACTGGAGCCTCAAGAGAATGGTACTCTCACCTAACAAGAGCAACTATTAGATGCTGGAAGGATTTGGCAGAAGCCTTCATCAGACAGTATCAGTACAATCTAGACATGGCACCCAACAGGACCCTCCAAATGGGAATGTCACAGTCTTCAAGGGAGAGTTTCCGAGAATATGCCCAGAGATGGAGGCAATTGGCTGCTGCTGTTCAGCCACCTATGTCTGAAAGGGAAATGGCAGACATGTTTATGAACACCCTTCAGGGAACCTATATTGACAGGCTGGTTGCTTTCTCTTCCACTAGCTTTGCAGATGTTGTCATAGCTGGGGAAAGAATTGAGAGCCTGTTAAAAATGGGTAAGATTTCCGACAATGGTGCCAGCTCGTCCAGTAGTACAAGAAAGCCTTTTGCAGGCCCGAGAAGAACTGGCGAGACCAATGCCATCCACACCAACAGGGGCAGGCCCCAATATATTCCAAGGTCAATAGCAGCAGTCACCATTCCTGCTCCAGCTCATCCTCAGCCAGTCTATCAACCGCCGCAGCAAAACTATCAACAACAACCTCAGTACCATCAGCAAAATCAGTATCCTCCAAGAAATTACAACAACAACAACACCAACAACAATCAACAAAGGCCGTTTCAGCAGAGGCCATCTCAAGCTAATAGGGTGATCGATCCGATCCCTATGCCGTATGCTACCCTGCTGCCACAACTCCTGAAACTCAACCTAGTTGAGCTAAGGACGTTGGCACCTCCAGATCCCAACAGTCTACCCAGGAATTATGACTCCAACGCTAGGTGTGCCTTCCATTCAAACGCACCTGGCCACAGTACGGAAAAATGCAGGGCTCTGCATATGAAGGTACAAGACCTGGTAGACTCTAAAGCTCTGAATTTCGCACCACCACCCAATGTCAACAAAAACCCAATGCCAAACCACGGTGGTCCTAGAATTAACGCCATTGAAAAAGACAAACCGTCTTATTTAATAACCAGTGTGGGTCAGATCCGGACACCGTTGGTAGAAATCAAGGCTCAACTCCTGGAATGTCAAATGTTCCCGGGGTGTGAGTTGGGTTGTGCTTACTGCAATATCTCTGTAAATGGGTGCGATAATTTGAGGAATGGCATAGATGGCCTTATTCAGAGTGGCCAGCTTCAGATCACCACATCATTTCCAACAAATCCAGCAATCTCATCAGCAACGGTTTCAGAACCTCCTACAACTGCAACAACCATTGTTCCTGACAATTCTTCGGTTTCATCAACAAGTACTTCATCTGTCATTTCAACTGACCAGATGTCAATGAATGTTCCTCCTACAACTCCAGCACCACTCCATTATGAAGCTCCTACAACAACAACATCCTTTCTTCCGACAATATCTCCTACAACACCAGCAACAAATCATGAAGATGTCTCAACTGTCACCATATTCTATGATCCTGAAAGCAACTCTGCCTACAATTCAGAAGGTGCTGCTCCCATTAGAGCACCAGTGACAATTTATTATGATCCGTAGACCATCACAGTTCCTTCAACAGCTGCAGTCAGTCCAGTCACCATCACGGTGCCTGGACCGGTACCTTATGAAAGCAGTAATGCCATCCCCTGGCATTACGGCTCTGACTTGTACTGTGAGGGACAAAGAATCACTTTTGAATCATCAACCCCTGCACCACAGATAGACAATGTGGGCGGAGGCGGAGGCTTCACTCGAAGCGGACGTCTTTTCGCTCCACAAATTCAGAGACCCACAGCCGAAGCAGAAGCTGCTGCCAAGGCAAAGGGGAAGAGCCCTGTGCAGGAAGATCAAGCTGTTAAGGAAGCTTTGAAGACACCCTTCGATCAAGAGGTTGATGAGTTCATGCGAATCATCTAAAAGAGTGATTATAGAATAGTGGATCAGCTTCATCAGACGCCTTCCAAGATCTCAATCCTATCATTGCTTATGTGCTCCGAAGCCCATCGGAATGCACTACTCAAAGTCTTGCACGCAGCTTACGTGCCTGAAGAGATCACTGTCAATCAGCTGGAAGCAGTAGTGGGAAATGTTAATGCTAGTCACGGACTAGGGTTCACCAATACTGATTTGACAACGGAAGGCCGCAACCACAACAAAGCCTTGTACATAACCATGGAATGCAAAGGTGCTGTCCTTTCCCATGTGCTGGTAGACACGGGGTCATCCCTCAATGTCTTACCTAAGAAGGCCCTGGTGAAGCTAGAATATGACGGATTGGCGTTGAGACCCAGCAACCTGGTGGTGAGAGCCTTTGATGGTTCAAAGAGATCGGTTCTGGGAGAGATTGAGTTACCCGTGACGATTGGCCCGCAGACCTTTAAAACTATCTTCTACGTGATGGATATACAGCCCGCCTACAGCTGTCTATTGGGTAGGCCATGGATTCACGCTGCTGGCGTCGTGACCTCTACCCTTCACCAGAAGTTAAAATATGAGTGGGAGGGTCAAATCGTTACAATCTGCGGAGAAGAGGATATTTTTGTCAGCCACCTGGCTACCTATAAGTACATTGAGATGGATGGGGAGATCCATGAAACAATGAGCCAGGGGTTTGAAGCTTTGAATGTGAATGAAACATCTGTTGTACCTGGTACTTCAATATCATCATACCAACAAGCCCGGAAGGTTGTTGAGGAAGGAACTGCCCAAGGCTGGGGCAAGCTACTACCGGTGGAGAAGAAAGAAGACAGATTTGGGTTGGGTTACAAACCAACTCAACAAGATCAAGCAGCGGCTGCGAAAGATCCCAATTTTGTGAGTGGGGGGATGCTTACCCCTGATGCTATCAACTGTCTGGAAGACGAGCTGGAAGAGGAACGCAACCTGGAAAGCTGGATTCGTCCAAAGATCCCGGGGAGCAGTGTCTCGAACTGGTCTTCCCAGGAAATTATAAGAGTTACTCATGCAGAGTAATTATTATTTCCTGTATTTTTATAAGCATGCATCAAAGTCTTGCATCTTGCCCAAGATGACAAGACTCATTTTGTAATCGGGCCATCTGTACTTTTTGTGCAAACAAGATTAATTAATGAAATATCAAACATCTTTTTGCAAACGAGTCTTTTTCTTTTCGTTCACTGTTTTTCCATTTTTCTTTTTGTACAAAAAATAAGTGGCGGTGTTTTCAAAATGACAACTTCATTTCACTTTCCTAAATAAAGATTAAAATCAAATCACTAAAATGAACAAACTTAACCCTTGCAGAGAGGGCCTTCCAGACAGCACCGACAACAACACGGCTATGACTTCGTATGACTTTGACAATCCAATCAATCAAGCTGACGAAGGGGTTGAAGAAGAATATGAGCTTCCTGAAGAGCTAGCCAGGTTGTTGAGACAGGAGGAGAAGTCTATCACCCCTCATCAGGAGGAGGTAGAGACGATCAATCTTGGTACAGATGAAGACGTGAAAGAAGTTAAAATCGGGGCCTGCTTACAAGACTCAGTGAAGAGACAACTGATTGATCTGCTTCGAGAATATGTGGACGTGTTTGCTTGGTCATATCAAGACATGCCGGGTTTGGATACCGATATTGTTGTGCACAAACTGCCTTTGAGAGAAGAATGCCCTCCAGTCAAACAAAAGCTACGTCGTACTCGTCCGGACATGGCAATGAAGATCAAGGAGGAGGTACAAAAGCAATGGGACGCCGGGTTCCTTGCTGTAACTAGCTATCCGCCGTGGGTTGCTAATATTGTACCTGTGCCTAAGAAGGACGGCAAAGTAAGAATGTGTGTGGATTACCGGGATCTGAACAGAGCCAGCCCGAAAGATGATTTCCCTTTACCTCACATTGATGTATTGGTGGATAATACGGCTCAGTTCTCGGTATTTTCCTTCATGGATGGATTTTCAGGATACAACCAGATCAAGATGTCACCTGAAGACATGGAGAAGACAACATTCATCACACCTTGGGGCACGTTCTGCTACAAAGTAATTCCATTTGGGCTCAAAAATGCCGGTGCAACGTATCAACGGGCTATGGTAACATTATTCCACGATATGATCCATAAGGAAATAGAATGTTATGTGGATGACATGATTGCCAAGTCCCTTACTGAAGAAGACCACCTGGTAAATCTGCTAAAGTTGTTCAAGCGTCTGAGGAAGTACCAACTGAAGTTGAACCCCAACAAATGCACATTCGGGGTGCGATCTGGTAAGCTGTTGGGATTTATTGTAAGCGAGAAAGGGATTGAAGTTGACCCTGATAAAGTCAAAGCCATCCAAGAGATGCCTGCACCGAAGACAGAGAAAGAAGTTCGAGGTTTCTTAGGCCGATTGAATTACATCTCAAGGTTCATATCTCACCTTACAGCGACCTGTGAACCCTTATTCAAGCTGTTAAGAAAGGAACAGACGGTCAGGTGGAACGAAGACTGCCAAAGGGCTTTTGACAAGATCAAAGAATACTTACAAGAACCTCCAATCCTTATGCCTCCAGTTGAAGGAAGACCTCTGATAATGTACTTGACAGTATTAGAAGAGTCAATAGGGTGTGTGCTGGGCCAGCATGACGAGTCTGGTCGAAAAGAGTATGCAATATACTACCTAAGCAAAAAGTTTACCGACTGTGAACGGCATTATTCACTGCTCGAGAAAACTTGCTGTGCTTTAGCGTGGGCTGCTCGCCGACTAAGGCAGTATATGTTGACTCACACTACCTTGTTGATCTCAAAGATGGACCCGGTTAAGTACATATTTGAGAAGCCAGCACTTACCGGACGGGTTGCAAGATGGCAAATGATCCTCACAGAATATGACATTCAGTACACTTATCAGAAAGCCATCAAAGGCAGTGTATTGTCTGAATATCTTGCTGAGCAACCCATTGATGATTACCAGCCTATGAGATTTGACTTCCCTGATGAAGACATCATGTTCATAAAAGCAAAAGATCATGAAGAGCCTATTCATGCTGAAGGGCCTGACCCGGAAGAAGAATGGACTATGATGTTTGATGGGGCTGTTAATATGAATGGTCGTGGTGTTGGTGCAGTACTCATTACACCTAAAGGAGTTCACATGCCTTTCTCGGCAAAACTCACTTTCAACTGCACTAACAAAGAAGCTGAATACGAAGCTTGCATTATGGGTCTTGAGGAAGCCATTGACCTCAGGATCAAGACATTGACTGTATTCGGAGATTCAGCTCTGGTAGTTAATCAAACCAACGGAAAATGGTACACTCACCAGGATCATCTAATACCTTACAGGGACTATACAAGGAGGTTATTGACTTTCTTCACAACCGTCAAGCTTGAGTATATCCCTCGGGACGAAAATCAGTTTGCAGATGCTCTTGCCACCATTTCATCTATGATCAAAGTTCAAGCTGTCAACTTTGTACCTCAAATTTCAGTGTCCAGACTAAACAGACCAGCATATGTGTTCGCAGCGGATGTTGTTAAAGATGATAAGCCTTGGTTCCACGACATTAAGTGCTTCTTGGAGGATCAAACATACCCACCTGGGGCATCTTCCAATGATAAGAAGACTTTGAGGAGGCTCGCTGGTAGTTTCTTTCTGAACACTGATGGGTCTTTATACAAAAGGAACTTTGATATGGTACTCCTCAGATGTGTTGATAAGACAGAAGCAGACTTGTTGATGCACGAAGTGCACGAAGGATCCTTTGGTACCCATGCTGGAGGACATGCCATGGCTAAGAAGTTGTTAAGATCGGGTTACTACTGGATCACAATGGATGCAGACTGTTGTGCCTATACCAGAAAATGCCACAAATGCCAGATCTATGCAGATAAAGTGCATGTACCTCCCAATCCTTTGAACATAATGTCTTCACCCTGGCCCTTTGCTATGTGGGGCATTGACATGATTGGTAAGATTGAGCCAACTGCTTCAAATGGCCACAGATTCATCATGGTCGCCATCGATTATTTCACCAAGTGGGTTGAAGCAGCCTCATATGCAAATGTCACAAGGCAAGTGGTAGCCAGATTTCTGAAAAGAGATATCATCTGTCGATATGGAGTTCCCGAGCGAATCATTACTGATAATGGTTCCAATCTAAACAATAAAATGATGGCAGAACTGTGCCGGGACTTCAAGATCCAACATCACAATTCTTCTCCTTACAGGCCAAAAATGAATGGCGCTGTTGAGGCAGCTAACAAGAATATCAAGAAGATTGTGCAGAAGATGGTAGTCACTTACAAAGACTGGCATGAAATGCTACCGTTTGCCTTGCATGGGTACCGCACGTCAATCAGAACATCCACGGGGGCAACAACGTATCAGCTTGTGTATGGTATGGAAGCAGTCCTACCTGTTGAAGTTGAAGTACCCTCTCTACGGGTACTAATGGATGTTAAACTGAATGAAGCAGAATGGGTCCGATCCCGATTCGGACAACTGAGTCTGATTGAAGAGAAGAGATTGGCTGCAATCTGTCATGGGCAGTTATATCAGAAGAGAATGAAAAAGGCCTTCGATCAGAAAGTCAGGCACTGAGAGTACCAAGTAGGAGATCTTGTGCTGAAAAGAATCCTCCCTCCTCATACAGACCACAGGGGCAAGTGGACTCCAAATTACGAAGGACCATTTGTGGTAAAGAAAGTTTTTTCCGGTGGAGCACTAATGCTCAGCACCATGGATGGTGAAGACTTCCCGTCCCCTGTGAATTCAGATGCAGTTAAAAAATACTTCGCATAAAATGACCCGCTAGACACAAAAACAGAATGTAAGTCCAGGCAAAAATAGGGCATCCCGGCAAGTCAAAAACAGAATAAAAGACTCGGGCAAAAATAAGGGAAAATAAGTAAAAAAAATGTACACCCGCTGAGTTGAAAAGCCGCATTGGACAGCTCAGGCAAAAATGGGTATCCCGATGGATTGAAAACCCGAAAGGGGCGATCCATGCAAAATAAGGGAATAAGCGAACAACTGCATTTTGAGTTCGTCTGTATCGTCTACAACTTGGTAAGCTTCAACAAGATTAAGCTTCAATCAGAATCAACATTCTTCAAAAGCAACATGAGAAGAACGTCAAAAGTCATACGGGTCATAGTGAAGAGGAAGCTCCTCAAAGCGTCATCAACACTGCCAGCATTTTGTTTCTCAATTTGTAACAATCTCCTCATTTCAGGGGATATGTTCCTTTGACTGTATCTCGCCAATTCAGGGCATATGAATTAATAAAATCAGATTTTCAGTCATGTCTCATTGTGTACATTTTATTTGCAAAAAATGTCTGATGTCTTAAAAGAAAAAACTGATTGCATAAGAATACAGATGCTTATCTTCAAAAGTAAAAACATGCTTGCAGGAAATGTGCTTACTCTCAGAAGTATCTAAGCTCCCATGACGGAATCCAGTAAGGGATACCTCGGGATTATCTTGTACGTTTCTCTATCTTTTTCAGGATTGCAGGTATCCAGAGTGCAACTTGGGGCATGAAAGCGTCATCCCAGCAAGCTGGCAGATCAACACTCAATTTTAGCACCCGAAGTGCTCTCTCCCCAGCCGAGTTGCCATCTCTTCCTCCTCAGCCTAGTACAAAAATCAGGGAACCATCTCCCTACAGAGTCTCAGCCTCTATTCAGAAGAGCAAAGCATGAAGATCACAACAGAGTGAAGAAAGCCTCTACAAACCCCAGCTGGGTCTCTCGTTTATAAGGATAGGTCTATCAATGACCCATATCCCCAAGCAGATAGCATCTCCAGGTCTATCAATGATCTCATCCCCAGCTGGGATGTCCATTTCAAGCAGATCGGCCAGAGATCTTCGCAACAACGGGATCCGAGTCCCGGTTTGGTATCTTTGCACAATCATAGCATTCGCATCATATTCACCCACAAAGCGTAGCATTCCGTTTTAACACGGAGCATTACGGCAAAAATCCAACACATAGCATAATCATGAGCCATGTTATGAATCAACACCTGTGAATATTGACAATCCATCAACAATACGCAAAAAAAAAAAAAAAAAAAATCCCCCAGAGTCCCCAGCAAAAGCAGTTGCCCCACAAGTCACAAACACCAGTATATACTCCGTTGGACGCCCGTCCGTGTCATCATTCCCCAGTAAAGTCGCCTGAACTCTCTTTACAAGCAAAACCCCCGTATTACAGATACTTCCTGACACCCATCCGTGTCATACCCCAGCAGAAAGCCAAAGACATCCTCTTTGCACTCACATATACCTATATATACACTTTCCTGACACCCGTCCGTGTCATATCCCCAGCACAATCATCTATACTTTGTACATCAGATACTTGTTTATATTGCACTCTTCTCCTTTTGACACTCGTCCGTGTCACTCTCCCCAGCAGTTAAATACTCATCTATATACCAATCACTCTTATACTCGATACTTGTCCGTATCTTGTATATACCAGTTACATCCCCGCAGATTCAACATTGGTCCATGTTCTTTGTTAACCAGTTGATACTCGTCCGTATCATCATCTCAGAGCATTGCGTCTAGTGTTTGTTTCTACATGATACTCGTCCGTGTCATAGTCTTAAGGATGTTCGTCCGCATCTTTAATCCATCACTGTGTCAAATACTTCTGTCCTTCTTGAATATAGATACTCGCCTGTATCTACTATTCCCCAGAAGAATCCTCTCAGATTCAACGCTCGTCCGTGTTCCTTGTTAACCAGTTGATACTCGTCTGTATCATCATCTCTGAACGCGTGTCAGTTTTTGTTTCTACCCGATACTCGTCCGTATCGTAGTCTTAAGGATGCTCGTCCGCATCTTTAATCTATACACAAGCATCTAAACACTTATACCTTTTGTTTCTTGGACATAAACACTCGTCCGTGTGTACTACTCCCCAGTAGATCGCCAACAAAGCAATTTTTCTTTTTTTTATCTAACACTCGTCCTATGTTATGATAAAACCTTGAGAGCAGCCGTACCCTGCTAGGTGGTCGTCCTCCACCTCTTGATGGTCGTCCTCCATCATGCTCATCCGATGGCCGTCCCCATCGTTGATTTTAGCAGCCGTCCCCTGCTAGGTGGTCGTCCTCCACCTCTTGATGATCGTCCTTCATCATTTTATCCAATGGCCGTCCCCATGGTTGATTTTGGTTATCTGGTACTCGTCCTGTGTTATGATAAACCCTGAGAGCAGTCGTCCCCTGCTAGGTGGTCGTCCTCCACCTCTTGATGGTCGTCCTCCATCATGCTCGTCCGATGGCCGTCCCCATCGTTGACCTTTTATCCGATGGCCGTCCCCATCGTTGATATTTTCGGCAGCCGTACCCTGCCAGGTGGTCGTCCTCCACCTTTGATGGCCGTCCCCATCATAATTCCTTTATTCCCCAACAGAGCAGCCGTCCCCTGCTAGGTGATCGTCCTTCACCTTTGATGGTCGTACCCCATCATCTGTTTATTTCATTTATTCTTTAACCCGATGGCCGTCCCCGTCGGGGTCCCTTTTCTTTTTAGCCCGATGGTCGTCCCCATCGTTGGTTACTTTACCTTATGAACTTGATGGCCGTCCCCGTCATGTTTCATTAAATCCTCAGAGAATTTTGCAACTTTATTTTGATGGCCGTCCCCATCATAATCCTTTTATCCCCAGCATGTCGGCCGTCCCCGTCATTGCTTTGTTTCCCGCACTTTACAATATATACTTTATTTTCTTTTACAATCTATATCCCTTTTCTTCTTCATTCTGTGAGTGCAAATTTTGGACTGTCTTTGGTATTCAACCACAAGTTATCTTGTTTGCCTGTTAAGCCTTTGCTTACATCCTGCACAGCTAACTCATGTTTGAATAGGGGCAGCTGTAAACACCCCAAATTTGCCCTCACCCATTCACACCATGGCTTGTGATCATTCTCATATGCATAAACACAATCATATCACCTCATGTTTCATTTTTGATTCACTGCATAGTTTCTAAGGCATCTGCACCTAGGGTTTGTGATCTGAGCAATCCAAGAGCTTCTTGAGCCACTCCAAAGGCCACCAATCACTTCAAATGGATCCATGTGTGTTCATCTATCATATTACATCCTCTCAAGGTCAAGATTTCAAAAGAATCACAAGAACTAGGGTTTGAATGGATGCAGAGCCAGGTTTGACTGCACAGTTGACCTAAAATTAGGGTTTTGGTTTCAGAGGCCATAACACCCAATTTTTTGGTCATTCTTGTTTCCATTGGTCTCTATATGGTATAAGGAGTATGCATATCAATTTTCATGAAGAAATTCCATGGGGAAGTCATCTGATCAAGGGTTGACTTTCTGGACAAGTCAGTGCAAAATCAGGGCATCTGAGGCCCCCAATGACCCAACCAATGGGTGATCTTCATCATTTTGAGTGTATATGATCTTTATTTGATCATGGAAGAAGGTTGAAGTTCACAAAAATCAAGAATTTGGAGTTTTTGCAAATGTTGACTTTTTGGGCATAGTTGACTTTTCAAGAATGCTTCATTTTAGGTCATTTTTCAAGCCTTGATTCTTGATCCAAAAATGCTTCAAATGGAAAAACTTTGGTCATGAAAGTTGTAGATTACATCTTTCCCTTTTCAAAAAGTACAAGAACATGATCAAATTCTTCTTGGATCAAAAGTTATGGTGTGACAAAGTTGGCAAAAATCATTGATTTTCAAGATGTGCACCAAATGAGAATTTTGCAAAATCGTGAACCAATGCCATTTGTAACTTCTAATTCACTTCAAACCATGACATAAACATTCTATGTGTCCTAAAAATCAGAATGGAACCAAGATCACATGTTTATGGTTTGTGTAACAAGGCATTTTTCACAAAGTTTCAAAAGGTAACAACTTGCAAAAACACTCATCACACTTCACCAACTTGATGCATTGGATGCTGAACCTCCCTAGCTTCACTCACATACCATGCTGCGCCAGCCCATGCTCATGTACCAAGCTATAACTTAGCCCATGCCTCTCTTACAAAAAAGTTGACATTTTGCAAAAGGTGACTTACCTATCACAGCAGGCCATGTCACATCATCTGGCCAATTAGAATTGTTTATACTTTCCATTTGCAAGCTAAACATAACACCAGGCCAGGCTGAAACACTCTCAAGCATCACATACACCAAAACACACCATTGTGCAAAACTCTTCGAAATTCTCTGCCCAGCCATCAAACATCCAAACCATTTTCACCAATCATCTCACCATGTTCCACTGAGCCTAAACCAACAAAGAACCAGGCTTGAAACAAACCACAACTCCATTTCACCATTTTCACTCCATAAAGCAAAAGCTTTCGAATCTGCTTCTACAAGCCATAAACACTCAAACAAATTCCACACATCAACTCACCTTGCTTCACTGACCAGAAACCACCCACTACTTTGGCTTGAAACCCTCCATAACTCAAAATACGATTTTCACACTCCCTTGGTCAGAGCTGCTGCAAAATCACTCAGGAGGCTGTTTAAACTCCATCCAACTATCCAAAGCTTCAAAGGAGGATCATTGGGACCTGTTTGAGCCAAAGAGCTATCCAGAAAGTGCCAGAGATCAGAGCTCCAGTTCAGGTGAGCTTCATGAACATTTTTCCCAGGAGTTTGTTTTTAAGTTCTTAATTGGTTCTCCATGTTTCACTGGTCATGATGATGTGTTTAGTTTCGAAAATCATTGAGTTTTGAGCATGTATGGTGTCTCTGAAATTTTTTTGACCTAAACCCCTTTTGCTTCGATTCAGCTTTGTTGTGTAAAATAAATTTGTTTTGGCTGTGGATTCTTGTTCTATGATGCGTGGGGATGATTTCTGGGCAAGAAAATTGGGTTTTAGTGAGCTAGGGTGAGAGTTGGCATTTTTCAGGGAGGATGCTGGCCGGAGAAGACGACCGGAAGTCTTCTCCGGCCGCCTGAAAGTAATTAGTCTTTTAATTAGGGTTAGGGCAAAATTCAAATATGGACCCTTGGATCTGGCTTCCCGCGCGCGTGTGTGTGGTCCAGATCATGTCATTAATTCATAACCAGGTTTAATTAGTTTAATTAATTGAATTTAAGAAGTTTGAATATGGGCCTTTGATCTGCGCGCGCAGTCAACCCATTCACTGCCAGGCTCAATCTCAACCCTCCATTGTGCATACTTCAGATTAAATTCATTTTAATTCATTTTCTTTTCATTGTATTTGCATAATTATTTTAAAATAGTAAAAAATGTGTAAAAATTATGAAACTTTTTTTCATAAGTTTTATTAATTTTTATGACACAAAAATATTTTTATTTTTATTTTTATCATTAAAAAAGTATTTTAAAATATTTCAAGGATTATTTTTAATTGATTAATGGAAATTAATTTATTAAAAATGCTTTTAGGTATTTAAAAATCACCAAAAAATTCATGAAATGTTCTAAGACATTTAGAAACATTGTCCAACCTTCAAACCAAATTTCTTTTTTGATCTTGATGCATTTTGAGAATTTTTCATTGAATTAAAATCATTTTTGTGCATTATTTTGATCCTAAGTTCAAAAAATCATTTCTGCCTATCTATGAAGAGTTGGACTTTGATTCTTTTTGCATTGCATTGTGTTTAGCATGTAGTTTTTGAGGTAAAATGGCCATGATTTGATCTTGCATGTTTCAATTGTTTAGCATTTCTTTTGTTTAGGAACCCTAAAAACCCTAATAACCTGTAAAAATCATAACTTGAGATTGGTTAAGAGTTGAGATCTCCCCTTTGGGCATTGGTTTAGTATAGGTTTAGGGTTTCTTTGGGTGGCATTTTCCATTTTTTATCTTAGGGTTTGCTTCTGTTTTTGGTTTTTGTTTGTTGTTTGATCCATAAACCCTAATTTGGGCTTCCATTTGCATCCTTCTTGCATTCTCTTGCATAACATGACTTGCCATGACATTCCAAGCATCCATTTGATTCATTTGACATCATAAGACATATTGCAAGCATGTTTGATCATTGCATCATGTGTTTGCCATGTTGTTTGCATTGTGCACTTCATAACTTTCCATGTATGTTCATGCTCCTTAACTTGCTTCACATGCATCCATAAACTTGTATGATCATCTCCATGTGCTGCCTCATGTTTGTAGCATCTCACAACATCATTTGCATCATGTACATGCTTCTGGTTTTATTTCTCATCATGTCATCTCATCTCATTTTACATTGCATTGCATTTCTTTTCTAACCTTTCAGGTGGTAAGTGACTTTGAGAAGTGAATTTGCCTTCACTTCTCATAACTTTTCTTTTCATCTCTCTTGCATCCATTGCTGCATTTTTGTTTGTGTTTGAGATTGAGCTTGCTCATTCTTCTTCTTCCCACTTTCTTTCTTCAAGTGACTTGACTTCTTGAATGGAGCAAGTCACTTTGCTTCTCTTGATCCTTTCATCTGCTTCCTGGTGGTTTCATTGAAGATTGTTCTTGAAAACCTCACAAACCTTAGGATCAACCAAGCATGACAATGATTAGGGTTTTGATTAGTCTCCCCGCTTAGTTTTACCTTTGTGTCTCTTTTGAGTCTTCTCTTCTCATCTCATAATCAGGGACTAAACCCTAAAGGCTTTAAGGCTTTGTGATTAAGCTTATGCCTGCATCCTTCTATTAGGATGGAGTGTATAACTTTAATCCTAAGTGTTAAACCCTTAATGTGTTTAAATCTCTTAATCAACCCATTTAATAATCATCAAGACATCACACTTGTAACTTGGGCCTTGCATTAGGGTTCTAATTCTTCCTTAATTGGTTAAGAAGGACTAACCCTAGTGTTAATGGACAAGTCCCCCTCAAGTTGTCTTATAAACCCTAAAACTCACTTCATCATCATATCATTTAATAAAATCCACTTAATCAAAGGCTTGTTTTGTCATGAGTTTAATCCCTAATCATGGATTAAGTTGAGGAGCTTTCCTCAGCTTAAACATTCTCATCTATTATCCTTCTATTAGGATGGTGTAATGAGTCTGTTTAATCCCTGATTATGGCTTAACCTCATTACTCAACACTAAACAAAAAAACCAAAAACATCTAAATAATCACAAGTAGGTTAATGATCTTAATCCTACACCAAAGGTGATTAAGTGTGAGAATCTGACTTCACACTTAAGGTATTCTCATTACCCCTAATCAGAGGGAAGATGTGATGAGTTTACTAAATCCATTGGTTTAGGACTAAGCTCATTAACTTATGACAAACTCTCAAAAGCAATAAAAGACTGAAAACTCAAAAACAAACAATAATCGTCTCCTTCGGGATTCTTTTCTCATCACCCTCACCCATAAATGAGAACTTGCTTCTTCCGTCTAATGCAAGACAGTTTGCACCTGAGCCAGACAGGTCATACACTTGAGCATAGGCAAGTAAGCAGTTCACAAGTCAATTCACCCTTCAGTCTCTTTGGGTCGAACTACGGTGTTCTGACTTCCTCATTGCACGAGAGGATACGTAGGCATAACTTAACAGTTATCGAACAAAAGTCTCTGTATATTCCCCCTCCTTCCAGCTTCATTCTTTTAAGCCTCATAGTCATGAGCACTTCACTCTTATCCTTACACTGACACTGTATATATTACACTTTGCACTTCCTTTACACTGACACCTGTACATCTCTTTCCAGCTCATTTATACACAAATTGCACTGACACTACCCCTTTAAAACACAAATCTTTTAAGCGTGGATCCCGTCGAGTACGGCGGACAATCTGGGTGCTAATACCTTCCCAGGTTGTAACCAACCCCCTTTCTCAGTCTCTCTGGTTCGCAACCGTCTTATCCATCTTTTCTAGGTCTATGCAGCATTGCCTTTCCTCCGGGATAAAAATGCCTAGCTGGCGACTCTTTTCATCTCCAGTGAGTTCACGGCTGTGTGTTCTCACTGTACCTCTCGCCGACCGTTCGCGTCTGTACCCCTTTTGACCCGGTGTCATTTGGTGGGAGCGACAGGTATGAAGAGAGATATTGCACAATTTGTGTATGCTTGTTTGGTGTGTCAGAAATCAAAGGTGGAGCATCAGAAACCTCCGGGATTGATGCAACCGTTGGAAATTCCATAATGGAAGTGGGATAGTATTACGATGGATTTTGTTACTAGTTTGTCGAATACGGCGAAAGGATTTGATGCTATTTGGGTGGTTGTGGGCAGACTTACAAAATTTGCACACTTTATTCCTATTAACATGAGTTTTTAGTTGACGAAGTTGGCTGAGATTTACATCAGGATAATTGTGAAACTACATGGTTTCCATCGAGTATAGTGTCGGATAGAGATCCAATATTTACGTCTGAATTTTGTAAAACTTTACAAGAGGCTCTGGGTTCAAAGTTGAAATTGAGTTCGGCTTATCATCCGCAGACGAACAGTCAGTCAGAAAGGACCATTCAGACTTTGGAAGATTTTTTAGGACTTGTGTGTTGGAACAAGGCGGCACATGGGATGCTCATTTGTCATTGATTGAGTTCACGTACAATAATACTTACCATTCTAGTATTGGAACAGCTCCGTTTGAAGCTTTGTATGGTAGAAGGTGTAGAACACCTTTATGTTGGTATGAAACTAGTGAAAATGTAGTGCTTAGACCTGAAATTGTACAGCAGTCTACTGAGGCAATTCAGATGATCCATGAAAAGATGAAAGCGTCTCAGAGTAGACAGAAAAGTTATCATGATAACCGGAGAAAAGAATTAGAATTTGCTGAAGGTGATCATGTATTTTTTAGGGTTAATCCAATGACAAGTGTTGGCCGTGCTTTGAAATCGAAGAAGTTGGATCCTAAGTTCATTGGACCATACCAGATTTTGCAGAGAGTTGGTACTGTTGTGTACAGGGTGGCGTTGCCTCCATAGCTTTCGAATTTTCATGATGTGTTTCATGTGTCGCAACTTCGAAAGTATGTGTCTGACCCATCTCATGTTATTCAGAGGGATGAGGTGCAGGTTAGAGAGAATCTTACTGTGGAAGTGATGCCGATAAGAATTGAGGATCGCAAGATGAAGCAACTTAGAGGTAAAGAGATTTCTCTGGTGAGAGTAGCTTGGGGTGGAGCTGCTGGTGAGAGTGTAACCTGGGATCTAGAAAGCAAGATGCGGGAGTCGTATCCAGAACTTTTCTCATCAGGTACATTTGCGGGGACGAGAATATTCTAAGTGGGGGAGAGTTGTAACACCCCATTTTTAATATTTAATCGTCAAGTATTTTTGTTGTCTGTGTTGGCCTTAGTTAAGGCGTGTGTCCTATTATTTTTGGTGTAGTGTCCTATTATTTTTATTATTATTAATTATTTTATAAAAACCAATATTAGTAAATATTAGAATTAAACTTGATATTATTATTAACTAGATTAAGGGGTAGTTTAGTAATTGTTAAGAGAGGGTTATTAGAGAATTAGTGAAAATAGAAAAATTAGTAGAACAATTAATAGTGAAAATTGGTGAGAAGAGCAAAGGGGCTAGGAAAGAAGAACTTCATCAAGGGCATTCAACCTTGAGGAAATTCGCAGGATTTTTCACCCAATTCGAGGTAAGGGAGAGAACGGTTTAAATTCAGGTGGTCTAACATGATGGGTAGTTGCGGGTATCCTTCCCTCTTAGGCATTTTTGTTATTCATGATATTTATGATGAATCTGTGAATTGTATGATGTTTGTACGAATTTGTGTTTATGATGATGGTTTTGATGATGATTTGTTGATATACTGATGTTGTTCTGATGAATCCATGAAATAGGATGAATATTGTTGTTGTTGATGAACAAAATAAGATTCAGATCTAGAATGAAAATTAATCGGAATATGGTAACATAGATGAAAGATAGATGGAGATTGGAGAGTAAAATTGGTGTAGAAACGATTTTAGGACAGGTATGAACCATGGGATCGATGGGAATGAGGTATAGATCTGAAAGTATGCAGAAAACCTAGAAAACGTATTGTTTCTGCCCATACGCGTATGGACTAGGCCAATACGCGTATAGGGGGCTAGAGATTGGGCCAATACGCATATGGGGGCATAGATACGCGTATTGGGGGCGTATGGGGGCTTAAGATTGGGCCAATACGCTTATGGAGGCATAGCTACGCGTATTGGAGGCGTATAGGCCCAGCCAATATGCGTATGGCCAGTGTGTGGTGGAAAAACGTGCGGTTTTACGACTTCTCTCCTGAATTCGCGTGCGTAGCCAATTCTTTTGGTGTGATGTATTGAAATGAATCTTAAAACATGTTTAATCAAGATTTAACTTGGAGAACGAATAAATGTTGGAATTTAGGTGGGTTAATTTAGTCATAAAGTCGATTAAATCGCGTGAGGTAAATATTAGTGAATTTTGGTGGAAACTTTGTTGTGTTTTGGTCGGATGGATCGTGTAGATGTATAATATGGTGAATTATACATGATGTATGTTTTTACATTGTCATGCATGCCTTTATTATTTATTGTTGGGATGATCGGTCGGATGGGCGAATACGATCATCCGTACTCCCTTATGGAGAGTGAGGGGATAATCATTGCCAGATGGGTGTATGTGATTATCCATGTTAGATTGAATGAACAAAACCTGGTACTACATGCATTGTGTAATGCCCGTTTAATTAATTAATTATTTAATTAAATATAATTATGTTGTGTTGTGTTGATTTGCGTTGATTTGTACTACTTGTGTTGATTTAAGTCGATTTTCGAAATATCGAAATATTATGTTGAGTTCCTAAGTTGGTTTAAGTTGAATGAATTAATTAAGTTGATATAAGTTGTGGATTACGATATGGAATATTCTTCGGGTATTGTTGGATATGTTGTTAGAATTGTTTGGACCATTTGGTTGGTAATTGGGAGTAAATCGATTAAGTCGGGGATAAGTATATACTTGTGAATTATTATTCGGTTTAATTGGCATCGTGGTGAATTAAGTCGTTAAGTCGGAATATTAAGTCGGAAAGTCCGGAAATAATAATATAAGTGATATTATTGAATTTTAGAGCGTGTTGGTTAATGGGCTTGATTTCGTCAGAAACAACAATTAAAGGGGGTGTAGTGTTAAGGTCCATTAGTTGATTATTATATTGGATTATTATTTTAATAAAAAGAAAATAAAAGAAGAATTAGTCAAGAGGAGAAGAAGTATCAGTAGAAGTTGAGAAAAACTTAGAACGAGGAAAAATGGAGAAAACGGTTACGAGAAGTTGTCGTCGGAAAGTCAAAACGGAAAGTCGGTCAGAGATTTGAGCGGCAATCGATTTAAGGTAAGGGTGGGGTTCGAACTCTATACTCGGGATTATGATGATTAGTATGCGGGTTTGGGATCGTATAATTTTTTGTTGTCTGTAGTTGATTTGGTCAATCTTGTAGTTGTGAAATTGATGGAATAATGTTGTCTGTGGAATTTAATTAACCGATGTTGTTGAGTTTTATAGTTAAATTAATTTGAAGTATGTCGTTGTGAATTTGTCGATTCTGGAAAAATTATTTTGAGGGCGATAAAATAATTTATGTATTTTATGGTGGCACAGGCCACCCACTACACACATAGGGGTGGCGCAGGCCACCCAATATGAAAGAAGAAGATCATGGCGTGGGCCATAGGCCCTGTGGCGCAGGCCACCTGGAGCATGGCGCAGGCCATGTGGCTCCACACTCCCTTAGAGTGGCGCAGACCACCTATGGTGATGTTAAGGGTGGCGCAGGCCACCCACTTAAGTGGGGTAGGTACTTTAATTGGTTATTCATTTTTTTTTAAATAAAGATTGAACTATTAAGTTATATTTATATATTAAGTATAATTTTGTTTAATTAAATTACATATATGATACATGATTAGTAGGAATAATTAAGGAGAAATATAATATAGCCAACAAACAAAGTATAACAAGGTTAACTGGTTAGTAAAAGAGGTGGTATATTAGTAACGAATTTTAGCAGGTTGTTAACAGAAACAGAAGAGTAGTAGAGGTAAGAATCTCAGTAACGGATCTCAGGTCAGATAATTTTGTTTGTAGCAGGAGCGATTATGTAAGTTGGATAAAGTTGACATAATTTCATAATATACTAGTAGTAATAACAAAATGATAAAAAACAGTGTCGATTTAGTCGGTTTAGCCGATTTAAGCGGAAAAATTAGTTGTTCGAAATTCAACGAAAATTTTCGAGTTAGTTCGGAATAATAAATAGGTGATTTTAGTCGGCGTATTTTGTTGATTAGTGTTGAACGTATGTATTTTCCAATATAGTTGCTTATGTTGTGTTGTTCCGGTTTGGGAGTATTTTTAAGTTGAAGGTCGAAGGACCAATGTTGATTATTAAAGTTGTAGGTCGTATGACCAACGTTGAAAGTTGTAGGCCTATGGCCAAGGTTGAATCGTGTTGAATTTAAGTTGCTACGTTGTTTGTTGTAAACTGTTTTGAGTCTTTCGTTGTTTATGTGTTGCTTTGTTCATCTCATGGCATACATTGCATTTCTAAGTTGGAGCGGATGCTCACTACGTTGGCCTGAATTGGCAAAATTATTAAGTTGAAGGCTTATGCCTTGCAGATACCTCGATAATCTGGTATATTCTAAGTTGGGATTTTTACTCCAATGGTACCACATGCATATGCATAGTCGAGTTGCATCATGTGTTGCATTATTTATGTTATTTATGTTTCCCAGTTGATAAAGTTGTTTATGTTTCTCAAGTTGATTAAGTTGTTTATGTAGATTTAAGTTTATTAAGTGGTTTATGTTGATTACGTCGAGTAAGTGGTTCATGTCGAATAAGTCGATTTTGTTGCTAGGTGATTACCTAGTTATGATGAATAAGTGGATTATATGATTATGTTGAATAAGTTGATTATATGGTTATGCTATATGAGTTGTTTATATGTTTATGTTCATAAAGTCGATTATGCTGATATTGAAGAAGTTGAATATGTTGTATATGTTTGTTGAAGTTGATGAAGGTGTCTATGTTGATTTTATAGTTGAAATTGGTGATGTTGATGTGTGAATTAAGTTGATAAAGTATGTTGATTATTTGGGGGTGATTGGTAAGATGTTGGTGTTGGATAGTACGAAAGTTGTATGATTTTATCTAGCGTATTAATTATCATACTCTTGTTTATATGGTTCGATATCTCACCCCTTCTGTTTGAATGTTACCCCTATATTGGTAACATGTAGGTAGCTTGCAGGAAGATGGATATCTTCATTAGTCGAGTCGGTCTCGGTGCTCTGATACGTAACACTTAGGGGGGTGAACGCTTAGTTGTTTTGTTGTTATATTAAGTTGTTGTTGTTTTAAGTTGTTTCAATTAAAAACATGTTATTACTAAGTTGTTAAGTTAAACAAGTTGTTACACGATGTATAGTTGAGTATTAGTGAATCCGCTACCTATTTGTAAATGTTGCTTTATTTCAAAGAATTGAATAAAAGTTGTTGTTTTGGTTTCATCCTAAATCAAAGTGCTATGTATCCTTGACATATGAAAATAAATGAAGTTGTTTTTAAAGTTGAAAAATGTGACATCCTGTTTGTTTACTTGTTGATTGAATCTTCTACTCTGATTTTAATATAATTACCGGGTAGAAATGGGGTGTTACATTAAGTGGTATCAGAGTAGGTCGGTCCGTTCGGCCAATGTTGTCTAATATTGTTAATTCCTTAGTACGTGGCATGTGTGTGAAACATTGTCGGTACTTGTTGTCAGTTTCTAGTCGTTGTCTGCAGGTGTTGGTTGGAATTAAGTGGGGGAGAAGCTTGACTCCCTAACTGTTGTTGGAATGTCGAAGTTGGTTCAAAGTTGATGTTGATTGCAAGAGTGCAAGGTTGTTTAAGAGATGTTGTTGCAGACCGGCGAGAGCATGGACTCATGAATTCGTATCGGTCGGGTTGGGAAGTGCGTGGATTTTGGATGGAGATTGTGTGAGAAAGAGGATTTATTCCAAATGAAAAGACAAGTTGATGGATCAAGTTGAAGGATCAAGTCGGTAGATTGCTATGCTTTGAGTGTAGTTGGATTAAAGTCGAGTAATTTTGAAGTTGGAGGTAGAGCAAGATTTTTGGTAGATCTTGGAAGCAAGAGGGAGAGAGATGGAACTTGTATTCATCAAATCTCAAAATTCTGGTTTTTGCAATCTTGGAGTAACTGTCACGAGAAGAGGCATAACTTTTTACTCGTGATTTTGATGGAGTCGATTCCAGACTTTTTTGAAAGCTTACGTAATTCCCTATATTTTGTATAAAAAATTTGCATTCAGGAGTGTAGCGGTAAAATCATGAGTGTAAGTTATTGATTAACTTAATTCAATATACACAGAGTCGCCACCGCGCTTTTATTTATTTCCAAAAGGAAAAAGGCAAAAAGAACGAACAAAGCCTTAAAGAATCTTAAAAGCTAAAAAGCTAAAAGAATCAAACAGAGAATGGGTACGGGGATTGGTTACAAATCGGGAAGGTTTTACGCACCCGACTTGTCCGTGGTACTCCACGGGAACCCTTTGAAATGTTTACTGCATTTTTTGGTTTGAAATGGTTTGCTTGGAAAAAAGATTGAAGAAATGAGAAGAAGAATGTTTTTTAAGATTTTGGTGTTTGAAGAGACGAACGTCTCATGCCTACGTACCCACAGAGTGCAATGCGAGATCAAAACCCCGTAGTTCGTGGTACAAATTGTGAAAAGGCAAATGAGTTGAATTGATTTTAAAATGTAAAGATAAGTCGTCATTCTTTAGCGAATAATTCCGCTAGAAAGAATGAATCATATCTAAACATTAAAAAGGGGTAAAAGGAAACGTGCACGAGGGCACAAAAACAATTGAATGAGTTGTGAATGTTTTAAAGTTTTTGAGAAAGAAGTTCTGATATGCTTATGTAGTTTAGCATTTATTAAGAAAACGAAATGAAAAGGTAAAAGCACATGACCGAATTCAAGGTTTGATTGAGAAAATGTTTGAAGTTTGGAAACAAAGAAAGTTTTAAATAGAGGAAGGAGATTTGAAAATTGAAGAAGATGGGAAGAGATGAAGGGACTATCCTAAGACTTGAAAATAAAAGCTAAAGGAAGAACGATCAAACCATATGGCAAGCACTTCTTTGAAACAGTTGGATTTCCATCTTCATAATCAAGTGAACTTAACCGGAGCCAAAATCTTCAATCCATAACAACTCGAGCAAGGGAATGATACTAGAATCTAAGTCCGAAACTCCAAGTCTCAAGCTAAGGATAGTAACCATAGTCCGAAATTAAAAGTCACCCATTGTTTAGATGTTTTATCCATTATTAGTGTTTTGGTGTCCAAATGGAGAAAGGAGAAATAACAAGCAACAATATAAACAATAAGCAATATGGTAAAGGATATAGAAGCATAATAAGAGAGATAGGGAACAAGAGATTGAAATAAAAGAGGATAAGGTGCGAGAGATTAAAATTAAATGTTAGTATATTCACATTATTATAATATATACAATATAAGTGGTATGATGAACTTAATCAAGCACAACCACGGGAAAAAAAAGAAAATTGAGGCAACCGGATCCAAGTAGATCGCATTCCGAATCGGGACAACTTTAGGTCTATGTTAAGCAATCGCCGAGTAATTTACGGAGTAATTACCCTACAAATGAGGCCGGCCACCACTAATTAAAGTGGAAAATATTCGTGTTAATACATGTTAGAGAAACGATATTATGAATCGTTCTCCGAAAACATGCCACACTAAAAGAAAAGGAACGGTCTAATCTTAATCGAGATTTTCGTTGAATTTCTCGAAAGGCAATCTATCACGATCTCAAAGTATGGAGAATGATCTGAATGATCATTCATCCATAGATTTGAAATAATGAAGATTAAACCGATCGGAAATCAACAATCTACGAATCGGAGATTGTCATCGACCAAAAATAAAAGATGAAGATAAATGAATCTAAAAGTCGATCTATAAAAAGAATTAACATATGGGCTATGGACTAAAAAATGGAGAATGAATTCTAAAAAAAAATTATTATTTATTTTGTTTGGAGTAATTGTGGTGGTCTTGAATGTTGGTAAAAAAAATAGAAATAAAGATCGAACAAAAAAAGTGAATTATATAGATGATTGGATATGGATGAAAAGAAAATGATGGGTAATATTTGAATAATGCGATAGGATCGAAAAGAATGGATAAGGAAAATAACTATGGAAAATGAGATATGGGTGGATAAATGGATATTTGAGAAAATGGGAAAGAATCGAGAATGAATTATAAAATGGTTATTGGATATTTTTGTGAAATGGATATGGAATTGGATATTTTAAGCCCACAGCAAACTCTGATTTTTCTTGCACAAGCCACTGATAAGCTGATCACAACCATCACTGACCCACTGAACAAACACGCCACTTAAGCCACTGATCACGATGTATAGTTGAGTATTAGTGAATTCGCAACCTATTTGTAAAAGTTGCTTTATTTCAAAGAACTGAATAAAAGTTGTTGTTATGGTTTCATACTAAATGAAAGTATTATGTATCCTTGATATATGAAAATAAATGAAGTTGTTTTTAAAGTTGAAAAATGTGACATCCTGTTTGTTTACTTGTTGATTAAATCTTCTACTCTGATTTTAATATAATTGTCTGGTAGAAATGGGGTGTTACACATTGTGTCGTGTTGAGTCACATTGCATACTTATTGTTGTCTGTTGTGCATAATTATTGTTGTAAATGTCATTGTGGATTATTGGTGAAAGTTGTGATGATTGTTGTTGTTGATTGCGTGAGAAACTACCTTGTATATGTTATATGCGCCGGTTATATTTGAATTTGTTTCTCACCCCTTTGTTGTTGTTGTTGTTGCGTCTGTGCTTCCTTGGAAGTACAGATAATCTAGGTACTTAGAGTGTGTGGAGTCGTGTTGTTGTGTTCGAGTCTTAGGATGCTCTGATACGTAACATGGGATGGGGATCTTTTTGTTGTTATTTTATTTCCGTTACGTATTTGTTTTTATGGAATTAAACATATTGAGGATATTTTGTTGAAACTGGCTTATTGCCTCTGTTGTTTTGAAAAGATTATTATTCTGTTGTTTCTAATGAAAGAATATTTTGTTGGTTATAAATGTTGAAAACGTGGCATTCCACTTTAGACTCTAATTTCCGATATATATATATATATATATATATATATATATATATATATATATATATATATATATATAAAAACGTTAATTTTGTTTATAGGGAAAGTGGGGTGTTACAAGCCACCTGTCATGATGACGTGTAATATTTCATTTTCATGTGTATTGTGGAGGGTACGACAATGAGCTCGGCTAGAGTAGGTCGCCCTAATATGCATTGATACAAGGATGGGAAGTCGATCACGAGGAATTGCACCTTAATGGACTTGGCGGTTTCCTCTGCTCCGAAAGTTATTATCAGATAGACGTACCCCCAAGGTCTAGATATTGTTCCGTTAAATCCTTGGAGGTATGAACCCACGTATGGTGGCAGGTGCGTCTCGTTTAGTTGGAGGGTTGCGAACAGTTGGGAGTATATGATGTCAACGGAACTCCTTTGGTTGACCAGGATCCTCTGGACATCGAAATTGCTCATCTGTGCACAGACGGGTAGGGGAATGCTGGCGTTAGGCGTTCCTCCGAGGAGGTATTCTTTATAGAAAGAGATGTGAACAGATCCTCCACGGGGAGGGTCGAGCGTTGAGCTCTAGTTAGAACTAGTGTTGATCAGTTGATCAAAAAGTCGCTTCACTGACCCCATCGTAACTTTGTTGGGTCCCCCTCCTGAGATGACCATAGCGGATGGGAAAGACTCCCACGTACTATATGCGGAAAAGTACGCAGGACCAGTGTATAGCTCGGGAATGTAGAAATCTTCTGGTCGGCTAATGCTAAGAGCGACCTGAGGGTTTGCTTTGCGGCTGGTGGAGCGGTTTCCTCGGCCTTTCAGGCTTCTTGTAACTCCTGTCGAGGAGCCTCCTTATTCTTAGTGAACTGCTTCAGGTGGCCATCCCGGATGAGGATTTCATTGGAGTCTTTCAAATGGATGCAATCCTCGGTGTTATGCCTGTGGGACTTATGAAAGCGACAGTATTTTTTCTTGTCCGTGTTTGGCTTATTTGGTAGTTGTTTAGGGAACCTAACACCAGCTTGGTGGAAATCGGAGTTGGCGCACTCGGAGAGGATCTTCTCCCTGGTTGCTGAGAGGGGCGTGTAATCGTGAAACCTCTCGACTGGACCTTTATGCTCCCACGGTTCACTGGAGCGATCTTTCTTTCGTTTTTCTACTCCCCGACGGGTTGTCGAGGAGTCGTCGTGCTTGGAAGGTTTGGCGTCTTCGATATGCCTGGTGTCACAGGCAGTACTAGCTACCTCTTTTTCCTCGTATTGAATGTACGTTTATGCCTTGAGGAGGAAGGCGTCAAGCGTGGCTGGTGTCTCGATACCTACGTCCCTTCTGAAGTCGCTCTGGGGACGGAGTCCTCGCTCCCGAAGGTATTTCTTCATGTCGTCCATGGTCGAAACCTGGATAGTCTCTTTGTTGAATATTTCGATATAAGCCCATAGAGGTTCGTCTTTGCCCTGGATAATTGCTTCCAAAGAAGCCTCTGTCTTCGGGTGTTTTCGTGAAGCGGTGAAGTGTCGAGAGAATGTTCTCCCGAGCTGCCTCCAAGATGTGATGGATTCGTGGGGGAGGCTCTTGTACCAACCCATAGCTCTCTTCCTCGATGTTGTGGGGAAGAGGCGGCACTTAATTGCTCCTCGAACGCCTCTGTAATCCAAGAGAGTATCGATGTTCTCGAAGTGCTCGTCTGGATCCATCGTTCCATCATAGGTTCTCAGTGGAGGGGACTTCTCGGGCCCTTTGGGAAGCCTGGTAGACATGATTTCTTCAAACAGGGCGCCATGAGGCTTATCCTCGTCACTAGAGAAAGGGGTGACGAAGCGGGAGAGATCGTCCTAATGCCTTCGAGTAAGGGGAGATCTTGAGCGGTTTCTTACGCCCTCTGGAGATGTTCGTGCCCCTGGTTGGAGAGTCCTCCGAGTTTTCTTTATTTGTGGGGACTTGTTTAGTCGAGGAGACGAACGAGTCCTTTTCTTGATCGACCCAGTCGCCTCTGGGTGGTGGTGGTCCTTCTTTTGCCTGGGCGACCTGCTGTGGGATCTGCGAGGCCTCCTCATAGGAGAGGGGGACCTGGTGCGTTTGGATCCTTCTAGAACGTCCAGTGTTTCTCCCTAGCGTAAGAGTAGGAGGTTGATGTTGTTGGTAATTTCGACCAATGTTGCCAGCGTCGGGTTCGTCCCCTCAGGGATGGGAATCAGAAGGAGTTCAACGGGCGTGATCTCAGGCTGCATGGACGATTCTGGTGACGGGGAGGCGGTACGACCGTCCTGAAAACGATCAGACTCCCCGAGGGAAGGGTTGATTCTATCACTTTCCCGTTGCTTAATAGGGATGTTGGTGAGGACTCGAGCACTGACGATGTCGTCTTGATGAACCATCGAGAGAGATTGAATGATGATGTTTTTGTTTTCACGATCAGAAGATGAGAAAACGGGGCAACACTTATTCCCATAGACGGCGCCTCTGATCGTATTAATGATCAGATTCTTCAATGGTTGCTGATGATACATGGGTCTTGAAGTGTGTGCCCGATTGTTAGGAAAGAAGGGTGTGTACCTGCAAGGTACTCCGATGTCAAAGTCAGAAACGGACAAGAGAATAAGCAAGTACGAGTAAAGAATTCAGGGAGTGAATATTTGATACCTGACTCTCTCAAGTGAAATGGTTTATATAGAAAGTCCCCAGCGTTTGGCCAACAGTCCCTATTTTTGGTCTGGATCGTGGATCCCCCGAAAATAGGTAACTGTCAGAAGTTGACCGTCAGACAAGCGACCCTGGTCGTGATAAGGGTATGTTAAGCACGTGAATACCCGAGCAGGAGACGCCTTGGTCGAGTCTGGATGACCTCCGTCTATGGCAAGCAGAGGTGGAGAACGAGTAGAGGGAACCGACCACAGTTAGATGTGGCCGACGAGTTCCGATTGGTCCAAGGGGCGTGAATCAGGTGGGTCCCTTTGACGTTTTGGGCTATTGGGCCGTTTCATGAGCATGAGAGGATTGGGTCATGCCTAGTCATTGGGTCAGTCCAAAAACAAGTTCATTGAAAGAAGCGATGGTGAGCGAGACGGGCTATTGGTGATCCGACATATGGAGGTGAGGTGATTTTGGGCTCAATGTTGATGTTCTTCCTGCACTTTCTGCTTCTGTTCAGGCTCTGCAGGAATTGTTGCAAACAGTCGATCCAATTTGGGATTCTTCTGACTTTCTGTGATGGAATAGTGGTTTATCGAAGGAGTTCAATTCCAGTTCTGTTTATCTTTCTTTACGAGAAGGATCACTAACTTCTTTAAGATATTCAGATCAGGTTAAAGTCTTTGGCATGTTGTGGAATCTTAAAATTCCTGGTAAAATTAAAATCTTTGGTTGGAAATTGTTGTGGGAAAGATTAGTGACTAGGGAGTTATTGTTGAATAGAGGTATTACGCTCTTGAAGAGGAATTGCTTATTCTGTTTAGAATCAGACGAAACCTTGATTCATTCTTTTTTCAAATGCAATTTGTTTGTCAATGTTTGGAGCAGTATGGGAATCTGATGTGGCAACAGTAGTAAGTTTGCGGGCAATATTTGGTCGTTCGTTTTGGATTGGTGTGGAACGGCTCGAGTTAGAGGTGGCAATTTGAGACTTGGATCGATTTGGATGACCATCATTTAGTGTTTATGGAAGGCTAGAAACGATTGTAGTTTTAGAAATTTAGTTTGTAGCTTTAATGATATTTGTTGGAGTGTTAAATTTCATGTTTGGAAGTGGTTTAGTGTCGGTGAAATTCCTTACTCCAACTTGAATTTTTTGGCCTTTTGTATAGATCCTTTAGGGCCGTAGGTTAGTTTAGAGTTGGTTGGGAATTTCTTGTTAGGGTCTCCGCCTTTTGTAAGGGTTGAATACCCATTGTATTCAATTCAATTCCAATTGCTTTTTGGAGAAAGAAAAACTTTAAAACTCTATTATATATACATTTCATAAGAAAAATATTGAGACTAATATACACTAGCGTCCAAACGGGCACGAAATTTGTTTGTTTGTACACAATACAAACGGATATTTTTTTTATGCAAATTTAAATATTTTGTACGATCAACTTTGTGATAATAAGTTAATAATAGAAGTTAGTAATAAGAAGAAGTTACTAATAGAAGTTATGTGAAAATTACTGATAAGAAGTTATTAAGTAAATTACAAAGGTAAAAATAATAGAAAAAAAGGAATATACCAAAATATATTGTATAGATTCTATTAAGAGACTTACTAGAATAAATAAAATCATATGATAAAATATTTTCAAAAAAATATTCCTAAACAGAATACAGAACATTATCTTACCATCAAACATTTCTGTGTCCTGAAAACAACTTTCTCGAATAAAATTCACAAGCAAACTAAACATAGTAATTCAAGTTCATTCACTGTTATCACTGAGTTGCTGAATCAAGAGTAAAAAGAATTTTAAACTCCCAGGGAAAATTGTAATAATGTGACAAAAAATATGAGCTATGATCATGGGAACTGGAAGGACCCTCCTATTTGGTCGGTTCCGGCTGGCGGATTGATAGCCACCCAAAGGAGTGATATTATGATTGCTATTAGACCTGACCATACAAAAACAATGGTAGGTGTCTTCCCTCTTCTTCCCATCAAACCTTTCGCGAAAGGGTAGAGATGAGCCAATACCCAGAAGCTGAAGAAAACACCACCGAGCAAACGGCTCCACTGCGGTATGGTGCTGTATATAGTTCTGCTAACTCCAACAGCTATTGCTATTATGTTTACCATCATGATTGTGATTGGCGGTATCATAAGGGATGACCATTTGACAATATAAAGATCGGCGAACTCGTCATCCACATCGTCACCGCCGGATTTTGAAGTTAATGTGAATGAGATTTCAATGCCTGCTACGACTTTGAGTAAACCTTGAAGAACGGCTGCTAGATGGGCACTAGTTCCTCCGATCAACCAAAACTGCTCGTTTCTCCACCACTCTTCCAGCTCAATTCCTGACCATTTAATCTCAAGCACGGCAAGAATGCAGAGAGTCACGGTAATAGCCAAGAGGTAGGCAAGAAAAGTGACATTGAGGTTTTGAACGATGAACTGTCCTGAGAAGAGGGAGAGTGCGGGGAGGAAGCAATAGACGATAAGAAAAAATGAAGTGAATGGATAGATTCCGACATTAAGGTATGCAATCCTTTGAAGAAACTTCATTCTTGTGCTGGCCATAATTGCATTGTTTCTGGAGAAGAATATCTCAACTGAGCCAGTAGCCCATCTAAGAACCTGATGCAGCCTATCAGTGAGATTGATGGGAGCAGTTCCGCGGAAGGCATCACGTTTGGTCACGCAGTAAACAGATTTCCATCCTCTATTATGCATCCTATAACCAGTGACCACATCCTCAGTAACCGACCCGTAGATCCATCCAACACGCTGTCCCCATTCAGTCTTATCCTCATACCAACATGAAATCACACTGATGGCTTCTGCCACAGTGGATGCATCAAGAAGCTCTCGCGGTATGGTTAGAGCGCCAGGACGGCGTCCATTTTTCACAGCAGGGTGATCAGCAAGTGGCCTACCTTGGAACTCTGCCACTGGAATTGAGTCAATAAGGAAACTTGAGTTCCCAAATTTCTTAGGGAAGGATGAAAGATTCATCTCTTCATCATCAGAGTCACCCATCTTTAGTGCCCGGTTCTCTTCTGAGGTGTTGGCATGCTTCTTCTTATTACGCCCAAAGCAACAACTACAGAAAGTTGCATGATCTTCTTTGGCGCGTGGAGGATCAAAACCATAAAGAGCGACCCTTCTAAACAGACAACCAGTTCCGACATAGACTGGCCCTTGAAGTCCGTCAAGGGCTCTCATATTAACATCAAAGAAGACAGTGTTGTGATTAGCATATCTATCGGATGGATCAATCCCCTCAAACCTTTGAGGGAACTGGACATAGCAGAGGCGGTCACCACCACGATCCATCATAAAGCACATACCTTCCCTCATTGCCTTGGAGTTGTAGATATAATGGTCACAGTCAAGATTGAGTATAAAAGGACCATTGGACATGATGGCCGAGGCTCTAACCAATGCATTCATGGCTCCAGCTTTTTTGTTGTGATCATAACCCGGCCGTTTCTCTCTAGAAACATAAACAAGAAGTGGAAGACGGATATCAACATCAGTCATGTCAATAAGCTTTGCATCATCAGCATTTCCAATAAGAGGTTCATCACTTGGAGGTTTCAACATCACCTGTAAAATAGCATTTATCAACAGTTAATTATTTATTCTCATCTCCCGAAGAATAAACTTAACTTCTAGGACCTACTTAGCATGGTTTATTAAGAAGATTGCAATTGCAATTTAGGCTGCGGCATCAATGTTTTTTATGTCTCTGCAACTGCGGCCACAACGGATTGAACGAGTCGCATTTGACGGAAATTGTTTATAGTTTCATATATTGCAACAGAAATTTCAAAAGCTTGCTAATTAGTACCTGAATGATGCCAGCATGGTCACCCTTTGAGTGCTCAGATGAAGTGTTCAACCAAGTCCCGGGCCAATGAGATCCATCAGCCATCCATGTTGCCTTTGGAATCTTTATAGGCTCAACAGGTTCATCACCCCTGTTTTGTCTCTGAACTTTCATGGCCTTGATTTCCTCTCTTGCATGAAAAGCATCTGACCTGCGGCGGATAGACTCAGGCAAACCATTGATTCTTACCTTGAACTCATCATACTCACGCTTCAGCCTTCTACGATCCTTCACAAAATCAGGTTTCACTTTGTTTTTGTAAGGATCTCTCTTTAAGCTGAAGTATGATTCAGGATTCCTAGGCTCTATATCATGTTTGCGGCAGAACGGAACCCACACATTAGCAAAGCTAGCAGCTTCAGCCATTGCCTCGAAAGTTAAAAGTGCACCTCCATCATCAGAAACATAGCAAGAAAGCTTCTCAACTGGATAATCAGCAGCTAAAATAGACAAGATGGTGTTAGCCGTGACAAGAGGCGGTTCTTTCTCAGGATCAGCAGTTGAGACGAAGACATCTATGCCTGGCAGATCAGACTTTCCTGTAGGATTCTCAGGACTTGGTAATTCAAATTTCTCCCTCAGAACATTAAGATCTGTAGAACGATTTACTGGGCATAGCTTGGGCAATTGATCAAGAAGCCAAGAGAAAGCAAACCATATTTCACAAACTATAGACATTCCCCATAACCACACTGCATCAGTATTTTTGTGTGTGATCCTCCAATGCAGGAACAGCACAAGAGCCGCCATACGAATAAAAATGATGAGACTGTAAAATCAGAGACAAGAGTAAAATGCAAATAGTTATAATCACTAAAAAAAATGTGAAACATAAATGTATTTATCAACTCTGTAGCACCAATATCTCTGGAAAAAAGTGTGTCCGTGTCCGTGTCCATGTCGGACACTGACACTTATAATTACGTTTAATTTAATCATTTTTTTCAAATTGTTATCGGTGTCGGTGTCGGTGTCGTGTTTGGGGTGTCTGTGCTTCTTCATAGTTTATCAATATTAGAAAAGAAAAAAATATCTAATGAAAAACAAAGGATTGTTACCGATATGGGCTGAGAACAGCAGCGGGTATCTTCAATTTCCGTGTAAGTGGCCTCCATGGTCTGCTCATCAACTCAGTTGGCTCAGAAACATCATCTTTTCCATTTCCAAAATCCCCTTCCTTTGGCCAGATAGCATTGCCATAACCATAGGTACCCTTTGTTTCAAAGAGCCACCGATTGTGATCAAAATCTCCAGTTTGACTTCTCATTAGCGCAGATTTTGTCGACTTCATTAACGACAACCTCCTCTCCATTTTAGACACCCCACCTGGTGGAGGAAGTGGAAGTGGCCTTCCATCATCCACAGCCACTTCATCAAGTTCTGTGTTCTTATACGGTTCTTTGCATCCTGGACACATTCCATCTCCTGTTTTCACTGCATCTATATAGCAATCTCTACATATCTTATAATCACACTCACAAGGAAGAATATCCACTCCACGTTCATCACTCATCACCTTAGAATCACAACCAGGAACACCACATGAAGACCCTTTCGCACCAGCCATCTGCGGATGGTTCACTTCAGATTCAGTCACTTTATCCATTAGATGAGCTCGAGTAATACTGTTGAATCCTCCCGTGAAGAGAGAACTCGACACATACTGCTCCTCCACTTTCTGCGAGATTGTCGAATCCATAGGTTGATTATCAGGAGTCGGTGGTAAATGCACCGTATAATTCATGAAGTCGTGACTTCCTAGCTCACTGTCAAGATCATCTCTGGAGTAACTGATGTATCGGCCCGAGGAAGTTCTTCGGCCAAATGTTACAGTTGGAGGTAAAGGAGGCTTGTTTGCTTCAGATGCATCAGAAGTTGACGACAGAGACGATCTGCTTATTTTTAATGATTTTGAATTCATATTTTAGGACAAAGCTGGATCCTATATTAATATCCTGAAATTCAGAAATTTAGCACATCAGAACCTCATCAGATTCCCATGAACAAACATTCATAAAGTTCAAAAATGAATCTTAAGTAGCAAATCAATACCTCAAAAGTACTATGATGAGAGAGAGAAAAATATTAAGGGAATTATTCCTAAACATATAAAGACACATCACATCATTCAAGTCTCAATCAAAATGAAACTAGCTAGTGATTCCACTACATCTTTCTGACATAGATTCACAGAACAAAACACTAGATCTAAGTAATATTTTGAAGAATTTTCAAAAAAAAAAAAAAAAATCAGATTCGCTCTAATAACAAAGAAAAAGCAACTAATCATCTAAACAATAAAAGGCATCAGATTCATTCACCTGAATCTTAAAAACAAGAGGTAAACAATCAACTGATGAACAATAAGAGATCCAAAAAAAAGCTCAATCCTTCATAGATGACTCTAGGTCACCACCACCAAGAAGAAAGAAAATCACAAAAGTTGAACTTAAGTTGAAAAAAGAAAAAACTCCTTTGACTTCACTACATTTGCTTCAAAATCCAAAATACCAAAAATAAATAAAATCAATAAAAAAAAAAAAAAAGTTGTCCACCACCCATACCCATTTTCCATCATGCTTCTCGCCGTGATTATCGGCAATTAATCAATTAATCGATATGGAAGAAAACATCACTATCACAAAAACAAAAGCTATAATACCTAATGCATGATTTTTGACAAGGGTTTAAGCAGAAAATAGAGTAAAGAAGCTTACCAGCAGCAGCACTAGGTTGATATTTGAAAGCTGAATGAGAATGAGTTTGAGATCTATCTATGTATGATAACTGATAAGTGTTTATTATAAGAACGAGAAAGAGATGAAAAATAGAATTGAAAAAAAAAAATGATGAAAGATTCAACAAATAACAAGAGTGTTTTATAAGAAGTGGTCTTGTGGAACATCCAACTGTCACCTTTGAGACACGGTGAAAGACAGACAAGAGAAACGAGTTAATCTAAGTCGTCACAAAAACAACAAGCAGTACCGGCCACCCATGATTTAAGACTCTTCATCATACTTTAGGGAAATTAATTAATATATATTTATATTAGTACAAATATCTTTCTTAATTAAAATTGTTTAGATTTTTGAAAATATCCAATTTTTTTTTTTTTGCTGATAATTATTGTTACGGAAAAAGTAATTTTGACAGTCAATCCGCTTTTACAGTTGTATTGTAGGAGTAGGTAGAAAATGTTTTACACACGGTATTATAGATATTAATTTTATTGAATTAAGTCAAGTCAATTTCTTTTTCATTAACTCGGTTTTTTTTATTAATTGAATTTCATTTTCTTTTAAAAATAAAATTAATGTTTGATGTAAAATCAATTTGAAAGTAACATACATTGTTTTTAAAATTAATTCGGACCGGCAGGTTGAATCGATAGAATCAGAAATGAAAATGATAATTGGTATGAATTGGTTAATTGGATTAATTATGTAATGATAATCGATGCAAATTATCAAAATCGATGAATTTAAGATTTTTACAAATGCGAGAGGTCAAAGCTTACTCTTTTTAAGTCAAATTGTGTGTCTTATAAATATACATTTTACTAAAAGAAACTAACAAAATTTAGAAATTAAAATTTATTCAAATTTTTATATTTTTTTATCAATGAATCAAGAAAAAATGTTGAATAAATAAGAAATTAGTTATATATTCTAGAAGTAAACTAGCAGTGGATAATCCTGGTGATAGTGAGTTTTATCTCACTCAAACCAAACCTAGGAAAGTAGGGGGAGTTTAGTTTTGGGAAAGTCAAGATAACTACTCTATTGTAGTTTAAAATTTGATGGATGACTCTTAAGCACCGAAGGTTGCAAGGGTTTAGAAATTTATTTCAAGTGTAAGGTTGTTGAGGATGAAGTGAGATCTTATGATAGTTTTTTTTTTCTTTCAACAATAAAGAAGACATGGTATAGAAAATATTTTCGCCAACTCTAGAACTTCATTCAGATGTTGACGAGGTCCTGGGAATCAGATTTTTCTACTCGAATGAGGATAAAATGGAATTTCCATGTCAAATTTTGGGATCGTCGTCAGGCTGGCAGGTAACACTCCCCATAAATGACAAGTACATTTCTCGCCTGTTTAAGATATATGAATTGCATATGTATGAGTTTGTTCTCTCGTATAGGGGTCACTAATCCTTTCAATATTTTCAAAGTTGAAATTCTCAATCATTTGGGAATTAGCCTTCACAGTTACATCTCATAAAATTGGCGTATATGATGGTCTTCATGTACTAGTGTGAGAATAAACATAACTTGCCCACATTGGTATTGTCCTTCCACTTAATCCATGTGTTAAAGAGGTATGTTGATCTCGTCAATCCTCAAATGTTAATCTCTTGAAGTAGAGTTGCAACTTTTTTGAAGTATACATGAATTCCTTCAAGGATTTTAAGGATAAGTATTACTTCATCGTCCCTTTAACCTTACTTTATTATAAAATTCTATACAGGATTCTAGTATGAGCACTCGATGAAGAAGATGGTAGGTTCCATGTAGAAAATAGATGAGATAGTTCTGAAGCCACTACATCTAACATTGTTTCCTTCAAGGTTATAATAAGCCCTAAGAGATAGAGGTAGATAAATCTATTGATAGGGGTTCTCCTCTTTCATGACCGAAGTACTCAGATAAGTTGAGTAAATGGTGGTCTCATAGCCATTTAGTTTAGAATATTGGGAAGTACATTTACAAAAAGTATGACTTCTCCCGAGAGGAACTGAGGTTGAAGCGAACTCTTATGAAGTTCAAGAATGTTGTTGAATGTACATTGGAAGTTGATCATGAAAGTGTTAATCTCCCCAAAAAAGAAAATTTAATATGTTGACACTCGCGTTTTGCTCAAGATTAAGGGTCTTCAAATCCAAACCGATACAAATAAAAAATCGCAAGTCTATCTAAAAAAATTGAAAATCGCAAAAAACCAAAAATTATTGGATGTAATTTTGTAAAATTCGCTCGGTTCGGATCAGATTACATATTGATTTTTCAAAATCAAACCGCATGTATATATTTTTGTACTTATTTATTTTTATTAGAATGATATGTTGTGTTAATTTTTTCTTAAATTATACATTAAAATACTATTTATTAGTTTGATTTAATTAATTTATTATTATTATTTCATTTGTTTCAATCATTGCGATTATTATGATTTTGTAATATTAACTTTTATAATACAATATATATGTTATATATTTTATCATTTGATAATACTTTTATAACATTAATAAAAAGTATAATTTTTAATTTGGATATCCAACACGCAGAGCAACCTCATGGTAGTGCCTTGTGAGATAATTAATGTGTGGATGTATGTTCAATATGTAAATATATGTTGTGGAATGTATGTATAATTTTGTTAATTATTGTACATGCTCCTATGATTGATGAGATGAATGGTTTAAAGTGTGAACTATTGATGATGCATTGAATGCATGATTGATTACAGTCAGAGTGGGGTTGTATTTATTGTTATGTTGTTGTTGCATGATTGTTTACAGTCATAGTGGGATTGTATTCGTTATTGTGTTTTTGTCATTGCATTGTTATATGTCATGCATCATATGTTGTCGTTGTTGTGAAAGAGGCGAGACACGATTTCAGAGAGGAGACAAGTGACTTGTCTCAAGCTCATAGTGGTGGCTTGAAGCTCAGAGTGGGGACTCGGGGTTCAGAGAGGAGACTCGGTTCGTATGAAGAACCAAATGTTGATTCGATACTGCATGCATATAAAGTTGAGTTGCAAGTCCGATTTAGAAAGGGGTCGTGAAGATCATGAGTTTAGTCGTTATTGCATTGCATTACATAACGGTTGTACAAATGAGTTATTTGACGAGGTTAACGACTTTTGTATAGATTTGTGTGATTTTGAAGGTGACGAAATAACCTTGTGATTGGTGACTGATTGTGATGTGGGTGAAATATGAATATATGATATTGGGGTGCATGTTTGATGTAACATCTCAATTTTATATGAACTTAACTTTAAGATTGCTAAATGTAACAAATAATTTTATAAAAAAATTTACACAAATAATTGTTATATATTTTATGCTTATTATTATTATTATTTATTATTATTATTAATATTATTATGACAATCAATATTTTTATAAGGGTTTATAGGTTTTCAATTAGAATTTCACTAATGAGACATAAGTTGTCTCATTTGATATGTGTATGATTTGTTATGTGTGAATTTATCCTGATTATTTTGTGCACCGATTATTATTTGAATGAATTCTCACCCTTTTTTGTGTTGTTGCGTCTTTGCTCTTATGGAGTACAGACAATCAGGTACCTGAGTAGTAGTTTCATGTAAAGGATGGAGTTGTGCCTCTTTTGTCGCATGTCGATTGAGTCTATAATTAGAGTCGCTCTGATATGTAACAAGAGGGGAACGAGTTGTCATTCAACTATTTTTCTTTTGGTGCATATCTTTTATTTATTTGGATATTGAACCACTTTTCAAATCTATTATTGTTGAGACTTTTTATGCCAACTATTTTATAAAAAATTTATGCTTCTCAAAATTTTCAATTATGTGACTCATGTATACTTTGGTGTTGTATGAGTAACATCCTACTTGGAAGATTTATGTGTTATACATGTTATATTTAATTAATTGTTGAGTCGTGAAGTAGGGTGTTACGCCAACCACATGAGCACATAGTATCTACTTCTCAATCTAATGCAAATGTATCTCTCTCAACGCCCTTTGCTAAGACTCATTCCATGATTAGTTGGAATTTTCAAACCAAAGAAATTGTTCTCAGTCACCAAATATCACTTGCCACCATCGATCGAGCCAACATGTGTCACACATGCTCTTAAGCATAATGGATTGAAGCAAGTCATGTCCGACAAATTTACCTCTAATGAATAACCGTACATGGTCTTTTGTCCCTCATCAACCCCATTCAATATAATTGGAAACCAATGGGTGTTTTGGTTGAAGAGAAATTCTAATGGCTCTAATTCTCGATATAAAGCACGATTAGTTGCTAAAGTTTTTCATCAACATCTTGGTATTTATTACAAGGACGCATTTATCCCTGTCATCAAGTCTCAAAGAATCAAGTTGTGTTATGCATATCAATGTCCAAAAGTTGGCCTCTTGTGCAAATGGATGTCAACAATGTCTTTTTAAATGAAAATATCAATGAATAAGTTTACTTGGTGCAACCCTCAGATTTCATTCATTAAACTCGTCATGATTATGTTTACAAATTTCACAAGTCTATATATAGTCTCAAGCAAGCACCTCGTGCATGGTACAATGAATTACATTATTTTGTAGGCATTTATAGCTTCTTCAAATCAAAATATGACCCATCCTTATTCATTTACAAGAAAGTTCACATTATGGCATACTTTCTTGTCTACGTTGATGATCTATTTCTCACAGGTAACTCATCCACTTTTCTTAACAACTTCAAACTGAAATTGGATGATAAATTCTCACTCAAAGACATGGGAAGCCCGAATCACTTTCTCGGCGTCGATATCCAATGGCTTTTTCCTCTCCCAGAAATATTATATTCATGTATTTTACCAAAAGGAAACATGTTTGATGTTAAACCAATGTGCATTCCTATGGCCACAACCACTTCTATTGTATCTAATACTAACTTATTTGATAGTGATGTGTCCCATTATCTCAACATTGTTGGATCATTATAGTACTTGTTCGTTACATGTCCTGATGTGGCCTTTGTAGTTAACAAACTATCGCATCAAATGCAGACCCCTACAACCACCATTGTAACGCCCTATTTTAATATGACTATTTATTTAATTGCGTAAAAAATCGATTGTTTGCTTTATTTGAATTTTTGGTGTGAATTATTAAGTTTAGTGACGCGTCAGAGGTACTTGTTTGACGAAAATGTCGGTCTTATTGAATTAATTGATTTTATTGTATAAACTTGAATTAGTTATAATTTAATCGGTTAAGAAATTAAGATAATAAGAAATTATGAGGTTAAAGGACATGGTGGTCATTAAAAGAATAAGTAAGGGTATTTTCAGAATTTGATAATTATGATATAAGGGTTACACGAGGGAGTTAGAGAAGTAAGACTTACTCTCTGTTTTTGGGAGAAGGAGAACCGAGAGGAAAATCAAGAACGTGGAATTGAGGAGAAATCGGAAGAATCAGAAAAGATTCAATCGAAAAGTGATAATCTTAAGGTAAGGGGTGTTTAATCTTGATTATTATAATTGATTAGGAATTGATTTAGTTAATAGTCGTAGAAATTTTGGAGAAGACGAAGTGTGTGTGGAAGAAACTGAAATCGTATAAAGACTGTGATTAGTTTTGGAAAAGTTGTGTGTAATCGAAATCGAATTAAGTGAAATTGAAACAGGTTGAATTATTCGTGAAACCTCGTTCAAGAAAGGGGTGGCTTGCGCCACCCATCCCCATTAACAGAGTTGGCTTACCCCACCTGGGGATTATTAACCAAGAAAACTAATTAAATTAATGTGATAATATTATATGAGAAGTAATTAAATAATGGTGATTGGAATTCATGTGGTTGGTGCCACATTTTATGGTGGCAGGCGCCACTTGGTGCAAGGAATAGTTTTCAATGTGGCAGGTGCTACATTTAAAGGTGGCTTGCACCACTTTTGTAGAAGGGAAGGGTGGCTTGTGCCACCCAGTGTAATTTTAGGGTGGCCAGTGCCACTTCCACGTGGCCTGAGCCACCCAGCAATTTGAGGTTTCGTCCAGTTTTGGTATTTTTTTGTCCAGCTTCTGCAATCATAATTTTGCTTATGAAAACTTGAATTTCTATAAATTAAAACACAGAAACCGGATACGGAATAATAAGGAAACTAGACATTTTCTATTTTTGTGTAAGTGTACGAGGTTTAAGAGCAGTAGTGGACATTTTGGTGAATATTTTTCTGTCTAAATAAATGATGTGAATTGTCACTATTTGTGAAGTTGAGTACGTGTTATATGTTGTTGTGATTGCGTGATGTTATGAGAATTGTGAAATACATGTTGAATAGTTAGATAATATATTGTAACTGTAAATTGAAGTATATGATTGAATGATGATGCATTTTGACTAGTCGTGGTCGATTTTATTGTTGTGCGCATCATGCATTCATAGCATTAGTTTGGACGAATTGTCCAGTGATGTTTTGCAGGATGAAGATTCAGTGATGAATTTCAGGACGGTAATGTCCAGTGACGACCTTAATCCCATAGTGCGGATTAAGTGCAAATTGAGATGTGCTCTGGTTCCAAGCGGGAACTAATCCTACTGGTGGGGATCTTTGGAGATAACGATGACTAAGTCATCAATGATGTTTTGGTACCGCATGCATAGAGTCCTTTGAGTTGCATTAGCATTGTGTTTTGACATTTAATTTTGTGATGAGTGTTGTTAGATTGCTATGATGATCTTGACGAGTTATATGACGAATATGAGTATGTTATTGGTATCATTATTGTGAGAATTTAACTCTGTCAATTTCTTGAATCTTTTATAATGATTATGATTACTCACCCTTTCTGCTTGGAATTGTTACCTCTTCCGTGGGTAACTTGCAGGTAATCAGAAGTAGTGCCGGAAGCTTAGGAGTTGCTTCAGGGTGTGTCATTTTACTTCATTGAAGTAAAGTGGGTCTTGCTCTGATACGTGACACCGGGATTGGGAATTTTTCTGTTTGTATTATTTCATGTTTTGTTGAATTGAAGATTTTGAGACGTTTTGATGATTTTTCCTTTATTTGAAGCTTTGAGTTATAAACCTTGAGATGTTTTGTAACATGTGATTTTATGAGATATACCTTAGGGTATTGTTTTTTATTATTAAAGAAGTTTGGAACTTAAATCCGCTGCGAGATTTTGATTATATGTATGTTTGGATATGTTGTTATTTTATTGATGAAGACCTTTAAACATGTGTTACCGAGCAGGAACCTTTTGTTAAAGTTGTTTTTTTTATGATGTAACATCCGTGATTTTTTATGAGAAACTTATTTACCTTAAACGAATCGCATTTTTATTTGGGATTTAGACGGGTGTTACAACCACCATGTAGTCATTAAAGTGTGTCCTACGTTATCATAAACATACTCTTAATCATGGCTTGCATCTTTTTTGAACTCCCATCATCGATCTCGCTACCTTATGTGACATTGATTGGGGCAGACACTCTAATGACAGAAAATTCATAGGTGTCTACATTGTCTATCTTGGTCCCAATGTCATCTCATGGTCATATAAGAAACAAATGATTGTTGCACGCTCATCCATGAGGGCTGATTATTGCACCATTGGATCCACAACTACCAAACTCGTATGGTTGCAATAACTCTTGCTTGAACTTGGCATTCAACTACCCCATCCTCCAACAATTTTCACAGATAAATATTGGTGCCAATTATCTAGGCGGTAATCCTATTTTTCATACACAAATGAAATACCTCACCATTGATTACCATTTCGTAAGAGACATTATGACTATGTCTTTCATGTTCCTTCTAGCCGCCAACTTGCTGACTTATTGACCAAGACTCTATCTTGGAACAGTCATCAATTTCTAACTTCCAATATTGACGTCGTTGAACCCTTATCCATCTTGTAAGGGTATAAAGGAACAATATTAGCCACATAACTACAATGATTCATCAACATGCATATTATAACTTAATTGCCAAATATTCTCTTCATCATGTACTATAATTTGTATTTACACATTTGCCTTGTATATCATATCACACGTGCATCGTAACTTGCATATATACATTCTCCGATGAATGAAATGATAGCCTTACACTTTTTCTATATATAAGACATTAAATAATAATACGCAAAGAGTACATTATTGAGTTCATATACTCTCTTATGTTGAAATTCAAATCAAATTGAAATATGTTAGGCCACAAATTAATAGGCCCATGCGTGGGAGAAGGCATCCCAAGTGGATGGATGATTGTGTTCAGCATTAGGGAGGTGTCATAGTAATTTCACTCTTTTATGTCTTTTATGTCTTTGTGTATTGGGTTAGGCCCAATATCCTCTTCTTAAAACCCTACTATTTATATTGCTTGTAATGGATGCTGCCAAATTAATGAGAATTTATGTTCAAGTCGTTTTACGTTTTTCTTCTAAGTTAAATTTAGATTTGTGTTAGATGTTCAAGTTCTATCATTGGTGCTCTCAATCTTTACTCATGGCTCCTCCAAAACCCCTAAATCCCTCTTCTAGAGGGATTATTGAGGAAATTGTCCATGCCTCTCAAATTCTCATTAATAATGTAATGAGTGAAAATCAAGCTCTAATTGATGAATGTTTTGACAAGGTTGTTACAGATTTAGCAAAACAAGTGGATCAGATTCATACCATACTGAACAAGAAGAAACAACTCGAAGAAGGCCGTTATGAGTCACTCATGGGACTGCTTATGAAAATCTCGATTCATAATGAACAGCAACAACAACCTACATCTTCACGACATACTTCTAGTTCTTCAGGTATTACACACCTTCCTCCTTCTCTACCCCTATCCACGACCCTCACACACTTAATATCCACCCCACATGCTTCCCCTATCTTCACTCATTCTTCCCCTTTTCCTACCCATCTCGCCACCCTATCTCACAACCCTGCCCTTCACACCTCATCTGTACCAATCATAACTACCGTCGATAACACTTACATCACCATTCCCAGATTTTATTCTTCTTTAAATTTTATGGACCCATCATACCTTAACCCCCACCACCCTTCTCTACCACTACCTTTCCACAGTTACCCTTGTTTTCCTTTCAACAAAATTCAAAAACTCCCTCGTTTCCACCCTTTTGGACACCTAAACTAAAACTATTGTTGTTTGATGGCTCAAATCCATTGGAATGGTTATTCCAAGCGGGTCAATTTTTTACTTTTTATCACTTGCCCCCGAAAAATTGATTAGCTTGATGTCTTTTTATATGAAAGGTGAAGCATTATGTTGGTTTAAGTGGATGCATCAAAGTCATTTACTTACAAATTGGCCTTCTTTTACCCATGCTCTTAAATTAAGGTTTGGTCCATCAACTTATACAAACCACCAAGCTGAATTATTTAAGTTGAAACAATATGGATCTGTTGTAGACTACCAGGCCAAGTTTGAAAAATTGGGTACTCAAGTAGTGGGATTGTCGCAAGATGCCATTTTGAATTATTTTATTTCAGGTTTACGACACAATATTCAGAATGAGATTGCACTTCATAAACCGGTATCTATTTCTCGAGCAAATGGGCTTGCCAAATTCATTGAATCTAAAATATTGGATGTTAATCCCAAATACGAAAACCCTTTTTCCCAACCCTTTAATCGCCCACCCAGATCCACACCTAGTCATACGGCCAGCCCAAATTCGAATTCTGCACCCTCTCAACAACCATCATCCCCTAAATCTCCCCTTAACCCAACCCAAACAACCCATTTGTTGCCTTTCCAATACACACTTACAAGAACGTCGTGCTCAAGTACTATGCTTTAATTGCGACGAAAAATTCATACGAGGACATAAATGTGCCACAACTCGTTTCCTCTTGATACTTACGGATGAGGATTTTCCATTAGAACACCCCACTAAAATTAACAATGATAGTGTCACAGAAAAAGAGGCTACATACACTTACTTCCAACTTTCACTTCAATCCTTAACGGTTCAATTTTCCCACAAACACTTAAATTCACAGGTTTAATTTTCGGATTGTCGGTAATGGTTTTGGTGGACACTGGCAACACTCATAACATTCTGCAACCAAGACTTTATCATCACTTAAACTTATCAATTTCACCTAGCCCACAATTTTCAGTCATGGTAGGTAATGGTTCACACCTTCAATGTGAAGGCATTTGCAATAATGTCGAACTTACCCTACAACACAACCCCTTCTCCATTCCTTTTTACTTACTTCCAATTGAAGGTGCTGACGTAATCCTTGGGATGGCTTGGTTGCACACTCTTGGCCCAATTCAAGCTGACTTTTCAATTCCTTCCATCACCTTCAACCACAAATACTCCCAAATCACACTTAAAGGCGACCCTAAAACCTTACCATCCCTTACTACTTTCCATCAACTCCGTCAACTTATCCACATTGAGGCCATTACATCCTTTCACCTTATGACTTTCCAACCATATGATTTCCCCAACCCACATGCAGCTGAAATTCACCACACTAATACTCAACCTCAAACAATCCATGCACATATTACCACCCTCATACAGAAATATCCAACAGTTTTTGAAGGAAAATTTGGTCTTCCTCCAAAATACCCTTATGATCATCGAATACCCCTTGCCCCTAACACTTCCCCGGTCAATGTAAAACCATACCACTACCATCATTCTCAAAAAGAAGCCGTGACAACTTTGATACATGATATGTTAAAGGAATGCCTCATTGTCTTAAGCTAAAGTCCATTTTCCTCTCTGGTACTCCTAATTAAAAAGAAAGACGGTAGCTGGCGATTTTGTGTTGATTATCGCACCCTAAATGTAGTAACAATCAAAGACCATTTTCCTATACCAACAATTGATGAGCTATTGGATGAATTGAGAAATGCCAGAATTTTTACAAAGATAGATCTAAGAACCGGCTATCACCAAATTCGAGTTTCCTCGGAAGACACTCATAAAACAGCTTTCCGAACATTCGATGGACATTACGAGTTTCTTGTAATGCCTTTTGGTCTCACAAACGCTCCCTCTACATTTCAAGCCACCATGAATGAATTATTATGGTTGTACCTACGACGATTTGTTTTTAGTTTTTTTATGACATTTTGATTTATATTTCTACACTAAGTGACCACTTGATTCATTTGGACATTGTTTTTAACTTGTTGAAGTCTAATTCATTTATTTCCATGTTTCTAAGTGTTTTTTGCAGTGCATAAAGCGAATTACCTAGGTCACATTATTTCAGCTGACAGTGTATCAGCAGATCCAGATAAAGTCCAGGAAATGTTAAATTAGCTTGTCCCATGTTCTCTCACGACTTTAAGGGGTTTTCTCGGCCTCATAGGTTTTTATAGATGCTTTATGCGCCACTACGTCTCTCTCGCCACTCCTTTCACCGACTTGCTTTGTTCCACTATATTTGTTTGGAGTACAGAGGCTGAAATCGCCTTTACAAAACTAAAACAAATCATGACCGACATGTCGATCATGGCCTTTCCAGATTTTACACACAATTTTTTTTCATTGAAACAAATGCATTAGGTGTAGCAATTGGTGATGTGTTTTCCCAAAATGGTCACCCCATAGCATTCTTCGGCAAAAAGATGTGCCCTTAGATGTAAAACTCGTCTGTCTATGTGCGTGAAATGTATGTTATAACAAAAGCAGTAAAAAATGGTGTCAATATCTGATTGGACACGAATTTCATATTTTCACTGATCAAAAAAGTCTACGAAATTTATTACTTCAAAAAATTAAAATGCCCGAACAACAGAAGTGGGCTTTCAAATTGTAGGGGTTCAATTTTGATAATTTTTACAAACCTGGAAGAACAAATATGGTTGTCGATGCTCTTAGCCGCAAGTTTCCCTCAGACAAGTCCCTACTCATGGCTTTTTCTTCTCCATTTCCTGATTTGCTCACCCATTTATGCCATTTTTACTCCAATGAATTTGAAAGGCAATCCCTAGTACATAACAAGGTATTAGAAGGGACAGAAGAATACAGATTCAGTAATAGGTTACTTTTATTCAACGATAAAATCTTCATACCTGACTATGAGAAACTTCGCATCACCTTGATTCATGAGTATCACAACACCCCTGTTTCTGGTCATTCTGGTGTCAAACCCTCCCTTACTCAGCTTGGTGCATCTTTTGCTTAGCCTGGGATGCACAAAGACATGAAACACTACATCAAACACTGCTCTGTTTGTCAGCATAATAAGCATCAAACACAAAAGAAACAAGGGTTACTTCAACCTCTCCCTACACCTAACCAGGTTTGGGAGGACCTCACTATGGACTTTGTGACTCACTTACCCAATTCATACGGTCATACTATTGTCTGGGTTAACTGTGACCGGCTCACAAAGTATGTCTAATTCATAGCATTCCCTTCTTAGTTCACTGCTTCAGACTTGGCAATTTGGTTCTCAGCTGAAATATGTCGCCTACACGGGATCCCTAAGTTGATCATCTCCGACAGAGACCCTTTATTCCTTAGCACTTTCTGGAGAGAGTTGTTCAAAACATAAGGCACAACATTAAAATTTAGCACGACTTATCATCCAGAAGCGGATGGCCAAACAAAAGTGGTCAATAGAATCTTAGAAACCTACTTACGTTGTTTTGCGGGTGATCAGCCAAAGAAATGGTTCAAGTTTTTACTTTTAGCTGAGCTTTGGTACAACACTTTCTTTCACTCGGCCATCCGCATGACTCCATTTACAACTTTGTACGGTCATCCTACTCTGGCCTTTCCAGACTATTTTCCCGGATCCTCAGAAGTCATGCCTTTAGATTCTTCCCTACAAAAGCGACAAGAAGTTATTTCGTAGCTTAAAGCAAACTTACTCAAAAGCATAACACAAATGAAAACACAGGCGGATAAGAAAATATGTGACCTTACCTTTGATGTAGGAGACTTGGTTCTGCTTCGACTTCAACCATACGGGCAAAGTACAGTGGCTTACCGCAGCTCTCAGAAACTTGCAAAACGCTTTTTCGAACCCTTTTCCATGATTAATCGTGTTGGTGAAGTTGCTTACACCTTGGATCTGCCTTATTCGTCGTGCATCCACCATGTAGTTCACGTCTCCATGCTCCGACCTTACTTCAGCGATGCAACAATCGTAAGCATCGAACCTCTTTCAACTATATATATATATATATATATATATATATATATATATATATATATATATATATATATATATATATATATATATATATATATATATATATATATATATATATCAGGGTCGGTCCTGACTTTCTAGAGGCCAAATGCTAGTAATAAAAATGGATTCCTAATAAAAAATTGAGTAGATAATATTAAATTTTGGTCATATAATGATATTTTAAATATTTAATGATGAAAATAAATATTATTTAAACTTTAAATTAAAAACAAAGTTGTCTCATACAATTTTGGAGACCTGTTGCAATTTTAAAGATTGATCCCAAATAAATAAGACGAAAAGAATTTAAAAATAGATATTTCATTTAAACAGCTAAATATAAAAATTGGAGAACACAAGAATACATTGCAATCATTTTTTTTATCAAATCTAAGAAATCACAAAAATAATTATAAATATATGACAAAAAAATATAAACATTCAAAATTTTGTATGTTAGATATATTTTTAAAATTCCGAGACCCTCGTAATTTTGACATTGTAACCATTTTTTTTATCAAATCTTAGAAATCACTAAAATAATTATAAATATATGACACAAGAATACATTGCAACCATTTTTTTTATCAAATCTTAGAAATCACTAAAATAATTATAAATATATGACAAAAAAATATAAACATTGAAAATTTTATATGTTAAATATATTTTTAAAATTCCGAGACTCTCATAATTTTGACATTGTGTTCAAAACTTCGAAATTTTACTAGAATTCATATGATATTGTGAAAAAATCGAATTAATTATTCAAATTATTTTTTTTTATAAAAATTAAGACAAAATAACCCAAATTAAGTTATTTAAAAATCTTTTGAATATATTCATTTAATTTACTATCTATATAATTGTAAAATTTAATTAAAATATGTGAGAATTTGTGTTAAGAAGTAAATGAAAAAGAAATTTAATAAAAAAGGAAGATGTTTTGTTCTGACATGGCAAGGGTTGATTCTTCATGCGTATATATTTTGTTTATTAGTTTTAACATGTTTTAAAATAAATTAATAAAATTAATATTACAAACGCATCGTACCAAAATTGAACACACAATGTTAACACCAGTAAGTTATCCTACCACTAGGACAAAGCTGATTCTTATAAAGTTTTTCAACAAAATATTATACATACAAATATTTAATCACATTATTGAAAAAATCCATTACTCAAATTTTCGAGGCCCTTATTTTTGGAAAGTCTGGGTTATGGGTCTGTTTGCCCTGGCACAGGGCCGGTCCATATATATATATATATATATATATATATATATATATATATATATATATATATATTCTACAAATTTATTATTGTATAATATTTTTACTATAATATATATTAATATTAATATAATTTATAATTTATAATTTTGAAATTCAAAAATCAATATAAATTAAATTGCATGAAATTCGACCAAATTGTATCAAAATTTTCTAATTATTGTTAAAAATCGAACTGAATAGCAAATAAATATTTTTGAATTAGATGAGTTTTTGTCTTAAAATAGACTAAAATGACAGGCGAACACCCTTAACTCCTTTGATCTCAAAACAAAAACCTTTTAAGGTTGTTAAATATAACAATAATTAAATTGTATGAATATAATACATTGTCATTGTTTAATTACATTAAATCAATTCAGTTATAAACTGTGTAGAGACATCAGATTAAGATGTAATTTCAACAATTTGATTGTCATATAAATATTTTAGTTTATGTAGTAAAATCTACTCACGTAATTTGTTCAAATATATAAAAAAAACAATACATAAATTATAATAACATATGGTAAAACTTAAATTAAATCAATGCAGAATTTTTTATATATAATCAGTACTATATAATCTTAAAAGAAAAAGTGAGAATAATTAATTTATAGATTGAATTAGTGTTAGAAAATGGGATGCATGTAGTTGACACGTTAAACCATAACCGGCTGTCATGAATCATGATGATCAATCACGTCTCTCTCTCTTTTCATATTCACGTTTAATTTATTTTAATTCATTTAACGTGCTTTTCATTTATTTAAAATTGTTTTTGTTATGGAAAGTGGAAACATCGTTCAAAGTATCTTTCTCTTGCACTTGCATCATACATTCATATTCCAAAAGTGCCATTCCAACTGAAATCCAATGCCTTTAGTAATTTTTAATTGTTTGAACGTCTTTAGTATAAAACTTTTTTGAGGATGTTAATCGTTTTTCAATCAGAGTCTTGAGTTAGAGTCCTTCGACAATGTTTTTTTTTTAAATTTGTCTAAACTTAATTTTTTTACTACTGGTGGATATATAGGTGAGGACAAATGATAAGATTATTCTGCATAGAAACGTAGGACGAGAAACGTTACAAAATCAGCAAAAAAATATATGAACAAGATCAGAAATGTGGGTCCATAGAGTAGTCGCATAAGTTTTCAAGAGGATTGTACGTTTCTTTTGGTACAATATGAGCAACATATTACTGTGCATTTATGGTACGAAGAGATAAATAATTATTTTTATTTATTATTATTTTAATTATTATTTATATTTTTATAATTTATTCTTAAAATTGTTTTCATAAAAATCTTTGAAGATCTAGATCAATGAAGTTACATGGAACAAATTGTTCTCTCATAAGATTTATTTTCTTGAGTGAAGTCTCACTAGGCAGGATAACAGGATAGGTTAAAGATGATTTTATTTCCTCGTGCTCAAATTTTAATTCTCAACAATTCTCGTTCTCCACCTTGATCCCTGTGGAGATGAAGAATCAAACCAGAAACTCGTCCTAAACAAATTCGGATTGTGTTCGAGTATTTCCGCCATGGCACTATCTAAATATTTCAAATAATAGAATACAAATTAAAATATTAAAATATTGATCATGTATTTAGTATTTTAAATTATTAAAACTAAATTATGAAATACAATGAAATAAAGGTGACAGGTTCATAGTGAGTATTAGTGTCACTATACGACAAATCATCATATTTTTTTAATTGAAAAAAATCAAACTCAAACTCAAACTCAATCAAAGCGACTTTTACATGTCAAATTCGAGACAAGTTCAAGTAGGTATCCACGAATATGAATTTTATTATCATGCATAATCTTCACAATAATCGATTACCAAAAGATAATCTACTCAAGCAAAATTTTAATAAATTTAGATCTTATTCTTGTGTTAACTGTTGTGATTTTAATGACAATATGCACCATCTATATTTTAGATAGGGAACCTTTATAGTTTTCCTCTGTTATCCTTTATTCAACCATAATTCTAACCTTCCGATTATATTGTATGCCTACATGTCTTCTATATCTTTATTTTTGTATGCTTATCATCTATTAGATTTAGTGTTAGATAAATCGTTAAGATTAAATAGATCCAAGTCTAAATCGTGGATGATGTCATTTTTCTTAAGAGTATTTTAAGCATTGCCTTATAGTCTTAGAGTTGGAACAAAAGAATATCCATAATAATTCAGCCTTCTAATCGAATCAACACAAGACTGATGAAGATTCAAATGCAAAGAATAATGTCTGAAATTATGTGAAGAGGATACACAACTTTTTGTTATGATTTTGAAATCCTGAGTAATGTATTTATAGGTAATGCATGTGTTGTTTCACAAGGTTGCAATTCTTGATGAAACAACACATTTTTGGCATAAGTTTGCAATGGTTCGTCTATGGTTACATTATGCACCACTTCATGAAGTGTTGTATATTTTGAATTCGAAATTCAAACTTTAAATGACACCCAAAATCAATTGTCTATTGCTCTAATGCATCGTATCTAGCTAAGTGCTAAAGTGTCACCTACAAGTCGTCACTAACGCCTCTACGTTCACGCCATTGGACCCGGTCCTGGAGCAGAAGCCAGTGTCTTCGGTGGTGACACCGACGAGGAGTTGTTTGGACGAGACATGTGGCATTATGCTTAGGACCACCTCATTTGTCCATGTGACACTTTATCATCTTCAACTCCTTTATTGAGTTTAATATTTTTAAGTCTTTATAAATACTTTTAAAGTGAGTATCACTTTTTATGTGAAACTATTGACAATGCATTTATTCCCATTAACTCAATTACACATTTCTTACCATATTATAACACTCATGGACATTGATTGCTCATAATTTTCAATATTTAGAGCATGATATAAATTGAAGAGAAAAAATAGGAGATGATTTATTCTCTTCCATAAAAGCGTGCATTCAAAATATAATAGAATTGACCATCTCCTATTTTTTCTCTTCAGTTTCTATCATACTCTAATGGATACTCTTATAGAGGATCCTTATCCCTTGTGAAATGTATGGATGAAAGTAGTAGTAAAATGGTTCAGTGTGACATCAAATGGTAAATAGTTGTGTGAATGCATAAGGGCCCTGTGCAAGTAAGTATAGTAGACTCTACAACACATAATCCTATTTTGGAGGCTCCAAAATTTTTAATAGTCTATTTTTTTACATTAATATTAATAAATATAAAAAAAAAAAAAATCAAATAAATTAAAAAATACTATAATAAAAACCTAATACATTAAAAAAATAAGATTGATTAAAGTCAAAATAATTATAATTAAATCTTATTTTTATTTATATATAATTAAATTTTTTATATATTATTTTAAATTATTATAATTATATATATATATATATATATATATATATATATATATATATATATATATATATATATATATATATATATATATATATATATATATATATATATATATATATATATTAAATTTGATCAATTTTTAAATTAGAATTAAACCTCCAATTTGAATGGACCGATCCTGAATGGATGCATTCTATTAAGTGGCTTGCTTTGGTCAATTTAATAATTAAAATATAATCTAACATTTTGGCTCTAAGAGATTGCTTTGAAACAATCATCCATAAAATGACATTCTTTACCTTAAACATGAATTAAAAAATAATAGAATATTTTGAATAACTGCGTGATTGGTATATACTCATAACTCACTTTATGATTTGATCAAAAGAATAACAACAACAACGATCGCTATCACATTACCGTTTCTTCTTACTAGATATCAACGCGCTTCTTATTAAAATATAATAAAATACAAACGCGCTTTTTTATTTTACTTTTTACTGTAATTTTTTTTTTTTGACTAGGAATGTCCAATAAAAAAAACTATTTTTTTGACTGAGTTGTCAATTTATCATCTTACTTTGAATTTATTTTATAATTGTTTATTTGGTTATGAAAAAAAATAGAGTTAACATGCTGGTTTATATAATTATTACAACATCTTTATTTTATCAGAAATTATGACAAAAAGTTTTGTGTACTTATAACAACTCCTTTTTTTAACAAATGTTATAACATAATAGTTGGTTAAATAATTTTGAAATGTACCAAATAAAAATAGTTTCTGATTATTTTTTAAGTTAATGTTTTTTCGTCTGCAGATTAATATGGTTTTAGTTACAATGTAAATTGTGAATTTCTAAGTTTATTCTCTATTAAATTTTAAAAAGAAATTTTAATTCTTTATGATATTATACGCAATAAGACTAATTCATTTTAAAATTAAAAATAAATACTTTTAATTTTGAAAATAATCTATATAATACTAAAAAGAGACTAAAAATGAATTAAGAAAAAAAATATTGAGAGATTAATCATAAAAACTCATAAGATATGATGCACCACGGTGAGAAGCATGACTTAATGTATCATTATGAGCAGGACCGGTCTTGGACAGGGGAGTTCAGAGTCTAAAAAAATCAAGAGTCTTAAAATCGGATGAGTTATAAAAAAAATATAATGAATAATAAATAATATATAAAATATTTGCTAAACATGATATAATATGAAGCTATGGCCTAGTGGTAACACTATACTTTAGGACGCAGTCGTGTTGGATTCGTTTCTTTTTACAAGCAATTTTTATATATTTTTTTACAAAACTCACTGTGTTGTTTCTCTATGTTGTTTTTGAAATGTTGTAAAAGAGCGATAATGTTCTGTTATAATTATAATTTTTAATGAACAAAATTTAACTTAATTAAAAATAGTTTAGGGGTCATGTTTTAATAAAAAACTATTTACTAATGAAATTATAAATAAATTTTATCTTTTTTATTTCATTAAAAAAGACAACTTCTATTAATATAAATAAAAAATAATTATATATGCATAGCAAGGATCTTTTATTTTTCTTAAAATAAATTATATATATATATATATATATATATATATATATATATATATATATATATATATATATATATATATATATATATATATATTTAAAAAGATCTATCATATTACAATTTTTTATTATTAAATTTATATAATAATAAATTATCATTTGAACAACTTGATTAGAGTTAATTTAATTTAATATAGTATTTATAAAATTTTATAATTTTTAAAAACTAGTTTAGCTTATATATCAATTTTAATAAAATAATTTGTTATTCCTTAAAGTTGCCTCTATCAAAATATTTTTTAGTTTTAATTTTTTTTTTCATAATTTAAATATAAAAAATATTTTTAAATTTGTTTTCTTCATATTTAGTGTTTGGATCACTTAATAGAGAGTCAAAGATTAGAAAAATTTGACAAACACGTCAAACCAAGAGATAGACTCAATTGACAAAGTCATCCGTGTGATTGTGATAAATTTTATTTCATACACTTTAGTTTTTTATTTTATTTTATTATATCTTCAATTACAAACAACTTTTTTATACAATGTTTTTTAAATTCATAATGAACCCTCAAGATTCATAATGTGCTCTCAAGTCGAGTTTTGTTCTTGACGGGTTATATTTTTATTTTATTACTTTATAAACGTTAATGCATTAATTTCATTTTATATCTCCAATCAATTACAGATGATTTTTTGATATAATCTTTTATATTTGATAATGGGTCATAACTCAAGTTTTGTTTTTGATGATTATTTATTATAATTTTTAAATTTTATTTCAATTTTTTAAATAAATTATAATATTATTTATAATTATATATTAAAAAATTCATCATACGACCATATAATTTATTATTAAATTTGTATGATTAAATATAATTCATTATAAGTTGTGGAAGTGGATCTTCAACAACTGTTTTGTATAACACTCTCTAATTCAATACATTGATTTGATTTAATTGCATTGATGACAATATAAAATTAACGTCTGCTTCCTCAATATGTTTTGCATTTTCATGTATATATATCTCCCTTTTAGTAATTCACTGTCGAACTTTTGCCTCCCACGCGTCAACCATCGCACCACGCCCTCGTCACCTCCCTTTGAGTTTGATAGAGTGACTTTCTCCTCTCTATCTGTGAAACAAAATAAATAAATAAAACAAAATTCAAGGTTAATTGCTCAATTTTTTTTATAAGGTCTCAATTTTATTATTTTGCTCAGGGCCCTTAAAAAGTCAAGACCGACCCTGATTATGAGATGTATGATATAAGTGGGAGGTATCTAGTTAAGGGAATGAAAGGGATTCAGAGAGATCCTAACTTGTGCTTTTGATGTATCATTCTCATGTGGATATAATATGAGATATAGAAAGAAATGCTCATGAAATATGACATCTTTAGAGATGAAATCTTTTTCGGTATTACTTAAATATTTATACCCTTTATGTTGAGACATAATTCCTAGAAATACAGAATAATGACTTCGAAAATCCAGTTTGTATTTGTTGTAAGGTCTAGCGTGAGGGAAGTATGCATATCCAAATTCTTTGAGTGAGGCATAGTTGGAAAACTTGTGGTACAAGGCATGATATGTCCAATGACACTTTGAGAGACCAAATAATGGAAGTTTATTGATCACATAAATATAAAGGCATAAAGGCATGTTACAATAATGTGAGGCATATTTTCATAATGTGAGTGTGTTTTCTTTCCAACGTACCATTTTGATGAGATGTGTAAGGGAAGGTGAGGTTGTAACACCCCACTTTCCCATTTATGAAAAATATTTAATAATTCACATAATCAGAGTTTTTAAAACCAAATACAGTGGAATGTCACATCATAAAACCAACAACAAAAATTCTTTTCTCATAAATGAATTAAAACAACGAAAATAAACGTTTTATTCAAATCACGACAATTTACCAATACCATCAAAAATCCACATTAACTTGTGGTCCACAATCTCTTCAAATAACGAATCATACGTAACAAAACAAATAAAGAATAACGATTAATGAAAATATAAACTCTCGTGTTACGTATCAGAGCGACTCCTAAGACTCGATCAGGCAATACACACTCCATGCACACTCAAGTAGCTGGATTATCTGTACTCCCTGAGAAACACAACACAACAATAAAAGGGTGAGAACTACATTCAATAATTAACGGTGTATAATACATGTTAAGAGTAGTAATCACACAAACACACATAACAAATACATCATCACGACACATTTTTCACACTAAATCATACTTCATCAAACATATAATAATGCAATGTCACTCAACAACTGACACAATGCATGTGGTACCAATAAACCATATGGTTCATTCAATAGAACCTGATTCATAACAAAATCCAGATAAATCATATACACCCCACTTGGAAATGATTTATCCCCACTACACTATATATTGGAGTTCGGATGAATCACATCCCACTGAGCAATGATTCATCTCCACCTGACACATCATAAATGCATGACAATAAATATACATACAACACATATATAAAACAATCATGCATTTTCACGATCCTCCTGATCACACGTGAGATACATATTCATCGTAATACTCCGTAGTATTACCATACATGTCCAGACTATTCATCAACACACACGAAATTAATAGAAAATATCTCGCATGACAGTAATTAGCTAATTATCTAATTAATCCGCATAAATTCCAATTTTAATTATTCTCACTAACATTCCTAGGTTCACTAAGTTCTGACACCTATCCTAACCTCTCAGACCAAAAGAACCCGCATAGGATGCGAAATTAGGGAAGAAATCACGAAAATGATAAAATTATGCATGCACGTTGGTCATACGCGTACTACCCAAGGCCATATGTGTATTACCCAGCTCCCTCGCCCACCAGCCTTGCGTACCAGACGCGTAATGCCCCATCCTTGCTCACAGCCCCTTACGCGTAATGCCTTCCCTTACGCGTAAGGCCTAGCCCCTCATACGTGTAACGTTACACATATTGGCAGATGGCCGTTCCAGACTCAGTCTGTTACGCATAATGCCCACGTAACCTCCTAACCAAACATGTATTACCTTGCCCCATACACGTATGGACAATGGAATATAAGAATTCCAGTTTTTCACATCAATACGAATTTGTTAACTTTAATCCGACTTCTAACACTCAAACTTGTCCCAAATTAATCTCTACATTGATTTTAAGACCTATAATTCCTTGTTTATCATTTTCATCTATCACTACTAATCAAATTGGTGTTTCTAGATCTAAATTTGTTACCCTCAACCTGCAACAAAATCATATCTGCAAACACAATTATACAACAACAACAACAACACAGAGTTCAAACATCATAATCGTACAGATTTCAGATCCGTTTCAACACCAACATCAACAAATTCATAGCAATCATACACATACAACCAAATAAATATTCCGTTTCAAACATAACACGAAATTCTAATATGGAAAGGAACCCTCGCTACCTTTTCATGGTATTAACACCTTTAATGCCTAGCCCTTCCTCTTGTTCTTCCTTCTCTAACACCCTCTGTCGCTCAAGGGATTTTCATCCTAGTACAAACGCGAAAGTGGCGCGGAAAGGTTAGAGTCGCCAGCCAGACATTTTTATCCCGAATGAATGGGAAAAGTAATGTTGCACAAACTTGAGGAGGAAGGAAAGGACAAGGCCTTGCGAACCAAAGATCTGAGTTCGGGAGTCGGTTACGACCTGGGAAGGTATTAGCACCCCAGACCGTCCGTCGTACCCGACGGGATCCACGCTTGCTTGTTTTGTTTCAAAGGGTGAGAAGAATAACTGCTGCTGAATAAAACCGCTAACCGGAAACTGGAAATGGGAAATGAGAAAGGAACTGAAAAAAGAGAATGAGAATAAAAGGGGAAATATAGGGAAAATAAAGAATGTACTCGAACGGGCCCTACCCCGCTGCCTACGTACCTCATCGGAAAAATGAGGATCAGAGTCGACGTAGTTCGCCTAACTAAGGCGGGAACTATTTGTTTGTGTTTTTTACATCTAGAACTACGTATGTCTATGCTCAGGTGTTGCAGGCTCGTCTGGTACGAATGAATTTACCGTCTTGCATGTGTGACAAGTCGTCGCGAGTTCGCGTTGTGAGTGAATGAGATGAGAAGAGAAGTTCCCGCAGGATAGTCGCTTGTTATTTGTTTTTGTCTTTTATGAGAAGTGTTTTGAATTTGTTTGTGAATTGTCTTGTACTAAGACCTATCCATCGCGGGAAGCATTTACACCTCGCCCCGAAACAGGACGCGTATAACCACTCCGCAACAAAGTCTCGTGTCGTACAAGATTGTTCGGTTTTTATTAAGTGTTTTATTGCTTTTCTTTTTAAGATGAGAAAGAATGACTCAAGTTGGAAAAGGGAAAAACTAAGGGGACTAAGACACAACCCTAAGTTAATTGTCATATATAAAAGAGATCCTATGGTTAATGAGGTATTCTAATCCTAAGAAAGAAAGGAAAACAAGAAAAAGAGAATTAGAAACTAACTTACCTCCTAAGGAAGTTAAGTTATCTCTAAAGAAAGGGAAAGCCTAAAAGCAAAGCACAAGGTGCTAAGGCAAACAATATTAAAATGCATAAGAGATAGGAATGAAGTGAGGCTTACCTCAATCTTCCCCCCTACAAAACAAAAGTTAGCATGACAATGCATATTGAAAGTAAAATCAAAGCATGAAAGCGATTAAGTACCATAAACGTCCTAGAATGGAACTAAGGTTCAAAATAAGACCTAAGTCTAAAGGTGAAGGTAACTAAAGGTTACATGACTTCTAAAGTCAGTAGCTATATGATATAAGTACCTAAGTATGCTAGGATACCTCACAAGTTCAAACTATGTCAAACTATGTACAAAAAGTTCACCTAAGTTCACATAAATACAAATTAGGGCTCATGGATGAAGTATGAATGCATATGGCTTAAAAACATGAATTAATACATGAAATGAACATCAAAGTCAGTAGTGAATGCTTATGAAGATGGATGAATGAATATACAATCATGGATGCAATGGATTAGGCATATGGAGCAATGAGAAGAAGATATGAGAAGAAACGAACAAAAATCGCATAAGATCGCACATGATGAAAGTTAAGGAAGAATGGCATGTGAATATGCATGAAATGATTATGGGTCAGTAGCATAAAAGATATGAGATGAAATTAGAATGCATGGATAGGCATTAATGATTCCCACATAATTAATGTTATTATTTAGAGGAGAAGAGAATCTATTTTAGGTTAAAGTTAATTCACATAAGTATGCACTTTGAAACACCAAAACAAACCAAATAAAATATGGTTCAAAAAGTGACCTATAACTGGAATTAAGGATATAAAAATGACCTATAATCAACTCCTAAAAGTTACCAACAAGTCTCTCAAGCCAATGGCATGAATGCCTTCTTAACATTTAGGTTATGCGACACATAAACACATGAATCAACCTAGGATCTAGGTGACATGGAAAAATAGCAAAAAGGCTTAAAAAATTATGAAATTAAATCCCTGGAATAACATAGTCATTATCTTACATGGTCCAAAAGGATTCCTTAAAATTATGCACTAAAATGCCAAAACAATTACTTGACTAGCAAGGTAGCAATGAATGATCACCCAAAAAATGACTCCACAAAGTGGATCAAAAAGGGCATCTAAAATTATGAAAAAAATGCCTAATGAGCATCAAAATGTTAAAAATTACAGTAATTAATCATACACAAAAAATAGGTCTCACACCTATGGGGAAAAATCGATTTCGGTCCCTTATGCCAAAACCTTCCTTTTTGGGACAGCTTGTGATCTAAAATCCAAATAAAATATTGAAACCACCCAAATCTGGAAACAAAAAATATGACAAATTAATTAAGAGGATGAGGATCACTCATGAATTTTTCCAGAATTTTATCACACCTAAAACTATTTTTAATAATTGCGACGAAACGGGCAAAAACGATATTTTAAGGGAAAGTGAAAGGAATCGAATTCTCTAATCCGTAACCTAATCCCTAAACTCCGAAATCGACACATATCAATATATATCACAAATAAATCCAATGCCTCAGGTGGGAGGGCTCAATATGCACCTTAAGTTATATGATCCTAAGTCGCATACAACTAGAATGATGCATTAAAGTAGAGAATCGAGATTACTTACTTGGTCGAAGTGCCGATTCTTTCACATAAAAGAAATCCAAAAAAACTTCAAGCCAAGCCTTGTAATCTCCCATGAGAAAAATAAATGCTCATCTTCCATAATTGCTTTGTGAAGATTCCCCATAATCGAAGCAAAAACAACGGCACAAAATATCATTTGAATCCAAAGGTATCCCACAAATAAAGTGGAATACCAACCAAACGATCGTCGTTAAGATCTTTGCGAGAACCTTGCATGAACTCAACAAACGCATTAGAAACCAAAAAGAGGTGCAACCGGAAGTTGCACCTATGCCTCACAACTCCAAATCAAGTAGAAATATGAATATACGAGTCATGGACATGCATTGAAATTTACGTTTCAAAACGGGGCAGCACTTATGCACTAATATAAACAACATGCAAACTCAAACCGGAATCGAACAAATTTACATGCAATGAATGGAAAATGATCAACAAATATAAGTACAAGTCAAAACAAGACCAATGCATCAAAACCGCACCAAACCGAACTTAAAAAGCCTTAAAACAAAAAAATGCGTCAAAAATCACTGACTCGGAATTGAACGAAAATCGCATGGTAACTTGCAAACGTGCCAACGGATTCAAATATGCAATCGGTTTTTGAAAATTCCGCTTGGAAGTGATACTTTTTGGCCGATTTCGTCGGCTGGCAGTAGCAAAATAGCCGGAAAAAATTGTCCGAAATCGACTAAAAAGTTCACCAATGGCTCCGAAATAATCAACAAAGTCAATTTACACTATTCACATTCGCAAAAACGCGCTACAGTTAGGAAGTTATGACCAAAACATATTCTCGACACGCGACACATGAACAACATCAACAATTAAGCCTCAACCTATCCTATTTCACATTTGCACATTGAAACAAGCATGAATTTAAAAGTCAAGCACTTCAATCAATATCAAGTTATAATAATTAGCTCTCTTAGGAATTTTGTCAAACACCTAACATTCACTGATTATTCTATGTCAACTTTACCAAGCCTTTTCAATCATGCACCACAACAATTATTAGGATAAATTAATCAAAAATCAATCAATAATCAAATCATGAATCAATGCACATAATCTCCACAAGATTAATTCAACTTCAAAATTCAATTCAAGAAACAATTCAACAATTATTCATGAATTAAAGTTTAAGAAGCTTACCGAATGAAGAATCGACGAAGAAATTGCGAATCCGAAGGAAGTGAGACGCGATCATGAACGGAGGAGAGGAGGAGAGGCCGCGCGGCTGCCGGTGGCGGAAGATGGTGGTCTTACGGCGGTGAAGTTGACCGGAGGTGGTGGTTCGTGGGGGCTCGGCTACCGGAAGCTTGATCGGAATTGTTGTGTTCTTGAGTTCTTGATGAAGTTGTTGTTGTGTTCTTGAGAAAGAGTTGAGAGAATGAAATTTGATCCTTTAGAGAGGGTTTGTGAGAGTTTTTTGGTGTTTGTAAATTATGATTGAAGTTATGAGACAAATTGTGGGTCAAAAGAATATATAGTGGAGTGTAAAATGAAAGGCAAAAGGTAGAATTTCGGCTTAAGTGAAAATAACAATATCTTCGGCAAGAAATTTCGACTCTGAGCCTTCCACAATATCGTCCGCCTCTGAATCACAGTTGCAACACAAAAATAACGGACGTCATACGATCAAAATCGAGTGCGATCGATACGTTTAAGCTGCAAGACGTCACTGAATAAGTTGTTTTTTCGGCTTATTTGGTGTCCGCTACTCGAAAATGTGACGAGGCCAACCTATTCGGAGCATAATCTCGACTCGACTTTGTCATCAAAGTTGTAGATCTATGAGTCAGTGACCTGGTGTTAAAATCTAAGCTCAACCGGACAAACGACGAGGGAGATATGAATTTTCTCGTGAAACCACTTTCAGCATTTTTCTTCGGTTCAGCACTTCAGTTTTGTGAAATAAACCAAAACGGCAATCTTTGGAGCACCGTTCGAACTCGCGTTTGTCTTTGAACTTGAAGAGAATAAAATTTGTGAACCAACGCTTCAAGAACGGGTGAAATCCGATGAAAATTGACCGAGTTATGAATTTTACAAAATCTGACAGACAGTGCACTGCATCAAAGAACCTTACTGGTAATTCGCATTTTCGAGATCCTTCCGCTCGGATCTAACCCAAACTAAATTCACATAATGAAGATAACATCTAAACGGAATTTTAGGCACCGAAAAGACATCAATTCGATGAACGATCCAAGAGTTATGAATTTTTTAGTGTTCAAAACTCACCGGTTCAACACTGTTTTTCACTATGTCGACTCTAAAGACTCGCACATTCTGAGATCTTCTTCAAAGAATTAGTTCTCGGCCAAAACCCAAAAGTTGGAAAGGATATCAAGATGGAACTTTTAGCATATGAATCTCTCAGACATGTTGACCCAATCAGAAGTTACGAACTCTTGAATACCGCTAGCACAGTTAATCGGCGAAACCGAAATTTCAAAAACAAATAATTCCCGCCATTTTCCTTGATGAATTGGCCTCCGAGCCGAACACAAAAGTTGTAGAGAATAATGAAACGGTATAAACTATTGAGTTTCAAGCCAAAATGAGTTTCCGAGCATAAGTTACAACTTTTGCAAACTGCACCATAAAACTGATATTCAGCTTAAACTCCTCTGAATCAACCGAGAACTTTTGGCTTCTTCTGAGATTATTGTGCACGTGCCGCATGAAGAAATAAAGGCCAGTCGCAACCTGTGAAAGCTCAAATGGAGATGTATGTTCATGTATGTTTATGATGCAATTGTGATCTAAATGCAATGCAATGTATGAAAGGATATGCTAAATGGCATGAAAATGAGAGGGCAAATTTTGAGGTATTACACCCTCCAAGTGAAAATTATCGTTCTGACTAAATTTGTCCCTAAACCTTGATTAAGTCTTTGTTTCCCTATTTTCCTCCCACTAGCCAATTACTAATTAAATCATATTTTAATTAATAATAATAATAATAATATACTTTATACTACTATTATTAATTATGCTCACTCACTATCCAATTTTACGTTATTAACCTGATATTTCTAATTTCTCCGTCCCGTTAAGGATACCACGCTTACGCGCTTAACTACATACACCCTTAAATAAGACCAAACAAACAAAATAACAATGACGATTAAATAATTTAAAATGGGGTGTTACAACTCTCCCCCACTTAAATTATTTTCATCCTCGAAAATGTACCTGATGGAAACAATTATGGATACGACTCACGCATCCTGCTTTCCAACTCGCAGGTCACACTTCCTCTAGCAGCTCCTCCTCAAGCTACTCTCACCAAAAGAATATCTTTTCCTCTAAGTTGCTTCATCTTGCGATCCTCGAGACTTTGTGACACCGCTTCTACAGTAAGGTTATCTCTAACCTGCACTTCATCCCTCTGAATAACATGAGATGTGTCAGACACTTATTTCTGAAGTTACGACACATGAAACACGTCATGAAAGTTTGAAAGCTCTGGCGGTAATGCCATCCTGTATGCCACAATACCCACCTTCTACAATATCTGATACGATCCAATGAACTTAGGATCCAGCTTCTTAGATTTTAATGCATGTCTAACACCCGTCATCGGGTTGACTATCATAAACACATGGTCACCTTCACTGAATTCTAATTATTTTCTCTGATTATCATGATAACTTTTCTGTGTACTCTGAGACGTTTTCATCTTCTTATGGATCATCTGAATTATCTCAGTAGTCTGTTGTACAATTTCATGCCCAAGCACGACATTCTCACCTATTTCATACCAACACAGAGGCATCATACACCTCCTACTATATAAAGTTTCGAAAGGTGCCAATACAATACTAGAATGGTAACTATATTATACGTGAACTCAAACAATGGCAAATGAGTATCCCACACATCACCTTGTTCCAACACACAAGTTCTCAGCAAATCCTCTAACGACTGTATAGTCCCCTCCGACTGATCGTTCGTCTGCGGATGATAAGTCGAACTCAGTTTCAGTTTAGACCCCAAAGATTCATACAAGCTCTTCCAAAATTCTGAAGTAAACCTCGAATCTCTATTCGATACTATACTCCACGAAACACCATGTAACTTCACAATTATTCTGATATAAATCTCCGCCAGCTTCGTTAACGGAAAACTCATATTAATTGGTATAAAATGTGCGGATTTTGTAAGTCGATCCATAACTATCCAAATAACATCAAAGCCTCTCTCTGTATTCGATAAACTAGTAACAAAGTCCATAGTAATACTTTCCTATTTCCATTCCGGAATCTCCAACAATTGCATTAACCCCGAAGGTTTCTGATGTTCCACTTTTGACTTCTGACGCGTCAAACAAGCATAAACAAACTATACCGGACCACCAACATAACTTCTTCAAGTCTTGATACATTTTCGTAGCTCCCGAATGAATACTCAAGCCACTCCAGTGACTCTCTTCCAAAATTAATTTCCTTAATTCAACATTATCTGACACAAAAAAATTTCCCCGAAATCTCAACACACCAATATTATCCACTTTAAAACCACTATCAGGATCATCTCCTCCTGTAGACATCAAGTCCACTAGCTTCACATCAAGTCTCTGATTTTCTTTAATTACATCAAGGAAGTCATTATTCACCTTCAACATACCCAATCTAACACTCTCAGGCGTCGTCTCACAAACCATGCTCAAATCTATAAAATTTTCAATTAATTCCATTTCTTTCACCATTAATGTCGACATATGAGTTGTCTTTCGACTCAGAGCATCTGCTATAACATTAGCATTTCCTGGATGATAACTTAAATTAAAATCATAGTCCTTCAAGAAATTTAACCATCTTTTTCGCCTCATATTCAATTCCTTCTGATCAAATAAATACTTTAGACTCTTATGATCACTAAATACTTCGAACCTCGACCCATACAAATAATGCCTCCAAAGTTTCAATGCAAAGACCACTGCAGCTAATTCAAGGTCATGAGTAGGATAATTCCTTTCATGCACCCTCAATTTCCTTGACGTATATGCCATCATCTTACCATCTTGCATTAACATTATGCCTAATCCCGTCTTAGACGCATCACAATACATAACAAAAGTTTCACTAGGACTTGGTAAAATCAACATTGTTGATGTAGTCAATTTCTTTTTCAGATCTTCAAAACTTTTCTCACATGTCGCATCCTAAACAAACTCTTGAATCTTTCTAGTCAATTGAGTCAACAACAACGCCAAATTAGAGAATCCTTCAATAAACCTTCTGTAATAACCTTCCAAACCCAAAAAGCTTCTAATTTTTGTTACTGTCTTCAGAGGTCCTCACTGAAGCACTACACTCACTTTAGATGGATCCACTGCTATACCATCATTAGAAATAATATATCCCAAGAAACTCACAGTCTTCAACCAAAATTCACACTTCGAGCACTTTGCAAACAATTTTTTATCTTTCAAAACTTGCAACATAATTCTCAAGTGTTCTGAATGATCCTCTTCAGATTTGAAATAAATCAAGATATCATCTATAAATACCACAATAAACTGATCCAAATAAGAATGAAATATATGGTTCATGTACTTCATAAACACACGCGATGCATTTGACACTCTAAAAGGCATCACTGCATATTCGTAATGTCTCTAGCGAGTCCTAAACGCAGTTTTTTGAATATCATCTTCCTTCACACGAATTTAATGGTAACTTGACCTAAAATCAATTTTACTGAAAACATGATCCCCAACAAGCTGACCCATTAAGTCATCAATCCTCGGAAGTGGATACTTATTCTTGATGGTCACTTAATTCAACTGACGGTAATCAATGCACAAACACATGCTACCATCATTCTTTTTCACTAACAACAATGAAGCTCCCCACAGTGACACACTCGACCTAATAAACTTCTTATCAAGCAAGTCTCCAATATGAGATTTCATTTATGCCAACTCTGATGCAGATATCTTGTACAACATCATAGATATTGGTCTAGTACCAGGAATAAGATCAATAGTAAATTCAACTTCCCTTGTCAGAGGTAATTCTGTAATATCATCAGGAAACACTTCAGGAAATTGATTCACCACGGTAACTCGTTAACTAATGTCTTGCTTTCAATAGATAACGAGGTAAATACAACAAACATCTTTGCTTCATCCTCCAACAATGTCCTCAACTCCTTAGTAGATAAATATTCTTCCAAGGCTTCCTCTTCAGGAGTAAGAAACAACAACGCCTTCCTAAAGCAATCAATATAAACCCGGTTGAATTCCAACTAGTTCATCCCCAAAATAATATCCAGATAACTGAGTGACAAACAAATCAAATCCACCCTGAAATCTCGACCAAAAATAGTCAACAGACACTTTAAACATGCTGGAGAAGTAACTACCAAACAAATAGATGGAGTTTCAATTGTCATCCTCTAATCTAAAGTAGCCGACATAATTCCAAACGTATTCGCATAGTCAACAGAGATGAACAAGTGGGTTGTACCCATGTCAATAATAGCAATAAAAGGAATACCATTAATAAAACAATTACCTTTGATGGAACGTTCCTCACAGGTGGATTGGGTTCCCACCAATGCAAACACTTTCTCACTAGCTTGAGATATCTTTGGCTTCTCATAGTGTATGTTGATATGACCCTTTTCTCCATAATTATAACAGGTAGGCATAATGGCCCTACAATCTGCCACACCATGACCTGGTTGTCCACACTTGAAGCACTTCTTCACTTCATTTGTACAATCATTAGCATGGTGAACCGTGGAACCACATCTGAAGCACTTGGTAGGATTAAGAGCTACCCCTCCCCCTTGGCTTCTTTCCCACAACAACTTTTTGTTTCCTTTTATCAGATGGAACACTATAAGGAGTACCTCCAAACCTCTGCTTACCCTTTCGATCACTCACTGCCTTGTAATGAGAAATTCAGGTCATGTTATCATTATCATAAATCCGACTTCTACTTACCAGTTCTGAATAATTTCTTACCTTCTGACAAGCAATGCCCTGTTTGATCTCGGGATGCAACCCATTATCAAACTTCAAACATTTTGAAGTCATAGCCTCTTCAGTATTGTAATGAGCACAATATCGCATCAACTCTTCAAACCGAGCAACATATTCAGCGACATACATGATACCTTTTTTCAGCTCCAGGAACTCAATCTCTCTTGTACTGCAAATATCATCCAGAAAATACTTCTCTAGAAATTCAGCTTGAAACACTACCCAAGTAATATAAGTACCTGCAACTTCCAACCTCTGACGACTATTATCCAACCAAACTTCAGCTTCGCCCTCCAACATATGAGGGCCAAACTGTACCTTTTGAGCCTCACTACATTCCATGGTCCCGAAGATTTTCTCAATAGCCTTCAGCCATTTTTGTGCTGCCTCAGGATCAAGAATACATCCCTCATATGTATGAGGCATATTGCTCCGAAACTGCTCTAAGTTACGGAACTGCACATCGCCAGCAATCTGATTGGTGGTTTCCACTACTTGTGCCATAGCTTGGATAGTAGCAGCAAGAGCAACATCATTCCTTCCTGCCATACGGTTCAATAATCAATATACGATCATAACACACAAAACTACTTCTATTCTAAGGACAAGCTCTACTACGACATCTAGTCGGTTGGACCGACCTACTCTGATACCAATTGTAACACCCATTTTCCCATTTACGAAAAATATTTAATAATTCACATAATCAGAGCTTTTATAACAAAATAAAGTTGAATGTAACATCATGAAACCAACAACAAAACTTCTTTTCTCATAAATGAATTAAAATAGCGGAAATAAACGTTTTATTCAAATCACAGTAATTTGCCAACAACATCAAAAATCCACATTAGCTCGTGGTCCACAATCTCTTCAAATAAAGAATGATACGTAACAAAAAAAATAAATAATAACAATTAATGAAAACTTCCAAAGTCTTGTGTTACGTATCAGAGGGACTCCTTAGACTCGATCAGGCAACATGCACTCCATGCACACTCAAGTACCTGGATTATCTGTACTCCCCGAGAAGCACAGACACAACAACAAATGGGGTGAGAACTACATTCAATAATTAACAATGTATAATACATGTTAAGAGTAGTAATCACACAAACACACATAACCAATACATCATCATGACACACTTGTCACACTTAATCATACCTCATCAAACATATAATAATGCAATGTGACTCAACAACTGACACAATGCATGTGGTACCAATACACCATACGGTTTATTCAATTGAACCTGATTCATAATAGAATCCAGATAAATCACATACACCCCACTTGGCAATGATTTATCTCCATTACATTCCACATTGGAGTTCGGATGAATCACACGCACTCCCACTGAGCAATGATTCATCTCCATCAGACACGTCATGAATGCATGACAATAAATATGAATACAACACCTGTATAAAACAATTATGCATCTTCACAATCCTCCTTATCACACATGAGATATACACTCACTGTAATATTCCATAGTATTATCAGGCATGTCCAGTCTATTCATCAACATTCACAAAATCAAGAGAAAATATCCCACACGGCAATAATTAGCTAATTATCTAATTAATCAACCTAAATTCCAATTTTAATTATTCTCACTACCATTCCTAGGTTCACTAATTCTGACACCTATCCCAACCTCTCAGACCAAAAGAAACTGCATGGGATGCGGAATAGGGGAAGAAATCACGAAAATAATAAAATTATACATGCACACTGGTCATACGCGTACTACCAAAGGCCATACGCATATTTCCCAACTCCCTCGCCCACTAGCCTTGCGTATCAGACACATAATGCTCCTCCTTGCTCACAAACATTTATCATTTTCATCTATCATTACTAATCAAATTGGTGTTTCTAGATCTAAATTTGTTACCCTCAACCTACAACAAAACCAGATCTGCAAACACAGTTATACAACAACAACAACACAAAGTTCAAACATCATAATCGTACAAATTTCAGATTCGTTTCAATACCAACATCAACAAATTCATAGCAATCATACACATACAACCAGATATATATTCAGATTCAAATATAACACGAAATTCTAATAGGGATAGGAAACATCACTACCCTTTTATGGTATTAACACCTCTTATGAACCCATTATGCTCCTTACCTCGAATCTCTGATAAAAATCCTGCAAAAATTGATGATGGAGAATGCCTAGCCCTTCCTCTCGTTCTTCCTTCTCTAACACCCTCAGAGTGAAAATTATCGTTTTGACTAAATTTGTCCCTAAACATTGATTAAGTCTTTTTTTTTCTTCCTATTTTCCTTCCACTAGCCAATTACAAATTAAATCAAATTTTAATTAATAATAATAATAATATAATTTATACTACTATTATTAATTATGCCCACTCACTATCCAATTTTACATTATTAACCCGATATCCCTAATTTCCCCGTCCCGTTAAGGACAACACACCTACGCGTTCAACCACACACACTCTTAAATAAGGCCAAACAAACAAAATAACACTGACAATTAAATAATTTAAAATGGGATGTTACAGAGCCTATGTGAGATACCTAACTCAATTAGGTACTTGGTAAATGGCATAAGCTCTCTATCATAATTTGATTGTATTGCTTTGATTGTGGTATGAACTATGTTTGGACAAAGCTTAAATATATCTTGAAAACACGCATTGCCTCTAACTTTTGCTTTAGAAAATAGATCCAAGTAAATTTAGTGTATGCATCCACAAAAGCAATATAATATAGATAACCAGAGTTAAAAGGAAAAGGGAGAGGTCCCAAAAGATCATTATTAACAACATCAAAGGGAGCTTTATAATTCGTTGAAGATAAAGGGGCATGAAGTTTATGAAACTTGCCTAGACAACATGACTTGCATAACATGGAACTTGATTTATTGAACATAGAAACATTATAATGTTTAAGAGCTAGTTGAATGACTTGAAAATTTGCATGACCTACTCTATGATGCCATAAGAGACAAAAGTTATGTATATTTACATCATAAACTAGTGAGCGAAAAATGGAATTAACAGTTGAACACAAAGAATATGAGCTATGAAGATGTTGTGAAAGACTCATTGGAGGCTCCATAACCAACTGTGGAAAGCACTACAATTTACATGAATAAAGAAAACCTTAAAGTAGAGTTACTCTAGCAATATGAGATTTGATAAAAAAAGCACTTGTTAACATAAAACTCAAATATAACTTTGTTGTCTTTGGAGAACTCTGAAACTGATAATAGATGTGCGTAATAGGGGTGCTTGCGGTTCGGTTTGGGCGGTTTTCACGCAAAAAATCATCCGAACCGCAAGAGAAAAAACATGTGGTTTGGTTTGGTTCGGTTGGCTTTAAGAAATAAAACTGAACCAAACCAAACCAATGCGGTTTTGATTGGTTCGGTTGATTCGGTTTTTTATAATAGTTTTATTGAGTCATATATACACCTATAAAGGACAACATAATTTCGTATTTAGTCATTCATACATTATCAAATAGCAACAAAACTCATCATATTTAGACAATAACATCTCATTCAACATACAAAAATAAGATTAGACAAAAGTGAAATAAAAAACATAAAATAGTAGTATAAAACAATATAAAAAATATTACAATAAAAAGAAAAAACGGAGTAGAGGAAAGATTAGAGAAGATGAAAAAGAAAGATCATAAGATATGTGATATTATAGAAGAAATATGCAATAAAAACGTAATTGGAAGATAAAATAATAATATAAAAAAAAGTGAAGATGAAGATGAAAAAGAAATAACATAAGATAAGAGAGATTAGAGTAGAAGATGTGAGATGTACATAGCAAATATGATGAGAAGAATGTGCGATACTACTCAAAGAGATTTGAGAAGCTTGAAACTAAAACCCTAAGTGTAAGTAAGAGAATATTTGTTTGGTTAAGGAATAATAGGTTTCAGTTTTGGGTTGGATGTGCGTTAAGTGAAGTTTGGGTTGTAACAAAATGCGGTTTGGTTTGGTTTATTTCAGTTTGCAAAATTCAATCGCAAACCAAACCGAATCGCGCGGTTTTGTCAAAAAATGGCCCAAATACATCCGAACCAAGTGCAGTTTTTACGGTTTTAGTTTGTTTTGGTTTGCAGTTTTCTATTGGGTTGGTTTAGTTTTGAAAACCCCTAGTGTGTAATGCAAGGTACTTGCAAGAAATCTTTGAGAGACAAACAAATTGAAGGAAAAACGGGTGAATGCACACTAGAAGAACCCACACATTTAATGGTTAAAGATTGACCATAGGCTACATTGACACGACTTAGACCATTATATGATTTATCATAGTGCAAGAAATAAGGATCAAAGGCAAGTTGGTGTGAAACACCTGAGTCAAGAAGCCAAGCTTGGCTTTCAAGGTCCTAAGACAGTGAGTATTCATGAGAATTAGCCATCAAAGATAAGGTTGGAGGACTAGTTGTAGGATCAACAAGCTTATTAGTGGAGTTGTTTGGACATTCTGGAGCTTTCAAATGAACTGATGCATATTTAAAACTCATCAAACCCGCACCAACAATCCATCACAATATGCACATATTTTCCACACGTTTGGCATGTGTATGTCGAGTGCCATGTGAGGTGTGTCTTCTACCACGAGACTTGTGCCCTCTACCACGAGAGCTTGAAGTTTGATCATGCACACCACATGTTTGATGATTTTCCTGAGCCACGTTTGCCGACATAATTGCTATACTCAATTCCTGTCAAAATTTGTCAAGTTGTTTTTCTTAAACATAGAGAAGAGACTTAACATCATAGAGTGAAATAGGTTTATTTGTCCCATACATTTTCATAACAAATATATTATACTTTTTAGGTAATCCATTAACAATAAAATCTATTTGATCTTGTTTCGAAACAACATCACCAATAGCTAGTAACAAATTTCCAATTGCTTTGACACGAAGAATATATTCACTGGTTGAACTATTACCTTTCTTGACGTATTTTAACTCCATTAAAAGTTATCTCACGTGTGATTTCATATGAGCATTGAAGTACTTGTGGACCTTGTCCTAAACTTCAAACACATGTTTGCAGCATAAAACACACGATAACATCAACTCCAAAATGATAGAGAGATTTCAGATGAAGGTTACTTGATCTTGCACGATCAATGCTTCATATTACTCGTAGACCTTGCCTTCAGCTTGATCTTGCACCCTTTTGAACTTCTGAGAAATGCAAGGGTTGACCATTACTCTGTGTATTATCTGAGCAAGTATGACACCTTCAACTTGTTGATTCCACAACAAATAATTGTTTTCTTGCAACTTGATCGAAATTTTTGGTCTAAAGTGATATGAAATAGATGAATCTGGTACGATGAATGCAAGACTCTAAGATTGTTGTGCCATACTTTCTTAGAAGTAGCTTGAGAAGGTTACGTATGTTAAACCATGTCTTCTTGAGGAAGAAGTTGTTACACTTTTAGGATGTAATTGAATTTAGTTAGAGTTTTTAGATAGTAAAAGAGATCGACGATGGGAATTATACAAATGTTTGTAAACTTTATTGCATTTTCATTTGTGGAAGTTAACTTCGTTGCATTTTTATTTCTGGAGGTTACCTTTTTACATTGCCACAACTCTTATATATACTACACTGTGTCATGCTTACAAGAGTTCCATGCGCTCTACTAAATTTAACTATATTCTATTAAGTTGTACTGTCATTAACCATAACATATACATGACCTTAATCCTCTTTCAAGTCCAAAATTCAAACTGTTTTTAAGTTGGACTATCATTTACCAGAACATATACATATATTATGCGAGGATTCTACTTGCCACCCCCCATTAGTAGCGAATTTTCCTTTTTACCCTTCTAAAATTTATCGGAAAAATGAAATGTCCGGATTTATATCTGAAATTTCACGTTTATACTGGTAATTTTGTTCAATTTACTGTGGTAAACTTGAAAGTCCTAATAATATTGGAGATTTCAATTTTTCTGATACAAGCCACCAGATTTTTCAAATTTTCTGGTACAAACCACCCGAAAATTGTGATGGTACCAGAATTTTCAAACTACCGGTATACCAGAAATTTTAGAATCTCTGAAATTTCCGGTATATACTCAGAATTGCAAAAATAATATAATTTCATTATATGCCAACAAGATTACATAATACCATCAAGATTACATAAAAAATTAAGATGACTTCCTAAGTTCTTCCTCCTAGTGTCTTATCCGTCCTACATATGTTGATTCATATGCTTTTGCTTTTTCACTACAGTTTTCTCTCCACCAGGGAGTGACGGGAGGCAAAGGACTATCAGGTTTTAATTTTACCTGAACCCAATGATTGTCGTTGACAAAGCCAATAACAATGATTTTATGTCTGCTTGTATATATACATGGAGCTATGGTAAGAGGAAAAAGGGTATTGTTAAGTGTTTGTGACAGTGAGACAAAAACGACATTATACCTAGTCGCAATAGGATAACCCATATCAGGAATCAACATCCATTTATCTCTACCTTGTACACCCAAGTGTTCTACTTTTAAGGAATTCCTAATTTCAACAATAGTGTCATAGAACAATTTGGAAACAGTTTTGGGTGTTAATGAATTTGAGTATTCAACTGAGTTCGAACCAACGACCATGACTCTTCACCCCATCCAAGTAAAGTTGCAATAGTTCGAAAACCACAATTTCCATCATCACCCACATCAATAATGTCATCAATGTATGGATGCAAGAAACCATGAAACATATACAAGTAAGTATGCCTAGAAGATACAATGAACGTTGACTTTGACCCGACATACTAGAAGGTTGACTTCTGGTTGGGTTTGTGCATGATCTCTTTCTAGTCTGACTCCCCTGCGAGCCCTCACCATACTCCTACTGCAAGGGATCATGATGCATATCACTCTCTTCACCCTTTCTGCTCTTCTCAACTCCATTCTTATGCTTGTACTTCACCGGCAGTGGACATATAGAAGTTGTGAATGGATGCGTCAGTTCCCTAACTTTATTATTCAACACCCTTTGACCTACAATATCCAAAGAATTGAAATATGTCTTTAATTCTTCACATTATGCGTCTAAATCCATCTTTGCACCATTATCATTTGTACAATTAGTATACTCTTGAATGTGTAATTTCTTCCAAAAAAACATGAATTGGTTATAAATGAATAGGCAAGCCTTGTATTTGGAAACTAATAAGTTGGCATGCACAAGGTAAACCATGTGTAGATCTAATGAAGCAACCATAAATATCCTTGTTTTTACCAACAAATATTACCTTTTCTAGCTCATTCCCTATGTGTTGTATACATTGCCTTGAAATAAAACCGTGCAAGTTGGTACATAATAAAGTGTTATATTGATGTTGAATATTGACAATAATGTTTTGAAACGAAACTCTGATTGAACCTAGCTACAACTTTACCATGGTGTTAACAGCATCCCAACTTCAACATATACTCCCCGACTTTAAGTCAACATATTTTTCAGTCTCCAATGCGCAGACTGTAACACCCTTTTTACCCCAACACAAATTATACAAATACTTCATGTAAAAATCAGAGTAAAACCACAAAAAGGGCGTCACATTTTATTCAAACATTAAAATCTACGTGTCATGTCCCGTAACATGGGTTACATAATGTCTTTTCAATTAATCATTCACTACGCAACGGAAAACATAAACTTTCATTTAATCAACATGAAATCTCAATAATTCAACAATTACTTCAAATATAATTCAATTCAACATAATCGAGTTCACACCAGAACTTAACTCATAAAATAAAACAAAAGAACACTGAGGTTCACAATCGTTCCCAACCCGATGTTACATGACACACAGAAGGACACCATTCTTATATCTAACGAATGCAAATAAATAAGAAGGACTTCAACTAGACTCCATGCACCGAAAGCTATCCTTCTTGAGTATCTGCACGTTACCCATGTAAAGGTAACATTCAAACAGGCAGGGTGGGTAATCACAATCCAATATAAATGATATAAAGTAAAGATAACCAGGAAATATTCATCATATAACATTACATCATAAATTCTCACCCATCACCTTACATAACTCATCAGAACATCTAATCAACACAAATGCTTCATGTTATGCCACCAAGAATGAAATGCAACTTCATAAAAGCATGTGGTACAGATTTCAACATGTGATGGACACTGGGCCATCTATCCTCCACAAGGGAGCACAACATAAACAACATCACCCCGATCCACACTATGGGATCTAATAATTCAACATATAATTCAACGTGTCATCTATACATCATTAACAATTATTTAATACTTCTTAACATCATGTTCGTCATAAAAGTCATAAGATAATCATTAAAACGTCAAAATCACTCATGGTAACAAGTACAACATATCACATCATCATTACATCATGTCTACACACCATCCAATAATTTTCCACAATTAAAACACAACTTTTTCACTTCCAGATCGCGTTAAGTGCACCTGGCCTCGCGCTAAGCGCGTAACTCACTGACTCTTAGAGTAAAAAAATCTTCCACGTGCGCTAAGAGGGTTCGACCGCGCTAAGCGGGCTGCGCGGTTTCTGACCAAAAATCCTACGATAACAACATAATTCTTGCTACGAGGTTCTCTCTCAAAACCAATATTTATCCACTTTTACTCACAGATTTCAGTATTTGACCCTATATCTAATACACATACATCATTTACAACAAACATCACACAACAATTCACCAAAATACACCAACTCTACTCATAAAAAATCCTAGGTTTTTACCCAAAACCCCAACTACTCCTAATACCTAAACCATACATCACAAACATTGAAAGGCGATCTCATAATACCTTAAAACAGGGTTGTTCCTGACTTTTTAGGGGCCCTGGGCAAAATAATAAAATTGAGACCTAATAAAAAAATTGAGCAATTAATCTTGAATTTTTTTATTTTTTTATTTTGTTTCAGAGATAGAGAGGAGAAATTCACTCTATCAAACTCAAAGGGAGCTGGCGGGGGTGCGGTGCGATGGTTGACGCGTGAGAGGCAAAAGTTCAGCGGTGAAGAACTAAAAGGGAGATATATATGTGAAAATGCTAAAACATATTGAGGAAGCAGACATGAATTTTGTATTGACACAATGCAATCAAATCAAATCAATGTATTGAATTAGAGAGTGTTATACAAAACAGTTGTTGAAGATCCACTTCCACAACTAATAATGAATGATATTTAATCATACAAATTTAATAATAAATTATATGGTCGTATGATGAATTTTTAATATTTAATTTATTTAAAAAATTGAAATAAAATTTAAAAATTATAATAAATAATCATCAAGAACAAAGCTTGAGTTATGACCCCTTATCAAATATAAAGGATTATATAAAAAAATCATTTGTAATTGGGGATATAAAATGAAATTAATGCATTAAATTTTATAAACTAATAAAATAAAAATATAACCCGTCAAGAACAAAACTCGACTTGAGAGCACATTATGAATCTTGAGGGTTCATTATGAATTTCAAAAACATTCTATAAAAAGTTGTTTGTCATTGAAGATATAAAATGAGAAAAAAAAAACTAAAATGTACGAAATAAAATTTATCACATTCACACGGATGACTTTGTCAATTAAGTCTATCTCTTGGTTTGACGTGTTAGTCAAAATTTTCTAATCTTTGACTCTATTAATTTATCCAAACACTAAATATGAAGAAAAAAAATTTAAAAAAATTTAATATTTAAATTATGGAAAAATATTAAAAACTAAAAAATATTTTTAAATATTTTGATAGAGGCACAAAACTTTAAGAAATAACAAAATATTTTATTAAAATTGATATATAAGATTAACTAGTATTTAAAAATTATGAAATTTTATAAATACTACATTAAATTAAATTAACTCTAATCAAGTTGTTCAAATGATAATTTACTATTATATAAATTTAATAATAAAAAAATTGTAATATGGTAGATCTTTTTAAATATAAGTATAATATATTATATATATATATATATATATATATATATATATATATATATATATATATATATATATATATATATATATATATATATATATATATATATAATTTAAAATTTATTTTTAAAAAAGTAAAAGATCCTTGCGATGCATATATAATTATTTTTTACTTATATTAATAGAAGTTGTTTTTTTAGTAAAATAGAAAAGATAAAATTTATTTATAATTTCATTAGCAAATAGTTTTTTTACTAAAACATGACCCCTAAAAATACTTTGTTGATTAAGAACTATAGGTCATAGCTTCATATTATATCGTATTTAGCAAATGTTTTATATATTATTTATTATTCATTATATTTTTTATAACTCATCCATTTTGAGGCCCTCGATTTTTTGAGGTCGGGGGCCTAGTTGTCCTGGCCCAAGGTTGGCCCTGCCTTAAAATATCGTTTTCTTACTATCTTTTTTCGAATTCACCGGAGATCCTCTAAGCCCAAGTATATTGTCCTTTGTTTTTCAGAGTTTTTCCTCCCTTTCCCCAAAATGCTACGAATAAACAATTCTTTCCTCACTAATCAGTAAAACATACCCCTAATACTATTTTACCACTTTAACCTCAACTTAGTATCCACAATGACCAACATACCCTCAAGACCTCTAATTCTCTTATTTTAATTAAATAATAATTTAAATAATTTAATATTATTATCCTTACTATTACTATTTATTAAAATAATTTCTAATAATATCATCAACCAACACAACAAAAATTCAACAAACACCAAATGATCACAACAACAAGCTACAAAAATTAAATCACAAAATCGGGGGTTACACAAACTCCACCCTAAACCGCAATAATTAAAACATAATAAGAACAATTTTCATTATGTTTAGTAATAACATCAAAAAAGAAGTTGATATACTTGTTCATTGTTGTGTATCCTAAATGAGTAACTTTATTTGTTCATGCAGTCATAAACCTTTCTTTATACGGTATCAACCTTGTTTCATTCATATACTTAACAAATAAAGGTATATCAACACAACCAATCTCAAAGTACTTCAAGTGTGTGAGATATTCACTTTCTCTATTAGCATACATGATGTTGTTCTATAGATCCATGACATGTTCATGTCTTTCTGATTTAACATACTCCTTACATTTCATGCTAAGATTCTTAGAAATATGGAACAAACATAACATATGTGTTTAATTTGGAAACACGACTTGAAGTGCATTCATCATTGCAAGTTCTCGGTCTCACAACAACATTTGGTAGCAATTTCTCATAAGAAAACAACTCTTTGAGGTTTCTCAGTGCCCATTTGAAATTTCTTCCCTTTCATGTTCCAAATAGACAAACCCTACTGAAAACATCAACTTTGTTGATGTAACACCAACAATCTCAAGCAAAGGTAACCGATGCCTATTGGTCTTGTATGTACAATAAAAAATCAACACCAAGTGAAACATATTCAACAACTTCACTGAATCAGGATGTGTCCAGAAGTATCAGCAACATCATTTGAGTCTTCCCTATTTCTTGCCTAATACATATACTTTTCTTTATGAATAAGACTCAACAACATTTGTATTTTGGTCAATGAACCTCTCTTTCCTTCATTATACGTAGCTCTAGCTTTATAGACTTGCGTAACACTTGCGAGGTTTTCTGGATCTTTGTCTTTCAAAAGCGGAAAATATGTGTCGTGGACGCATGTTCTACTTTGTCATGCCATTCATAAACTGTCTCTCATAGTCTTTTAAACAGTCCAATATGTCATGGCATGCTAAATCCTAAGATAGCTTATGATTGTGAAACCCACACGAAACACTCACCCTCCAACCAATACCACTTGGCGAAGATCTCAGCCGAAAGAGACATTTCACCTTCATACTATAAAGGTGATCCTTATCCGAGGATTGACTACTTTCAGAAGATTTTCTTTTGTAATTTCCTCCTCTCTCACAATCCATAATCAATGTATCCTTCCTGCCTCGCTGGCCATTTACACTATTTGAACGAATGGTCACACCTATAATACCATGTTGCTTGCCAATATTTTGTGTCCAGGCTAATACATCAATTTGACTTTCAAAAACCTGTCGTTTAGATACAAAAAAGTTATAATATCAATATCAGAAAAATAAAAAAAATATATATTAATTTTGAATCTACTCCATAAAAAATATACTTTGTCTGTGGTGAAGGACTGCGTGCAATCGCTACACGAATTCGTAGATGACCCTGTCAGCTCCGACCCACACAACACAAGCATTTTCTCCTTCAGACCTGTTACCTGAAATTTCAAGTTTAAACGAAATTTCCGGTATACCGGATATTTGACAATTCCCGATAGTTTTTTACTCTGTACTGGATTTTTGTGACTTCTAGTATGGTTGGCCAAAATGTAGAGTTTAATATCAGGAATGATGTAATTTTCGATTAAAAATACCAGATATTTTGGAATTACATGTAATAATTACCGGATATTTTATAATCTCCGGTGTAAACTCAAAATTTTCCAAAATATGTGTTTGAGAGCATACCAGAAATTTAAAAATAACTATCGAAAATTTTAAATTTCAAGATGGGAAAAATGAAATTGGCTGTAAAAAGATATGAGATTAATTGTTATGCACTGTCAGTGAATTCCAATTAAATTAAAAAATATATGTTTTTAGATAAATAACATCATGGTCATTTTAAAAATATTGAAAAATTAGAGAATATATATGTTTTTAGATAAATAACATCATAGTCATTTTAAAAATATTGAAAAATTAGAGAATAGCAAGTTGAATTCTCATATTATGCTCAACCATTCCGCAACCCACTTGCTTATCACAAAAAACTACATATATCATATTTTGTAGAAAATTCCACTCTACTTAAATTGCTTGTATGTGTGTATAGTTTGAAATACTTATTATACATATTGTACGATACATATGCTATTTACACAGGGAAAACACCTTTTTATCAAAACCTCATTTTTTTCTTTCTTTTGTCCGCATGAAATGCTTAGAGCTTTTCGGTGGCGACATAAAAGGCGTGATCCACTCGAAATAAAGCTAAAGAATGATAGTAGCTAATCAAACATGAAAAAATGTTGCATCCGGTCCTACTACCATTAGTTTTATGAATGATTCCTTTTGCCCGTTCCTCTTTCCCCACTTAATGACTTAGACATTTATAGTTCTCAGCAGTCATTTAAGTTGAAATATATCATTTCCAATCAACATCGCTAATTTCTCATTTCCATCAATTCAGTTGTTTGTGGACCAAATTGAAAAAGACAGACAAAACTCACGCTATAGATTTGAGCCAACGTGGAAAGAGAAACCTCAAGCCGAGAGAAGCATTCAAGCGGAAACATTTCCATAACTAATCTGACCAGACTTGGTTACAAAATCTCCAAACTTATTAACAAACACATTTAAAAATCGATAATTCAGATTAGTAATGCTCAATTATGATTACGTATCTTTTCTTCTAATGTTACTTATTCTACCAAATAAAATGTGGTTTCCCTGCATTATAATTTGTCACATCAAAATGGTTTCCACCACAGAACTCGGGCTGATGATAAGCAAATTTATCTTCCTTTTCCATTTTCATTCATTTAAAGCTGATATACTACAGAAGATAACATCAATTATTTATCATGTTAGTACCAAGTAATAGTACAACAAAATAGCCTACCAACGAATAAAAAATTCGCATAATATGAATATATAAAAAAATAAGACAACTACACCAAGTAATAGTACAATGTGATTCAAGTATCAAGAGATTGTTGATCCAGTATTAGTAATGTTGCCAGGCCTGCATTCACATGTGCACACATTTCGAGATCCTTCCACTACACGTTGAGATCTTCGGGAATGAAGCTTGATGTTCACTACCTTGCCGGCCATCTGAAGGAGACATGTAGGGGAAAAAACAGTTAAACAAAAAGGCACTTGCCACCACTCCTTCTAAGTTCTAAACAGACTCCAGAATTTAAACATTCCAGCCCAAAAGAAAAAGAGCTAGGAAATATCACATTCAACATGAAACAGACTCGCAAAACATCTTAAACAAAATCATTAATTTTAAGACTCGGGTGTCAAAAGTCATATGATAAAATTAGAATGTCAATAACCATAATTCTTAATAAATATTTTGGGTGACTTCCAACACACATTCAATCTACATATAAGCACATCCTTCAGAAAAGAATAAATCAATATGACCGACCTATAGAGATTACAGAGAAAATACCATCCAATCTTTGACTATAACCCCAGTAATCAAAGTAAACCAACTAATCGCTAGCTAATAAACCGATGAAAGCACGGCGAGACTTGCAAATAAATATTATCATATACTTAAGCCCAAGTAAACTAGTTAATACCTTATTCTTAAGCTAAGAAGGAACCCATCTATCCTGTCAAAGTGAGCGGCACCATATGCTTAAAGCCCAAGTTACTAGCAGTATGACAGTTCACACTTGAACAGCTTATAAAACCCATTTCATTGGCCTACTAGCTGCGTTAACTCAAATTCTTAAGCAAACCTGATAAGATCTAGATATTGTAAAGCTGTAGTTATAGTTTCTAACCAAACAGTAAGCAGTAAGAAACTACTCCAGAATCACCCTTGTCTAAATTAAGGAAACGAGAGAAGGTAGGCAAGAATGCTGTTTTAGTGAGATAGTAAGGTCACAGAAAAAATTTCTCTGGTGAAGGGAGCCATTTGGCTTCGGCTATTGCATGTTAGACATTGTTTTATTTTTCTTTTTGTTGTAACTTGCCTAGTTCATCTATTCAGATTGCAAGCTATCCAGTATCTTATTCATTGATCCTATCACATTACATACCAACAATCCACAAACTAGCCCACTTCATAATACGGCCTCTAAAAATAAACTTAACATCTCTAAAAATAAACTTAACATAAACATGGACGGAATGACATATCAAAAGTGCATTATATCTACAAGATAATTCCATTTCATTTCCCAAAACTACAATGGAAGAAAACACTCGACATAAATTTAAATACTAAACAAGCAGTTTACAAACCATTTTCCAAACCAAGTCTTCAGGACCCAACGGCTGAGCTGGACTGGAAAACAGGAAATGCCTCGAGTACTGAAAAGGGGGAAAAAACATGAAACGGGTAAACAAAATAATGCACGTAATATCAATTTTAGCAAATATCTAAGGAAATGATTGCTACCAATATTTGCACAGGGCACAAAATATGTCAGCTTGACATTGGTAAACAAACAGTTGTAACATGATTAATGAGAATAATTATGTGACAGCACTAAATAGGGAAGGGGGAGCAAAGTAACCCTGATTACAAACCTTGGCAAGATTTTGTTGCAATTCTTTTATATGAGCAGGTCGAATGTCTTTTAAATATTTCAAGAGCCAACCTGGCTTTAGAGCGTCATTGGATGAAACAAACAAAGCTATCTGCATGTACGGAAAATGAAAAATAACAAATGATAAAGCACTGAATTGTCAGTTAACCATATATAGCATACTGGATACTGCAGTTTTTTATCACTGGGTGTGTCCTACTTTAGAGAAATGTTATTTGGTGTTTTTAAGTTCTGGTAATAACAATAATGAGGCCAAAATTATGTGATAGTGCGCAGTCTATGCTTTTCTTTAGTGCATTTGATGGAGAAAGGATGCTTGCACCGTTAAAGGTGTCTCCCGGCACTTAAATATTGGGGATAGGATTATCTTTTAGTTTCTCTTTGGTGCTTTGCCCATGGCTATTGTCATTATCAATACAGAAAATAATAGAAACTGGATAGCCCAGCTGAATTTTTAGTTTTCAACTGTCCTTGAGCACTTTAATGCATTTGAGGAATCCTCTACCTCAGCTTCGGTATATTTTTTTCTCTCCAAACCAAACAAAATCTTATTTGAAAGAATCTTCTTCATGTTCGAACAATGAGTCATGAAGATGATAATGTTATTAATCAATGTCCTGTTTGTCACTTAATTCCTCTATATACCATATGAAGAGAACATAAATAGCCACGAGTCCAAGATACTATTTATATCTGGATATTTTAATCTTCCCTCTCTGAATTATTAGGCCATTATATACTCTTATAAACATATTCTACTATAGCAGATGATCCTTCAGCAACTTTCCCAAACTGTTCACGCCTAATAATATATTTGGTCATTTACTATTTTACTTGATATAAATGCAAACACACCTTCCTGTAATCAAGTATGCCTTCAAAAGGAAGCTCCAGCTCATCACTTACTATAACTGGAATGCAGCCGCTAACAATGGCATCAAATAATCTAGCAGAGGATGGAGTGTCACCAGCAGGGTTTAGGCAAAATAAAGACCTGACAATGAGGAAGGCTAGCAAATAATTACTACCAAGTAAAGTAACCAGGGTACACATATTCAAGAGTTGAACTTATAATATTATTACCTGCGCATGCCCTTTTGAGCTGCTTCTTTTCCCCCATCTCCAGACGTCCCCTCCTCTATAATTACACCATCAGCTCCTCTTAATTGAGCAACAAGTATAGAACGTATCTTTCCTCCCTAACATACGAAAAACACGGAAAACAACTAAAGCACATGATCTATAGACATGCCGGTGACAATGAAATTAAGAGAATGGCACAAAGTCAAGTAGAGGAGGAATGTCAATAAAATAGAAGTCAATAATAAGTATTCTCCAAAATTGTCAATAAGCGTAACTCTAACATGAGATTGAACAGGAATGTTAATAAAATGCATATGTTTGGACTTCAAGTGGCATCAATATGCAGATAGAAAATTTTGGTCATTCAAATCAACCACCCAATCAATCAATCAATCATGAATCTCACAATATGCTTACCGCATTTCTTTTGAGGCGGCCCCGAAAGAAAAGAAGTGTGCTTCTCTTAGGATTTATTTCAGACAAACATTTGGCATCACAAAAATCAACATTGGCAACATAGGGAAGAATCAGATCTTTCTCGAGATAAACCTGCCCCGGCTTGTACCTGAAAAAAGAATTAGAAAGCAATCACCAAACACCCTTCTCAATGAAACAATAGCATCTTATTAACAGACTCGTCTGCAAATTAGGAAATTAACCAGTTCCCCGTGGAATCCATATCCGGCAACAACCATATTGCTTTCTTCACGGATCTCCTAACAGTTTTAAAAGACCATGGATGATGCACAGGCATTATGTGATCCCTTCCACCAGAGCGCTTCCACGCAGGTTGATCTGTAATCCACTTCAAAGCTTCCTACATCCACAAAAACTATTAGGACTTTAAAAAGTTCAACAAATAGAGCTAGTTTGAATAAACCTCTCCAAAAACACTTAATAATCTCTCTAATTTAACTTCACTGAATGAATAATATTTACAAATTAAGAAGTCTTATGAGTTTGACACAAACTGAACCAAACAATTGTGTTCCACAGAAAAGAAAAGCATCAGTTGCATAATTGTTTAAATAATGGAAAGCGTGGAAAGAGAGAAAAACAAGTGAAATAATAAAAATGTGAGTGTTAGAAGAGCACTCACACCCTATAAAGGGCCTTGCATTGTTGTTTTTCCAAGAGGAAAAAGCTTATAGTGGTGAAGAAAGGTATGTAAAACAAGTCTGCATCTTCTTGTTGATGAACCCTAACAACGCTTTTCAATAGTCTTTCCGATTGAGGAGCAATGAGATCAGCCCAAAGCCAGTAATCAATAGAATGCTAAATTCACAAAAATAATTTTAAGAAATTAATCATAACAGATGAGGAACAAACAAATTAATGAAATGGAGTTGAATTGAGTTGAGTTGAATGAAAACCTGTTCGATGAGACGGTGAACGGGGCTGCCATTGGAGGTGAGATTTGAGGTATCTCTATATGTGTTTTGAAAGAGCAAAAGCAAATCGTATGTAAATTTGGAGGGCATGTTATAGACGTAAACCCTAAGAGGAAGAGAAATAGGATAAAACGGATCGGAATAGAGTCTATAGGATTCGGAATGAAAGATGGCATCGTCGAGACTCTTGACGTGTTGATCGGTGATTGATTCGGGGACTGTGTCATCGGGGAGAGAGGGTGAGGATTGGGTTTTGGCGAGGAATTGTTCGAGGGAGGCGACGAAGGAGGTTTGGGAAGTGGGGAGATGAAAATGGGCAGAGGAGGGAGAGGAGTTGCGGAGAGGAGAGAGAGAAGAGAGGAAGATGAGGAGAGAGAAACCAAGAATGGAGAGTGCTACGAGGATGATTCGGGACTTGGATCTTGAGATCTGTTTTCCTGCCATTTTTTCTGATCAGTTGGTGCTTGTCGATGTGTTCATGTTAGTGGGAGGGACGGTGAATGGAAGAAGATGCATTCTGTCGTTAATACAGATCGTTATTAAAATAATTTGACATAGTTAAAATCGCGATCTAAAATTTTAATTATAATTTGATTTTAATTTTAATTATTTAAAAAAATAATTTTTTTAATGGTTGTGATAGTAATTATGGCATTTCTCAAAAAAAATTCTCAAGATTGAAGGTGATTTTGAGTCTATTTGTTAGTAGACATTTCACTTACTTGAGTTAGAAGTTTTCAATTTTAAATCATTCAGTATTGCAGATTTTATGAAAGAACATTTGTGAATATGAAGTGCAATAAACAATTTTGAATTGTGATAGTTGTAAAAATACTTGTTTGATGGTGTTAGTTTTTTTTTTCAAAATATTTTTTTTATTATTATATATCAGGATAATTCTTTATGTTTTCAAACAATGTCTTTTAATTATTTTTCATCTAATTATCATAAACGATATTATTATTTGCATGTGTGGTATCCGACGTGACATATTATTATCAAAATTCTAAGAAAATTTTCAAAATTTTGCCTAAACCAACGACCTCAACCAAGATAAGTTGCGCCTCCACCAATGGGATTATTGCCCACTTGTGATATCAAAATTCATTTATATGGAATTAAACTATTCTTATTATGAAAAATTAAAACCAGAGGTAGAACATGAACATATAAACTCATGAGATATGAAATGGTTGCAGGTGAACAAACTCAAAACAGATTCCAAACAAAAACATTTAGATTCTTCTTTGACTCAAGGAAGCACACCAAATAAGCTCATGTTTCAAAAAGTGCATCAATAGCAATAAATGAGAACTTCAAAACCAATTTCTTTAATCCTTATTTCTTTAGCTCCATAATACTAAAGGAGATCTTCAAAACTCCAATAACTAATCACAAATTTTCAAATCAAACTGATGTACAACCAAAGTTGATTAAGGAGATTCATCGTTGATTCTTCTCATTGGACAACCAAAATAATCAACGGCGGATTCTGACTCAAATCCTTAATGAAACTCGACAACGTGTTGAATCGCTCCGATAATAGAAAGGTAAGTCGCTGAAGGCGTGAGTGGTTCATCTTTGAGATAGTATTTGATTAATTAGGTTGTTGTGATTCAACTAGTGTGAGTGATAATTCTTCTTACTTTGGATTGTCATCTTTTATTTTTTTTGTGGATTCTTCTCTATCGGCACGACAACGGTGTTGTGGTGGTAATCTCAGCAAAAATATTTTTCAGAAGATAATAAAAAATCCCTATAACAAAAACATTTATAAGTTTTATATTTATTTAGTTGAATATTTTCTTTTTATAAATAATCAAGATTTCAATATATTTAATTTGTAAATTAAACCATAAAAGGTGAAGTGGACTAATGATGAAGTATCTTGCCCAACAACCAACATGACCATAGTTCAAATCTTTGAAGAACTAAATTTTTTAGAATTTTCTTGAAATTTTGATGACATTAGTGATGAGTATATGCTAAATGGCATTTTATATATAATTAAGGGAACAAAAATGATATTTTGTTTTTTTTCTTAAAGAGTTTTAGGTAGACATCAAGATAAATTTTATGAGAATCATTAACGAATTTCATTCTAATGGAAGATGGTCAAAACTTGATTATAAAAAATGATAACTCTTAAAAGCATTTTTAAAGAGTTTTACCTTCAATTATCACACACACTATGCAACTTAAACGTTGTTGTGAAATCGATGCCAAAAAAACAAAGTATGATCGAGATAATTTGGCCCCCTTATTCCTGTGTCTTCTCAGCATGTCAGGGATGACTAGTTGTCTGTTCGGGCAATGATGAAATCCCTTCTGATTCGTTCCATTTTAGACAAAATCTGGGAGTTTCATTGGTGAACCTGTCAATCCAGATCGTTGGGGTAGCTGAATGTGGATGTTGACAAGTCATTAGTCGATCGATGTAAATGATATTTTTCACTTGCCATCTCCATTTGTCCTAATGTTCGGCCAGGGATGGCTCCGGATGCATCCAGTGGAAACACTGCGATATCCATGGGATGCACCTCGGTTTTTATTCAGCATCTTGTGTTAACTACTAACTTGGGCCATTCGGGCACCATTAACTACGAACTTGCAACACCGACTTGATGTAGATTATGCAACCATTATGACTGAGGTGAAAAGCATTAGTATTTTCGTCCATCCGAAATTTTACGAGGCTCGAGCTCAGTTTTCGTAGGGTGTGTTTGGTTTGAGGTAGATGGAGGGGAGGGGAGGTGATATTTTTAATTAAATGTGTTTGGTTCAATTTTTAGGAGGGGACATATTTGTAAATAAAATTTCTCTCCTCCCCTCTCCTTTCGTATTTTGAACCAAACATATATATAATTAAAATCTCTCCCCTCTCTTCCCCTCACTTCCCCTCCCCTTGATAAAAATCCCTCCCCTCCCCTTGATTGAACCAAACGGACCCTAGATTGATTTCAAAACCCGACTTGATCCTAAAGTCGGGTATATAATCATTTTTCTCACCGATTTTCATAGTTGTTAAAGGAGTTACATGTGTAGATGTGGCCATCGACTGGGTCGCATACCGTGACTTCCCGCGTTTTCCTTTGAGCACCGTCGTTTTTGAGATCTGGATAGGCACGAACGAAGTAATCGAACGGATCACACGGATTCACAGAGGTAGTTTAGATCGAAAGGTTGATTTCAGCTCTGATTCGAATTTTCTTAGATGCAAATCGACGTCGAGATCTGGACGTGAAATTGTGGAAATCGTAGGAATCAGAAGTTGATTCTCACAGATGGCGCCATTGTTCCATTATGGAACCTGAAATGATGAGGATTGCGGAAACTACAACGAAGTGAAGCTTTTGATGCACTACATCGATGTGACATTGTGGATGGAATGTTACGGTTACAGTGCTTCTTTATACAAAAGTATTGGTCTTGGTGCGATGTCGTTAACCTATGTTTGAAATCTCCAATATGATGGACCAATGGGGTACCTGTATGGTTAGCACCTAAACGCGTAAGTTAGTGTATGGTTCAATATATTGGTTGTGAAAATGGGGATTAAATGTTGTGTGCCTGAAAATCCTTTACGAAAGTTGGATAATAGGCCTCGTGTTATTAAACATTTGACCGACGCAAAGCAGTTGGTCCCAGGTCTAGGCTGGCACAAAATAAGTTCAATTTGAGGTAGTGATTTGAAGTGAAAGGGGGTAAATGAGATTTGTTTAGATAATGTTAAATAGGGTACATTGGGGTGGAAGTTGGATTGTGTTGGCAAGAGTTGAGATTATTGTAAACAAAATCATCAAACCTTATGGGTTTGTGAATGATTCTATTTGAAATTTTAGAAATGATGGGAGGATGAGAAGTGGGAACAAGGGATAAAGATTGAGAATTGGTGGGTGGTGAATTTGTAGAAAGTTCTTGGACATTAGATTGGGAGGATGAAGGTTGAGAAATATCTTGAATGAGTTGATATTGAGGTTGAGATTCTTGTGAGGAACAGTCTTGAGTGTTAGGTGTGGAATGATTGACGTGGTCTTCAGGTGTGTCTAGAAAAGGTAGGTGATAAACAAGGATTTTGATTGGATTAGATGAAGCAGTACTAGAGTTTATAGTGAATGGAAATAAATCCTCATAAAAGGAAACATTCATAGATAGGAAAATTTCTCTTAAATTTAGGTTCATGGCAATGTGTCTTTTGTTCCTTGTTTATAACCAAGGAAAACACACTTTATAGCACGAGGATCAAACTTTTGACGACCTTGGATTAGAGTGAAGGTAAACTCTAAATACCCAAAAACCTTGAGGTTGTTATAGTCAGGAGGTAAACCATGAGAAAACTCATAAGGATATAGAACTGATGACCGGAGAGGACAATTTGTTGAAGAAGAACATTGCATGAGTGATTGCAAAGTTCCATAATTTCTTTGGTGGATTGGATTGAAACATAATGACTCTTGCAACATTAAGGATATGTTGATGTTTACTTTTTGCGACAACATTTTGTTATGGAGTCTCTATGCAAGTCTTTCAATGAATGATGCATTTGTCTTTGAAATAATTATTCATTGTCATTGTTAGATCTGATTTGTTTGATTGTCTTCCCAAATTGAGTACGAGCCAAACTAATGAATTGTATAATTAAATGTCTAGTCTCATATTTGCTTTATTAGAAAAGTCAAAGTATGTCTTGTAAGCGTGTGTTTGGTTTAGCTTTTGAAAACTCAAAAACACGTTCCAAAGCATTCCCACCGTAGAAAACCAGAAGTTACAAAAGGTAGCTTTTGGTGAAACGTGAAAAGCTACCGTCAAACCATACATAACATAAAGTCATTTATAATAGTTTAAAAAGAAATAAGAATGTCCATTGACAGATGAGGGTGTAAAAGGACCCTAAATATTGTGTGGATTAGTTCAAAAGCAGGTGCAATTTTAATTGTGCTTATAGGAAAATAAAGCTTTCTTTTCTTATCACAGTGGCAACAATCACAAACATAATTAGAATGATCACAAACAAAAGGAAATTTTTGTTTAATGATTTTTTTTTGTTCGTGACTTCTAATTGTATTTTTATCTATAATAATAGTGATAATACACCTTATGTTTTTGAATAGGGGTAGAAATAGACCGGACGGAATTAAAAATTGTAAGATCCTCTTATTTGTGGTCTATCTTAGACTTAGTTATAGGCTTAGCTTAGACTTTTCTAAAGTTTAGCTTGGCCTTGGATTTTCTTTAGCAAAATCAAGCTTGAGTGCTATTTAGTGAGTTATCAAGTTTATTACATATTAACCACAATTTTACTAGATTCAAATGTTTCGGATCTACAAATATTATTTCTTGAGTTGCAGCAATTATTCATTTCTTGTTGGATCAGTCAAAATTCAAAGTTGCTCTAATGAATGTTAATGCTCACCTTCTTACTGATAAGCATATACTCCTCTAACTTGTGGCATTAATTCTATATACTCTACAAGTCTACACTATAAAACTAATTACACACTTTTCAAGAAATTACCATGTATTCAAACATAAATTGTGTCAAGTTTAAACAAAAAATGATTAAAAATGAAACATAGAATCTGAATGTATGAAGCCATATAGCCAAAGACACTGTTCTGTATTCAGGTACGAATTAAAGTAGCAACTTATAAGGAAATTGATTCATATTTTGATGATTGTTGGTTCTTAGGATCTTGTCCACATTGAGATGCATCACCACCTTTTTTGCCAAAAATCATTTCATCAAGATCATCCATCATGTCATCATGGCTCAATCCTTGGACTCCAGGCTTTGAACTAGCTGGCTTTCTAATCAAGGCATCTTCTCTAAAATGTGGCGACTCGTCTGGCTCAATAGCAACATGTATCATCATATCTGGTTCTGGTTTACGTGGCGAAACATTAGGCTTCTTGTTCATCTTCTTCAATTCTTCATATTTGGACAGAACCTTATGAATCTCATCATTTACTTGCAAGGCTTCAAAGAGAAGTGATTCATTGTTCCCAACAGTCTCAATGATTCTATGGACAGTAGATTGAGACTCACGGCACTGTTGTACTAATGTGATGGTTAAATCTTGCTGCATACGAAAGGAAATATAGACATTAACTTTGTCATGCATACATATGAAGCACTAAGACAAACATGAATATGACACACAAAAATTGATAATGATATAAGAAAATGAAATGATAGAATGTAAATCAGATGTGTCATTATCGTCTTGGACACCGAACCCTGTCGGATGCATGACATGCCTTTGATCTGAATTATAGGTGTTGGAGTAAAGGTTAAAGTTAAACTCAATATGAGAGCATACATATAAAATCAAACTAGTTACTAATGCATTGTTGGGGAGCGCCCGAAATGTCAATGACCTATCGAGTCTAACCATGACTATGATACCTGATTTTAGATGGATATGTGGTGTCGAGGTCTTTTAGATCTCTATTAACATTTTTGTCTCTCCTCGAACTCTCCAGCATGCATTTGAAGAAAAGCAAAATTAAATACCTTGAGAACATTTTGTTGCGGTGAAGAAGATAACACGGAAGATAGAAGGTCACTGCAATTTCTTGCCACATCAAAAGCTTCTTTTGTTTGTTGAGAAGTGTAACCTGTGACATGATTTTCATGCTGTATAAGATGTTCAAGACTGCGATCAGCCTCAGGTGCAGATGCAGAACCAGAACCAGAAGGAGCAAAAACATGATCCAAGCTTTCACTATCACAACCAGGAAACCGAATACCCCTTGATTTCAAACTCTGCAACATAAAACATTAACAAAACCACATCTTAATATTAAACCTTCAATCAATGTGAAACTGTCAAAATTAGTAATTACCTTGTAAGTTTCTTCATAAACAGGTAAATACCGAAGCTCACTAGTTGATTCACCCCAACACTGAATCATCCTCAAAGCCTTATTTTTACTACAAACAAAACTCTGATCAGAATCATCAACAATCTTAACCATTTCATCAAGCACTCTCTCTGTTGCAACCTCAAAGAAACCCTTATCACAATTCTTCACCAGCGCTTCAAGTAAAACCAAAGCCAAATACTGACATCTAGGACTTTTCATCATCACCCTTTTCTTGATCGCACGTACAGCTTCACCAGTGTGAAGCTTTTCAGCATTGATCAACTCACAAACATGTAGAATGATGTCCCAGTTAGGCTCATCAAGTGACTCGGAAGTAGCATCAGAAACAAGTTTATCAGCTTGGTTTGGTTCTTGAAAAAACTCTTTCATTTTGAAACTCATGGTACTCATTCCAGCACTTACTTTTCGACCCATTTCAGCTCCGTTGAGTTTGAGACGCTCCCCTATGGCGTTCACTTTTTCCTTCAAATTATCACTCATGTTTTCTGAAATGCTTCAGTTTCAGTCCAAGAATATTAACAGAATGTGGGAAAGTGTTTGAGAAAGAGAAGGTATCACTCCGTGACGCGTATAAAGCGTTGGATGTGCATTGGAGTCTCAGTCTCTAGCCTTGTCCTTTTCCAGCTATAATCATTTTCTTCTCTCTCTATCTTTGATTCTTTGCCTTTTCAAATTCAATTCCTAGTACGTTACGGCGAATCTGAAAGATATATAAAACAAACTTTTTGTCAAATATTGCAATGTCTTTATGGCTATGGGAATGTAAGTACCTATATATAATCTATTCAATTAACCTAAAGAGTTCAAATTTGTTTATAAATAAGAATGAAAATAGTATATATGAGTCATCCTAATACACATCCATATAGGTGCACATTAGTAACATACACCATTTTTGTGTGGAGTCCACTATTTTTGAGTGAGATCTACATTAGAAAGATGAAGGAAAAAAATAGCAAAAAAATATACTTAGTGTATTTTTTTGTGAGACCCACTAATTTTAGGTGTGTTATGAGAGTCGGGATCAACTTACTAAAAGAGTAAATCTTTTTAACATACTCTATAACTGTAACCTTAATATTAAATTAAAAACATTTTTAACTTGAAATCCCTTGGACTTCTTTTGATTATCTTCGACTTCTTCTTTTTTTGATTACCTTCGACTTCTTCTTCTTCTTCTTCTGATTATCCATCATTCTCCCTCACCCAAATTCGTTTCTGTTTTGATTGTATTGGTCATCCATAATTTCATCTTCGTTGTGCTCTTCCCTTACCCCAGACCCACAATGGAGTGGCGTCGTCTGATTTCACAGGTGTTGTCTTAATCCTTCTCAATCTTTATATATTTTTTCAAAATACAGTTGATTTTAGTTATTATACATAAATTTTTGAATTGATTATTAGGTTTGTATGTTTAGTTGTAAATTGAACTTGGTTTGCGATTCGGGGATTGGGGTTTGTATTTTAATTTTAAGTTTATTCAATTCTTACACAGGAATTATGGAATTGGGATTATAGTTTATATTTTATGAAATACATAAATTTTGAATTTTGCATTTGTATTGAATTGGTTGATAGTGAAATCATCTTAATTCACTTGAATCTTTAGGGTTTCAATTGAATTTTTAGTTTTTCAGTTGCATACAAATTAATTTATTTTGTGATATTATTCAAATTTAAGTTGTGTGTTATTGTGAATTAGTTTGATATCCTGCAGTTAAGGGTGTTCGCAGTTCGGTTTGAATCCATTTTAAAACAAAATAACATCCGATCCAAAAATAAATTTATTTGCGGTTTGGTTTGATTTTGGATGATTGGTTAAAAAATATGATCCGATTCAATTTTATGCGGTTTAATTTGGATCGATTTTTTGGATATCCAAATTACAATTATAGTTTTTATTAATATTCTAAAAATACTAATAAATAGTAAGTTTGATATAATATATAATATACTATGTCAAAAGTTAATATTACAAGATGAAAAAAATAAAAATAAAAAAATTAAATCAAACTAATAAATGATATTTTAAAAAATAAATATCATCTAATATTAAATTAACACAACATATATATACTAATAAAAAATAAGTAATATATATATATATATATATATATATATATATATATATATATATATATATATATATATATATATATATATATATATATATATATATATATATATATATATATATATATATATATATATATATATATATATATATATATATATAGGGTTTGGTTTGGTTTGGATCAACTTTGAAAAATCAATTTGAAATCCGATCTGAACCGATCGGTTTTTACAAAATGACATTCAAATACATCCAAAAAAATCATTTTTTCGGTTTTCAGTTTTTTTGAATCGGTTTACGGCTTTTATTTGGAATGGTTTGGATTTGAACACCCCTACCTGCAGTTAAGTAATGACTGCAAATAGTTTACTCATAGTGTTTATAATTGGTTAGCCCAATATAAAACCGCTAACCAAATCAAATCAAACAAAAAAAAAATGAAAAAAAAATGCATTAGGTTTGGATGTGTTTGAGTCATTTTTTAACAAAGCTGCACAATTAGGTTTGGTTTGCAATTCGTATTTTGAAAACTAAACCAAACCACATTATGCTACAACCCAAACTTTATTTAACTCACATCCAAACCAAACTTCACTTAACCCACATCCAAATCGCGTTATGTTACAACCCAAACTTTCCTCATACATAGAGTTTCAATTCCAGGTTTCTGTTCGCAGGTGTTTTTAGGGAACAATCACTAGTTTAATTAGTTTGTGAGATTAATTGAAAAATCTCGGAAGCAATATGTATAAGTCACATGCACGAAAAAGTACATGTGTGAGGTAATTGTTAATGTCTGTATAGAGACAAAGTGAAGACAAACTTTAATGACGTAAAAGCTAATTAAAATAAATGGATACTATAGTAAATAACATTAATCAAAACCCAATAATGATAAGAAATAGAAAAGTGTTTCAATTAAGGAAACATAAAAATAATAAAGGAAAGGGACATAGACTCATACATGATTCTCACAGACTGTTTTACACTTTAACTCGTGTACTCTAATTCTCTAGAGAAATGTATGAATTTATGCGACTTTGATTACAATGTATGAGCCTACTATTTATACTAAACTAGATAACCTTTGTCGATAAATTATCCCTAAAAAAACACATATTTAAAAACATGTAACTTAATCTTCTGAATCACGACCATGTTGTCAGAACATACAAACGGTTGAAAACCATTATCCTACATTCGTAATACTCTAAGTGACTTATAATTTTCTACTTGTCGAAGGTAGTCAATGTAAACCCCTAGTGGTAAGAACTTTCTCAAATCTTTTGTTTAGGAAATCTTATAAGTCTATAAAGTTTGTTGAACATTTCGACTTCGACATGGTATCGAGTGCTCAATTAAATCAGTTTTCGAGACTCCTCTGAACCATGTTCAAGATCTGCTCTTGTGATTCTTCCAAACCATATTCAAGGTCTGCTCTTGTGATTCTTCCAAACCATGTTCAAGATCTGCTCTTGAGATTTTTCTAAACCATGTTCAAGCATGCTAGTCGAAACATTCTAGTCGACCTACTCGTTCCTGTCGAGTTTTGTCAATAAATGTTAACACTTAACATTTTCCCAATGCAACATTCAATTGACTTTTTTTCAACTAGAAATCTCAGGCTAACACCTTCTCAAATTTGTTTTAGAAGTATCGCAATTTCTTATCATCTTGTTGCCATATACATCTCGCATGTTCTTCTCTAATATTTCCTCTCTTAGATTTTTTATTTTTCATCTTCTCGTTTTTTATGCTATTAATGTGTCTTCCAATTAATTTTTTTATCGCATACTTAAGATTGGGAGACTTTTTTCAATTTGAATACTCATGATTGGTTGACTTTAAACATGATAAACAAAATCAACAATATAGATGAAGGCAACTGGAAAAAGACATGGGCTACAACTTGTCATGTGTTATGACATTGCATAAACAAACAAAAAACCTTTGTAGATGATTACATCATGCCTCACAACCTGGTCGGGGATATCAAGGATCAAATATAACATTACAAGTTCAGTGTGTGTCGTGGTGATAATCAGATACCAAGCTATTGAATGAGCTTGAATTACAATTATTGAATGTTCACCACCGACTTTAATTTAATCCAAAGGGAAAAGGGAAACAGATTCTAAACACCCTAATTGAGGAGAAACTAGGTTCGTGGTTGGTTATACCTAGGGAAGGTGTTAGCATCCTAAGCATCCGCAATATCCTACGGGAACCTCTTGTTGATATTTGTTTTTTCGTTATTTATTGCTTGCTAAAACTAAGGGAACCTAAGGTTTTTTTATTTCTAATGGTGCTCGCACAACATCACATTGATGCCTCCATATCGGGGATATAATCAGAGCACTCGTAGTTCTCCTAAGGATGAACGAACACTTGATTGTGATCAAGGTTCGAGGGGGAAGTAAGTGTCATGGAAAACACTCACGTGACTTAACAAAGTCACAAAAAGTTGTAAAATAAAAAGACTTAATAGCTAAGGTCAAATAAGATGTAGGGAAGACCTAATTGCTCAGGTCAAAGAAAATGGAACTAGGGATGGCTAAACTACATATGATGTTGAGTCAATTGAAGGAGTTCTTTTCCCTTCAGATTAAAATGATAAAAGTATAAGAGATAAATGAAGTGTGCAAACTCCTAAGACTAAGGCAAAAGTTGCTACTTGCAAATGAAATGAAATGGCAAAGTAAAATCAAGTGGATGGAAATGTACAATACAAATGGCTTAGTAAAATTAGGTTATGGCTTGATATATGGATCAAGAATGATGGGGGTAAAAGATTAACTATGGAAAACAAACGCGATGCGTCAATTTATTTGTTGAGGAAGTGTGAAATTTAAAGGTAGTGTTGATGGCAATCATAGAACGATCGACTTACATGTGTGCATGGATGAAGTATGTATGAAGATCTACTTGGCATTGAACCAAGAAATTTAATTGTCTTTGAAACGATCTTTGCCTTAATGTGCACTTTCATATTTTACTTATTAATTTATGGTCGAAATGCAAACGTAAACCATACAAGTGAGCATAACATATCAACAGCATACAACCACATCACAAGCAATGATAATCAAACATACACAAGCACACATCACACACATAAAATCAAGCAAAGGAGAAAATTCATTAACCAAATTAAATAGAAAAATTTAATAAGATTAATTAATTAATTAATTAATAAATATTAAATGGAATTATTTAAAATAATTAATCAACATTTTTTTTTGGATTTTTAGAACATTAGAAATTTTAAACAAAGTAAATTAAATGGAGAAAATAAAATGAAAGCAAAATAAAAGAAGTTAAAAGGAAAATAATAAAAATTAAATGGACTGATACAAAATAGTAAATAGGGGGTGTGATAAAGAAAATATCTCCAAGGCCCGTTAAGGAAAGCCCATCATAGGATGAGGTCTATGGTATACCTTGGTCAACTCGGTTGACCCTATAAACATATCCTAGGCGTTAAATTCATTTGGTCATACAATTGACCAAGATCCGAAGGGTTAAGGGGTAGGAGCATGGTATAAGGGTGGACAATAGCACACATGAACACACAACTTCACATCAAACAGGTATAAAAACAAGTGGCACAGATGTCCACTTGTCACCACCGCGACAACACACAACAACACACATGGCACATAAAACAAAAGAAACAAGGGTTGACCTAGTGGTAGAGGCTTGGATCTTAAGAGTTTGCTCCTCTCAAGGTCCCAGGTTTGAATCCTACTGGGTGCAATCAATCCTTATGTGGGCCAGTCCATACAGAGCTTTGCTCTAGCTTTAAACAGGACCCCCGCTAGTGGACGGTGGGTTTGGTCCTCTTGGATTAGTCAGTCGAAAGGCTGGATACCAAGATTTCAAAAAAAAAAACAAAAGAAAATCTGTAACATTTTCAATTCTACTATCTCTCAAGGTTCTCTCCCAACTCAAACGTCTCAGTCTCTCAAATCGTATTTCTCTCACTCTCTAAAACTCCTTGAACCAAAATCAAACCCCTATTCTCTCCTAAAAAATTTTCTCTCAACTCACTGTCTTATTGCATCATAAAAGAACAAACTCAAATTCAAACAAAGAATGAAATCAAAACACGAGGACTATAAAGAGTTACCGACGACGGGAATGATAAATGTGATTATGTGTTGTTGTTGGGCGTCTCCAGCGACTTTAGAGGTTCTAAAGGTGGGGGTGGATTGACGGTGCTTGAACTTCTATAAACTTGTGGAGCAAGGGTTTAAGATTAGGGGACAACTTCTGCAATTGTATAGCGGTGAGGGTGGTAGTACGATTGCAGGGCAGAGGTGATGTTTTGAAAACTTTGCCAGTAGTGAAATAGGTTGTGGTCCCTGTTGTAATTGTCTTGCTGTTGTACCTTCATGATTCTTTTTGAAATCTTTTTGTTGTGAAATAGACATGGTAACATAATGAATATGCTAGATAAAAACAATGTTGAATGAATTTAATATGAGAAAATTGAAATTGTTTAATTGAATGAATATGATAAATTTGAATATGTTTGGATGCTTGACATATTTGAATGAAGTTGCTTAATTATTTGAATGAGTTTGAATGAGATAGACTATGAATGTGAACCAATGGAATGTGTTTGGATGAAATTGAATATGATGAATGAATTGAATATGCTTATGAAGAATTATGAATTATGATGATATGAACATGAATATGTATGTTTGAATGAAATTTGAATGCTAACTTGTTCTTCCTTTCTTTCCCTTTCATATGTATTGGGAAATATTTTGGTATGAGGAGCTTGGTAATTCGGCCACGAAGGAGGCAATGTCACGAAAAAAAGAAGGGAACTTTTGGGACCTTAAACTCGACACAAGGGCTTGGAACTTTGGCCACACAAAGAAATTGAAGCTTGGCATGAAGTTACATTCTTACTAGGCCTAGAATTTTTGTTCCTTTATACTTTGTAAAGACGCTTCCCTTTGATGTAATTGTACCCTTTGTCATGATTTGAATTGAATGGATTGAACTTTGTCATAAATTGATACTTGGAACAAGATGGAATGGAAATTGAAATCTATGGCATGAACTTGTAAATCAAATCTTGAGTGAGAGTTCAACTTTGAATAACATTGGAAATTTTGGTATGAATGTGGGATGAACATTTAAACTTCAAAAATAAAATAAGAACTTTGAAATGAACATATAATGAGTTTGAGATTTGGAATTTAAAATATTGAAGATGAGAAGTGGAATTGGAATTACACTTAGAATAGAAACTTGGGAGTGAAATTTTGAAATTGAAATTGAAATTTGGAATGGAGTAGAATGGCTTTGAAACTTGAAATGTGGAAGTAAACTTACACTTGATATTAGAATAAAAAATTTGAAATGAATTTTGGATTTTGAATTGCGATTTGGAATGAAAAAGAAACAAGTGAAATGGTGATGATAAAATCCACAAAAAATCAAATAGCCCAATAAGCCTGAAATCATAAAATTGGCTAACAACACCCATGATCTTTGGCGAAATCCAGTAATCAAACACAAAACCTCTACTCCAAAATTACCAACCAAGAAATATGGTTCTATGAGAATCAAAACTATAAGAATCAAGTTATCTCAATCAATCGTAGCATCAAGCCTTGAAATAAACATTGTGTTTTTGAAAACACTGCAAATTCTAAGTTAGTATGTGCCCAGATGCGATGATAATATGATGAATGTATGACATGAAAGGCTAGGGGTAAAATTTCGGGTGTGACAGTGTGCATATGTCAAAGAAACTTTTTGTCACTGTTAGTATTATAACTTACATCAGTTGAAAACCCCTTTAATCTAATTGGATGTACCTCAACGTAGATGAAGTAGTCTCAAGAATCTCAAAACAAGAAGTGGATGTATTATCAAAGATAAAAAAAAAGAATGGTGGATTGCATGGTTCACTAATTTTTGTGTGGAAAATGCAGTCCAATGATAGCCGAAGTGTGGGGTATTTGTGAAGGAATCAAATTAATTCATAGTAAATGTATTCCAAAAGTGGTAATTCAAACTGACTCAAATGTGGTTTATGAATCCATCACAAATGATCACTATAACACAGGGGATAAGTCGAAGTTCATAGAGACAAATCAAGATTGAACTGAGCAAAATGAAATAGTTTCATATTATTTATCTATACAGGGAAGCGGACATATGTGCTGATCGATTAGTTAAGAGATATGTAAATCACAATATAGGCATCCATGTATTAGAATCTTATCCTATGGGGGTGTATAACTCTTATGTCACTAACATATTAGGAAACTCCTTTTGGAGGATTGTTTGTGTGTAATTGATTTTGTTCCTTTTAAATAAATAAAATATTATTTTTATTGCACCTCTTATTCTCTCATCTCTTGTCTCTTATGTTCTTTCCTTTTCAATTTTTGTATTTTTTGTTTGTTTTATACTATTTTTAATATTGTTTTATGTTAATATTTTTTATTTTTTATTTTACTTTTGTCAAATATGATATTTGTATATTAAATGAAAAGTTGTCAAAATACGATGAATTTTATTATTATTTGATAATGTATGTTATATTATCCTCTACATATGTATGTATGACTCAATAAAATTTTTATAAAAATTTGAACCAACCAAATAACTCAAACCACGTTGATTTGATTTAATATTATTACTAAAAATCAATAGAAATAAATCGCATATTTTTTGGGTATTTTTTCTAAAAATTAATAAATAAATAAAAAAAATTATTGACGTGGCACAGTAGTGGACAAGAGATGAATCGAACGGTCTATATTCACGTGGTTTCAGTGACTTCGTGAAACTTCAACTGCGCCTACGGGAAATCGTAGAATCCAAACAGTAAAGTCTAGACCCCAAGCACAAGCAAGGGTTTTGGGTTTTGGGTTTTGCAACTTCAAATTGAAGCACCACGCTTCTCTTTCTCTCTCGCGGAGCCTACAGCGTCTTCATCCTTCTCACCACTGGTAACTCTTCTCTCTCTCATCTCTACTTTGTTCTCCGAGTTCTTAGGGTTTGTAATTTTTGCCATCAATTCATTATCATCATTCACTTTTCTTTTCATTACAAACATAAATTAAATTTTGTTCTTAGGTTTTTAATTTTTATTATCCTTGTATATGATACACATTTTGAAGTGGTTCATCTATTGTTCATTGCACAGCTTGTGTGGTGATTTCAATTTAACTAGCTTTGTGCTTCAATAATGGCTGATGGATCGGACAAAGTTGTTTCAAATGATTCTTTGAGTTCAAACGAAGTTGAGAAGCCTCAGATTCAGCCCATAGGTTTGCCCACCGTTGAGGAAATTCGAGGCCAAGATATTTGGAACAATTGCGCTGTGCGCAGTGTTGTTAGCGGAGTCATGGGTATGATTATTGAACTGTATTTGTTGCTATGCTAATTTAGCTCTTATGAACTGTATTTAAAGTTGCAACTAATGCCTTCCAAATATTTGTGTAATTTTGGTGTTTCTTTTCAAGGTTTTAAAATGTGATGTTGTAGTCATATGAAACTAGCTTTACTTAATATAAATTGTATAAAATTTTAATTGTATGCTCCTGTTAAAGAACCTCAGTTTGAACAATGGACATGATTTATTATCTGAAAATTTTCCCTTTGGGTTTGGTGGTTGTTGTTTTAACCTTAGTTTGAACCATGCTAAACACTGATATTCTCAGAATTTGGGTTTGGACAAGCTCAACCTATAAAACTGGTTTGCAATGAAGGCAAGCCAAATGCCGCAGTTAAGGCAACTAGGAGCAGACCGCAAATAAGGCGGAAATTCCAACAGATACCAACAAAAATTATTGCTCCCCAAAATTTATATAAGTATCTAAGTACATTTTGCAAAATAAAAGGAATGGATCTGGAAATTCTTATTGTACAAATATAGCCGAGTTACTTCTAAATATCAAAAATGTCATAGAAGAATAATTCCGGATTTAGAGACTTTGCTAACTGTTGAGGTATGTACTGTCAAAAAATTGTTTGTTGGGATTCATGCGATGAACTTCAGGTGGTGGTCTTGGCATCTTCATGGGATTGTTTCTTGGAGCACTGGACAACCCTCTAATGCAAGAGGAAATGACTGGCAGACAACAAATTATATTTCAAGCAAAGCAAATGGGGCGAAGGAGTTGGAGTTCTGCCAAAGCATTTGCTGTTATGGGTTTCGTTTTCTCAGCTGCCGAGTGTGTTGTTGAGAAGGTCTAATGGATTTGCGATGAAAATCTATATATAGATCACACATATGAATTTAATTCTCCTTCCTATCATCTGTTTTTTTTTTTCTTTTTCCAGGCACGAGCAAAACACGACATCACAAATACTGCTATTGCTGGATGTACTACTGGAGGTGCTATATCAGCAAAAGGTAACCCTCTTTTTCATTCATTTCCTGTCATTTATTATATTTTTGTCTCTCAAAGCCTGTATTTAAGAAATGACTGGGACATGACCTGGCATACCTCCTATTAGGTGTTTGATTAGCCTATAATGATTTCTTGGTTGATAAGGACTTCGGTAATAGCCACTGAAACTAAATTTTACTAAATGCTAGAGTATACCTTTGGTTGTTGTAAGCGGACACTCTAAGTTCTGTAATTCTGTTTTGGTATAATGATAAACTGAAATCAAGGCTGAGTTTATACTCTGTCTTTCACCCTAGTCTAATCCAAAATTTATCTAAGATCGAGGAGAGTTGAAGATTGTAAATCAGAGGTTAGTAACACGGATCATATAATCCTACAAAATTCATAAAGCTCATCTATATATCTGCATTTAAATCCATTTTCACGTATATATGCAATATACAATAGCATAAGTAAGAAAAATAGATCCTCAAATCACAACAAATACTTAATTAAACTTAAATTTAGAGTCAGTATTAAAATCATACACAATTCATAAGTCACAAATTATCAACTTAAGCCAGAGTATTAACAAGTGCAACTTAGCACAGCAGCTCCAAAAATCGAAATACCAAACTCGAAGTTTTTAACAAGTGGCAAGACATAAACATCAAAATTATGTAGTCGAATATTAGATATCTAACTGGGACAATCTGTCCAGTTTAAATCATCAATACCACCAAGATATTTGCCAATCCCACAAATCTTACAAGATTGTCGATTCCACGTAATCCTAACAGATTGCGGTTCAGCCTGTTATTGGGAATTTGGAATTGTCAAAGTTGTGAAAATTAATATGTTGTCATGTTGTGGGGGGTTTCTTAGTATGTTGTTTGGTTGGTTAGGAATTTGAAATGAAGAGTATTTTAGGAGACATCTTTGCTTGGCATGAAATGTGGCAACAAAGGTTGCACTTTGACATCATTGCCTTTGTAGTGGATACTAAAGGAGATGGGGGTGAGCTTGTCTGGGATTAGTGAGTAATGGTGATAGATGTAGTGCATGCACACAAGCATTGGTACTCCTGAATTGGACTCATCCATTTGGAAGCGAGAATGGTACTCACTACTTTAAACAGCCAAGCTTGAAGCTACATATACCAGTACCGCCACTCAATAGGGGCTCCTACTAAAAAGCCTTGATGTAGTATCCTAATATTTAGAGCCAACAAAACCAAAAAAATGGTAGTGCCTCAGAGAAGGAACTGCTTCTCTAATTCTCTTTTGAGTGTGGTACAAAGAGAATGTGGTGTGGATTAAGGTTGAGTTTGTCAAGTGTACTTGTAGAAGTTTGCTGTCAATGTGGTGGCTCCCAAACATTTATCTTGATACATTTCACCCAAACCAGAAGGTTATTTGTAGTTATTGTTTTCTATTTAAATATAACTTAGTGCTGTTAATGTACATAAAAAATCAGAATAAACAATTGTAACCGCAAGTTCTCATTTCAGTTTTTGATCTCTCGTTCTTTAATTCATGTATTCCCTCGTTGCTGAATAAATTTGTGCATTGTAGACTATTAAGATGAAAAGCAAATTGATGTAAAAAGAGAAAAAAGAAGCAAGAATCAGGCTGGATAATGAACTGGCTTATCAGGAATTGAAACCCTCAATGCTACTCGTTTTACAAATTGTACACGTGTTTTGCAATGACATTTGTTAATATTTCCATGTTTCTGTGTGGTTGTAGGTGGTCCAAAAGCTGCATGCTTTGGTTGTGCTGGATTTGCTGCATTTTCTGTCGTAATAGAGAAGTTTTTGGAGAGGCATCAATAAGTGAATTGACTTGGACCAATTTTGTTTTCTTCAATCATAGTTTGAGTTCTCTTGATGAAAATGTTTTGCCCATATGATAAAGGAACGTGATAGGGAGTAACACATAATTTACACTATTATTTCACATATGTAATTGTAATCTATGATGCATAAGTACGGGCACGGAACCCGTCAATATTGGTTTGAGATAAGACATTTTTCAAAAAGTCAAAGTACATGTAAGTTAATAAAACTTTAAGAGTTTTCTATAAAATAGAAGGGTAGAAAGGTAAATTGTTAGTTTCATAACAAAACGTCTCTATTAAAATTTTAAAAAATAAAGCTAAAATATTGTAACAAGAAGAACAAATTTTACTCGAAACAGAATAATGAGAAAAAATGAATATTATGAATACACGAGTTTGGTATGTGAATTTTAGTAAGGGCATCCAATATGATACAACTTATTTGGCGGATGCATTCTACAATTTTACAATTTTTGGCAGATGCATTCTACAATAGATGCATTCTACAATTTCTACTTTAGTATTGAAAAATGTTACGTATGACAAAGTTGTAAAATTGGGACCGACTCTTTCAAGTGTTTAGAACCAAAAGAAAAAAAATAGTACTAGTGTTACTTAATTTTAAAAGTTTTTTTTTTCTTTTGTAATAATTCGTTCCTATGGAAGATAGATATGCTATGACAATAAAGAAATAGTCTCAGTTTTGTTAGCATTAAAATAAAATAAAAACGTATAAAACCAGTATTTTATTTGGATTTGTACTTTTTGTTTTTGCCACACATGCTTTCGCTAAGCTAACAAAACTTATACTCCTCGTCTATTCAAGGGAAATTGGAATGAAGGGACTTGGAAGACGTTAGACAGTGAAATTTATCCTTATCCTCAACGTGTTCTGCAAAGGATTTTAATTCATCATACTGCTGAAGATGTTGTGCTTGTGCTGGGAAATTGTGATTTTCCTTGGCAAATTTAAATTTGAAGCCACTTTTGAATTATTCCAGAACTACTAATTTTTGGATGCTCATTAATTAGTGTTTGGAGTAGAATCAGATAACTAGGGGAGGAATATGAATGATGTGGCCTTTATATCAAGCAGCCTTTAGTGAATGAAGTAGAGCAACGTTTGTGATATTCAACTATCTAAGAATAAAATTGATGATTTTAATTCACCAATTTTCTTGAGTGAGATTGAATACAGATGGTGCTGTTAGTGCTAATCTCTGGAGTGATTAGGAACCACAGAGAATAATTTATTGCAAGATATGTTGAGTTCATTGACTCTGTTTGAAAGGCGATATGTTGAGTTCATATGTGTTTGAAAGGCTTTGTTAGATGAAACGTGTTAAAAGAGTATAATTATTACATTTAAGCTATGTTTCTATATCATAAAATGAGAAGTGAAGAATAGAAAAGAGCAGAGATTTCATTCATTCGTTTGGATTTTTTCCGAGGGAACAAGGAAAATTCTTCATCCCACTCAAATAAGAAGAAAAGAAATATGGTGGTAAACGATGAAATGAAATCAATACCACTTCCTCCTCTTCTTCTGATCTATATCATGGCATACTCTTTTCACATACAGTGTTGCATGGGATCTATTATGGTTATACTCTTTTCACAGATAAGTGAGCAACTTTTAAAGAAGGCCACATCACTTATTCATCAATCGATTAATATTTGCTCCATTTCAAACTAAAATACTGGAAAATTTGACAGGACGCACATTCTCGGTTCATCTAGGAGAAATATTCTATCAAAATCAATGAAGATAGAAGAATCTCCACCAGAAAGAACGCAGAACCCATAAACTCTAAAGTCTAGAGTTTTTTTTACATGCTTCGGTGCAAATCGTATTTTAGTAAAAGAAGGACTAAATAATGCTGAAGGAAACTAGACAAAAATGCAAATATATGGAACCCTCCGCTAAAACATTACCACACATGAGAATAGGAGATGGACTGGAAGAGAGACAATATGGAAAAAGTTTACAAAATTCATGGTTATGATCATAACCATGGTCAGAAAGAGCACACAGACTAGTCAAAATCCAAAATATAAGGAAATAGGAAATCAAAATAAAACTTCACTAGTTCTTTTGGTCCCCAAATAGAGTACAACATGAAACTGGTTGGGATTGGGTTTGTGAGCAGTCAGAAGAAGGCCTCTGACAATCACATCTGGACCGCCCAACCGGGTGGGGGACAATTTGTTTAGTGATATCTATCAGATGTTTTTGTAGTAGTAAGCATGGCTTTATTGGTCCAGCAGCAAAGGACATCAACCTCTGCAGAGATCATGAACAAATAGTATTGGAAAATAAGATACAAAATACTCTAGCTGACTTTCAATCCTCTTCTTCCCAACCGACCCTTTTAAAGGGATTCCAAACCTCACCAATATGAACACAAAGCATGTAAGGAATATTGAGAAATAGTGAAGAAAGCATAGAATCCATTTTTTTATACATTAATACACCAAAGGAATATAAAAATATACATCTGTGTTAATAATATAGATCTAGGGTTATGAACAAGATCAGATGTTAATATATACACATTCATGTAAAAGCTATATTCTTCCCTATCTGTACAACAGTCACCATATTGAAGAAGACAAGACAGCAAAAGAACATGCTAATGACAGACAATTTTACATTTGTTTCAAGTCAAGTAACAATTAGAACCAGAAAGGAAAGCATGTAAATTTACCTTCATTTGCAAAAAAACATATATAGATTATTATATACACAATGATGAGTCTGATGCAAGAAGTTCCATCTGTTGAGTAAGATGGTCCATATGTTGTTTCTTATCCATATTTTCTAGTTGAATCTCCTGTTCTAATGACAATTCCTGGTCCTTGGTCAAACCATATCCTAAAGAGCTACCTTTAACTTCATCTGTGTCTCCAGTAAGTGAGTTTGGCATAAAAAACAGATCCCAGAACTCGTCATTGATTCCTTGAAGCTTTGAAATCTCATTCGGATCAGGAGAAAAAGCATCAGTTTCCAAAGACTGTGTCCCATCAAAAACAGCCGATATCACATCCAGCTCCTCGTCATTCTCAGTGACAGACCCCACAAAATTTTGACCGGGATTCATGAAGCTGCTTTCTGTAGCCAGTCCTTGAACTTTACCGAAATTCAGAACATTGTCTTGGCAGTTATGTGCTGTTAATTCAGGAAATTCAGCTGCTTTAACACAGTCAGTCAACACAGAAGGTGAAGATTGTACCTCAGACATGCTATTAGTCATACAACCTATAGGAAATTGAGATTCTACAGCCATACATGACTGCCCAGAAATAGGTGGAACCTCAGAAAGTGTTACACCAGAAACTTGGGAGGACGAACTACTGCTATCTAACGGAATGGATGAAGGAATATCATCGATAAGGAATGCATCAAGGTTCTTATTGGACGACTCCGTCCTTGTAGAGTTATTCATTTGCATCATCTGGTTAAATAAGGCTTTTGCAGTCTCATTAATTGAAGGCTGATACTTGACTACACGACTATCAAGAGGATTATGGAGATTCTTGGTGGCTAAGTTTTCTTCTTCCTGCCTCTGGAGCCTCCTCTTTTTACCTCCGGTGACATGTCTGTTACTTTCATTCTGCTGCTGTGAAAATTGAGCCATGAAGCCAGGACTATGCATAGCCTTTGCTAGGAAGGACATCATCTGTTGCTGACGCTGCTCCATCACTTGCACACGTTGCCCAACAGTTTGCAACTGGTTATCAGTCGTTTGTTGTTGCTGCCTTAACCTAACAAGTTCCGTCATAAGAACATTTTTATCCCTTTTTAGTCTTTCAACCTCTTCATCAATCCCAAACTTCCCCACTTCAACACAAGCCCCAACAGGCACGTTATGCACTTTAGATGGTTGTTGACTACTACCATTTACTTGAGTAGATTTCCGCCTATTGATAGTTTTCAACAATTGTTTTTGACCCCTCAAAAATCCTTCATGTGCAAATTCCCAGCTGTCAGGGTCAACCTTTCTAAAACCCTGCTTATGAATAAAAAAGACGATCACACAAGTAGTATTGATAAAGCAAGAAGAGGAGAGGGAGCGACTAAAATATTATATTTTGCAGGTATCAAACATGAAAGGTTAAGTTAAACAATACCATAACAAGTAGTGGATTGATAAGGTGGTTTGGGGGAGAAACATAGGGCTTGAAGTAATAACTAATAAGGAAGTTATGTGTCCAATTCCCCCACTAACAAAATAACAACTAACTACAGGTACCTGACATTTTCTATTAGAAAAAAACACTAGCAGTATGTTTGGATTGGTGTAATGAGATGAAATGGAGTGATATATAATCCGATTCTATTGTTTGGATTTGTAAAAAATGGATGGGGCGGCATGAAACATGATAGAATCCATTCCATCCAATCATCAATTTTCATTGCCCCAAATATGGGATGTATGCAATGGAATGAACTAACCTGTTCTGTTCTGTTCCGTTCCATTAAAGTATAAAAATATCCAAACAACAACGGAATGAAAAAAAAATCTCTGATCCATTTCTTCCGTTCCACTCCATTCCATCGTGTTTCATTCCGCTCCGCTCCACTCCACTCCGTTTTAATCCATCAATTCAAACATAGTCTAGAACAAGTTTAGCGAATTTGATAACTAACCATCCAACTAATCCACAAATAGGTAACTTATGTTTAGCATAGAAGTCATTTTTCTACTTACCCGGTAGAGTTTTGTTCTAACATTTCCCAAATGCTGAAAAAAAAAAGACTCCTTCCACGAAACTCTTAGGATTGTTTTGTTTCTTATACCCAATTCTTAGAAAACCTTCCTGGATAGGTTTGGTGGTAACAGAACTAGCGGCGGCGGCGGCATCAAGGTTAGAGTAGCAGCTAGTCAAAATTAAGCGCGTTCGCAAAAACAATCACTGAGCAATTTATGAATAAACCCTATCAATCTTATATTGCAAAACCCAATCCAAAATTTTATTCGATCAAGAATATTAATAAACTAATTAAAAATCAAAATTAATCAGAACTAAATCGGTTACTCTAAGGAAACAGATCAAAAGCAAAGAATCTACAAAACCCTAAAAAAAAGTAAAAAAAAAAAATCAAAATCAAAATCAAAATAAAAAAGGTTCAACTCACATAGGTATTCAACTGCCTGACAAAGCTGGAGAAGTTATTGTGCTTAAAATACTTAGGCAAGATATGTTTGGAGAAATCGGTGGCATTCAAAACGACAAAGGTGTTATTGTTTTTCCCCCACGAAACGATCGAGTCAGTTGAAGAGTCATCAACCATATCGTAGGTTTTGCTCAAGAATGGCGGTAAAACATAGTTGGAGTTCCCAGCTGTCATATTCAATATCAACTCGATGGTGATGGTTATAGGAAAATACTGAAATGAAGACGATGAAACAAAGTTGAGAGCAATAACAGCGATGGTGAAGTGAAGGATTTATAGATTAGATAGACACTAATGACTTCAATAAAGTGTTGATTAAAGTGTGCTTTATTTAATTAATTAATAGAATATAGGGGGCAAGAAATTATGTTTTGATGTGCAAAACTCGAAGGGCGGTCTAGGATAAAAAGGTGTCTGACGGTCTGGGTGTGTTTGTTTACGAAAATATCAGTGAAAATATCTCTTCTTTCTAGGATTTTTTTCCTTCTACGGGAAAGATGGTTTTAACTTTTAAGGTCAATTTTAAGATTTTTTTTTTTAAATAACTCACATTAATTAAAAAAAAAATTTAAAATAACATGAATTTCAAAAAAATTACCAATATAACGTATTTTTGGTACACATTCGCCATATGATTGGGCGAATGAGAACAAAATATACACCAATTCGCTACATTATTTGGCTAATGAATGCTTTTTATTACACATTCACCACACCATTCGGCGAATCTGTGCATTTACTTAAAGGAATTCGCCCCTTGATGTGGCGAATGTGTGCAAATTCCTTGTTTAAGATTTAAAGGCATTCGTATATCAAGTGTTGAATGTGTTACTTTGTGATTTTTTTTCTTATAAATACATGTTCCGTAAACAAAGTTATCACTCATTTACATCAATCTTCTCTCACTCCTTCCTTTCAATCACTCTCTCATTCATTCCTTTCAATCCCCCCCTCTCACAACATGGCTTCTCATCGTCCATATACATTAGCATCAACACCATCATCCTCAACATCAGAAGAACCGCTTCCAAAATTTGATATTTTGAAGAAAAATGCTTTGGTGTTTCTCACCAACAAAGCCTCCTTTGAAGATGCTGCTCTAGAACACGCAAACTTTGGAACACTTGCATAGAGAATTAAACCGCTGGTTAGAAGGAGAAATCAGGCATAAAGAAAAGATCATTAAAATTGAGAAGCGGGTTGTGGAGTCTGGTGTGATGAAATGGAGAAAAGCGGTCAATGATGTGGGTGTTCTTATGATGATGTTAGGTCGATATGAAGTTGTCTCGATGGTTGTAATAAGCTAGATATGTTAAATGTTCTAGTTGTTTTATTTATGTATGGTCATGTTTTAAATTATGTATTTTCTTGTTTTATTTATGTATGTTCATGTATGTGGTTGTAAGATTTTATTGGTATGAATGAAACGAACGAGGCTTCTATTATAAATAGATACAATTACGGTGATTTAAATTATATCGTTGTGCTTGGTCCAACATTAAGACATTTTTTACGATTGTGCCCGGGCTGACAACATGAACTGCATAGTCTCACCATTTTTGTGCGAATACGCGTTGTCGCACCTCGAAAAATATGATCCTAAAACAAACAACAGAGTCGCCACCTAATTCTATTTATTCTACGAGAGAAAAGGAAGATATAGACACAACCTAAATAAAGGATAAGAATGGTCAACAAAACCACTAATCTAAGTTCGGGAGTCAGTTACGCAAGGGGAAGGTGTTAGGCACCCCTCACGTCCGTTGTACTCAACGGGAACCGCTTAGTCTAGTTTGCGCTTTAAAATGTTAACTCATATTATTGTCTTCTTTTAATGATTAAGTATCGATATTTGTTTATTATTTGCAATAGGGAAAGGTTAAAGTTTTTTTATTATTGTGATGGAGAGATAGTTAATTTTTGTTTATTGTGATTTATGACGGAAAAAAGATTAAGTTTTTTATTATTATGCTCGCGAAGGATTAAAATCCCCGTGCCTACGTATTCCCTTGTGCAATGGGAAAGTCAGAGCTTCGTAGTTCGTGCTACTACGATTTGTGTTTTTTAATTGAACGATTGTTTGAAAATGCATTCTACTGCTAAGCGTTGGCTTATCTGCTCGCGATAGGAGACTGAAGCGCTAGCTTGTTTGCGAGATAGAAAGATTTAAACAATATTCGTTTTGAGAAAAGATGTTTGATCTTTGTTAAAGATGTTTTAAAACGAGAGGGCGAATGAACCACGCGTGGGGCTAGCCCATGTTGCGGTTGCATTCAAGAACGTGCGGAGTGCGAGACTCCGGAGTTCAGTTACTCGCTAATTAATTATGAAAATGATTTGAATTGGTTGGTAAGTTTTAAATTGTATTTGAAAGAAAGAGACAAGTCGTCATCTTTAAGAGAAGTATCTCACCTATTCCACCACAAACGTTTGAGAAATGAGAAATCGAAAGAAGCTTTAAACTTGGATATAAGATCAACAAGCAATGCCACATTCTTTCTTTGAGAATAAATAAAATCGGAAGAAGCTTTAAACTTGGATATAAGATCGACAAGCAATGCCACGTTCTTCCTTTGAAAGTAATTGTTTGTAAGATTTTGTTTGTGTTGGTGGGGATAGGAGGAACAACTTTCCTATGGAGATGAATCATGCCTGATCCTTTAAGATTTTTGAATTGTTTTGAATACGAATAGTGATTGAACCAACGCGTGAGGCTAGCCCATTTGCGGTTCAAACCAGAACGTGCGGAATGCTAGACTCCGGGGTTCTTTTTTCGTACGATTAAATTAATTAAAGATTTGGATGTTTTTTGTACGAATGGTGATTGAACCAACGCGTGAGGCTAGCCCATTTGCGATTCAATCCAGAACGTGCGGAGTGCTAGACTCCGGAGTTCCTTTTTTCCATGAATTAAATTAAATGAATTGAATTATTTTTATACGAATGGTGATTGAACCAACGCGTGGGGCTATCCCACTTGCGATTCAATCCAGAACGTGCGGAATGCTAGACTCCGGAGTTCCTTTTCTCGTGAAATTAATTAAGGCGAGCGATAAGTCGTGCAGACGGCGATCACTTGGTAATCGACTTACGTGTGTGCAAATGTGGGCATATGAATCGTTTAAATTGATTATGTGAATTGATTTCTAGTTTTTATGGGTTTTCCAAGCAATGAAACTAGTAAAATAAGGCAGAAAGATAAATTGCGCACAAAATAAATTGGAGAGGGATACATGATAATTTACAAGGGGTTGCGATTAAATAAAAGGGGTCTCGTTGTAATTTGCCCAAGAGAAAGCGTGTGTGCAGTGTACGATTTAATCGAACCGTTAGAATCTGATTTTGTACAAGAGTGTGAGATATAAACAAAATAAATAAATAAACTAACACAATGAAATAAATTGTAAAAACAAATTGTGAAATAAAATAAATCGTGAAATAAAATAGATTGAATTTAAATGATAATAAAATAAACAAATGGCCTCATATCGGCCACGATTAATCGGAAACGATTTAATCGTGGCTTTTGTAATATCATCGGCCCAAAAGAGTAAGAAAATACTAAGTGATTCGATAATTACTTTTTAGAACATTTTTGGATGATAATAGAATAACAAGACATGAAACATAATAAAAATCATAAAAAGTTAAATAATAGATGGCAAAAATCTTAAAAAGGATAATAACTATAAAAAAGAAAGAGAGGTAGAAAAATAGCAAAGAGTGTGTGGTTAGCAAAATTCGGTCGGGCCAAGTCTAGCAACAAAAAAGACATTTTTTAAGAAAACAAAAAAACAATAAAAGAGAGGAAGAGCTGCTGGTGAATTCAGGGTGTGTGTAACAGTAAAACGTATGGGCCTGAGCCCATCTTACTAAATAAAACCCTCACATACAACCTAATAAATAAACAGAATAATAAAAACAAAAGAAAGGAAAAAAACATTTTTTGACAATTCAGAAACCACGTTTTAAACAGAACATGCGTATCACAGTTTCAAACACAAAATACCCACCCTCAAAACGTATCTACAGCGGCGGCGGCACCCCTCTCTCTGCGTTCTGCTTCAACTTTGCGGTCCGGTTTGCTCGCCGACTCAGATTCAAACTCACCGGCCTCGCTCTCTCGATCACTGTTCGTGTGATTAGCTTGCGGTGGTTTCGGTCGGCTTGAGTTTTGCGGGTTCAGTTCGTGATTCAGAAAGGGTTTTCGTTTCGGTTTGTTTCAGGGAAACGCGGCGGGCGGATCGTTAGTGATGGTTGGGCGGAAGTTTTATGGTGAATGGGTATTTCGATTTGGAGATTGTTGGAGGTTATGTTGCGGATGAGAGTGTGGGTGATGGTGGTCAGTGGCTCGGTTGTCGACGGTTTGATTTTTTGTGATTCAAATGGTGAGGGTGGCAGCGCTTGCAGGTTTGCTGCGTTTTTGCGGGTTTGGGGTGTGGTTTAATCAAGTGAGTTGCTTTGGCGAGGCTCGGAAGTGAGCGATTGAGGGTTTGGATGGTGAGGGTGACCGATTTCGGTGATTTCCGATGGATATCGTTTATGGTGAGGGCTGAAGAAGTTGCGTTATGGATTTGTAATGGTGAAGGAGGCAGAAGGGTTGTTGATGAAGTTGTTTGTTGGGTTTTCTGGTTTGGTGGTCTAACGTTTCTCTGATGAAGGTGGGGGTTCCTTCATCTGGTTTTCAGGTTAGCAACTTCTCAGTAGCATCCTTGAGTTGCTGAATTTGGGATTTCAATTGACTTCCTTCATTAGTTGTAACATAGCAAGCCATTACTGGTCGGGTTACTCCACAGGCACGCCCAAGTGCTTGTTTTGATGTGACAAACACATAGGGAACATTCTTATCCTCAGCAAGAAGAGGAAGATGGAGAAGAATCTCAAGAGTTTCAGCATCAGCAACCATAACAACAAACTCGGAAATACCTCTATTCAAGGTCTTCGTCGCTTCATTTGCCCTTTTCTTGAGTTGCTTGTTGTTGTTTGAAGTTGATGAGTTGAGAGATTTTGTGGTGGTGCAGGTTGTCGTCCTTTGCAGAAGAGAAAAGTGAGGTATTCGTGGGTTTGTGAGGTCTTTGTTTTCTGCAGGTGGAGCTTTTTTGAAATGGCCGAAAGTTTTGTTTTTTCCTTTTATGTATGCTTGTGGATTAAGGGAGGAGTTGCAGGTTTTTTGTTTCCAATGGGGGCTGTTATTGTGGTATGGTTGTTGGTGGAAGAAACTGGTGAATGAGAGTGAAGGGTGAACGAGTAGTGTCTTGGTCTCGGAGGTAAGGGTTTCGTTCAAATAATTTTTGCTTGCTGAGAATCAATTCTCTAGTTTTTTTTCTTGAACTTTTCATCTCCCCTCGTTCCCTCTTGCAGGTTGTGAGTCCCCCCCTTTTAAGGTGGTCACTCAAAGAGAGTTTAATGGGTTGAAAAAGCCCCCCCCCTTTTTTCGCAGCCGGTGATAATATTGGACCATATGATGGAGATATGGGGGCCCTCCCTGGGAGAAGTGACCGAAGGTTTTTGCTTTTGTTGTTGATAATGAAGGAAGAGAGAAAAGGTTCCCTCAAAAATTTGGTTTTTAGACAGTCCGCCTCTTTTTGTTTTTTCAGGTTTTGATGTTGTTCCCCCTTTTTCCATTGCAGGTTCTGTTATTTTTTATGAAGAGATCCTCTGAAGATTTTCTTGACAGCTTTTTTTAACTCCCTGCATAAACCTTTTGGTCAAAGGTTATATCCAAATAGAAAAAGGGAGACCCTATGATACCATGATGCTATGATGCTTGAGCAGACTATCTGTGTACTTTTGCTTGTAGAAGTAGTAGGATTAAGATTGATGGAGAAAGCATGGGGAATCCAAAATAATAGGACCAAACTAAGTCTAATTACTAGTTAGATGAATAAATTAAACTAAAATTAAATTAGAGAAAAGATAATCGATTTAAAAAAAATTAACTAATGAAAAATAAATGAATACATAAATAAATGAAAATGAAATAAATAAATAAAAAACTAGATTCTAAAGCAAATGACAATTGGATTAAATTCAGCTATTTAAATAAGAATAAATAAATTAAATTAAATTAAACAAATTAACTAGGAAACTAATCTAAATTAAAATTAAATTAAAACTAGTCCTAAATTTAATATAAACTAAAAATTCTTATTACAATGATTAAACTAAGTTGAGAATTAAATAAAAATGGAAAATTACAAAAAATAAAAATCTAAAAATAAACAATAGCTGCTCTATAAAATATATAGAATAAATAAATTACAAAAAATGGAAAAATATTCTAATTAAAATTCTAAGAGTGAATCAAATTCTAAAATCTATATTAAAGTGAAACAGAAATCTAAAATAACTAAAAGGTAATAAATAAATAAAAATGATAAAATGTATGATTAAATGAATGTTTTAACTTAAATATGCAAAATAATCGATTTTCAACATATCGGCAAAAAATGCAAAAAATGAGCAAAACTTTAAAAAATCTGGTCAAAATTTAGGGTATGACAGCTGCCCCTATTTAATCATCCTGAATCTGAATGTCTGAGTAACAAAGAGATTTTTTGGACATTCAAGATGGAGGAGGATTAAATATCAGAATACCTAAAATTTTGACCGAAAATGCAGATGAAAATGCTATGATATGCAATGCGAAGATGTAAGACAAAAGCTACAATGCTATGGGAAGAAAAGTTGACACTACTGGGGATTATACACACATGGCTGGAGTACAGACCACACGAGAAAATTTCTCCTGAGCGAAACCAGACGACAACTGTCTACAAGTCCTAAGATGACTCGAGACCCTTGAACAAAATTCCACTTTGAGGAAATCTACTGCCGAGATTTGACCTCATTTGGAAAAAACCTTATGTTGGTGTATCAAACGAAACAGAAATCTACTGCCGAGATTCTGAAACGAAAACCAATTCTTCTGAAGTCTATTGGAGATCTAACTGCCGAGATGACCAGAGATTCTGAGAATGAGATACCTTCTGCCGAGGTATCAAGATAAACCAAAAATCTACCGCCGAGATCTTGGTAAGAAAAGAAATTCTACCGAAATCTGCTGGAGATCTACTGCCGAGATCTTGGAGAGGAAATACATCCTGTTGAAGTCTGCTGGAAGTCTTCTGCCGAGATTACCAGAGATTCTAAGAATGAGATACCTTCTGCAAAGGTATCAATATGAAGTTCCTACTGCCGAGGATTAAACTGATGATACATCCGTTGCCAAATCTTCTGCCGAGATCTAACTAAGGATGCCATCGTCGAGATCATACAAAGTAAATACCTTCTGGCGAGGTAGACTGAAAATCTTCTGCCGAGACTTGCCAGAAATAAAAGGAATCACCTGTTGTCGAATCTTCTGTCGAGATTCAACTAAGGATGCCAATGAATAGAATTCTCACCATACTTCCCTTCTTCTGAAAGAGACAGCCATATGATGGAGAAAACAAATCTTCACGCTCAAACTTCTCGACTTGTATGGAAGAGATAGCCATTTGACGGAAATTGGAAAATTCACAACAAACTTCTCGACTTGTCTGGAAGAGATAGCCATTTGTTGGAAAAATAAAAGAGATTCATATCAAACTTCTCGACTTGTATGGAAGGGATGGCCATTTGATAGAACATTCATCATACTTCCCTTCTTCTGAAAGAGACAGCCATATGATGAAAAACAACTTCACGCTCAAACTTCTCAACTTGTATGGAAGAGATGGCCATTTGACGGAAATTGGAAAATTCACAACAAACTTCTCAACTCGTCTGGAAGAGATAGCCATTTGTTGGAAAAATAAAATAGATTCATATCAAACTTCTCGACTTGTATGGAAGAGATAGCCATTTGATAGAACATTCATCACGACAAACTTCTCACCGTGTCTAGATGAGATGCCATTTGCCGAACAAACTTCTCACCTTGTCTGGATGAGATGCCATTTGTTGAAAATTGGAATCACGACAAACTTCCCACCTTGTCTAGATGAGATGCCATTTGCCGAAAATTGAAATCACGACAAACTTCCCACCTTGTCTAGATGAGATGCCATTTGCCGAACAAACTTCTCACCTTGTCTGGATGAGATGCCATTTGTTGAAAATTGGAATCACGACAAACTTCCCACCGTGTCTAGATGAGATGCCATTTGCCGAACAAACTTCTCACCTTGTCTGGATGAGATGCCATTTGTTGAAAATTGGAATCACGACAAACTTCCCACCGTGTCTAGATGAGATGCCATTTGCCGAACAAACTTCTCACCTTGTCTGGATGAGATGCCATTTGTTGAAAATTGGAATCACGACAAACTTCCCACCGTGTCTAGATGAGATGCCATTTGCCGAACAAACTTCTCACCGTGTCTGGATGAGATGCCATTTGTTGAAAATTGGAATCACGACAAACTTCCCACCGTGTCTAGATGAGATGCCATTTTCCGAACAAACTTCTCACCTTGTCTGGATGAGATGCCATTTGTTGAAAATTGGAATCACGACAAACTTCCCACCGTGTCTAGATGAGATGCCATTTGCCGAACAAACTTCTCACCTTGTCTGGATGAGATGCCATTTGTTGAAAATTGGAATCACGACAAACTTCCCACCGTGTCTAGATGAGATGCCATTTGCCGAACAAACTTCTCACCTTGTCTGGATGAGATGCCATTTGTTGAAAATTGGAATCACGACAAACTTCCCACCGTGTCTAGATGAGATGCCATTTGCCGAACAAACTTCTCACCGTGTCTGGATGAGATGCCATTTGTTGAAAATTGGAATCACGACAAACTTCCCACCGTGTCTAGATGAGATGCCATTTGCCGAACAAACTTCTCACCTTGTCTGGATGAGATGCCATTTGTTAATTCTGATTAGAGATCCAGGGATAAGAACAGGCTTCTCCAATAAGGAGACTGCCACTTGTTGTCAGGTATAAGTATTCCAAGAGGATGTTGCAACAACACTGCTGGAAAACAAAGTTTTTCTTCAATTGAAGCCTTCAATACATTTCTTCTGGGAAACTAAGCATCCGAAGGTGCAAAATGAATCCACTTTCCATCTGGAATTGCTGGGGATGGAATGACTGCTCGGAAAGAGACCGTCATCTGTTGATTTACTCAAAAGTTCGAAGACAAAACAAGCTTCTCAAATAAAGAGACGGCCACTTGTTGATTCCACTTAGAAGTTCTAGGACGAAACAAGCTTCTCGAATAAAGAGATGGCCACTTGTTGTCGGGTATAAGTAATCCAAGGGAATGTTGTAACAACACTGCTGGAGAGCACAAAACTTGTCTTCAATGGGGAAATCTTCAACAAATTCCTTCTGGGAAACTAAGCATCTAAAGGTGCAAAATAAATGCACTTTCCAAATGGTAGTTCAATTATCAAAAATTGCCAACGACCAAAATTCAATCCAGGAACGAGCTGGAAAGAAACTGTCAAGCAAGACACCAACCCATGAGGAATGAACTCAAATGGGGTCTTATCCTATCCAAGTGTGGAAAGGAGAACTAAAGCAAAAATCCTCCATGAGGGTAAAATCTCAGTGGGAAATTAGAAAGAATGTACATTTTCTGCCTAAGGCTGACAACTCTATCTTGAGAGAGACACATCACTTGGGGATAAACGCGACCAAGGTGAAGGAGGCATGCATTAATGAATGCGACATGAATATGCATATGATTATGAATTCATTTATGATGTACATGTATGTATATGCGTTATTGTCGCTCCCGACAAATGAAACAGGGTCACATGAAGGTACAGACGCGAACGGTCGGCGAAGGGAACAGTGAGAACACACAGCCGTGAACTCACTGGAGATGAAAAGAGTCGCCAGCTAGGCATTTTTATCCCGGAGGAAAGGCAATGCTGCATAGACCTAGAAAGATATGGATAAGACGGTTGCGAACCAGAGAGACTGAGAAAGGGGGTTGGTTACAACCTGGGAAGGTATTAGCACCCAGATTGTCCGCCGTACTCGACGGGATCCACGCTTAAAAGATTTGTGTTTTAAAGGGGTAGTGTCAGTGCAATTTGTGCATAAAAAGAGCTGGAAAAGATGTACAGGTGCCAGTATAAAAGAAGTGAAGTGTAATAAATGTACAGTGTCAGTGTAAGATCAGGAATGAAATGCTCATGACCATGAGGCTTAAAGAATAAGGCTGGAAAGAGGGGGAATATACAGAGACTTTTGTTCGATAACTGTTAAGTTATGCCTACGTATCCTCTCGTGCAATGAGGAAGTCAGAACACCGTAGTTCGACCCAAAGAGACTGAAAGATGAATTGACTTGTGAACTGCTTACTTGCCTATGCTCAAGTGTATGACCTGTCTGGCTCAGGTGCAAACTGTCTTGCATTAGACGGAAGAAGTGAGTTCTCGTTTGTGAGTGAATGAGATGAGAAAAGAATCCCGGAGGAGACGATTATTGTTTGTTCTTGAGTTTTCAGTCTTTTATTGCTTTTGAAAGTTTGTCATAAGATAATGAGCTTAAGCCTAAACCAATGGATTTAGTAAACTCAATCACATCTTCCCTCTGTTTAGGGGTAATGAGAATACCTTAAGTGTGAAGTCAGATTCTCACACTTAATCACCTTTGATGTAGGATTAAGATCATTAACCTACTTGTGATTATTTAGATGTTTTTGGTGTTTTTGTTTAGTGTTGAGTAATGAGGTTAAGCCATAATCAAGGATTAAACAGACCCATTACACCATCCTAATAGAAGGATAATAGATGAGAATGTTTAAGCTGAGGAAGACTCCTCAACTTAATCCATGATTAGGGATTAAACCCCTGACAAAACAAGCCTTTATTAAGTGGATTTTAGATTAATGATATGATGATGAAGTGAATTTTATGGTTTGTGAGACAACTTGAGGGGGACTTGTCCATTAACACTAGGGTTAGTCCTTCTTAACCACTTAAGGAAGAATTAGAACCCTAATGCAAGGCCCAAGTTACAAGTGTGATGTCTTGATATTTATTAAGTGAATTGATTAAGAGATTTAAACACCTTAAGGGTTTAATACTTAGGATTAAAGTTATACACTCCATCCTAAGAGAAGGATGCAGGCATAAGCTTAATCACAAAGTCTTAAAGCCTTTAGGGTTTAGTCCCTGATTATGAGATGAGAAGAGAAGACTCAAAGAGAGACACAAAGGTAAAAACTATGAGGGGGGACTAATCAAAACCCTAATTCATTATCATGCTTGGATGATCCTAAGGCTTGTGAGGTTTTCAAGAACAATCTTCAGAAGAACCACCAGGAAGCAGATGAACAGGATCAAGAGAAGCAAAGTGACTTGCTTCATTCAAGAAGTCAAGTTACTTGAAGAAAGAAAGTGGGAGGGAGAAGAATGAGCAAGCTCAATCTCAAACACATATAGAAATGCAGCAATGGATGCAAGAGAGATGGAAAGAAAAGTTATGAGAAGTGAAGGCAAATCCACTTCCCAAGTTTACTTACCACCTGAAATGTTAGAAAGAAATGCAATGCAATGCAAGATGAGATGAAATGATATGATGCTAAGCAAAACCAGAAGCATGTTGATGATGATTATGATGTTATGAGATGCTGCAAACATGAGGCAAGACATGGGGATGTTCATACAAGATTATGAATGCAAATGATGCAAGCTAAGGAGCATGAACAAACATGAAATGTTATGAAGCATACAAGACAAATGACATGGCAAGTATGAGATGCAATGATCAATGATGCTTCCTACATGTCTTGATATGTCAAATGGATCACAAGAATGCACAAAATGCAAAGACAAGCCATGTTATGCAAAGAAATGCAAGGAGGATGCAAAAGAAAGCCCAAATTAGGGTTCATGGATCAAACATCAAACAAAAACCCAAAACAGAAGCAAACCTCATGATAAAAAAAAGAAAATGGCACCCAAAGAAACCCTAAACCTATGATAGGCCACTGCCCAAAGGGGAGCTCTCAACTCTCAACCCAACTCAAGATATGAATTTTCTAAGTTATTAGGGTTTTTTAGGGTTCTTAACAAAACAAATGCCAAACAATTTGAAAATGCAAGAACAATTCATGGCCTTTTCATCCTAGGAACTACATGCAAAACAAAAGACAATGCAAGAAGAATCAATGTCTCAACCTTCACCAATTGGCAGAAATGAATTTTTGAATCCATGGTCAAAATAATGCATAAAAAATGATTTAATTCAATGAAAAATTCTTAAAATGCATCAAGATCAAAAAAGAAATTTGGTTTGAAGGTTGGACAATGTTTCTAAATGTCTTAGAACATTTCATGAATTTTTTTGTAATTTTTAAATACCTAAAAGTATTTTTTATTAATTAATTCCCATTAATCAATTAAAAATAATCTTTTAAATATTTAAAAATACTTTTTAATGATAAAAAATAAAATAAAAAATGTTTTTGTGTCATAAAAATTAATAAAACTTTAAAGAAAAAGTTTCATGATTTTTAAGAATTTTTTACTATTTTAAAATAATTATGCAATTTAAATGAAAGAAAAATGAATAAAAATCAAATAAAAAGAAAAGTCAGAGGGATGGAGGGCCAAGATGCGCCCAGGATTTGAAAATGTTGACTGGCGCGTGATCCTGTGGTTGGGATTGACTCTGAGATAATTAGTTTAATTATGAATTAATTAACTAAATGAAAAAGATTAGGGCTAATCAAACGCATCTGGGCCATTGATCACGCGCGGGAATGGACCAAGTTAACCCATCCAACGCTCACCATTCAAACGCTCATTAATTACAGGGATTTGCCCTAATGACTTTCAGGTGGCCGGAGAGGACCTCCGGTCGTCTTCTCCGGCCAGCACCTCACCTGAGAAACCTCCAAATCACTCAAATCGTAACTAAAATGAAAACTAAACACATAGAAATGGACCCCATGATCTCCTGAATCAAAACCCTAACCCCAAACAAATTTATTCTTCATCAATCGCATGAATCGAAGGCAAACATTTTTAGGGCAAACCAGTTTCAGAGTCAAATTAAATGCTCAAATCACAACCATTTTCAAAACCAATGGTACCAGGATGATCAGCAAGACATGAAGAACAAGTTTGTAACAAGCAAAATCATTTCTGGAAAAATAAATTTCAGGCTACCTGAGATTTGAAGCTTTCCACTTGAGGACTTTCTGGCCTTCTCTTTATGTGCAATCTACTCCTTAGAACCCCTTGATGATGTTTGAATGCTCAAAATGAGTTTGTGCTGGCTGGATAATGAGTTTCGAAAGGAACTGCTTCAAGCTCAGTCAACAATGGCTATGGTGATTCTGACTGATTCAGGCCATGGTGAGTGGTTGCTTGTGGTCCAGATGATGAATGGAGAAGGTTTGCAAGGTTTGTTTGGTTGTTTGTGGGCTAGGGAGGGAGATTCGAATGAATCTGCAGAAATGAAGTGAGAGATGGCAGTGAGGTGTTCTGGATGTCTTAGGCTTGTGCTTTGGGTGGTTTCTACTCAGTGATTCATGGTGAGTTGAATGGAGGAAAAGGTTTGAGTGTTTGCAGGCTGTATAGAGAAAATCGAAGCAAGTTGCAAGATGGTGAGTTTTTTGTGTATGTCATGTATGAGATGGTTTCAGCCTTGCCTTATGCTATGCTTTGCTTGCAAATTGTCCATATGACTCTCTCTCATTGGTCAGTTGATTTGACATGTGCTTTATGGATAGGTGAGGCAACTTTTGCAATTTGTCAACTCTTGTGTAAGAGAAAGTATGGTGAGGTGCTAGCTTGGTACAAGGCATGGGCTATGCGCAGCAAGATGAGGGGGAAATGTCAGCTTGGTCCAGCATTCAAGGCAGCAAGTGGTGAAGGCTTGATCATGAGTTTTGCAACTTGGTTACTTTATGGATTTTCATGAAAAATGCCTTGTTACATGAACCAAACCATAGGCAAACTTGATCCAATTCTGAATTTTGTAACTTAGAGAATGCTTATGTGCTGGTTTGAAATGAATTAGAGGCTGCAATGTGCATTGGTCCAAGATTTTGCAAAGTTCTCACTTAGGGCATGCCTTGAAAATTAATGATTTTAGCCAACTTTGCATTGCCATAACTTTTGATCCAAGAAGAGTTTGATCATGTTCTTGTACTTTTTGAAAAGGGAAAGATGAGATCTACAACTTTCATGACCAAAGTTTCTCCATTTGAAGCCTTCTTGGACCAGGAATCAAAGCTTGAAAAATGACCTAAAATGATGCATTCTTGAAAAGTCAACTATGCCCAAAAAGTCAACATTTGCAAAAACCCTAAATTCTTGATTTCTATGAACTTCAATCTTCTTCCATGATCAAATAAAGACCATATACACTCAAAATGATGAAGATCACCCATTGGTTGGGTCATTGGGGGCCTCAGATGCCCTGATTTTGCACTGACTTGTCCAGAAAGTCAACCCTTGATCAGATGACTTCCCCATGGAATTTCTTCATGAAAATTGATATGCATACTCCCTATACCATATAGAGATCAATGGAAACAAGAATGACCAAAAAATTTGGGGTTATGGCCTCTGAAGCCAAAACCCTAATTTTCAGTCAACTGTGCAGTCAAACTTGGCTCTGCATCCACTCAAACCCTAGCCCTTGTGATTCCTCTGCAATTTTGACTTTGAGGAGATGAAATATGATGTAAGAACACACATGGACCTCTTTGAGTTGATTGGTAGCCTTTGGAGTGGCTCAAGATGCCTTGGGATTGCTCAGATCACAAACCCTAGGTGCAGATTCTTTGAAAGCTATGCAGTGGATAAAAAATGAGATGTGAGATGACATGATTGTGTTTATGCATATGAGGATGATCACAAGCCATGGTGTGAATGGGTGAGGGCAAATTTGGGGTGTTTACAGCTGCCCCTATTCAATCATGAGTTAGCTGTGCAGGATGTAAGCGACGGCTTAACAGGCAAACAAGATAACTTGTGGTTGAATACCAAAGACAGTCCAAAATTTGCACTCACAAAATGAAGAAGAAAAGGGATATAGATTGTAAAAGCAAAATAAAGTATATTGTAAAGTATGGGCGACGGAGGACGACCGTCGAGCAGAGGACGACTGCTGGGTAAGGAGCAATGACGGGGACGGCCGACATGCTGGGGAGAGCGTATGAAAATAAAGCAATGACGGGGACGGCCGACATGCTGGGGATAAAAGGTAAAGCTAAGACGGGGACGGCCGACTAGCTGGGGAAAATAAAATCATGATGGGGACGGCCATCACGATAAAACTGTAAAATTTCTGAGGGTTAATGAAACATAACGGGGACGGCCATCAAGTTCATAAAGGTAAAGTAACCAACGATGGGGATGGCCATCGGGTTAGAAGGAGAAGGGACCACGACGGGGACGGCCATCGGGTTAAAAGGAAAAGGGACCACGACGGGGACGGCCATCGGGTTAAAGAATAAATGAAATAAACAGCTGATGGGGTACGGCCATCAAAGGTGAAGGACGATCACCTAGCAGGGTACGGCTGCTCTGTTGGGTATAAAAGAAAATATGATGGGGACGGCCATCAAAGGTGGAGGACGACCACCTGGCAGGGTACGGCTGCCGAAAATATCAACGATGGGGACGGCCATCGGATAGAAAAGGTCAACGATGGGGACGGCCATCGGACGAGCAAGATGGAGGACGACCATCAAGAAGTGGAGGACGACCACTCAGCAGGGGACGGCTGCTCTCAGGGTTTCTCATGACATAGAACGAATGCCAGATAACTAAAATCAACAATGGGGACGGCCATTGGATAAAGTGATGAAGGACGATCATCACAAGGTGGAGGACGACCACCTAGCAGGGGACGGCTGCTAAAAATCAACGATGGGGACGGCCAACGGATGAGCATGATGGAGGACGACCATCAAGAAGTGGAGGACGACCACTCAGCAGGGTACGGCTGCTCTCAAAGGTATCATAACACAGGACGAGTGTTAGATAAAAAGAAAATTTGTTGGTGATCTACTGGGGAGATAGTAAACACGGACGAGCGTTTACATCCAAGAAACAAAAGGTATAAGTGTTTGGTATTGTGTATAGATTAAAGATGCGGACGAGCATCCTTAAGACTATGATACGGACGAGTATCATGTAGAAACAAACTGACACATGTTCAGAGATGATGATACGGACGAGTACCAACTGGTTAACAAAGAACAAGGACTATTGTCAAATCTGCGGGGTTATGAGTGATGATGTATACAAGATACGGACGAGTATCTGTATAAGTGTACCATGAATAGTATGAGTATTGTATTAATGAGTGTTTATCTGCTGGGGAGAGTGACACGGACGAGTGTCAAGAGAGAAAAGTATAATATTAACAAGTGTATGGGTGATAAAGGTGTAAGCGACTGCGCTGGGGATATGACACGGACGGGTGTCAAGAAAAGTGTATATAGGTATATGTGAGTGCAAAGAGGATGTCTTTGGCTTTCTGCTGGGGATATGACACGGACGGGTGTCCTGAAGTGTCTGTAATACGGGTAATCTTGTTTGTAAAGGGTGTTCAGGCGACCTGTTTGGGGAAGGATGACACGGACGGGCGCCAAAAGGTGTATATACCGGTGTTTGTGATTTGGAAGGGCAGCTGCTTTTGCCGGGGACTCTGGGGGATTTTTCTGTATAATGGTGATGAACGGTTTATTATTCACAAATGTCCAATTCACGACATGACTTATGATTATGCTATGCATTTGATTTTTGCCGTAATGATCCGTATTAGACGGAATGCTACGCTCTGGGGGATAGTATGATGCAAATGCTATGATTATGCAAAGAGGCACAGATACGGGATTCGGATCCCATTGCTGCAAAGATCTCTGGTTGATCTGCTTGAAGTGAACATCCCAGCTGGGTATGAGATCACTGGTAGATCTAATGATGTATCTGCTTGGGGATATAGGTCACTGATAGACATATCCTTGTGATATGGGACCCAGCTGGGGTTTGTAGAAGCTTCCTGTACTCTGTTGTGATCTCTTCATGCGTTGCTCTTCTGGATAGAGGCTGAAGACTCTGTGGGGAGATGATTCCCTGACTTCTGCATTCTGCTGAGGAAGAATGGCAACTCGGCTGGGGAAAGCAACAAGAGGCAACTCAGCTGGGGATAGATCATTTCGGATGCTGAGATTGAGTGCATGTTGATTTGGCAACTTCGCTGGGGAAATGGGAGGCAACTCAGCTGGGGAAATGGGAGGCAATTCAGCTGGGGAGAGCAACAAGAGGCAACTCAGCTGGGGAAATGGGCACCTCCCAGTGCCATGTGAGTTGATAATGATTCGCCAGTTTGCTGAGACGTAACTTGCATGCCCCAGGTTGCGCTCTGGATACCTGCAATCCTACAAAGGTAAGGAAATGTACAAAAGGTCCCGAGGTATCCCTTATTGGATTCCGTCATAGGAGTTAAGTACTTTCGAGAATAATCACATTCCCTGTAAGCATGTGTTTTTGTTTTTAGAGAAAAGCATCTGTACTTATGCAATTGTATTTTTAGAGATATCAGACAACTCTTTGCAAAACATAAATGTAAAAACGAAACATGACCGAAAATCTGATTTTATTAATTCATGTGCCCTGAATTGGCAAGATACAGTCAAGGAAACATATCTCCTGAAATGAAGAGACTGTTACAAATTGAGAAACAAAATGCCGGCAGTGTTGGCGACGCTTTGAGGAGCTTCCTCTTCTGCTATGACTCGTATGACAATGACGTTCTTCTCGTCTTGCTTTCTGGAGAGAGTTGATTCTGATTGAAGCTTGAATCCTTCGAAGCTTGCCATGTTGTAGGTGATACAGACGAATTCAGAATGCAGTTGTTCGCTTATTCCCTTATTTTGCATGGATTGCCCTTTCGGGTTTTCAATCCATCGGGATACCCATTTTTGCCTGAGTTGTCCAATGCGGCTTTTCAACTCAGCGGGTGTACATTTTTGTTTATTTCCCTTATTTTTGCCCGAGTCTTTTATTCTGTTTTTGACTCGCCGGGATGCCCTATTTTTGCCTGGACTTACATTCTGTTTTTATGTCCAGCGGGTCATTTTATGCGAAGTATTTTTTAACTGCATCTGAATTCACAGGGGATGGGAAGGCTTCACCATCCATGGTGCTGAGCATTAGTGCTCCACCAGAGAAAACTTTCTTTACAACGAATGGTCCTTCATAATTTGGCGTCCATTTGCCCCTGTGGTCTGTATGAGGAGGGAGGATTCTTTTCAGCACAAGATCTCCTACTCGGTACTCTCGGTGCCTGACTTTCTGATCGAAGGCCTTCTTCATTCTCTTCTGATATAACCGCCCATGACAGATTGCGGCCAATCTTTTCTCTTCGATCAGACTCAGTTGTTCGTATCGGGACCGAACCCATTCTGCTTCACTCAGTTTAACATCCATTAATACCCGTAGAGAGGGCAATTCAACTTCAACAGGTATGACTGCCTCCATACCATACACAAGTTGATACGGTGTTGCCCCAGTGGATGTTCTGATTGATGTGCGGTACCCATGCAAGGCAAACGGTAGCATTTCATGCCAGTCTTTGTATGTGATTACCATCTTCTGCACAATCTTCTTAATATTCTTGTTTGCTGCCTCAACAGCGCCATTCATCTTTGGCCTGTAAGGAGAAGAATTGTGGTGTTGGATCTTGAAGTCCCGGCACAGCTCTGCCATCATTTTGTTGTTTAAATTGGAACCATTATCAGTAATGATTCGCTCGGGAACTCCGTATCGACAGATGATATCTCTCTTCAGAAACCTGGCTACCACTTGTCTAGTGACGTTTGCATATGAGGCTGCTTCAACCCACTTGGTGAAATAGTCAATGGCGACCAGGATGAATCTGTGGCCGTTTGAAGCAGTTGGCTCAATCTTGCCAATCATATCGATGCCCCACATAGCAAAGGGCCATGGTGAAGACATGATGTTCAAAGGATTGGGAGGCACATGCACCTTGTCTGCGTAGATCTGGCATTTGTGACATTTTCTGGCGTAAGCACAACAGTCTGCATCCATTGTGATCCAGTAATAGCCTGATCTTAACAACTTCTTAGCCATGGCATGCCCTCCTGCATGGGTACCAAAAGATCCTTCGTGCACTTCATGCATCAACAAATCTGCTTCCGTCTTGTCAACACATCTGAGGAGTATCATGTCAAAGTTCCTTTTGTATAAAGACCCATCAGTGTTCAGAAAGAAACTACCAGCAAGCCTTCTCAAAGTCTTCTTATCATTGGAAGATGCCCCAGGTGGGTATGTCTGACCCTCCAAGAAGCTTTTAATGTCATGAAACCAAGGCTTATCATCCTTGACAACATCCGCTGCAAATACATATGCTGGTCTATCGAGTCTAGACACTGAGATCTGGGGTACAAAACTAGCCGTTTGAACTTTGATCATGGATGAAATGGTGGCAAGAGCATCTGCAAACTGATTCTCGTCCCGAGGGATATACTCAAGCTTGGCTGTTGTGAAGAACGTCAATAACCTCCTTGTATAATCCCTGTAAGGTATCAGATGATCTTGGTGGGTGTACCATTTCCCGTTGGTCTGATTGACTACCAAAGCTGAATCTCCGAATACAGTCAAAGTCTTGATCCTGAGGTCAATGGCTTCCTCAAGACCCATAATGCAAGCTTCGTATTCAGCTTCGTTGTTAGTGCAGTTGAAAGTGAGTTTTGCCGAGAAAGGCATGTGAACCCCCTTTGGTGTAATGAGTACTGCACCAACACCACGGCCATTCATGTTAACAACCCCATCAAACATCATAGTCCATTCTTCTTCCGGGTCGGGCCCTTCAGTGTGAATTGGCTCTTCATGATCTTTTGCTTTAATGAACATGATGTCTTCATCAGGGAAGTAAAATCTCATAGGCTGGTAGTCATCAATGGGTTGCTCAGCAAGATATTCAGATAGTACACTGCCCTTGATGGCTTTCTGAGAGGTGTACTGTATGTCGTATTCTGTGAGAATCATCTGCCATCTTGCAACCCGTCCGGTAAGAGCTGGCTTCTCGAAAATGTACTTAACTGGGTCCATTTTTGAGATTAATAAGGTAGTGTGGGTCAACATATACTGTCTCAGTCGGCGAGCAGCCCACGCTAAAGCACAACAAGTTTTCTCGAGCAGTGAATAACGTTGTTCACAGTCGGTAAACTTTTTGCTTAGGTAGTATATTGCATACTCTTTTCGACCAGACTCGTCATGCTGACCTAATACACACCCCATTGACTCTTCTAACACTGTCAAGTACATTATCAGAGGTCTTCCTTCGACTGGAGGCATGAGGATTGGAGGTTCTTGTAAATATTCCTTGATCTTGTCAAAAGCCTTCTGGCAGTCTTCGTTCCACCTGACCGTTTGTTCTTTTCTTAACAGCTTGAACAAGGGTTCACAGGTTGCTGTAAGGTGAGATATGAACCTCGAAATGTAATTCAATCGACCTAAGAACCCTCGAACTTCTTTCTCAGTTTTCGGTGTAGGCATCTCTTGGATGGCTTTGACTTTATCAGGGTCCACTTCAATCCCTTTCTCGCTTACAATAAAACCCAGCAATTTACCGGATCGCACCCCTAATGTGCATTTGTTGGGGTTTAGCTTTAGTTGATACTTCCTCAGACGCTTGAACAACTTCAGCAGATTCACCAGATGATCTTCCTCTGTAAGGGACTTGGCGATCATATCATCCACATAACACTCGATTTCCTTATGGATCATATCGTGGAATAATGTCACCATAGCCCGTTGATATGTGGCACCAGCATTCTTCAGTCCGAATGGCATCACTTTGTAGCAGAACGTGCCCCAAGGTGTGATGAATGTTGTCTTCTCCATGTCTTCAGGTGACATCTTGATCTGATTATATCCTGAAAATCCATCCATGAAGGAGAATACCGAGAACTGAGCCGTGTTATCCACCAATACATCAATGTGAGGTAATGGGAAGTCATCCTTCGGGCTGGCTCTGTTCAGATCCCGGTAATCAACACACATTCTTACTTTGCCGTCCTTTTTAGGCACAGGTACTATATTAGCAACCCACGGTGGATAGCTAGTCACAGCAAGGAACCCGGCGTCCCATTGCTTTTGTACCTCTTCCTTGATTTTCATAGCCATGTCTGGGCGAGTTCGGCGCAGCTTCTGTTTAACTGGTGGGCATTCTTCTCTCAAAGGCAGCTTGTGCACAACGATGTCGGTATCCAACCCTGGCATGTCTTGATACGACCAAGCAAACACATCAACATACTCTTGAAGCAGATCTATCAGTTGTCTCTTCACCGAGTCTTGCAGGCAGGCCCCAATTTTAACCTCTTTCACGTCTCCGTCAGTACCAAGATTAATCACTTCAATCTCCTCCTGATGAGGAGTAATGACCTTTTCCTCTTGCCTTAACAACCTGGCTAGCTCTTCAGGAAGCTCATATTCTTCATCAACCCCTTCATCAGCTTGATTGATTGGATTGTCAAAGTCATACGATGTCATAGCCGTGCTGTTGTCGGTGCTGTCTGGAAGGCACTCTCTGCAAGGGTTAAGTTGGTTTATTTTAGTGATTGATTTTAATCTTGTTTTAGAAAAAGTGAAATGAAGTTATCATTTTGAAAACACCGCCATTTATTTTTTTTGTACAAAAAGAAAAATGGAAAAATAGCGAGCAGAAAAGAAAAAGACTTGTTTGCAAAAAGATGTCTGATATTTCATTAATTTAATCTTGTTTGCACAAAAGTACAGATGGCCCTGGTTACAAAATGAGTCTTGTCATCTTGGGCAAGATGCAAGACTTGGATGCATGCTATAAGAATACAGGAAATAATAATTACTCTGCATGAGTAACTCTTATAATTTCCTGGGAAGACCAGTTCGAGACACTGCTCCCCGGGATCTTTGGACGAATCCAATTCTCCAGATTGCGCTCCTCTTCCAGCTCGTCTTCCAGACAGTTGATAGCATCGGGGGTAAGCATTCCCCCACTGACAAAACCTGGCTCCGCAGCAGCCTTTGCTTGATGTTGAGTTGGTCTGTAACCCAACCCAAATTTGTCCTTCTTTTCCTCCACAGCTAAGACCTTGCCCCAGCCTAGGGCAGTTCCTTCTTCAACAACCTTCCGGGCTTGTTGGTAAGATGACATTGGAGTACCAGATACAGCAGATGCTTCATTCACATTCAAAGCTTCAAACCCCTGGCTCATTGTTTCATGGATCTCCCCATCCATCTCAATGTATTTATAAGTAGCCAGATGGCTAACGAAAATATCCTCTTCCCCACAGATTGTGACAACTTGACCTTCCCACTCAAATTTTAACTTTTGGTGAAGGGTAGACGTTATTGCGCCGGCGGCGTGAATCCAGGGTCTACCCAACAAACAGCTGTAGGCGGGCTGAATGTCCATCACATAAAAGATAGTTTCAAAGGTCTGCGGGCCAATTGTCACAGGCAGCTCAATCTCTCCCAGAACCGATCTCTTAGAACCATCAAAGGCTCTTACTACCAGGTTGCTGGGTCTCAATGCCAATCCATCATATTCAAGCTTCACCAGAGCCTTCTTTGGTAAGACATTCAGGGAAGAACCTGTGTCCACCAGCACATGAGAAAGGACAGCTCCTTTGCATTCCATGGTTATGTGCAAAGCTTTGTTGTGGTTGCGGCCATCCGCTGTCAAGTCAGAATTGGTAAACCCTAGCCCATTGCTAGCAGTAACATTTCCAACCACGGTTTCCAATTGGTTGACAGTAATCTCCTCAGGCACGTAAGCTGCGTGCAAGACTTTAAGTAGTGCATTCCGATGGGCTTCGGAGCACATAAGCAGTGAGAGGATAGAGATTTTGGATGGCGTCTGGTGAAGCTGATCCACAATTTTATAATCACTCTTTTTGATGATCCGCATAAACTCATCAACTTCCTGATCAAATGGAGTCTTCAGGGCTTCTTTGGCAGCTGGATCTTCCTGCACCGGGCCTTTTCCTTTTGCCTTGGCAGCAGCTTCTGCTTCGGCAGTAGGTCTTTGAACTTGTGAAGCAAAGAGACGTCCGCTTCGAGTGAAGCCTCCGCCTCCCCCCACATTATCTACTTGTGGTGCAGGTGCTGATGTTTCAAGAGTGATTCTTTTCCCTTTACAGTACACGTCAGAGCCATAGTGCCAAGGGATGGCCCTATTGCTTTCATATGGTACTGGTCCAGGCACCGTGACAGTGACTGGACTGATTGCTGATGCTGAAGGGACTGTAATTGTTTGTGGATCATAAAAGATTGTAACTGGCGCTCTGGCGGGAGCAGCACCTTCTGAATGGTAGGCGGAGTTATTTTCAGGATCGTAGAATATGGTAACAGTGGAGACATCTTCATGATTGATTGCTGGTGTTGTAGGAGGTACTGTTGAAAGGACTGTTGTTGTTGCTGATGGAGAGTCGAAATGGAATGAAGCTGAAGTTGTAGCAGGAGAAACTGTTGAAAACTGATCATTTGGAAGGACAGGTGAAGTACTTGTTGATGGTGCTGGTGAATTGTCGGGGACAATAGTTGCTGTATTTGTAGGAGGGTCTGAAACCGTTGTGGATGAAGTTGCTTGATTCGCCGGAAATGATGTAGTGATCTGGAGTAGGCCACTCTGAATAAGGCTGTCGATGCCATTCCTCAGGTCCTCGCACCCATTCCATGAAATATTGCAGTAGGGACACCCTAGTTCACATCCCGGAAATATTTGGTTTTCACGGAGTTGAGCTTTGATTTCCACCAATGGTGTCCTGATTTGATCCACACTGGTTATTAAATAAGACGGTTGGTCTTCTTCAATAGCATTAATTCGGGGACCACCATGGTTTGGCATTGGGTTTTTATTGACATTGGGCGGAGGTGCAAAATTCAGAGCCTTGGAGTCTACCAAGTCTTGTACCTTCATATGCAGAGCTCTGCATTTTTCTGTACTGTGACCAGGTGCGTTCGAGTGAAAAGCACACCTAGCATTGGAGTCATAGTTTCTTGGTAGACTGTTGGGATCCGGAGGTGCCAACGTTCTTAGCTCAACTAGGTTGAGTTTCAGAAGTTGTGGCAGCAAGGCAGCATACGGCATTGGGATCGGGTCGATCACTCTGTTAGCTTGGGATGGCCTCTGTTGGAATGGCCTCTGTTGATTGTTGTTGGAGTTGTTGTTGCTGTTGTAGTTTCTTGGAGGATACTGATTCTGTTGATACTGAGGTTGTTGTTGGAAGTTTTGTTGAGGAGGTTGATAGACTGGCTGAGGATGTGCTGGGGCAGGGATAGTGACTGCTGCTATTGACCTCTGAGCATATTGGGGCCTACCCCTGCCGGTGTGAATGGAATTGGTCTCGCCAGTTCTTCTTGGGCCTGCAAAAGGCTTCCTTGTACCACTGGACGAGTTTGCACCGTTATCGGAAATTTTGCCCATTTTCAACAGGCTTTCAATTCTCTCCCCAGCTATGACAACATCTGCGAAGCTAGTGGAAGAGAAAGCAGCCAACCTGTCAATATACGTTCCCTGGAGAGTGTTCATAAACATGTCTGCCATTTCTCTCTCAGACATTGGTGGTTGAACAGCAGCAGCCAGTTGCCTCCACCTTTGGGCATACTCTCGGAAACTCTCCCTTGAAGACTGTGACATTCCCATTAGGAGGGTCCTGTTGGGCGCCATATCTAGATTATACTGATACTGTCTGATGAAGGCCTCTGCCAGGTCCTTCCAGCATCTTATAGTTGCCCTTGTCAGATGGGAATACCATTCCCTTGATGCTCCAGTCAAGCTATCTTCGAAGTAGAACATCCAAAGTTTCTCATCCATTGTATAGGCCTTCAGCCTTCCCAGAAATGATTGCAAATGAGTCCGGGGGCATGAAGTCCCATTATACTTTTCGAAACAAGGAGGCTTGAACTTATGGGGGATCCTGACCCCTTCTACCAAACCCATGTCCATGACGTCGAACCCCAAAGAATTTTGAGATTCTAAGGACCTCAACTTCTCAGCTATTTCATCCAGCCGCCTATCATAAGTTTCCTCTCCAGCACCCATTACTGTAAATTGGTCCTCCTGAGGATCTTCCTGAAGTACTCTGGCTGCAGTGGCTGTTCCTTGAATGTTTGCAGGAATATTGATCTCAGGATGTAGATGTGGGCCAAACACAGGGGGGTTAACATGTGGTTGCACCCTTTCATTGTTACTTGTGCCAGCAGTCCCCACATGGGGCTCATCTTGATTCCTCCCTTCTACCAAAGTTCTGAGCCTCTCCTGGCTTTGAGCTAGATTGCTCATCACTTCCATGAACTGTGTTATTTGAGTTCTCATTTCCAACCTTTCGTTGGCCATCTGGTTTCTGACCTCTGTAAGGTCCTGCTGCATCTGATCCATCTGAATTCCCGGAAGGTTGTTTCTAGTTGGGTACCTGTGTGGCCTGTTGAGAGGAAAAACCCGGCGGCGAGCAATAATTCCTGAATATCACAACAGAGGTTAGTAACAACAAAAAACCTACAAAACAAACAAAAGGGGTTAGCATGCAATGCAATTATGCTTATTTGTTCTCAAGGTATCCGGTTTGGCCTTCAGTTTTGACCCTTCCAGACCCATGAAGACGATGTTGTTGAAGTTGCTTTTGAAGTAACCCAGATGGAAACTACCACAAATATATTACAAAGGTGAAATAATACAATTTTGTTCTTTTTACAACACAAGCCCTCAAAGGGGTCGAAATACATCACAAAAACAAAAGTACATGAAAAAGGAATAACAACAAGCAAATGATCAAACTCCAAGGCCAAACTCATCCTCACGAACTTCCTTGAGAAGTGCTTCGGTCACAGGATCAGCCGGATGCTCCGTGAGACTTCTAATGAGAAGGTTTCTTGCTGCAACAGCTGCAGTCAACTTCCTGTTCCGACTTTGGTCCTTAGACCTCTTCACTCCAGCTCTGATTTCTAGCTCTGATATTTCCTTCTGGGCTGCTGCCAGGGCTTTTTCCATCTGTTCCATCTTGTCCTGAACTCTCTTGTCTTCTAGAGTACGGGCCTCAGTGATCCGGACCCACCTGGCCTGACTCTCTTTCAAATACAAGTCTGTTCTTGCTCTCTGGAACTGGGCTTCTTTACAAGCATTCTTCAGAATCTGCTCACCAGCTTTAGACTTGTTAATATACTCCCCAGACTTCTCAATCTTAGTCAAGTGTTCCACCCTCAATTTCTCCAATCTCTCAATCTCCCTCACACCTTCACTCCTTTCCCTGAGGGTCTTCTGCAAGGCTTGGGTTAACTTCTCGTTTCTTTCCTTCAAGCTTTCAAACTCCTCCAGATTGATAGTGACAGGGGGTGGTGCTGAAGATGACTCAGGCATATCTTCTATGGTAAAGGGCATTCCAGAGAATTGGGCCCTAGCATGGGACCACTCATAATATTGGACTGATGCCACATTATTGCACTTCCCCAGAATGGTGATTCCCTTGGTTTGAACATGATCCCAAGCCCAGGCAGCCTGCCTAACAGTTGCCAGACTAATCTTGTTCTCACAGTAGAGGGTCTCAACCAAGTCTTGTTCCCTAGGAGTATGAACCAGTGCATAGCCTAATTGCCTTCTGAACAGCAGAGGGTTGTAATTAATACTTCCCTTAACTCCTATTAAGGGCACATTGGGAAAGTGTCCACAGCTGGTGATCATATCTCTGCCCTTGGTACTTTGAGTACACCATCTGATGTCTGCTGAAGTGAGAGTAGTGAGCCTTTTAGCCCAGTTGCTTTGCTGATGAGGGTTTAAAAATGCATCTGTCCTGGGTAGATGCCTGAGAAGCCAAGCATGGAATAATGGAGCACAAATCCTCACTAATCTTCCCCTCTGCTTCTCATTTCTCTGATGTACTGAGTAATAGAGATCACCCAGTAAAGTTGGCACAGGGTTCTTCAGGATGAACAAGTGGATTGCATTCTTGCTAATGAATCGAGGCTCATCTGCAAACAATACAATTCCATATACACTTAAGGCCAACAAAGCACAAACAGCTTTCCCCTCCCCCAAGGAGGCCTTCAGACTAGCTTGAGAAATCAGGAAGTCAAGATGAAAACCAGGGATCCCAGCTTTGGAGGTCAAATGCTGCTCAATCAAAGCAGGTTCCAGGTGCAAAGCTTTTGCTATCTCTCCGTTGCTGGGAAAGACCATTTCAGGGTTGAAAGGGATTTCCCTCTTGATAGGCAAACCAATCAAAGATGAGTATTCTTCTAATAGGGGCCCCAACTGAAAGTCTTGAAAGGTGAAACATCTCAATGGGGGGTCATAGAACTGAATGCAGGTGTGGATGAGGCTCCTCTGAGATGGGTCCAAATCCATAACCATGTCCAGTATATCTCCATAACTCTCCCTGAACAAGGGTATGTGCTCTGGAGTGATCAGGGTTTGGATCCTCCTGATGTCTGATAAGTCTGGTTGGAAGAAATGATAGGTGATGTTGCTTTTCTTCGGAGCCATGATGCTGAGGACTGAGTAGGATAAGTGCTGATGAAGATGTTGAGGAGTAGGCCACTGGCTGGCTAGTGCAAGTAACTGAAGTATATGGCTGATGCAAGTGCTGGTGGAGATAGGTCAAAACTGCAGATGGGGTCAAAACCAAAACCAGATGGAGGTGGATACCCTGAAACACAAATAAGCAAATGTTAATATGATGCAATGAGTATGTATGCAGATGATATGCAAGGGTTTGTGACTGAGCTGGATCTGATTAACTGCCTTGGTATAGATCCATGTGTGTTCAAGAATTCCAGATGGAGGTCTATAAATCCAGTAACCAGGGTGGGGGACTCAAATAAAGAGCCACAAGTCCAGGGTTTTAGAATCACAAGAACTATCCAACATGGAGCATTCTTAACAAAGTCAAAGTAACAGGGTATTCTGAGGTCAAGGTACCTGCAAACCTGTAAACAGCCCAACCCCCTCACAGGTGGTGATCTAGAACAAGGATCCTCAGACTTGGATCAGTTATGAGAAGTGTAAACACTTCTAACCCGGAGGTACAGTGTTTACAATAACCATAACAATTCCTCCTCTAATTCACCTCAGTTTCTGAAGGTCAATACTAAAAGGTCATCCAGACTTAGCAGGCTTCCCAGATAGCCCTAGCATTGCAGGAAATCCGCAACACAGAGTTCTCAAGAAGAAACCCATATCTGAACCGTGTTTCATATTCCCGCACCAGACCGAAATGGAATGGGAAAGAATATGATTCACTCTAGCCTAGGTGTCACTCAGGTCCCAGGTGTAGGACCTTAACTCTCAATGAAACACCCACCCACCAAAGAAAAACCGGATCCAGCCAGCAGCACAGTATGACAATATGATAAATGAAAAAAATAGTAAAGAAAGCAAAAAATAAAGCTGTACAGAAAGCAGTAAATAAAGCAAATATACACATACAAATAGCACATAACACCCCCAATAAACACAAATCAATCAAGCGCTAGGAGGAACCCACAAAAAGAACCAGAAGCCCTGGTTGCAGTATAAGGATCCCCAGCAGAGTCGCCAAGCTGTCGCTCCCGACAAATGAAACAGGGTCACATGAAGGTACAGACGCGAACGGTCGGCGAAGGGAACAGTGAGAACACACAGCCGTGAACTCACTGGAGATGAAAAGAGTCGCCAGCTAGGCATTTTTATCCCGGAGGAAAGGCAATGCTGCATAGACCTAGAAAGATATGGATAAGACGGTTGCGAACCAGAGAGACTGAGAAAGGGGGTTGGTTACAACCTGGGAAGGTATTAGCACCCAGATTGTCCGCCGTACTCGACGGGATCCACGCTTAAAAGATTTGTGTTTTAAAGGGGTAGTGTCAGTGCAATTTGTGCATAAAAAGAGCTGGAAAAGATGTACAGGTGCCAGTATAAAAGAAGTGAAGTGTAATAAATGTACAGTGTCAGTGTAAGATCAGGAATGAAATGCTCATGACCATGAGGCTTAAAGAATAAGGCTGGAAAGAGGGGGAATATACAGAGACTTTTGTTCGATAACTGTTAAGTTATGCCTACGTATCCTCTCGTGCAATGAGGAAGTCAGAACACCGTAGTTCGACCCAAAGAGACTGAAAGATGAATTGACTTGTGAACTGCTTACTTGCCTATGCTCAAGTGTATGACCTGTCTGGCTCAGGTGCAAACTGTCTTGCATTAGACGGAAGAAGCGAGTTCTCGTTTGTGAGTGAATGAGATGAGAAAAGAATCCCGGAGGAGACGATTATTGTTTGTTCTTGAGTTTTCAGTCTTTTATTGCTTTTGAAAGTTTGTCATAAGATAATGAGCTTAAGCCTAAACCAATGGATTTAGTAAACTCAATCACATCTTCCCTCTGTTTAGGGGTAATGAGAATACCTTAAGTGTGAAGTCAGATTCTCACACTTAATCACCTTTGATGTAGGATTAAGATCATTAACCTACTTGTGATTATTTAGATGTTTTTGGTGTTTTTGTTTAGTGTTGAGTAATGAGGTTAAGCCATAATCAAGGATTAAACAGACCCATTACACCATCCTAATAGAAGGATAATAGATGAGAATGTTTAAGCTGAGGAAGACTCCTCAACTTAATCCATGATTAGGGATTAAACCCCTGACAAAACAAGCCTTTATTAAGTGGATTTTAGATTAATGATATGATGATGAAGTGAATTTTATGGTTTGTGAGACAACTTGAGGGGGACTTGTCCATTAACACTAGGGTTAGTCCTTCTTAACCACTTAAGGAAGAATTAGAACCCTAATGCAAGGCCCAAGTTACAAGTGTGATGTCTTGATATTTATTAAGTGAATTGATTAAGAGATTTAAACACCTTAAGGGTTTAATACTTAGGATTAAAGTTATACACTCCATCCTAAGAGAAGGATGCAGGCATAAGCTTAATCACAAAGTCTTAAAGCCTTTAGGGTTTAGTCCCTGATTATGAGATGAGAAGAGAAGACTCAAAGAGAGACACAAAGGTAAAAACTATGAGGGGGGACTAATCAAAACCCTAATTCATTATCATGCTTGGATGATCCTAAGGCTTGTGAGGTTTTCAAGAACAATCTTCAGAAGAACCACCAGGAAGCAGATGAACAGGATCAAGAGAAGCAAAGTGACTTGCTTCATTCAAGAAGTCAAGTTACTTGAAGAAAGAAAGTGGGAGGGAGAAGAATGAGCAAGCTCAATCTCAAACACATATAGAAATGCAGCAATGGATGCAAGAGAGATGGAAAGAAAAGTTATGAGAAGTGAAGGCAAATCCACTTCCCAAGTTTACTTACCACCTGAAATGTTAGAAAGAAATGCAATGCAATGCAAGATGAGATGAAATGATATGATGCTAAGCAAAACCAGAAGCATGTTGATGATGATTATGATGTTATGAGATGCTGCAAACATGAGGCAAGACATGGGGATGTTCATACAAGATTATGAATGCAAATGATGCAAGCTAAGGAGCATGAACAAACATGAAATGTTATGAAGCATACAAGACAAATGACATGGCAAGTATGAGATGCAATGATCAATGATGCTTCCTACATGTCTTGATATGTCAAATGGATCACAAGAATGCACAAAATGCAAAGACAAGCCATGTTATGCAAAGAAATGCAAGGAGGATGCAAAAGAAAGCCCAAATTAGGGTTCATGGATCAAACATCAAACAAAAACCCAAAACAGAAGCAAACCTCATGATAAAAAAAAGAAAATGGCACCCAAAGAAACCCTAAACCTATGATAGGCCACTGCCCAAAGGGGAGCTCTCAACTCTCAACCCAACTCAAGATATGAATTTTCTAAGTTATTAGGGTTTTTTAGGGTTCTTAACAAAACAAATGCCAAACAATTTGAAAATGCAAGAACAATTCATGGCCTTTTCATCCTAGGAACTACATGCAAAACAAAAGACAATGCAAGAAGAATCAATGTCTCAACCTTCACCAATTGGCAGAAATGAATTTTTGAATCCATGGTCAAAATAATGCATAAAAAATGATTTAATTCAATGAAAAATTCTTAAAATGCATCAAGATCAAAAAAGAAATTTGGTTTGAAGGTTGGACAATGTTTCTAAATGTCTTAGAACATTTCATGAATTTTTTTGTAATTTTTAAATACCTAAAAGTATTTTTTATTAATTAATTCCCATTAATCAATTAAAAATAATCTTTTAAATATTTAAAAATACTTTTTAATGATAAAAAATAAAATAAAAAATGTTTTTGTGTCATAAAAATTAATAAAACTTTAAAGAAAAAGTTTCATGATTTTTAAGAATTTTTTACTATTTTAAAATAATTATGCAATTTAAATGAAAGAAAAATGAATAAAAATCAAATAAAAAGAAAAGTCAGAGGGATGGAGGGCCAAGATGCGCCCAGGATTTGAAAATGTTGACTGGCGCGTGATCCTGTGGTTGGGATTGACTCTGAGATAATTAGTTTAATTATGAATTAATTAACTAAATGAAAAAGATTAGGGCTAATCAAACGCATCTGGGCCATTGATCACGCGCGGGAATGGACCAAGTCAACCCATCCAACGCTCACCATTCAAACGCTCATTAATTACAGGGATTTGCCCTAATGACTTTCAGGTGGCCGGAGAGGACCTCCGGTCGTCTTCTCCGGCCAGCACCTCACCTGAGAAACCTCCAAATCACTCAAATCGTAACTAAAATGAAAACTAAACACATAGAAATGGACCCCATGATCTCCTGAATCAAAACCCTAACCCCAAACAAATTTATTCTTCATCAATCGCATGAATCGAAGGCAAACATTTTTAGGGCAAACCAGTTTCAGAGTCAAATTAAATGCTCAAATCACAACCATTTTCAAAACCAATGGTACCAGGATGATCAGCAAGACATGAAGAACAAGTTTGTAACAAGCAAAATCATTTCTGGAAAAATAAATTTCAGGCTACCTGAGATTTGAAGCTTTCCACTTGAGGACTTTCTGGCCTTCTCTTTATGTGCAATCTACTCCTTAGAACCCCTTGATGATGTTTGAATGCTCAAAATGAGTTTGTGCTGGCTGGATAATGAGTTTCGAAAGGAACTGCTTCAAGCTCAGTCAACAATGGCTATGGTGATTCTGACTGATTCAGGCCATGGTGAGTGGTTGCTTGTGGTCCAGATGATGAATGGAGAAGGTTTGCAAGGTTTGTTTGGTTGTTTGTGGGCTAGGGAGGGAGATTCGAATGAATCTGCAGAAATGAAGTGAGAGATGGCAGTGAGGTGTTCTGGATGTCTTAGGCTTGTGCTTTGGGTGGTTTCTACTCAGTGATTCATGGTGAGTTGAATGGAGGAAAAGGTTTGAGTGTTTGCAGGCTGTATAGAGAAAATCGAAGCAAGTTGCAAGATGGTGAGTTTTTTGTGTATGTCATGTATGAGATGGTTTCAGCCTTGCCTTATGCTATGCTTTGCTTGCAAATTGTCCATATGACTCTCTCTCATTGGTCAGTTGATTTGACATGTGCTTTATGGATAGGTGAGGCAACTTTTGCAATTTGTCAACTCTTGTGTAAGAGAAAGTATGGTGAGGTGCTAGCTTGGTACAAGGCATGGGCTATGCGCAGCAAGATGAGGGGGAAATGTCAGCTTGGTCCAGCATTCAAGGCAGCAAGTGGTGAAGGCTTGATCATGAGTTTTGCAACTTGGTTACTTTATGGATTTTCATGAAAAATGCCTTGTTACATGAACCAAACCATAGGCAAACTTGATCCAATTCTGAATTTTGTAACTTAGAGAATGCTTATGTGCTGGTTTGAAATGAATTAGAGGCTGCAATGTGCATTGGTCCAAGATTTTGCAAAGTTCTCACTTAGGGCATGCCTTGAAAATTAATGATTTTAGCCAACTTTGCATTGCCATAACTTTTGATCCAAGAAGAGTTTGATCATGTTCTTGTACTTTTTGAAAAGGGAAAGATGAGATCTACAACTTTCATGACCAAAGTTTCTCCATTTGAAGCCTTCTTGGACCAGGAATCAAAGCTTGAAAAATGACCTAAAATGATGCATTCTTGAAAAGTCAACTATGCCCAAAAAGTCAACATTTGCAAAAACCCTAAATTCTTGATTTCTATGAACTTCAATCTTCTTCCATGATCAAATAAAGACCATATACACTCAAAATGATGAAGATCACCCATTGGTTGGGTCATTGGGGGCCTCAGATGCCCTGATTTTGCACTGACTTGTCCAGAAAGTCAACCCTTGATCAGATGACTTCCCCATGGAATTTCTTCATGAAAATTTATATGCATACTCCCTATACCATATAGAGATCAATGGAAACAAGAATGACCAAAAAATTTGGGGTTATGGCCTCTGAAGCCAAAACCCTAATTTTCAGTCAACTGTGCAGTCAAACTTGGCTCTGCATCCACTCAAACCCTAGCCCTTGTGATTCCTCTGCAATTTTGACTTTGAGGAGATGAAATATGATGTAAGAACACACATGGACCTCTTTGAGTTGATTGGTAGCCTTTGGAGTGGCTCAAGATGCCTTGGGATTGCTCAGATCACAAACCCTAGGTGCAGATGCTTTGAAAGCTATGCAGTGGATAAAAAATGAGATGTGAGATGACATGATTGTGTTTATGCATATGAGGATGATCACAAGCCATGGTGTGAATGGGTGAGGGCAAATTTGGGGTGTTTACAGTTATGTTTATGCTGACAAACAGACAAAACAGACACAAGAGATACACTGGTGATGAAATAAACATCACAACAAAACGAATACTCGACCAATCTCGTCAAAGTGTACGTAATCACTGAGGATAGGGTAGAGAGCCATCCATGAAACAAAGCTCAATTGGGGGTACTAGACTTAGTAACTCACTGGAAGCACTAAGTAGTGAGAAATCCACCAGAAGATAATGAGTCATGCCCCTGACATACCATAACAACTTGGCGTGAGGACCCCAATATCTGGAAGTACTTGCAAGGTAGATCCTAAGAGCGTCCTGCTTAGGGGAACACGTGGTTATGCGCCCACAAAATGATTTATGAGAAGAGATCATCTCAAGAGGATTTTATAGAAGACTTGTCATTCAAGATGACCCAGTGTCTTCAAACTCTTGTAGAGGTTCGTCGAATCTCGACGTCACTGCCTCAGATTAAATGTACTTGGCACAAATGAGTCTTCAATATTTATCCTTTTTAGGGATGATCAGACTGTGTAAGCACAAATTGGGAAACGACTTGCCCCTGTTTAGCAAAGTCTTCAAGCAACATGCCCATATCTGACAAAGTATTCCAACAACATGCCCCTGTCTAGCAGAGTCTTCAGGCAAAATGCCCCTGGATGGAAAAGTATTAAGGCAACCTGCCCCTGGCTGGCGAAGTACTAAGGCAACCTGCCCCTGGCTGGCTAAATCTTCAAACAACTTCGCCCTGTATAGCAAGTTCGTCAAATAACATGGCCCTGTATAACAGAGTCTTCAAGCAACTTGCCTCTGTCTGGCAAAGTCTTCAAACAACTTGCCCCTGTCTGGCAAAGTCTTCAAACAACTTGCCCCTGTCTGGCAAAGTCTTCAAACAACTTGCCCCTGGGGATGATCATTCTCTGAAATGGGTGTTCAACCACTCATCAGAGTTTCAAATCTCAAGAGATAAAGCTCGTCACTGATACTCATACATATGCTTCTATGATATCAAGCAAATGCTAACAAGCAAAAAGGTTAATGTTAAGACTGCTGATGCAACACACGTGTTTGTCTCGAAGTTTTTTTGAAAAGATTTTCACAATAGCATGTGACCGAATCACTAGCTAGGAGGTGATATTCATTTTTTTATAAAGCCAACACAAATTTTTGAGCCAAGCTCATGGGAGTCGGGAAACATTTTCTCATTGAGTGTGCTTTCGAAATAAACCCTACTTCAATTAGGACTTTTGCGGGTTGAAATGTGGTTTGGTTCACGGTTTTAGAAACAAAGGATAAAGGCTCAAAGTTTATTTGGTGCCCACCCACTCTCCGTGATGTTCTCCAATCCTAGGTTCAGCTAAATCGACACATACATTTGTCTTGATAGCATAGAGATGATGCTCCAAGGTCCGCTTGAAATGACAGTCATCTTATTTATTCTTCGTGGATATTGGTGACCCCTTGATTTTGGTATGGCGGTCACTAAATCTTATGTATTTGAGGTTGAAGATTGAAAAGACTCTTCTAAATCGAATTTCTCTTTGGTCCCTGATTTTTGCCTAAGTCTCTTTTTGGGTTTTTGACTTAGCGGGATTTTATTTTCTCTTTTTTTTTTAAATCATTGGAAGGCTGAAAGTTGTGACTGTCACGTCATTAATTGTAGTGGATTCCCTGATGGGATGTTTCATCTTATGATTTGAATGTGTAACCATATTAACTGAACACTACCCTGCCCCAGGTTAAGCGTAAGGGTTTTGAAATATCTGAAAGAAACTCCTACTTCTAGGCTCGAAGTGGTTGACTAGGGATTAACTCCTTATTTCTCCAGTGTTTGGGAATTTGAAACAATGCCTGTACGTCGTCAGTAGGGTTTTAATCAAAAGCATTCAACTAGAGAATTTGTGTTTTAATTTCGTCATCCTCCCTCCAGTTCTCTGCCTAGGCAAGAGATGGGATAATATTGGCGTTATAAAGTTGAAAAAGCATTATGAGTGAATACGAATGGATTACTTCAAGACAAACATATTCATTGCATTAATCATTCGAAACAAATAAGTTCTTACATGCCAAAACAAATGTATTAACAAAACATAGCAAAATACATATGAAAAGCAGTAAACGAGCTAAACATCTGAGAAAATAGCTCCAAAACATCGAACGATCAGGCGTATGGAGGAACTTGTCCTATGCTCCAGCAACAGATTGATTTGGAAAGGACTTTCTTGAGTTTTCTATCAGCACAAAGGCACTCCGTCCACAGATGGGATTCCTCCATTGAAGGTCAACACCCCGTAGTCGATCATTTCTTGAACCTTTTCCTGGAAGACTTTGCATTCTTCAATCGGATGCCCCTGTGCTCCATTATGAAACTCACACCTGGTATTTGGATTGATCCCACAGGGCCGAGACCTCGTGGCTCTAGTCTTTCTGGGTGTCATTACTGAGTTCCGGGCAAAATGAGACCACAATTGACTGTAAGTCATTGGAATTGGGTCAAACTGATGGGCCGCTCCTTCAGGACTGTTTGGAGACCTCCGCTGATTCTGACGTCGCCGACGAGTAGAGGTAGAATTTGACCGACGCTAAAAAATGGCCAGATCTTTGGCCAAAGAAATCAGTCGCCTTCTATCAATCTTCAAGCTGTGAATCTCTTCCTGGAGTTCAGTGTTCTCCTGCACAAGGCTGTCTACTAGAGTCTTCATTGTAGTTGAGAATATTCCCATACGATTTCTCAACATGGTGACCTCGTTTCTAAGCTCCCTGTTTTCCTGCTCAAGTTGGTCCATCTTTCTCTGGTGACTGGTCGAGTACAGTTGACTGACGGAGAACAAGACATGTGTGAGTTGGATTGTTGGAAGATGATATACAATGCAAATGCAAATGCAAATGAGATGCGCATGAAGGCAAAGCTCAGAATGCTCAAAATCACAAACAAAAACAGCTTCAGAATTGAATATAAAGGCAAGGTGTTGGATCCAAGGTGCAAGTAACTTGGAATCTCCTAACTGGTAAGCCTTAAGTGGAGAGTTCTAAATTCTTTACCCATAAAGCCCACTCACAGGGTAGCTTCTATGGTGATGGTATAAGGATACTCAAGGTCACGGACGTTTATCGTACTAACGCCCCGCCGCAGGCTAGCTGCATTGTGATGATAATAACGATAAGGTCTACCTTGAGTGGAGTTCTCATGCTAGGCGTGCAAGGAGCGAGTCCTTGGAGCCTAACATTACACAACTACCAAAATTGAAACAGGTTCTAGGGGGGTCCCAGAATCACAGCCCTTTCATGAATCAGGTCCCGCGACAGGCTAGCTGCGTTGTGACAAGATCTATGAAAAGCCTAACTATCTGGGGGAGCTTTCATGCTAGGCGTGCAAGGAGCGAGTCCTTGGAGACTAACACTAATAACATCCAATTCTAACTTAGGTGTTCCCTCTTCTTTTTCAGAACTCAAGTACAAATTTAAACCCGTGATATCCCGAGATCCAACAGGCAGATATAATGAGCAGATAATAAAGAAGGAAGCAATAGATAGAATATCAACAGTAAATAAAGAAGACAATCAAACAAATCAGCAAACAAACGCAAACTGTCCTAAGCTAGGCTCGACTCTCTTATGCACAAGGCATTGCATTCCCAGCAGAGTCGCCAGCTGTCGCACCTCGAAAAATACGATCCTAAAACAAACAACAGAGTCGCCACCTAATTCTATTTATTCTACGAGAGAAAAGGAAGATATAGACACAACCTAAATAAAGGATAAGAATGGTCAACAAAACCACTAATCTAAGTTCGGGAGTCAGTTACGCAAGGGGAAGGTGTTAGGCACCCCTCACGTCCGTTGTACTCAACGGGAACCGCTTAGTCTAGTTTGCGCTTTAAAATGTTAACTCGTATTATTGTCTTCTTTTAATGATTAAGTATCGATATTTGTTTATTATTTGCAATAGGGAAAGGTTAAAGTTTTTTTATTATTGTGATGGAGAGATAGTTAATTTTTGTTTATTGTGATTTATGACGGAAAAAAGATTAAGTTTTTTATTATTATGCTCGCGAAGGATTAAAATCCCCGTGCCTACGTATTCCCTTGTGCAATGGGAAAGTCAGAGCTTCGTAGTTCGTGCTACTACGATTTGTGTTTTTTAATTGAACGATTGTTTGAAAATGCATTCTACTGCTAAGCGTTGGCTTATCTGCTCGCGATAGGAGACTGAAGCGCTAGCTTGTTTGCGAGATAGAAAGATTTAAACAATATTCGTTTTGAGAAAAGATGTTTGATCTTTGTTAAAGATGTTTTAAAACGAGAGGGCGAATGAACCACGCGTGGGGCTAGCCCATGTTGCGGTTGCATTCAAGAACGTGCGGAGTGCGAGACTCCGGAGTTCAGTTACTCGCTAATTAATTATGAAAATGATTTGAATTGGTTGGTAAGTTTTAAATTGTATTTGAAAGAAAGAGACAAGTCGTCATCTTTAAGAGAAGTATCTCACCTATTCCACCACAAACGTTTGAGAAATGAGAAATCGAAAGAAGCTTTAAACTTGGATATAAGATCAACAAGCAATGCCACATTCTTTCTTTGAGAATAAATAAAATCGGAAGAAGCTTTAAACTTGGATATAAGATCGACAAGCAATGCCACGTTCTTCCTTTGAAAGTAATTGTTTGTAAGATTTTGTTTGTGTTGGTGGGGATAGGAGGAACAACTTTCCTATGGAGATGAATCATGCCTGATCCTTTAAGATTTTTGAATTGTTTTGAATACGAATAGTGATTGAACCAACGCGTGAGGCTAGCCCATTTGCGGTTCAAACCAGAACGTGCGGAATGCTAGACTCCGGGGTTCTTTTTTCGTACGATTAAATTAATTAAAGATTTGGATGTTTTTTGTACGAATGGTGATTGAACCAACGCGTGAGGCTAGCCCATTTGCGATTCAATCCAGAACGTGCGGAGTGCTAGACTCCGGAGTTCCTTTTTTCCATGAATTAAATTAAATGAATTGAATTATTTTTATACGAATGGTGATTGAACCAACGCGTGGGGCTATCCCACTTGCGATTCAATCCAGAACGTGCGGAATGCTAGACTCCGGAGTTCCTTTTCTCGTGAAATTAATTAAGGCGAGCGATAAGTCGTGCAGACGGCGATCACTTGGTAATCGACTTACGTGTGTGCAAATGTGGGCATATGAATCGTTTAAATTGATTATGTGAATTGATTTCTAGTTTTTATGGGTTTTCCAAGCAATGAAACTAGTAAAATAAGGCAGAAAGATAAATTGCGCACAAAATAAATTGGAGAGGGATACATGATAATTTACAAGGGGTTGCGATTAAATAAAAGGGGTCTCGTTGTAATTTGCCCAAGAGAAAGCGTGTGTGCAGTGTACGATTTAATCGAACCGTTAGAATCTGATTTTGTACAAGAGTGTGAGATATAAACAAAATAAATAAATAAACTAACACAATGAAATAAATTGTAAAAACAAATTGTGAAATAAAATAAATCGTGAAATAAAATAGATTGAATTTAAATGATAATAAAATAAACAAATGGCCTCATATCGGCCACGATTAATCGGAAACGATTTAATCGTGGCTTTTGTAATATCATCGGCCCAAAAGAGTAAGAAAATACTAAGTGATTCGATAATTACTTTTTAGAACATTTTTGGATGATAATAGAATAACAAGACATGAAACATAATAAAAATCATAAAAAGTTAAATAATAGATGGCAAAAATCTTAAAAAGGATAATAACTATAAAAAAGAAAGAGAGGTAGAAAAATAGCAAAGAGTGTGTGGTTAGCAAAATTCGGTCGGGCCAAGTCTAGCAACAAAAAAGACATTTTTTAAGAAAACAAAAAAACAATAAAAGAGAGGAAGAGCTGCTGGTGAATTCAGGGTGTGTGTAACAGTAAAACGTATGGGCCTGAGCCCATCTTACTAAATAAAACCCTCACATACAACCTAATAAATAAACAGAATAATAAAAACAAAAGAAAGGAAAAAAACATTTTTTGACAATTCAGAAACCACGTTTTAAACAGAACATGCGTATCACAGTTTCAAACACAAAATACCCACCCTCAAAACGTATCTACAGCGGCGGCGACACCCCTCTCTCTGCGTTCTGCTTCAACTTTGCGGTCCGGTTTGCTCGCCGACTCAGATTCAAACTCACCGGCCTCGCTCTCTCGATCACTGTTCGTGTGATTAGCTTGCGGTGGTTTCGGTCGGCTTGAGTTTTGCGGGTTCAGTTCGTGATTCAGAAAGGGTTTTCGTTTCGGTTTGTTTCAGGGAAACGCGGCGGGCGGATCGTTAGTGATGGTTGGGCGGAAGTTTTATGGTGAATGGGTATTTCGATTTGGAGATTGTTGGAGGTTATGTTGCGGATGAGAGTGTGGGTGATGGTGGTCAGTGGCTCGGTTGTCGACGGTTTGATTTTTTGTGATTCAAATGGTGAGGGTGGCAGCGCTTGCAGGTTTGCTGCGTTTTTGCGGGTTTGGGGTGTGGTTTAATCAAGTGAGTTGCTTTGGCGAGGCTCGGAAGTGAGCGATTGAGGGTTTGGATGGTGAGGGTGACCGATTTCGGTGATTTCCGATGGATATCGTTTATGGTGAGGGCTGAAGAAGTTGCGTTATGGATTTGTAATGGTGAAGGAGGCAGAAGGGTTGTTGATGAAGTTGTTTGTTGGGTTTTCTGGTTTGGTGGTCTAACGTTTCTCTGATGAAGGTGGGGGTTCCTTCATCTGGTTTTCAGGTTAGCAACTTCTCAGTAGCATCCCTGAGTTGCTGAATTTGGGATTTCAATTGACTTCCTTCATTAGTTGTAACATAGCAAGCCATTACTGGTCGGGTTACTCCACAGGCACGCCCAAGTGCTTGTTTTGATGTGACAAACACATAGGGAACATTCTTATCCTCAGCAAGAAGAGGAAGATGGAGAAGAATCTCAAGAGTTTCAGCATCAGCAACCATAACAACAAACTCGGAAATACCTCTATTCAAGGTCTTCGTCGCTTCATTTGCCCTTTTCTTGAGTTGCTTGTTGTTGTTTGAAGTTGATGAGTTGAGAGATTTTGTGGTGGTGCAGGTTGCCGTCCTTTGCAGAAGAGAAAAGTGAGGTATTCGTGGGTTTGTGAGGTCTTTGTTTTCTGCAGGTGGAGCTTTTTTGAAATGGCCGAAAGTTTTGTTTTTTCCTTTTATGTATGCTTGTGGATTAAGGGAGGAGCTGCAGGTTTTTTGTTTCCAATGGGGGCTGTTATTGTGGTATGGTTGTTGGTGGAAGAAACTGGTGAATGAGAGTGAAGGGTGAACGAGTAGTGTCTTGGTCTCGGAGGTAAGGGTTTCGTTCAAATAATTTTTGCTTGCTGAGAATCAATTCTCTAGTTTTTTTCTTGAACTTTTCATCTCCCCTCGTTCCCTCTTGCAGGTTGTGAGTCCCCCCCTTTTAAGGTGGTCACTCAAAGAGAGTTTAATGGGTTGAAAAAGCCCCCCCCTTTTTTCGCAGCCGGTGATAATATTGGACCATATGATGGAGATATGGGGGCCCTCCCTGGGAGAAGTGACCGAAGGTTTTTGCTTTTGTTGTTGATAATGAAGGAAGAGAGAAAAGGTTCCCTCAAAAATTTGGTTTTTAGACAGTCCGCCTCTTTTTGTTTTTTCAGGTTTTGATGTTGTTCCCCCTTTTTCCATTGCAGGTTCTGTTATTTTTTATGAAGAGATCCTCTGAAGATTTTCTTGACAGCTTTTTTTAACTCCCTGCATAAACCTTTTGGTCAAAGGTTATATCCAAATAGAAAAAGGGAGACCCTATGATACCATGATGCTATGATGCTTGAGCAGACTATCTGTGTACTTTTGCTTGTAGAAGTAGTAGGATTAAGATTGATGGAGAAAGCATGGGGAATCCAAAATAATAGGACCAAACTAAGTCTAATTACTAGTTAGATGAATAAATTAAACTAAAATTAAATTAGAGAAAAGATAATCGATTTAAAAAAAATTAACTAATGAAAAATAAATGAATACATAAATAAATGAAAATGAAATAAATAAATAAAAAACTAGATTCTAAAGCAAATGACAATTGGATTAAATTCAGCTATTTAAATAAGAATAAATAAATTAAATTAAATTAAACAAATTAACTAGGAAACTAATCTAAATTAAAATTAAATTAAAACTAGTCCTAAATTTAATATAAACTAAAAATTCTTATTACAATGATTAAACTAAGTTGAGAATTAAATAAAAATGGAAAATTACAAAAAATAAAAATCTAAAAATAAACAATAGCTGCTCTATAAAATATATAGAATAAATAAATTACAAAAAATGGAAAAATATTCTAATTAAAATTCTAAGAGTGAATCAAATTCTAAAATCTATATTAAAGTGAAACAGAAATCTAAAATAACTAAAAGGTAATAAATAAATAAAAATGATAAAATGTATGATTAAATGAATGTTTTAACTTAAATATGCAAAATAATCGATTTTCAACATATCGGCAAAAAATGCAAAAAATGAGCAAAACTTTAAAAAATCTGGTCAAAATTTAGGGTATGACACGCGTGCTGTTAGGACGCCCCTTTTTCTTTCTCCGCATGTTTTCATTGTGCCAGACTATTTCCCCGTTGTATGTGGGTCAGTAGTCCTCATTTGCAACAACCGAAAAGCTTTTGTTGTAGACGTTGCAAAGATTGTGCACTTGGTAAACAGGGGACAACAAGTTTGAAGGGTCCAACCGAACCTTTGAACATGTCGCTATGACATGGGAGTAAGGCATACGAAAGGCTTGAAATTTTCCGCAGTCGCACCAATTGTTATCAAGTTCTACCCAACAGGATCCCCTCGGTCTCCCTTCGTGGTGATCCATTATCTCAGCAACATTGAAATATCCTTTATTGCAGTTAAACACTGTGACCACATGTGTGTTAGATTTGGAAGCTTCCTCTTTAATGAATGTCATTGAACTATCGTTGAACATTTGACCAAACTGTAGGATAGAACTCCATTTTGAACGCCTGGTGTCAAAAAGTTCCCCGAGCTTAAAGTAGGTTGACCTCACCAAAGCGGTTATCGGTAGGTTATGGATGCCTTTGAAAACAAAGTTCATTGATTCCACGAGATTTGTGGTCATGTGACCCCATCGTTGTCCTTTGTCTTAGGCCCTGATCCACGTATCCAATGGAATTTGGTTGATCCATCTGAATGCATATTCATTTGTCAGTCTGATTTCGTCACGATAGTGTTTGAATGATAGTTCAGTTAATGAATACCCCGCATTCACGACCTTCTTCCGCAATGCCTTGTCTTTGATCTCTCTCATGAAATTTTGAGCGATGTATCTAATGCAATAGACATGTGTTGAAGGAGGATCCTTCTAGCCGTTATCAACATTCTTCCATGCACTCTCAATTGATGCATGTATGTCCGAAATCAAACATAAGTTAGACTGGGGAGCCACGTGAAGTTGGAGATTTTTCAGGAAAAAACTTCATCCCTCAGCAGTCTCTCCCCCGACTAGAGCGAATGCAATTGGGAAGATGTTGTTATTTCCGTCCTGGGCCACATCCATCAATAGAGTTCCTTTGTATTTGTCGTAGAGCCATGTTTCATCAATTTGGGTTATAGGCTTACAGAAGGAAAAACCCTTTATACATGGGTCAAATGCCCAAAAGAGTCGGTGGAATATGCCATTTCCACTAACACAATGACTTTCTGGAGTATACACCGGCAAGGTCTCAAGAATGACAACAGTCCCTGGAGCATAGTGCTTAAGTGCCTACAAAAACTTTGGTAGTTCTTTGTACGAGTCCTCCCAATTTCCAAATACAACGGCAACAACCTTCGTTCTAGCTATCCATGCTTTCCTGTACCACGGAGTATACTTATGTTTATGAACTATGTGCTTAATTATCGTGTTGACCTTTACCAAAGGGTTGTCGCCAACGATTGATAAGATATCATTGCATATTAGTTGAGAGCTCAGTTGTCGATGATCCTGCAATGCGTTAGTTATTACACAAGTATGTGTAAACACCACAAATTTGCCCTCACTCATATCACACTATGAATTGTGATCTTTCATGTTTGCATTAACATAAGCATTACATCTCATATTACATTTTTGTTTCACTGCATAAGTTCAAGTTCATCTGCATCTAGGGTTTGTGATCTGAGCAATTCAAGAATCCATCTGAGCCATCCCAAAGGCCTCAAAACTTTCCAAGAGGGTCCATGTGTGTTCTACCATCACATTATACTCCTCAAAGTTCATGAAAGTCAAGAGATCACAAGAACTGACAAAGGCATGAAAGCAGAGCTAGGGTTTTCACTACACAGATGACCAAAATTAGGGTTTTGGTTTCAGAGGCCTTAACTCCAAATTTTTGGGCCATTCTTATTTCTAATGTTCTTAATATGTCATAAGGATCATGTGTACCAAGTTTGACGAAGAAACTCATTGTGGAAGTCATCTGTTCACTGGGTAACTTCCTGGGCAAGTTAAGTCAAAATCAGGGCATCTGAGGCCCCCAACAATGGAACCAAAGGGGTATTTTCATCAAATTGAAGTTATATGATCTTTATTTGATCTTATAAGAGGTTGGAAGTTCACAAGATTGAAGAATTTTGAGCCAATTGCAAACTTGCCAAAAATGGAAATGACTTGAAATGCAAACTTTCCATTTTGGGGTCTACTTTTCAATCCAACAACCACATAAGCCAATACCATAGGTTTAGGCCCAAGTTTAATTTTTAATCCAATTACCATAACCTCCTTTTTATCAAATTTCCATCCTTTCTTAACCATTTACAAATTCTTTCTTTTCTAATCCATTGACAACTATCCATTCACAAAATAAAGTTCTAAGTCCAAAGCCCATTCACATTTTTATCATTTACCAATAATCATATTTTCAAATTCAAGTTTATTTGTTTATTATCTATTTCTAACCGTTCTAATTCAGTTTTACTAAGTCAATTGTTCATATTGTTCCGTGTCCAAGTCAATCATATATTTTTAAATCATTGTTCAAATCTATTCATTCATTTTCCATTCAAATCCTTCATCTTATCCATGAATTCCATCAATATAATCCAAGGTTAAATTAAGAAAATGTGGCATTGAGTTATAAGGGTGAAGTGATTGTGAACTTAGGCTTCGGGTATTCAATTTCAACAAGTGTGTATCCATGTTCAAGGAAATTTACTTCTGTTGATAAGCCTCAAGACTAATGGACCCACTAGTTTCTAGCATGGAAGGTAGGAAGTTCAAGAACTTGGTCACGGGAGAATGCGGTGCATGATTTGTAGTCTTCAACGCTAAATTTACGTTTTAACCAGCAAATGTCTTCTTCCCAAACATAGAGAGAGCAAGGTTGAAAATGGCTAAAGCCAAATTGTCTGGCCACTAAGTTAGGCTGATAACCAGCAAAGCCATAACTGGGAGTACCCGTTTCGATTCTTGTTGATAAAAGTGCAAGGGTTAGAAAGGCTTCCCAAACTAATTTTGACGTAGCAACTATTGAAGGAGAAACACCTGGAAATCTGTTTCTAAGCTAGGACGGGCCTACATGGCGATCACATAAAAAAGAGCCATCGACGAGTCAAAGACATCCAATTCAAGAAATAAGTTGATTTATTTCATAAGTATCCCTAGAAACAGATTTTCTTGGGGAGTCATCAGGGCCAACTTGGTACCCTCGATATCTCTAGCTTCGTTTTGTGCTATTAGGGCTATGGAATTGGTTACATGAAGTCATGATTCAAAAGTGGCATTGAGCCAAAGTTGCAAGAGCCAAAAAAGACATAAGATTAGGAAATACTTGCTGGTTTCAGGGAGGTACTTTAGTTTATAAGAGGTCTTTCTAAGTGATTGGTAGAGGTTGGCCAAGACGAGCTTATTCAAAGTGATCTTCCGACCTTCATGAAGCATAATGGCTAAAGGAACAAATTTCTTAGCAACTAGTAGAGAATTAGAGCAAAAGACATAATATGATATCCAAAAGGTCAGAAATCTATGTGCTCCTGGTCGGAGAATTCATCGACCTCTTTGTCATGATTGTCAAAAATAAAGTTCTTGTAACTGAAGTGTTTGACAGTGAATTCATTATTGGTTTCTAAGGTCGGAGTGAAAGTTACACATAAGGGACTTAGGCCTGTGATAGAGACTATATCAAACAAGGCCGATGTTAACATGTCGTAGGGAAAGTGGAAAGTATTGGTCGACCCTTCCCAAAATAATATTGAAGCTAATAGCATGGCAATATTATACTTAGGGTCAGTCCTATAGATGTCAACCATGTCGTAAATGCCTAGTTTTTCCATTGTTCCTTCCTTTGGGATTGAATCTTATTAAGCCAAACTATATACTCTTTGCTTGGGGTAGGTGTTGCAAATCAAAACACACAGGCAAGTTTAACCATAAATGATAGGTCGATAGCACATTTTTCAAACACTGAAGGTATATGGATTGAGTAGCCTTGAAGAAGCATGTAACTTTCCCAACATGCAACTTCTTTGTGGGATATGGCCCCAAGAAAGCATAGAGTTTGTTAGATAAGGAATGAGGAACGAGTACCTGGTTTGCCCATATAACAATTTTTCTGGTGACATTGAGGGTTCATGGATGAAATCTCTTCCTTCTTTATCCTCCTTTGGTAAGATTATGAAATCCAACGAGTTCTTCCCTTTGTAGCATTTGAAGGGCATTGCCTGATTGGCTTCCATGGATGAAAATGAAGTTTTATGGAGAAAGACGAAAGGGTTTGCTCTACGTGATAAAGCTATGGAATATTTCAAAGTGAAGAAGAAGAGAAAAGAGCTGAAAATGGGTATTTATAAGATTTTCACTACATGTACTGTATCAGACACATGGCATCCGCGTGTTTTTTTTTGAAACGTTTCATGGGTTACGAAGCGAGGCATTAATGTGAGTGGGGGCAATTATGGAAGATGTGCACACCCATGACTTCCTAGCAAGTAATAGTGATGATGATATTTTGAACAAATCTCATGGAAAATGACAATGCACTGTAAAAGGGGCAATGATGATGGTGACGTCAGCAGAAGTGAAAGCTTCATCTAAAAATACGATAAAAAGACCATATCTCTCTTGTCTGATTCAAATTGAAACATGGCCTTTTGGGGGACAATTTTTACCTCGGATTTTTTGAATTAACTATCAATGGAAAGTAAATAACAATAATAAATATGCCATGTGGAAATTCAAGGTTAAATGGGGTTAAATGGAAATCAAGCTGACTAAAGGTCAGAAGTCATACATAGTGATGTTGGTCGAAAAAGTTGTAAGTCGAAGGACGTTCTTAGAGTTTGGGTGACTTGGTAAAATTAAGTACTATGCTATGTTGGCTAAGGTTAGATTTCATCATTACAATGTAAACAATGTCGACTTAGGTACTGCATGTGGAAAGTACTACAAAGTGTGTTGTCGCAACATGGTCGATCTATGGATGTTGACGTAGTTGGGTCAGTTCCTGGTGACCAGTAAAAGTAGTTAAGATTTTTGAATGGTGTTAAAAGATAAGGAACTGGTCTAACACATGGGACTGAAACATGTTGTGATAGGGTTATTCAATTGTTCTTAGGTATTTATTTTAGAGTAGTATATAAAGGGACTCGTGACATTTTGTAAGGGGTCCGCAATTGTACTCATATTTCTATAAACTCAAATTATTTGCGTATTTGAGAATCGAGTGAGGAAAATGTACGTATGTGTTCCACCATTTATAAATTTCAAACATTTTTACATTCGAGTCTCTTTTCTCCATTAAGTTATATTTCGATTTCACTATACAATTCCTGTCTTTTTTTTTACTTTATTCTGCATTTCAATTTCAATCTCTTTCATTCTCAAAACTTTGTATTTTTAGGTTTGTTAAAATCAAATTACTACTTTTCAAATAATGCTCTTAAATTTCGACAGTAAAATGTTGTTCAAAGGTTTAAATACACATAAATATGTTCCAGGATATTTTCAATTTTGATCCCTTAAGTATTAATAGAAACTTGTTTTTGTTTACCAAATTTCACAGTAAACACCTACACGAGGTCCTTACATAGTTAATGGCTAATGTATGGCCAATTGCTACACAAGCACGACTCTAATCTGCATAAGGTTTCTTCATGTGCAAGAAATGAGCATGAAGAGTAAGCTGATGGGAGGCACCTGAATCAGCAAACCAAGCTTGTTTCTTAAGCTCTTCAGGTAGAGAGTGTTCATGTGTAATGGCCATCATAACTATGACTTGGGAATCAAATGTTGAGGTTTTATGTTTGTCAGTAGAAGTGCCTTGAATTTATGTCAAATTAGATTTAGCTCGTGTAGATGTGAAGGTCTCATCTAATCGGCGCCAACACTCAATAACACCATGGCCATATTTCTAACTCAATTGACAAGTAGGTTGATTACTAGATGAAGAGTGACCACTGCCACGATTCATGTGTCATTTGCCTCGATTCTCTGTAAAATTATCATGCATAACACCTATTTGTTGATCTGTGTGAGCCACATTTGCAATAACACTCGACAAAGCTAATTCCTACTTAAACTGGTCAAGTCGACCTTCCTGAACATAGAGGAGAGCTTCAACATCATAAAGTGTTAGGGGCTAAGAATTTTCATACATTAGCATGTCAAATGAATCATACATTCTAATAAACTATCAAGGATTGAATCAATCTGATTTTGCTCAGAGATTGCATTTTCAACAACAAGTAAAGAATTGGAAATGACTTTAACTCGAAGCACATATTCAATAATTTATTTATTACCTTTCTTCATAGATTTTAACTCAACAAAAAGTTGTCTAACTCGTTCCTTCAAATAAGTAATAAAGTATATGTGAATCATGTCCCATACTTTAAAGGCATGCTTACATGACAATACTCAAGGAAACACAAATTGTGATATGCGTCGTACCTTGAAAATATGATCCTCGCGATGGACGCAGAAAAAAAAACTACAGAGTCACCACCGAATTTAATTTTATTCCTAAGTGAATGGAAAAGGTAAATATCGATAAAACCTAAGGGATAAGAAATGGTCATCGGAACCAAAATTCTAAGTTCGGGAGTCAGTTACGCAAAAGGAAGGTATTAGCACCCCTTACATTCGTTATACTCAACGGGAACCTCTTAGTCTAATATGCGATTGAATGTTAACTTATATCATTGTCTTCTTCTAATGGTAAAGGTTTGCTAAGATCGTTTGTTAAAGGGAAAATGAATGTGTTTTTATTTATTTATTTATTATTTGTTATGGAGAAATGGTTATTTTTTTTATTAGGGTGCTCACCAAGGGTTGGAATCCTTGTGCCTACGTATTCCTTTGTGCAATGGGAAAGTCAGAGCTTCGTAGTTCGTGGAACTACGATTTGTTTGTTTGTGTTTTTTAACGAACAAGTACTTAGTTCGCGTGCTAACGGCTAAACGTTGGTTGGTCTACTCTCAATGAGGCTTAAGCACTAGTTTATATGCATGTTAGCAAGGATCTAAACAAAGTTCTTTTGGGAAATATGTTTGATCTTAATTTAGGTGTTTTGAAACGAAAGGTTGAATGAATCACAACCCAAGGACTATCCTCAAGAGCGATCACCCAAGAATTCAAAGAATGCAAGACTCCAGAACTCAATTCTTTCGTTAATTAATTATGAAAATGATTTTTTTTTTTTAAATTTAATCTAAAAAAGAAAAATGGTTACACTAATTTCTAAAAAAAACAAATTAAATAAAATGTAAACTACTTAAAATAACTAAGAATTACACTAATTAATCATTAAATAATCAAATTATAAATTAAATTAAAAATATAAACTAATTGAAAATCAAACTACATAAACTAAATTGAATCAAACTAAATGAGAATTGAACTAAAATAATATTTAAAGTAAAAACTAATTATAAACTAAACTAAATTAGAATTAATACCAAAGCTATATAAAAAAACTAACATTAATCCTAAATAATCAAAATTTAACCAAAATAAGAATAAACTTATTAAATGAGATAAAAACTTAAATAAATTCTAAAATCACGACTAAAGAATGAGAATGACACTGAATGACTAAATTGAAATGAAATGTTTAACTAAAAATGAAAAAAAAAATGATTGAATATCGACATTATGACGAAACTGCGTCAGATAAAGGAAAATATAAAAAAAAGCTCGGTCAAAATTTAGGGTATGACAGATGCCCCTATTTAATCTGTTTGGACCTGAAGGTATGAATGTCAACGACTTTCAGACATTCGAGGTGAAAGAGAATTAAATATCAGAATACCTAGAATTTTGACCAAATGCAGATGAAACAGTATGATATGCAATATGAATGCAAGACAAATGCTACAACTCTACTGGGAAGGAAGAAAAAGATGACATTATCGGGGATTAGACACACACTGCTGGAATAAAATTCACATGAGAATTTTCTTTTGATTGAAACAAGACGACAATTGTCTACCAATCACAAGATAACTCAAATTAAATCCTGAAAAAAGTGGCATATCACCTACTATCAAGTGTATGATAGCCTAAGAAAAGGTAAATACTTGTTGGGAATAACCATTTGTTAACATTACATTGAGTTGAAAAAACATTTGTAATAATCTTCAACATTTTTTTTATAGAATCTTCCGGATATAACCATCTAATCATACTTCTCTTCGAGACTTCTCTGGAGAGATGCCACATGATAGAAAATAAGGATTCACACCAAACTTCTCACCGGGATTTGGAGAGATGCCATTTGATGGTAAACGAGAATTCACAATAAACTTCTCTACTGAGGATGAACTAGAAATATGATATTTACTAGAAAATAACTTCACACCAAACTTCTCCATTAAACTAGGGAGACGCCATTTGATAGAAAAATAACTTCATTGTACTTCCCTTCTTCTTCAGAGAGATGCCATATGACGAAAACAACTTCACACTCAATCTTCTCACCAGGATGTGGAGATAAGCCATTTGTTGAAAAATAAATTCATTCCAAACTTCTCCGCCGAACTAGGGAGATACCATTTGATAGAAAAATAACTTCATCATACTCCCCTTTTTCTTCAGAGAGATGCCATATGACGAAAACAACTTCACACTCAAACTTCTCACCGGGATTTGGAGAGACGCCATTTGACGAAAATTGAGAATTCACAACAAACTTCTCATCAACACTTGGAGAGACGCCATTTGTTGAAAAATAAATTCATACCAAACTTCTCTGCCGAACTAGGGAGACGCCATTAGATAGAAAAATAACTTCATCATACTTCCATTCTTCTTCAGAGAGATGCCATTTGACGAAAACAAATTCGCTGGGGATAAACAAACTGCTCGAAAAGAGACTTCAATTTGTTGATTCACTAGAAGTTCAGGGACAAGAACAAGCTTCTCAAATAAAGAGACCGCTGCTTGTTGTCATCTGTATATGCCAAAAAGAGTGTTATAACGATACTAAGGAGTAAGATTTATCTTCATTGGTGAATATCAAGGTAGATAAAAATACGGACAAACGATAAGATCGCTATCAAATGGTTGATGGGAAGAAACTGAAATTATCAATGAGGTTGACAAAATATAACTTTACTGAATTAATATATCGTCATGGAAATGACGAGAAAGAAAACTCCACTGAAGCGACACCTTGCCATAGGAATGACATAAAGGAAACTTGAACGAAGGCAACACATTGTCATAGAGATGACAGAAAGAAAATTGATATATAAAGAAAACACATTGTAATAGTGATGACAAAAAGGAAATCGTTTTGGGATATCAACACCAAAGGGTTGGTGGAAAGAAAACTTCACTAGGGAGTGACATCGTCAAAGGGATTCAACATGATCTGATGCACTCTTTGAGTACGAATGACTCCTTCAACCTGCTTGTTCCACATAAGATGATTTTTATTTTACAGTTTGATCGAAAGTTTAGGATCAAAGTGATGTGATTACGGTGGATCAGATGCATTGACTACAATTATTTTAGAATTCAAAGCCAAGATTCCAATCATTGCAACTTGAGATACTTTCAGTCATGGTAGCATGCAAGGTGACAAGTTCAAGGAAGAAGAAGTAAGGAAGAAGGTGAAATCAAGAACTTGAGATGATTGTAACTTAAAGTTAGTTACAATTGAATTGAAGTTAGTTAGAGAGCAAAAGGGATTGAACTAGATAATGATATTATGATAAAATGTGAACTTCATTTCATCATGCTTATTGAGTTAGTTCTCTTACAAAGCCACGGCACTCATATTTATAAAAGTTCTAGTGCTATCACAATAAACTCGGACATGGAGTGCTCACATCACCATGAATCTCTACTATAGATATATGCATGATGCTCAACATTTGCATTCTATATATACATATACATGATGCAATTGCCTTCTTGCTAAACGTAAAATGTCTATTTTATATTACTATTCTAAAACTGCATAACAATACATTATACTTGCACAGAGGAGAGAGAAGTTCTAACTTCTCTCTAAAAGTTAGGGTTTCTTCCTCCATAACTTGTATGTCGCCGCCCCCATCCGGTATGTGTCTTCTCTTTGTTTTCGGAGCTCCTCCCCTCCAACATGGAGGTTGTTCTCTTCTCCCTAGTGGAGTTTTTCCCTCCATTTATGCTCGTGTGCTATCAACTCCAAAACTTGGGCTAAAGCTTCAGAACAGTGAATATGGTGATCGTCCGCCGCCAGAACCTCCACCATCGGAAGTTTCGGATATGCTGAAACATGGTGTTTGGGTATCCGTTTCTGTTGTTTTCTTTATTGCTACTATGTTTAATGTTATTCTGGTTTTATGTTTGATTCAATGGTGTGTGTTGCTCTTTTGTTTTGCCTACTTTAAGTGTGTAGTCAAGGTGTTTGTTGAAATGTTTCAAAGAGGTATGGATGTAGGAAATGTATTTTTGAGTAAAAATCTTAGTGTGGTATTTGCAAATCTGACTCTTTACAACAGTCAACAAATGTTTCTTCCTAAGATTGTGAGTTTTATCAATCTAGAGAACCGGTATAATCGAACTGAGCGTGATAAGGCCAAAGAAATGATCCGTAATTGGATATATTTTAAGATTGTGGTTCCAAAACTCCTTTTTGTCTTGTGGAAGATTGTTACTGAGTTGCTTGGATTAAGGAATTGGATTTCGGATGCTCCATTAGATTTTATTGTCTCAAAGTATATTGTTGTCCAAATCTTAGTTGGTTTAACTATTAATGTTGTTTGTAAAATGTAGATGAAAAATGCCCTTACACAATTAATTATGCTTGTACTCCTTCTGAAAATGAGGTTTACTAAAAAAAAAAAAATACAATATACTTATATACTGAGATAAATATAAACAAATTCCAAATACTCTAGGTGCATACTTTTTCTGGAATGACTCTGAGTGGTTGAGCCTTTGCTAATGTGATTCCAAATTTATCCTCCATGTTCATATCATCAATTTTTGTCTCATCTTCAAATTTCCAATTAAAACAATTGATTAATGAACCCAACATCAAATACAACACCTTTGTAGCTAACAACAAACCAGGACAAATTCTTCTTCCAGCACCAAATGGTGTAAGTTCGAAATTGTGACCTTTAATATCAATTTCAGATTCTAAGAATCTCTCTGGTGAAAACAAACTTGCATTTTCCCAAATACTTGAATTTCTACCAATAGCCCACACATTGACCCAAATTTGTGCATGTTTTGGGATTATATAGCCACCAATTTCCACATTTGCATTGGCTTTTCGAGGAATTAAAAATGGAACCGTAGGGTGTAATCTAAATGTCTCTTTTAATATGGCCTGTAAATAAGGAAGTTTAGCAATATCTGATTCTTCAACTGGTTTGCCTTTACCAATGATTTGTTCCAACTCTTGTTTTGCTTTTGACATAATCTTTTCATTTTTGAGCAATTCTGCCATTGCCCATTCTAGCGTAGATGAGATTGTTTCCGTACCCGCAACAAATAAAGTCTGATAAATAAAAAACACTCCATGATTATACTATCAAAATCAACAAAATATAACTTTCTCTCTTCTAGAAAGGACAAGAAAGTACCATGGATAAATGTTGGATTTTGATTTTGTTCATATCTTGGCTGTTCTCTTGGGCAATGTTGAGCAAGGTACTTAGCATGTCATTGTTTGTGTCAAAACCTTGCACTTCCCTCATCTTCAGTCTTTGATCAAGTAAACGTTGGAAGATATCAAGAATCTTCCCAGCATAAGCAGAGGTGCGAACTTTAATACCTTGCGGATCAAACATCCTAAGAGCAGGAAAAAGATCAGCAATGTTTGGTTTTCCACATTCTTCCATTATATTCACAACTAGCTCCTTGAAATCTCCAACTGAACCAGCAGACTCAACCAAATCGAAAGAGAAAATAGTGTTTGACAACAAATTAATCGCCGTCTTAAAAGCCATTTTTCCAATATCAACAGATTTACTAACAAGACTACTTTGATTAATATCATTGAGAAATTCTTCAAGTTTCTGACTCCTGAGTTTCTGGCTCTCATCAAGTGTCTTGTTAGAGAATAATTGATTACTGCATATTTTTCTTAAGTTTCTCCAAAGAGGTGAAACGGGTAAGAATGTCATGCTATATTTGTGGTGGTCATGAACTGTTACAGAATGTGGAATGAGTCTGTTAGATAAGACATGATCATGTGTTTGTAGTATTTCTTTTGCCATGTTGGGGGAAGATACAACTACGGTTGTTATTTGACCTAGCTTTAGACTCATGAGTGGACCATGAATTTCAGCTAGTTTGGCTAAGGATTTGTGTGGCTTTTTTCCTAATTGATGGAGGTTTCCTATAAAAGGAAGAGGAGTAGGTCCTGGTGGAAGCTTGATCATGTTTGAGTTGTTTTTGGTGCATTTTGAAAGTAGAAAATAGAGAGTGAATGGTAATAGAAATAAGAGGATCATAGAACATAGCAAAAACTCCATCTATGAAACAAAGAGATGTATGATGTTGTAGCTATTAGAGTTAGATATATGCAACATGAAGGGAATAGAAAGATATATTAAAACATGGTATCTTGTAAATATGAAACTGTTGTATAATAAAGATCCGGCTATTGCTAGAAGTCAAATATGGAATCTATTAAAATGTCAACTGTCTCTAGAATCACATAATTAATTGGTTATGGGCACAATAGTAGTCTTTTTTTTAATTGGCCCCAATAGTCTTCAATAATCCAACAAAACACTATAACTAACCAACTAATGAGAAAAACAAACTTTTCATACCTGCAATCGGTTGCACATTTGGTGCAACCGATTGCACTAATCGTCATTCAATTAAGGAAAATTCGTCTGACTTTCAATTATTCAACAAATAACTTTCACATGATGATACTCTCTACAAACAATGACAATAGTGATTCGATTGATCATGTCACAATTTTCTTATATGGCTAAACAAGCAACACTACAATATTGGTAATACCCAAAATTTTGGAAGCAGAAGTGACATCTTAACAAGATGTAACACAATCCTTATTTATAACAACCCAATTATTTCTCAAACAAATTCACCTTTTAACTTCAATCTTGATCATCCTTTTTCTCTGTGGTATGTAAAGTCAATATCAAAACTCATGCAAACAGAAACATTAGCTTAGCCTTATTATCTTCATCTCTTCTATACTTCATCTCTTGGTGTGTCCGGGATATCAGCATAATCAGAAACCTCCATAACCAAAGGGTGAATATCTGTCTTGGGATTATACTGCTGAAAAACTATAACTGATGCAATTGTAGAGAAATCAGAAGATGCCAAATAGCTTCCAACAGGACCAAGCTCAGCACAATCACTTCCATCTAGCAAAGGTACCACTGGAGGCATTCTACCAACACATATCAGATTGCTTTTGTTCCTTTCCCTCAATACAGTCTTAATATCTTCTTTGCTATCCACCAACCTTTCCTCGTAAACTATAGACTCTTCGCTCTTGCAGCAAATACTTAAGAATTCTGACCAAAATTGGTTATCCTCTTTTTTATCTTCATCGTCTGAGTTATCATCAGCCACGTTTATTACTTTTCGATTCTCGTCAGCGGCTACACCAATCAGTTTAGCACCGAATGCTAGTGTTTTCCCTGGTGGAGTAATGAACTTGATAACAGTGAGATAAATCCCTGGATGTTCAGCCATTCTCATACCGTATGCCAGTGCTTCACGATCGTCGCATCCACCGAAAAAAGGTACAACAACATTGTAAGAAACGTCACTAGCATGAACTTGACTCGTCCCTCCAAGGCCGCGGTCGACCAAAATTCCCACCGAGCAGGGAGCGTGACTGAGTACAAGGCCATTCATTATGCGGAAAGATTGTCCTAGTGACTCCATAATTCCATCAGCACGCTGGTGCTTATGGAACGGGAGTAGAATCATCGCGACTCGCTTCTGGTGAGCACTTGAACAGATGTCTTCGTGGATGTTATTCAACGACGAAATTGCTGTCATTGGACGGACATTAACACTAGTTAGATGTCCGTATGCTTGAAACGCGATTACCATTTGATCGTTGTTGTCGCCTTTATTTTTGTTCCAAAAGGGAAGGCCATTGTTTCTTGCCTTATGAACCATTGTTATCGCGGAAGGTCTTTCTGAGAGTTCCATTAAATGCATTGCGTATATGCATAATCTTCCTCGCTTGCGTGTTCCTCTTGAAGATTCTATAAGATTGACTAAGGTGGGAATGTTCCATGTGCTGTGGAAGCAAGCTAGTATACGAAGTTCCGTGTCTGGATCTTTGCGCTGAACCGTTTTATGCTTGTATGGTGATCCATGCCTAGCAGGTTTATATACTGCCATCACTATAGGTGTGGTGATGAAGGTGGTGAACAATGCCATTAAAACACATATTGCAAATGCTTGGTCATTAAGTACCTACAATTTTTCACAGAATTTATATACACGATTTTATTATTAATCGAGTAAACCGTCAAGTATCACTCTCTCGAATTAAAATTGTTTACTGTCACAACTTCACACATTCATGCGGTCAATATATCAATGGTCGTTGGATCAAGATATGACAAAACAAATTTCAAGCATTGAAATCTAGAACATGCTATCTTGATCCAACATACCACGATGTACTGAATGCGTGAATGCAGACTGAAGAACAATAAGTTCGTAAACCATACCTTGCGATCCTTGCCAATGTTGAGAACAATAAGTTCCACCAAGCCCTTGGTGTTCATGAGAAATCCAAGGGTCACTGCGTCTCTAAAAGGCACTTTGCACAACATTGACACAGCAAGAGTACCAATAATTTTACCAAAGCAAGCCGTAAATATAACAAGGACTAATAGTGCCCAAGACATTGCTCCACTAATAGTAGCCACATTAGTCTTCAATCCACTAGACACAAAATAAAGCGGCAACAAAAGACTCATAACAAGATCTTCAATCTTCTCAGTCAAAACACCGGCAAAAGGACCGTCTTTAGGAACAACAATACCAGCTACAAAAGCTCCGAAAAGTGCATGAATACCAATAGTATCAGTTATAAAACTACAAGCCAAAACAATTGTCAAGGTGATGCAAATGTATATCTCCCTCACAGGTTCACCCACAGGGGAATGTTTAGCCATCAATGCAAGTAAAGGCTTTACGGCAACAATAACAAAGACGACAAAACCAACACCACAGAGGAGGACCCACAAAGAAGTAAGAGGGGAAGTGTTTGATCCAGAAAGAGCAATGGCAAGAGCAAGTAGTATCCATGCTGCAACATCATTGACAGCAGCAGCTGACATAGCCATACGACCGACATCGGTTGTAAGGAGTTTGAGCTCAGCTAGGATGCGAGCGAGGACAGGAAAGGCGGTAATCGAAAGAGAAACACCCATGAAGACGAGGAAGGCGGCCCCTGAACTAACGTCTTTGGATATCGTGGCGCGAAGAACAACTGATGTGCCTATGCCAAGTAAAAATGGGACACTGATCCCAGCAAGGGCTATGCATAAGGATTTTGGACCTGTTTTGCGTATAGATCGCATGTCGAGTTCAAGACCTACTAGAAATAAGAAAAACAGAAGGCCAATGTTGGCTACTGTTTCAAGAACTGTTAAGCTTTTTGCAGGAAAAAATATCTCTAGAAATCTCTTGTTCCTCCCAATTGCTGATGGTCCTAGTAATATTCCTCCCTGCAATTTTTTTTCCATCAAAACAAATATCATGTCACATTTGATCCAAACCCAATTGATCATCTCATACATAGACACAGTTGCATAGTAAAAAATCATGTATATCAAAATCAATGATTCAGTGATAGTAATAAAGGAAATGAAAGCAATGAAATGATATATAATAAGAAAAGAAAGTGCATACAATGACTTCTGCAATAACTCTAGGTTGTCTAAGAGGCTTGCAAAGGATTGCAATGAATCTCGTAAAAGCAACCACCAAACATATCTGAACAATTAACAAAGGAAGTGCATAATCCATTGGGTTCTCATGTTGAAATGCCCCATTGGAAGTGGCCTTCATTGGTTTTGGACACATTGAATCATGGCTAGCCATTTTCAATTAATGTATGTATGTAATAATGTATACACTATATAACAACAAAGTTTATGTATATAGAATGAGATCCTTCTTAATCTTTCATCTTTTAAGAAAGAGAGGAAATCAAGTTTCCAATTATGGTAGATGAGATAGAGAAATAAGTAGTAGGAGAAGGAACTGCATTAGTTACTAATTGTGAAGTGAAGATTATTTGTGAACGCACACTCTCGAAAATTGTGCTCCATAGTGATCGGTCGTGAAAGGCAATGAAGCTTTTAGTTTACTAACATGCTATATATAGTGTTTTGTATTGTTGTTAGTGGAGTGTGACACGAGGGGTATGTCTTTTGTTCATGTGGCAAATTAATAAAATATTTTTATTTGATTGAGTACCATACATACCAAACCTAAAAACAGGGTCGGCCCAATAAATCCAGAGGCCCCGTTTTATTTTTAAAAATATGTCTAATTTAAAAAAAAAAAAAAATTAAAAATGATAGAAAAATATAATTATATATTAATTAAAAATAAATTTAATTATAATTATGTTAACATTTGACACATCTCATTTTTTTATGTACTAAGTTTCATAATATTTTTTACTTTATTGAATTTTTATATAATATTTTTTATATATTTATTAATATTAATGAAAAAAATTGCATCTTTTAAAAAATTTGGACCCTCTATTATTTGGGGCCCTGTGCGGTAGAGCTTGTTGCTCTTGCACAGGGCCGGCCCTGCCTAAAAATAACATATATTTAAAATTTATATTTATTTTAAAATAAATTTGTATAGAAATGATATGATATTAAAATGTGGAACCAACTTTTTAACTTTAATGATCAGTCGTTTGAATGTGACAACAATTTATGTAAGTCACGAGTTCGAATCGGATCATTGCAGTTTTTTGTCCATTTTTTATAAAGTTAAATAATAGTGTTGGTGAGGTTAACAACAAAATAAAAAATGGATTAATTTTTTAAAATGCGTATTCAATTAAATATTGTTGAGGGTGGACCTTGTTGAAAGTAACTTGAAGTTTTTCAGTATCGTTCATGAAATAGAGAATGGATTTCTTCAGTGGAAATACTTCTTATCGAGGGTAAGACATCCTCAACTTGATGGCTCTGACTTGCACATATAGATCCATGGCAGTGCAGTTTGGTTTTCCCAGAGATTCTCTTCCTCTTTTGTGAGTAAAATTGCTCTGATTTAGGAGTCTATCATTATCTGAATAGATAGACGCTAGTTAAGGTGCTACATACAAAAACTAGGCATTACGTTCACCCATGTGTTAGAGTAAATATAAATTCTCTCACATTCCACGCCACATTTATTGAGGTAGTTTTATCATTCGTTCATATATGAAATTCTGTGATCAGGTATGAGATGTCGAATGAGATGTTTAAACACTTGACAACTTAACCAAAACTTAAAGTGCAGGAAAATTAAACAACACAGTAATTTGTTAACCCAGTTCAGTGTATAACCACACTTACATCTGGAGGCTACCAAGCCAGGAGGAAATCCACTATAAGTAATATTAATTCTAGACTTAAACCACCCAGTTTAATCTTTCACTTAATATCTACCCAATGCAATTTCTACCTAAGACACAACTTAGATATGAGTACCAACTCACTCCCCCTCAATCACACAGTGATCTTGTTTACAAGTTTAATAAAATTGAAGTCATACTTCAAACAAAAACAGCTTGATCTTACTTCACAGTTTCAATCAAGACACAAATACACTTTTGCCTAAAAGCTCATAAAGTGGTACAATAAAAACAACCTGCTATTAAAACACAAAACACTCTATTTTGTCTTCTGAAATTCGTACTCTATTTTGAGAGTTTCTGTTGTTTAAATAGGTGTTTGGATTTTGGGCTTTCTGTAGGTTAATCCAGTCCTAAAACGCATGCTGCCTCCACCTTGAATTAGGGTTTGTTACTTCCTAGATTCTAGGTGATTCAGTTCTTCTGATTATGCTGAAGACATATAACAACACTCCCTACAGATGCGCCTTATTCTGTTTTGTCCATCCATAATTAATTCCAGATAACTTTCCTTAATTTACTCAGATCTGTTAGTCATTAATTAATTCTGGTAGCAGGTTTGAGATGTCACAACATCTGTTGGGACATCCTGAAAAACTGAACTTAAATCATTAACACAATGTCCCAACATCTGGTGTGACATCCTGAATTAAGTTCATATACTTATACTCTGTTTGATAATGTCCCAACATCTGATAGGACATCCTGAACTGAATTCAACATTTCTTGTTGGTCAAAAATTCTGCCAATTCTAAACATCTACAAACTCCCCCTTTGGCTAATTTTTGGCTAACATATTTTTCTGGTTATCAGAGTGCAACAGAAGTTCTTTTATCAGAGTATAGCAGTTCTTTTCTGTTGAGTCATGTGTGAGTTTACTCCCCCTCAAACATACATGTATTCAGTCTTGTTGCAACAGAAATTTTTCATTAACATCACAGATTTAGTTCAGAAGCAAACAGAGGTTTTTCATTAATAACCAAACAGCATTATACATTGTTGTTGTTGTTCTTGTTCTCCCCCTTGTTAGACATAAATTTGGGGCCAAAGCTACTAAGTTAAAATTACAATGCAGAAGCTGTCAATACATAATCCTCACATACAAATTTCACTCAGACTCCTCATAGTCAGTTTCTTCCTCTTCCTCAGTTTCCTCATCAGAAGTAGCAGCTTTCTGAGCACTTTCTTCAATCTCCAGCCTTTGGATAATCTCCTCAAGCTTCTGCTTCCTTGCATCCAGTTCTTTGCAAGTGCTCTTCAGTTCAGCAATCAATGCAGCTTTGGAGATTGGAGACTTTGCCTTTGAAGGACCAGCAGATGTCCCAGAGGGAGCTTCAACATCAGCTGCATGATGACTCAGGAACAACTTGTAGTGGAAGGCCAGAGGGCTTTCTCTTTTGCAAATTGTGTCCTTCTCAGTGAGGATACCAGGATACTGACTCAGCATTATTCCACACAGCAAGGAAGGGAAGGCAATTAGCAGCTTTGTTGCAGATGATCCAGCATGCTTCAATGTCTGATCAAAGATATAAGCTCCATAATCCAGCTTTGTTTGGGTGCCCATAACATATATGAACCTGCCCAATCCAGTTGATATTGAGGATGTATGGTTGGTAGGGACCCAGTTTGTTGTGCCAATTCTATTCAGCATGGCATACTTCCTTGTCAGCATGCTAACTGAGAGCTTCCCTTCAACTGGCCAAGCCTTGACCTGATTAGCAGTGATAACCTTGCAAACCTAGTTATCAGTCTTCCCTAACTCATTTGGACCATCAGATTCTCTTCCAAGGTAGTGGTTGATAATCCTAGGAGAGAATTCTACACACCTTCCTCTTACATATACTTTTCTAAAGTCAGCAGACTTACCATTAGCACAATCTTCTTGGAGGTTGACTATGAATTCCTTGACAAGCAGCTCATAGCAAGGAGAGAAATTGGAGACAGTTTTGAAAAGGCCAGCAGAAGAAATGAGATCAATTAACTCTGTGCACTCAAGTGCATTACTGCTCAGCTCTCTTTCAAGTGCTACCCTTCTTTGATAAACAAACTTCCATCTATTCACACTTGAAACATGATGAAAGGAGATGTTGTCCAAAGGAGCTTCTGGAACAGCAGTTGATGACCTTGAGGGTGCTAATTTCTTCTTTGGAGGAGATGTTGGGACATCTTCTTCAACATCTGAATCTGGAGGAGTGACAACTTTCCTCTTTTGTGTTTGCACCTTGCTCCATTGTTTTGTAGGACCAAAGACAACTTTAGCTTTGTCCTTCTTTGGTGTAGCTTGCTTCTTCTCAGGAATTGCATGTCCTGCATTCATCTTTTCTTTCCTAGTCCTAAGCCTTTTGGCTATGCTAGGGTTTACAGAAGCAATGATTTCTGTATCAGAATCATGCTCTAGGTTCACAACAGGAGGAGGTTGAGCAGTCTCCTCTTCAGCTGGTGGATCAACAAAGATTTTCTCTTCAGTGGAGGCCTTGTGCTGGTCCTCAGATGCTTCTTCATCACTATCAGATGAGACCTTTTGCTGGTCTTCAGATGGTTCAACATCTATTGGGACATCCTGTTGAGCAGGAGTGTCCTTTTCAGCCTGAGTTTGTTGATCTTCTTGTGGAGCTGGCATGGTGTTCAGAGGGATAGATATGCCACTTACCACTCTTTGCTCAGATAGGATCCTGTTTACCAACTTCTTTATGGAATCATCCACGTATTCAGAAGCTTTTGGAGTGGTGTTTGATGGTGAAGGTATGCCTTTGGCCTTGCTGAAAACAGGATCTTTTGTTCTTTTTGGAGTTCTTGGCTTTTGAGCAAGAGGAACACTTCCTCTGATTTCGTCCATTGGAGTTGAATCCATGGGTACCACAGAGATGGGGGTTGCATGCACCACATCTTCCTTGTTGAGGATTTCTTCAGAAATGTTAGTGTTTTGATGTTGAGACATTTTCGAAAGAGATGGATGAAGAGTTTTAGGTTTGATGAGTTCTGAAAAACAGTTAGAGAATGCAATTCGTTTTTGAGAGTATGATGAGAAGATGGATAGCTGAAAACAAGCTGATATTTTATAAGTAGCCGTTACTTGGAGAAATTTTAGGAGTGGAATACCCAAGGTGTTTGACCAGACTGGTGTTGCCATCTGGAGCTCATGCCACACAATGTCATATGACATGTTGGCACATCTCCATAACTGCTAAATTTCACATAAGCAGATTCCCAATTTACCCCTTAGGTTTTCAAATTGAGTAGCATCCAAGGCTTTGGTAAATATATCAGCCAACTGCAGATTTGTAGCTACATGTTCTAGTGAAATCACTTTCTCTTCTACAAGATCTCTGATGAAATGATGTCTGATATCAATATGCTTGGTCCTGCTATGTTGGATAGGATTCTTTGATATGTTAATTGCACTTAAGTTGTCACAGTACAATGTCATGACATCTTGTGGGACATTGTACTCAGTGAGCATTTGCTTCATCCAAACCAACTGTGAACAACTGCTTCCAGCTGCTATATATTCACCTTCAGCAGTAGATAAGGATACACAATTTTGTTTCTTACTGAACCAAGAAATCGAATTGTTTCCTAGAAAGAAGCATCCTCCTGAAGTTCTTTTTCTGTCATCAGCACTTCCAGCCCAATCAGCATCACAGAAGCCAGTGAGAATTGGTTTGCATCCATGAAAGTACATTATGCCATAGTCACAAGTACCATTAACATATTTCAGAATTCTCTTGACTTGGTTAAGATGACTAACTTTTGGATCAGCTTGATATCTTGCACAAACACCTACTGCAAATGCTATGTCTGGTCTGCTAGCAGTCAGATATAACAAGCTTCCAATCATGCTTCTGTATAGGCTTTGATCTACATTCTCACCCTTGTCATCTTTAGTCAGCTTTAAATGTGTGGGGCAGGAGTTCTCTTATGAGTAGCACTGTCCATCCCAAATTTCTTGACTATGTTCTTAGCATATTTGCTTTGGGAAATGAACATAGAGTCTTCCATTTGCTTTATTTGCAGTCCAAGAAAGTAGGTTAATTCTCCTACTAGGCTCATTTCAAATTCTGATTCCATCTGATTGACAAAATGTTTCACCATCCTTTCTGACATCCCACCAAAAACAATGTCATCTACATATATTTGAGCAATCATGACATTTCCTTCTTCATCTTTAACAAACAAGGTTTTGTCAATTCCACCTTTCCTGTACCCTTGCTTGATAAGAAAAGTAGTCAGCCTTTCATACCATGCTCTTGGAGCTTGCTTCAGACCATAAAGAGCCTTCTTTAGTTTGTATACATGATTTGGACAACTTGGATCAACAAATCCTTTAGGCTGTTCTACATATACCTCTTCATTAAGATATCCATTTAAAAAGGCACTTTTCACATCCATTTGAAATAGCTTGAACTTTAAGATACAAGCAATTCCCAAAAGTAGTCTGATTGATTCAAGCCTTGCTACTGGTGCAAAGGTTTCATCAAAGTCTACTCCTTCAATTTGTGTGTATCCTTGAGCTACAAGTCTAGCTTTGTTCTTTGTAACAACTCCTTGCTCATTTGACTTATTCTTATACACCCATTTAGTTCCAATCACATTTATGTCATCAGGTCTAGGAACAAGGTTCCACACTTCATTCCTTGTGAATTGACCTAATTCCTCTTGCATAGCACAAATCCAGTATTCATCAGTAAGAGCTTCCTTGATGTTTTTAGGTTCTATTTTAGAAACAAAACAGGAACCTGAAATCACTTCTCTTGATCTAGTGCTTACACCTCTGTTGGGATCACCAATTATCAAATCTTTGGGATGATCCTTCTGGATTCTGATGGAGGGAGGTTTGCTGGATTGTTCTGTCCTTGCATCAGTTTGAGTGAATTCAGAATGATCACTCTTTTCTTCAGCTTCAGTTTTGATATCAGCAGATGTTCCAACATCTTCTGGAACATCTGTAGGAGCATCATCAATTATCACATTTATGGACTCCATGATAACCTTGGTTCTAGAATTAAATACTCTATATGCTCTGCTGTTTATAGAGTATCCAAGAAAAATTCCTTCATCACTTTTAGGGTCCATTTTTCTTCTTTGCTCCCTATCTGCCAGAATATAACAGTTACTTCCAAACACATGGAAGTACTTAACTGTGGGTTTTCTGCCCTTCCAGACTTCATAGATTGTGGACAAGGTTCCTTTTCTTAGAGTAACTCTGTTATGGATGTAACAAGTTGTGTTCATAGCTTCAGCCCAGAAGTACAAAGGTAACTTTTTAGCATGGATCATAGCTCTTGCTGATTCTTGAATAGTTCTATTCTTCCTCTCAACAATCCCATTCTGTTGAGGAGTGATTGGTGAAGAATATTCATGATTGATTCCTTCTGAAGAGCAGAAATCTAAGAATTTTTGGTTCTCGAATTCTTTTCCATGATCACTTCTTATTCTGATCACACAGCTGGCTTTTTCCCTTTGTAATCTTTGGCATAAGTCTTTGAATACATCAAATACATCAGACTTTTCTTTGATGAAATTTATCCATGTATACCTTGAAAAGTCATCAACCACCACATAGGCATACCTCTTACCACCAAGGCTCTCAACCTGCATAGGTCCCATAAGATCCATATGCAATAATTCCAAAACTTTGGAAGTTGTCAGATGTTGGAGCTTTGGATGAGACATCTTGGTTTGCTTGCCTATTTGACATTCACCACATATTTTGCCATCATTAATCTTCAGTTTAGGAATACCTCTCACAGCATCCATAGATATGATTTTCTTTATGCCTCTGAAATGAAGATGACCTAGTCTTTGGTGCCATAGTTTCACTTCTTCTTCTTTAGCTAAAGAGAAAGTTGAAGTGAGACTGAAGTCTTGAGGTTCCCACATGTAACAGTTGTCTTTAGATCTGGCTCCTTTCATGACAACCTTTTGTTCTTTGTTAGATACTATGAATTCAGTTTTGGTAAAGTTTACATTGTACCCTTGATCACATAATTGACTTATGCTGATCAGGTTAGCAGTTAAACCTTTAACCAGCAGCACATCATCTAGTCTTGGTACATCTGGACAGTCCAAGGTCCCAACTCCCTTGATTTCTCCTTTAGCTCCATCTCCAAAGGTTACATATCTGGATGAATATGACTTTAAGTCTACTAGCAAATTCTTCAATCCAGTCATGTGTCTTGAGCATCCACTGTCAAAGTACCAGTCTTCCTTAGCTGATACTCTGAGTGATGTATGAGCTATATATGCAACACCTTTCTGTGACCATTTGTGTTGAGATTTCTTTTGATACCTCTGCCCTGTGCATTGTTCATCAGTAGAGCTCCAAGGTTGTTTGTTGATCTTGTTCTTGGGCATGTGGCTTTGATCAGCATGAAGACTAGCTTTTGGTCTCCATACCTTCTTGATGACCTCTGTCTTCTGCTTAGGGGGTTGCTGATCTCTTTGATGTCTATGCAACACTTTCTTGGTAACTTCTATCTTCTGCTTAGGAGGTTGCTGATACATCTGATTTGGATATCCATGCAACTTATAGCAATGAGGTTTGATATGTCCAAATCTTCCACAATGATGACATCTCCATCTTTGATACTTCTTCTTCATTATGTTCTTTTCAGGATGTTGAGACATCTGTTGGAACATTATGTTTGGCTTTGTGTTCTTTTCATGATGTTGAAGCATCTGTTGGGACATCTTGTTTGACTGTATGGACTTTGAAGTAGTTTTGCTAGAGCTGGCTTCAACCTTATGAACTTTGTTAAATCCCAGTCCACTTTTATCCCCTGAATGCTTATTGTTGTTGAGAATAACATCCAATGTGCTTGAGCTACTGTTCAACATTCTAACAGATTTGGACATATGTTCCAACTTGGAGTTGAGAAGACTTACTTCACTTTTCAAGGTGTCAATGATCTCTAGATCACTTGCTTTTTCATCCTTTAGTGCCTCAATCTGCTTCTTTAGCTTTATACTCTCCCTGCATATTTCAGTGCTTCTTTTGAATAGTTCTCTGTATGATTGCTCAAGTTCTTCAAAAGTAAGCTCCCCATCACTGGATTCACTTTCAGATTCACATAATCCAGCTAGAGCAGTGATATGCTTAGCTGATTCTTCTTCTGAATCACCTCCTGAGTCTTCATCATACCAGGTTACAGAGAGACCTTTCTTTTGCCTTTTTAAATAGGTAGGACATTCATTCCTGATGTGTCCATATCCTTCACATCCATGGCATTTAATTCCTTTTTCTTGACTGGTCTTTTCATCATAATTTGACCTTCTATTAGCATCATAAGGTCTTTTGTTTTCAGAAGAATTTGTGTATCTTCCACTTGGTCTGGACTTGTCTTCCATCCTTCTGAGAATCTTTTTGAACTGTCTTCCAAGCATAGCAATGTTTTCTGATAAGCTTTCATCAGTTTCTGATTCATCATTTTCTTCTTCTTTATCAGTATTTGACATCAAGGCTATGCTTTTGTTCTTCTTTACAATTGTGTCATTCATTCCCATCTCAAATGTTTGAAGGGAACCAATGAGTTCTTCAACTTTCATTGTGCATATGTCTTGAGCTTCTTCTATTGCTGTGACTTTCATGTCAAATCTTTTTGGCAAAGATCTGAGAATCTTTCTTACAAGCTTTTCATCAGTCATCTTTTCTCCCAAGGCTCCAGAAGTATTGGCTATTTCTAAGATGTTCATGTAGAATTCATGAATTGTCTCATCTTCCTTCATTCTCAAGTTTTCAAACTTGGTGGTGAGAAGTTGAAGTCTTGACATCTTTACCTTTGATGTTCCTTCATGAGTTGTTTTGAGAGTGTCCCAAACATCTTTGGCCAGCTCACAGTGATGCACAAGTCTAAAGATGTTCCTATCAATGCCATTGAATAAAGCATTTAAGGCCTTGGAGTTGCCAAGTGCTGAATCTTCTTCCTCCTTACTCCATTCTTCTTCAGGTTTCAACACTTTTGCTCCATCTTTGGTGTCTTGGACAGGATGTTCCCATCCATTGTTGACTGCTTTCCAGGCCCTATTGTCAAGTGATCTTAAGAATGCAATCATTCTTGGCTTCCAGTAGTCATAATTAGATCCATCCAGTATAGGTGGTCTATTTACTGATCCTATATCTCTGTCCATGTTTCCAGAATTTGTATTCCCTAGATCTCACCCAGAATAAACAGGCAGGGTGCCTGCTCTGATGCCAATTGAAATTCTGTGATCAGGTATGAGATGTCGAATGAGATGTTTAAACACTTGACAACTTAACCAAAACTTAAAGTTCAGGAAAATTAAACAACACAGTAATTTGTTAACCCAGTTCAGTGTATAACCACACTTACATCTGGAGGCTACCAAGCCAGGAGGAAATCCACTATAAGTAATATTAATTCTAGACTTAAACCACCCAGTTTAATCTTTCACTTAATATCTACCCAATGCAATTTCTACCTAAGACACAACTTAGATATGAGTACCAACTCACTCCCCCTCAATCACACAGTGATCTTGTTTACAAGTTTAATAAAATTGAAGTCATACTTCAAACAAAAACAGCTTGATCTTACTTCACAGTTTCAATCAAGACACAAATACACTTTTGCTTAAAAGCTCATAAAGTGGTACAATAAAACAACCTGCTATTAAAACACAAAACACCCTATTTTGTCTTCTGAAATTCGTACTCTATTCTGAGAGTTTCTGTTGTTTAAATAGGTGTTTGGATTTTGGGCTTTCTGTAGGTTAATCCAGTCCTAAAACGCATGCTGCCTCCACCTTGAATTAGGGTTTGTTACTTCCTAGATTCTAGGTGATTCAGTTCTTCTGATTATGCTGAAGACATATAACAACACTCCCTACAGATGCGCCTTATTCTGTTTTGTCCATCCATAATTAATTCCAGATAACTTTCCTTAATTTACTCAGATCTGTTAGTCATTAATTAATTCTGGTAGCAGGTTTGAGATGTCACAACATCTGTTGGGACATCCTGAAAAACTGAACTTAAATCATTAACACAATGTCCCAACATCTGGTGTGACATCCTGAATTAAGTTCATATACTTATACTCTGTTTGATAATGTCCCAACATCTGATAGGACATCCTGAACTGAATTCAACATTTCTTGTTGGTCAAAAATTCTGCCAATTCTAAACATCTACAATATATAATCATAATTTAACGCCATGTCAAGGTACGATTTACTCCACTAATACAAGTTACACCTCTCTAACCTCAACGACTTGTGAGGTCTAGTTCTAGGGATGGATTGTTCAATCCTAGTAACTTCTTCGACCGCTAACTCTCACTAGGCCCTGATCTCTCCCACAGTTTGACAAAGAACATTTTAGTTTCTATCATTATTCAAACCGCTTCAACAATTACTCCATGGTCAAACGTTGAAACAAGTTCCACTGCAAGTGCATTCGTCTGGACCACATATGTCACAAAATCTTCAATAGCTCAAAGCAAAACCTGAGGTACATGGCGTGAACAAACTTCTAACAAACATATACAACCTAATGAAATAATAGAATGTGCACCTTTTTAATGAGAGACTCCTAAAAATATAGGAGAACCAATAAAAGATCACGACGCAAGCTGATACACAACTAGAGGTATTTTGGTGCAAAAATCTCAAAACCACTCCTAATGCGATTCATGACGACACCACGTCATAGTGAAAGATAACATCCAAATATCTAGAGCATTGTCGTCCTTGAGCTTATGACTCCCATATGTATGACTTAGGAGGCGAAGATCTTTACTCTAAGAGATCCATATCACACCATTCCTGAAATAAGAACGAGAAATGCACCAACCACCATGCCCTACCTTAAAAAAATCCATTCTCCAAACACTTTGTCGACCGCAAGATTCCTAAATCCTTAAAAAAAACTATGATAGATAGACAATTAAGACGCGTGTGAAGATATAGATGATCACATATAGCACATAGACACCATGTCGGACTACCACCACACGAGAAACACATTGAAATTCATGTTATCATGTTAATCCTCAAAGAAACCGCTATGACATGGTTCAAAATCTTAAAGGGATTTCTACCAATCCTAATCCCAAAGTTAGTTCCTAATCACCTTTCTAAGCTAGCTCCAAACCACAATTTTGGACCCCAAACCTAGATGCTATTTATGTCAATTCTCTCCAAACCTCAAACACACACTCTCATAATTCTCATTTTCACTTCTGAATTTTCAGAGCTCTCTCACAATTTTCTCTCATTCCCTCAAAACCCTAACACTCAAAGTTCCATTTCTTTGAAGATATTCAAATTTTGCATTGAATTTTGTTGATCTTGGAACTAAACCTTCATCCATTGTCCTCTACACATCCATTTTTGATTTTTTTATTGCTGGTTCAGATCTGAATTTGTGTTTGGAAGTGCTTTTGGATCAAGTTTTTGCATTAAGTTCATCACCTTGCATTTATTTTGCATTGTGTGTGAAGAAGAGCATTTGATTCTTGAAGTTCTCCACTAGATTCATCAATTTCAACTTGAACAACACTAACCAAAGCAAATATCAACTTTGTAGGTTAGTTAATTTCATATCTACTTATGCTTTTAGCTTATTTGCATGTTTATGATGTAGATCCATAATGTGATTGTGTGGTTTGATCCATGTGTGAATTGATTTATGTGTTGATGCTTGAGGATCCGATGTATGTTTGATTTGTGTTGAATTTGGCGTAATTTTCGTGCACATTTGATTGCTGAAACTTCTGGAGATTGTTGAAATAAGTTGCTGTTGGAAGTGCTTTTTTCTGTAGGTTTTTGCTGCTGTTTGTTCAGTGTTAACCGGTTAACACCCTGGGTTAACCGGTTAACATGTGTTAATTTTTCCAAATTATGCAGGTTTTGAATTGGTTAACCTATTAATACTCTGGGTTAACCGGTTAACACTGAAGCAAATTGACTTTTTTGAGCTTTTGCAGGGCTGTTTGCATGTCTTACCTCCCTTGATCATCTTGGATCATTGTGTTATCATTTTAGATGATTATTTAGAGCTGTTTGCATGATGGTTGATGTATGCTTGCATTTCTTCGATGCGTGAACTCTTGTATTTCCGATATTTGACGTAATTGATGATGCGCATCCATAAAGCTTTGAACATGATGATCATGTGTTTGTATAGGATTGCTAACATGCTAATAGTGGTACAATCTGCTGATATGTAACGTGTATGCTTGGTGTCTCATGTTTTCATACTCACCCACCTAATTTGGAAGCTTGCATGTTTATGTGATGCATTGGAAATTGTTGATGCTATTCATGTTGGATTGACTTGATATTTATCCATGCTCAATGATAGGTGATCATGATGTTTTTGGTTTGCACTTGGTGCAAAATAATTGGGATGTTGCATTGTGTTGTGTCATTTTTATGTTTGAATGCAAATTTGTCTTGTTTTTATTGCTGACTTGTTGCACAAGAGTTATAAAATGCATGTTGTTTGTGTTATGTTCTGACCTTTAATAGCTGTTTTGGTGTTGAATGTGAGCTATAAAAGGCTGTTTGTGTTTGCTTGCTTGCTTTCATGCTTGTCTAGGGTGCTGAAGCGCTGTAGTAGGTGCTGTATGTTTGCTTTTCTCATTTGTACTAACCATGCAGGGGATTATGGTAAGTGTCGTACCTCGAAAAATACGATCCTAAAACAAAACAACAGAGCCGCCACCTAATTTTATTTATTCTACGAGAGAAAAGGGAGATATAGATACAACCTAATAAAGGATAAGAAATGGTTTACGAAACCAAATTCTAAGTTCGGGAGTCGGTTACGCAAGGGGAAGGTATTAGCACCCCTCACGTCCGTTGTACTCAACGGGAACCTCTTAGCTAATTATGCGATTAAATTGTTTGATCTTAAGTCTATGTCTTCTAAATGGCTTATTAATATGTTTGTTCTTAAAGAAAAGATGGTTTTTAAATTAATATTAAGACGGAGAAAGGATTGAAGTTTTTAAACGGAGAAAAAGTTAAATTTTTTATTAGGGTGCTCGCGAAGGATTAAAATCCTCGTGCCTACGTATTCCCTTGTGCAATGGGAAAGTCAGAGCTCCGTAGTTCGTGCTACTACGGTTTGTGGTTTTTATTGAACAGTTGTTTAAAACGCATTCTACTGTTAAGCATTGGCTTATACTCGCGGTGGAGGCTGAAGCACTAGCTTGTTCGAGAGATAGAATGATTTAAACAATGTTCATTTTAGAAGAAAGTGTTTGACTTTGTTAAGATGTTTTAAACGAAAGGGCGAATGAACACATCGCGTGGGGCTAGCCCATGTTGCGGTCCAATCCAGAACGTGCGGAATGCTAGACTCCGGAATTCTGTCTTTCGATAATTAATTATAAAAATAATTTAAATTTTTTGGTATACGAATGATGATTGAACCATCGCGTGAGGCTAGCCCATTTGCGGTTCAATCCAGAACGTGCGGAATGCTAGACTCCGAAATTCTGTTTTCGTAACTTAATTTATTAAAGATTTGAATATTTTGATATACGAATGGTGATTGAACCATCGCGTGAGGCTAGCCCATTTGCGGTTCAATCCAGAACGTGCGGAATGCTAGACTCCGGAGTTCCTTTTTCGTAATTTAATTAAATTAAAGATTTGAATAATTGTTTTTTAGACGCTTTAGAACCGATGTGTAATTAATAACGAAGGATTGAACGAACAAAACGCGTGGGGCTAGCCCAGTTGCAGTTCGCTCTAGAACGTGCGGAATGCTAGACTCCGGAGTTCTATTCCTTGTTAAATTAAATTTAAATTGCGCGATAAGTCGTGCAGACGTCGGTCACTTGGTGACCGACTTATGTATGTGAAAGTGTAGTCGTAAATATTTTGCTCACTTGGTGTTGGACCAAGATAAATTAATTATTTTTTTAGCGGTCATGTTTATTTTTGTTACTTAACCAAATATAGTTGAAATATGAACAAAATAAAACGCAAGCCTAACATATCACGAGCATACAACAAAAGCAAATATTGTCAAGCAAACGCAAACATTTATCGTACAAATAAAATTGAATAATGGAATGAGTAACTAACTAAATTAAACGAGACTATTTAGTAAAATTAATTAATAAGTCAATTTATAAATAATTAATATATTTTTTGTATTGTTTTTTTTAGAATATTTAAAATAATAATTAATTAGTAAGAATGAAAACAGAAAATAAATAAAAAATGAATTCCAAAACAAAAAATAAGTAGCAAGAAACAGTAAAAGAACAAAAAAAAACTAGAAAAGCAAAAATAAATAAATAATAAAAAAAAAGTGAGGACAGTAAAAGACTAGGAGGCCCAAAAGGGGGCGCCGGGCCTGGTTTAAAACCGGCCCATGCGATAATCCGGGCGGGTCAAAACATGACCCGGTTCGGTCCAGGCTGCGCAAAACGGGTTGAAAACCCTAAACCAAAAGACATAACAACAAAAATTCAATAACACGATTCTGAAAAGTAAAAAAAAATACCTACAGGGGATATTCCCGTCTTCCCCAACGTTCGTCTCCCTCAGCAACGTCGTCACCGCCCGCTCTCTCACATGCAACCGTCTATATTCTTGCTCCGACGACTTCTTACTGGGCGGTTGTTGCTCGACGACTTTCGTTCCCAGGATCTCTCCGCTTTCCTCTCTCAATCTTCTTCTTCTATTCTCTGTTTTAGGTTGTTGTTGACACAGCGGGCGATGGTGGGTCCTGTTTTTGGTGATGCCGAGGGTGAGGTGCGATGATGTTCGCGAATGGTAAGACGGGGTTTTGTTGTGTTGATTTGAAGGAGAGGGAGGCGATTTCGGTGAGTAGCCCGGTTGTGGACGGTTTAGGGTTATCAACAGGTTTCGTTTGGTGATTGTAGGTGGTCGAGGGGGTTAAAGGGTTTCGTGTTGGCTTTTTCGGTTATGGTGGTGGAGAGTAGGAAGGTTTCTGTGAAACGGTTGAAGAAGATGATGGTTTGAAAAGGTGAGTCCTTCGGTTTCAGAAAATTGAACAGGGGCAGCTGTTGCACCCCAAAATTTGCCCTCACAATACAAGACTTTGTGTTCTAAGAAGGTTCACAAGGTTCACAAGTTCTCCAACACTTGCATAACCTTTCATGAAGTTCAGGAAGTCTACAAGTGATTTCTTGAAGGTTCACAAGGTTCACAAATTACATAATGATTACAAAGCTTCCCTGAGGATCATGAGGTCTGCAAAGCCACTTCATGAGGGTAACAAGGTTCACAAGCTTCACAATACCTCCCATGAGTATCACAAGACACTTTATGAAGGTTCACAAGGTTCACAAAGTTCACAATTGGTCAAAGAAGTTGACAATTCCCTCAGATAATGCACCTCCTAAGCAGTGCATCCAAAACTAGGGTTTTGACTTTAATCAGGCTAAGTGGACTTCAAATACCTCAAGTGAGTTTCATAACATCTTATATGTGTGTAAGAACCCCCATGTCAAGTTTCAAGACTTTTCTCAAAAGTTTGCTCAGTCAGATGATCAGATAAGTCAAAATCAATCAATGCAGTTAAAAAGTCAAACTGAGGTCAACTGTGGTCAAACCAAAGTCAAACTTCATGATTTTTTGCCAACATCAAGTATATGAAGTAAAATTCATCATTTGATCAAGGGTTAATCATGATTCATCAAGGAGATTCCAGATCATCAATAATCAGGAGTTTCTAAATTAGGGTTTCCTCAGTAAAAGTCAACTGAACTTTGACCAGTCATAACTTCCACATACTTCATCACCAAGTCTCCATCCAAAGCTCATTTTGAAGGAAATTGAATTCTCTACAATTTTGATGTTGAAAGTTAAGCCCAAAAATGCTTCATTTGAAAGATATGATCTAAGACATTATAGGTCATTTCAAAAGTCAACAAAAAGTCAACAACTTCAAAAGGGCATAACATGAGATTGGTAAATGGTATGGACCTGAAACCAATGGGGTTGTTTAGAGGACTCTTCAAGCTTTCCAAAAAGTCCAAGAACACCCTCATACCTTTAAAATTGAGGGAGATGTGCCTTTGCAAAGTTAGGAAATTTTGTGATGGTTTATGTTGAAAAGGGAGGTTCAAAATCATTTCTTTCCAAAGGGGCTGCCCAAATTGTGACCCAATCCACTTCATAATAGCTTGCACGAAATTTCCATAATATTTTCATAATTTTTATTTTATTTAATTAATTTATTATGATTTTTTATTCTTAAAATCATTTTAAATTTAAATAAAATATTAAATATGAAGATTTAATTGGTTTATTGATTCTAGAAAGTCATAAAGTCAATATAGAACAAATTGATGCAAGAATTATATGAATTGGCTTAAAATAGAAGGCATTGGTACAAAATATTGAACTTTCATGGCATGATCTTTCTTAATCTTTTTAAATCAATTCTTCCACAAAATTAATCAATGTTTTGACCTAGAATGATCCACCTATATATACATAACACAAACCCTAGCCTCATTCACGATTTCCACAGCCCAAGAGTAAGTTCACCATTGTTCAAAAACCTCTCCACAAGTCACATTCGGATTTTTGGATTTAAGGCATTTGAAGGTAAAACAAGCACATAGCAAGCTTCCTGGGACTTCTCTGATCATGAACCATCCATCATATGCATCCATACCATGCTCTAATGCCTTACCCGAATCAAACTTGGCCATGGATTTCAAATTTTTGATTCTGTTTGTTTATGCATTATTAACAAATTTTGTTTGTGTTTTTGTGTTTATGGTGATCCAAGGAACAATTCTGGACAAATCAATTGGATTTCCCTTGCTTAGAACCGATTCGGCCATGTTAGGGTTCATGACCTCCAATTAGGGTTTATCATTTGAATGCATATAAATAAATTATGAAAACATAGAACTGTTGTGTGAATCGTGAGAATCATAAATCACTAACCAATTTCATGAATCAATGTGGTTTTGGTTGAGTTTCGTTTTCGCAGGTTTTGTTAGGGTTTCAATTTCGCAGGAAAATTCGTGGAGGATTTCGCAGCAAATTTTGAAGGTCTTGAGGTTGAAGATGAAGCTTCCCGCGCCCTGGAAATTCAAAAATTTGTTTAAAATATTTTATGAATTATTATTAGTTTACTTATCACAAGCGTGCCTGTGGTCTGGTGGTAAGGCTGGAACGTATATGCTATAAAGGCCTTGGTTCGATTCTTGGCCATGACATTGTTTTATTTTATTTTTGCAGGAATAAAAGACAACATAATATATAATATGTTATTGCCGTTCCATGACCAGAAGGGCTCTCCCAGCCAGGCGGTCAAGCATGCGCATGAATATCCCTAAGGTCCTGGGTTCTACTCCCACCCCAGGCCTTTTGTGTTCTTATTTTTTTTGGATTTTTGCAAGGCAAGGCATAAAACAAACTTGGTTCATTCTTCTATCACCTGCGTTTGGCTGGCCCAGTGGTTCTTGTTGCTACCTGCAAGTAAGAGGTCTTGGGATCAAATCCCACCAGGTTCCTTTTCTTCCCTTCTTTTTTTTTTATTTTTCTTGTTCTCCATTTAATTTAATTAATTTAAATAATTAAAATGTTATTATTTTCTATATCATAATATGTATATATATTATATAGTCTAATTACTCTTAAAATAATTTTCTAAAAAAAATAATATAAAACTCTTGATTTTTTGTTATTTAAATTTTATTTGTATAGTTTATATTAATTAAGATAATTTTGTATGATCATTAAAAAATAAATTTTTGTATATTCTAAACCCCTAAAAAATTATTTCTCACATAAAACCCTAATTTTATAAAACTCTAAGAAATATTTTTTTAAATACAAATCTAATTCTATTTTTTTTTAATTTTATTTTCTAATATAATTATTATATACATATGTCTACTATAATTCGTACAAATTTTGTAAATATACTTATAAGTTATTTTTCTCTTTATATATTAAATAAACATTTTTTTATAACTTTTGTTTAGAAATAATTGTGTTTATAATAATTAGACTTTTGTAGTAACTTTATAATTAAAATATAACTTAATAAATTGCAAATTAAAATAATTGTTTATTCATATTTGTTTTTTTAGTTGTTTATATTAAAAATTGTTAATTTCTTATTATTATACTATTTTGATTAATTTTGTTTATTCTTATTTACTAACCATATTATTATTTATTATTTTTCTAACTTTGTTTATTATTTCTAACTTATTATTATTATTATTGCTACTAACCCCTAATTATAATTTGCTTATTTATTTATTTATTATTTATATTTTGCTATTATATTTATTTATTTGCCATTTATTTTATAATGTAATTGGTCCTGGATGTAAATTTGTAATTATTTAATTATTATTGTTATGGTTAGTAATTAGGGAGTGACAAAACATGTTTGTTATTTAAAAATAAATTTAGATAATTTTTAATATAAGATAATTAAATTAAACACGACACACACGTAAGTCGATTTTAATCGCCGTCTCACTTTCTAAGGTTATCCCTCAAGTTGCCTACGAATAATGGTCAAGTGGGGTGTATAAAGCAAGTCCCTCGAAAGAAAATCATCAAAGTCCCTCATGGTTGCCTATACGAATCGAGTCCCTTCGAAATAAATGATGATAGTCCCTTCCTTATGCTTATTACACCCCACAATGGCCTTCAAAATCAAATTGTCCCTCACATGTCCCTTTACATCCAAAGTAAAGACTACCTACTCCTTAATAGTAGGGATAGTCTTACCAAGGAAAGGAAAAAGAACAAGAAAGACTTTAAACATTAGGGTAGGTTCCTCTTATGTACTTGCTCACTTCAAAAATTTTTCAAACTTAAACAAATTTCAAACAAATTTTCAAACAAGTTTCTTACACATCCGTACATGGATTATTATTAAACTATTCTGAAAATTTTTCTATTCACACACTACATTTTTAAAAACAATTTAAAGTGAGCTTAAGTACCTAAGAGCCCATGGATAACCATGGATGAAAAGGGTGCTAACACCTTCCCTTTTCATAACTTACCCCCCGGACCCAAAACATTCTCTTAAGGTCTTTCCTGTTCTTTTATAACCTTTCCTTTGGATAAAATAAAAGTCGGTGGCGACTCTTGCTATCCGCAACATTGCTTAAAGTCAGTTCTCCCACCGTGTTACAGAACTGGCGACTCTACTGGGGATCTATTTAAGAGGGGTACCCTTAGGAATTAGATCACTTTAAATTGTTTGCTTTGTTTGCTTTATATTACTTGTTGGGGGTGCTCTTATGTGTGAAAGGTCCTAACCCGGATCTAGTGTACCTTAGGTAAATGGCAATAGACCAAGGAAACTGTACGACGTATATCGATACGGTTGATCTGGTGGCCATAGTTAGTGCGACTTCTTGGTTGGTGCTTATATTCCTTAAGTCAAGTTGAGGATAATATTGAGGCTGCCATATGTTGTCAATGCACTAACTAACTTTTAGAACCCTAGTTAACTCATCTTGGCCTTTAGAAGGTAGTGAGGTAACCGGCTTTGGTGCAGACTGAAGTTGGTTGACACTCGATACTACGCTCATTGAGATCTTAAACTTGGAGGGTTTTGGTTGGCAAGTAAGTTGCCTTCTGATCAACCACCCTTGTGAAGGATCAATGATATTGAGATCCCTTAGAACATGGTTACTTTTGTAGGACAGGATGAACCATCTAACTTCAGGGGAGGGTACTTACCTTTGAACCTCATGCAAGCCTTTAAACCTAGGGCTATGGCGTGACTTGTTTGTGTGTGCCACATGTTTGTGATTGAGCATAACATCATGACATCATCATGCATCATGAGCATATCATTTTCCCTAACCATTTCAAGGACCAAGGGATTTATCTTTGTTCTTTGTTGCAGGTCATGGCTTCAGCTCGTAGAAACACCATCAGGATCAACTTTGTGGGGATACCTTCCAAGCTTAAAGAGTTGGTTTCTCAAGTGTCTGATCATTCCCGGTTCAACAAGAGACATGGTCACCTATTGGATCTAGTTACTTCAGGGTTCAGTGAAGACATGATGAGTGTCCTGTTTCAGTTCTTTGACCCTAAGCACCACTGCTTTACATTCCCTGACTATCAGCTGGTTCCAACCATGGAGGAGTTCTCTAAACTTCTGGGCATACCTGTTCTTGATCAAAGACCCTTCACAGGTCTGGAGAAGGAGCTTAAACCAGAGGTTATTGCCGCAGCTCTACATCTGAAGAAGTCTGACATTGTTCTAGAAACCAGAAGTGGAGTCAAGGGTATTCTTGCCAAGGTATTAATGGATAAAGCTCAAATGTTCTTGAAGGCCATGAGCTATGATGCTTTTGAGGAGGTCTTAGCCTTGCTGATATATGGCTTAGTATTGTTCCCCAATCCAGATCAGTTCATAGATGTTCATGCCATCAACATTTTCCTGAGTCACAATCCAGTGCCTACATTGCTTGGAGACATCCTACATTCTCTTCACACCCGTACTACAAGGGCAAGAGGAACTTTGATGTGCTGCATACCTTTACTATCCAGGTGGTTTATTTCTCACCTTCCTCGCTCAGTAATGAAGAATGAGCAAGGGTTCAGATGGTCCAAAAGGATCATGTCACTTTCTCACTCAGACATCCGTTGGTGCTCCCGATCTATGGAGAATGTCACCATCATTGACCGTTGTGGGGAGTTTCCTAATGTGCCGCTTCTAGGCATAAGAGGAGGCATCACCTACAACCCCTCTCTAGCGTTACGACAGTTTGGTTACGCCCGGAGCGATGGTCCACATGACATGTTGATTCAGGGCATTGTGTTTGATTACGACAACGATCTTCAGGGTTACCGTCAGAGATTCATACGAGCTTGGGGAAAAGTAAACAGGGTTGACAGCAAGACACTGGAGCCTAAATACACTATTCCTATGGAGGCTTATCTCAGATGGGTACGATCTCGTGCTCAGACACTCATGATGCCATATCCTGCCATCCTACCAGTTACCATGGAACCTGTTGCTGAAGGAGACACAGCTTATACCATCCTTCACCCAGACATGCCTACTGATAAGGAAGACTTGCAGAGATCATGGATCCAACTGAAGGAGCAAAGGGATACTTTCGAGGCTCATTACAAAGCAAGCCAAGCAAGGATCCTAGAGCTAACAAAGCAACTTCACGAGGAACGAAACCTCAACTCATACCTCAACACAAAGAGGAAACGTCCATGGGAGACTTAAAACCCCATCTTTTGTACTTATTTCATTTCCATTTTTGTAAGCCTAAAAGGCAAAACAAGTTATTACTAATAAAAAGTTACTTTCTTGTTTGTTTAAGCAAATTTAAATTCTGCGGTCCTTGAAAACATTGCATATGCATTCCCATATCATTTCATTGCATCACAGGTTTATAATTGTGCACAGGTTTCTCATCTTCTCGCTGTTTATTTCAGCAATGGCCCTTGAACAATCAGTTAAGGATCTTCAGGCACAAAATGCACAGTTCCAAGAGCTGATCTTGAACCTGTCCAAGGGGCAAGATGATTTGAAGGCGCTGCTGGCCAAGAAGACTAAGAAGGCTAGAAGGTCTGCTGGGTTGCTCAACATGGGAAGAAGGTTCAAAGGTCCCGTCAAGACCAAGGAAGAGGTTGAAGACTATGAATCTGAGGAATCTGAGAAAGAGAGAGGCAGTCTCCACAACACTATAGGGGACTCTGATTCTGAGGCTAATTACTACCATGAGCCTAATGAAGACAAATTCAAGATGCTGGTGGATAGGATGGATGCTATGGAGTTGCAGAAATCATCTGGGCTGGATTTTGAGGATTTGAGTTTGATATCTGGGGTTGTGATACCCATTGGTTTCAAGGTTCCTACCTTTGTTGTTTATGATGGGGTCTCTTGTCCCAAACTGCATTTGAGGTCTTATGTCAGAAGGATTCAACCTCACACTGCTGACAAGAAATTGTGGATCCATTTCTTTCAAGAGAGCTTATCTGGAGCTCAGTTGGAGTGGTATTATCAGTTGGAGAGTGTCAACATCAGAGATTGGAATGACCTTGCTGAAGCTTTCTACAAGCAGTACCAATACAATGCTGACTTAGCCCCCACTCGCATGCAGCTTCAGAGTATGTCTATGGGTGCCAAAGAAAGTTTTAAGGAGTATGCTCAGAAATGGAGAGATTTAGCTGGAAGAGTTCAACCCCCTTTGACTGACAGGGAATTGGTTGATATGTTCATGTGTACGCTGAATGGTCCGTTTTACAGTCATCTCATTGGAAGCTCATCATCTGGCTTCACTGAGTTGATCATGACAGGAGAGCGAGTAGAGAATGGTATCAAGAGTGGTAAGATCCAAGTGGGCACGTCTTCATCAGCTGCTGCAAAGAAGCCTCCCACTGGGAAGAAAGAATCCAATGCTGTTTATGGTCAACCTGATCGTAACAGAAGGCATCAGTCTGTTAGTGCAGTTCATATTTCAAATCCAACTCCTGCAACAACAGAGCAGCCTCAAGGCAACCAACAGAGGGCTAGAAGACAGTTCACGAAGATCAACATGTCAATGGCTCAGGCATTGCAACACTTGTTGAAGGCTGAACTTATTACCCTGAGGGAGGCTCCTCAGAATCCCAATGTTACCTCTCCCAAGTACAATCCCAATGCACGATGTGCATATCATTCAAACTGTCCAGGACATGATACTAATAACTGCTGGGTCTTGAAGAACAAAATTCAAGATATGATTGATGCTGGAGAAATTGAGTTTGATCCACCAAATGTGATTACAGCACCACTGCCAAATCACGAGAAGACTGTCAATGCCATTGATGAAGACATTGATGAAGATCTGCATGTCTATTCAGTCATGGAGTTGGCCACACCATTGTCTGTTATCAAAAAGAGGTTAGTACAAGCTGGGATTTTTCCAGGTTGTCGTGAAGATTGTTTGTATTGTACCTATAAGCCGGATAGTTGCTTCATTTTGAGAGATGGAATTCAACGTCTCATGGATAAGTATACTATAGTGTTTGAAAGAAGACCAGCATCTGTAGAAGATATGGTGGATCATCTGACTCGGGGTAAGAAGATTGAAGAGGTTGACATGGTTGACAAAGTACCGGTAAGGATCACTTCAAAGGGTCCTATCAAAATTACTCGTCAGGGCCCAATCAAGATTACTGCTGAAGGTCCTGTGAAAGTTGTTGCTGAAGCCAGAGTAGCTCCTCTGATCATCACTACTCCTGGTCCTATTCCTTATACATCTGACAAGGCTGTGCCTTGGCACTATGGGTCTGATGTTTACATCCATGGTGTCAAGCAGGAGCCTTTACCAGGTATGCCTGCTGACATTGATAATATTGCTGGATCTAGCAAGATCACTCGTAGTGGAAGAGTCTTCTCTCCTCCAGTTGCTTCTAAGAGTGCAGTTACTCCTGCTGCTACTACCACCACTGATGCTCGGGGCAAAGGTCCTATTGTTGAGCCTGTATCTACTGATGTGCCAGCTGTTGATGATATCTCTAAGCAGATGGAAGAAGTATTGAAAATCATTCGCAAGAGTGATTATGACATTGTGGATCAGTTGGGGCATACCCCCTCAAAGATTTCTATGTTGTCCTTATTGCTGTGTTCTGAGGCTCATGCCAAGTCCTTGATCAAGTTTCTGAAGTCTGCTCATGTGCCCAGTGCAATTTCTGTGGACCAATTTGAGAACTGTGTTGCTCACCTGACCTATGACAATGGGTTAGGATTCTCTGATGCTGATTTGACCCCTGCCAAGAGAGACCATAATAGGGCCTTGCATATTTCAATTGAATGCATGGGCACTATCCTGTCACATGTACTGATAGACAATGGTTCCTCTCTGAATGTGTTGCCCAAGGAAGTCCTGAATAAGCTGAGTCCTGAAGATACGGTGCTGAAGCCCAGTAATATTGTGGTAAAAGCTTTTGATGGTTCTAGAAGAGTAGTGCATGGGGAGATTGATCTTCCTATCAAAGTTGGTTCTCAGATGTTTACTGCTACATTTTATGTGATGGATATTCGTCCTTCATACTCTTGTCTGCTTGGTCGTCCCTGGATCCATGGGGCAGGTGCTGTGACCTCTACATTACACCAAAAGTTGAGATATCCGGTGAATGGAAAGGTTGTTACTGTCTTTGGAGAGGAAGAATACTTTGTCAGCCATGTAAACACTTTCAAGTATCTGGAAGTGGAAGGTGAATACATTGAGACTCCATGGCAGTCATTTGAAGTGGTTCCCGGGGTTGGTAATGATTATGTAGCTCCTCCTGCTGTGAAGAAGGTTCCTGTGGTCATCAGAAAACCTCCAACAATGGCAATGGCCTCCCTCAATGATGCTAGAGCTGTGGTGGATGAAGGTGGTTGTACTATTTGAGGTCAGCTTCCTGATATTCCGTACAAGTCTGACAAGTTTGGTTTGGGTTTCACTGCAGAGTCCCAGAAGGCTGTTCGTCGTGCTCGTGCTGCTCGTATCACCAATCAAGGGGTTATCAATGCTGTGGGAGATCAAGATGAAGACTACAACTTGGATGCATGGATTTTTCCTACTGTGGGTGCTGGACTCAATAATTGGAAAGCTGAAGATGTTATCCCTATCTCCTTTAGTCAGGAGTAAATACTATTACTGTGTTATGTTTTTTTTAAGTTTGTAATTTCTTGAACAATTAAAACTTTCAAGCCATGTGCCTTACCCGGGGCACAATGGTGTGCTTGTTACGGGCTGTCATTTCATTTGCATACTTCATTCAATAAAATCAGTGGACGTTTCGTTTTAGTAAATATTGTGTTCCTTGTCTTTCTTTTCTTTATTTTTTCTTTATCAGCTATGTGTTCTTACACACACCCACATCACTAAAATGCAGATCCTCATCCACTCTGGATCCTGTTGATAACAGTTCTACTATTGCCAATTACAATTTCGAGAATCCGATCTATCAAACTGAAGACGGAAATGAGGACGATTGTGAAATACCTGTAGAGCTTGCTAGGTTATTACAACAAGAAGAGAAAGCTATACAGCCACATGAAGAGCCAGTCGAAGTTGTGAATCTGGGAACTGAAGAAAACAGAAAAGAGGTCAAGGTAGGGGCTGATTTAGAGGACAGTGTCAAGAGCAGGTTGATTCAGATGTTACGTGACTATGTGGAGATCTTTGCTTGGTCTTATGAAGATATGCCAGGGTTGGATACAGACATTGTGGTTCACCGTTTGCCAGTGAAAGAAGATTGTCGTCCAAAGAAGCAGAAGGTTCGTCGTATGCGTCCTGAAATGTCAGAAAAGATCAAGGCAGAGGTAATGAAACAGTTCAATGCAGGGTTCTTAGCAGTAACTTCTTATCCTCAGTGGGTTGCAAATGTGGTACCAGTTCCTAAGAAAGATGGTAAGGTGCGTATGTGTGTAGACTACAGAGATCTGAATAAGGCTAGCCCTAAAGATGACTTTCCACTTCCTCATATTGACATTCTGGTAGACAACACTGCTCAGCATAAGGTATTCTCTTTTATGGATGGTTTCTCTGGTTACAATCAGATCAAGATGGCACCTGAAGATATGGAGAAGACAACATTTGTGACACAGTGGGGCACTTTTTGCTATAAGGTGATGCCATTTGGTTTGAAGAATGCAGGGGCAACATATCAGCGTGCTATGGTGGCTTTGTTTCATGATATGATTCATCATGAGATAGAGGTATATGTAGATGATATGATAGCCAGGTCTCAGAATGAAGAGCAACATCTTGATCATCTGCACAAGTTGTTTGAGAGGTTGAAGAAATACAAGTTGAGATTGAATCCAAACAAGTGTACTTTTGGAGTTAGATCTGGAAAGCTCCTGGGTTTCATTGTCAGTGGAAAAGGTATTGAAGTGGATCCTGCAAAAGTGAAAGCTATACGAGAGATGCCAGCTCCCCGTACTGAGAAGGAGGTTAGAGGTTTCTTGGGACGATTGAACTACATTGCAAGATTTATTTCCCAATTGACTGCCATCTGTGAGCCAATTTTCAAGTTATTGAAGAAAGATCAGGTGATGGAATGGAATGATGAGTGCCAGACTGCCTTTGATGAAATTAAGAGATATCTACTAGAGCCACCAATTTTGATGCCACCAGTTGATGGAAGACCCTTGATTATGTACTTAACAGTGTTAGACAACTCAATGGGGTGTGTGTTGGGGCAACATGACGAGTCTGGTCGAAAAGAGCAGGCAATATACTACCTTAGCAAAAAGTTTACCGACTGTGAAACAAGATACTCACTGCTCGAGAAAACTTGCTGCGCTTTGGCATGGGCTGCTCGCCGACTAAGACAGTATATGTTGACCCATACTACCTTGTTGATTTCAAAGATGGATCCAATCAAGTACATATTCGAGAAACCTGCTCTCTCCGGAAGAATTGCAAGATGGCAAATGATCTTAACAGAATATGATATACAATATACTACTCAGAAGGCCATCAAAGGAAGTGTTGTTGCTGATCATTTGGCTCATCAAGCAGTAGATGATTACCAGTCAATGAATTTTGAGTTCCCTGATGAAGACATTATGATTATTACCAAAGAACCTGGACAAGATGACGGACCTGAACAAGGATCCCGATGGACTATGGTTTTTGATGGTGCCTCTAATGCACTTGGTAACGGTGTTGGTGTTGTGATTAGTTCTCCTGAAGGTTGTCATACCCCGATCACTGCCAGACTTTGTTTCCATTGTACTAATAACATGGCTGAGTATGAGGCATGTATCCTGGGTATTAAAGCTGCTATTGATATGAAGATTCAGTTCCTTGATGTGTATGGAGATTCAGCCCTGGTAGTAAGTCAGATTAAAGGAGATTGGGATACCAAGCATGATAATCTCATTCCTTACAGAGAGCATGTGTTGTCTTTGATCCCACATTTCAAAGAGATTACCTTTGGACATATTCCACGAAGAGAGAATCAGTTGGCAGATGCATTGGCCACCATGGCATCTATGTTTGAGATTAGTTGGGATGATGAAGCTCCCAAGATTACTATTGATAGATTTGAAAAGCCTGCATACTGCAATGAGATTGATACAGAAGGGGCAGAGGAGAAGCCTTGGTTCTATGAAGTGAAAAGATATCTTGAAGCTCAGGAGTTTCCTGAAGGGGCATCTGTCAAAGATAGGAAGTTCCTGAGGAGGTTTGCTGCTAAGTTCTTTTTGAGTAATGGGATTCTGTACAAGCGCAATCATGATTCAACTATGCTTCGTTGTGTGGATAAGAAAGAAGCAGCTGAGATTATGGAAGAGATGCATGATGGGACCTTTGGCACTCACTCTAGTGGTCATACCATGGCAAAGAAGATTTTGAGAGCAGGTTACTATTGGTCTACCATGGAAGCTGATTGCTACCGACACTCCAGAACTTGTCACAAATGTCAAATTTATGCTGACAAAGTCCATGTACCTCCATCACCATTGAATGTGTTGACTGCTCCTTGGCCCTTTGCCATGTGGGGCATTGATATGATTGGTGAGATCAAACCTACTGCTTCTAATGGGCATCGTTTCATCTTGGTTGCTATTGATTACTTCACGAAGTGGGTAGAGGCAGCTTCATTTGCATCTGTGACTAAGAATGTTGTGGCTCGGTTCATTAAGAATAATCTCATATGTAGATATGGCATCCCTGAAAGGATTATCACTGACAATGGCTCTAATCTGAACAACATTATGATTACTGATCTCTGCACGCAATTCAAGATTAAGCATCACAACTCTTCTCCGTATCGTCCAAAGATGAATGGGGCAGTTGAAGCTGCTAATAAGAACATTAAGAAGATTGTACAGAAGATGACTGTCACTTACAGGGATTGGCATGAGATGTTACCATTTGCTCTTCATGGTTATCGTACTACAATACGTACTTCAACAGGGGCAACCCCATTCTCCTTAGTCTATGGTATGGAAGCAGTTCTGCCCATTGAAGTTCAGATCCCCTCCTTGAGAATTATGAAGGATGCAGGCTTGGATGAAGATGAGTGGATTCAGACTCGACTGGACCAGATAAATTTGATTGATGAGAAAAGGTTAGCAGCAGTTTGTCATGGCCAGATGTACCAGAAGCGAATGATCAAGGCTTTTAACAAGAAGGTTAAGCCAAAGGTATATCAGGCTGGTGACTTGGTAATCAAGCGTATCATCTTACCACAGGGTGATCCTAGGGGCAAGTGGACTCCAACATATGAAGGTCCATTTGTAGTCAAGACAGTGTTCTCAGGAGGTGCCATGATACTGACTACAATGGATGGTGAGGACTTCCCACAGCCTGTAAACGCAGACATAGTTAAAAAATACTACGCATAAAAAGAGACCCGCTAGGTTGACAGGCCTAGGCAAAAATAAGGGCATCCCGGCAAACCAAAAGGGTTTGGGCAAAAATTAGGGATATATATAAAATGATGTACACCCGGCAAGTCGAAAACCTGAAAAGGCGGCTTGGGCAAAAAAGGGTATCCCGGTGGATTGAAAACCTGAAAGGGCAATCCAGGCAAAAGTTAGGGATTAAAGCGTATGACTATGTCTCGTTTAGATCACTCATGAAACTGCAACCAGTTGTACTACTTATTCAAGCTCGAACAGATAAAGCTCAATCCAATCGTTTCCGTCTCAACAGCAAGAAGATGAGATACTTGAGTGGCAATAGTAGAATTGAAACTCAATAGGATTGTTTCCCACATAGCTGATTCTTTTTGTAAAACTTTATGGCAAAATCCTCTTACTAGGGTTTATGTTTCCTTGTACAAACTTACCCGTGTATGGGTCACTTTTTGATATAAATAAATTCCATCTTTTGAATCCAGATTTACTTTTACCCTATTTACATAAGCGAAACGTCCATTGGTTGTGTTTGAATGTATGTATGCTTTTGAATATGATTGATGTTTACCAGAAATGCATGAAAGTGCAGTAATAGTATTTACTAAGGACGAACGAGGGAAGGATTTCAACGAAGCTTCGCCGGTTCACCTCTACAAGACAGTTACAAATCCTCAGTAGGACTAATCCATCTTCATAAAGTCTCATCTCCCCTGGAATTTATATCCATCTCTTTTATCCTCATACGGATATTCGGGAAATTACTTTCCAATAAGGATACGACGAACGAACGAAGACGAAAGTTATATATACCCTACTATCCCCAACAAACGGGAGGTTATCTATACCCTACTATCCCCAACAACGGGAGGTTATCTATACCTTACTATCCCCAGCAGACAGAGGATTATATATTCTTCAACAACGAATCGGGATTTATTTTCCCTGGCCAGCAGTTGTTATACGAAGATATCCAGACGCTTCCGGCGGTATCATATCATACATACATCATTTACATCATACCATAGCATACATATCCATAGACATATAGAACATTACCTAATTGCATCATATCATACATGCATACATAAAGCATGAACTAATATTATTATACAGAATGATACCTTGTTTCAGGTTAATTATCCAACAAACAAACTTATGATCTCCAGGACTGCTTTATTGTAACCTCAGGGTTACTTTATCCTCCTGATGAGCTTCTTATTACTTTGGGACTGCTTTATTGTAACCTCAGGGTTACTTTATCCTCCTGATGAGCTTCTTCTTCTTTGGGACTGCTTTATTGTCACCTCAGGGTTACTTTATCCTCCTGATAACTTCTCATGACTTCAAGACTGCTTTAGAGCCATTGATTGCTCTATCCTCCTGAAATCACATTATTACTTCAAGACTGCTTTAGAGCTATCCATTGCTCTATCCTCCTGAAATCATATTATTTCTTCAAGACTGCTTTAGAGCTATTGATTGCTCTATCCTCCTGAAGACGTATCACATCATTACTTCAAGACTGCTTTAGAGCTATTGATTGCTCTATCCTCCTGAAGGCATATCATATTATTATTTCAAGACTGCTTTAGAGTTGTCATTATTGATGGCTCTATCCTCCTGAAATCATTACTTCAAGACTGCTTTAGAGCTATTGATTGCTCTATCCTCCTGAAGACATATCACATTATTATTTCAAGACTGCTTTAGAGTTGTCATTATTGATTGCTCTATCCTCCTGAAATCATATTATTTCTTCAAGACTGCTTTAGGGTTATCATTATTGATTGCTCTATCCTCATGAAGACATGCTGTTACATCAGTATTACTCCAGACTCCTGACAACTCTCATTATACTGCTGAAGAACTTTCCCCTAGTGGCATCTTTAAGCCCACTCAATCATGTTCAATCAACCATCAATATCACTCTATGCACTGGTGAGTGCAAATTTTTGGGCTTTTGTGTTCAATCCGCTTCAACCTTCCAGGTCACGACTGGCAAATATACCAATCTAACCCCTCAGGTTTCAGAAAATTGAACAGGGGCAGCTGTTGCACCCCAAAATTTGCCCTCACAATACAAGACTTTGTGTTCTAAGAAGGTTCACAAGGTTCACAAGTTCTCCAACACTTGCATAACCTTTCATGAAGTTCAGGAAGTCTACAAGTGATTTCTTGAAGGTTCACAAGGTTCACAAATTACATAATGATTACAAAGCTTCCCTGAGGATCATGAGGTCTGCAAAGCCACTTCATGAGGGTAACAAGGTTCACAAGCTTCACAATACCTCCCATGAGTATCACAAGACACTTTATGAAGGTTCACAAGGTTCACAAAGTTCACAATTGGTCAAAGAAGTTGACAATTCCCTCAGATAATGCACCTCCTAAGCAGTGCATCCAAAACTAGGGTTTTGACTTTAATCAGGCTAAGTGGACTTCCAATACCTCAAGTGAGTTTCATAACATCTTATATGTGTGTAATAACCCCCATGTCAAGTTTCAAGACTTTTCTCAAAAGTTTGCTCAGTCAGATGATCAGATAAGTCAAAATCAATCAATGCAGTTAAAAAGTCAAACTGAGGTCAACTGTGGTCAAACCAAAGTCAAACTTCATGATTTTTTGCCAACATCAAGTATATGAAGTAAAATTCATCATTTGATCAAGGGTTAATCATGATTCATCAAGGAGATTCCAGATCATCAATAATCAGGAGTTTCTAAATTAGGGTTTCCTCAGTAAAAGTCAACTGAACTTTGACCAGTCATAACTTCCACATACTTCATCACCAAGTCTCCATCCAAAGCTCATTTTGAAGGAAATTGAATTCTCTACAATTTTGATGTTGAAAGTTAAGCCCAAAAATGCTTCATTTGAAAGATATGATCTAAGACATTATAGGTCATTTCAAAAGTCAACAAAAAGTCAACAACTTCAAAAGGGCATAACATGAGATTGGTAAATGGTATGGACCTGAAACCAATGGGGTTGTTTAGAGGACTCTTCAAGCTTTCCAAAAAGTCCAAGAACACCCTCATACCTTTAAAATTGAGGGAGATGTGCCTTTGCAAAGTTAGGAAATTTTGTGATGGTTTATGTTGAAAAGGGAGGTTCAAAATCATTTCTTTCCAAAGGGGCTGCCCAAATTGTGACCCAATCCACTTCATAATAGCTTGCACGAAATTTCCATAATATTTTCATAATTTTTATTTTATTTAATTAATTTATTATGATTTTTTATTCTTAAAATCATTTTAAATTTAAATAAAATATTAAATATGAAGATTTAATTGGTTTATTGATTCTAGAAAGTCATAAAGTCAATATAGAACAAATTGATGCAAGAATTATATGAATTGGCTTAAAATAGAAGGCATTGGTACAAAATATTGAACTTTCATGGCATGATCTTTCTTAATCTTTTTAAATCAATTCTTCCACAAAATTAATCAATGTTTTGACCTAGAATGATCCACCTATATATACATAACACAAACCCTAGCCTCATTCACGATTTCCACAGCCCAAGAGTAAGTTCACCATTGTTCAAAAACCTCTCCACAAGTCACATTCGGATTTTTGGATTTAAGGCATTTGAAGGTAAAACAAGCACATAGCAAGCTTCCTGGGACTTCTCTGATCATGAACCATCCATCATATGCATCCATACCATGCTCTAATGCCTTACCCGAATCAAACTTGGCCATGGATTTCAAATTTTTGATTCTGTTTGTTTATGCATTATTAACAAATTTTGTTTGTGTTTTTGTGTTTATGGTGATCCAAGGAACAATTCTGGACAAATCAATTGGATTTCCCTTGCTTAGAACCGATTCGGCCATGTTAGGGTTCATGACCTCCAATTAGGGTTTATCATTTGAATGCATATAAATAAATTATGAAAACATAGAACTGTTGTGTGAATCGTGAGAATCATAAATCACTAACCAATTTCATGAATCAATGTGGTTTTGGTTGAGTTTCGTTTTCGCAGGTTTTGTTAGGGTTTCAATTTCGCAGGAAAATTCGTGGAGGATTTCGCAGCAAATTTTGAAGGTCTTGAGGTTGAAGATGAAGCTTCCCGCGCCCTGGAAATTCAAAAATTTGTTTAAAATATTTTATGAATTATTATTAGTTTACTTATCACAAGCGTGCCTGTGGTCTGGTGGTAAGGCTGGAACGTATATGCTATAAAGGCCTTGGTTCGATTCTTGGCCATGGCATTGTTTTATTTTATTTTTGCAGGAATAAAAGACAACATAATATATAATATGTTATTGCCGTTCCATGACCAGAAGGGCTCTCCCAGCCAGGCGGTCAAGCATGCGCATGAATATCCCTAAGGTCCTGGGTTCTACTCCCACCCCAGGCCTTTTGTGTTCTTATTTTTTTTGGATTTTTGCAAGGCAAGGCATAAAACAAACTTGGTTCATTCTTCTATCACCTGCGTTTGGCTGGCCCAGTGGTTCTTGTTGCTACCTGCAAGTAAGAGGTCTTGGGATCAAATCCCACCAGGTTCCTTTTCTTCCCTTCTTTTTTTTTATTTTTCTTGTTCTCCATTTAATTTAATTAATTTAAATAATTAAAATGTTATTATTTTCTATATCATAATATGTATATATATTATATAGTCTAATTACTCTTAAAATAATTTTCTAAAAAAAAAAAATATAAAACTCTTGATTTTTTGTTATTTAAATTTTATTTGTATAGTTTATATTAATTAAGATAATTTTGTATGATCATTAAAAAATAAATTTTTGTATATTCTAAACCCCTAAAAAATTATTTCTCACATAAAACCCTAATTTTATAAAACTCTAAGAAATATTTTTTTAAATACAAATCTAATTCTATTTTTTTTAAATTTTATTTTCTAATATAATTATTATATACATATGTCTACTATAATTCGTACAAATTTTGTAAATATACTTATAAGTTATTTTTCTCTTTATATATTAAATAAACATTTTTTTATAACTTTTGTTTAGAAATAATTGTGTTTATAATAATTAGACTTTTGTAGTAACTTTATAATTAAAATATAACTTAATAAATTGCAAATTAAAATAATTGTTTATTCATATTTGTTTTTTTAGTTGTTTATATTAAAAATTGTTAATTTCTTATTATTATACTATTTTGATTAATTTTGTTTATTCTTATTTACTAACCATATTATTATTTATTATTTTTCTAACTTTGTTTATTATTTCTAACTTATTATTATTATTATTGCTACTAACCCCTAATTATAATTTGCTTATTTATTTATTTATTATTTATATTTTGCTATTATATTTATTTATTTGCCATTTATTTTATAATGTAATTGGTCCTGGATGTAAATTTGTAATTATTTAATTATTATTGTTATGGTTAGTAATTAGGGAGTGACAAAACATGTTTGTTATTTAAAAATAAATTTAGATAATTTTTAATATAAGATAATTAAATTAAACACGACACACACGTAAGTCGATTTTAATCGCCGTCTCACTTTCTAAGGTTATCCCTCAAGTTGCCTACGAATAATGGTCAAGTGGGGTGTATAAAGCAAGTCCCTTGAAAGAAAATCATCAAAGTCCCTCATGGTTGCCTATACGAATCGAGTCCCTTCGAAATAAATGATGATAGTCCCTTCCTTATGCTTATTACACCCCACAATGGCCTTCAAAATCAAATTGTCCCTCACATGTCCCTTTACATCCAAAGTAAAGACTACCTACTCCTTAATAGTAGGGATAGTCTTACCAAGGAAAGGAAAAAGAACAAGAAAGACTTTAAACATTAGGGTAGGTTCCTCTTATGTACTTGCTCACTTCAAAAAATTTTCAAACTTAAACAAATTTCAAACAAATTTTCAAACAAGTTTCTTACACATCCGTACATGGATTATTATTAAACTATTCTGAAAATTTTTCTATTCACACACTACATTTTTAAAAACAATTTAAAGTGAGCTTAAGTACCTAAGAGCCCATGGATAACCATGGATGAAAAGGGTGCTAACACCTTCCCTTTTCATAACTTACCCCCCGGACCCAAAACATTCTCTTAAGGTCTTTCCTGTTCTTTTATAACCTTTCCTTTGGATAAAATAAAAGTCGGTGGCGACTCTTGCTATCCGCAACATTGCTTAAAGTCAGTTCTCCCACCGTGTTACAAATAGTTGTATGTATGCGGCTGTGAATTTTTTTTGTGTTTTTTGGTGAAGTTTCGGATCCCCTTCCCCCCCTTTGTGGCTTCCTGAGTTGTATGTTTGTAGCTTGTTTTTGGTTGTTGATGAGTGATGGTTTTTTCAACTTGGAAGGGCCTTTTATGGTTCAAATATTTTGTGTTTGGTTTGTGGCTGCTGTCGTCTTCTTTGATAAGGTTTCTTATTTCTTGTTGTTGTTATGGTTTTCCTGGTATTGGTAGTATGTGGCTAGGGTATTATGATAACTGAGTTTTTTGTGTGATGTTTCTGCTGTTTTTTTTTGGCTGCCCATTTGATATTTTGTGTGAAGTTTTATGGCTGCCTTTTTGTGTATGGAGTTGGTTGCTATGGTTGTAGTTTTGTGGGTAGTTTTGTATGAAGTTTGCTGGAGTTTTGTTGTGAGAATGTGGCTGGTTTGAATGTCGTTTTATGTTTTTTTTTTGGTTACCCAGTTGGATTTGTATGAGGTTTGTTGTATTGTATGTGCAACAGTTTCAGATTTTTGGTTGTGGCAGCCCCCCCCCCATGTTGGATAAAACAGTTAGTATATATAGGGTAGGATTAGGGTTTTTAGGTTTGAATTTTATAACACTTGTTGGCTAAGTTTGGCTGAAAATTTTGGTTTTGATGCTCATGCCCAGTTACTTTCGGATTGCAGGTCCTTGGAGCAAGAGTTTATCAAGTTTTGGTGCAAGCTGAATTTTGCAGGTCATGGTCCAGAAATGCAGGCCCTGCATTGGTGTTACTATTGTCTTCTTGTGGAGAGAGAGAAAAAGATACCCTGCTGCAGAGGTCTGAAAATGCAGCAGGTCAAAGAGGTAATCTGACCATTTTTTTAACGAAAAAACAACCAAGGTCTAGTGTTTTCTCTGCTGTACTACCTTGGTGAAGTTTGTTTCTCTCTTTTTTTTCAAAAACAATGTATTAAACATGTGGTTTGAATTTTATTTGGATGAAAATGTATGCTATGTATGTATGATGATAACATGATTTGAATGATTATGGATGAATGTTTTGATTTATGAAATTGATTGAAAAAAAAGATTAATATGATTATGCTTGAAACTTGAATGAAAAGAGATTATAATGAATGTAACAATGACTTGAATTGAGTTGAAATGTTCGAATGTATTTACGAAACAACGTTTATGATGATTTTGAATGAGATGTAAACATGAATTCATTGTGATGAATTTGAAGATATTTGGAATGCATATGAGTGTTTAAATGCATTGGTTTGGATTTGCTTGACATGAACTTGGAATGAATATGCTTGGAAAAATGTATTAGTAAGTTAATGTAATGAATGAATTAGAAAATGATTAGATGATGATGATGTGAATGCTACTAAATCGCGAATGAATACTAATCCTTGTTTGTGTTTGTAGGTAAATGGACTTGGCATGAAGGATGCCATGGCATGGTGAGAGGGAAAACATGAAAAGAATGAAGATTAGGGATAGTTATTCCTTTAGACATTGCCTAGGCTTTTGAAAATTAGTAATAGGAACTTGTGATAAAGAAAAAAAACTTGTAATTGTTGTGAACTTGAATGAGATTTGGAGTTTAGAAAAGGAATTGAATTGAGAAATTGTATTTGAACTTGAATAGGATTTAAAACTTGAAATGAATTTGAATTTGGAACTAACTTGGAATACAAATTTGGATTAGAATTAAGGAATGGGGAAATGGCTTAGAATTTTAAGAAACAAATTTGGGGATTGAAAATAATTTAGAACTTAAAAAAAATAAATAAATTTGGGATTTTAAAAATGAATGTGAATGGAATTTGAACTTGAATGAAATTGGAATATGAAATTGGAAAATAATTGGAATTTCGAAACATGACTTGAAACTTGAATAAAATTTGGAAATTAAATTCTTGGATTTTGAAATTAAACTTGAATTTTTTTGAAGATGACTTAGAAACTTGAAATTGAATTTGAATTTAGAGTTGGAAATTGGTAAGGAAAATTAAAACATTTGGAATAAACTTGAGAAGTTAAAGATTAAAACCTGGAAAAAAAATAGAAAAAAAATTAGAAATTGAAACTAAAACAATTCAGAAATAAATTAAAGAACTTGAAATTAAATTAAAATAATTAAAGATTAAAACTTGAAACTAAAATAAATTAGAAATTGGAGCTAAATTAGGAATAGAAACTAAAGAAAATGAATTAGAATTAGACATAAAAATTGAAATTAAAATTAAATTAGCAATAGAATTTTGAAAAACGAAATAAAAAATTGGAATTAAAATTAAATTAGGGAATAGGGACTTCTCTCTCTTTTTATTATATTTTTTTAAAAAAAAAATGAAAAAATGGTAAATTGAAATAAGATTAGAAATTAGAATTATACTAGAAATAAAAGTTATAAAAAAAAGAAGTGAATTAAAAATAGAAGTTTTTTTTCTAAAAAAAAAAATTTAGAAACAAAACTTTTGAAAATGAAGTCAGAAATAGGAAATAGAAACTAAATAAAAAGAAATTTGGAAGTGAAAAGAAATAAATAAAAAGATAAATTCAATGGGTAACTTGAAGATGAGAAATGAGCAACAAAAAGAAAACAAGTCTTGGAATCTTAAATGTCATGTATGATTCGAGTAATTAGGGGTAAAATTTGGGGTGTGACAGTTGCCCCTATTTAAATAACTTTATCCGATATAATGAGTGATGTTAATCCTCATAAAATCGGAGTGAAAGGTATTTAAATATAGAAATAACCGAAAATTTTACCCCTAAATGCAAAGACATGCTATGAACTTATGAGGGACTCCTATTGGACTGGGGATATGATATGCGAGATGCAATGGCCTAACGTGCTGATTTTTAATGATGAATATGATGGGTATGGTATGCGGGATACAATGCAGACAACTGGTGATGGTGATCCACAAAATGAAGACAAAGGGTGGAGATTCACTGGGGATAACAATATGCTGGGGATGACAAGACGAAAACGGGATATATTCAAAGTGATAATACAACAGGTTCAAGTGTAACTGTTGGCACTAAGAATGACAAGACGGAAAACAAAACGCAGGATTAAAGACAGACTGTCGGGAAAGATGAGTTAGCAAGTTTAAAGTGATTGCTGGGGATCTCAATACAGCGATTCGGTGATTGAGAAAGATAGAAATGATCTCGACTCGGCAACCAGGAGAACCAAATAGCAGACACTGACACAACAGTCAGGAATAAACAAACATCGACATGGTGATCGAGAAATAAAATAACAGACATACGACACGGTGGTCTGGAAATAAAATAACAGGTAACGACACAGTGGTCAGGAAATGAAATAACAGGTAGTGACACGGTGGTCAGGAAATAAAATAACAGGTAGTGATATGGTGGTCAGGAAATAAAATAACAGGTAGTGACACGGTGGTCTGGAAATAAAATGACAGGCAAAGACGCGGTGGTCTGGAAGTAAAATGACAGGCAAAGACGCGGTGGTCCGGAAGTAAAATAACAGACAAAGACGCGGTGGTCAGGAAATAAAATAACAGACAAAGACGCGGTGGTCAGGAAATAAAATAACAGACAAAGACGCGGTGGTCTGGAAATAAAAATAACAGGCAAAGACGCGGTGGTCAGGAAATAAAATAACAGACAAAGACGCGGTGGTCTGGAAATAAAAATAACAGGAAAAGACGCGGTGGTCAGGAATAAAATGACAAATAGAGACGCGGTGGTCAGGAAATAAAATAACAGACAAAGACGCGGTGATCTGGAAATAAAATAACAGATAGAGACGCGGTGGTCAGGAAATAAAAATAACAGGCAAAGACGCGGTGGTCTGGAAATAAAATAACAGACAAAGACACGGTGGTCTGGAAATAAAATAACAGACAAAGACATGGTGGTCTGGAAATAAAATAACAGACAAAGACACGGTGGTAAATCAACAGGTTCAAGTGTAACTGTTGATACCGAGAATAAAGAAAACGAACACAACGTTCGGGCAGTGGCTCTATGCGACCAACTGATATCAGGGGTAGAAAACAACGTACTCAAATAGTCAACGGCTCCATGAGACCGGCTGGTACTGAGAATGAAGACAAAAAAAAATTGGATTTTTTCAGCAAGATATCCAACCTCTAGAAATTCCTTAAACGAAGAATCAAGAGAAGACCTTCAGGAACCATCAGGAAACACAGGTAAGTGCCAAATTAAATGGACTTAGACTACAGGCAAAGGGTTTTCCATCTAGCTTAACAGATTCATGCCGATGACAATTGGACTTCAAAGAGATTTTTGTAAAGTGACAGTAGATTACATGTCAGCAGAGGCCTGTTTTGCAAGGTATGACTCTTTTCTACTGTGGACAGATGCTCGATAAGTAAGACAGTAGCAGGGCTTAAGGCTAAGAGCGAAGCGACCAGACCAACACATGAGAAAGACACACCGACTCATATGATTTCCAAATATGCCCCTGTAATGGGTATTGGATGAAATAGTTCTTGGAAGACGACTCTTCAGACAAAGATGACGACATGATTCCCGACACCCGTCTTGAACTCAAAATTAGTTGTTGCATAGGGCCTACTTGAACATCTTGTAGGTATGGAGAGGACTTGCCCCTGTGTGATTCATCCTGCCCCGGAATCAATGTTTTTCTTTTTTTTGAAATTTCCCTCATCATAAAGAGTTTAGACCAGCCTGCCATGACATGGCCTTTGAAATGGTTGCCCCGGTGCTCGAACATTGGGAATTTGCCCCTGATTATCTGATCCCTGGGATGGGAGACTTTTGGTCTAGCCGACCATTGAACTCTCGAATTCTTTCTGATAACTCGCTCAAGCTGTCTCTGGTTACCCAACTCCTAGGATGGGAAAGTTTTTATTTGACTGGCAATTGAACTTTTGACCCGTTTGATGATAGCTCACACTAGTAAGAGTCTTGAGGAAAGCTCAACTTCTGAATTGTTGACTCCTGAATGGATTAATTCAGATTGACTTATTCTTGAAGTAGTTGCCCCTGGGTGGGCTTCTCTTACTCAGTTGAATTCCCTAACTGGCTGCGTTCGTCGGGATTCCATTGATGCTTAACTGACTTGCAAACAGACATTATTTATTTAAAATTGGCAATTTTAATGTAACATTTATGCAAGTTTTGAAATCACAATTTATTAGTATGACAGTGATACAATGGAGTTGATTTAAAATAAAAAGTGGATCTAGCCATTTATGGGGTGGCGGATCAAATGATCAATACGAATGATTAGCAAAGATCGTTAGGAGTCAGGTTAACACAACCTTGTTGTAGTATTCTCTCAAAATAAACCCTGCCTCAATTAGGTCTTTTAAGGGTTGTAACATGGCTTGGTTTACGGTTTATGAAACAAAAGGATAAAAGGCTCGAAATTTATTTGTACCCATCCCATCTTCGTGTTGAACTCCAATCCTATGTTCAGTTAATTTGACATACGCATTCATATCTCAAAACTCTTTTGACAAATGCGTGATAAGGATCAGGATTTGAAAGTGATGGCAGCCACCTTGCTTTTTCTGCTTTGTTGGATTTGATGACTTCCTTAATTTTCTCCTAAGTCGTCTTTTTCTATTTTTTGACTTGGCGGACTTTTTCTTTGTATTTCTTTTTCCTTACATCATTCTTTTGTTGAATGGTTATGACTGCCACTTTAAATGGAGAATAGAGAATACGTACTACAAACTTTTGGCTCTTCACGACTTCTTCGGCAGTGAATGAAAGTACGTTGCTGATCCTTCTTGAATGATGGATTGAATTTCTTGGAGATTGGATGCAAACAGATTAACTGAACCAACTACCCTGCCCCAGGTTTGAAATTAAGGGTTTTTGCACTTTTGAAAAAGAAAACTCCTACTTCTAGGCTCGAAAGGGGTTAGCAAGGGATTATCTTCCTTATTTCACCGGTGTTTGGGAATCTGAAACAATTCCTGTACATCATTGACAGGGTTTTAATTGAGAACATACAAATGGAGAATTCAGGCATCTGGTTTTCATCATCCTCCCTCCAATCTTTGCTAAAACAAAAGTTTGATAAACAAAAGATAGAAAAATATTTTTGCTTTTTGTAACAATGAAAGAAAACGAGTGAATACGAATGGATTGATTCAAAATATGCATAAACATTTCATTAATCTTGCCAATTCAAACAAACAATGCTAACAAGCAAATACAAAAATCAACATGCAAAGAAAAAAACAACAGCGCTGAAACAAACATGGGATTGCCAGCTTTAGGGAATTGAAAAAAAGTCTTGATTCACTGTCTTCGAGAGATGCACCAAAAAGTCACCCAGGAGAGAGGTTGACATGCACCAAGAGGCTTCCTTCTGAAAAAGATATGTACTTCTTGTCGATCAAATGTTGTACCTTGGCCTGAAAAGCTCTGCAGTCTTCAGTTGAGTGCCCCATCGATCCAGCATGATACCCACATTGCTCATGTGGATTATACTCAGGAGGGCATGGCTCTGGCAATGGCTTGAGAGACTTGGGAACCACCAATGAGTATTGAATCAAAGGTTGCAGAAGTTGAGTGTATGATAAAGGTACTGGGTGAAGAGGAGCATTCCTTCTTTCCAGATTGTTGCGAGGCTTATGCGGACTCTGATGCTGATTCAGATATCCTTGGCTCTGGGCTTGCTGACTTGGACGAGAGTTGTCCCTGATAATCAGAGTAGTGTCTTCAAATGAAAGAATGTCCTTCTCAATCAAATATTTCACAACGTGTTTTAAAGCATAACAGCCTTCCAAATCATGCCCTGAAGCACCATCATGGAATAGTCAACGGACATTTGGATTGTAGTTTGCTGGGAGTGGATCCGGTAAGGGACCAAAAGGCTTTGGAACAACCAATCCTTTCTTCAACAATGAAGGATATAATTCTGTGTAGGTCATAGGGATTTGAGGGGTTGGAGGCCTTCTCCCTTGTCTTCTATTCTGATTTGAGGCACCCTCCGGGTAAGAATCCTGAGCTCTCAATCTCTGAAAAGCTGGCACTACTGGCACACTAGGTACTGCTAGTCGCTTGTTGTAATGACTTTTGAGTTCTTCACACTCAATGCTGGATGTCATCTCCTTTGATTCACCCCCTACTTCTCCTTTGCTTCCGCCAGCAGGAGTGGCGATATTGAAATTTCCAGATGGTGTCTTGATACTCTTGTGAGAAGGCAAAGACGCTCCATCAGTTATGCGCACGACCTGTTCTTTATGGTACAAAATCTTAAGAACCTTCATAGGTCTCTTTCCTTTCTTATCTCCTGGCTCAACAATCAATTTGTCTGCAATCGGCTCTCCTTCTTGGGGGACTAGCGACTTAATAACACTTTGTAACTCAAAACTCTGGCATTCTTCGATAGGGTGCCCCAAGGCTCCAGTGAGGTATCTATATTCAACCTCTGGATGGTCCTCTTCAAGGATTAACCTTTTGCTATGGATTGACCTTTGTACCCAGACCTTCAATTCAAGGCAAGTATTCAAATCATGTCCTACCACCCCTTTATGGAATTCACACGTCGCATTCGTATCAGGGTTGTACCACGTATTTGGCGATGGCACAGGTGCGTAAGGAGTCATCAATGAATTCTGGATAAGTAACGGGTATAGCTTTCTGAGTGGCACTGGAGTGGGTTCATAGTGAGCTTTACTTCCTTTGTTCTGACACTGCCCCTTGTTTCGCTTTCGCTTCTTTTTCTGACCTTGAGAAGAAACTGCCAGAGGGTATTGAGGTACTGATTTGAAAATCAGAGGTTGACTTTGGCCTAGTATGGGAGATCCATGAGTTGGCAGCTGAGGAGTTGCCACAGGGAAACAATCTTGATTCAAGGCAATATCAAACGGAGGTAGGACATTAGCTCTCTCTGTTGCGGCTATGGGCACATGGCGACCCTCCTTCTTCAACAAAGCTTGTAAGGTTTCCAAGACCCATTCCATCTGTTTCTTCAAGGAAATAATCTCTTCTTTCAACAATTCCTGACTTCTTCTCAGTTCATCCACTGCTTCTTGAGACATGGCTTTCAGTTCTGAACATGTGTCGGGAATCAAACTCTGACCCAAGACAAAGGATAGAATGAGCTTACCCTGAAGGAGGAAATGATGTGCAATGCAAATGCAATGGTATGCAAAATGATGCAATGCAAGGATGGTTTCAAGGAACTCAAAAAGCAAATACAAACATCCAATTATAAAAATTTTCCAAAAGGGATTATAAACTGAAGTTTGTCTATGGTTAAACTTGTGATGTTTGCAATAGACGTTTCTTTGTTCCTTGAAGACCTTACTGAAATGATGCATATGATGCTGAGATACAAAGATGCAGGGATGCAAGGATGCAGGGTGCAAGGTGCCGCAAATAAATCCGGAACCTTCTTAACAGATGGGCTGTAAGATATTGGTTCTACCTTTTGTTACCCATAAGTCCCACTCACAGGAGGGTTTTTACGGTGATGGTTTTAAGGAAACTCAAGGTCACGGACGTTTATCGTATTAACGCCCCGCCGCAGGCTAGCTGCATTGTGACGATAATAACGATAAGGTCTACCTTGAGTGGAGTTCTCATGCTAGGCGTGCAAGGAGCGAGTCCTCGGAGCCTAACATTACGCAACTACCAAAATTGAAACAGGTCCTAGGGGGTCCCAGAATCACAGCCCTTTCGTGAATCAGGTCACGCGACAGGCTAGCTGCTTTGCAACAAGATCTACGAAAAGTCTAACTATCTGGGGGAGCTTTCATGCTAGGCGTGCAAGGAGCGAGTCCTTGGAGACTAACACTAATAACGTCCAATTCTAAACTTAGGTGTTCCCTCTGCTTTTCCACCACTCAAAATTTACTTGCAATGTGACCCCGAGATCCCGCAGACAAATAATATAATGAGGAAATAAAAGGAAAGCGATAAAACAACAAATAAACAAACATAAATAATAAGCATAGAGAAGACAAGAAGAGATAAGATCACACAAAAAACATGCAAGGCCAAGTTAGGCTCGACTCTCTCTAGCATGGAGCCATTTCCCCAGCAGAGTCGCCAACTGTCGTACCTCGAAAAATACGATCCTAAAACAAAACAACAGAGCCGCCACCTAATTCTATTTATTCTACGAGAGAAAAGGGAGATATAGATACAACCTAATAAAGGATAAGAAATGGTTTACGAAACCAAATTCTAAGTTCGGGAGTCGGTTACGCAAGGGGAAGGTATTAGCACCCCTCATGTCCGTTGTACTCAACGGGAACCTCTTAGCTAATTATGCGATTAAATTGTTTGATCTTAAGTCTATGTCTTCTAAATGGCTTATTAATATGTTTGTTCTTAAAGAAAAGATGGTTTTTAAATTAATATTAAGACGGAGAAAGGATTGAAGTTTTTAAACGGAGAAAAAGTTAAATTTTTTATTAGGGTGCTCGCGAAGGATTAAAATCCTCGTGCCTACGTATTCCCTTGTGCAATGGGAAAGTCAGAGCTCCGTAGTTCGTGCTACTACGGTTTGTGGTTTTTATTGAACAGTTGTTTAAAACGCATTCTACTGTTAAGCATTGGCTTATACTCGCGGTGGAGGCTGAAGCACTAGCTTGTTCGAGAGATAGAATGATTTAAACAATGTTCATTTTAGAAGAAAGTGTTTGACTTTGTTAAGATGTTTTAAACGAAAGGGCGAATGAACACATCGCGTGGGGCTAGCCCATGTTGCGGTCCAATCCAGAACGTGCGGAATGCTAGACTCCGGAATTCTGTCTTTCGATAATTAATTATAAAAATAATTTAAATTTGTTGGTATACGAATGATGATTGAACCATCGCATGAGGCTAGCCCATTTGCGGTTCAATCCAGAACGTGCGGAATGCTAGACTCCGGAATTCTGTTTTCGTAACTTAATTTATTAAAGATTTGAATATTTTGATATACGAATGGTGATTGAACCATCGCGTGAGGCTAGCCCATTTGCGGTTCAATCCAGAACGTGCGGAATGCTAGACTCCGGAGTTCCTTTTTCGTAATTTAATTTAATTAAAGATTTGAATAATTGTTTTTTAGACGCTTTAGAACCGATGTGTAATTAATAACGAAGGATTGAACGAACAAAACGCGTGGGGCTAGCCCAGTTGCAGTTCGCTCTAGAACGTGCGGAATGCTAGACTCCGGAGTTCTATTCCTTGTTAAATTAAATTTAAATTACGCGATAAGTCGTGCAGACGGCGGTCACTTGGTGACCGACTTACGTATGTGAAAGTGTAGTCGTAAATATTTTGCTCACTTGGTGTTGGACCAAGATAAATTAATTATTTTTTTGGCGATCGTGTTTATTTTTTTTACTTAACCAAATATAGTTGAAATATGAACAAAATAAAACGCAAGCCTAACATATCACGAGCATACAACAAAAGCAAATATTGTCAAGCAAACGCAAACATTTATCGTACAAATAAAATTGAACAATGGAATGAGTAACTAACTAAATTAAACAAGACTATTTAGTAAAATTAATTAATAAGTCAATTTATAAATAATTAATATATTTTTTGTATTGTTTTTTTTAGAATATTTAAAATAATAATTAATTAGTAAGAATGAAAACAGAAAATAAATAAAAAATGAATTCCAAAACAAAAAATAAGTAGCAAGAAACAGTAAAAGAACAAAAAAAAAACTAGAAAAGCAAAAATAAATAAATAAAAAAAAAAAAGTGAGGACAGTAAAAGACTAGGAGGCCCAAAAAGGGGCGCCGGGTCTGGTTTAAAACCGGCCCATGCGATAATCCGGGCGGGTCAAAACATGACCCGGTTCTGTCCAGGCTGCGCAAAACGGGTTGAAAACCCTAAACCAAAAGACATAACATCAAAAATTCAATAACACGATTCTGAAAAGTAAAAAAAAATACCTACAGGGGATATTCCCGTCTTCCCCAACGTTCGTCTCCCTCAGCAATGTCGTCACCGCCCGCTCTCTCACATGCAAGCGTCTATATTCTTGCTCCGACGACTTCTTATTGGGCGGTTGTTGCTCGGCGACTTTCGTTCCCAGGATCTCTCCGCTTTCCTCTCTCAATCTTCTTCTTCTATTCTCTGTTTTAGGTTGTTGTTGACACAGCGGGCGATGGTGGGTCCTATTTTTGGTGATGCCGAGGGTGAGGTGCGATGATGTTCGCGAATGGTAAGACGGGGTTTTGTTGTGTTGATTTGAAGGAGAGGGAGGCGATTTCGGTGAGTAGCCCGGTTGTGGACGGTTTGGGGTTATCAACAAGTTTCGTTTGGTGATTGTAGGTGGTCGAGGGGGTTAAAGGGTTTCGTGTTGGCTTTTTCGGTTATGGTGGTGGAGAGTAGGAAGGTTTCTGTGAAACGGTTGAAGAAGATGATGGTTTGAAAAGGTGAGTCCTTCGGTTTTTTCTGTGTTGTTTTGAAAAAGTTTGTGTAGGTGGGAGCTTAGGTTCTGGAGATGGCGACGAGGAAGGTCGCGGTTGAAGTTTTGGAGGTGGCTTATGAGGTTGGAGGGGTTGCGGATTACTGTCTTACGATGGCTTGTTTGATGGTGAGTTCTTTGCTGCTATAGTTTTTTGTTTGATGTCACTACTAAGTTTTCCTGCATTTTGTATGAAGTTGCTCCTGGTTTTTGTGTGTAATAGTTGTATGTATGCGGCTGTGAATTTTTTTGTGTTTTTTGGTGAAGTTTCGGATCCCCTTCCCCCCCTTTGTGGCTTCCTGAGTTGTATGTTTGTAGCTTGTTTTTGGTTGTTGATGAGTGATGGTTTTTTCAACTTGGAAGGGCCTTTTATGGTTCAAATTTTTTGTGTTTGGTTTGTGGCTGCTGTCCTCTTCTTTGATAAGGTTTCTTATTTCTTGTTGTTGTTATGGTTTTCCTGGTATTGGTAGTATGTGGCTAGGGTATTATGATAACTGAGTTTTTTGTGTGATGTTTCTGCTGTTTTTTTTGGCTGCCCATTTGATATTTTGTGTGAAGTTTTATGGCTGCCTTTTTGTGTATGGAGTTGGCTGCTATGGTTGTAGTTTTGTGGGTAGTTTTGTATGAAGTTTGCTGGAGTTTTGTTGTGAGAATGTGGCTGGTTTGAATGTCGTTTTCTGTTTTTTTTGGCTACCCAGTTGGATTTGTATGAGGTTTGATGTATTGTATGTGCAACAGTTTCGGATTTTTTGGTTGTGGCTGCCCCCCCCCCCCCATGTTGCATAAAACAGTTAGTATATATAGGGTAGGATTAGGGTTTTTAGGTTTGAATTTTATAACACTTGTTGGCTAAGTTTGGCTGAAAATTTTGGTTTTGATGCTCATGCCCAGTTACTTTCGGATTGCAGGTCCTTGGAGCAAGAGTTTATCAAGTTTTGGTGCAAGCTGAATTTTGCAGGTCATGGTCCAGAAATGCAGGCCCTGAATTGGTGTTACTATTGTCTTCTTGTGGAGAGAGAGAAAAAGATACCCTGCTGCAGAGGTCTGAAAATGCAGCAGGTCAAAGAGGTAATCTGACCATTTTTTTTTACGAAAAAACAACCAAGGTCTAGTGTTTTCTCTGCTGTACTACCTTGGTGAAGTTTGTTTCTCTCTTTTTTTTCAAAAACAATGTATTAAACATGTGGTTTGAATTTTATTTGGATGAAAATGTATGCTATGTATGTATGATGATAACATGATTTGAATGATTATGGATGAATGTTTTGATTTATGAAATTGATTGAAAAAAAAGATTAATATGATTATGCTTGAAACTTGAATGAAAAGAGATTATAATGAATGTAACAATGACTTGAATTGAGTTGAAATGTTCGAATGTATTTACGAAACAACGTTTATGATGATTTTGAATGAGATGTAAACATGAACGCATTGTGATGAATTTGAAGATATTTGGAATGCATATGAGTGCTTAAATGCATTGGTTTGGATTTGCTTGACATGAACTTGGAATGAATATGCTTGGAAAAATGTATTAGTAAGTTAATGTAATGAATGAATTAGAAAATGATTAGATGATGATGATGTGAATGCTACTAAATCGCGAATGAATACTAATCCTTGTTTGTGTTTGTAGGTAAATGGACTTGGCATGAAGGATGCCATGGCATGGTGAGAGGGAAAACATGAAAAGAATGAAGATTAGGGATAGTTATTCCTTTAGACATTGCCTAGGCTTTTGAAAATTAGTAATAGGAACTTGTGATAAAGAAAAAAAAACTTGTAATTGTTGTGAACTTGAATGAGATTTGGAGTTTAGAAAAGGAATTGAATTGAGAAATTGTATTTGAACTTGAATAGGATTTAAAACTTGAAATGAATTTGAATTTGGAACTAACTTGGAATACAAATTTGGATTAGAATTAAGGAATGGGGAAATGGCTTAGAATTTTAAGAAACAAATTTGGGGATTGAAAATAATTTAGAACTTAAAAAAAATAAATAAATTTGGGATTTTAAAAATGAATGTGAATGGAATTTGAACTTGAATGAAATTGGAATATGAAATTGGAAAATAATTGGAATTTTGAAACATGACTTGAAACTTGAATAAAATTTGGAAATTAAATTCTTGGATTTTGAAATTAAACTTGAATTTTTTTGAAGATGACTTAGAAACTTGAAATTGAATTTGAATTTAGAGTTGGAAATTGGTAAGGAAAATTAAAACATTTGGAATAAACTTGAGAAGTTAAAGATTAAAACCTGAAAAAAAAATTAGAAAAAAAATTAGAAATTGAAACTAAAACAATTCAGAAATAAATTAAAGAACTTGAAATTAAATTAAAATAATTAAAGATTAAAACTTGAAACTAAAATAAATTAGAAATTGGAGCTAAATTAGGAATAGAAACTAAAGAAAATGAATTAGAATTAGACATAAAAATTGAAATTAAAATTAAATTAGCAATAGAATTTTGAAAAACGAAATAAAAAATTGGAATTAAAATTAAATTAGGGAATAGGGACTTCTCTCTCTTTTTATTATATTTTTAAAAAAAAAAATGAAAAAATGGTAAATTGAAATAAGATTAGAAATTAGAATTATACTAGAAATAAAAGTTATAAAAAAAAAGAAGTGAATTAAAAATAGAAGTTTTTTTAAAAAAAAATAAATTTAGAAACAAAATTTTTGAAAATGAAGTCAGAAATAGGAAATAGAAACTAAATAAAAAGAAATTTGGAAGTGAAAAGAAATAAATAAAAAGATAAAATCAATGGGTAACTTGAAGATGAGAAATGAGCAACAAAAAGAAAACAAGTCTTGGAATCTTAAATGCCATGTACGATTCGAGTAATTAGGGGTAAAATTTGGGGTGTGACAGTAAGTCATGTGTATGGGTGGGCACCCGCATATAATTTCTCCCTTCTTCTTTTAAGTTTCCTACTTGTGTTTGTGATGCGCTTAGACCATCTATTCTTGACTTGTTCTTCACCCCCTTTAGGATCAACTTATCTTCTCCTAAGAAGTAAGTGAATCATTTGCTCCCTTCTTTTTCTTCTTCTTCTTCTTCTTCTTCTTCTTCTTCTCCTTCTTTCTTCTTTCCTTCTCCTTCATTAGGATATAGTGTAAACCACACTAACTTAGGTATCCCATGCATGATAATACTTAGGATTATTAGTCCCCCTTTAGATTTTTTCCTTTGGTTCTCTTTGCTATCTCTCTCTCTCTCTCTCTCTCTCTTCTCATCTCAAAACAAAACTTCAGTCACTTAATAAATGACAAGTCTTTTCATGTGCCAAGAGACTTTGCCATGGGGTACTTGCACACATCCCATTTCGGGGTGAGGTGTAGGGTATCTATCATGATGAATAAGTCTTAGCATGAGATCACTTCACACACCAAAAAGCTAAAAAAACACTTAATCCAAAATCCACAAAAACACTTAATAAATTTCAATAGGCTAGTGTGCTTAAGCCTTCACCTGTGGGACTAGATTTGAGGATTTCCCCTATAACTAGGTGTGCTTCTTATCCATTCCATTTCGGAATGATGTAAAAAGTACACATCCCATTGAGCAATACTTAGGTACACTCACCTATGCAAACCTCAAAGGAAAAAAAGCTTCTAAAAGACACTGAACAAACAATAATCATCTTTCCTTCGGGAATTCTTTTCCCATCTCCTTCACTCATAACGTAAGAACTTGCTCCTACTTGTCTCTTTACTAGACGGTAACACACTCGTGCCAGACGAGTCTGCAACACCTGAGCATAGACATAAGCAGTTCAAGCTTTAAAAAACACAAAAAGTTTTCCTCCCTAGTTAGGGGAACTACGTTGACTCTGATCCTTATTTCCTGATGAGGTATGTAGGTAATGGGGTATGGCCCATTCGAGCACTCTATTATTTTCCCTACATTTTCCCCTTACTTTTCTTCTCTCCAGTTTCTGTCCCAGTTTTTTGCAGCGACTTCATTTCCCCCTTGAAACAGTTTCTTTGCAAGCGTGGATCCCGCTGGGCACGCAAACCATATGTGGTGTTAATACCTTTTCTGCACCACTTTCGCGTTTGTACCATGATGGAAATCCAGGGAGCGACAATATCATCCACATGACAATATATGATAATAAATATTTTTTTGCCCTATTCTCCTTCCTTATTTGACTCTTAACAAATAATTCATAATTTTTGTGAGACTCGACAAACCTCTCCTAAGTGTCATGATCAATAAAACTATACATCTCAGGTTGATGTTTTAAGTTATGCTTTGGATTTTTAATATAATATGTTGTGGGTTTTGTATTAAAGCCCTTATCTCACTCAATAGATATGAAATACATTTTTTTTCCAGTTTATCATCATCTTTTGGAACAATAAAAATATCCTACATTTACATAATAAAGTTGATATCAATATTAAACAAAAATAATAAAAAGTCATATATACTTGTAAAACAAATCATGAAATTTAAAATAAATACCCCAATATCATTCCATATATTTGTTTTCACTTCATTATGAACTAGGTTCCAATCATTAACAAAATGCTCGATTTCCTTCTACTAAATAATGCCACGTAACTCTTAAAAGTCGTAGCATTTTCACCACAACACTTACCACTTTCTAAACAAAAATTAATTAACACCCTCACACCAATGTTGCGGAATTTTTTCAACTTGGCATCATCATGGCACCTCTAGAATTTCTTGTATGTTTGTCTTATTAGAGATGGTTGTAGGAGATGTGGTGGTTGAATTGACCTTTGTTTAAATAACAACAATGACAATATACATTTTACTTAACACAAATCAATAAAGACATCTTATGTCACATTCATGTGGTACATTTTACTTAACACAATATCAACACTTCCCAATAGCACTTCATAATCATTTTACTTAACAAAACATCAACATAGAAACCTAAGAGCACTTCTTAGAATAACATAGAAACCTAAGAACACTTCTTAGAAATAGCCTAAACAAAGACACTTAATGTGAGATTTTATTAACACATTCCTAAGAAGACTTCATAAGAATATCAACATAATCATTTTACTTAACATAACATCAACAAAATATACACTAAAAAGTTTATTTCCATTTTACTATGGATTTACCTAAATCATAATACAACATACTTTTGTCAACATCAACAATAAAAAGGAAAAATTTATTTCCATTTTGTCAAAATAATCAAAATAACAGAATTAGTAGCAGAAAAATAACTTTCTCAACACAATCTATAAGTGTCGCTCCCGAGATTTTCATCCTAGTACAAACGCGAAAGTGGCGCGGAAAAGATAGAGTCGCCAGCCAGACATTTTTATCCCGAAGGAACGGGAAAGGTAATGCTGCACAAACCTAAGGAAGAAGGAAAGGAGAAGGTCCTGCGAACCAAAGATCTGGGTTCGGGAGTCGGTTACGAATTGGTAAGGTATTAGCACCCCAAATCGTCCGTCGTACCCGACGGGATCCACGCTTGTTTGTTTGTTTCAAAGAGTGAGAAATAACTGTTGCTGAACAAATGAACTGCTAACTGGAATGAGAATGGAAATAAGAAAGGAATAAGAAAAGAGAATGGAAAGAAATGGGGAAATGTAGGGAAAATAAAGAATGTGCTCGAACGGGCCCTACCCCGCTGCCTACGTACTGTAATACCTCAAAATTTGCCCTCATATTTATTCCCTCTATTGGCGTATCATTTTGCATTCATCTGCATTTCTCATCAGTTCATTAACATCATACTAGTGCATTTTATTGTTTCATAAGGTATGTGATCGAAGTATTTCCTTGTGATATGGATTTTTCAATTCATAGGTGGTATATTTGGTTATTGCACTCAAGTTCGAGACAAAGGTTGAATTCACATCATCATGGGAATATTCCTATTCGGAGGATTACCAAGTTCTAAGATTCTTCCTATTCAGAGGATCCATAAAAAATGCGAGATCAAGAGGTTACCAATGTGAATTAAAGGTGGAATTAGTATCCTGATGCAAGAGTCTTCAACATCACTGGTCATCCATGTGAGCGACCCAGGGTTTCGGGTAGCAAAGAAAGTCAGTGATCTTCATAGGCGTTTTGTTGGTGATTTGGGTTGAAAATTAGAGTTGTATTATAATCAGAGATAAGTTTGGTGCATCAAAATCCATTCATATCCATTATCAGAGCCATCCTTCTATTTACCAAATCCTTGCTCTTATCATGATCTATGTCCATGCTTTTGTGATAATCCAATGCTAAAGCCAGTCACGTATTCTTTTATCCGTCCGCGTTTTTAAGCCACGCCTACATATCCACTTTTCTATAAGTCTAATATTCATCCTTAAAGTCCATGTCACAGAACCAGAAGAGTCTTTTATTTGTGTTTACCATCTATGCCCAATTTAATTTTTGAGAATCTACTTCAAGGATTTCTTGACAAGGCAGTGGGAGGTACTAATCCTAAATATCATTTGGCTCCGATCACCGAGTTTCCAGTAATGACAATAAAGTGGGCCATGTTCTCTTGGTTATGGTACTAGGGATTTTGCCGATTAAAACTAAGGATCCTTGAGGTTTAACAAGCATGCTTGGACTAGATTCAATAATACCCTTTAAATGAAAGTCATTCCAATCAATGTCCTTCAAATCAGAGTAGCTAAAGTTCATAGGAACTTCACAAGTAGGTGCAATGGCGTCGTTCTTGGCAACATGACGTTCTTGGCAACGTGACAGTATTTGGTTGAATAACTCACATTCTCATTAACTATGGACGAATGACTAAATGCATTGTTGCTTTGGCTCATCCATGTAGTTCTCATTTTCATCTAATCTTATTTCTTTGTAGCCATAATGAGGATTGGGAGGATTTTCTCACGGAGTTCACAATCATTGGGCCGGTATTCATAATCATGCTCATTCTTGGTGTACACATTTAGCAGCCAATACTTATATTACAAAGATGTACATCATGGTTGTAAAAATTTCAGAAAGAGGAAAAGTTATAATTAAAAAAAAGGAAGTATCAGAATTTTGTTACAAGAATAAAGCTCAAAAAAAGGGGGGGATTCAACATGCAATACAGTGACAAATCCTGCAGCTATAATGTAAAATAGGAATTACAAGCTGATACAACAAGCCGGGACTTTCGAGAAACGGCGAAAAGGTATAACAGGATCAAAGAAAGGAAAAAGCTCTTCAAGGAGAAACTTAGAAGAAGATGTGCACAAGAGAAGAATTTTGAATCTTCGACAGCATCCAGGTTCTTCATCATCATCCGCAACACCACCAACCATCAGCACCATAACCTGCAAATCAGAAAAAGAGAAAAAAAGAAATAATGAATATTTCATAAGAACTCGATAACCTTTCATTAATTATCTTCATCAAACTCTCCACAAGTCATAACAGAAAATCAGTTTTCAATACCTTTCAAACTTTCCTATACAACAACCAGAACCAGTTAGACAGGGGAAGATCAGAAAAATCAGTGGCAAGGAGTTGATATAACAGAAACAGGATTTTCTTTACATGATGAGAGCTAATTGCAAAGTCTGTGGAAAAGAAACGGGAAGAATAAAATTAACAGAAAACCATACGGTATTATCATGTTCAGAGATGGTGTCAGTGAGTCTCAATTCAACCAAGAGGAAAGAACTCAAAATCATAACCATCATAACAGAGTTCTTAACTGAATGTGTAACAAAAAAAAGCAACCGAATCGTACCCGGGAGTTTCCAGAATCATTTCCTAGCTATGGCCATAAATCTGAACCCCGTATTTGCTTAAATTTCTTCGGGACATGCCTTCTGAAGCAATCTCAGCTCTTCCTCTTCTCAAACTTCATCCAATCTTCCATTAGTCTCTCATGACCCTGTATAGCCAAAATCAATAAAAACTGAAGCTCATTTCATAATCAAAAATCAGTAACTGAAATATAACTAACCCTAGTTAATTTCACAACCGAATCCTAACAGAAAAAGCTTCTAGAATTCTCACCTGGTTTTTCAATTCTGTATAAATCAAAGCTCCTCTTCTTCAATTGTTTTTTCCACTCTTTCACCATTTTCCTGTTTCAATTCTTCGATTTCTCTTCCCCATATTTTTCTCAATCCAACACCATTCTTCCTCATTACAAAACCTCTTCCACACTGCAATTTCCTTTAAATCTTCTCATCACTCCTTCTTCACAATTCCTTTTTTCCCCCTTGAATTCACTCTTGAACCATCTTCATTTCTTCTCATTCTTGACATCATTTTCAATTCTCTTCCATTTTTTGACAGCTTTCTTAATTACCATCATCATCTTCGGTGAACTACCGCAACTGCCAAGTTCCCATCAAAATCCGGGAATGTGAAGAAGCTTCAAAATCTGCAAATTCAAGGATGTGTATCACAGAACAGCAGCAACGACACCCCAATTTGTGTATCAGAAATTGAACAAATACTAGAGGAAGTCAGTGTCAAAGCCATCACCTGAAGATCGTAGCATCATCAATCATCTTCGAGAAAGGCACGACTCAGACTTCATCCGCAAATTTCTGGTCTACAACGTCTTCTCCATTGATCCGCAACAACCTCTCAGAACTGTTCGACGATCCTCATTCAGTTGAATCTTCTTCTTCCCTGAATTGTTTCTTCAATTCTTCACCACTTCCTTCTTCTTCAACAATACGTCACCCTCCTCGGCATCTTCAAATTGCAACTCCTCTGCATCAATCTGCAACCTTGCAATTGCATCATCTTCACGTCACAACAAGAACGGTTCTGCAACAATCTGGACGCATATTAACATCAACTCAACACCACTGTGTGCAACAACAACCTGCAAAGAACGCAAGGCACGTCGCGATTTCAGGTGCAAGGACGATTGAGAATTATGAACGGGAACAGATGAAGAATAAGTGTAACCTAATCGTACCTTAATGTAATTGTGCAACACTTGAAACGTCTTCAACGCATCCGCATCCTGTTCATCTTCGAAGCTCCCTCGTCAGTGATCCAAGGTTCTCCGTTCGCATCTTCGTCGGCGGCGAAATCTTAAGGTACGAGACGCTATTACTTCATTAGTGCGTGGCTTGATTTTCGTTGATCAAGCGTGGTGATTGATTGGTTGTGAATTGCTGGATCGTTCGGTGTTTCGATTTACGAATTTAGGGTTTTTAATCAGAATTGGAGAAGGAGAGTTTTTAGGTCATGGACTTGATTCGATTTCGAAGAAGAGGGATATTTAGGTTTGCTTTGTTTAAGATTTGGAGATGTGGAGTTTGTGTGTGGATGGAAGTGATGGTGGTGGAAGAAGGAGTTGAGGGCGGCGTGAGCGTGAGAGAGAAGGAGTTGAGGGCGGCGTGAAAGAGAAGGAGAAAGGCTTAGTTTTGTTTCTCAGCCTTTGCCTTTGTTTTGTTCATAATTTTTAATTAAAGAATTATTAATTTAAGTTAATGGATTATCTTAAGAATTTTGAGAGTTAAGGGAATTAAGGACGATCAATGCAATTAATCCACACTTAAGTCCCAATAAAATCCACTGTTAGAGACTCCTTGAAGATAAGGTTGGATGGGCTTTTGGGATTCCCGACCACTCCGGCGGTGACACTTGTCACCGTCCGGTAGGCTTAAACAATTTTTGCTATTAACACCTCCACGTTAAGCCCATAGAAAATTACAATAGAAGAAATTTTTGTTTGCACCCCTTTTCAAACCTGCGTTTTGGGCCCCATTAGTCTTGCTGTTTGCACCCCTTTGGCTTAGGCCCATTTATAAATAACTAGAAAATATACTAATCCACCCCTTTTAGTTTCTTTAGAATTTTATTTTTGTTTTACCATATGTTTAGAATTAATTCACAAAAAAATAGGAAAATGAGTAGAAAATTCCCAAAAAAATTAAGTAGTTTTTTAATTCAATTTAGAATTGTTTAGCATTTTATTTTTCTGTTTTTGCTTTATTTTTGATTTTATATTGAATTTTTCATGTAGATGTTTCTTAATGAATTTTCTTCAACTGTCCATGATCTTGTAGATTTTATATTTTGATCTTCCAATAACTTTTTTTTGCCCATTCTTTTTACTGTAATTAGATGACTCATAGTAGTACTTAGGGTAATTTTTGTGGATTTTTTAGATCATTTTATCTTAGGTTTAGAGGCTTAATTCCTTAGAAATTAGTGGTTAATTCTTAGCTGAAAATGAGCAATTTCTAGGCATAATAAAAATTTGATTTTTTAGAATCCCCTTTAGCACAATGTTATAGGTAGTCATAGGACCCCATAGATTAATTTTCACAATTTTTCCAGAAGTTTAGATATTTTTTTGAATATTAGTTCTTAGGCTTTGTTACATGTATTTTCCATTAGTTTAGGCCATGAAAATGAAGTTCAATAAAAAATAGTTTAGATTAGATTTAATCCTAGAATTTAATATGGACTTAGGTTAGTTTAAATTTTGATGTTTAGAAGGAAAATATTAGGTTTGACTTTAGTTTAGAATTTAGGCTTAAGTTTCAGTTTAATTAGGATTAGAATAAATAAATAGGACTATTTTTCATGCCTTTAAATGTTTTGTTTAGAATTTTATCCTTATATTCAATTCTAATGCTTTGTATATTGATTGATATTTCACTTGTACAGGTTTCCTCATTGTTCTTAGAATCAACTTAACTTCCTTAGGAAGTAAGTTGAATTCTAGTAGTTTCTAACTCTCTTTTCTTCTTTTCCTTTTCTTCCTTAGGATTAGAAAACTTCACAAACCATTAGGATCTCCCTTTTGTACATAATAAATAACTTAGGGTTGTGTCTTAGTCCCCTTAGTTTTTGCCTTTTGCAACTTGAGTCCTTCTTTCTCTCCTCATAAAGAAAATAATAAAACATTTAAGAATAAAAACCGAACAATCTTGTACGACACGAGACTTTGTTGCGGAGTGTTTATACGCGTCCTGTTTCGGAGCGAGGTGTAAATGCTTCCCGCGATGGATAGGTCTTAGTACAAGACCGTTCACAAACAAATTCAAAATACTTCTCTTAAAAGCCAAAAACAAATAACAAGCGACTATCCTGCGGGAACTTCTCTTCTCATCTCATTCACTCATAACGCGAACTTGCGACGACTTGTCTCGCATGCAAGACGGTAAACGCACTCGTACCAGACGGGCCTGCAACACCTGAGCATAGACATACGCAGTTCCAGCATAAAAAACACAAACAAATAGTTCCCGCCTTAGTTAGGGGAACTACGGCGTCTCTGATCCTCATTTTCCCGATGAGGTAAGTAGGCAGCGGGGTAGGGCCCGTTCAAGCACAATCTTTATTTTCCCTACATTTTCCCTCTTTGTTTTCTTTCTCAGTTTCTTTTCCAGTTCCAGTCTTTCTTTTTGCAGCAGCTTTCATTCTTCACCCTTTGAAATAGTTTCTTTTGCAAGCATGGATCCCGTCGGGTACGGCGGACGATCTGGGTGCTAATACCTTCCCAGGTCGTAACCGACTCCCGAACTCAGATCTTTGGTTCGCAAGGCCTTGTCCTTTCTTTCTTCCTCAGGTTTGTGCAACATTACCTTTCCCATTCATTCGGGATGAAAATGTCTGGCTGGCGACTCTAACCTTTCCGCGCCACTTTCGCGTTTGTATTAGGATGAAAATCCCGGGAGCGACAGTTGGCGACTCTGCTGGGGACGAACCTGATTCTTCCAGTTTCCTTTGTAGAGTCAATCCTAGCGCCTGTTTGGTTTTGTTTCTTTGGGTGTTTATTTGTTTGTTATTGTGTGCTTTAGTTTAGCTTTACTGTTTTTATTTACAGTTCTTTACAGCTTTACTTTACCGAATTTATTTACCGCTTTCAGTATTTTATTTTCCATGCATCATATTATACTGGACTGTCTGGCTGTGCTGGTTTTCATTTTTTCTGTGGGATGGGAGTTACTGTGAGATAAGCCAAATACCCGGCTTGAGTGCACTATAGGATTAGCGTGGACAGACATTGTACTCCCATGGTATCTCACCATGATGGGTGGCGATGTGTTCCACACCCAGATTGCGACCGTCCTTGAACTATCCTGTGTGGGGATTACCTCACTTCAGGGTACGACCTTGATAGTTATGTGCATCTGGTGACCGATCTTCGAGGACCTTAATGGGAACACTCCTCTCCAGTGATGACAGTGGCAGACCACATTTGTTGGTAAACGCACTCGCATCCGAGGGTCCATTGGGAACTCGCATAGGATGGCCTGGTTCTCTCATAGGAATTTAGTTAAAGCAAACTGGTCGTATGACGATAGTATTGTACCCTTCGGGATGAATGTACTATTGTTTCTCGACTCAGTACTTGAAGCTGGAAACTTGTGAGGGATGCTTGTTTTTCCGGACTCAACTGAGACCTCCCTGAGTAGTACATAATGCCAAACTGATTCCCTGATTTGGTCATGAGCCATTTCTCGGAAATGGTGAATGTATTATTGCTATTCGGATTTGAGAGTCCGTGATGTTGACCCGAGTAGCACACCTGTGAGATTGGGAAGGGTTTACAGGTTTGCAGGAACCCTAATACCTTCAGCATACCCACTGTGCCTTTGGTTCAGTTTGTGATCTGGATTTCTGGTTTTAAGATATGGATCTCGGATCAGAGGGATGGTTATTGTGATATCTGGATTTTGAGATCTTGCACCGACGCCTGATTATATGATTGGCACATCGCAGACACTTCACTGATCACATGCCTGTTGCATACATAACATCATAGCATTCTATCATACATGTTCGGCTATTTCCAAAGATCCTATGTTTGAACCATGTCATTATATGTTCCTATATCCAAGTTGGAATCAAAGCAGATGGATCCCTTGGAAATAATCGAACATGGCATTTGCATGCATCCTTACTCTCATTACAGGTGTCCGGGGACAGATTCTCATCCTGATTCGTTTACTCTTCAGAATGGCCAATTTAAATCACAGTCATCAAGAGGTGGATATGGAACAATGTCGAGCAGAAATAGCTGAAATGAAAGTCCGAATGGATCAACTTTCGGAGGACATGCAGACCTTGTGCCATGACCACACGCTATTGATGGAGAAGGTTTACCAACTGAAGAAACAAGAGAACCAGACCAGGGAAGCCCCAAAGCTCCAAGAAGGGCACCATCTCCCCTTTATTACTGCAGAAGTTGTTGGTCATCATAGTTCAATGATTTTGTTCCAAGATCAGGAAGCGTTTCGCGGGAATTCTCCTCAACTTTGGGATCCTAAGCCTCCCAATTTGCAGACTCTTCCAGTTCATCAAAGGGAAGGTAAAGGCAAAAGCCACAGACAAATGCCAAAGACATCTGAAGCCAAGTTTGATCTGATTTCGGTTTCATATGCGCAGTTGCTTATTTGTTTGCTCGAGCTTAATCTGGTTGAACTTGTCACCGTAACAGCCATACCCAAAAAGCTTCCTCCAGATTTTGACGCCAATGCCAGGTGTGTTTTCCATTCTGGGGCACCTGGTCATCATGTGGAAAACTACAAAAGGCTTAAGCATCAAGTTCAAGAGCTCATTGATGCAAAAGTAATCGAGTTCGCACCGATCAACGGGGATGTGTCAAAGGATTTCATATCACTAGGAGGAACTTCTCCTTTCCTTACCACAAGAATTATCCCCAATCAGGGGTGTGTGCCTCCGATCTGGGTTTTAAAGACATCGTGCCAGTCACCTTTACCCATTCACCGATCCGACATAAAGAAGAAAGTGCAGAAGAACTTTAGGTGTTCGAATTCATCTCAGCATCAGAATTATCAACAACAGGGGAGACTCAAGCTCAAGCAACTTGAAGAAGTGTTTACTCCTAGTCAAGTGTTTGCCGTTTGCTCGAGAATTCTTTGATTCAGCCAGGGAATGCCTTGCCAATACCCTACCCCATTCCCCCAGACTACAATATGGATGTCAGGTGTGAATTCCACTCCGGAACATTTGGACATACCATCGACGAGTGCAAAGCCTTCAAGCAAAATGTCCAATATCTAATTGATTCAGGGATCATTACACCAGAAGGGTACCTTAGGAGCTGAAGCCTTTGATCCAGCTGGCCATGCAGACTGCACGAAGCTCAAATCAGGAGATGTAGATTTCTTTGATACATGTCTTTTGCTTTATTGTGTTTCTAGATTACCTTCAGAGCTGTTGAAGGAATCTTTTGTTTTTCTGTTGTGGATTGTGACATTTTCCTGTATTTCAGTATTATTGGCAAATAATTGTATAAGGTTTTGCATGTTGGTGTATTCTTTGCTTTATGGAAGTTTGCCGGTACCATTGTTTCAACTCTTTTATCCTGGAAATTTTATTTTGAATTCCCGATACTCAGCACTTTCTCCATGCACACTCACAGAGTTTATCTTATGATGTGGCACTCCGTGGGTATCTGTCCCCTGATCTGAATGAAGTGGGATCAGTGACATGGCATTTTCACGCATATCATTTTTGCATACTAACGAGTTATCTGGATTTCTTAATTTATTTGACCATTTCAGGAGAAGTATCGGCCGTACCAGTACGCTACCCGAGCCAAATCATGAATACAATACAAGCCGAGTTGAACGAGTTTCGCACTCAGATGGGGGAGTTCATGGTAGCAATGCAGAGTATAGTGCAGGGGCAACAAGAAATGAGAACCGCCATGCTGAGGCTTAATCGTCCACAGGTTGATCCTCCAATGATTACCTTGGACGCCGAAGGCAATCCGATCAACAACACAGTCATCCCATCTACGGATAATAGGCCTTCTATCCCTGAAGGCGTTGGTCCAATTCATGTTCGCGTAGCAGACCGACAAGAGGATCAACTTACTTTTCTCAATGAAGATATAGGATTTGGTTCTGGGGCCAATAACCAGGACTTCCAGATGCTAGCCGAGAAAGTGAAAACTCTAGAATGCAAAGATACCCTTGGCATTGACGTTGTTGATATGGGGCTGGTTTCAGGAGTGGTCATCCCTCCAAAGTTCAGACCTCCCGTTTTCGACAAGTACAGTGGTAGATCTTGCCCGAAAACTCACTTGCAGGCCTTCTATTGCAAAATCGCTGCACATACGAAAGATGAGAAGCTTTGGATGTACCACTTCCAGGACAGCCTTTCCGGGGGTTCGTTAGAGTGGTACATAAAGCTGGAAAAGAACTTTGTCCGTAATTGGAAGGAACTTGGGGAAGCCTTTCTCAAGCAGTACCAGTATAATATTGACATGGCTCCCAACCGAACCCAGCTTCAGAGCATGTCACAAAAGAAATCCGAAAGCTTTAAGGAGTACGCGCAGAGGTGGCGCGAGGTCGCAGCCAGAGTACAACCATCGTTGTAGGAGAGAGAAATGATAGACCAATTCATGGATACCCTCCCGGGGCACTTCATAGAACATTTGACAGGTTGTTCAGCTAACGGTTTTTCTGATGTCGTCTTGACTGGTCAAAGAATTGAAAATTGGATGAAGCGAGGAAAGATTCAGGACAATGGTGTCTCCACTTATGGAACCAAGAAGTCGTTGTCCGATGAGCAAAAGAGGCAGTACGAAGAATCAGGGGCAGTTTATGTTCAGCAAAAGAAGAGAAATCAAGGTTCGCGTTACCAGACAGCATCCATGATCATCCCAAGTGCTACACGTTCACGACAGCAAGATCGTCGTCAGCATAATCCTCAACAGGGTCGGCAACAAAGGAGAGAAAGATATTTTGACCCTTTGCCAATGTCTCACACTGATCTTCTCCAGCATTTGCTTCAGTTGAAGTTGATTGGGCTTCGCAAGCTGTCTCCACCTCCTTTTCCACTACCGGATGGATGGGATGCCAATGTCAACTGTGATTTTCATTCTGGGGCGCCAGGGCATCATATTGATAGGTGTAAAGCTTTTCACCACACGGTGCAAGACTTAATCGACTCGAAAGCTGTCAACTTTGCACCAAACATATAAGAGAGAGGACACTTTCTTTGATTTGAAGTCTTGAAGCCAGAAGTATTCCGGATACTCTTGTTTTTGGTAATGATGCGTCTTTGCAATACAGTTTCATCCCTGTTGAGGGGAACTACGTCGCTCTGATTCTTCATTGGTCTTGGGTCAATGGAGATACGTAGGCAGAAGATCGTCAGGTCTTTCCGAGCAACCTTATGGGGCAGCTTTACTCCCCGATTTCATTTCTCCCTTCAAATGTCTCGTGTCAGAGTCAGAATAACTGGAAGAAGAGGTATGATTGGCGTGGTTAGTTATACCATTGACAATTGAAGACTACAAGTCCGTGAAAGAGCTGTTGATCGCTGAAAGTATCCAAGACTGACAGGTCCAGGCGGAGCCAAGCCTCCTCAACTACGACAATATTCAGTTTCTTTACTGCATTTCCATTTGTAATTTCTTTTATATGCTAAACATTTGTCTACATGTATGAAATTTGTTTGCTTTTGAATGTGGCAATAATAAAACTCACATGTTTTTCTTGAAGTAATTCATTAGCATTCACTTATATTTTGCATATGTACATCGCAATACCAATTGTCATGCTTAAACTCTATGAGGGAGAATGACGAAACAAAAACGCAAAATTGTGTGCTCTCGAGTAAGGCCCTGTTGACGATGTACAAGCTTTGTTTCAAATCCCTAAACACCGGAGATATAAAGAAGATAGACCCTCGCCAACCCCTTTGAGCCTTGAAGTAGGAGCTTCTTTTCGCATAAAAAACCCTCACATGTAACCCAGGGGCAGGGTAGATGTCAGCTAGTCGGACCAAGCGTTCAGACTTTCATAAAGGAATGTATTTGAAGATCCATGGCGTTCTACTATGCTAATCAAAGGTCCAAAGACCCGAAACCACAATGGTTGTCCAAGTCAAAAGGTCCAAAGATTGAAAACCACAAAGGTTATCCTTCGTCGACCAAAGAATGAGGCAGTCACAACCCTCGCAAAGCAATCAAGACAAACAGTGTCACGCGACTTGTTCAAAATGCAAAAAGAAAAAAAGAAAAGAAGAAGCCCGCTAAGTCGAAACTTGAAAACAAGCGACTTAGGCAAAAGTTAGGGCATCCCGCTGGACTTCACAATCAAAGATTCACAAGAATCAGTCCAGACAAAAGTTAGGGATAAGAAAAATAATGCAAAATCAAAAGACGAAAAGGATTACACAAGAAGGATCTTTGAACAAGAACAGAGTCGTGTGATACAGACACGGAAGGCGAAGGGGCGACTGACTCCAAACAACAACCTGATTAGTGTTTAAAACTGTTAGTGTCATTGGTCCCTTAACCATCACAAAACCCTTTTTGAGAGGTGAACGCTTGTGAAAGCTAGCTGAACATAGGAATGGAGAACATCACGAAGATGGGTGGGCACAAATAAACTTCGAGCTTATATCTTTTGTTTCTATAACCGTGAACCAGGCCACGATACAACCCTCAAAAGTCCTAACTAAAACAGGGTTATTTTTGAGAGCATACTACCACGATATCGCGTTCCTGACTCCTACGAGTGGTGCTGAAAGATTTTTGGTGGTGTTGTATGTGCATGCTTTCATTATTCAAAAATAATGTCATATCTTAACCAGTGATTTGTTCAAGAAGGTTTGCGACACCTTTTTACATTAAAACTTCAAGATTAACATGTGTGTTGCATTAGAATTTTCATTCTTAGAATAAACATTTTCTGCTTGCATACATTTGTTGGGCATCATAAAAAAGTCACATACGAAACTTCAGTCCAGAAGCTTAATCTTGCCGAGTTGAGAAGTCTGAAACTTCCGAAGGTCAATCTTTTGGGATGCACTTTTCATAGAAGCTCCATTGAATAGGGACTTTTCCCAGTAGTCGTGGTAAGAGTCAACTAATCTGGGGCAATCACGTCGAGAAATCTCTTCAGAATTCAGCCAAACTGGGGAAACCAATTCGAGATCAAATCTCTCAAAGAGCCATCAGTCGGAGGCATTCATTCAAATTTCAGCCAAACTGGGGCAATTACTTCGAGATTCAATCTCTCAAAGAACAATTGATCTGGGTGTTTTCTTCAAAGCACAGTCATTCAGAGGTGATCACTTCAAGACTTGTACCGGGGCAGGCCATCCCAAAAGCATGAGAAGTACTCTCTCCCAAAGACGATAAGTCAGAAGCACCTATCCATGGTTCAAAAAATACTGGGACACATTATCTCACAATGATATGAGTTTTTTTCATGAATACTCGCGAGGCAATTTCTTTCATAGACCATGCAGTCTGGGATAGTTATTTCGAGATCCGGCGAATCTCTCCAAGAGTTTGAAGACACTGAGGCATTTCATATGCCATGTTTTCTGTAAAATCCTCTTGAGACATTTACTTCTGATGGACCTTAATTGGAGGCGAGTCGAAAATTGCAAAGAACCATTGTTCAATCATGGTTAGTTGGCGATCTATCAACCCAGAGTCTGGAAGCAAAGCCATTGTCAGCACAGTACTTCAAGAGTTATTTCATCAGCAAGCTTCATTAATCAAAATCCCTTAGCAAGTCTCATTAGACAATTCCTTCTCCAGTAGTGCGGCAAATGGAAGGTTACTTTTTGAGCAGAAGGAGGGTATCATCGTCTCTCATCACCAGCATGAGACGCCTTACATCGCTCATTCCCAGCATGAGAGGATTTATCTCTTATCCCCATTAAGTGGCAGCTTGAGCTTTTATCTTCAGCAGGAAGCTTTATCATTGACATCACCCGTCGTCCCCAGTAATGTGAAAGTTGAAATTTCTACCAGCAAGGTAGCAGAAGGTGGGTGTCATCCCCAAGCAGAAACTTCCCTTCAGACAGGGGCAATTCTCAGCAGTATAAGGAGTGTTTTGCCTCCCCGGCAGTTGCTTCCTCAACAATATCATACCTTTGGTTCTCAGCCAAGCCAGGGGGTCCTCACTTCCCCCATCAGAGTTCAAGAAGGGTCCCTCTCCAGCAGGGTCTTGGCACTCCAATCTTAAAAGTCCAATTTATTTTTGGCAATGGCGGCTGTGCAGAGCCGGTGTATCATGGACAACCTTCCCCACAGAGTTATCTCCTCCTCATCAGGGTGGATCAGATCAATGCAATGATCTTTGCATTTGCATACGCATAATCATCATTACATTTGCATCCTCCAAAGCATAGCATTTCCATCATTATGGAGCATTACGCCATAGAAAAATCCAAACATATGCATACCAGCATGGGCCAGTTTTGAGGTATATTACATAAAACTCGTTACATCTCCAATCAGATCGAAGCATTCCCAACAGAATGCAATTTCGTTTCCTAGGATGGTTACTTCTACCAAGTCTTGTTGTTATCCCCAGTTGAGTCTTGTTTCAGTACAACAGTCTCATTTTTTCGCGTCTCTGTTTCAGTACAACGGTTGCGTCTTGGGCTCTCGTTTAAGTACAACGATCCCGTTCCTTTCGAGTCTCCATTTAAGTACAATGGTCTCGTCTTTGAGTCTTGTTTCAGTACAACAGTCTCATTTTTTCGCGTCTCTGTTTCAGTACAACGGTCGCGTCTTGGGCTCTCGTTTAAGTACAACGATCCCGTTCCTTTCGAGTCTCCATTTAAGTACAATGGTCTCGTCTTTGAGTCTTGTTTCAGTACAACAGTCTCATTTTTTCGCGTCTCCGTTTCAGTACAACGGTCGCGTCTTGGGCTCTCGTTTAAGTACAACGATCCCGTTCCTTTCGAGTCTCCATTTAAGTACAATGGTCTCGTCTTTGAGTCTTGTTTCAGTACAACAGTCTCATTTTTTCGCGTCTCCATTTAAGTACAACGGTCGCGTCTCGGGTTATCATTTAAGTACAATGATCCTGTTCCTCTTGGTCTCGTCTCAGTGCGAGTATAATGGATCGGTTGATACCATTTCCTAGTTAGATCGGTTGATCTTATTTGAGTTATGAATCAGTTGATGTCATTTCTCTTCGAGTTGTAAATCGGATGATATTACATTCTCGCATTTCTTGGTTATGGATCGGTTGATACCATCTCCATGTTAGATCGGTTGATCTTATTTGAGTTATGAATCGGTTGATATCATTTCTCTTCGAGTTGTAAATCGGATGATATTACATTCTCGTTTTCTTGGTTATGGATAGGTTGATACCATCTCCATGTTAGATCGGTTGATCGTATTTGAGTCATGAATCGGTTGATATCATTTCTCTTCGAGTTGTAAATCGGATGATATTACATTCTCGTTTTCTTGGTTATGGATCGGTTGATACCATCTCCATGTTAGATCGGTTGATCATATTTGAGTCATGAATCGGTTGATATCATTTCTCTTCGAGTTGTAAATCGGATGATATTACATTCTCGTTTTCTTGGTTATGGATCGGTTGATACCATTTCCGTGTTAGATCGGTTGATCATATTTGAGTTATGAATCGGTTGATATCATTTCTCTTCGAGCTGTAAATCGGATGATATTACATTCTCGCTTTCCGGGTTGGATCGGTTGATACCATTTTCGTGTTAGATCGGTTGATCATATTTGAGTTATGAATCGGTTGATATCATTTCTCTTTGAGTTGTAAATCGGATGATATTACATTCTCGCTTTCCGGGGTGGATCGGTTGATACCATCTCCGTGTTAGATCGGTTGATCTTATTTGAGTCGCAAATCGGTTGATGTTGCGCTAAGTCCTGTTTTGATAACAGGCATCTTCCGTGGCTTGGTCCTGCCCAGCAGTCGCGTATTGTTTTCTGATCGTACCTGGAGATCAGGATCCGATGCGGCTGGTCTCGAGAGCGGACGGATATGGTCGTTGAGGAGAAAAAAGGGGGTTGTACCTGCAAGGCACTCCGATGCTAAAGTAAGTAACCGAGCAAGCGTGAGCAAGTACAAATATCAGGGTTAGAGAATTGAATATCTGACCCTCTCAAATGAGAGGGTTTATATAAGGGACCAGCTGGAAGATTATTGGTTCGTTTTGTGAGGCGCGGATCGAGGGGTCCGCGAAGATAGGAAACGGTCAATACTAGCCGTTAGAGGGTCTTATCGTGATCGGGTTATTGGTGGTCGACTGAGGACCACTTTTCATGATTGCGCTCGACGTCGAGCAGGGTCATTGGATCAGTCCTTTTGGCCCAATGGGAAGAATTGGGACGGGTCAGAACAGGAGCCCCCCAAGTCATTGCTCGTGCTGTAGAGCAGTGACTTAGGAGCGATATTGTGCTCGGAGAAGTGTAATATCAGGGTCGAGGATCTACGCTGTCGATCTTCTGAGAACGGGCAAGCGATGCGTTGCTCGGTAGAGGAATGTGAAACGAAAAGCTGGAATATCTGGAAATTCGCGCCTATTAATGATTTGACGGCTAGTCTAGGGGCTAGCGTGTAGGGATCACGCGCGTGCGCACGTGTTTTCCTTCCTATAAATAGGATTCTCAGGGCCCATTTTGACCTTTTCGTTTCATCTTCTTCCTCAAGACTCTGCTCGTTCAACCGCCGTTGTCTCAGCCGTCGACCACCGCAGTTTCTTACCGACCACCATTTACAGAAGCCCATGTTCTTCCAGGATGTCTTCTCAAGCTCAAGGTACTGTTCTTTTTCTTTCTTTTAGGTGTTTATAGTGTAGATTTTGTAGAATGCATGCGGTTTAGGATGATTCTACCGGTAGGTTTTAGATTTGGGATTAGTAAACCTCAAAACCTCTGCCACCGTAGCCGGTCGGTTGCGAACCCTAACTTTAGGGTCGACGGAGGTATTGGTCGACTTAGACTTGGATTTTTAGGTTAGATTTTTGTCATACACAATGTTGGGCGTCAGCCGTTGCTCCGAGCAATGGTTAGCCATGGCTACAGCTCGGGACATAGTTTCTGAGCTGATGCACGCCCTTTCACTTGTCGAGCGGTGGAAGGGTGGATTTGATGTTCTTAATCGAATTCACTGATGCCTTTCCTTTGCTTTTCAGGTGAAAACTCGCTCGTGAATCCGCTGGACGTGCTTTCTGAGGATACGTCCTCGAGGAATTCAGGGTCGTCTATGTCCGTATCTTCAGACTCAGGAAGCTCTTCGGAAAGTTTAGATACAAGTGCTACGGGACCGTCGACAGAATCGCCTCAGTGCCCTGCCCAGCCGAGGGTCTCGCCCGAAGAATGGGTGATGGAAGATTTGCTGGACAAGGTGTCTTCCTTCTCGAGACCTCGAACGAAGCCGCTACCAGTTGTTGGGGATCCAGCTGATTGGGTCGTGACCTGCCCGGGAGACGACGACCGTATCTTCTCAGATTTTCGCGGTCGGGCGTTCTCCATGTACGAATACGCAACTTCGGTTTTGGGGGTGACGTTGCCTTTCAGCGACTTCGTGAGTGCTGTGCTCGGGCATCTCTGCATAGCTCCTTCTCAGTTGCACCCCAACTCATACGCATTCCTGAGGGCGTTCGAGATGACGTGCGCCTTCCTGGGCGTTGGAGCCACACTTCCTCTCTTCTTCTGCCTCTTCTCCTTACAGCGCCAAGTTGGGCGAGGAACCGACCGGAAGGGGTTCGTGTCCTTCAAGCAGCGGACCAAGATCTTTAAGGCCCACTCAGAATCCATTCGGGCCTTCAAAACTGACTATTTCTTGATAAAGCCTGCGAGCGAGGCGGCCGTGAGAGTTATGAGTTTTCTTGGGATAGATACTGACGAGAACGACGAGCCCAAGCTTGACGACCAAGGTCAGGTGATTCCGAGGAGATTATGGATGTTTCCCTTCTCTTGGAGTCATGTTCATTATGAAAGACCCGTGGGGGAATTTGTTCAAGTGGGGGACACCTTAAATGATGACGACGCGGCCAGTTTCGAGGCCTTTAGAAAATTAATAGACTCCTTTACTCCGACCCCTCTATTGGACGGAGACGGGAATGTTATGGTCGACCAAGATGGGGGGGAAGCTTTGGAGCGTCCCTTGATTAATGTTACTGAACTGCTGGCCTGTCGTAACGGGCAGGAAGTGTCTGACTTTTTTGGTATCCGTTCACTTGCGCTCGTTAAATTCTTGGTTTAATTTTGTTGCTTGTGACTAATTTGATTTTATTCCTCTTTTCAGGTTCCTTGACAAATCCTCTGGATAAAATTCACGAGCTTTTGGTTCAGCAGCAACGGAAACGATCGAGGGTTGTGCAGACCAAGCTGACCGAAGCAAGTGGTTCGGGCTCGGGTCCTTTGGTCCAGGGTTCTCCGGGCGCCTCTACTGGCTCTTTAATGAAGAAGCATAAATCGGCGGCCACTGTGGACCTGACGGCCAGTGCTCTCCCAAAGCCAAAGCATGGGATTCCCCCATGTTTTGTTGTTCGCAACTTCTTCGAAGGGACCAGTATGGAGGTGGATCGGGCGGACTCTCTGTTTCTGGAGGGGATGGACCGTCCTACTCGGCGGATTTCTCTGGCTCAGGACGCGAGCGCAGTCATGCGGGTCCTGACAATGGCCTGGATGACGGCCGAGGGGGCTCCTGTTCTGAAGCGAGAGAACAACAAGCTTAAGGAGCAGCTGGCTGCTTCTGAGGCTAAGCTGACGGCGGCCACCGAGGAGCTTAAAACTGTTACTAAAGAGTCGACCGAACGAGCTGCGGTCATCACCAAACTGGAGGTTGACAAGAAGAGGGTGCTTGAGCAGAACAAAAAATTGAAGGACGCCTTTTGCCCCAAAGAGGACGAGGACGAGGATACCAAGCATCTGGTAACGAGGGCTCAGTTTCTTGCTCGGATCGACCAAGATATGGAAGATCTGAACGCATCAACTGAGTTCAGTTTCCTGAATGCGGTGGACCAGGTGAAAGCTCTCCACCCTGACCTAGCCTTGGATGTTGGTCGCATGAATTATCTTTACAAGGTGGTGGATGGCCGAATAGTAGTCCCCTCTAATTTGGTGGTGGCAGACTCTCAGCCGGGGTCGACTGCTCATCCTGACCAACCAGAAGAGCCGCTGGGCCAGGAGGAAGCCCGTGCAGATGAAGGCCGCCCGAGAGGCGAGGACAATTAACTTATGGCCAGCGTGCCTTGTAATTTAAAATGTATTCTGTTTGGGTTTTTCGGCATTCCAAGGCCGAGCGAGTTCTTCCCCGTGCAGATTTTCTAAATAATAAGCACCGTTCTCGGTCTTTGCTCGAACGCGATACGGGCCCTCCCAGTTAGGCGTTAGTTTTCCCTCGCGGGGATCTTTGTGGTTTCTTCTAAGGACAAGGCTGCCTATCTCGAACGTTCGCCTTATGACCTTAGAATCATACCGAGCAGCTATCTTTTGTTTGAGAATAGTTTCTCGAAGAGCGGCCTCCGATCGAATTTCTTCAATCATGTCGAGCTCGTCTCTTATAGCTTCAGTATTGGTATCTTGTTCCATGGGGAATTCCGTGCGCCTTGATCGGACGTGCATTTCTATCGGGATTACCGCTTCGGTCCCATATGCTAGCCGAAATGGCGATTCTCCGGTCGTTGAGTGGGGTGTGGTTCTATATGCCCACAACACGCTATGTAACTCCTCGACCCAATGTTTCTTATGCTCGTCCAACCTTCGTTTCAAACCTCTTAGGATTACCCTGTTCGCGGCCTCTGCTTGCCCGTTAGTCTGAGGATGCTCGACTGAAGCGAAGTGTTGTTTCGTCCCCATTGATGCAACAAATTCTTTGAAGTGTTTATCTGTGAATTGAGTCCCGTTGTCGGTCACGATGGCGAGGGGTACCCCGAATCGGGCGAGGATGTTTCTTTTGAAGAATCGAAGTATATTGAGCGCATTGATTTTGGCCAGGGCTTCAGCTTCTATCCATTTGGTGAAATAGTCGACGCCTACAATTCAGTATTTATTCTGACCAGACCCAACGACGAATGGTCCTAAGATATCCATTCCCCACCACGCGAACGGCCAGGGCGACGATAACGATTTTAGCTCGGAAGGAGGCGCTGCGTGCACGTCTCCATGTCGTTGGCATTTGTCGCACCTCTTCACATGCTCCTTTGCGTCGTGCTGGAGGGTGGGCCAGTAGTATCCTGCCCTTAGGATTGTTCGAGCCAATGAATGCCCGCCAGGATGCTGTGCATTGATTCCTTCGTGGACTTCCCTTAGTACGTGTGGAATGTTTTCCTCCTCCACACATCTGAGGAGGGGTGTAGAGAATCCTCGACGATACATGCGTCCACCTACTAAGGAGTATGAGCACGCCCTGCGTCGTACAATACTGGCTTCTTTTGGGTCGGTTGGTAAATCTCCTTTGGTTAGATAGTTGAACACTGGGGTCATCCAGCAGCCCGCGTCGCCCACGACGTTAATGTGTATGCGGGTTGATGAATGTTCGATACTTGGTCGGGAAAGCAATTTCTGTACGACGGATTTGTTGCTTCCTTTCTTTTTAGTGCTTGCCAATTTGGACAGGATATCTGCGCGGGTATTGTTTTCCCGTGGGACGTGTTTAACTTCCACACTCTTGAACCGTTTTATTTCGCCTTTAACGAGGGCAAAATATTCGGCCATGTTATCATTTTTGGCCTGGAAATCCCCCCCGGACTTGGCTTGCAACCAATTGAGAATCTGTGCAGATCGTGATCTCTTCTGCTTCCAGATCGGTTGCGAGCCGTATGCCCGCTAGGAAGGCTTCATACTCTGCTTGATTGTTAGAAGTGGGGAAAGATAGAGTCAGGGACACTTCGATGACGTTCCCTTCTTCGTTTTCCAAAATGATTCCGGCTCCGCTGCCCGTCGGGCCAGATGCACCGTCCACAAAAATAATCCACCTGGACGAAACTTTCGGGTCTTGCTCGGTGAATGTAAGTTCAGCCATGAAGTCGGCCAGCGCTTGAGCTTTGAGAGCCTGTCTTCCTTCAAACTTGATATCGAACTCGGATAGTTCTAGTGACCATTTTAACATTCGACCGACCATGTTTGGTCGACCGAGCAACTGTCTAATGGGTTGATCGGTTCTTACGATGATGGTGTGAGCCAGAAAGTAGTGGCGTAACCTTCTAGCTGCGAGAAGGAGGGCCAAAGCGACCTTTTCTATATGAAGGTATCAAATTTCTGGGCCGTGAAGTGCTTTGCTCGTGAAATATACAGGTTTTTGTCCCTCTGGTAGGTCGCGCACGAGGGCCGCGCTTACTGCTTCGTTTGCGACCGCAAGGTAGAGATACAGTGTCTCTCCCTCTTCTGGTCTGGACAAGATTGGAGGTTCACTTAGTGCCTTCTTCAGGTGGGATAGCGCTAGTTCGCACTCCACTGTCCACTCGAAAGTTGCCTCTTTACGGAGGAGTTTGTAAAAGGGGAGAGCGTGTTGAGCTGATTTTGCCACGAATCGAGCGAGGGAGGTAATGACCCCGTTTAGTGATTATATGGATATTTTGGAAGTGGGAGTTGGGAACTCCGCGAACGCCCGACACCTGTCGGGGTTTGCCTCGATTCCTCGTTCAATCAGATAGAATCCGAGGAATTTTCCCGCTCGGACACCAAAGGTGCATTTTTCAGGGTTGAAGCGCATTTTGCACTTTCGCGCCTAGTCGAACACTTTTCGCAAATGGGACGCGTGTGTAACACGGTGGGAGAACTGACTTTAAGTAATGTTGCGGATAGCAAGAGTCGCCACCGACTTTTATTTTATCCAAAAGGAAAGGGTATAAAAGAACAGGAAAGACCTTAAGAGATATTTTTGGGTCCGGGGGGTAGGTTATGTAACGGGAAGGTATTAGCACCCTTTACATCCATGGTTATCCATGGGCTCTTAGTTACTTAGCTCACTTTAAATTGTTTTTGAAAGTGTAGTATGTGAATAGAAAAATTTTCAGAATAGTTAATAATAATCCATGTACGGATGTGTAAAAACTTGTTTTTGAAAATTTGTTTGAAATTGTGAAGAGTTTGAAAAGTTTTTGAAGTGAGCAAGTACATAAGAGGAACCTACCCCAAAGTTTAAAGTCTTTCTTATTCTTTATCCTTTCATTGGTAAGACTATCCCTACTATTAAGGAGTAGGTAGTCCTTACCTTGGATGTAAAGGGACATATGAGGGACATTTTGTTTTATCAAGGCAACTGTGGGGTGTAATAAGCATACTGAAGGGACTATCATCATTATTTCGAAGGGACTCGATTCGTATAGGCAACCATGAGGGACTTGATGATTTTCTTTTTAAAAGGACTTGCTTTATACACCCCTCTTGACCATTATTCGTAGGCAACTTGAGGGATAACCTTAGAAAGTGAGACGGCGATTAAAATCGACTTACGTGTGTGTGAGTGTTTAATTTAATTATCTTATTATTAAAGTGATCTAAGTTAATTTTTAAATAAAATACATATTAACACTCCCTAATTACTAACCATAGCAAAAATAATTAAATAATTATAAAATTTACATCCAAGAAGCAATTACAAAATTATAATAATAAGCAAAATATTAAGCAAAATAAATAGTAAATAAATAAGCAATAAATAATAAAAAATAAATAATAAGGGTTAGTGATAATGATAATAATAATTAGAAATAATAAACAAGGTTAGAAATATAATAATAAATAATAGTATGGTTAGTAAATAATAAAGATTAATGAAATAATAACAAAGCAAAATAAATAAGATGGTTAGTAATAATAATAAATAACATTAATCGAAATATTATAAGAATAAGAAATTAACAACTTTTAATATAAACAATTATATTTAGAAACAAATATGAACGAACAATTATTTTAATTTACAAATTATTAAGTTATTTTTTTTTAATGTATTATAATTATAAAATTAAAATATTATAGGCTCAATTTAGAATTATTTACATATAATTTAGATTATGAACAAAAAATATTTACATTTTACTAATAATAGATCATATTTACAAAATTATCATTAAATAAATATATACATAATATCTATACTAAGAATTAGAAAATAAAATAAAATTAGATTTTTACAAAATTAAAGTTCATTTAGAAAATATTTTTTTAGGGTTTTGAAAAAATTAGGGTTAACTTATATACAAAATTAACTAATATACATATACATGTTATAATTATATAAAATAATAAAAATTTTTGAATAATAAAAAAAAAAATAGAAAGTTTAGAAATTTTTAGAGAATATGATGTTATTTTAAATTTGGAATATATATATGATTTAAATTTTATTAAGAATATAAAACAAATAAACTAATTAATTAAGAAAAATAGAAAAAAATGACAAAAATTGAGAACTTACCTTGGCTGGGTTTGAACCCAGGTCCTCATGCCTGCCAGCATCAAAACTTTCCACTAGACCAACCATGCGTTGGTGATCATAGAAGGCCTTCAATTGTTTTTATGCCATGTCTTGAAAATCCAGAAAAATAATGAAGCAAAAAGGCCTGGGGTGGGATTTGATCCCAGGACCTTTATACATTCACACACGCGCATCACCACCCGGCTGGAAGAGCCAATCTGTTAACATGTTGGCTACAAACAATAATATATTAAACCTGAAAAACCAACGAAATAAATGAACAAAATGTTACCAACGGGGAATCGAACCCCAGACCAAGCCAGCATACACGCCTGCCTCCATCCACTAGGACAACACAATGGTTGTGATGTACAAACAACAAAACAACATAAAATAAGTTAACATTATTTGAATTTCTGGGCGCGCGGGAAGCAGCTTCATCTTCTCCAATTTACCTGCGAAATTACTTTTGAATTTTCCTGCGAATATTGTTGCAAGTTCTTCATGGTTCTTGTCCTGCGAAAATCAAACTCACAGCAAACAGTAATGATTCATCAAATTGATTACAGTTTTATGATCCTTAGGTCTCATAGAACACTCCCATGTTCTTAGAATTTATTTAAACTCATTGAATCACCAAACCCTAATTTCAAGAGCTAAACCCTAACAATGGCCGAATATGTTCTAGGCAAGGAAAGTCCAATTAATTTGTCCAGAATCGTTCCTTGGATCATCACAAACACAAAAACACAAACAAAATTCATTAGTAATGCACAAATAAGTGGAATCGAAAAATTGAAATTCAAGGTAAAACTTGATTCGGGTTCATCAATATGTGATGCTATGAGGCAATGTGATGATCAGTTTATGTTCTATGATGATCAAGGAAGCCAGCCATGTCCTTAAAATACCTTGTAGTGCCTTGAATCTCCAAATCCAAATCTCACTTTTTGCTTGAAATTTTGAACAATGGAACTTACCTTTGGCTGCTGGATTTCGTCCCCTCTTGTTATGGTTATGTTTTGTATATATATGAGATTGAATTAGGTCAGAAATATGGATTGGTTGTATGAAAATTTGATCCAAAAAATATTGAAAAAGATCATGTTGTAAAATTCAAATATTTGATCATGAAGACTTGCTATCTTTGGATTAGTCATATGATTTCCTTCTCTTTAAGCTTCAATCACTAATTAAGAATTTCTAGAACCTCAATCTTCACCCAAAAATAGATTTTCACATTTTATATTTATTTAAAATGATTTTTATGAATTAAATCAATAATAAATAAAAATAAAATAATAAAAATGCTGAATTTTGGTCAATTGGGTCGTGCATAATGAGATGAGATGGATTGGATCACAACTTAGCAAGCCCATTTGGAAAGAATTACTTTTAGGCCTCCATTTTCAACATAAACCATCACAAAATTTCCCAACTTTGCAAGGACACATCTCCCTCAATTTTAAAGGTATGAGGGTGTTCTTGGACTTTTTATAAAGCTTGAAGAGTCCTCTAAACAACCCCATTGGTTTCAGGTCCATATCCTTTACCAATCTCAAGTTGTGCCCTTTTGAAGTTGTTGACTTTTTGTTGACTTTTGAAATGACCTATAATGTCTTAGCTCATATCTTCCAAATGAAGCATTTTTGGGCTTAACTTGAAACATCAAAGTTGTAGAGAATTCAATTTCCTTCAAAATGAGCTTTGGATGGAGACTTGGTGATGAAGTATGTGAAAGTTATGGCTGGTCAAAGTTCAGTTGACTTTTACTGAGGAAACCCTAATTTAGAAACTCCTGATTATTGATGATCTGGAATCTCCTTGATGAATCATGATCAACCCTTGATCAAATGATGAATTTTACTTCATATAATTGATGTTGGCAAAAAATCATGAAGTTTGACTTTGGTTTGACCACAGTTGACCTCAGTTTGACTTTTTAACTGTATTGACTAATTTTGACTTATCTGATCATCTGACTGAGCAAACTTTTGAGAAAAGTCTTGAAACTTGTCATGGGGGTTCTTATACACATATGAGATGTTATGAAACTCAACTTGAGGTGTTGGAAGTCCATTTAGCCTGATTAAAGTCAAAACCCTAGTTTTGGATGCACTGCTTAGGAGGTGCATTGTCTGAGGGAATTGTCAACTTCTTTGACCAATTGTGAACTTTGTGAACCTTGTGAACCATCATAAAATGTCTTGTGAACCTCATGGGAGATATTGTGAAACTTGTGAACCTTGTGAACCTCATGAAGTGGCTTTGTAGACCTCATAAACCTCAGGAAAGATATGTAATCATTGTGAATCTTGTGAACCTTGTGAACCTTCATAAAGTAACTTGTAGACTTCATGAACTTCATGAAAGGTCTTGAAGATGTTGAGAAACTTGTGAACTTTGTGAACCTTCAAGAAGTGACTTGTAGACTTCATGAACCTCATGAAAGGTTATATAAGCATTGAGAAACTTGTGAACCTTGTGAACCTTCATAAAGTAGCTTGTAGACTTCATGAACCTCATGAAAGGTCTTGTAAATGTTGAGAAACTTGTGAACCTTGTTAGCACACAAAGTTATTGTGAGGGCAAATTTTGGGGTGCAACAGCTGCCCCTGTTCAATTTTCTGAAACCTGAGGGGTTAGATTGGTATATTTTCCAGTCGTAACCTGGAAGGTTGAAGGGGATTGAACACAAAAGCCCAAAAATTTGCACTCACCAGTGCATAGAGTGATATTGATGGTTGGTTGAATATGATTGAGTGGGCTTAAAGATGCCACTAGGGGAAAGTTTTTCAGATATATTTCTTGGAAGATAAAGCAGTCCAAAATATGGAGGTATAATGAAAGCTGTCAGGAGTCTGGAGCAGTCCTGAGGTATTGATGATTATGCTTTCAGGATACTGGAGTAATAATGATGTAACAGCATGTCTTCATGAGGATAGAGCAATCAATAATGATAACCCTAAAGCAGTCTTGAAGTAATGATATGATTTCAGGAGGATAGAGCAATGAATAGCTCTAAAGCAGTCTTGAAGTAGTAATATGATTTCAGGAGGATAGAGCAATCAATAGCTCTAAAGCAGTCTTGAAATAATAAGATGGCTTCAGGAGGATAGAGCAATCAATAGCTCTAAAGCAGTCTTGAAGTGATGATTTCAGGAAGATAGAGCAATCAATAGCTCTAAAGCAGTCTTGAAATAATAAGATGGCTTCAGGAGGATAGAGCAATCAATAGCTCTAAAGCAGTCTTGAAGTGATGATTTCAGGAGGATAGAGCAATCAATAGCTCTAAAGCAGTCTTGAAATAATAAGATGGCTTCAGGAGGATAGAGCAATCAATAGCTCTAAAGCAGTCTTGAAGTGATGATTTCAGGAGGATAGAGCCATCAATAATGATAACTCTAAAGCAGTCTTGAAGTCATGAGAAGTTATCAGGAGGATAAAGTAACCCTGAGGTTACAATAAAGCAGTCCCAAAGTAATAAGAAGCTTATCAGGAGGATAAAGTAACCCTAAGGTTACAATAAAGCAGTCCCAAAGATCATTTGTTTGTTGTATAATTAACCTGAAACAAGGTAGCTTTTGTATAATAACATTAGTTTATGCTTGATGTATGCATGTATGATATGATGCACTTAGGTAATGTACTATATGTCTATGGATATGTATGTTATGGTATGATATAAATGATGTATGTATGATATGATACTGCCGGAAGCGTCTGGATATCTTCGTATAACAACTGCTGGCCAGGCAAAATAAATCCCGATTTGTTGTTGAAGAATATATAACCCTCTGTCTGCTGGGGATAATAAGGTATAGATATAACTTCCCGTATGCTGGGGATAGATATCACCTCCCGTATGCTGGGATAGTAAGGTATATATAACCTTCGTCTTCGTTTGATGGTAGAGTAGATATAACATCCCGTCCTCGTTCGTCGTACTCTTATTGGAAAGTAATTTCCCAAATATCCGTATGAGGATAAAAGAGATGGATATAAATTCCAGGGGAGATAAGGCTTTATGAAGATGGATTCGTCCTACTGAGAGTTTGTAACTGTCTTGTAAAGGTGAACCGGCGAAGCTTCGTTGAAATCCTCCCCTCGTTCGTCCTTAGTAAATACTATTACTGCATTTTCATGCATTTCTGGTAAACATCAATCATATTAAAAACATACATGCATTTTTGGTAAACATTAATCATATTCAAAAGCATACATACATTCGAACATAATCAATGGACGTTTCGCTTATGTAAATAGGGTAAAAGTAAATCTGGATTCAAAAGATGGAATTTATTTATATCAAAAGGTGACCCATACACGGGTAAGTTTGTACAAGGAGACATAAACCCTAGTAAGAGGATTTTGTCGTAAAGTTTTTTACAAAACAAAGAGAGTCAGCTATGTGGGAAATAATCCTATTGAGTTTCAATTCTACTATTGCCATTATCTTCAAGTATCTCATCTTCTATTGTTCAGACGGAAACGATTGGATTGAGATTTATCTGTTCGAGCTTGAATAAGTAGTACAACTGGTTGCAGTTTCATGGGTGATCCAAACGAGACATAGTCATACGCTTTAATCCCTAACTTTTGCCTGGATTGCCCTTTCAGGTTTTCAATCCACCGGGACACCCTTTTTTGCCCAAGCCGCCTTTTCAGGTTTTCGACTTGCCGGGTGTACATCTTTTATATATATCCCTAATTTTTGCCCAAACCCTTTTGGTTTGCCGGGATGCCCTTATTTTTGCCTAGGCCTGTCAACCTAGCGGGTCTCTTTTTATGCGTAGTATTTTTTAACTATGTCTGCGTTTACAGGCTGTGGGAAGTCTTCACCATCCATTGTAGTCAGTATCATGGCACCTCCTGAGAACACTGTTTTGACTACAAATGGTCCTTCATATGTTGGAGTCCACTTGCCCCTAGGATCACCCTGTGGTAATATGATACGCTTGATTACCAAGTCACCAGCCTGATATACCTTTGGCTTAACCTTCTTGTTAAAAGCTTTGATCATTCGTTTCTGGTACATCTGGCCATGACAAACTGCTGCTAACCTCTTCTCATCAATCAAATTTATCTGGTCAAGTCGAGTCTGAATCCACTCATCTTCATCCAATCCTGCATCCTTCATAATTCTTAAGGAAGGAATCTGAACTTCAATGGGCAGAACTGCTTCCATACCATAGACTAAGGAGAATGGGGTTGCCCCTGTTGAAGTACGTATTGTGGTACGATAACCATGAAGAGCAAATGGTAACATCTCATGCCAATCCTTGTAAGTAACAGTCATCTTCTGTACAATCTTCTTAATGTTCTTATTAGCGGCTTCAACTGCCCCATTCATCTTTGGACGATACGGAGAAGAGTTGTGATGCTTAATCTTGAAATGCATGCAGAGATTAGTAATCATAGTGTTGTTCAGATTAGAGCCATTGTCAGTGATAATCCTTTCAGGGATGCCATACCTACATATGAGATTATTCTTAATGAATCGAGCCACCACATTCTTAGTAACAGATGCAAATGAAGCTGCCTCCACCCACTTTGTAAAATAATCAATAGCAACCAGGATGAAACGATGCCCATTAGAAGCAGTAGGCTTGATCTCACCAATCATATCAATGCCCCACATGGCAAAGGGCCAAGGAGCAGTCAGCACATTCAATGGTGATGGAGGTACATGAACTTTATCAGCATAGATTTGACACTTGTGACAAGTTCTGGAGTGTTGATAGCAATCAGCTTCCATGGTAGACCAATAGTAACCCGCTCTCAATATCTTCTTTGCCATAGTATGACCACTAGAATGAGTGCCAAAGGTCCCATCATGCATCTCTTCCATAATCTCAATTGCTTCCTTCTTATCCACACAACGAAGCATAGTTGAATCATGATTACGCTTGTACAGAATCACATTACTCAAAAAGAACTTAGTAGCAAACCTCTTCAGGAACTTCCTATCTTTGACAGATGCCCCTTCAGGGAACTCCTGAGCTTCGAGATATCTTCTCACTTCATAGAACCAAGGCTTCTCCTCTGCCCCTTCAGTGTCAATCTCATTGCAGTATGCAGGCTTTTCAAATCTATCAATAGTAATCTTGGGAGCTTCATCATCCCAACTGATCTCAAACATAGATGCCATGGTGGCCAAAGCATCTGCCAACTGATTTTCTCTCCGTGGAATGTGCTCAAAGGTAATTTCTTTGAAATGTGGGATCAAAGACAACACATGCTCTCTGTAAGGAATGAGGTTATCATGCTTGGTATCCCAATCTCCTTTAATCTGACTTACTACCAGGGCTGAATCTCCATACACATCAAGGAACTGAATCTTCATATCAATAGCAGCTTTAATACCCAGGATACATGCCTCATATTCAGCCATGTTATTGGTACAATGGAAACAAAGTCTGGCAGTAATCGGGGTATGACAACCTTCAGGGGAACTAATCACAACACCAACATCATTACCAAGTGCATTAGAGGCACCATCAAAAACCATAGTCCATCGGGATCCTTGTTCAGGTCCGTCATATTGTCCAGGTTCTTTGGTAATAATCATAATGTCTTCATCAGGGAACTCAAAATTCATTGACTGGTAATCATCCACTGCTTGATGAGCCAAATGATCAGCAACAACACTTCCTTTAATGGCCTTCTGAGTAGTATACTGTATGTCATATTCTGTCAAGATCATTTGCCATCTTGCAATTCTTCCGGAGAGAGCAGGTTTCTCAAATATATACTTGATTGGATCCATCTTAGAAATCAATAAGGTAGTATGGGTCAACATATACTGTCTTAGTCGGCGAGCAGCCCATGCCAAAGCGCAGCAAGTTTTCTCGAGCAGTGAGTATCTTGTTTCACAGTCGGTAAACTTTTTGCTAAGGTAGTATATTGCCTGCTCTTTTCGACCAGACTCGTCATGTTGCCCCAACACACACCCCATTGAGTTGTCTAGCACTGTTAAGTACATAATCAAGGGTTTTCCATCCACTGGTGGCATCAAAATTGGAGGTTCTAGCAGATATCTCTTGATTTCATCAAAGGCAGTCTGGCATTCATCATTCCATTCCATCACCTGATCTTTTTTCAACAACTTGAAGATTGGCTCACAGATGGTAGTTAATTGGGAAATAAATCTTGCAATGTAGTTCAATCGTCCCAAGAAACCTCTAACCTCCTTCTCAGTACGGGGAGCTGGCATCTCTCGTATAGCTTTTACTTTTGCAGGATCCACTTCAATACCTTTTCCACTGACAATGAAACCCAGGAGCTTTCCAGATCTAACTCCAAAAGTACACTTGTTTGGATTCAATCTCAACTTGTATTTCTTCAACCTCTCAAACAACTTGTGCAGATGATCAAGATGTTGCTCTTCATTCTGAGATCTGGCTATCATATCATCTACATATACCTCTATCTCATGATGAATCATATCATGAAACAAAGCCACCATAGCACGCTGATATGTTGCCCCTGCATTTTTCAAACCAAATGGCATTACCTTATAGCAAAAGGTCCCCCACTGTGTCACAAATGTTGTCTTCTCCATATCTTCAGGTGCCATCTTGATTTGATTGTAACCAGAGAAACCATCCATAAAAGAGAATACCTTATGCTGAGCAGTGTTGTCTACCAGAATATCAATGTGAGGAAGTGGAAAGTCATCTTTAGGGCTAGCCTTGTTCAAATCTCTGTAGTCTACACACATACGCACCTTACCATCTTTCTTAGGAACTGGTACCACATTTGCAACCCACTGAGGATAAGAAGTCACTGCCAAGAACCCTGCATTGAACTGTTTCATTACCTCTGCCTTGATCTTTTCTGACATTTCAGGACGCATACGACGAACCTTCTGTTTCTTTGGACGACAATCTTCTTTCACTGGCAAACGGTGAACCACAATGTCTGTATCCAACCCTGGCATATCTTCATAAGACCAAGCAAAGATCTCCACATAGTCACGTAACATCTGAATCAACCTGCTCTTGACACTGTCCTCTAAATCAGCCCCTATCTTGACCTCTTTTCTGTTTTCTTCAGTTCCCAGATTCACAACTTCGACTGGCTCTTCATGTGGCTGTATAGCTTTCTCTTCTTGTTGTAACAACCTAGCAAGCTCTACAGGTATTTCACAATCGTCCTCATTTCCGTCTTTAGTTTGATAGATCGGATTCTCGAAATTGTAATTGGCAATAGTAGAACTGTTATCAACAGGATCCAGAGTGGATGAGGATCTGCATTTTAGTGATGTGGGTGTGTGTAAGAACACATAGCTGATAAAACAAAAATGAAAGAAAAGAAAGACAAGGAACACAATATTTACGAAAACGAAACGTCCACTGATTTTATTGAATGAAGTATGCAAATGAAATGACAGCCCGTAACAAGCATACCATTGTGCCCCGGGTAAGGCACATGGCTTGAAAGTTTTATTGTTCAGAAATTACAAATTTAAAAAACACAACACAGTAATAGTATTTACTCCTGACTAAAGGAGATAGGGATAACATCTTCAGCTTTCCAATTATTGAGTCCAGCACCCACAGTAGGAAAAATCCATGCATCCAAGTTGTAGTCTTCATCATGATCTCCCACAGCATTAATCTGGTCCTTCACAACCCCTTGACTAGTGATACGGGCAGCACGAGCACGACGAACAGCCTTCTGGGATTATGCAGTGAAACCCAAACCAAATTTGTCAGACTTGTATGGAATATCAGGAAGCTGACCCCAAATAGTACAACCACCTTCATCCACCACAGCTCTAGCATCATTGAGGGAAGCCATTGCCATTGTTGGAGGCTTTCTGGTGACCACAGGAACTTTCTTCACAACAGGAGGAGCTACATAATCATTAACAACCCAGGGAACCACTTCAAATGTCTGACACGGAGTCTCAATGTATTCACCTTCCATTTCCAGATACCTGAAAGTGTTTACATGGCTGACAAAGTATTCTTCCTCTCCATAGACAGTAAAAACCTTTCCATTCACCGGATATCTCAACTTTTGGTGCAATGTAGAGGTCACAGCACCTGCCCCATGGATCCAGGGACGACCAAGCAGACAAGAGTACGAAGGACGAATATCCATCACATAAAATGTAGCAGCAAACACCTGAGAACCAACTTTGATTGGAAGATCAATTTCCCCATGCACTACTCTTCTAGAACCATCAAAAGCCTTTACCACAATATTACTGGGCTTCAGCACAGCATCTTCAGGACTCAGCTTGTTCAGGACTTCCTTAGGCAACACATTCAAAGAGGAACCATTGTCTATCAGCACATGAGACAGGGTAGTGCCCCTGCATTCAATTGAAATATGCAAGGCCCTGTTATGATCTCTCTTGGCAGGGGTCAAATCAGCATCAGAAAATCCTAACCCATTGTCATAGGTCAGGTGGGAAACACAGTTCTCAAATTGGTCAACAGAAATCGCACTGGGTGCATGAGCCATCTTCAGAAACTTGATCAATGACTTGGCATGAGCCTCAGAACATAATAATAGGGAGAGCATAGAAATCTTTGAGGGAGTATGCCCCAATTGATCAACAATGTCATAATCACTCTTGCGAATGATTTTCAATACTTCTTCCATCTGCTTAGAGAGATCATCAGCAGCTGGCACATCAGTAGATACAGGCTCAATAACAGGACCTTTGCCCCGAGCATCAGTGGTGGAAGTAGCAGCAGGAGTAACTGCATTCTTGGAAGTATCTGGAGGAGAGAAGACTCTTCCACTACGAGTAATCTTGCTAGATACGGCAATATTATCAATGTCAACAGGCACATCAGGTAAAGGCTCCTGCTTGACACCATGGATGTAAACATCAGACCCATAGTGCCAAGGCACAGCTTTGTCAGATGTATAAGGAATAGGACCAGGAGTGGTAATGATCAGGGGAGCCACTCTGGCTTCAGCAACAACTTTCACGGGACCTTCAGCAGTAATCTTGATTGGGCCCTGATGAGTGATTTTAATGGGACCCTTTGAAGTGATTCTTACCGGTACTTTGTCAACCATATCAACCTCTTCAGTCTTCTTACCCTGAGTCAGATGATCCACCATACTTTCTACAGATGCTGGTCTTCTTTCAAACACTATAGTATACTTATCCATGAGACGTTGAATGCCATCTCTCAAAATGAAGCAACTATCCGGCTTATAGGTACAATACAAACAATCTTCACGACAACCTGGAAAGATCCCAGCTTGTACTAACCTTTTCTTGATAACAGATAGTGGTGTGGTCAACTCCATAACTGAATAGACATGTAGATCTTCTTCAATGGCATTGACAGTCTTCTCGTGATTTGGCATTGGAGCAGTAATCACATTGGGAGTACCCGGAGGATCAAACTCAATTTCTCCAGCATCAATCATATCCTGAATTTTATTCTTCAAGACCCAGCAGTTATTAGTGTCATGTCCTGGACAGTTTGAATGATATGCACATCGTGCATTAGGATTGTACTTGGGAGAGGTAACATTGGGATTCTGAGGAGCCTCCCTCAGGGTAATAAGTTCAGCCTTCAACAAGTGTTGCAATGCCTGAGCCATTGACATGTTGATCTTTGTGAACTGCCTTCTAGCCCTCTGTTGGTTGCCTTGAGGCTGCTCTGTTGTTGCAGGAGTTGGATTTGAAATATGAACTACACTAACAGACTGATGCCTTCTGTTACGATCAGGTTGACCATAAACAGCATTAGATTCTTTCTTCCCAGTGGGAGGCTTCTTTGCAGCACCTGATGAAGAAGCGCCCACTTGGATCTTTCCACTTTTGATACCATTCTCTACCCGCTCTCCTGTCATGATCAACTCAGTGAAGCCAGATGATGAGCTTCCAATGAGATGACTGTAAAACGGACCATTCAGCGTACACATGAACATATCAACCAATTCCCTGTCAGTCAAAGGGGGTTGAACTCTTCCAGCTAAATCTCTCCACTTCTGAGCATACTCTTTAAAACTTTCTTTGGCACCCATAGACATGCTCTGAAGCTGCATGCGAGTGGGAGCTAAGTCAGCATTGTATTGGTACTGCTTATAGAAAGCTTCAGCAAGATCATTCCAGTCTCTGATATTGACACTCTCCAACTGATAATACCACTCCAGCTGAGCTCCAGATAAACTCTCTTGAAAGAAATGAATCCACAACTTTTTATCAGCAGTGTGGGGTTGAATTCTTCTGACATAGGACCTCAGATGCAGCTTGGGACAAGAGACCCCATCATAGACAACAAAGGTAGGAACTTTGAACCCAATGGGTATGACTACCCCAGATATCAAACTCAAATCCTCAAAATCCAGCCCAGATGATTTCTGTAATTCCATAGCATCCATCCTATCCACCAGCATCTTGAATTTGTCTTCATTAGACTCATGGTAGTAGTTAGCCTCAGAATCAGAGTCCCCCATTGAATGGTGGAGACTGCCTACCTCTTGCTCAGATTCTTCAGATTCATGGTCTTCAGCTGGTTCCTTGGTCTTGGCAAGACCTTTGAACCTTCTTCCCATGTTGATCAACCCAGCAGACCTTCTAGTCTTCTTAGTCTTCTTGGCCAGCAGTGTCTTCAATTCATCCTGCCCCTTGGATAGGTTCAGGATCAGCTCTTGGAACTGTGCATTCTGTGCCTGAAGATCCTTAACTGATTGTTCAAGATCCATTGCTGAAATAAACAGCGAGAAGATGAGAAACCTGTGCACAATAAACCTGTGATGCAATGAAATGATATGGTAATGTATATGCAATGTTTTCAAGGACCGCAGGATTTAAATTTGCTTAGACAACCAAAAAAGTAACTTTTTATTAGTAATAACTTGTTTTGCCTTTTAGGCTTACAAAAATGAAAATGAAATAAATACAAAAGATGGGGTTTTAAGTCTCCCATGGACGTTTCCTCTTTATATTGAGGTATGAGTTGAGGTTCCGTTCCTCGTGAAGTTGCTTTGTTAGCTCTAGGATCCTTGCTTGGCTTGCTTTGTAATGAGCCTCGAAAGTATCCCTTTGCTCCTTCAGTTGGATCCATGATCTCTGCAAGTCTTCCTTATCAGAAGGCATGTCTGGGTGAAGGATGGTATAAGCTGTGTCTCCTTCAGCAACAGGTTCCATGGTAACTGGTAGGACAGCAGGATATGGCATCATGAGTGTCTGAGCACGAGATCGTACCCATCTGAGATAAGCCTCCATAGGAATAGTGTACTTAGGCTCCAGTGTCTTGCTGTCAACCCTGTTTACTTTTCCCCAAGCTCGTATGAATCTCTGACGGTAACCCTGAAGATCGTTGTCATAATCAAACACAATGCCCTGAATCAACATGTCATGTGGACCATCGCTCCGGGCGTAACCAAACTGTCGTAAAGCTAGAGAGGGGTTGTAGGTGATGCCTCCTCTTATGCCTAGAAGTGGCACATTAGGAAACTCCCCACAACGGTCAATGATGGTGACATTCTCCATAGATCTGGAGCACCAATGGATATCTGAGTGAGAAAGTGACATGATCCTCTTGGACCATCTGAACCCTCGCTCATTCTTCATTACTGAGCGAGGAAGGTGAGAAATAAACCACCTAGAAAGCAGAGGTATGCAGCACATCAAAGTTCCTCTTGCCCTTGTAGTACGGGTGTGAAGAGAATGCAGGATGTCTCCAAGCAATGTAGGCACTGGATTGTGACTCAGGAAAATGTTGATGGCATGAACATCTATGAACTGATCTGGATTGGGGAACAATACTAAGCCATATATCAGTAAGGCTAAGACCTCCTCAAAAGCATCATAGCTCATGGCCTTCAAGAACATTTGAGCCTTCTCTATCAACACCTTAGCTAGAACACCCTTGACTCCACTTCTCGTTTCTAGAACAATATCAGACTTCTTCAGATGTAGAGCTGCAGCAATAACTTCTGGTTTAAGTTCCTTCTCCAAGCCTGTGAAGGGTCTTTGATCAAGAACAGGTATACCCAGAAGTTTAGAGAACTCTTCCATGGTTGGAACCAACTGGTAGTCGGGGAATGTAAAACAGTGGTGCTTAGGGTCAAAGAACTGGAACAGAACACTCATCATGTCTTCATTGAACCCTGAAGTGACTAGATCCAATAGGTGACCATGTCTCTTGATGAACTGGGAATGATCAGACACTTGAGCAACCAACTCTTTAAGCTTAGCAGGTATGCCTACAAAGTTGATCCTGATGGTGTTTCTACGAGCAGAAGCCATGACCTGCAACAAAGAACAAAGATAAATCCCTTGGTTCTTGAAATGGTTAGGGAAAATGCTATGCTTATGATGCATGATGATGTCATGATGTTATGCTCAATCACAAACATGTGGCACACACAAGCAAGTCACACAATAGCCCTAGGTTTAAAGGCTTGCATGAGGTTCAAAGGTAAGTACCCTCCCCTGAAGTTAGATGGTTCATCCTGTCCTACAAAAGTAACCGGGTTCTAAGAGATCTCAATATCATTGATCCTTCACAAGGGTGGTTGTTCAGAAGGCAACTTACTTGCCAACCAAAACCCTCCAAGTTTAAGATCTCAATGAGTGTAGCATCGAGTGTCAACCAACTTCAGTCTGCACCAAAGCCGGCTACCTCACTACTTTCTAAAGGCCAAGATGAGTTAACTAGGGTTCTAAAAGTTAGTTAGTGCATTGACAACACATGGCAGCCTCATATTATCCTCAACTTGACTTAAGGAACATAAGCACCAACCAAGAAGTCGCACTAACTATGGCCACCAGATCAACCGTATCGATATACGTCGTACAGTTTCCTTGGTCTATTGCCATTTACCTAAGGTACACTAGGTCCGGGTTAGGACCTTTCACATATAAGAGCACCCCAACAATAATAATAAAGCAAACAAGGCAAACAATTTAAAGTGATCTTAATTCCTAAGGGTACCCCTCTTAAATTTAGATCCCCAGCAGAGTCGCCAGTTCTGTAACACGGTGGGAGAACTGACTTTAAGTAATGTTGCGGATAGCAAGAGTCGCCACCGACTTTTATTTTATCCAAAAGGAAAGGGTATAAAAGAACAGGAAAGACCTTAAGAGATATTTTTGGGTCCGGGGGGTAGGTTATGTAACGGGAAGGTATTAGCACCCTTTACATCCATGGTTATCCATGGGCTCTTAGTTACTTAGCTCACTTTAAATTGTTTTTGAAAGTGTAGTATGTGAATAGAAAAATTTTCAGAATAGTTAATAATAATCCATGTACGGATGTGTAAAAACTTGTTTTTGAAAATTTGTTTGAAATTGTGAAGAGTTTGAAAAGTTTTTGAAGTGAGCAAGTACATAAGAGGAACCTACCCCAAAGTTTAAAGTCTTTCTTATTCTTTATCCTTTCATTGGTAAGACTATCCCTACTATTAAGGAGTAGGTAGTCCTTACCTTGGATGTAAAGGGACATATGAGGGACATTTTGTTTTATCAAGGCAACTGTGGGGTGTAATAAGCATACTGAAGGGACTATCATCATTATTTCGAAGGGACTCGATTCGTATAGGCAACCATGAGGGACTTGATGATTTTCTTTTTAAAAGGACTTGCTTTATACACCCCTCTTGACCATTATTCGTAGGCAACTTGAGGGATAACCTTAGAAAGTGAGACGGCGATTAAAATCGACTTACGTGTGTGTGAGTGTTTAATTTAATTATCTTATTATTAAAGTGATCTAAGTTAATTTTTAAATAAAATACATATTAACACTCCCTAATTACTAACCATAGCAAAAATAATTAAATAATTATAAAATTTACATCCAAGAAGCAATTACAAAATTATAATAATAAGCAAAATATTAAGCAAAATAAATAGTAAATAAATAAGCAATAAATAATAAAAAATAAATAATAAGGGTTAGTGATAATGATAATAATAATTAGAAATAATAAACAAGGTTAGAAATATAATAATAAATAATAGTATGGTTAGTAAATAATAAAGATTAATGAAATAATAACAAAGCAAAATAAATAAGATGGTTAGTAATAATAATAAATAACATTAATCGAAATATTATAAGAATAAGAAATTAACAACTTTTAATATAAACAATTATATTTAGAAACAAATATGAACGAACAATTATTTTAATTTACAAATTATTAAGTTATTTTTTTTAATGTATTATAATTATAAAATTAAAATATTATAGGCTCAATTTAGAATTATTTACATATAATTTAGATTATGAACAAAAAATATTTACATTTTACTAATAATAGATCATATTTACAAAATTATCATTAAATAAATATATACATAATATCTATACTAAGAATTAGAAAATAAAATAAAATTAGATTTTTACAAAATTAAAGTTCATTTAGAAAATATTTTTTTAGGGTTTTGAAAAAATTAGGGTTAACTTATATACAAAATTAACTAATATACATATACATGTTATAATTATATAAAATAATAAAAATTTTTGAATAATAAAAAAAAAAAATAGAAAGTTTAGAAATTTTTAGAGAATATGATGTTATTTTAAATTTGGAATATATATATGATTTAAATTTTATTAAGAATATAAAACAAATAAACTAATTAATTAAGAAAAATAGAAAAAAATGACAAAAATTGAGAACTTACCTTGGCTGGGTTTGAACCCAGGTCCTCATGCCTGCCAGCATCAAAACTTTCCACTAGACCAACCATGCGTTGGTGATCATAGAAGGCCTTCAATTGTTTTTATGCCATGTCTTGAAAATCCAGAAAAATAATGAAGCAAAAAGGCCTGGGGTGGGATTTGATCCCAGGACCTTTATACATTCACACACGCGCATCACCACCCGGCTGGAAGAGCCAATCTGTTAACATGTTGGCTACAAACAATAATATATTAAACCTGAAAAACCAACGAAATAAATGAACAAAATGTTACCAACGGGGAATCGAACCCCAGACCAAGCCAGCATACACGCCTGCCTCCATCCACTAGGACAACACAATGGTTGTGATGTACAAACAACAAAACAACATAAAATAAGTTAACATTATTTGAATTTCTGGGCGCGCGGGAAGCAGCTTCATCTTCTCCAATTTACCTGCGAAATTACTTTTGAATTTTCCTGCGAATATTGTTGCAAGTTCTTCATGGTTCTTGTCCTGCGAAAATCAAACTCACAGCAAACAGTAATGATTCATCAAATTGATTACAGTTTTATGATCCTTAGGTCTCATAGAACACTCCCATGTTCTTAGAATTTATTTAAACTCATTGAATCACCAAACCCTAATTTCAAGAGCTAAACCCTAACAATGGCCGAATCTGTTCTAGGCAAGGAAAGTCCAATTAATTTGTCCAGAATCGTTCCTTGGATCATCACAAACACAAAAACACAAACAAAATTCATTAGTAATGCACAAATAAGTGGAATCGAAAAATTGAAATTCAAGGTAAAACTTGATTCGGGTTCATCAATATGTGATGCTATGAGGCAATGTGATGATCAGTTTATGTTCTATGATGATCAAGGAAGCCAGTCATGTCCTTAAAATACCTTGTAGTGCCTTGAATCTCCAAATCCGAATCTCACTTTTTGCTTGAAATTTTGAACAATGGAACTTACCTTTGGCTGCTGGATTTCGTCCCCTCTTGTTAGGGTTATGTTTTGTATATATATGAGATTGAATTAGGTCAGAAATATGGATTGGTTGTATGAAAATTTGATCCAAAAAATATTGAAAAAGATCATGTTGTAAAATTCAAATATTTGATCATGAAGACTTGCTATCTTTGGATTAGTCATATGATTTCCTTCTCTTTAAGCTTCAATCACTAATTAAGAATTTCTAGAACCTCAATCTTCACCCAAAAATAGATTTTCACATTTTATATTTATTTAAAATGATTTTTATGAATTAAATCAATAATAAATAAAAATAAAATAATAAAAATGCTGAATTTTGGTCAATTGGGTCGTGCATAATGAGATGAGATGGATTGGATCACAACTTAGCAAGCCCATTTGGAAAGAATTACTTTTAGGCCTCCATTTTCAACATAAACCATCACAAAATTTCCCAACTTTGCAAGGACACATATCCCTCAATTTTAAAGGTATGAGGGTGTTCTTGGACTTTTTAGAAATCTTGAAGAGTCCTCTAAACAAACCCATTGGTTTCAGGTCCATATCATTTACCAATCTCAAGTTGTGCCCTTTTGAAGTTTTTGACTTTTTGTTGACTTTTGAAATGACCTATAATGTCTTAGCTCATATCTTCCAAATGAAGCATTTTTGGGCTTAACTTGCAACATCAAAGTTGCAGAGAATTCAATTTCCTTCAAAATGAGCTTTGGATGGAGACTTGGTGATGAAGTATGTGAAAGTTATGGCTGGTCAAAGTTCAGTTGACTTTTACTAAGGAAACCCTAATTTAGAAACTCCTGATTATTGATGATCTGGAATCTCCTTGATGAATCATGATCAACCCTTGATCAAATGATGAATTTTACTTCATATAATTGATGTTGGCAAAAAATCATGAAGTTTGACTTTGGTTTGACCACAGTTGACCTCAGTTTGACTTTTTAACTGTATTGACTAATTTTGACTTATCTGATCATCTGACTGAGCAAACTTTTGAGAAAAGTCTTGAAACTTGTCATGGGGGTTCTTATACACATATGAGATGTTATGAAACTCAACTTGAGGTGTTGGAAGTCCATTTAGCCTGATTAAAGTCAAAACCCTATTTTTGGATGCACTGCTTAGGAGGTGCATTGTCTGAGGGAATTGTCAACTTCTTTGACCAATTGTGAACTTTGTGAACCTTGTGAACCATCATAAAATGTCTTGTGAACCTCATGGGAGATATTGTGAAACTTGTGAACCTTGTGAACCTCATGAAGTGGCTTTGTAGACCTCATAAACCTCAGGAAAGATATGTAATCATTGTGAATCTTGTGAACCTTGTGAACCTTCATAAAGTAACTTGTAGACTTCATGAACTTCATGAAAGGTCTTGAAGATGTTGAGAAACTTGTGAACCTTGTGAACCTTCAAGAAGTGACTTGTAGACTTCATGAACCTCATGAAAGGTTATATAAGCATTGAGAAACTTGTGAACCTTGTGAACCTTCATAAAGTAGCTTGTAGACTTCATGAACCTCATGAAAGGTCTTGTAAATGTTGAGAAACTTGTGAACCTTGTGAACCTTCTTAGCACACAAAGTTATTGTGAGGGCAAATTTTGGGGTGCAACAGCGTGGTCCGTTTCTTGTTGAGATTTGACGATCATGTCGTCCATGTATACTTCGAGCATGTCTCCGATTTCGGCTCGGAAAACCTTATTCATCATGCGCTGATACGTCGCTCCCGCGTTTTTTAGACCAAAGGGCATAACGTTGTAAAAGTAATTGCCCGATTCGGTCATGAAGGCCGTGTATTTTTTGTCAGACACGGCCATGGGTATTTGATTGTACCCCGAATATGCATCCATGAAGGATAATAACTTGTATCCGGACGAATTGTCGACCAACTTATCGATGTTAGGCAAAGGGTATGCATCTTTCGGGCATGCCCGATTGAGATCGGTATAATCAACGCACATCCTCCATTTTCCACTAGATTTTTTCACAAGTACAACATTTGAGAGCCAGGTCGTATACCTGGCCTCGGTTACAAATTTAGCCTCTAGGAGGTCTTTAACAGCAGATTCGGCAGCTTCGGTCTTCTCGGTCGATTGCTCTCTTCTGCGTTGAGCGACCGCTTTATGTGTTGGGTCGATAGAGAGGTGGTGACAAGCTGTTTCGGGGTCGAGCCCTGGCATTTCTGCGGCGCTCCAGGCAAATAAATCTGCGTTCCCTCTGAGGCAAGCTTCCAATTGTCGCTTCACTAATTCGGGCATATGTGCCCCGATTTTAACACACCGGGCTGGGTCCTCCCCCAAGGGAATTAGTTCGAAATCTCCGTCCGGTATTGGTCGGGATAAGGATTCTGTTGGTTTCTGGACGCTCTCGCTACTATCTGAAAACCTGCAGTCTAGGTCGATCGAATCAACCTGAGGGAAGGCCTTGGGCACATCCGGAGAATCCAATGTCGGGGGACTTGGTTGGTATGATATTGAGCTGAGACCTTTTGATGCTGCTTCGAAACATCTGCGAGCAGCGTCGACGTCTCCGTGCAGTGTGGCGACTCTACCTGAAGTAGTGTAGTACTTCATCTTCAGGTGGACGGTGTGTTGGTGTAAGCCCTAGAGGCCAATACTTTTTGGTACTTGTATCGGATTATTCGTTTAATAATAAAAGGCATTTCTTTATTATGTTTGTCTTTCAGAATAATAAAGTCCCTAGAATAGTTAGTCTGTTTAATGAAATGTTAAGTGTGACTTAATCATGAGATCCCATTAAACATAAAGACATTATTCTTAAAATATCCGTAGTCAAGCTTTATTGCAAAGTGGGATAACATTAAAGCATTGAGACTATTATGAAGATAGACTGATGATCACATCTCATGGATCATGGATAAAGGGTTATCAAGTCTTGACATAGGTATAAATATTAGGAGTAATATTTATACCGGATTGACCCGCTATGAGAATACTACATAGTATGTTATGCAAAGTGTCATAAGTTATTCTCATGGTGATAATGGTGTATTACCACCCTTCGACCTGAAACCACTATGGACCCTAGATGTAGAGTCGGGTGCTTTATTGCTGATCAAACATTATCCGTAACTGGATGATCATAAAGACAGTTGATGGGCACTCCACGAAGCATGCTGAGGGACATGAGTGTCCTAGATGGAATTTGCCAATCCTGCATAACAGGAGAAATGTCTAAGGGCCCAATATTGAACTGGACAAGGATGACACAGTGTATGCCTTGTGTTCAATATAGACATAGGGGCAAAAGGGTAATTGTACAAACATATATTATCACGAAAAAGGTTTTGTCAGATCACATGACATTTTCGTGACTTGGGTAGCAGTGATGTGTTGCTAGATACCGCTCACTGTTTATTATGTTAAATATATAATTTAATATAATTACCAACGTTACGAAATCCTACAGGGTCACACACATAAGGACAGTTTGATGAGAGATAGAGAAATCAAAGGAACACCGTAAGGTACGGTGCACTTAAGTGAAAAATAGAAATTCGGATAATATAATAATAATTATTGTTATTTTATAATGGTTATAAAATAATAATAAAATAAATATATTTATTATAATAATAGTTATTATAATAATATATAATATTATTATGGATCATGTGAATTGGGCTTTTAGCCCGCAGCCCACAAGAGAGTCTATAAAAGGAACCCTTGTGATGAAGCTTTTACTTGATGCAATTTCGTTTTTGATTCTCACTCAAATAATTCCGTTCGTAAGCAGCTAGCACTGTGACCGGAAGCTGTTCGTGTGGACTGAGTAGAGGCGTTGCACTTCATCAACGCTTGTGATCGCTGCATCAAAGATCTGAATCGCCACAAAGAGGTAACGATTTTATCACTGACCATGCTCATTCGTAAGGATCACTAAAGGAAAATTTTTGTTTTCCGCTGCGTTTAGATCGCAATTTTCCTTCACGGTGGACGGCACAGCGATTAACTCGGCCAAAGTTGGTCGTCCTAGTATGCATTGGTACAGCGACGGGAAATCCACAACTAGGAACTGGACTCTAACTGTCCTGGCTGTCTCGCCTGCCCCGAAAGTGACAAATAGGTCGACATAGCCCTATGGTCGGGATACTGCTCCGTTGAAACCTTGCAGGTCTGATCCGACGTATGGAGTTAGATGTGTTTCGTTCAGTTGAAGTGTTGAAAATAGTTGGGAGTACATGATGTCGCATGAACTACCTTGGTCCACTAATATCCTCCTTACGTCAAAGTTTGCCATGCGCGCTCGGATGAGTAGAGGGATGCTAGCATTAGGTGCTCCTCCTAGGAGTTCTTCTCGATAGAATGCGAGGGGTATGGAACCCTCCCTCGGTGGATCCAGGGTGGCGTTTTGCGCGGGCCCCTTGGCGATTAACTGGTCGAATTTTCTTTTCACGGAACCGACCGTGATTTTGTTGAAGCCTCCTCCTGATATGACCATTGCCGAAGGAAAAGCTTCCCACGGACTATGGGAGGAGAGGTACCCCGGACTCTTGGTGTGATCTGGTAGAAAGAAATCCTCCGAGCGATAAATGCTCAGGGCGACCTGCATGTTCGCATCTGCAGGGATGGGTACGGCTTCCTCGACTTTCTGGGTCTCTTGTGTATCCTGTCGAGGGTTGTCCCTGGACTTGGTGAACTGCTTCAGGTGCCCGTCTTTGATGAGGATTTCGATCGCGTCCTTGAGGTGGATGCAATCCTCCGTGTTGTGCCTGTGACTCTTGTGGAATCTGCAGTATTTTGTTTTATCCGTGCCGGGCTTGCTAGGTTGTTGCCTTGGAAATCGTACTCCTGCCTGTTTGAATTCCGAATTGGCGCACTCGGACAAAATTTTCTCCCTGGAGGCTAGGAGAGGCGTGTATTCGTGGAACCGACCAATAGGTCCTTGTCGCTCCTGGGATTTTCATCCTAGTACAAACGCGAAAGTGGCGCGGAAAGGTTAGAGTCGCCATCCAGACATTTTTATCCCGAATGAATGGGAAAGGTAATGTTGCACAAACCTGAGGAAGAAGGAAAGGACAAGGTCCTGCGAACCAAAGATCTGAGTTCGGGAGTCGGTTACGAATTAGGAAGGTATTAGCACCCTAATCCGTCCGCCGTACCCGACGGGATCCACGCTTGCTTGTTTGTTTCAAAGGGTGAGAAGAATAAGATGCTGCTGAATAAAACCGCTACTGGAATAAAGGGAATGGAAATGAAAAATGAATTGAAATAAGAAAATGGAAAGAAAGGGGGAAATGTAGGGAAAATAAAGAATGTGCTCGAACGGGCCCTACCCCGCTGCCTACGTACCTCATCGGGATAATGAGGATCAGAGTCGACGTAGTTCGCCTAACTTAGGCGGGAACTATTTGTTTGTGTTTTTTACAGCTGGAACTGCGTATGTCTATGCTCAGGTGTTGCAGGCTCGTCTGGTACGAGTGCGTTTACCGTCTTGCATGTATGACAAGTCGTCGCGAGTTCGCGTTATGAGTGAATGAGATGAGAAGAGAAGTTCCCGCAGGATAGTCGGTTATTGTTTGTTTTTGTCTTTTAAAAGAAGTGTTTTGAATTTGTTTGTGAACTGTCTTGTACTAAGACCTATCCATCGCGGGAAGTATTTACACCTCGCCCCGAAACAAGACGCGTATAAACACCCCGCAACAAAGTCTCGTGTCGTACAAGATTGTTCGGTTTTTATTAAGTGTTTTATTGTTTTTCTTTTGAGATGAGAAAGAGAATGACTCAAGTTGATAAAAGGAAAAATCTAAGGGACTAAGACTCAATCCTAATGTGTTATGTATTTACAAAGTGATCCTAGTGGTTAGTGAGGTTTTCTATTCATAATGGAAACTATTAGAATTCAACTTACTTCTTAATGAAGTTAAGTTGATTCTAAGAACAAATGGGGAATCCTATTAAAGTTGTAAGATCAAAATAAAGCAAAACAAATGAACTTGACTATGAGAAATAATATTCTAAAAATGCCTTAAAGGCATGAATAATAAATAGTCTATTTATTTATCCTATATTCTAATGGGAATGAAAAAATTCACCTAAGTATTAAATCTAAGTCAAACTTAATGTTCATCCTAAAACAAATTAGACTAAACCTAAGTCTAATGCTTAATTCTAGGATTAAACTTAAACTAAACTATTTTATTATTTTTTATGCATTGAACTATATTTTTTCTAATGGCCTAAACTAATAGGAATTATGTTTAACTAGACTTAAAACTAATATTCTAAGAAAATACTAAAACTCCTAGAAAAATTATAAAAATTAAATTGTAGGGTCTTAATAATATCTAAAATATTATATTAAAAGGGATCCTAAAAATACTTATTTTTTCTATGCTTAAACATTAATTATTTTCAGCTAGGAATTAACTATTATTTCCTAAGGATTTTATTACCAAAACCTAAGATAAAAATTCCTAAAAATTCCATAAAAAATATTCTAAGAGCTATTAGGGGTCTTCTAATTACAGAAAAAAGAATGGCTCAAAAAGATTAATGGAAGTTATTTAAATAAAATAAACAAAATTCTGCACAATTAAGGAAACATTCAATAAAGCCAAATAAATAATATTTCAGAATTAATTCAAAAATAAATAAATTCCAGGAAATAAAAATATCCTAAATTTCTAAATTCAATTATTAATCCACTTTAATTTTTGGGGAATTTTCTAATGCTTTTTCCTATTTTTTATTGATTTGTTTCTAACCTATACTAAACAAAAATCTAAAAATGGTGCATTAAAAGTGGCATATCGAAATTACTTACTTGAATGTCGTGCCGATTCTTCGCCAAAAGAAATCCAAAACTTCATCCAAGGTCTTGTAGTCTCTCATAAGCAAAATAAATGCTTATCATCCATATTCGCTTTGTGAAGCTTTTCCGTAATCGAAATCAATCCCATATCGACCAAGAAACATCATAAACACTTAATCTCAAAATTAGTACTAGACATTAATTAAAATAAAAATGCAAAAAAGATTATAACTAGAAAATTCCAAGAGATGGATTAAGAAACTAATCCATAAAAATGAATTAATAAGAAATTTAATCCATATTTTTACAAGAAAATTGATTGATAAAATTTCTATACAAAAACAATAAAGAACACCAGGCGTGTAACAGAAATCTGGGTTGCAAATAGCCAAAAGACTGGCCCAAAGCCCATTTGTCTTCAACCAATAGTGCGGGGGTGTACTAGTGATTCGTTGGGTCTGAATAGCATTCTGCCAAGCCTGGCCCAAAATCAATTCAAGAGAGAGACCCACGGAAGTGTACACATAAGTCAGGGGTGTGAAGAGTCTTTTCATGGTGTTTGGCCCAAACAGAATTTATGGGAAACCCTAAATTCATAATTGATTACAAAAAGAAAACATTAACCTCATCTTCTCCACAAGAAAAAGCCGCCGGAAAACGCCATAGATTGTCACAGCTCCCTCTCAATGCATTTTTTCTACTTTTCTCAAAGTCACCGTTTCACACCATCCACCGTTTTCCTCCTTTATAACCTCAAAACGCCGCCGATTGCGAATCCGATCATCCTCTTCTCTTCGACGCTCTTGACAATGTCTCACCATGAATGCTCCGGCGACATTCCTTTCCTCCTTGTCAACAACACGACATCTCCGAAATGGTGGCCTTTCGTCGCGTCTTGGCTCTGAACGGACGACGGCGGAGTCATCTCAACATTGATGTAAATCGACGCGAACTACGGTCCAAACACAAGCTAAATAAACGATGAACCACCATGGAACCTTTTGTGATGCAATCAACGAAGCCACAACTTTTAGATTCAAATTCTCGATCTCGCTCTCATTGAATCCGCGCAACGACAATGACCGAAGAGTGACGCGGATTGCGATTTGTTTTTGTGTGATTTTATGCGGTTGATGTTGGTTCAGCTTGTTGACATGGTCGCGAATTCTTGCGGAGTTGTGCACTGTAGGTGAAAGCTGATCACTGATACAACGATTATTGAATCGTTTTACCGCTGGTATTACTTTCGGTTCATGATTGTAAAAAATGCAGTTCTTGAACATACAGACTCTCGTTGATTTTTTCCTTTTTTGCAGGTTCATTAATGTGTTGCAGAGCGATCGAAGATGACAATCTGAAGATGTTGAATGTGTGGTGTAAAGCGTTAAGTTGGTGATAGATACGTTGCTGATTAACGCTTCGGATTGAAGAAGATTATGACACCATGAAGATGATGTGTGCGAAGAAAAGTTGAGAGGTTTGTTGCAGCTCGTTAGAATTTATGTTAAACTCTCCTTCTTCACTTTTCTTGCTTTGATTATGAATGGTTGTATTGTTGTTATGATCTATGTTGATTGCAATCTGTTCCTGAATCGTGGTGAGTTCTTGATATTGATTATGGTTGCAGGTTTTTGATAGCTTGATGATGTGGTTGAAGAAGCCATATTGAAGATTGGTGTTTTTGGGATTAGAGAAGGTTGATAGAAATGAAGATGAAGGGTATGAAAGTTGTGTAAGATGGTGAAGGAGAGGATTAAGATTAACAGGGTTATGAGTGTTTGAAAAGAAACTGTCGAAGAAGAACTCAAATGTGAAGGGTGATCATGACTTATAGAAGATTCTCACCAGAAATCATCCAGAAGCTTCAGGTACCTTCCTTTACTGAATTCACTTATGATTCTGTTATAAACAGTTAAGAGTTTGTTGAAATTCGGTTATTGAATTCGGTTAGTGAATTGGTTAGGATTTGATTTCCGTTTTGAATTATAGTCCTCTGTTTTTCATCTCTGAGTGCTCACTAACTCTGGTTTTATTTGTTGTTGCAGATGGAAGGTAGTGATCCAGAGTTGAAAAAGGAAATTGAATGTAAAGCTTGGTCAAGAATGAAAGCTTTGAAGCGTTGAAGTATTGAAGTACTTTTCGAATTTCGGTTCAAGAAGGTGAGGTTGGTTTTAGGAAACTGGAGTGATGAAAGAGGCGACTGAGTTTCTCAAGTTTTGTCTTCTGACTTTTCTTCTTTTCTGCTGTTCGATTAAGTTGCTAACAAATATGTTCCTCTTGACACTTGCAGGGCTTTGCTATTGAACTGGAAGTGTAAACGAAGTCTCGGGACTCTGGTGAATGCAATATTAAGGCAGCGTCAACAACTTCAAGCTCAGGCCCCAAGCTCACTTTTGCGAATCTCCGCTCATAGAGACCACTTTCAGAATCTGTTTCGACAGCTTCTTGTAACCCCTCCCAAGCCTTCGTCAAAATACCCTCTGCACCATTGAAATCAGGAATTGAGAATGCACAAGATGTGAGCCTATTCCCCTTCGTTGGGTTGATTTGAGGCATAGACATTGCCGTGGTTATTAAACTCAAACGCGACGGTGATATATGCAAAGGTATATTCTCTCTTAATTAATTTTGCCTTGTCAGTTACCTCCTGGAAATGAATGTGCTAGACCATTTTTATTGAGCTTTTATCTGTAACTTGCTCTTGTCGCAAGACTGATCATAAAAATTCTTTGTTGTTTTTTTTTGAAATTTCTCAGGAACCAGCTACTGCACTTCTTAAATAACAACAGGAAATGCGATGGAACTACCGCCAATGACAACTTTTAAATCCCCAGCTAGACATTTGAATATAGTGAGCTGACTTGGGACAATAGAACACATAAAGCCTACTGTAGGAAATTTCTTTAGCTGGTTTCTTTATATTTTCATGTGCAATCTTGTAATGCAAAGCTGGACTCTATTGTTGTAATTGATTATTTCTTGAATTCAACTCCTCCTTTCTGTATGTGAATCTTGACAAGGAGAACAAGAAACAATTCAATCTCCTCTAACCTCTGTACCATTGATGGCAATTGGATTTACTTCAAACATCTAACGAATTTCCTGTTATTTGTGTTTTTATTTCCATCACAAATTTTGTAACTAACTTCAAAGTCATCCCTTATATATTTGCTTCCCTTATAAATTTGGAATTAACTTCAAAATTATCAAAAGTCCTTTTTTTTTTGGAATTTGAACCACACTTCTTTCCTAGTGAACTTGAAAAGAAAACAAGAACCTTAAAAAAAGGCATTCAAAGGGATATGTGATTTTGGGTCTTGATTCAATATGAATTTATAATACCAAAATGAATGACTAATGAAAGTAAAAGAAAATGTGGAATGGATTATGAATACACAAACTTGGACTTGAAAATATGATCATTGTTACATGATGAAATGCGGATGGGTTTTAATGATTCATTGGTGGAGTAGAATAGATAGTTAAAATGTATAAAGAAAAGAATATTTGAGGACTTTTCATTTAGCTTGAACTGAATCTTTGAATAAAAATCACTTCTCCAGAATCGTTATGCCACGATGCATCCACAACTCGATAATCCATCAATCACCCTTTTCTTAATCACTTGGGAATGCTGTGCTTAAACGAAAATCTCCATAAAATGAGCCTATATCAACTCACTAGCAACAAATAGAATGCTTTGTCCACTCTGGCCGTTTGATAGATCTTGAAACATGAAGTGATGTATGACCAAAACTCGACATGAGAAAAAAACCCAAGCCCCTGAACTTCATTTGGTGCAATATCCCTCCAAGCTTAAACCTGATTAATATTTGCAAGTAAGTCCCTCACAAATCCTTTAACCAAGGACAGGGTCACATAATCAAACTTTAAATTCATTGGACAATTATAGGTAGGGTGTGGAACCCTAACTTCCTAATCCGTGACACACTCTCCCGCGAAATAGAAACCACAAAACAATGGAGTAACCTGGCTCTTATAGGACACTGATCTCATGCCTTGAGAAAACAATGAAATGCACTAGTATGCTGTTAATGAACTGATGAGAAATGCAGATGGACACGAAGCATAAGCCAATAGAGGAAATAAATAGGAGGGCAAATTTTGAGGTATTACAGCTGCCCCTATTCAATCAACTGCAGACCTGAACGGATGATTGCAACAGCTTTTAGGCGTTCAAGGTATGGAGTGATTGAATACTCGAATAAAACCTGAAAATTTGCACACTGAGGGTAATGGAAATGCCATCTGCCCATTTATTTATTTATGTACTTTTTGATTTTGACCTCTGAATAGGTAGCGGAACATAAAACCAGGTGGAGATATGCTGGGAAGAATGCCGTCCTCGAATGACAACTCACAAGGGATCCTCGGATCCAATACTAAAACCATCCTGGAATAGAAACACGATAGTATATCGGCCGCAGGCGATAACCATCAACAACAAAGACTGACCTCGGACAGACTTTGCAAATGAGACAAACTGACCTCAGTCAATAAGCTCAAAAAGTGAACTACTATCCTCGAATAATAGCCACAACAACAAGACCAACCTCGGAAGGACTTGAAGAAAAGAAATGCCATCCTCGAATGACAAATCAAAAGATCCTCGGATCTAACACGAAACCATCCTCGAATGGAGACGCGAAGGTATACCAGCCTCGACTGATAACCAAACACAAAGAAAATAGGACAAGATGGAACGGGATCATTGTACTTAAATGATAACCTGAGACGCGATCGTTGTACTTAAACGGAGACGCGACCAAATGAGACTGTTGTACTGAAACAAGACTCAAAGACGAGACCATTGTACTTAAATGGAGACTCGAGCGGAATGGGATCGTTGTACTTAAACGAGAGCCCGAGACGTGACCGTTGTACTGAAACGGAGACGCGAAAGAATGAGACTGTTGTACTGAAACAAGACTCAAATACGAGACCATTGTACTTAAATGGAGACTCGAATGAAATGGGATCGTTGTACTTAAACGAAAGCCCGAGCAAACAGGATCATTGTACTTAAATGATAACCTGAGATGCGACCGTTGTACTGAAACGGAGACGCGAAAGAATGAGACTGTTGTACTGAAACAAGACTCAAAGACGAGACCATTGTACTTAAATGGAAACTCGAAAGGAACGGAATCGTTGTACTTAAACGAGAGCCCAAGAAAACAGGATCATTGTACTTAAATGATAACCTGAGACGCGACCGTTGTACTGAAACGGAGACGCGAAAGAATGAGACTGTTGTACTGAAACAAGACTCAACCGAGGATAACAACAAGACTTGGAGGAAACAACCACCCTGGGAGATGAAGTTGTATTCTGCGGGGAACATTTCAATTCGATTGGAGATGTAACGGGTCTTATACCTCAAAACTGGCCCATGCTGGCATGCATATGTTTGAATTTATGGCGTAATACTCCATGATGATGGAAATGCTACGCTTTGGAGGATGCAAATGTAATGATGATTATGCATATGCAAATGCAAAGAGATCTTCTGACAAGAAGACTGCAGGCATCCCAAATGGCTTGACTGGGGAGGAATAGTGATCACTGCACCGATCTGATCCATCCTGATGAGGAAGAGACAACTCTGCGGGGAAAGTTGTCAATAATACACCGGCTCCGAGCAACCGCCACTGCCAAAAATAAATTGGACTTTGAGATTGGAGCGCCAAGACCCTGCTGGAGATGGACCCTTCTTGAACTCTGGTGGGGAACCAAAGGCATGATACTGCTGAGGAAGCAACTGTTGGGGAGGCAAAACACTCCTTATACTACTGAGAATTGCCCCTGTCTGAAGGGAAACTTCTGCTCGGGGATGGCACCAACCTTCTGTTGCCTTGCTGGGGGGAGATTTCAACTTCCAACTCTATTGGGGATGACAGATAAAGTCAATGATAAAGCTTCCCGCTGAAGATAAAAGCTCAAGTTGCCACTTGCTGGGGATAAGAGATAAATCCTCTCATGTTGGGAATGAGAGATGTAAGGCGTCTCATGCTGGTGATGAGAGACGATGATACCCTCCTGATCAAGAAGTAACTTTCCATTTGCCGTACTGCTGGAGAAGGGATTGTCTAATGAGACTTGCTAAGGAATTTTGATCAATGAAGCTAGCTGATGAAATAACTCTTGAAGTATTATGCTGACAATGGCTTCACTTCCAGTCTCTGGGTTGATAGATCGTCAACTAATCATGATTGAACAAAGGTTCTCTGAAATTTTCAACTCGCCTCAGAATAAGGTCCATCGGAAGAAAATGTCTCAAGAGGATTTTACAGAAAACATGACATATAAAATGCCTCAGTGTCTTCAAACTCTTGGAGAGATTCGTTGGATCTCGAAATAACTGCCCCAGACTGCATGGTCTGTGCAAGAATTTGCCTCGCAAGGATTCATGAAAAGCCTCATATCACTGTGAGATAGTGTCCTAGTATTTTGAACCTTGGGTAGGTGCTTCTGATAACCCGTCTTCAGGAGAGAGTAACTTCTAGTGCTCTTAGGGTGGCCTGCCCCTAGTACGAGCCTTGAAGTGATCACCTCTGAATGACTGCTTTGAAGAAAACACCCAGATCAACTGTTCTTTGAGAGATTGGATCTCGAAGTGATTGCCCCAGTTTGGCTGAAATTTGAATAAATTGCTCGACGTGATTGCCCCGGCTTAGTCGGCTCTTACCACGACTGTTTGGGAAAGTCCCTACTCAATGGAGTTTTCTTGAATAGTGCACCTCGATATAATCGTCCTTCGGAAGTTTCAGGCTTCTCAACTTGGCAATATTAAACTTCTGGACTGAAATTCCATATGTACACTTTTATGATGCCAAACAAATGTATGTAAGCAGAAAATGTTTATTTTAAGAATGAAAATTCTAATGCAACAAACATGTTAATTTTGAAGTTTTACTGAAAAAGATGTCGCAAACCTTTGTGAGTGAATCACTGGTTAAGATACGACATTGATTTTTGATGAATGAAAGCATGCACATGCAACACCAACAAAGAACTTTTAGCACAACTCATAGGAGTCAGGAACGCGATCTTGTGGTAGTACGCTCTCAAAAATAACCCTGTTTCAGTTAGGACTTTTGAGGGTTGTATCGTGGCCTGGTTCACGGTTATAAAAACAAAAGATATAGGCTCGAAGTTTATTTGTGCCCACCCATCTTCGTGATGTTCTCCATTCCTATTTTCAGCTAGCTTTCACAAGCGCTCACTTCTCAAAAAGGGTTTTGTGATGGTTGAGGAACCAATTACACTAACAGTTTAAGCACCACTCAGGTTGTCATTTGGAGTCAGCCACCCCTATTGTCTTTCGTGTCTGTATCACACGACTTTGTTCTTGTTCAAGGATCTTTCTTGTAATCCTTTTCGTCTTTCACTTTTGCATTATTTTTCTTATCCCTAACTTTTGCCTGGACTGATTCTTGTGAATCTTTGATTGTGAAGTCCAGCGGGATGCCCTAATTTTTGCCTAAGTCGCTTGTTTTCAAGTTTCGACTTAGCGGGCTTTCTCATTCATTTTTTTAATTCTTTTTTTTTTTGGACAAATCGTGTGACACTGTTTGTCTTGAATGCTTTGCGAGGGTCGTGACTGTCTCACTCCTTTGTTGTTGAGGAATAACCATTGTGGTCTCCGGTCTTTGGACCTCTTGATTGGGATAACCATTGTGGTTTCTGGTCATTGGACCTCTTGATTTGGTACAACGAAAGGTAATGGATCCTCAGATTTGCACTCCTTTTTGAAATTTGAATGCTCGGTCAAACTAACTGACGCCTACCCTGCCCCTGGGTTAAGTGCGAGGGTTTTTTCATGCAAAAAGAAACTCCTACTTCAAGGCTCAAATGGGTTGGCGAGGGTCTATCTCCCTTATATCTCCGGTGTTTAGGATTTGAAACAATGCCTGTACATCGTCAACAAGGTCTTTCTCAAAAGCACACAATTAGAGTTTTTGCGTTTTCATTTCGTCATCCTCCCTGATAGAGTTTAAGCACGACAGTTGGTATTGCAATGCACATACACAAAATCATGAGTGAATACGAATGGATTACTTCAAGAAAAACATGTGCATTTTATTATGATTAACATTCAAAAACAAATAAGTTTCATGCATGCATACAAATGTTTAAACAAACAATGTAAACTATAAATGGAAATGCAGTAAGGAAGCTGAACATTGCCGTCATTGAGGAGACTTGACTCCGTATGGACTTATTGCTTCTGAAGATGCCTTTGCAAATTGAGAGACCCATTTGATGAGGAGACTTCAATATGTGAGCAGACTTTCTGGCATGATGACCTTTGGGTCGGCCAAATTTTGCATCTTGTACTTGAACACATCACAGTTGTCAATTGTATGCCTAAATGCCCCTGGGTGGTACTTGCATCTAGCCTTCACATCATAGTGGTCATTGTTGAGGAGGTCTGACTCCGTCTGGACTTATTGCTCTTGGAGACCTTCAGTAGTTAGCAGTTTGGATGTTCATTCAATTACAGCTTTGGTGCCATATTCTCACTTTTACCTGGTGCGAATACAATAGTCTTGAAGTCAATCGGATTCGGGACCTTGTATTTACCTCTGCCACTGAAAGACTCACAATCTTCAATTAAAAGGCCAGGTGCCCCAGAATAGTAATCATACTTGGAGTTGAAACCTCAAAGGAAGCTTTGTCGGAGATGATCCTGATGCAATTAGCTCAACCACTCCGAATTTGCGTAAATGAGGAAACTTATTGCACGTACGCCATCAGAATATGATCAAACTTCTTCTCAAGTGGTTTTGGCCTTTACCCTTATGCTCTGCCCGTTAGGACTCTCTTGGGAAGCTAAAATTGGATGCCGACAAGTGAAATCTTGAGGGAAGAGGTTGATAAAGTTAATAGATAAGGTTGCTCGGAAAGATCTTGCACGATCTTCTGCCTACGTATCTCCATTGACCAATGGAGAATCAGAGCAGCGTAGTTCCCCTCAATAGGGATGAAAATAGCTTCATTTCCTTGACACCATATTCAGGATTTCCATAACTGGCTTATCTGAGTCTTCATCTGGTTGACTTCCTCTTTCAACAGTTTCTGATTCTGAAATAAAGTTTACACCTCTGTCCTGAATGGCCTCAGCTGGGTCTTCCTTCGATTACCTCCGCCCAGAATTGCTCCAAATATATACCTTGATGAATGTGATTCAAGCTGTCCATTCTGATGAGAAATCAAGTCAAGAAAAGAATCTGTCTCTGAGCACCTGTCAAGAATGCAAGGATGTATGCAAATGCCACGTTCAATTATTTCTGAGGAATCTATCTGCTTTGATTCAAGTCTTGATACAGAAAAATCCAACAGCATGATTCAGATATGTGATCCTTGAAAATAACTGAACATGTGTGCAGAAATGCTATGATGTCATGTATGCAACAGGCATGTGATCAATGGTCTGACATTGGTGCCGGTGTTGAGTAATGAGTCAAGTGTCTGAATAGAACCATAATAGTAACACCATCTCTGTATAGAACCCCATAACTGAGAACCCAATAACTGTATAACTGGATCACATAATTGAACAGTCACTGATGGTGTTGAAGCTGAACAACTAGCCAAGTGTCTGTGGAGAGTCATAATAACAGTCACAATATCAGGGTCACCATGGTAATCACAGTAACAATCTCTCTGAATAGAAATCCCGGATCTCAGAATCAAAGAACCATATAACACCAGATAATATCATAAAACAACACTGGCAAAGAGGGTATGTTGAAGTTTAGGGTTCCTTCAAACCTGTAAACCCCTCCCAAGCTCACGGGTGTGCTACTCGGGTCAACATCACGGACTCTCAAAGCCGAATAGCAATAATACGTTCACCATTTCCGAGAAATGGCTCATGACCAAATCAGGGAGTCGGTTTGGCATTATGTACTACTCAGGGAGGCCTCAGTTGAGTCCAAGGAAACAAGCATCCCTCATAAGTCCTCAGCTTCAAGCACTGAATCGAGAAACAATAGTACATTCATCCCGAAGGGTACAATACTACCGTCATACGAACAATTTGCCTTGACTGGATTCCTATGAGAGAACCAGGCCATCCTATGCGAGTTCCCAATGGACCCTCGGATGCGAGTGGGTTTGCCAACAAATGTGGTCTGCCACTGTCATCACTGGAGAGGGGTGTTCCCATTAAGGTCCTCGAAGATCGGTCACCAGATGCACATAACTATCAAGGTCGTACCCTGAAGTGAGGTAATCCCCACACAGGATAGTTCCAAGACGGTCGCAATCTGGGTGTGGAACACATCGCCACCCATCATGGTGAGATACCATGGGAGTACAATGTCTGTCCACGCTAATCCTATGGTGCACTCAAGCCGGGTATTTGGCTTATCTCACAGTAACTCCCAACCCACAGAAAAAATGAAAACCAGCACAGCCAGACAGTCCAGTATAATATGATGCATGGAAAATAAAATACTGAAAGCGGTAAATAAATGCAATAAAATAAAGCTGTAAAGTAAAACTGTAAATAAAACAGTAAAGCTAAACTAAAGCACTCAGCAACAAACAAACACCCAAAGAAGCAAAACCAAACAGGCGCTAGGATTGACTCTACAAGGGAAACCGGAAGAATCAGGTTAGTCCCCGGCAGAGTCGCCAGCTGTCGCTCCCGGGATTTTCATCCTAGTACAAACGCGAAAGTGGCGCGGAAAGGTTAGAGTCGCCAGCCAGACATTTTTATCCCGAATGAATGGGAAAGGTAATGTTGCACAAACCTGAGGAAGAAGGAAAGGACAAGGTCCTGCGAACCAAAGATCTGAGTTCGGGAGTCGGTTACGAATTAGGAAGGTATTAGCACCCTAATCCGTCCGCCGTACCCGACGGGATCCACGCTTGCTTGTTTGTTTCAAAGGGTGAGAAGAATAAGATGCTGCTGAATAAAACCGCTACTGGAATAAAGGGAATGGAAATGAAAAATGAATTGAAATAAGAAAATGGAAAGAAAGGGGGAAATGTAGGGAAAATAAAGAATGTGCTCGAACGGGCCCTACCCCGCTGCCTACGTACCTCATCGGGATAATGAGGATCAGAGTCGACGTAGTTCGCCTAACTTAGGCGGGAACTATTTGTTTGTGTTTTTTACAGCTGGAACTGCGTATGTCTATGCTCAGGTGTTGCAGGCTCGTCTGGTACGAGTGCGTTTACCGTCTTGCATGTATGACAAGTCGTCGCGAGTTCGCGTTATGAGTGAATGAGATGAGAAGAGAAGTTCCCGCAGGATAGTCGGTTATTGTTTGTTTTTGTCTTTTAAAAGAAGTGTTTTGAATTTGTTTGTGAACTGTCTTGTACTAAGACCTATCCATCGCGGGAAGTATTTACACCTCGCCCCGAAACAAGACGCGTATAAACACCCCGCAACAAAGTCTCGTGTCGTACAAGATTGTTCGGTTTTTATTAAGTGTTTTATTGTTTTTCTTTTGAGATGAGAAAGAGAATGACTCAAGTTGATAAAAGGAAAAATCTAAGGGACTAAGACTCAATCCTAATGTGTTATGTATTTACAAAGTGATCCTAGTGGTTAGTGAGGTTTTCTATTCATAATGGAAACTATTAGAATTCAACTTACTTCTTAATGAAGTTAAGTTGATTCTAAGAACAAATGGGGAATCCTATTAAAGTTGTAAGATCAAAATAAAGCAAAACAAATGAACTTGACTATGAGAAATAATATTCTAAAAATGCCTTAAAGGCATGAATAATAAATAGTCTATTTATTTATCCTATATTCTAATGGGAATGAAAAAATTCACCTAAGTATTAAATCTAAGTCAAACTTAATGTTCATCCTAAAACAAATTAGACTAAACCTAAGTCTAATGCTTAATTCTAGGATTAAACTTAAACTAAACTATTTTATTATTTTTTATGCATTGAACTATATTTTTTCTAATGGCCTAAACTAATAGGAATTATGTTTAACTAGACTTAAAACTAATATTCTAAGAAAATACTAAAACTCCTAGAAAAATTATAAAAATTAAATTGTAGGGTCTTAATAATATCTAAAATATTATATTAAAAGGGATCCTAAAAATACTTATTTTTTCTATGCTTAAACATTAATTATTTTCAGCTAGGAATTAACTATTATTTCCTAAGGATTTTATTACCAAAACCTAAGATAAAAATTCCTAAAAATTCCATAAAAAATATTCTAAGAGCTATTAGGGGTCTTCTAATTACAGAAAAAAGAATGGCTCAAAAAGATTAATGGAAGTTATTTAAATAAAATAAACAAAATTCTGCACAATTAAGGAAACATTCAATAAAGCCAAATAAATAATATTTCAGAATTAATTCAAAAATAAATAAATTCCAGGAAATAAAAATATCCTAAATTTCTAAATTCAATTATTAATCCACTTTAATTTTTGGGGAATTTTCTAATGCTTTTTCCTATTTTTTATTGATTTGTTTCTAACCTATACTAAACAAAAATCTAAAAATGGTGCATTAAAAGTGGCATATCGAAATTACTTACTTGAATGTCGTGCCGATTCTTCGCCAAAAGAAATCCAAAACTTCATCCAAGGTCTTGTAGTCTCTCATAAGCAAAATAAATGCTTATCATCCATATTCGCTTTGTGAAGCTTTTCCGTAATCGAAATCAATCCCATATCGACCAAGAAACATCATAAACACTTAATCTCAAAATTAGTACTAGACATTAATTAAAATAAAAATGCAAAAAAGATTATAACTAGAAAATTCCAAGAGATGGATTAAGAAACTAATCCATAAAAATGAATTAATAAGAAATTTAATCCATATTTTTACAAGAAAATTGATTGATAAAATTTCTATACAAAAACAATAAAGAACACCAGGCGTGTAACAGAAATCTGGGTTGCAAATAGCCAAAAGACTGGCCCAAAGCCCATTTGTCTTCAACCAATAGTGCGGGGGTGTACTAGTGATTCGTTGGGTCTGAATAGCATTCTGCCAAGCCTGGCCCAAAATCAATTCAAGAGAGAGACCCACGGAAGTGTACACATAAGTCAGGGGTGTGAAGAGTCTTTTCATGGTGTTTGGCCCAAACAGAATTTATGGGAAACCCTAAATTCATAATTGATTACAAAAAGAAAACATTAACCTCATCTTCTCCACAAGAAAAAGCCGCCGGAAAACGCCATAGATTGTCACAACTCCCTCTCAATGCATTTTTTCTACTTTTCTCAAAGTCACCGTTTCACACCATCCACCGTTTTCCTCCTTTATAACCTCAAAACGCCGCCGATTGCGAATCCGATCATCCTCTTCTCTTCGACGCTCTTGACAATGTCTCACCATGAATGCTCCGACGACATTCCTTTCCTCCTTGTCAACAACACGACATCTCCGAAATGGTGGCCTTTCGTCGCGTCTTGGCTCTGAACGGACGACGGCGGAGTCATCTCAACATTGATGTAAATCGACGCGAACTACGGTCCAAACACAAGCTAAATAAACGATGAACCACCATGGAACCTTTTGTGATGCAATCAACGAAGCCACAACTTTTAGATTCAAATTCTCGATCTCGCTCTCATTGAATCCGCGCAACGACAATGACCGAAGAGTGACGCGGATTGCGATTTGTTTTTGTGTGATTTTATGCGGTTGATGTTGGTTCAGCTTGTTGACATGGTCGCGAATTCTTGCGGAGTTGTGCACTGTAGGTGAAAGCTGATCACTGATACAACGATTATTGAATCGTTTTACCGCTGGTATTACTTTCGGTTCATGATTGTAAAAAATGCAGTTCTTGAACATACAGACTCTCGTTGATTTTTTCCTTTTTTGCAGGTTCATTAATGTGTTGCAGAGCGATCGAAGATGACAATCTGAAGATGTTGAATGTGTGGTGTAAAGCGTTAAGTTGGTGATAGATACGTTGCTGATTAACGCTTCGGATTGAAGAAGATTATGACACCATGAAGATGATGTGTGCGAAGAAAAGTTGAGAGGTTTGTTGCAGCTCGTTAGAATTTATGTTAAACTCTCCTTCTTCACTTTTCTTGCTTTGATTATGAATGGTTGTATTGTTGTTATGATCTATGTTGATTGCAATCTGTTCCTGAATCGTGGTGAGTTCTTGATATTGATTATGGTTGCAGGTTTTTGATAGCTTGATGATGTGGTTGAAGAAGCCATATTGAAGATTGGTGTTTTTGGGATTAGAGAAGGTTGATAGAAATGAAGATGAAGGGTATGAAAGTTGTGTAAGATGGTGAAGGAGAGGATTAAGATTAACAGGGTTATGAGTGTTTGAAAAGAAACTGTCGAAGAAGAACTCAAATGTGAAGGGTGATCATGACTTATAGAAGATTCTCACCAGAAATCATCCAGAAGCTTCAGGTACCTTCCTTTACTGAATTCACTTATGATTCTGTTATAAACAGTTAAGAGTTTGTTGAAATTCGGTTATTGAATTCGGTTAGTGAATTGGTTAGGATTTGATTTCCGTTTTGAATTATAGTCCTCTGTTTTTCATCTCTGAGTGCTCACTAACTCTGGTTTTATTTGTTGTTGCAGATGGAAGGTAGTGATCCAGAGTTGAAAAAGGAAATTGAATGTAAAGCTTGGTCAAGAATGAAAGCTTTGAAGCGTTGAAGTATTGAAGTACTTTTCGAATTTCGGTTCAAGAAGGTGAGGTTGGTTTTAGGAAACTGGAGTGATGAAAGAGGCGACTGAGTTTCTCAAGTTTTGTCTTCTGACTTTTCTTCTTTTCTGCTGTTCGATTAAGTTGCTAACAAATATGTTCCTCTTGACACTTGCAGGGCTTTGCTATTGAACTGGAAGTGTAAACGAAGTCTCGGGACTCTGGTGAATGCAATATTAAGGCAGCGTCAACAACTTCAAGCTCAGGCCCCAAGCTCACTTTTGCGAATCTCCGCTCATAGAGACCACTTTCAGAATCTGTTTCGACAGCTTCTTGTAACCCCTCCCAAGCCTTCGTCAAAATACCCTCTGCACCATTGAAATCAGGAATTGAGAATGCACAAGATGTGAGCCTATTCCCCTTCGTTGGGTTGATTTGAGGCATAGACATTGCCGTGGTTATTAAACTCAAACGCGACGGTGATATATGCAAAGGTATATTCTCTCTTAATTAATTTTGCCTTGTCAGTTACCTCCTGGAAATGAATGTGCTAGACCATTTTTATTGAGCTTTTATCTGTAACTTGCTCTTGTCGCAAGACTGATCATAAAAATTCTTTGTTGTTTTTTTTTGAAATTTCTCAGGAACCAGCTACTGCACTTCTTAAATAACAACAGGAAATGCGATGGAACTACCGCCAATGACAACTTTTAAATCCCCAGCTAGACATTTGAATATAGTGAGCTGACTTGGGACAATAGAACACATAAAGCCTACTGTAGGAAATTTCTTTAGCTGGTTTCTTTATATTTTCATGTGCAATCTTGTAATGCAAAGCTGGACTCTATTGTTGTAATTGATTATTTCTTGAATTCAACTCCTCCTTTCTGTATGTGAATCTTGACAAGGAGAACAAGAAACAATTCAATCTCCTCTAACCTCTGTACCATTGATGGCAATTGGATTTACTTCAAACATCTAACGAATTTCCTGTTATTTGTGTTTTTATTTCCATCACAAATTTTGTAACTAACTTCAAAGTCATCCCTTATATATTTGCTTCCCTTATAAATTTGGAATTAACTTCAAAATTATCAAAAGTCCTTTTTTTTTTGGAATTTGAACCACACTTCTTTCCTAGTGAACTTGAAAAGAAAACAAGAACCTTAAAAAAAGGCATTCAAAGGGATATGTGATTTTGGGTCTTGATTCAATATGAATTTATAATACCAAAATGAATGACTAATGAAAGTAAAAGAAAATGTGGAATGGATTATGAATACACAAACTTGGACTTGAAAATATGATCATTGTTACATGATGAAATGCGGATGGGTTTTAATGATTCATTGGTGGAGTAGAATAGATAGTTAAAATGTATAAAGAAAAGAATATTTGAGGACTTTTCATTTAGCTTGAACTGAATCTTTGAATAAAAATCACTTCTCCAGAATCGTTATGCCACGATGCATCCACAACTCGATAATCCATCAATCACCCTTTTCTTAATCACTTGGGAATGCTGTGCTTAAACGAAAATCTCCATAAAATGAGCCTATATCAACTCACTAGCAACAAATAGAATGCTTTGTCCACTCTGGCCGTTTGATAGATCTTGAAACATGAAGTGATGTATGACCAAAACTCGACATGAGAAAAAAACCCAAGCCCCTGAACTTCATTTGGTGCAATATCCCTCCAAGCTTAAACCTGATTAATATTTGCAAGTAAGTCCCTCACAAATCCTTTAACCAAGGACAGGGTCACATAATCAAACTTTAAATTCATTGGACAATTATAGGTAGGGTGTGGAACCCTAACTTCCTAATCCGTGACACACTCTCCCGCGAAATAGAAACCACAAAACAATGGAGTAACCTGGCTCTTATAGGACACTGATCTCATGCCTTGAGAAAACAATGAAATGCACTAGTATGCTGTTAATGAACTGATGAGAAATGCAGATGGACACGAAGCATAAGCCAATAGAGGAAATAAATAGGAGGGCAAATTTTGAGGTATTACAGTCCTCGGTGCTCCCGCGGTTCACGGGAGTGATCATCCTTTCTTTTGTCTCCTCCCCGGCGAGATGTCGAGGGTTCATCAACTCGGTGTGGTTTGGTGTCTTCACGGCGTCGAGCGTCTCTTACTGAACTGGCCGCCTTCTTCTCTTCATATTGGATGTAAGCTTGGGCTTTTAGCAAGAACGCGTCGAGAGTGTCCGGGGTTTCAATGCCGACCGCCCGATGGAAATCGGTCGAGGGACGCAGCCCTCGTTCCAGCAAGTATTTTTTCATGTCGTCGGTCGTGGATACTTGGACCGCCTCTTTATTGAACCTTTCGATGTAGGTTCGTAAAGGCTCGTCCCTCCCCTGGATTATTGCTTCGAGCGAAGCTTCTGTCTTAGGGTGTCGTCTGGATGCGGTAAAGTGCCTGGAGAACGTGCGACCAAGTTGCTTCCACGATGTGATGGATTCAGCCTCAAGGCTTTTATACCATGTCATTGCCCCTTTCCTCAGCGTCGTGGGAAAGAGACGACATTTAATTGCCCCTCGTACGCCTCGATAATCGAGCAAGGCATCGATGTTCTCGATGTGCTCGTCTGGGTCGGTGGTCCCATCGTACGAGCCTAACGGAGGGGGTTTCTCCAAGCCTCTTGGGAGCTTGGCTGCCATAATCTCAGATGACAGGGGACCCCGAGCGTCCTCGTCGTCACTGGAAATAAGCGATGAGGATCTGTGATCATGCTTCTTTGTTCTTCGAGGGGAGGCAGATCTTGACCTGCTCCTTCTTGATTTTCATTTAGGAGAGGGCCGTGGGGGAGATTGACGAAAACGTTTGTTTCCTGTTGATTCGTTAGTGTGCCCTCTCCTCTTCTTCTTTGTAGGAGACGGAGAATGCTCCCTTTGGAGTCTCTCGGGAGAATAAGGTCGACGAGAATTATCTTCAAGTCGGGCGATCTTTTCGCCATGAGTGAGGAGCAGCAAGTTCGTTTGATTTAGGATTTCGGCCAATGCGGCGAAATCTGACCCTGAAGGGGTTGAAGGAAAAAGGGTTTCTGGGCGACTTTCAAAAGGTTGGTCGCGTTCGGGCGAAGGTGATTTCGTCTTCCCTTTTGGACGGTCTTGTACCGTTTCATCATGTAGAGGAGCTTGGACGTTGCTCTCATGTTGTGTGAGAATCATACCATCATTCGATCGATTTTCCTGGTTGTCCCGAGCAGCCATGGATCTTGTTAAAACTTTGGTTCTTTGAGGATCTTGAGAGAAGAACGGGGAAATCAGTTTCCCACAGACGGCGCCACCTGATCGTACCTGGAGATCAGGATCCGATGCGGCTGGTCTCGAGAGCGGACGGATATGGTCGTTGAGGAGAAAAAAGGGGGTTGTACCTGCAAGGCACTCCGATGCTAAAGTAAGTAACCGAGCAAGCGTGAGCAAGTACAAATATCAGGGTTAGAGAATTGAATACCTGACCCTCTCAAATGAGAGGGTTTATATAAGGGACCAGCTGGAAGATTATTGGTTCGTTTTGTGAGGCGCGGATCGAGGGGTCCGCGAAGATAGGAAACGGTCAATACTAGCCGTTAGAGGGTCTTATCGTGATCGGGTTATTGGTGGTCGACTGAGGACCACTTTTCATGATTGCGCTTGACGTCGAGAAGGGTCATTGGATCAGTCCTTTTGTCCCAATGGGAAGAATTGGGCCGGGTCAGAACATTTTCTTTATGGCTTGGTCCTGCCCAGCAGTCATATTGATTTGAGTTCTGTTCCGCTAATGGTTTCGTTAAACCCTGTTTCGCCAACAGGCACCCTCGTTGTGGTTTTGATTCACTCAGTAGTCGCAATGATTGCATTGATTCTATTCCACCCGGTCTTATCTCCGTTACCTATTCAGAGGTCAGAACAGAAAAGTAAATAAATAAAAGGGCAGATGGCATTTCTGTTGTCCTCAGTGTGCAAATTTTCAGGTTTTATTCGAGTATTCAATCACTCCATACCTTGAACGTCTAAAAGCTATTGCAATTATCCATTCAAGTCTGCAGATGATTGAATAGGGGCAACTGTAATACCTCAAAATTTGCCCTCATATTTATTCCCTCTATTGGCGTATCATTTTGCATTCATCTGCATTTCTCATCAGTTCATTAACAGCATACTAGTGCATTTCATTGTTTCATAAGGTATGTGATCGAAGTATTTTCTTGTGATATGGATTTTTCTATTCATAGGTGGTATATTTGGTTATTGCACTCAAGTTTGAGACAAAGGTTGAATTCACATCATCATGGGAATATTCCTATTCGGAGGATTACCAAGTTCTAAGATTCTTCCTATTCAGAGGATCCATAAAAAATGCGAGATCAAGAGGTTACCAATGTGAATTAAAGGTGGAATTAGTATCCTGATGCAAGAGTCTTCAACATCACTGGTCATCCATGTGAGCGACCCAGGGTTTCGGGTAGCAAAGAAAGTCAGTGATCTTCATAGGCGTTTTGCTGGTGATTTGGGTTGAAAATTAGAGTTGGATTATAATCAGAGATAAGTTTGGTGCATCAAAATCCATTCATATCCATTATCAGAGCCATCCTTATATTTACCAAATCCTTGCTCTTATCATGATCTATGTCCATGCTTTTGTGATAATCCAATGCTAAAGCCAGTCACGTATTCTTTTATCCGTCCACGTTTTTAAGCCACGCCTACATATCCACTTTTCTATAAGTCTAATATTCATCCTTAAAGTCCATGTCACAGAACCAGAAGAGTCTTTTATTTGTGTTTACCATCTATGCCCAATTTAATTTTTGAGAATCTATTTCAAGGATTTCTTGACAAGGCAGTGGGAGGTACTAATCCTAAATATCATTTGGCTCCGATCACCGAGTTTCCAGTAATGACAATAAAGTGAGCCATGTTCTCTTGGTTATGGTACTAGGGATTTTGCCGATTGAAACTAAGGATCCTTGAGGTTTAACAAGCATGCTTGGACTAGATTCAATAATACCCTTTAAATGAAAGTCATTCCAATCAATGTCCTTCAAATCAGAGTAGCTAAAGTTCATAGGAACTTCACAAGTAGGTGCAATGGCGTCGTTCTTGGCAACGTGACGTTCTTGGCAACGTGACAGTATTTGGTTGAATAACTCACATTCTCATTAACTATGGACGAATGACTAAATGCATTGTTGCTTTGGCTCATCCATGTAGTTCTCATTTTCATCTAATCTTATTTCTTTGTAGCCATAATGAGGATTGGGAGGATTTTCTCACGGAGTTCACAATCATTGGGCCGGTATTCATAATCATGCTCATTCTTGGTGTACACATTTAGCAGCCAATACTTATATTACAAAGATGTACATCATGGTTGTAAAAATTTCAGAAAGAGGAAAAGTTATAATTAAAAAAAAAGGAAGTATCAGAATTTTGTTACAAGAATAAAACTCAAAAAAAGGGGGGGATTCAACATGCTATACAGTGACAAATCCTGCAGCTATAATGTAAAATATGAATTACAAGCTGATACAACAAGCCGGGACTTTCGAGAAACGGCGAAAAGGTATAACAGGATCAAAGAAAGGAAAAAGCTCTTCAAGGAGAAACTTAGAAGAAGATGTGCACAAGAGAAGAATTTTGAATCTTTGACAGCATCCAGGTTCTTCATCATCATCCGCAACACCACCAACCATCAGCACCATAACCTGCAAATCAGAAAAAGAGAAAAAAAGAAATAATGAATATTTCATAAGAACTCGATAACCTTTCATTAATTATCTTCATCAAACTCTCAACAAGTCATAACAGAAAATCAGTTTTCAATACCTTTCAAACTTTCCTATACAACAACCAGAACCAGTTAGACAGGGGAAGATCAGAAAAATCAGTGGCAAGGAGTTGATATAACAGAAACATGATTTTCTTTACATGATGAGAGCTAATTGCAAAGTCTGTGGAAAAGAAACGGGAAGAATAAAATTAACAGAAAACCATACGGTATTATCATGTTCAGAGATGGTGTCAGTGAGTCTCAATTCAACCAAGAGGAAAGAACTCAAAATCATAACCATCATAACAGAGTTCTTAACTGAATGTGTAACAAAAAAAAAAGCAACCGAATCGTACCCGGGAGTTTCCAGAATCATTTCCTAGCTATGGCCATAAATCTGAACCCCGTATTTGCTTAAATTTCTTCGGGACATGCCTTCTGAAGCAATCTCAGCTCTTCCTCTTCTCAAACTTCATCCAATCTTCCATTAGTCTCTCATGACCCTGTATAGCCAAAATCAATAAAAACTGAAGCTCATTTCATAATCAAAAATCAGTAACTGAAATATAACTAACCCTAGTTAATTTCACAATCGAATCCTAACAGAAAAAGCTTCTAGAATTCTCACCTGGTTTTTCAATTCTGTATAAATCAAAGCTCCTCTTCTTCAATTGTTTTTTCCACTCTTTCACCATTTTCCTGTTTCAATTCTTCGATTTCTCTTCCCCATATTTTTCTCAATCCAACACCATTCTTCCTCATTACAAAACCTCTTCCACACTGCAATTTCCTTTAAATCTTCTCATCACTCCTTCTTCACAATTCCTTTTCCCCCCCTTGAATTCACTCTTGAACCATCTTCATTTCTTCTCATTCTTGACATCATTTTCAATTCTCTTCCATTTTTTGACAGCTTTCTTAATTACCATCATCATCTTCGGTGAACTACCGCAACTGCCAAGTTCCCATCAAAATCCGGGAATGTGAAGAAGCTTCAAAATATGCAAATTCAAGGATGTGTATCACAGAACAGCAGCAACGACACCCCAATTTGTGTATCAGAAATTGAACAAATACTAGAGGAAGTCAGTGTCAAAGCCATCACCTGAAGATCGTAGCATCATCAATCATCTTCGTGAAAGGCACGACTCAAACTTCATTCGCAAATTTCTGGTCTACAACGTCTTCTCCATTGATCTGCAACAACCTCTCAGAACTGTTCGACGATCCTCATTCAGTGGAATCTTCTTCTTCCCTGAACCGTTTCTTCAATTCTTCACCACTTCCTTCTTCTTCAACAATACGTCACCCTCCTCGGCATCTTCAAATTGCAACTCCTCTGCATCAATCTGCAACCTTGCAATCGTATCATCTTCACGTCACAGCAAGAACGGTTCTGCAACAATCTATAATACCTCAAAATTTGCCCTCATATTTATTCCCTCTATTGGCTCATCATTTTGCATTCATCAGCATTTCTCATCAGATCATCAACATCATAGTAGTTCATTTCATTATTTCATAAGGCATGTGATCAAGGCTCAAGGAAATTAGGGTTTCTTTACACCCTATGTGTATCTGGCAAGGTTTGAAATAATAGAGAATATTCACTGGACTATGACTCCACTCCGAATGCGGTTGCTCAGTTGGGTCTCAGTTCAGATGGGGGTGTGATTTAATTTGAATCAAATTGTCGGAAGGTTATTACAACTGCAAGATTGTTTTGGACCACCGGATTGTCTCTTGGACAGTGCATGTTCAGAGTTCATGTTGTCATGCACTGGGATTCATCTGTCTATCGAACAGTGTTTGGTGTGAATTTTGGTTCGTGTCTTCACCTGTATTCGAACGATCACGGCATATTTCAGACAATTTAAAGGGTGTGATTTAGATGGAGAATTATTCATTGGTTCATAAGTGGTCGTGTTCGTGGGCTTGTGGGGAGAATTCAAAACAGGCTTTGGGCTAAAATCGAGACTTCATATTCGTTCATTGTTGTGTTCTCATTGCTATTGAAATTCTGTGATCAGGTATGAGATGTCCTAAGAGATGTCCCAACACTTAATAGGACATTTGACAAATTTAACCAAAACTTAAACAGCAAGAAAAGTAAACAACACAGAAGTTTGTTAACCCAGTTCAGTGTATAACCACACCTACATCTGGAGGCTACCAAGCCAGGAGGAAATCCACTATTAGTAATATTAATTCTAGACTTAAACCACCCTGTTTAATCTATCACTTAATACTTACCCAATGCAATTTCTACCTAAGACTCACTTAGATAAGAGTACCCTACTCACTCCCCCTCAATCACCCAGTGATCAAGTTTACAAGTTTACTGAAATTGAAGACATCCTTCAAACAAAACAGCTTGATCTTACTTAACAGTTTCAATCAAGTCACAAATGCACTTTTGCTTAAAAGCTCATAAAGTGGTACATAAAAACAACCTGCTATTTAAAACACTAGACACCCTATTTGGTCTTCTGAAATTCGTGCTCAATTCTATGAGTTTCTGTTGTTTAAATAGGTATCTGAATTTTGGGCTTTCTGTAGAATGATCCAGCCCTAATGTGCAGCAACTGTCACCTTGAATTTAGGGTTTGTTACCTCCTATATTCTAGGTGCATTAGGTCTTCTGTTTTAATCTGAATCTTCAATTTAAAACTCCCTACAGATGCGCCTTGTTCTGTTTTTATCCAGCATTAATTAATTCCAGATAGTTCTCCTTAAATATCTCTGATCTGTTAATCAATAATTAATTCTGGTAGCAGGTCTGAGATGTCTCAACATCTGTTGGGACATCCTGACAAAACTGAACTTAGTCATTTACACAATGTCCCAACATCTGATGAGACATCCTGAAATAAGTTCACATACTCTGTTTGCTAATGTCCCAACATCTGATAGGACATTCTGAACTGAATTTAACATTTCTTGTTTGGTCAAAAATTCTGCCAATTCTTAAACATCTACAAACTCCCCCTTTGGCTAATTTTTGGCTAACATCTTTCCTGGTTTTCAGAGTGCAGCAGAAGTTCTTTTTATCAGAGTATATCATTACTTTTCTGTTGATTTTTATTTGAGATTACTCCCCCTCAAACATACATGTGTCCTGTCTTGTTTCAACAGAAATACACACTGATTCAGTTCAGACAGAAACAAACAGATTTCATTCAAAAATTAAACAGCAGTACAAATTTGTTGTTGTTCTCCCCCTTGGTAGACACAAAATTAGGGGCCAAAGACACTATTACTGTCATTACATTGCTGTCATTACATTGCTGTCACATACATTGATCAATCAGATTCATCACTCTCAGTTGCTTCTTCCACTTCAGTGTCTTCATTCTTAGCAGCCTCACTTTCTGCAGCAGCCTCACTGTCTTCACCAGCTTCACTGTCTTCATCAGTTGCAACATTCTGATCTTCTTCACTTTCCAATCTTTTAATTATTTCTTCAAGCTTTTGCTTTCTAGCTTCAAGTTCTTTGCAGGTAATTTTGAGTTCAGCAATTAAGGCTTTCTTGGAGATTGGATTCTTAGCAGAGGAGGGACCAGCAGATGTCCCAGCAGGTGTTTCAACATCTGCAGCATGGTGACTGAGAAATAATTTGTAGTGAAAAGCCAGGGGGCTCTCTCTTTTGCATGCTGTATCCTTGTCAGTGAGAATGCCCGGGTATTGATTGAGCACTATCCCACACAGCAATGATGGAAAGGCTATTGGAAGCTTTGTTGCTGAGGAGCTGGCATGCTTCATGGTTTGATCAAAGATAAAAGCTCCATAGTCCAGATTGGTTTGAGTTCCCACAGCATAGATGAATCTGGCTAGACCAGTTGAGATTGAGGAAGTGTGGTTGGTAGGCACCCAGTTAGCAGTTCCAATTCTGTTCAGCATGGCATACTTTCTGGTAAGCATGCTCACAGAGAGCTTTCCCTTCACAGGCCATGCCTTGACCTGGTTTGCAGTGATCACTTTACAGACTTGATTATCTGTCTTACCTAATTCATTGGGTCCATCTGTTTCTCTTCCTAGATACTCATTGATGATTTGAGGAGAAAACTGTACACATTTACCTCTAACAAAAACTTTTCTAAACTCAGAAGACTTACCATTTGAGCAATCCTCCTGAAGATTCACAATGAACTCTTTGACAAGTAGTTCATAGCAGGGAGAGAGGTCTGAGACTGTTTTGAATAGTCCTGCAGCAGAGATGAGGTCTATCAGTTCTGTGCACTCAAGTGCATTGCTGCTTAGTTCTCTTTCCAAGGCAACCCTTCTTTGATACACATATTTCCATCTGTTGACACTGGAGACATGATGGAAGGATATGTTGTCCAAGGGAGCTTCTGGGACAGCAGTTGAAGCTCTAGCTGGTGCAGGTTTCTTCTTGGGAGGAGATGTTGGGACATCTGATCCAACATCTGAATCTGATGGTGTTGCAACTTTTCTCTTCTGGGTTTGAACTTTGCTCCATGGTTTTGTTGGACCAAAGGTAGCTTTAGCTTTGCCTTTCTTTGAACTAGCCTTCTTCTTCTCAGGGATGACAGGTTCAGCTTGCATCTTTCCTTTCCTAGACCTTAGTCTTTTAGCAATGCTGGGTTTCACAGATGCTATGATCTCTGCATCAGAGTCCTGCTCCAGATTGACCACTGGAGGAGATTGAGCAGCCTCCTCTTCAGCTGGTTGATCAGCAGGGATTTGATCTTCATTTGAGCCTTGAGCCTGTTCTTCAGAGACCTCTTCATCATTTTCATTTGAAACTTTGTCCTTAGATTGTTCCAGATCAACATCAGATGAGTTCTTTTTCTTATCTTCAGATGTTCCAACATCTGTTGGGACATCTTGTTCTGCAGCAGTGTCCTTTGTAGCTTGAGCTGGTTCTTCTTGAGGTGCAGGAATGGTGTTCAAAGGAACAGAGATCCCTTTCACCACTCTTTGTTCAGAAAAGACTTGGTTAACAATCTCCTTGATGGAATCATCAACATATTTGGAGTATTTAGCATGAGAAGGAATGTCTTTAGCTTTGCTTCTGATTTGATCTTTACCTCTTTTTGGTGTTCTTGCCTTCTTAGTGTGAGAGGCGCTTCCCCTGAGCTCGTCTAATGGTGTTGATTGCATTGGTACCATAGAAATAGGAGTGGCATAAACCACGTCTTTCTGGTTGAGAACTTCATCAGCTGTTTTAGGGTTTTGAGACATTGTTGAAGAAGATGAATGTGCAACTTTAGAATTTATGATTTCTGAAGGATTACTAGTTAATGTGATTTGCTTGCGATGGTGTGATAAGACTCTTGATAGCTGCTTATAAGGAATTACTAAATAAGTAGCCGTTACAGTCCAAATGATTAGGAATGGAATTCCCAAGGATCTTGTCCAGACTAGCTTTGCCATCTGGAACTTATGCCATGCAATGTCATATGACATGTTGGCACATCTCATTAACTGCTAAATATCACATAAACATATTCCAAGTTTGCCCCTTAAGTTCTCAAATTGTGTAGCATCCAATGCTTTGGTAAAGATATCAGCTAATTGCAGATCTGTAGCAACATGCTCCAATGAAATCACCTTCTCTTCTACAAGATCTCTGATGAAATGATGTCTGATATCAATATGCTTTGTCCTGCTATGTTGAATAGGATTTTTAGATATGTTGATTGCACTTAAGTTGTCACAGTACAATGTCATGACATCCTGTGGGACATTGTACTCAGTGAGTATCTGCTTCATCCAAACCAACTGAGAACAACTGCTACCTGCTGCTATGTATTCAGCTTCAGCTGTAGATAAAGATACACAATTCTGTTTCTTACTGAACCAAGAAATCAGATTGTTTCCTAGAAAGAAGCATCCTCCTGAAGTGCTTTTTCTGTCATCAGCACTTCCATTAACATATTTAAGGATTCTCTTGACTTGATTGAGATGACTGACTTTTGGATCAGCTTGATATCTTGCACAAACTCCTACTGCAAATGCAATGTCTGGTCTGCTAGCAGTCAAGTATAACAAGCTTCCAATCATGCTTCTATATAAACTATGATCTACATTCTCACCCTTCTCATCTTTAGTCAGCTTTAAATGTGTAGGAGCAGGAGTTCTTTTATGAGAAGCATTTTCCATTCCAAATTTCTTCACTATGTTCTTGGAGTACTTGCTTTGTGAGATGAACATTGAGTCTTCCATTTGCTTAACTTGCAGACCAAGAAAATAGGTTAATTCACCTACTAGACTCATTTCAAATTCAGCTTCCATCTGCTTGACAAAATGTTTGACCATCTTATCAGACATCCCACCAAACAAAATGTCATCAACATATATTTGTGCAATCATGACATTTCCTTCTTCATCTTTAACAAACAGGGTTTTATCAATCCCACCTTTTCTGTATCCTTGCTTGATAAGAAATGTGGTAAGTCTTTCATACCATGCCCTTGGAGCTTGCTTCAGACCATAAAGTGCTTTCTTGAGTTTGTATACATGATTTGGACAGCTTGGATCAACAAATCCTTTAGGCTGTTCTACATATACCTCTTCATTAAGATAACCATTAAGAAAGGCACTTTTCACATCCATTTGAAATAGCTTGAACTTTAAGATACAAGCAATTCCCAACAGTAGTCTTATTGATTCAAGCCTTGCTACTGGTGCAAAGGTTTCATCAAAGTCTACTCCTTCAATTTGAGTGTATCCTTGAGCCACAAGTCTAGCTTTGTTCTTTGTAACAATTCCTTGTTCATTTGACTTGTTCTTGTACACCCATTTTGTACCAATCACATTTATGTCATTTGGTCTAGGAACAAGATTCCACACTTCATTCCTTGTGAATTGACCTAATTCCTCTTGCATAGCACAAATCCAGTATTCATCAGTGAGAGCGTCCTTGATGTTTTTAGGTTCTATTTTGGACACAAAACAAGAACCTGAAATCACTTCTCTTGATCTAGTGCTCACACCTCTGTTGGGATCACCAATTATTAAATCTTTGGGATGATCCTTCTGTATTCTGATGGAGGGAGGTTTGCTTGAATCTTCTGACCTTGTATCATTTTGAGTGAAGTTATATTGATCATTCTTTTCTTCAGCTTCAATCTTGATATCAGCAGATGTTCCAACATCTTCTGGGACATCTGTAGGAGCATCATCAATTATCACATTTATGGACTCCATGATAACATTTGTTCTGTAGTTAAATACTCTATATGCTCTGCTGTTTATAGAGTATCCAAGGAAAATTCCTTCATCACTTTTAGGATCCATTTTTCTCCTTTGCTCCCTATCTGCCAGAATATAGCATTTACTTCCAAATACATGAAAATACTTCACTGTGGGTTTTCTGCCCTTCCATACTTCATATATTGTGGACAAAGTTCCTTTCCTCAAAGTAACTCTGTTATGGATGTAGCAGGCAGTGTTCATAGCTTCAGCCCAGAAATACAGAGGTAATTTTTTAGCATGGATCATAGCTCTTGCTGATTCTTGAATGGTTCTATTCTTCCTTTCAACAATCCCATTCTGTTGAGGAGTGATAGGAGAAGAATACTCATGGTTGATTCCTTCTGAAGAACAGAAATCTAAGAACTTTTGATTCTCAAATTCTTTTCCATGATCACTTCTTATTCTGATCACACAGCTGGATTTTTCCCTTTGCAATCTTTGACATAATTCTTTGAATACATCAAATACATCTGACTTTTCTTTGATGAAGTTTATCCATGTATATCTTGAAAAATCATCAACTACAACATAGGCATACCTTTTACCACCAAGACTTTCAACTTGCATAGGTCCCATAAGATCCATATGTAGAAGTTCCAAAACTTTGGAAGTTGTCAGATGTTGGAGCTTTGGATGGGACATCTTGGTTTGTTTGCCTATTTGACATTCACCACATATCTTGCCATCATCAATCTTCAGTTTAGGAATACCTCTTACAGCATCCATAGATATGATCTTCTTTATGCCTCTGAAATGAAGATGACCTAGTCTTTGATGCCACAGTTTCACTTCTTCTTCCTTAGCTAGAGAGCAGGTTGAAGTGAGACTGAGATTTTGGGATTCCCACATGTAACAGTTGTCTTTAGATCTGGCTCCTTTCATGACAACCTCTTGTTCTTTGTTAGTCACTATACATTCAGATTTGGTAAAGTTTACACTGTATCCTTGATCACATAGTTGACTTATGCTGATCAGGTTAGCAGTTAAACCTTTAACTAGCAGCACATCATCTAGTCTTGGAACATCTTGACAATTCAAGGTTCCAACTCCCTTGATTTCTCCTTTAGCTCCATCTCCAAAGGTAACATACCTGGATGAATGTGATTTTAAGTTTACTAGCAAATTCTTTAATCCAGTCATGTGTCTTGAGCATCCACTGTCAAAGTACCAGTCTTCTTTAGCTGATACTCTCAGAGATGTATGTGCTATGTATGCAGTACTTTTCTTTGACCAGATGAGATGAGATTTCTTTTGATGCCTCTGCTCTGAGTGTTGTTCAGCTGATCTCCAAGCTTGATTATTGATCTTGTTCTTGGGTATGTGGCTTTGATCAGTCTGAATGTCAGCTTTTGGTCTCCAAACTTTCTTGATTACTTCTGTCTTTTGCTTAGGAGGTTGCTGATTTCTAAGCAGCACTTTCTTGGTACCTTCTACTTTCTGCTTGGAAGGTTGCTGACACATCTGATTTGGATATCCATGTAACTTATAACAGTGAGGTTTGATATGCCCAAATCTTCCACAGTGATGGCATCTCCATCTTTGATACTTCTTCTTCATTTTGTTCTTTCCAGAATGTTGAGACATCTGTTGGAACATTATGTTAGTCTTTGTGTTCTGATGTTGAAGCATTTGTTGGGACATCTTGTTTGACTGTGTAATTTTTGAAGTAGCTTTGCTAGAGCTGGCTTCATCTCTGTTATATCCCAGTCCACTTTTGTCCCCTGAATGTTTATTATTGCAGAGAATAACATCCAGTGTATTTGAGCTGCTGTTCATCATTCTAACAGATTTGGACATATGTTCCATCTTAGAATTGAGAAGAGTTACTTCACTTTTCAAGGTATCAATGATTACTTGATCACTTGCTTTTTCCTCTTCCAGTATTTCATTCTGCTTCTTTAGCTTTATAACCTCACTGCATATTTCAGAGCTTCTTTTGTATAGATCTTTGAATGCTTGCTCAAGTTGTTCATAAGTAAGCTCTCCACAACTGGAATCACTATCATATTCACACAGTCCAGCTAAAGCAGTAATATGCTTAGCTGATTCTTCTTCTGAATCTCCTCCTGAGTCTTCATCAGACCAGGTTACAGATAGTCCCTTCTTTTGTCTTTTTAAGAAGTTAGGACATTCCTTCTTGATGTGTCCATATCCTTCACATTCATGGCACTTGATTCCTTTTTCTTGACTGGTCTTTTCAGCAAGATTTGATCTTCTGTTAGCATCATAGGTTCTCTTGTTTTCAGAAGAGTTTGTGAATCTTCCACTGGAATTTGATTTACCTTCCATACCTCTGAGAATCTGTTTGAACTGTCTTGTAATCAATGCAAGGTTTTCTGATAAGCTTTTATCATTTGCTAGTTCATCATCTTCTTCTTCATCTGCATTTGAAACCAAGGCAATGCTTTTGTTCTTTTTAGCATGTGTGTCATTCATTCCCATCTCAAAAGTTTGAAGGGAACCAATTAGTTCTTCAGCTTTCATGGAGCATATGTCTTGTGCTTCTTCTATTGCTGTGACTTTCATGTCAAATCTTTTTGGCAAAGATCTGAGAATCTTCCTTACAAGCTTTTCATCAGTCATCTTTTCTCCCAAGGCTCCAGAAGTATTGGCTATATCCAAGATGTTCAAGTAGAACTCATGAATTGATTCATCTTCCTTCATTCTCAAGTTCTCAAACTTGGTGGTGAGAAGTTGAAGTCTTGACATTTTTACTTTTGATGTTCCTTCATGAGTTGTCTTGAGGGTATCCCACACATCTTTGGCCAGCTCACAATGATGCACTAGTCTGAAAATATTTCTATCAATGCCATTGAATAAAGCATTTAGGGCTTTTGAGTTGCCTAGTTCTGAATCTTCTTCCTCTTTACTCCATTCTTCTTCAGGTTTCAGAACTATTGATCCATCTTTGGTGTCTTGAACAGGATGTTTCCATCCAACATTTACTGCTCTCCATGCCCTGTTGTCAAGTGACTTTAAGAATGCAATCATTCTTGGCTTCCAGTAGTCATAATTAGAACCATCCAGTATAGGTGGTCTATTTACTGACCCTATATCTCTGTCCATGTTACAGAATTTGTTTTCCCTAGATCTCACCCAGTATAAACAGGCAGGGTGCCTGCTCTGATGCCAATTGAAATTCTGTGATCAGGTATGAGATGTCCTAAGAGATGTCCCAACACTTAATAGTGTAAACACCCCAAATTTGCCCTCACTCATTCACACCATGGCTTGTGATCATCCTCATATGCATAAACACAATCATGTCATCTCACATCTCATTTTTGATCCACTGGATAGTTTCTAAGTCATCTGCACCTAGGGTTTGTGATCTGAGCAATCCCAAGGCTTCTTGAGCCATTCCAAAGGCTACCAATCAACTCAAAGGGGCCCATGTGTGTTCTTATATCATATTCCATCTCCTCAAAGTCAAAAATGCAGAGGAATCACAAGAACTGGGGTTTGAGTGGATGCAGAGCCAGGTTGAACTACACAGTTGACTGAAAATTAGGGTTTTGGTTTCAGAGGCCATAACTCCAAAATTTTTGGTCATTCTTGTTTCCATTGATCTCTATATGGTATAGGGAGTATGCATATCAATTTTCATGAAGAAATTCCATGGGGAAGTCATCTGATCAAGAGTTGACTTTTCAGACAAGTCAGTGTAAAATCAGGGCATCTGAGGCCCCCAATGACCCAACCAATGGGTGATCTTCATCATTTTGAGTGTATATGATCTTTATTTGATCATGGAAGAAGGTTGAAGTTCATAGAAATCAAGAATTTAGGGTTTTTGCAAATGTTGACTTTTTGGGCATAGTTGACTTTTCAAGAATGCTTCATTTTTAGGTCATTTTTCAAGCCTTGATTCTTGATCCAAAAAGGCTTCAAATGGAAAAACTTTGGTCATGAAAGTTGTAGATCTCATCTTTCCCTTTTCAAAAAGTACAAGAACATGATCAAACTCTTCTTGGATCAAAAGTTATGGCAATGCAAAGTTGGCTAAAATCACTTATTTTCAAGGCATGCCCTAAGTGAGAATTTTGCAAAATCATGGATCAATGACTTTTGTAGCCTCAAGTTCACCTCTAACCAATGTGCCAACATTCTACAAGTCATAAAGTTCAGATTGGACTAGGTATTGCTCATGTTTTATGGTTCATATAACAATATTTCTCACATGTGAACAAAAGAGCAACAACTTGCAAAATCATCATGATCACTTCCTACAACTTATGACATTGGCTGCTGACTTTGGCTAGCCTTTCCCCTCACCCTTGCTGCGCAGCCCCCATGCTTGTACTTGCCTAGATCATGAGCCATACTTCTCTTACACCAAATTTGACTTTTGAGCAAAAGCAAACTTACCAATCACTATAGGCCAGGTCACATCATCTGACCTATAGGATTAAAATACAATATCATTTGGCAAGCAAAAGGTATCAAGAGGCAAGGCTGAAAGACATTCATTCACCACATTCACAAGATCCCTTCACATTGCATTTTCTATCGAATCTGCTCACACAGCCATCAAACACTCAAGCTAACTTCACCATCCAACTCAACACACTTCATAGACCTCAAACCACCAAAGTTCAAGCCTGAAACAAGCCTGACCTGAGCTTCACCATTCTTCACCTTCCAAACCAGTTCTCTTCGAATCTCACTATCCAGCCATCAAACACCTCATCTTTCTTCACCAACAAGTCAAGCATACCACAAGGAGTCAAAACCACCCTTTACTTTGAACTGAAACAGCCTGTACACAAAGCTCATTTCCTGCTACACCAGAACTGGTTCTCACAAATCAGCCATCCACAAGAGCTTTGAAGCCTTCCATTAGCATCAGGGGATACAAGGGAGTCCATTTGCACGCAAGGAAAGCTCTGGAAGTTCAGTTTTGAAGCTTTCCAGCTCAGGTATGATCATGGAAACTTTTCTCTCAAAGCTTGGTTTTTGAGTTATAAATTGGTTAGTCATGTCTTGCTGGTCATGGGGTTGATCTCAGAATTAAAAATGAGTGAAAACTGAGCTTGTATGGTCCCTCTGAATTTTTGCCCGTAAATTTCTTTCCTTTCGATTCCTTTGATTCATGATGCATAAATGTTGTTTGAGCTTGGATTCATGACCTAGGAAGTTAGAGGATCATTTAGGTGTGCTTGATTTGTAGAATAAGTACCTGAATCGTGTTCTAGGGTTTTTGTGCAACCGGAGAAGATGACCGGAGCTTCTCTCCGGTCACCTGAGGGTGATTAACCCTAAACTCAGGTCATTAAGGCAGTTTAAATTCTGAGCGTTGATAACATTGAAATGTTTGACTTCCCGCTGGTTTGGATGGCCCAGATCAATCTGCTTAGCCCTAATCTCTCTCATTAGTTTTAATTAATTTTTAATTAGGATAATTAAATCAGATGCAATCCACACCCTTCATTTGCGCGCTGGTCAACAAATTTGAACTCAGGCTCAATCCTAGCCCCTCATTTGGTTGACTTCAGTTTATTTTCATTTTTATTTCATTTTCTTTCATTTAAATTGCATAATTAATTTAAAATAGCAGAAAATTCTTAAAAATTATGAAACTTTTTCCTTAAAGTTTTATTAATTTTTAAGACCCAAAAATATTTTTATTTTATTTTTTCATCATTAAAAAAGTATTTTTAAATATTTAAAAGATTATTTTTAATTGATTAATGAGAATTAATTAATTAAAAATACTTTTAGGTATTTAAAAATTACAGAAAAATTCATGAAATGTTCTAAGACATTTAGAAACATTGTCCAACCTTCAAACCAAATTTCTTTTTTGATCTTGATGCATTTCAAGAATTTTTCATTGAATTAAATCATTTTTTATGCATTATTTTGATCATAAGTTTGAAAAATCATTTCTGCCTATTGGAGAAGGTTGAGACATTGATTATTCTTGCATTGTTTTGTGCTTAGCATGTATTTTCAAGGATAAAAAGGCCATGAATTGTTCTTGCATTTTCAAATTGTTTGGCATTTGTTTTGTTAAGAACCCTAAAAAACCCTAATAACTTAGAAAATTCATATCTTGAGTTTGGTTGAGAGTTGAGAGCTCCCCTTTGGGCAGTGGTTCATTATAGGCCTAGGGTTTCTTTGAGTGCCATTTTCCATTTTTACTTTAGGGTTTTTGCTTCTGTTTTTGGTTTGTGTTTGATGTTTGATCCATGAACCCTAATTTGGGCTTTCTTTTGCATCCTTCTTGCATTCTCTTGCATAACATGACTTATCTTTGCATTTTGTGCATGCTTATGATTCATTTGACATCTTAAGACATGTATAAAGCATCATTGATCATTGCATCTCATACTTGCCATGTCATTTGTCTTGTATGCTTCATAACATTTCATGTTTGTTCATGCTCTTTAGCTTGCATCATTTGCATTCATAATCTTGTATGAACATCTCCATGCCTTGCCTCATGTTTGCAGCACTTCATAACATCATGATCATCATCAACATGCTTCTGGTTTTGCTTAGCATCATATCATTTCATCTCATCTTGCATTGCATTGCATTTCTTTCTAACTTTTCAGGTGGTAAGTAAACTTGAGAAGTGGATTTGCCTTCACTTCTCATACCTCTTCTTTTCATCTCTCTTGCATCCATTGCTGCATTCTTATTTGTGTTTGAGATTGAGCTTGCTCATTCTTCTCCTTCCCACTCTCTTTCTTCAAGTGACTTGACTTCTTGAATGAAGCAAGTCACTTTGCTTCTCTTAATCCTGTTCATCTGCTCCCTGGTGGCTCCTCTGAAGATTTCTCTTGAAAACCTCACAAACCTTAGGATCAACCAAGCATGACAATGAATTAGGGTTTTGATTAGTCCCCCCATAGTTTTACTTTTGTGTCTCTCTTTGAGTCTTCTCTTCTCATCTCATAATCAGGGACTAAACCCTAAAGGCTTTAAGACTTTATGATTAAGTTTATGCCTGCATCCTTCTCTTAGGATGGAGTGTATAACTTTAATCCTAAGTCTTGAACCCTTAAGGTGTTTAAATCTCTTAATCAATTCATCTAATAATCATCAAGACATCACACTTGTAACTTGGGCCTTGCATTAGGGTTCTAATTCTTCCTTAAGTGGTTAAGAAGGACTAACCCTAGTGTTAATGGACAAGTCCCCCTCAAGTTGTCTTACAAACCATAAAAATCACTTCATCATCATATCATTAATCTAAAATCCACTTAATAAAGGCTTGTTTTGTCATGGGTTTAATCCCTAATCATGGATTAAGTTGAGGAGTCTTCCTCAGCTTAAACATTCTCATCTATTATCCTTCTTTTAGGATGGTGTAATGGGTCTGTTTAATCTTTGATTATGGCTTAACCTCATTACTCAACACTAAACAAAATCACAAAAACATCTAAATAATCACAAGTAGGTTAATGATCTTAATCCTACACCAAAGGTGATTAAGTGTGAGAATCTGACTTCACACTTAAGGTAATTCTCATTACCCCTAATCAGAGGGAAGATGTGATGAGTTTACTAAATCCATTGGTTTAGACTTAAGCTCATTATCCTATGACAAACTTCAGAAAGCAATAAAAGACTGAAAACTCAAAAACAAACAATAATCGTCTCCTCCGGGATTCTTTTCTCATCTCATTCACTCACAATCGAGAACTTGCTTCTTCCGTCTAATGCAAGACAGTAAGCACCTGAGCCAGACAGGTCATACACTTGAGCATTGACAAGCAAGCAGTTCACAAGTCAATTCACCTTTCAGTCTCTTTGGGTCGAACTACGGTGTTCTGACTTCCTCATTGCACGAGAGGATACGTAGGCATAACTTAACGGTTATCGAACAAAAGTCTCTGTATATTCCCCCTTTTCCAGCTTTATTCTTTAAGCCTCATAATCTTGAGCATTTCACCTCTTTCTCTTTTACACTGACACATCATTTATACACTTTACACTTCACTCCTCTTACACTGACGCTTGTACATTCTTTTCCAGCTATTTTATACACGAATTGCACTGACACTACCCCTTTAAAACACAAATCTTCTAAGCGTGGATCCCGTCGAGTACGACGGACAATCTGGGTGCTAATACCTTCCCAGGTTGTAACCAACCCCCTTTCTCAGTCTCTCTGGTTCGCAAACCGTCTTATCCATCTTTTTCTAGGTCTATGCAGCATTACCTTTCCTCCGGGATAAAAATGCCTAGCTGGCGACTCTATTCATTCTCCAGTGAGTTCACGGCTGTGTGTTCTCACTGTTCCCTTCGCCGACCGTTCGCGCCTGTACCTTCATATGACCCCGTGTCATTTGTCGGGAGCGACAGCTTGGCGACTCTGCTGGGGAATCTTATACTGCAACCAAGGCTTCTGGTTCTTTTTGTGGGTTCCTCCTAGCGCTTGTTTGATTTGTGTTTACTGGGGTGTTATGTGCTTGTATTTATTTTTGTTTTTTGCTTTATGTACAGTTGATTTATTGCTTTCTTTATAGCTTTATATTTTTCATACTGTCATACTGTGCTGGCTGGATCTGGTTTTTCTTTGGTGGGTGGGTATTTCATTGAGAGTTAAGGTCCTATACCTGGGACCTGAGAGACACCTAGGCTAGAGTGAATCATATTCTTTCCCATTCCATTTCGGTCTGGTGCGGGAATATGAAACACGGTTCAGATATGGGTTTCTTCTTGAGAACTCTGTGTTGCAGATTTCCTGCAATGCTAGGGCTATCTGGGAAGCCTGCTAAGTCTGGATGACCTTTTAGTATTGACCTTCAGAAACTGAGGTGAATTAGAGGAGGAATTGTTATGGTTATCGTAAACACTGTACCTCCGGGTTAGAAGTGTTTACACTTCTCATAACTGATCCAAGTCTGAGGATCCTTGTTTTAGAACACCACCTGTGAGGGGGTTGGGCTGTTTACAGGTTTGCAGGTACCTTGACCTCAGAATACCCTGTTACTTTGACTTTGTTAAGAATGCTCCATGTTGGACAGTTCTTGTGATTCTAAAACCCTGGACATGTGGCTCTTTATTTGAGTCCCCCCACCCTGGTTACTGGATTTTTAGACCTCCACCTGGAATTCTTGAACACACATGGATCTATACCAAGGCAGTTAATCAGATCCAGCTCAGTCACAAACCCTTGCATTTCATTAGCATACATACTCATTGCATCATATTAACATTTGCTTATTTGTGTTTCAGGGTATCCATATTCATCTGGTTTTGGTTTTGACCCCATCTGCAGTTTTGACCTATCTCCACCAGCACTTGCTTCAGCTGCCAGCCATATACTTCAGTTACTTGCACTAGCCAGTCAGTGGCCCACTCCTCAGCATCTTCATCAGCACTTATTCTGCTCAGTCTTCAGCATCATGGCTCCAAAGAAAAGCAACATCACATATCATTTCTTCCAACCAGACTTATCAGACATCAGGGGGATCCAAACCCTGATCACTCCAGATCACATACCCTTGTTCAGGGAGAGCTATGGAGATATACTGGACATGGTTATGGATCTGGACCCTTCACAGAGGAGCCTCATCCACACCTGCATTCAGTTTTATGATCCTCCATTGAGATGTTTCACCTTTCAAGACTTTCAGTTGGGGCCACTTCTAGAAGAATACTCATCATTGATTGGTTTGCCCATCAAAAGAGAAATCCCATTCAACCCTGAAATGGTCTTTCCTAGCAATGGAGAGATAGCAAAAGCTTTGCACCTGGAGCCTGCTTTGATTGAGCAGCATATGACCTCCAAAGCTGGAACCCTTGGTTTTCATCTGGACTTCCTGATTTCTCAAGCTAGTTTGAAGGCCTCCTTGGGGGAGTGGAAAGCTGTTTGTGCTCTGTTGGCCTTAAGTGTATATGGAATTGTGTTGTTTGCAGATGAGCCCCGTTTCATTAGCAAGAATGCAATCCACTTGTTCATCCTGAAGAACCCTGTGCCAACTTTACTGGGTGATCTCTATTACTCAGTCCATCAGAGAAATGAGAAGCAGAGGGGAAGGTTAGTGAGGATTTGTGCTCCATTATTTCATGCTTGGCTTCTCAGGCATCTACCCAGGACAGATGCATTTCTCAATCCTCATCAGCAAAGCAACTGGGCTAAGAGACTCACTACTCTCACTTCAGCAGACATCAGATGGTGTACTCAGAGCACCAAGGGCAGAGATATGATCACAAGCTGTGGGCACTTTCCCAATGTGCCTTTAATAGGGGTTAAGGGAAGTATCAATTATAACCCTCTGCTGTTCAGGAGGCAATTAGGCTATGCACTGGTTCATATTCCTAGGGAACAAGACTTGGTGGAGACCCTCTACTGTGAGAACAAGATTAGTTTGGCTGTTGTTAGGCAGGCTGCTTGGGCCTGGGATCATGTTCAAACTAAGGGAATCACCATTCTGGGGAAGTGCAATAATGTGGCATCAGTCCAATATTATGAGTGGTCCCATGTTAGGGCCCAATTCTCTGGAATGCCCTTCACCATAGAAGACATGCCTGAGTCATCTTCAGCACCACCCCCTGCCACTATCAGTTTGGAGAAGTTTGAGAGCTTGAAGGAAAGAAATGAGAAGTTAACTCAAGCCTTGCAGAAGACCCTCAGAGAGAGGAGTGAAGGTGTGAGGGAAATTGAAAGGTTGGAGAAGTTGAGGGTAGAACACTTGACTAAGATTGAGAAGTCTGGGGAGTATATCAACAAGTCTAAAGCTGGTGAGCAGATTCTGAAGAATGCTTGTAAAGAAGCCCAGTTCCAGAGAGCAAGAACAGACTTGTACTTGAAAGAGAGTCAGGCCAGGTGGGTCCGGATCACTGAGGCCCGTACTCTAGAAGACAAGAGAGCTCAAGACAAGATGGAGCAGATGGAAAAAGCCCTGGCAGCAGCCCAGGAGGAAATATCAGAGCTGAAAATTAAAGCAGGAGTGAAGAGGTCTAAAGACCAAAGTCAGAGCAGGAAGTTGACTGCAGCAGTTGCAACAAGGAACCTTCTCATCAGAAGTCTCACGGAGCATCCGGCTGATCCTGTGACCGAAGCACTTCTCAAGGAAGTTCGTGAGGATGAGTTTGGCCTTGGAGTTTGATCATTTGCTTGTTGTTGTTCCTATTTCATGTACTTTTGCTTTTTGTGATGTATTTTGGCCCCTTTGAGGGTTTGTGTTGTAAAATGAACAAATTGTATTATTTCACCCTGTGTAATATATTTGTGTTGGGGTTCACATCAAAAGCAACTTCAACAGCATCATCTTCAAGGGTCTGGAAGGGTCAAAACTGAAGGCCAAACCGGATACCTTGAGAACAAATAAGCATAACTGCATTGCATGCTAACCCTTTTGTTTGTTTTGTAGGTTTTTGTTTTGTTGTTGCTAACCTCTGTTGTGATATTCAGGAATTATTGCTCGCCGCCGGGTATTTCCTCTCAACAGGCCTCACAGGTACCCAACTAGAAACAACCTTCCGGGAATTCAGATGGATCAGATGCAACAAGACCTTACGGAGGTCAGAAACCAGATGGCAAACGAAAGGTTAGAGATGAGAACGCAGATGACGCAGTTCATGGAAGTTATGAACAACATGGCTCAGAGCCAGGAGAGACTGAGGGCCATGGTGGTGAGGCAAAATCAAGAGGAGCCTCATGTAGGAACTGCAGGCACCAGTAATAATGAAAGGGTGCAACCACATGTTACCCCCCCTGTGTTTGGCCCACATCTCCATCCAGAGGCTAACATCCCAGTCAACATTCAAGGAACAGCCACTGCAGCCAGAGTACTTCAAGAAGATCCTCAGGAGGACCAGCACACAGTAATGGGTGCCGGAGAGGAGACTTATGATAGACGATTGGAAGAAATAGATGAGAAGTTGAGATCACTGGAGTCTCAAAATTCTTTGGGCTTCGACGTCATGGAAATGGGTTTGGTAGAAGGGGTCAGGATTCCCCACAAGTTCAAGCCTCCTTGTTTCGAAAAGTATAATGGGACTTCATGCCCCCGGACTCATTTGCAATCATTTCTGGGAAGGCTGAAGGCCTATACAATGGATGAGAAATTGTGGATGTTCTATTTTGAAGATAGCTTGACTGGAGCTTCGAGGGAGTGGTATTCCCATCTGACAAGAGCAACAATTAGATGCTGGAAGGACCTGGCAGAAGCCTTCATCAGACAGTATCAGTATAATCTAGATATGGCACCCAACAGGACCCTCCTAATGGGAATGTCACAGTCTTCGAGGGAGAGTTTCCGAGAGTATGCCCAAAGGTGGAGGCAACTGGCTGCTGCTGTTCAACCACCAATGTCTGAGAGAGAAATGGCAGACATGTTTATGAACACTCTCCAGGGAACGTATATTGACAGGTTAGCTGCTTTCTCTTCCACCAGCTTCGCAGATGTTGTCATAGCTGGGGAGAGAATTGAAAGCCTGTTAAAAATGGGAAAGATCTCAGACAACGGTGCAAGTTCGTCCAGTAGTACAAGAAAGCCTTTTGCAGGCCCGAGAAGAACTGGCGAGACCAATGCCATTCACACCAACAGGGGTAGGCCCCAATATGCTCAGAGGTCAATAGCAGCAGTCACTATCCCTGCTCCAGCTCATCCACAGCCAGTCTATCAACCTCCTCAACAAAACTTCCAACAACAACCTCAGTATCAGCAGAATCAGTATCCTCCAAGGAACTTCAACAACAACAACTCCAACAACAACAATCAACAGAGGCCATTCCAACAGAGGCCCTCTCAAGCTAACAGAGTGATCGACCCGATCCCAATGCTGTATGCTGCCTTGCTGCCACAACTTCTGAAACTCAACCTAGTTGAGCTAAGAACGTTGGCACCTCCGGATCCCAACAGTCTACCAAGGAACTATGACTCCAATGCTAGGTGCGCTTTTCATTCCAACGCACCTGGTCACAGTACAGAAAAATGCAGAGCTCTGCATATGAAGGTACAAGACTTGGTAGACTCCAAGGCTCTGAATTTTGCACCTCCTCCCAATGTCAATAAAAACCCAATGCCAAATCATGGTGGTCCTCGAATTAACGCTATTGAAGAAGACCAACCGTCTTATTTGATAACTAGTGTGGACCAGATCAGGACACCATTGGTGGAAATCAAAGCTCAACTCCGTGAAAACCAGATATTTCCGGGGTGTGAACTAGGGTGTCCCTACTGCAATATTTCATGGAATGGGTGCGAGGACCTGAGGAATGGCATTGACAGCCTCATTCAGAGTGGCCTGCTACAGATTACTACATCATTCCCGACAAATCCAGCAACTTCATCAACAACGGTTTCAGAACCTCCTACAACTACAGCAACTATTGTTCCCAACAATTCATCAGCACCATCAACAAGTACTTCACCTGTCCTTCCAAATGACCAGTTTTCGACAGTTTCTCCTGCTACAACTTCAGCTTCATTCCATTTCGACTCTCCATCAACAACAACAACAGTCCTTCCAACGGAACCTCCTACAACACCAGCAATCAATCATGAAGATGTCTCCACTGTTACCATATTCTATGATCCTGAAAATAACTCCGCCTACCATTCAGAAGGTGCTGCTCCCGCCAGAGCGCCAGTTACAATCTTTTACGATCCACAAACAATTACAATCCCTTCAGCAGCAGCAGTCAGTCCGGTCACTGTCACGGTGCCTGGACCAGTACCATATGAAAGCAATAGGGCCATCCCTTGGCACTATGGCTCTGACGTGTACTGCGAAGGAAAAAGAATCACTCTTGAAACATCAACACCTGCACCACAAGTAGATAATGTGGGGGGAGGCGGAGGCTTCACTCGAAGCGGACGTCTCTTCGCCTCACAAGTTCAAAGACCTACTGCCGAAGCAGAAGCTGCTGCCAAGGCAAAGGGTAAAGGCCCGGTGCAGGAAGATCCAGCTGTTAAAGAAGCCCTGAAGACTCCATTTGATCAGGAAGTTGATGAGTTCATGCGGATCATCAAAAAGAGTGATTATAAAGTTGTGGATCAGCTTCACCAGACGCCATCCAAAATCTCCATCCTCTCACTGCTTATGTGCTCCGAAGCCCATCGGAATGCACTACTTAAAGTCCTGCACGCAGCTTACGTGCCTGAGGAGATTACTGTCAACCAATTGGAAACCGTGGTTGGTAATGTTACTGCTAGCAATGGGCTAGGGTTTACCAATTCTGACTTGACAGCGGATGGCCGCAATCACAACAAAGCCTTGCACATAACCCTGGAATGCAAAGGAGCTGTCCTTTCTCATGTGCTGGTGGACACAGGTTCTTCCCTGAATGTCTTACCAAAGAAGGCTCTGGTGAAGCTTGAATATGATGGATTGGCATTGAGGCCCAGCAACCTGGTAGTAAGAGCCTTTGATGGTTCTAAGAGATCGGTTCTGGGAGAGATTGAGCTGCCTGTGACAATTGGCCCGCAGACCTTTAAAACTATCTTTTATGTGATGGACATTCAGCCCGCCTACAGCTGTTTGTTGGGTAGACCCTGGATTCACGCCGCTGGCGCAATAACGTCTACCCTTCACCAAAAGTTAAAATTTGAGTGGGAAGGTCAAGTTGTCACAATCTGTGGAGAGGAGGACATTTTTGTCAGCCACCTGGCAACCTACAAGTACATTGAAATGGATGGAGAGATCCATGAAACAATGAGCCAGGGGTTTGAAGCATTGAATGTGAATGAAGCATCTGCTGTATCTGGTACCCCAATGTCGTCTTACCAACAAGCCCGGAAGGTTGTTGAAGAAGGAACTGCCCTAGGCTGGGGCAAGGTCTTAGCTGTGGAGGAAAAGAAGGACAAATTTGGGTTGGGTTACAGACCAACTCAACATCAAGCAAAGGCTGCTGCAGAGCCCGGTTTTGTCAGTGGGGGGATGCTCACCCCTGATGCTATCAACTGTCTGGAAGACGAGCTGGAAGAGGAGCGCAATCTGGAGAATTGGATTCGTCCGAAGATCCCGGGGAGCAGTGTCTCGAACTGGTCTTCCCAGGAAATTATAAGAGTTACTCATGCAGAGTAATTATTATTTCCTGTATTTTTATAGCATGCATCCAAGTCTTGCATCTTGCCCAAGATGACAAGACTCATTTTGTAACCAGGGCCATCTGTACTTTTGTGCAAACAAGATTAAATTAATGAAATATCAGACGTCTTTTTGCAAACGAGTCTTTTTCTTTTCTGCTCACTGTTTTTCCATTTTTCTTTTTGTACAAAAATAAATGGCGGTGTTTTCAAAATGATAACTTCATTTCACCTTTTTCTAAAGCAAGATTAAAATCAATCACTAAAATGAACCAACTTAACCCTTGCAGAGAGTGCCTTCCTGACAGCACTGACAACAGCACGGCTATGACATCGTATGACTTTGACAATCCAATCAATCAAGCTGATGAAGGGGTTGATGAAGAGTATGAGCTTCCTGAAGAGCTAGCCAGGCTGCTGAGACAAGAGGAAAAGGTTATTACCCCTCACCAGGAGGAGGTTGAAGTGATCAATCTTGGTACTGACGAAGACGTGAAAGAAGTTAAAATTGGGGCCTGCCTGCAAGACTCAGTGAAGAGGCAACTGATAGATCTGCTTCGGGAGTATGTTGATGTGTTTGCTTGGTCGTATCAAGATATGCCAGGGTTGGATACCGACATTGTTGTGCACAAGCTGCCTTTGAGAGAAGAATGCCCTCCAGTCAAACAGAAGCTGCGCCGAACTCGCCCAGACATGGCTATGAAAATCAAGGAAGAGGTACAAAAGCAATGGGACGCCGGGTTCCTTGCTGTAACTAGCTATCCGCCGTGGGTTGCCAATATAGTACCTGTGCCTAAGAAGGACGGAAAAGTTAGAATGTGTGTTGATTACCGGGATCTGAACAGAGCCAGCCCGAAGGATGATTTCCCATTACCTCACATTGACGTATTGGTTGATAACACGGCTCAGTTCTCGGTATTCTCCTTCATGGATGGATTTTCAGGATATAATCAGATCAAGATGTCACCTGAAGACATGGAGAAGACAACATTCATTACACCTTGGGGCACGTTCTGTTACAAAGTGATGCCATTCGGACTGAAGAATGCTGGTGCCACATATCAACGGGCTATGGTGACATTATTCCACGATATGATCCATAAAGAAATAGAATGTTATATGGATGACATGATCGCCAAGTCCCTTACAGAGGAAGATCACCTGGTAAATCTGCTCAAGTTATTCAAGCGTCTGAGGAAATACCAATTGAAGCTGAACCCCAACAAATGCACATTCGGGGTGCGATCCGGTAAGCTGCTAGGCTTTATTGTAAGCGAGAAAGGGATTGAAGTGGACCCTGATAAAGTCAAAGCTATTCAAGAGATGCCTGCACCGAAGACAGAGAAAGAAGTTCGAGGGTTCTTAGGTCGATTGAACTACATCTCACGGTTCATATCTCACCTCACAGCAACCTGTGAACCTTTGTTCAAGCTATTAAGAAAGGAGCAAACGGCCAGGTGGAACGAAGATTGCCAGAAGGCTTTTGACAAGATCAAGGAATATCTGCAAGAACCTCCAATCCTTATGCCGCCAGTAGAAGGAAGACCTCTGATTATGTACTTGACAGTATTAGAAGAGTCAATGGGGTGTGTGCTGGGCCAGCATGACGAGTCTGGTCGAAAAGAGTATGCAATATACTACCTAAGCAAAAAGTTTACCGACTGTGAACAGCGTTATTCACTGCTCGAGAAAACTTGCTGTGCTTTAGCGTGGGCTGCTCGCCGACTGAGACAGTATATGTTGACCCACACTACCTTATTAATCTCAAAAATGGATCCAGTTAAGTACATTTTCGAGAAGCCAGCTCTTACCGGACGGGTTGCAAGATGGCAAATGATTCTCACAGAATACGACATACAGTACACATCTCAGAAAGCCATCAAGGGCAGTGTACTATCTGAATATCTTGCTGAGCAACCCATTGATGACTACCAGCCTATGAGGTTTGACTTCCCTGATGAAGACATCATGTTCATTAAAGCAAAAGATCACGAAGAGCCTATTCACACTGAAGGGCCTGACCCAGAAGAAGAATGGACTATGATGTTTGATGGGGCTGTTAACATGAATGGCCGTGGTGTTGGTGCAGTACTCATTACACCTAAAGGAATTCACATGCCTTTCTCGGCAAAACTCACTTTCAACTGCACTAACAACGAAGCTGAATACGAAGCTTGCATTATGGGTCTTGAGGAAGCCATTGACCTCAGGGTCAAAACATTGACCGTATTTGGAGATTCAGCTCTGGTGGTCAATCAAACCAACGGGAAATGGTACACCCACCAAGATCATCTGATACCTTACAGGGATTATACAAGAAGGTTATTGACTTTCTTTACAACAGTCAAGCTTGAGTATATCCCTCGCGACGAGAATCAGTTTGCAGATGCTCTTGCTACCATTTCATCCATGATCAAAGTTCAAACGGCCAACTTTGTACCCCAGATTTCAGTGTCTAGACTTGATAGACCAGCATATGTATTTGCAGCAGATGTTATGAAAGATGATAAGCCTTGGTTCCACGACATTAAGTGCTTCTTGGAGGATCAAACATACCCACCTGGGGCATCTTCCAATGATAAGAAGACCTTGAGAAGGCTTGCTGGAAGTTTCTTTCTGAACACTGATGGGTCTTTATACAAGAGGAACTTTGACATGGTACTCCTCAGATGTGTTGACAAGACGGAAGCAGATTTGCTGATGCATGAAGTGCACGAAGGATCTTTTGGTACCCATGCAGGGGGGCATGCCATGGCTAAAAAGTTGTTAAGATCAGGCTATTACTGGATCACAATGGATGCAGACTGTTGTGCCTATGCCAGGAAATGTCACAAATGCCAGATCTATGCAGATAAAGTGCATGTGCCTCCCAATCCTTTGAACATCATGTCTTCACCATGGCCCTTTGCCATGTGGGGCATTGATATGATTGGCAAGATTGAGCCAACTGCTTCAAACGGCCACAGATTCATCCTGGTCGCCATTGACTATTTCACCAAGTGGGTTGAAGCAGCCTCATATGCAAACGTCACAAGACAAGTGGTAGCCAGATTTCTGAAAAGAGATATCATCTGTCGGTACGGAGTGCCCGAGCGAATCATTACTGATAATGGTTCCAATCTAAACAACAAAATGATGGCAGAACTATGCCGGGACTTCAAGATCCAACATCACAATTCTTCTCCTTACAGGCCAAAGATGAACGGCGCTGTTGAGGCAGCGAATAAGAATATTAAGAAGATTGTGCAGAAGATGGTAATCACCTACAAAGACTGGCATGAAATGCTACCGTTTGCCTTGCATGGGTACCGCACATCAATCAGAACATCCACTGGGGCAACACCGTATCAGCTTGTATATGGTATGGAAGCAGTCCTACCTGTTGAAGTTGAACTACCCTCGTTACGGGTATTAATGGATGTTAAACTGAGTGAAGCAGAATGGGTACGGTCCCGATTCGAACAACTGAATCTGATCGAAGGGAAGAGATTGGCTACAATCTGCCATGGGCAGTTATATCAGAAGAGAATGAAGAGAGCCTTCGATCAGAAAGTCAGGCACCGAGAGTACCAAGTGGGAGATCTTGTGCTGAAAAGAATCCTCCCTCCTCATACAGACCACAGGGGCAAATGGACTCCAAATTATGAAGGACCATTTGTTGTAAAGAAAGTTTTCTCTGGTGGAGCACTGATGCTCAGTACCATGGATGGTGAAGATTTCCCGTCCCCTGTGAATTCAGATGCGGTTAAAAAATACTTCGCATAAAATGACCCGCTGGACATAAAAACAGAATGTAAGTCCAGGCAAAAATAGGGCATCCCGGCGAGTCAAAAACAGAATAAAAGACTCGGGCAAAAGTAAGGGAAATAAATGAAAAAATGTACACCCGCTGAGTTGAAAAGCCGCATTGGACAACTCAGGCAAAAATGGGTATCCCGATGGATTGAAAACCTGAAAGGGCGATCCATGCAAAATAAGGGAATAAGCGAACAACTGCATTCTGAATTCGTCTGTATCACCCACGACTTGGTAAGCTTCAAAGGATCAAGCTTCAATCAGAATCAACTCTCTCCAGAAAGCAAGACGAGAAGAACGTCATTGTCATACGAATCATAGCAGAAGAGGAAGCTCCTTGAAAGCGTCGTCAGCATCGCCAGCACTTTATTTCTCAATTTGTAACAATCTCCTCATTTCAGGAGATTTGTTTCCTTGACTGTATCTCGCCAATTCAGGGTACATGAATTAATAAAATCAGATTTTTCAGTCATGTTTCGTTTTCACATTTATGTTTGCAAAGAGTTGTCTGATATCTCTAAAATACAATTGCATAAGTACAGATGCCTTTCTCTAAAAAAAAAAAAAAAACACATGCTTACAGGGAATATACTTACTCTCGAAAGTACTTATCTCCTATGACGGAATCCAGTAAGGGATACCTCGGGACCTTTTGTACGTTCCATTATCTTTGCAGGATTGCAGGTATCCAGAACACAACCTGGGGCATGCAGGTTACGTCTCAGCAAGTAGGCGAATCATTATCAACTCGGTCTATCTTCCACATGGCACTAGAAGGTGCCCACTTCCCCAGCGGAGCTGCCAAATCAGCATACACTCAATCTCAGCATCCGAAATGCTCTATCCCCAGCTGAGTTGCCTCTTGTTGCTCTCCCCAGCTGAGTTGCCTCTCACAATTCCCCAGCCGAGTTGCTATTCTTCCTCAGCAGAATGCAGAAATCAGGGAATCATCTCCCCACAGAGCTTCAAGCCTTTATTCAGAAGAGCAATGCACGAAGAGGTCACAACAGAGTGAAGAAAGCTTCTACAAACCCCAGCTGGGTCCCATATCAAGGATATGTCAATCAGCGACCTATATCCCCAAACAAATACATCATCAGACCTACCAATGATCTCATCCCCAGCTGGGATGTTCACTTCAGGCAGATCAACCCGAGATCTTCGCAGCAATGGGATCCGAATCCCGGATCTGTGCCCCTTTGCATAATCATGGCATCCGCATCATATTCACCCCCCAGAGCGTAGCATTCCGTCTAATACGGAGCATTACGGCAAAAAAATCAAACGCATAGCATAATCATAAGTCATGTTGTGAATTGAACGCTTGTGAATACAGATTACTTTCCCCAAGAGTCCCCACCAGAGTCCCCGGCAAAAGCAGTTGCCCCACAATCACAAACACCAGCATATACACCTTTTAGCACCCGTCCGTGTCATCTTTCCCCAATAAAGTCGCCCGAACACCCTTTACAAACAAGATCACCCGTATTACAGATACGTCCTGACACCCGTCCGTGTCACATCCCAGCAGAAAGCCAAAGACATCCTCTTTGCACTCACATATACTTATATACACCCTTTTTGACACCCGTCCGTGTCATATCCTCAGCACAGTCGCCTAGACTTTGTATAGCAGACACTTGTTAATATTATACTTTTCTCTTTTGACACTCGTCCGTGTCACTCTCCCCAGCAGTTAAAACACTCATCTATACAACACAATACTCACTACTCATGGTACGCTTATACAGATACTCGTCCGTATCTTGTATACATCATCGCTCATATCCCACAGATTCGGCAGTAGTCCTTGTTCTTTGTTAACCAGTTGGTACTCGTCCGTACCATCATCTCAGAACATTGCGTCTAGTGTTTGTTTCTACATGATACTCGTCCGTATCATAGTCTTAGGGATGCTCGTCCGCATCTTTAATCTATACACAATACCAAACACTTATACCTTTTGTTTCTTGGATGTAAACGCTCGTCCGTGTTTACTATCTCCCCAGTAGATTGCCAACAAATTTTCTTTTTATCTAACACTCGTCCTGTGTTATGATACCTTTGAGAGCAGCCGTACCCTGCTGAGTGGTCGTCCTCCACTTCTTGATGGTCGTCCTCCATCATGCTCATCCGATGGCCGTCCCCATCGTTGTTTTTAGCAGCCGTCCCCTGCTAGGTGGTCGTCCTCCACCTTTTGATGATCGTCCTTCATCATTTTATCCAATGGCCGTCCCCATTATTGATTTTGGTTATCTAACACTCGTCCTGTGTTATGACAAACCTCGAGAGCAGCCGTCCCCTGCTGAGTGGTCGTCCTCCACTTCTTGATGGTCGTCCTCCATCTTGCTCGTCCGATGGCCGTCCCCATCGTTGACCTTTCCTATCCGATGGCCGTCCCCATCGTTGATATTTTCGGCAGCCGTACCCTGCCAGGTGGTCGTCCTCCACCTTTGATGGCCGTCCCCATCATGTTTCCTTTATTCCCAACAGAGCAGCCGTCCCCTGCTAGGTGATCGTCCTTCACCTTTGATGGCCGTACCCCATCATCTGTTTTATTTCATTCATTCTTTAACCCGATGGCCGTCCCCGTCGTGGTCCCTTTTCCTTCTTAACCCGATGGCCGTCCCCATCGTTGGTTACTTTACCTTTATGAACTTGATGGCCGTCCCCGTCATGTTTCATTAACCCTCAGAATTTTACAACTTTATCTTGATGGCCGTCCCCATCATGATATTTTATTTTCCCCAGCTAGTCGGCCGTCCCCGTCTTAGCTTTACCTTTTTATCCCCAGCATGTCGGCCGTCCCCGTCATCGCTTTATTTCATACATTTATCCCAGCATGTCGGCCGTCCCCGTCATCGCACTTTACCCAGCAGTCGTCCTCTGCTCGACGGTCGTCCTCCGTCGCCCACACTTTACAATATACTTTATTTTGCCTTTACAATCTATATCCCTTTTCTTCTTCATTCTGTGAGTGCAAATTCTGGACTGTCTTTGGTATTCAACCACAAGTTATTTTGTTTGCCTGTTAAGCCGCCGCTTACATCCTGCACAGCTAACTCATGTTTGAATAGGGGCAGCTGTAAACACCCCAAATTTGCCCTCACTCATTCACACCATGGCTTGTGATCATCCTCATATGCATAAACACAATCATGTCATCTCACATCTCATTTTTGATCCACTGGATAGTTTCTAAGTCATCTGCACCTAGGGTTTGTGATCTGAGCAATCCCAAGGCTTCTTGAGCCATTCCAAAGGCTACCAATCAACTCAAAGGGGCCCATGTGTGTTCTTATATCATATTCCATCTCCTCAAAGTCAAAAATGCAGAGGAATCACAAGAACTGGGGTTTGAGTGGATGCAGAGCCAGGTTGAACTACACAGTTGACTGAAAATTAGGGTTTTGGTTTCAGAGGCCATAACTCCAAATTTTTTGGTCATTCTTGTTTCCATTGATCTCTATATGGTATAGGGAGTATGCATATCAATTTTCATGAAGAAATTCCATGGGGAAGTCATCTGATCAAGAGTTGACTTTTCAGACAAGTCAGTGTAAAATCAGGGCATCTGAGGCCCCCAATGACCCAACCAATGGGTGATCTTCATCATTTTGAGTGTATATGATCTTTATTTGATCATGGAAGAAGGTTGAAGTTCATAGAAATCAAGAATTTAGGGTTTTTGCAAATGTTGACTTTTTGGGCATAGTTGACTTTTCAAGAATGCTTCATTTTTAGGTCATTTTTCAAGCCTTGATTCTTGATCCAAAAAGGCTTCAAATGGAAAAACTTTGGTCATGAAAGTTGTAGATCTCATCTTTCCCTTTTCAAAAAGTACAAGAACATGATCAAAATCTTCTTGGATCAAAAGTTATGGCAATGCAAAGTTGGCTAAAATCACTTATTTTCAAGGCATGCCCTAAGTGAGAATTTTGCAAAATCATGGATCAATGACTTTTGCAGCCTCAAGTTCACCTCTAACCAATGTGCCAACATTCTACAAGTCATAAAGTTCAGATTGGACTAGGTATTGCTCATGTTTTATGGTTCATATAACAAGATTTCTCACATGTGAACAAAAGAGCAACAACTTGCAAAATCATCATGATCACTTCCTACAACTTATGACATTGGATGCTGACTTTGGCTAGCCTTTCCCCTCACCCTTGCTGCGCAGCCCCCATGCTTGTACTTGCCTAGATCATGAGCCATACTTCTCTTACACCAAATTTGACTTTTGAGCAAAAGCAAACTTACCAATCACTATAGGCCAGGTCACATCATCTGACCTATAGGATTAAAATACAATATCATTTGGCAAGCAAAAGGTATCAAGAGGCAAGGCTGAAAGACATTCATTCACCACATTCACAAGATCCCTTCACATTGCATTTTCTATCGAATCTGCTCACACAGCCATCAAACACTCAAGCTAACTTCACCATCCAACTCAACACACTTCATAGACCTCAAACCACCAAAGTTCAAGCCTGAAACAAGCCTGACCTGAGCTTCACCATTCTTCACCTTCCAAACCAGTTCTCTTCGAATCTCACTATCCAGCCATCAAACACCTCATCTTTCTTCACCAACAAGTCAAGCATACCACAAGGAGTCAAAACCACCCTTTACTTTGAACTGAAACAGCCTGTACACAAAGCTCATTTCCTGCTACACCAGAACTGGTTCTCACAAATCAGCCATCCACAAGAGCTTTGAAGCCTTCCATTAGCATCAGGGGATACAAGGGAGTCCATTTGCACGCAAGGAAAGCTCTGGAAGTTCAGTTTTGAAGCTTTCCAGCTCAGGTATGATCATGGAAACTTTTCTCTCAAAGCTTGGTTTTTGAGTTATAAATTGGTTAGTCATGTCTTGCTGGTCATGGGGTTGATCTCAGAATTAAAAATGAGTGAAAACTGAGCTTGTATGGTCCCTCTGAATTTTTGCCCGTAAATTTCTTTCCTTTCGATTCCTTTGATTCATGATGCATAAATGTTGTTTGAGCTTGGATTCATGACCTAGGAAGTTAGAGGATCATTTAGGTGTGCTTGATTTGTAGAATAAGTACCTGAATCGTGTTCTAGGGTTTTTGTGCAACCGGAGAAGATGACCGGAGCTTCTCTCCGGTCACCTGAGGGTGATTAACCCTAAACTCAGGTCATTAAGGCAGTTTAAATTCTGAGCGTTGATAGCATTGAAATGTTTGACTTCCCGCTGGTTTGGATGGCCCAGATCAATCTGCTTAGCCCTAATCTCTCTCATTAGTTTTAATTAATTTTTAATTAGGATAATTAAATCAGATGCAATCCACACCCTTCATTTGCGCGCTGGTCAACAAATTTGAACTCAGGCTCAATCCTAGCCCCTCATTTGGTTGACTTCAGTTTATTTTCATTTTTATTTCATTTTCTTTCATTTAAATTGCATAATTAATTTAAAATAGCAGAAAATTCTTAAAAATTATGAAACTTTTTCCTTAAAGTTTTATTAATTTTTATTTTATTTTTTCATCATTAAAAAAGTATTTTTAAATATTTAAAAGATTATTTTTAATTGATTAATGAGAATTAATTAATTAAAAATACTTTTAGGTATTTAAAAATTACAGAAAAATTCATGAAATGTTCTAAGACATTTAGAAACATTGTCCAACCTTCAAACCAAATTTCTTTTTTGATCTTGATGCATTTCAAGAATTTTTCATTGAATTAAATCATTTTTTATGCATTATTTTGATCATAAGTTTGAAAAATCATTTCTGCCTATTGGAGAAGGTTGAGACATTGATTCTTCTTGCATTGTTTTGTGCTTAGCATGTATTTTCAAGGATAAAAAGGCCATGAATTGTTCTTGCATTTTCAAATTGTTTGGCATTTGTTTTGTTAAGAACCCTAAAAAACCCTAATAACTTAGAAAATTCATATCTTGAGTTTGGTTGAGAGTTGAGAGCTCCCCTTTGGGCAGTGGTTCATTATAGGCCTAGGGTTTCTTTGAGTGCCATTTTCCATTTTTACTTTAGGGTTTTTGCTTCTGTTTTTGGTTTGTGTTTGATGTTTGATCCATGAACCCTAATTTGGGCTTTCTTTTGCATCCTTCTTGCATTCTCTTGCATAACATGACTTATCTTTGCATTTTGTGCATGCTTATGATTCATTTGACATCTTAAGACATGTATAAAGCATCATTGATCATTGCATCTCATACTTGCCATGTCATTTGTCTTGTATGCTTCATAACATTTCATGTTTGTTCATGCTCTTTAGCTTGCATCATTTGCATTCATAATCTTGTATGAACATCTCCATGCCTTGCCTCATGTTTGCAGCACTTCATAACATCATGATCATCATCAACATGCTTCTGGTTTTGCTTAGCATCATATCATTTCATCTCATCTTGCATTGCATTGCATTTCTTTCTAACTTTTCAGGTGGTAAGTAAACTTGAGAAGTGGATTTGCCTTCACTTCTCATACCTCTTCTTTTCATCTCTCTTGCATCCATTGCTGCATTCTTATTTGTGTTTGAGATTGAGCTTGCTCATTCTTCTCCTTCCCACTCTCTTTCTTCAAGTGACTTGACTTCTTGAATGAAGCAAGTCACTTTGCTTCTCTTAATCCTGTTCATCTGCTCCCTGGTGGCTCCTCTGAAGATTTCTCTTGAAAACCTCACAAACCTTAGGATCAACCAAGCATGACAATGAATTAGGGTTTTGATTAGTCCCCCCATAGTTTTACTTTTGTGTCTCTCTTTGAGTCTTCTCTTCTCATCTCATAATCAGGGACTAAACCCTAAAGGCTTTAAGACTTTATGATTAAGTTTATGCCTGCATCCTTCTCTTAGGATGGAGTGTATAACTTTAATCCTAAGTCTTGAACCCTTAAGGTGTTTAAATCTCTTAATCAATTCATCTAATAATCATCAAGACATCACACTTGTAACTTGGGCCTTGCATTAGGGTTCTAATTCTTCCTTAAGTGGTTAAGAAGGACTAACCCTAGTGTTAATGGACAAGTCCCCCTCAAGTTGTCTTACAAACCATAAAAATCACTTCATCATCATATCATTAATCTAAAATCCACTTAATAAAGGCTTGTTTTGTCATGGGTTTAATCCCTAATCATGGATTAAGTTGAGGAGTCTTCCTCAGCTTAAACATTCTCATCTATTATCCTTCTTTTAGGATGGTGTAATGGGTCTGTTTAATCTTTGATTATGGCTTAACCTCATTACTCAACACTAAACAAAATCACAAAAACATCTAAATAATCACAAGTAGGTTAATGATCTTAATCCTACACCAAAGGTGATTAAGTGTGAGAATCTGACTTCACACTTAAGGTAATTCTCATTACCCCTAATCAGAGGGAAGATGTGATGAGTTTACTAAATCCATTGGTTTAGACTTAAGCTCATTATCCTATGACAAACTTCAGAAAGCAATAAAAGACTGAAAACTCAAAAACAAACAATAATCGTCTCCTCCGGGATTCTTTTCTCATCTCATTCACTCACAATCGAGAACTTGCTTCTTCCGTCTAATGCAAGACAGTAAGCACCTGAGCCAGACAGGTCATACACTTGAGCATTGACAAGCAAGCAGTTCACAAGTCAATTCACCTTTCAGTCTCTTTGGGTCGAACTACGGTGTTCTGACTTCCTCATTGCATGAGAGGATACGTAGGCATAACTTAACGGTTATCGAACAAAAGTCTCTGTATATTCCCCCTTTTCCAGCTTTATTCTTTAAGCCTCATAATCTTGAGCATTTCACCTCTTTCTCTTTTACACTGACACATCATTTATACACTTTACACTTCACTCCTCTTACACTGACGCTTGTACATTCTTTTCCAGCTATTTTATACACGAATTGCACTGACACTACCCCTTTAAAACACAAATCTTCTAAGCGTGGATCCCGTCGAGTACGACGGACAATCTGGGTGCTAATACCTTCCCAGGTTGTAACCAACCCCCTTTCTCAGTCTCTCTGGTTCGCAAACCGTCTTATCCATCTTTTTCTAGGTCTATGCAGCATTACCTTTCCTCCGGGATAAAAATGCCTAGCTGGCGACTCTATTCATTCTCCAGTGAGTTCACGGCTGTGTGTTCTCACTGTTCCCTTCGCCGACCGTTCGCGCCTGTACCTTCATATGACCCCGTGTCATTTGTCGGGAGCGACAAATAGGACATTTGACAAATTTAACCAAAACTTAAACAGCAAGAAAAGTAAACAACACAGAAGTTTGTTAACCCAGTTCAGTGTATAACCACACCTACATCTGGAGGCTACCAAGCCAGGAGGAAATCCACTATTAGTAATATTAATTCTAGACTTAAACCACCCTGTTTAATCTATCACTTAATACTTACCCAATGCAATTTCTACCTAAGACTCACTTAGATAAGAGTACCCTACTCACTCCCCCTCAATCACCCAGTGATCAAGTTTACAAGTTTACTGAAATTGAAGACATCCTTCAAACAAAACAGCTTGATCTTACTTAACAGTTTCAATCAAGTCACAAATGCACTTTTGCTTAAAAGCTCATAAAGTGGTACATAAAAACAACCTGCTATTTAAAACACTAGACACCCTATTTGGTCTTCTGAAATTCGTGCTCAATTCTATGAGTTTCTGTTGTTTAAATAGGTATCTGAATTTTGGGCTTTCTGTAGAATGATCCAGCCCTAATGTGCAGCAACTGTCACCTTGAATTTAGGGTTTGTTACCTCCTATATTCTAGGTGCATTAGGTCTTCTGTTTTAATCTGAATCTTCAATTTAAAACTCCCTACAGATGCGCCTTGTTCTGTTTTTATCCAGCATTAATTAATTCCAGATAGTTCTCCTTAAATATCTCTGATCTGTTAATCAATAATTAATTCTGGTAGCAGGTCTGAGATGTCTCAACATCTGTTGGGACATCCTGACAAAACTGAACTTAGTCATTTACACAATGTCCCAACATCTGATGAGACATCCTGAAATAAGTTCACATACTCTGTTTGCTAATGTCCCAACATCTGATAGGACATTCTGAACTGAATTTAACATTTCTTGTTTGGTCAAAAATTCTGCCAATTCTTAAACATCTACAGCTATAAACTATTCCCGATTAGCCCATTCCACTTTCGTCTTTCTGCTTCAATTTCCATTATTCTATATATTTCCATCATTTTATTTTCACTTTCTTTTATTCACCTATCCCTGTATTTTTGTTCATGATCCATTGTGCATCACCTCTTAAAGTCTATTGGTCCAAAGTCATATTCAAATTTCAAGTCCAATATTCCAATATGTCATTCTGTGTCAACCAATCAGTTAGGTTTCCATTCTTGTACACATTCATCACTTTAATATATTGTTTCAATCCAAGAATTATTTTCATTTGTACTGATACTACATACCACTCATGGATAAAGAAAAAAAACAACAACTTCATAGGCTAAGTCAAGTTACTTAAATTCATTAATTTCACTTCAAATGGTGATTGAGAAAACAAATTTTACAAAAAAGAAGACACCGTGGGAGGTGATATCTCCAAAGATAACATTGTTTCTATTGATAATCCTCTTGGTTTTCCACCTGAGAGGGCGCCCAATTTCAACAGTTTTCAGGTGCCTTAATCAGAGATTGAACAAGATGAAATAAAAAAAAAACTCTTCAAAGCTCTATTCAATGACAGAAAAGGTACAAGTCATCTATAACATGAAGTTAATGCAGTGACAGAAGCAAGAAGTCGGGAAAAAACGCAGAGGCCTTCATCAATATGCTTCAAACTTCACCTTCGGCCATCGCAAAATACCTGCACAAACAAAAGAGCAAACTTTGAGTTCACGTGGATAGGAGTCACACCATAATGCAAAGGGAATGTTCCAAAACAGAAATTATTATAACAGAAAGTTAAAAAAGGAAGAGCTTTGCATAAGAGTTTCTAGCATAGGAATTAGGAAGAACAATTGAAAGTCTCACAAATGAAAATCAGTGCTAACAATTTTTTATAAAGACCCTGTAAGATCCAATAAGGAAAGTCAGCCAATGTCCAACAAAAAAAACAGAGGTGAGGGTTTCATATCCAAGAGGAAACTATAATAAACTCATAACAGAATCACAAGGGATTGTTAATTGAGCATATAGCAGTTCATACCAGAAAAGAAAACTAACAAACTGCTAACAGAAAGTTCTAACCAAATTCTAACAAACTGAGTTTACCTGAAGAATCTTCTAGATCAATCTCTGAAGCCAGCCTATAAATCAGGAGCATCATTCCTCTGAATTCTTCTTCACCATTTTTTGTTTTCTTCTTCCACCATTCAATCATCCCTCTCATAAAATCTCCAAATTGACTTCCTACAATCTTCAAAAAAATTCAAAATCGGGGATCTCTCCAATTATCTAAATCAATCACCTTCATCAGCCTCAATCCTCTTCTCCAATCCCAAAACAATCCTGCACCATATCTCTTCAATATTCATCACCAATTCTACAATTCTTCCTTCTCCCTCAAAGTCTACTTCTCCATCATGCTTCAACTCTCCCCAAATTTTGCTGAATTTACTTCTATGAATCAGGTTTAGTCATCATCAATCTTAACATTCCAGTTTTGGCAGTACCCGCATCAAACCGCAGCATTCACCTGAAATCAACGTCAATGGCGACCTTCATTACGAACGCATAAGCCCCTTCACCAAGGACCTGCATCATTAATGAACACAGCACGAACCATATTATCAGCATCACAAAGAAAACTTTAAAGGATACGGATTCAAGACGAATCGAAACAGGATCGAGAGGAGGTAGAAGTCAAGAAGCATACCTGAACATTGTGTGTCTTTCGAATGGCGGAGCCGGTTTCGTTCTTGCAGCTTCATCAGTCGCTAATCGGAAGCGTTTTTGAGTTCGTAACAACATCTTCATTATCCTTCATCGCCTGCAACGTCTAACACACATCTTCATCGCCTTCAAGAGACGTCTTGACAATTCAATTCGTATCGTCATCTCTTTCGCACTTTCGGCAAACGATTCGCGGGCTGGGATTCAGATTTGCCAAAGCCACTGTATTCGTGGATCATCACCGAAAGCAAAAAAATCAGAGTCGCCGCTCCGAGCCGTCGCCGAGCATCCATCGCACGAATTTCAGACCGGTCCTCTTCCGATTCAAGGTACGAGTTCATCCTTTCATTATAGGAGATAGTGGTTGTATTGTTGTTTTGTTCTTTACGTCAATTCGTTTTTTTTCGGCTGTGTTATTCGGAGAGAGGGAGCGTGTGTCAAGCTTGAGCGAAATGAGAGCATGAGTGTTGATTTTGCGAGGTCGGAACAAAGAGGGTGTTCGTAAAGCCCAATCTATGGCGGCGAAGGCTTTGGTTTTCCGGCGAGATTTCTGTGTTTTAGGGTTTGTGTTTGTCGAGCTTATGAGGAAGTGTGGCTAGGAATAGAGCTTGATTGGGAGGAAGAGTGATGGAGGTTCGTGTCAGGGGTTTACAGGTTGGGAGAATTGAAGCGCCGCCGCCGTTAGGTTTTGATGAAGGACAGGTTAGGTGCGGCGGTGATGATGGAAAGAAGATGATGTTGAGGAAGAGAGTGAGGTTTGCGATGGGGGTATGAAGAGGAAGAGTGAAGGAGACGGTGATGGCGGCGTGAACGGAGAAGAGAGTCTGAGATGAGGAAGGAGTGTGACGGCGGGTCAAGAGGAAGAAGAGAGGATGAACTAGGGTTCTGTCTTCAGCTTATTTTGTTTAATTGAATTTTGTAGTTAAGTCATAGTTTGTTTCAGATTTTAATTAAAATTAGTAATAAGATTATGGTTTTAGTTAAAATTATTAGTTAATTCATTTTTCTTTTTTAGATTAAAGGTAATGCATTTCTAATAAAACCATAGTTTAATGCAGATTTTAGAAAAAAAACATTATTATCAAGATTAGTTTAATTCATTTTTTAATTCAAATTTTAATTAAATTTTCTAATAACTATAGTTTAGTTAGGATTATTAGTTATTTCTTTTGTTTAGATTAAAGGTAATTCGTTTTTAATATAAGCTTAAATTAAATTTTTTTTAGAAAAATACCTTGATAAGTTTAGTTAAAATATTAAGTTGGCATAATCATAAGTTTAGTTTAGTAGAAACTTAAATTAAGTTTTTTTAGAAAAATATTAAGTTTAAGTTTAGTACTAATTCTTTTTCTTAAATTAAGATTTTAGGAAATTTTATCATAAGATTAGTCAATTCATTTTTTTTTAAATTAAAATTGTTAGAAAATATTATATTAAGTTTAGTTTAATTCTTTTTCTTTAATATAATAGAGTTAGTGTATTTCATTTTTGTTTAAATCAAGATTATTAGATTTTACTCATTTTTTTAGTTTAATCTAAGGTTTTTTTTAGAAAATATTCATAAGACTAGTTTAATCCCTTTTCTTAAATTAAGATTTTAATTTGAATATTATTATAAGATTAGTTGGTTCATTAGTTTAAATTAAGATTTTAGGAAATTATAATCATAAGTTTAGTATTAAGTTCATTTTCTAAGAGTTTAATTAATATTTTAGATTAAAAGTTCAATTCATTTTAATAAGACTATAGTTTAATTGAGATTTTTTAGAAAATATTATAACAAGATTAATTTGATCTTAGTGTTAATATAATATAATAGGGATTATTAATCTTAATACATATGGGCCTAAGTTGTTTCTATCTGCACACCCCTATTAAGCCCACCAAGAAAAATAACATGAAATAAGGACTTTCTGCACTCCCCCCACTTTCCAGCGTAAATGGGCTTCTTCCTTGTTACTGGCACCCCTCCCTTAAGCCCATAATGAAAAAATAACTAAATAAATTACTTACTGAACTCCCTGTATTATTTTTAGTTTTTTATTTTAAGTTGATCATAGTTTCAAATTAAATCTAATAAAAATAGGTAAATGTTTAAGAAAATTCCCAAAAAATTAAAGTAGCTTAATAAGTCATTTTAGGAATTTGTGTCATTTTTATTTTCTGGAATTTGATTATTTTTGAATTAATTCTGAATTTTTCTTTTAATTAGCTTTATTGTATTTCTATTATTTATGCTGGATTTTGTTCATTTTATTTAAGTAGCTTCCAGCAACTTTTTTGAGCCATTCTTTTTTCTGTAATTAGAGGGCTCATAGTAGTTCTTAGGATATTTTTAGTGGAATTTTTAGGACCTTTTATCTTAGGTTTTAGTGAAGTAATCCTTAGGAAATAGTAGTTAATTCTTGGCTGGAAATAATTAATTGTTAGGCATAGAAAAAATGTGATTTTTTAGGCTCTCTTTTAATACAATATTTTAGGTGGTACTAGGTCCCTATAGTTTAAGTTTCACAATTTTTCTAGAGGTTTTAATATTTTTTAGAATATTAGGTCTAGGCCTAGTTAGGCATAAGTCCCATTATTTTAAGTCATGTAAATAATGTTCAATAAAAAATAAAATAGGTTAGTTTAAATTTAGTCATAGAATAATTTAGATTTAGGCTAGTTAAAATTTGATTTTTTTAGGTGAATATTAGGCTTAGATTAGTTTAATACTTAGGCTTGAAGTTTTATTTCACTTAGAAGTAGAATAAATAAATAGACTATTTTTTTAATTCATGTCATTAGATGCATTTTGGAATTTTATTTCTTATGTTTAATTTCATTTTTTGCTTCATTTGATTTCACAACTTTAATAGGTTTCCCCCATTTGTTCTTAGAATCAACTTGACTTCATTAAGAAGTAAGTTGAGTTCTATTAGTTTCTAAACTTCCATTAGGAATAGAAAACCTCACTAACCATTAGGACCACCTTGTAAATAAATAAACAATTAGGATCGAGTCTTAGTCCCTTAGATTTTTCCTTTTCCAACTTGAGTCTTTCTTTCTCCCTTCAAAAGAAAAGTAATAAGACACTTAATAAAAACCGAACAATCTTGTACGACACGAGACTTTGTTGCGGAGTGTTTATACGCGTCCTGTTTCGGGGCGAGGTGTAAATACTTCCCGCGATGGATAGGTCTTAGTACAAGACAGTTCACAAACAAATTCAAAAAACACTTCTTTTAAAAGACAAAAAATAAATAATAAGCGACTATCCTGCGGGAACTTCTCTTCTCATCTCATTCACTCACAACGAGAACTCGCGACGACTTGTCTCATTTGCAAGACGGTAAACGCACTCGTGCCAGACGAGCCTGCAACACCTGAGCATAGACATACGCAGTTCCAGCATAAAAAACACAAGCAAATAGTTCCCGCCTAGGTTAGGCGAACTACGTCGACTCTGATCCTCATTATCCCGATGAGGTACGTAGGCAGCGGGGTAGAGCCCGTTCGAGCACATTCTTTATTTTCCCTACATTTCCCCATTCTTTCTTTCCATTCTCTTTTAGTTCCTTTTCTCATTTCCAATTTCCAGTTAGCGATTTTATTCAGCAGCAGTTATTCTTCTCACCCTTTGAAACAAAACAAGCAAGCGTGGATCCCGTCGGGTACGACGGACGATCTGGGGTGCTAATACCTTCCCAGGTCGTAACCGACTCCCGAACCCCGATCTTTGGTTCGCAGGACCTTGTCCTTTCCTTCTTCCTCAGGTTTGTGCAACATTACCTTTCCCATTCATTCGGGATAAAAATGTCTGGCTGGTGACTCTAACCTTTTCCGCGCCACTTTCGCGTTTGTACTAGGATGAAAATCCAGGGAGCGACAGCTGGCGACTCTGCTGGGGATTAACCTGATTCTTCCGGTTTCCCTTGTAGAGTCAATCCTAGCGCCTGTTTGGTTTTGTTTCTTTGGGTGTCTATTTGTTTGATGCTGAGTGCTTTAGTTTAGCTTTACTGTTTTCATTTACAGTTTTATTTACAGCTTTACTTTATCGCATTTATTTACCGCTTTCAGTATTTTATTTTCCATGCATCATATTATACTGGACTGTCTGGCTGTGCTGGTTTTCATTTTTTTCTGTGGGTGAGAGTTACTATGAGATAAGCCAACTACCCGGCTTGAGTGCACCATAGGTTTAGCGTGGACATGTTGTGCTCGCATGGTTACATGATGAGTGGTGATGTGTTCCACACCCAGGTTGCGACTGTCTTGGGACTATTCTGTGTGGGGGTTCTTCCCCACTTCAGGGTACAACCTTGATAGTTATGTGCAGCTGGGGACCGATCATTGAGGACCTTAATGGAAACAACCCTCTCCAGTGATGACAGTGGCAGACCACATTTGTTGGCAAACCCACTCGCATCCGAGGGTCCATTGGGAACTCGCATAGGATGGCCTGGTTCTCTCATAGGAATTCGGTTAAAGCAAACTAATCGTATGACGATAGTATTGTACCCTTCGGGATGAATGTACTATTGTTTCTCGACTCAGTGCTTGAAGCTGGAAACTTGTGAGGGATGCTTGTTTTTCCGGACTCAACTGAGACCTCCCTGCGTAGTACATAATGCCAAACCGATTCCCTGATTTGGTCATGAGCCATTTCTCGGAAATGGTGAACGTATTATTGCTATTCGGCTTTGAGAGTCCGTGATGTTGACCCGAGTAGCACACCCGTGAGATTGGGAGGGGTTTACAGGTTTACAGGAACCCTAAACTTCAACATACCCACTTTGTCAGTATTGTTCAGTGTTCTATGGTTCTCTGATTCTGAGATTCGGGAGTTCTATTCAGAGAAATTTTTACCGTGATTACCATTGTGACCTTGATATTATGACTGTTATTATGACTCTCCACAGACACTTGGCTCGTTGTTCGACTTCAACACCATCAGTGACTATTATATTATGTGATCCAGTGCTACAGTTATTGGGTTCTCAGTTATGGGGTTCTATACAGAGATGGTGTTACTATTATGGTTCTATTCAGACACTCGACTCATTACTCAACACCGACACCAACATCAGACCATTGATCACAGGCCTTCTGCATACATGACATCATAGCATTTCTGCACACATGTTTAATTATTTCTGTGGATCACATATTTGAATCATGTTGTTGGATTTTTCTGTATCAAAACTTGAATCAAAGCAGATAGATTCCTCAGAAATAATTGAACATGGCATTTGCATACATCCTTGCATTCTTGACAGGTGTTCAGAGACAGATTCTTTTCCTGACTTGACTTCTCATCAGAATGGACAACTTGAATCACAGTCATCAAAGTATATATTTGAAGCAACTCCGGGCAGAGGTAATCAACCGAAGACCCAGCTGAGGCCATTCATGGCAGAAGTATAAGCTTTATTTCAGAATCAGAAATTGTTGAAAGAGGAAGTCAACCAGATGAAGACTCAGATTAGCTTGGTTATGGAAATTCTGAACGAAACTATTTTCATCCCTATTGAGGGGAACTACGCTGCTCTGATTCTCCATTGGTCAATGGAGATACGTAGGCAGGAGATTGTGCAAGATCTTTCCGAGCAACTTTATTTATCAACTTCATTTATCAACCTCTTCCTTCCAGATGTCGATTGTCAGCATCCAACCTCAGCTTCCCAAGAGAATCCTAGGGGAAGAGCATATGGGCAAAGACCAAAACAACTTGAGAAAAAGTTCGATCATATTTTCATGTTGTACGCGCAACGGGTTTCCTCATCTGCTCAGATTCAGGCTAGTTGGGCTAGTTACATCAGGATCATCTCCGACAAAGCTTCCTTTGGGGTTTCAATGCCAAGTATGATTATCATTCTGGGGCACCTGGCCATTTAACTAAAAATTGCAAGTCTTTCAGAGACAAAGGTGAAGACAAGGTCCCGAATTTGATTGACTCCAAGACTATTATGATTACGCCAGGTAAAGGTGAGGATGTGGCACCAAAACAGTAATGATATGAATATCCAGACTGCTAACTGCTGAAAAGTCTTCGAGAGCAATAAATCCAGACGGAGTCAGACCTCCTCAACAATGACCACCATGATGTGAAGGCTAGATGCAAGTACCACCCAGGGGCATTTAGGCATACCATTTGACAACTATGATGTGTTCAGGCACAAGGTGCAAAATCCGATCGAATCAAAGGTCATCATGCTAGGAAGTCTGCCCATATATTGAAATATCCTCATCAAATTGGCATCCTAGTTTGCAAGGGCATCTTCAGAAGCAATAAGTCCAGACGGAGTCAAGTCTCCTCAATGACGGCAATGTTCAGCTTCTTTACTGCATTTTCATTTATAGTTTATATTGTTTGTTTAAACATTTGTATGCATGCATGAAACTTATTTGTTTTTGAATGATAACTATAATAAAATGCACATGTTTCCCTTGAAGTAATCCATTCGTATTCACTCATGATTTTGTGTATGTGCATTGCAATACCAACTGTTGAGCTTAAACTCTATCAGGGAGGATGACGAAATGAAAATGCATGAAAACTCTAATTGTATGCTTTTGAGAAGGACCCTGTTGACGATTGTAACACGGTGGGAGAACTGACTTTAAGTAATGTTGCGGATAGCAAGAGTCGCCACCGACTTTTATTTTATCCAAAAGGAAAGGGTATAAAAGAACAGGAAAGACCTTAAGAGATATTTTTGGGTCCGGGGGGTAGGTTATGTAACGGGAAGGTATTAGCACCCTTTACATCCATGGTTATCCATGGGCTCTTAGTTACTTAGCTCACTTTAAATTGTTTTTGAAAGTGTAGTATGTGAATAGAAAAATTTTCAGAATAATCCATGTACGGATGTGTAAAAACTTGTTTGAAAATTTGTTTGAAATTGCGGAAAGTTTGAAAAGTTTTTGAAGTGAGCAAGTACATAAGAGGAACCTACCCTAAAGTTTAAAGTCTTTCTTGTTCTTTATCCTTTCCTTGGTAAGACTATCCCTACTATTAAGGAGTAGGTAGTCATTACCTTGGATGTAAGGGACATGAGAGGGACATCTGTTTTTATGAAGGCAACTGTGGGGTGTATTAAGTACATATGAGGGACTATCATCATTTATTCGAAGGGACTCGATTCGTAAAGGCAACCATGAGGGACTTGATGATTTTTCTTTTAACGGACTTGCTTTATACACCCCACTTGACCTTATTCGTAGGCAACTTGAGGGATAACCTTAAAAAGTGAGACGGCGATTAAAATCGACTTACGTGTGTGTGAGTGTTTATTTTAATTATCTTATATTAAAATGATCTAAGTTAATTTTTAAATAAAATACATATTAACACTCCCTAATTACTAACCATAGCAAAAATAATTAAATAATTATAAAATTTACATCCAAGAAGCAATTACAAAATTATAATAATAAGCAAAATATTAAGCAAAATAAATAGTAAATAAATAAGCAATAAATAATAAAAAATAAATAATAAGGGTTAGTGATAATGATAATAATAATTAGAAATAATAAACAAGGTTAGAAATATAATAATAAATAATAGTATGGTTAGTAAATAATAAAGATTAATGAAATAATAACAAAGCAAAATAAATAAGATGGTTAGTAATAATAATAAATAACATTAATCGAAATATTATAAGAATAAGAAATTAACAACTTTTAATATAAACAATTATATTTAGAAACAAATATGAACGAACAATTATTTTAATTTACAAATTATTAAGTTATTTTTTTTAATGTATTATAATTATAAAATTAAAATATTATAGGCTCAATTTAGAATTATTTACATATAATTTAGATTATGAACAAAAAATATTTACATATTACTAATAATAGATCATATTTACAAAATTATCATTAAATAAATATATACATAATATCTATACTAAGAATTAGAAAATAAAATAGAATTAGATTTTTACAAAATTAAAGTTCATTTAGAAAATATTTTTTAGGGTTTTGAAAAATTAAAGTTAACTTATATACAAAATTAACTAATATACATATACATGTTATAATTATATAAAATAATAAAATTTTTTGAATAATAAAAAAAAATAGAAAGTTTAGAAATTTTTAGAGAATATGATGTTATTTTAAATTTGGAATATATATATGATTTAAATTTTATTAAGAATATAAAACAAATAAACTAATTAATTAAGAAAAATAGAAAAAAATGACAAAAATTGAGAACTTACCTTGGCTGGGTTTGAACCCAGGTCCTCATGCCTGCCAGCATCAAAACTTTCCACTAGACCAACCATGCGTTGGTGATCATAGAAGGCCTTCAATTGTTTTTATGCCATGTCTTGAAAATCCAGAAAAATAATGAAGCAAAAAGGCCTGGGGTGGGATTTGATCCCAGGACCTTTATACATTCACACACGCGCATCACCACCCGGCTGGAAGAGCCAATCTGTTAACATGTTGGCTACAAACAATAATATATTAAACCTGAAAAACCAACGAAATAAATGAACAAAATGTTACCAACGGGGAATCGAACCCCAGACCAAGCCAGCATACACGCCTGCCTCCATCCACTAGGACAACACAATGGTTGTGATGTACAAACAACAAAACAACATAAAATAAGTTAACATTATTTAAATTTCTGGGCGCGCGGGAAGCAGCTTCATCTTCTCCAATTTACCTGCGAAATTACTTTTGAATTTTCCTGCGAATATTGTTGCAAGTTCTTCATGGTTCTTGTCCTGCGAAAATCAAACTCACAGCAAACAGTAATGATTCATCAAATTGATTACAGTTTTATGATCCTTAGGTCTCATAGAACACTCCCATGTTCTTAGAATTTATTTAAACTCATTGAATCACCAAACCCTAATTTCAAGAGCTAAACCCTAACAATGGCCGAATATGTTCTAGGCAAGGAAAGTCCAATTAATTTGTCCAGAATCGTTCCTTGGATCATCACAAACACAAAAACACAAACAAAATTCATTAGTAATGCACAAATAAGTGGAATCGAAAAATTGAAATTCAAGGTAAAACTTGATTCGGGTTCATCAATATGTGATGCTATGAGGCAATGTGATGATCAGTTTATGTTCTATGATGATCAAGGAAGCCAGCCATGTCCTTAAAATACCTTGTAGTGCCTTGAATCTCCAAATCCGAATCTCACTTTTTGCTTGAAATTTTGAACAATGGAACTTACCTTTGGCTGCTGGATTTCGTCCCCTCTTGTTATGGTTATGTTTTGTATATATATGAGATTGAATTAGGTCAGAAATATGGATTGGTTGTATGAAAATTTGATCCAAAAAATATTGAAAAAGATCATGTTGTAAAATTCAAATATTTGATCATGAAGACTTGCTATCTTTGGATTAGTCATATGATTTCCTTCTCTTTAAGCTTCAATCACTAATTAAGAATTTCTAGAACCTCAATCTTCACCCAAAAATAGATTTTCACATTTTATATTTATTTAAAATGATTTTTATGAATTAAATCAATAATAAATAAAAATAAAATAATAAAAATGCTGAATTTTGGTCAATTGGGTCGTGCATAATGAGATGAGATGGATTGGATCACAACTTAGCAAGCCCATTTGGAAAGAATTACTTTTAGGCCTCCATTTTCAACATAAACCATCACAAAATTTCCCAACTTTGCAAGGACACATCTCCCTCAATTTTAAAGGTATGAGGGTGTTCTTGGACTTTTTAGAAAGCTTGAAGAGTCCTCTAAACAACCCCATTGGTTTCAGGTCCATATCATTTACCAATCTCAAGTTGTGCCCTTTTGAAGTTGTTGACTTTTTGTTGACTTTTGAAATGACCTATAATGTCTTAGCTCATATCTTCCAAATGAAGCATTTTTGGGCTTAACTTGCAACATCAAAGTTATAGAGAATTCAATTTCCTTCAAAATGAGCTTTGGATGGAGACTTGGTGATGAAGTATGTGAAAGTTATGGCTGGTCAAAGTTCAGTTGACTTTTACTGAGGAAACCCTAATTTAGAAACTCCTGATTATTGATGATCTGGAATCTCCTTGATGAATCATGATCAACCCTTGATCAAATGATGAATTTTACTTCATATAATTGATGTTGGCAAAAAATCATGAAGTTTGACTTTGGTTTGACCACAGTTGACCTCAGTTTGACTTTTTAACTGTATTGACTAATTTTGACTTATCTGATCATCTGACTGAGCAAACTTTTGAGAAAAGTCTTGAAACTTGTCATGGGGGTTCTTATACACATATGAGATGTTATGAAACTCAACTTGAGGTGTTGGAAGTCCATTTAGCCTGATTAAAGTCAAAACCCTAGTTTTGGATGCACTGCTTAGGAGGTGCATTGTCTGAGGGAATTGTCAACTTCTTTGACCAATTGTGAACTTTGTGAACCTTGTGAACCATCATAAAATGTCTTGTGAACCTCATGGGAGATATTGTGAAACTTGTGAACCTTGTGAACCTCATGAAGTGGCTTTGTAGACCTCATAAACCTCAGGAAAGATATGTAATCATTGTGAATCTTGTGAACCTTGTGAACCTTCATAAAGTAACTTGTAGACTTCATGAACTTCATGAAAGGTCTTGAAGATGTTGAGAAACTTGTGAACCTTGTGAACCTTCAAGAAGTGACTTGTAGACTTCATGAACCTCATGAAAGGTTATATAAGCATTGAGAAACTTGTGAACCTTGTGAACCTTCATAAAGTAGCTTGTAGACTTCATGAACCTCATGAAAGGTCTTGTAAATGTTGAGAAACTTGTGAACCTTGTGAACCTTCTTAGCACACAAAGTTATTGTGAGGGCAAATTTTGGGGTGCAACAACGATGCACAGGCATTGTTTCAAATCCTAAACACCGGAGATATAAGGGAGATAGACCCTCGCCAACCCATTTGAGCCTTGAAGTAGGAGTTTCTTTTTGCATGAAAAAACCTCGCACTTAACCCAGGGGCAGGGTAGGCGTCAGTTAGTTTGACCGAGCATTCAAATTTCAAAAAGGAGTGCAAATCTGAGGATCCATTACCTTTCGTTGTACCAAATCAAGAGGTCCAATGACCAGAAACCACAATGGTTATCCCAATCAAGAGGTCCAAAGACCGGGGACTACAATGGTTATTCCTCAACAACAAAGGAGTGAGACAGTCACGACCCTCGCAAAGCATTCAAGACAAACAGTGTCACACGATTTGTTCAAAAAAAAAGAACCGAAAAAAAAAATGAATGAAAAAGCCCGCTAAGTCGAAACTTGAAAACAAGCGATTTAGGCAAAAATTAGGGCATCCCGCTGGACTTCACAATCAAAGATTCACAAGAATCAGTCCAGGCAAAAGTTAGGGATAAGAAAAATAATGCAAAATCAAAAGACGTAAAGGATTACACAAGAAAGATCCGTGAACAAGAACAAAGTCGTGTGATACAGACATGAAAGAAAAAGGGGTGGCTGGCTCCCAACAACAACCTGATTGGTGCTTAAACCGTTAGTGTAATTGGTTCCTCAACCATCACAAAACCCTTTTCGAAAGGTGAGCACTTGTGCCAAGCTAGCTGAACATAGGAATGGAGAACATCACGAAGATGGGTGGGCACAAATAAACTTCGAGCCTATATCTTTTATTTTTATAACCGTAAACCAGGCCACGATACAACCCTCAAAAGTCCTAACTGAAACAGGGTTATTTTTGAGAGCGTACTACCACGAGACCGCGTTACTGACTCCTATGAGTGGTGTTGAAAGATCTTTGTTGGTGTTGCATGTGCATGTTTTCTATTATTCAAAAAAAAAAATTAATGTCGTATCTTAACCAGTGATCCGCTCACAAAGGTTTGCGACATCTTTTTCAGTAAAACTTCAAAATTAACATGTGTGTTGCATTAGAATTTTCATTCTAAAAATAAACATTTTCTGCTTGCATACATTTGTTTGGCATCATAAAAGTCCATGTATGGAATCTCAGTCCAGAAGCTTAATCTTGCCAAGTTGAGAAGTCTGAAACTTCCGAAGGACAATCTGTCAAGGTGCACTTTTTAAGAAAACTCCATCGAGTAGGGACTTTCCCAACATTCCTGGTAAGAGCCAACTAATCCGGGGCAATCATGTCGAGCAATCTCTCCAAAGTTCAGCCAATCTGGGGCAATCACTTCGAGATTCAAATCTCTCAAAGAGCCATCAGGCGGAAGCATTATTCGAATTTCGGCCAAACTGGGGCAATCACTTCGAGATTCAAATCTCTCAAAGAGCCATTAGTCTGATGCATGCATTCAAATTTCGGCCAAACTGGGGCAATTACTTCGAGATCCAATCTCTCAAAGAATAGCTGATCTGGGTGTTTTCTTCAAAGTAGTCATTCAGAGGTGATCACTTCAGGACTTGTACTGAGGCAGGCCACCCCAAGAGCACTGGAAGTTACTTTCTCCTGAAGACAGTTTATCAGAAGCACCTACCCAAGGTTCAAAATATTAGGACACACTAGCTCACAGCGATATGAAGTTCTTCCTGGATCCTTGCGAGACAATTTCTTTCACAGACCATGCAATCTGGGGCAGTTATTTCGAGATCCGATGAATCTCTCCAAGAGTTTAAAGACACTGAGGCATTTCATATGCCCTGTTTTCTGTAAAATCCTCTTGAGACATTTACTTCTGATGGACCTTAGTCGGAGGCGAGTTGAAGATTTCAGAGAACCATTATTCAATCATGGTCAGTTGGCGATCTATCAAGCCAGAGGCTGGAAGCAAAGCCATTGTCAGCACATTACTTCAAGAGTTATTTCATCAACAAGCTTCATTGATCAAAATGTCTTAGCTAGTCTCATTAGACTATCCCTTCTCCAGCTGTGTGGCAAAGCGAAAGTTACTTCTTGATTAGAAGGGTATCATCGTCTCTCATCCCCAGCATTGAAACGCCTTACATCTCTCATTCCCAACATGAGAGGATTTATCTCTTATCCCCAGCAATTGGCAGCTTGAGCTTTTATCTTCAGCAGGAAGCTTTATCATTGATATCACCCGTCATCCCCAGCCATGTGGAAGTTGAAATTTCACCCAGCAAGGTAGCAGAGAGTGGGTGTCGTCCCCAAGCAGAAGTTTACCTTCAAACAGGGGCAATTCTCAGCCGTATAAGGAGTGTCTTGCCTCCCCAGCAGTTGCTTCCTCAACAGTGTCATGCCTTTGGTTCTCCGCCAAGTCAGGAGGTCCTCACTTCCCCATCAGGGTTCAAGATGAGTCCATCTCCAGCAGGGTCTTGGTTCTCCAATCTTAAAGTCCAATTTATTTTTGGCAATGGCGGCTATTCAGAGCCAGTGAATTATTAACAGCATCCCCCGCAGAGTTGTCTATTCCTCACAAGGATTAACCAGATCAATGCAGTGATCATCAGTTCCTCCCCAATCAAGCTATCTGAGATGCCTGCGGTCTCATTATCAGGAGATCTCTTTGCATTTGCATACGCATAATCATCATCACATTTGCATCCTCCCAAGCGTAGCATTTCCATCATCATGGAGCATTACGCCATAAATCCAAACATATGCATGCCAGCATGGGCCAGTTTTGAGGTATATTACATAAGACCCGTTACATCTCCAATCAAATTGAAGTATTCCCCACAGAATACAACTTCATTTCCCAGGATGGATGCTTCTACCAAGTCTTGTTGTTATCCCCAATTGAGTCTTGTTTCAGTACAACAGTCTCATTTTTTCCGCGTCTCCGTTTCAGTACAACGGTCGCGTCTTGGGCTCTTGTTTAAGTACAACGATCCTGTTCCTTTCGAGTCTCCATTTAAGTACAATGGTCTCGTTTTTTGAGTCTTGTTTCAGTACAACAGTCTCATTTTTTCGCGTCTCCGTTTCAGTACAACGGTCGCATCTTGGGCTCTCGTTTAAGTACAACGATCTTGTTCCTTTCGAGTCTCCATTTAAGTATAATGGTCTCGTTTTTTGAGTCTTGTTTCAGTACAACAGTCTCATTTTTTCGCGTCTCCGTTTCAGTACAACGGTCGCGTCTTGGGCTCTCGTTTAAGTACAACGATCCTGTTCCTTTCGAGTCTCCATTTAAGTACAATGGTCTCGTTTTTTGAGTCTTGTTTCAGTACAACAATCTCATTTTTTCGCGTCTCCGTTTCAGTACAACGGTTGCGTCTTGGGCTCTCGTTTAAGTACAACGATCCCGTTCTTTTCGAGTCTCCATTTAAGTACAATGGTCTCGTTTCAGTGCGAAGATAATGGATCGGTTGATACCATTTTCGTGTAGATCGGTTGATCTTATTTGAGTCATGAATCGGTTGATATCATTTCTCTTCGAGTTGTAAATCGGATGATATTACATTCTCGTTTTTCTTGGTTATGGATCGGTTGATACCATCTCCATGTTAGATCGGTTGATCTTATTTGAGTCATGAATCGGTTGATATCATTTCTCTTCGAGTTGTAAATCGGATGATATTACATTCTCGTTTTTCTTGGTTATGGATCGGTTGATACCATCTCCATGTTAGATCGGTTGATCTTATTTGAGTCATGAATCGGTTGATATCATTTCTCTTCGAGTTGTAAATCGGATGATATTACATCCTCGTTTTTCTTGGTTATGGATCGGTTGATACCATCTCCATGTTAGATCGGTTGATCTTATTTGAGTCATGAATCGGTTGATATCATTTCTCTTCGAGTTGTAAATCGGATGATATTACATTCTCGTTTTTCTTGGTTATGGATCGGTTGATACCATCTCCATGTTAGATCGGTTGATCTTATTTGAGTCATGAATCGGTTGATATCATTTCTCTTCGAGTTGTAAATCGGATGATATTACATTCTCGTTTTTCTTGGTTATGGATCGGTTGATACCATCTCCATGTTAGATCGGTTGATCTTATTTGAGTCATGAATCGGTTGATATCATTTCTTTTCGAGTTGTAAATCGGATGATATTACATTCTCGTTTTTTCTTGGTTATGGATCGGTTGATACCATCTCCATGTTAGATCGGTTGATCTTATTTGAGTCATGAATCGGTTGATATCATTTCTCTTCGAGTTGTAAGTCGGATGATATTACATTCTCGTTTTTCTTGGTTATGGATCGGTTGATACCATCTCCATGTTAGATCGGTCGATCTTATTTGAGTCATGAATCGGTTGATATCATTTCTCTTCGAGTTGTAAATCGGATGATATTACATTCTCGTTTTTCTTGGTTATGGATCGGTTGATACCATCTCCATGTTAGATCGGTTGATCTTATTTGAGTCGCAAATCGGTTGATGTTGCGTTAAGTCCTGTTTCGCCAACAGGCACCCTCCTTGTGGTTTCGATTCGTTCAGCAGTCGCAGTGATTGCATTGATTCTATTCCACCTGGTTCTATTTTCGCTACCTATTCAGAGGTCAAAATCAAAAAATACATAAATAAATAAATGGGCAAATGGCATTCCCATTGCCTTCAGTGTGCAAATTTTCAGGTTTCATTTGGGTATTCAATCACTCCACGCCTTGAACATATAAAAGCCGTTGCAATTATTCGTTCAGGCTTGCAGATGATTGAATAGGGGCAGCTGTAATACCTCAAAATTTGCCCTCATATTTATTCCCTCTATTGGCTCATCATTTTGCATTCATCAGCATTTCTCATCAGATCATCAACATCATAGTAGTTCATTTCATTATTTCATAAGGCATGTGATCAAGGCTCAAGGAAATTAGGGTTTCTTTACACCCTATGTGTATCTGGCAAGGTTTGAAATAATAGAGAATATTCACTGGACTATGACTCCACTCCGAATGCGGTTGCTCAGTTGGGTCTCAGTTCAGATGGGGGTGTGATTTAATTTGAATCAAATTGTCGGAAGGTTATTACAACTGCAAGATTGTTTTGGACCACCGGATTGTCTCTTGGACAGTGCATGTTCAGAGTTCATGTTGTCATGCACTGGGATTCATCTGTCTATCGAACAGTGTTTGGTGTGAATTTTGATTCGTGTCTTCACCTGTATTCGAACGATCACGGCATATTTCAGACAATTTAAAAGGGTGTGATTTAGATGGAGAATTATTCATTGGTTCATAAGTGGTCGTGTTCGTGGGCTTGTGGGGAGAATTCAAAACAGGCTTTGGGCAAAAATCGAGACTTCATATCCGTTCATTGCTGTGTTCTCATTGCTATAAACTATTCCCGATTAGCCCATTCCACTTTCATCTTTCTTCTTCAATTTCCATTATTCTATATATTTCCATCATTTTATTTTCACTTTCTTTTATTCACCTATCCCTGTATTTTTGTTCATGATCCATTGTGCATCACCTCTTAAAGTCTATTGGTCCAAAGTCATATTCAAATTTCAAGTCCAATATTCCAATATGTCATTCTATGTCAACCAATCAGTTAGGTTTCCATTCTTGTACACATTCATCACTTTAATATATTGTTTCAATCCAAGAATTATTTTCATTTGTACTGATACTACATACCACTCATGGATAAAGAAAAAAAACAACAACTTCATAGGCTAAGTCAAGTTACTTAAATTCATTAATTTCACTTCAAATGGTGATTGAGAAAACAAATTTTACAAAAAAGAAGACACCGTGGGAGGTGATATCTCCAAAGATAACATTGTTTCTATTGATAATCCTCTTGGTTTTCCACCTGAGAGGGCGCCCAATTTCAACAGTTTTCAGGTGCCTTAATCAGAGATTGAACAAGATGAAATAAAAAAAAAACTCTTCAAAGCTCTATTCAATGACAGAAAAGGTACAAGTCATCTATAACATGAAGTTAATGCAGTGACAGAAGCAAGAAGTCGGGAAAAAACGCAGAGGCCTTCATCAATATGCTTCAAACTTCACCTTCGGCCATCGCAAAATACCTGCACAAACAAAAGAGCAAACTTTGAGTTCACGTGGATAGGAGTCACACCATAATGCAAAGGGAATGTTCCAAAACCGAAATTATTATAACAGAAAGTTAAAAAAGGAAGAGCTTTGCATAAGAGTTTCTAGCATAGGAATTAGGAAGAACAATTGAAAGTCTCACAAATGAAAATCAGTGCTAACAATTTTTTATAAAGACCCTGTAAGATCCAATAAGGAAAGTCAGCCAATGTCCAACAAAAAAAACAGAGGTGAGGGTTTCATATCCAAGAGGAAACTATAATAAACTCATAACAGAATCACAAGGGATTGTTAATTGAGCATATAGCAGTTCATACCAGAAAAGAAAACTAACAAACTGCTAACAGAAAGTTCTAACCGAATTCTAACAAACTGAGTTTACCTGAAGAATCTTCTAGATCAATCTCTGAAGCCAGCCTATAAATCAGGAGCATCATTCCTCTGAATTCTTCTTCACCATTTTTTGTTTTCTTCTTCCACCATTCAATCATCCCTCTCATAAAATCTCCAAATTGACTTCCTACAATCTTCAAAAAAATTCAGAATCGGGGATCTCTCCAATTATCTAAATCAATCACCTTCATCAGCCTCAATCCTCTTCTCCAATCCCAAAACAATCCTGCACCATATCTCTTCAATATTCATCACCAATTCTACAATTCTTCCTTCTCCCTCAAAGTCTACTTCTCCATCATGCTTCAACTCTCCCCAAATTTTGCTGAATTTACTTCTATGAATCAGGTTTAGTCATCATCAATCTTAACATTCCAGTTTTGGCAGTACCCGCATCAAACCGCAGCATTCACCTGAAATCAACGTCAATGGCGACCTTCATTACGAACGCATAAGCCCCTTCACCAAGGACCTGCATCATCAATGAACACAGCACGAACCATATTATCAGCATCACAAAGAAAACTTTAAAGGATACGGATTCAAGACGAATCGAAACAGGATCGAGAGGAGGTAGAAGTCAAGAAGCATACCTGAACATTGTGTGTCTTTCGAATGGCGGAGCCGGTTTCGTTCTTGCAGCTTCATCAGTCGCTAATCGGAAGCGTTTTTGAGTTCGTAACAACATCTTCATTATCCTTCATCGCCTGCAACGTCTAACGCACATCTTCATCGCCTTCAAGAGATGTCTTGACAATTCAATTTGTATCGTCATCTCTTTCGCACTTTCGGCAAACGATTCGCGGGCTGGGATTCAGATTTGCCAAAGCCACTGTATTCGTGGATCATCACCGAAAGCAAAAAAATCAGAGTCGCCGCTCCGAGCCGTCGCCGAGCATCCATCGCACGAATTTCAGACCGGTCCTCTTCCGATTCAAGGTACGAGTTCATCCTTTCATTATAGGAGATAGTGGCTGTATTGTTGTTTTGTTCTTGACGTCAATTCGTTTTTTTTCGACTGTGTTATTCGGAGAGAGGGAGCGTGTGTCAAGCTTGAGCGAAATGAGAGCATGAGTGTTGATTTTGCGAGGTCGGAACAAAGAGGGTGTTCGTAAAGCCCAATCTATGGCGGCGAAGGCTTTGGTTTTCCGGCGAGATTTCTGTGTTTTAGGGTTTGTGTTTGTCGAGCTTATGAGGAAGTGTGGCTAGGAATAGAGCTTGATTGGGAGGAAGAGTGATGGAGGTTCGTGTCAGGGGTTTACAGGTTGGGAGAATTGAAGCGCCGCCGCCGTTAGGTTTTGATGAAGGACAGGTTAGGTGCGGCGGTGATGATGGAAAGAAGATGATGTTGAGGAAGAGAGTGAGGTTTGCGATGGGGGTATGAAGAGGAAGAGTGAAGGAGACGGTGATGGCGGCGTGAACGGAGAAGAGAGTCTGAGATGAGGAAGGAGTGTGACGGCGGGTCAAGAGGAAGAAGAGAGGATGAACTAGGGTTCTGTCTTCAGCTTATTTTGTTTAATTGAATTTTGTAGTTAAGTCATAGTTTGTTTCAGATTTTAATTAAAATTAGTAATAAGATTATGGTTTTAGTTAAAATTATTAGTTAATTCATTTTTCTTTTTTAGATTAAAGGTAATGCATTTCTAATAAAACTATAGTTTAATGCAGATTTTAGAAAAAAAAACATTATTATCAAGATTAGTTTAATTCATTTTTTAATTCAAATTTTAATTAAATTTTCTAATAACTATAGTTTAGTTAGGATTATTAGTTATTTCTTTTGTTTAGATTAAAGGTAATTCGTTTTTAATATAAGCTTAAATTAAATTTTTTTTAGAAAAATACCTTGATAAGTTTAGTTAAAATATTAAGTTGGCATAATCATAAGTTTAGTTTAGTAGAAACTTAAATTAAGTTTTTTTAGAAAAATATTAAGTTTAAGTTTAGTACTAATTCTTTTTCTTAAATTAAGATTTTAGGAAATTTTATCATAAGATTAGTCAATTCATTTTTTTTTTAATTAAAATTGTTAGAAAATATTATATTAAGTTTAGTTTAATTCTTTTTCTTTAATATAATAGAGTTAGTGTATTTCATTTTTGTTTAAATCAAGATTATTAGATTTTACTCATTTTTTTAGTTTAATCTAAGGTTTTTTTTAGAAAATATTCATAAGACTAGTTTAATCCCTTTTCTTAAATTAAGATTTTAATTTGAATATTATTATAAGATTAGTTGGTTCATTAGTTTAAATTAAGATTTTAGGAAATTATAATCATAAGTTTAGTATTAAGTTCATTTTCTAAGAGTTTAATTAATATTTTAGATTAAAAGTTCAATTCATTTTAATAAGACTATAGTTTAATTGAGATTTTTTAGAAAATATTATAACAAGATTAATTTGATCTTAGTGTTAATATAATATAATAGGGATTATTAATCTTAATACATATGGGCCTAAGTTGTTTCTATCTGCACACCCCTATTAAGCCCACCAAGAAAAATAACATGAAATAAGGACTTTCTGCACTCCCCCCACTTTCCAGCGTAAATGGGCTTCTTCCTTGTTACTGGCACCCCTCCCTTAAGCCCATAATGAAAAAATAACTAAATAAATTACTTACTGAACTCCCTGTATTATTTTTAGTTTTTTATTTTAAGTTGATCATAGTTTCAAATTAAATCTAATAAAAATAGGTAAATGTTTAAGAAAATTCCCAAAAAATTAAAGTAGCTTAATAAGTCATTTTAGGAATTTGTGTCATTTTTATTTTCTGGAATTTGATTATTTTTGAATTAATTCTGAATTTTTCTTTTAATTAGCTTTATTGTATTTCTATTATTTATGCTGGATTTTGTTCATTTTATTTAAGTAGCTTCCAGCAACTTTTTTGAGCCATTCTTTTTTCTGTAATTAGAGGGCTCATAGTAGTTCTTAGGATATTTTTAGTGGAATTTTTAGGACCTTTTATCTTAGGTTTTAGTGAAGTAATCCTTAGGAAATAGTAGTTAATTCTTGGCTGGAAATAATTAATTGTTAGGCATAGAAAAAATGTGATTTTTTAGGCTCTCTTTTAATACAATATTTTAGGTGGTACTAGGTCCCTATAGTTTAAGTTTCACAATTTTTCTAGAGGTTTTAATATTTTTTAGAATATTAGGTCTAGGCCTAGTTAGGCATAAGTCCCGTTATTTTAAGTCATGTAAATAATGTTCAATAAAAAATAAAATAGGTTAGTTTAAATTTAGTCATAGAATAATTTAGATTTAGGCTAGTTAAAATTTGATTTTTTTAGGTGAATATTAGGCTTAGATTAGTTTAATACTTAGGCTTGAAGTTTTATTTCACTTAGAAGTAGAATAAATAAATAGACTATTTTTTTAATTCATGTCATTAGATGCATTTTGGAATTTTATTTCTTATGTTTAATTTCATTTTTTGCTTCATTTGATTTCACAACTTTAATAGGTTTCCCCCATTTGTTCTTAGAATCAACTTGACTTCATTAAGAAGTAAGTTGAGTTCTATTAGTTTCTAAACTTCCATTAGGAATAGAAAACCTCACTAACCATTAGGACCACCTTGTAAATAAATAAACAATTAGGATCGAGTCTTAGTCCCTTAGATTTTTCCTTTTCCAACTTGAGTCTTTCTTTCTCCCTTCAAAAGAAAAGTAATAAGACACTTAATAAAAACCGAACAATCTTGTACGACACGAGACTTTGTTGCGGAGTGTTTATACGCGTCCTGTTTCGGGGCGAGGTGTAAATACTTCCCGCGATGGATAGGTCTTAGTACAAGACAGTTCACAAACAAATTCAAAAAACACTTCTTTTAAAAGACAAAAAATAAATAATAAGCGACTATCCTGCGGGAACTTCTCTTCTCATCTCATTCACTCACAACGCGAACTCGCGACGACTTGTCTCATTTGCAAGACGGTAAACGCACTCGTGCCAGACGAGCCTGCAACACCTGAGCATAGACATACGCAGTTCCAGCATAAAAAACACAAGCAAATAGTTCCCGCCTAGGTTAGGCGAACTACGTCGACTCTGATCCTCATTATCCCGATGAGGTACGTAGGCAGCGGGGTAGGGCCCGTTCGAGCACATTCTTTATTTTCCCTACATTTCCCCATTCTTTCTTTCCATTCTCTTTTAGTTCCTTTTCTCATTTCCAATTTCCAGTTAGCGATTTTATTCAGCAGCAGTTATTCTTCTCACCCTTTGAAACAAAACAAGCAAGCGTGGATCCCGTCGGGTACGACGGACGATCTGGGGTGCTAATACCTTCCCAGGTCGTAACCGACTCCCGAACCCCGATCTTTGGTTCGCAGGACCTTGTCCTTTCCTTCTTCCTCAGGTTTGTGCAACATTACCTTTCCCATTCATTCGGGATAAAAATGTCTGGCTGGTGACTCTAACCTTTTCCGCGCCACTTTCGCGTTTGTACTAGGATGAAAATCCAGGGAGCGACAGCTGGCGACTCTGCTGGGGATTAACCTGATTCTTCCGGTTTCCCTTGTAGAGTCAATCCTAGCGCATGTTTGGTTTTGTTTCTTTGGGTGTCTATTTGTTTGATGCTGAGTGCTTTAGTTTAGCTTTACTGTTTTCATTTACAGTTTTATTTACAGCTTTACTTTATCGCATTTATTTACCGCTTTCAGTATTTTATTTTCCATGCATCATATTATACTGGACTGTCTGGCTGTGCTGGTTTTCATTTTTTTCTGTGGGTGGGAGTTACTATGAGATAAGCCAACTACCCGGCTTGAGTGCACCATAGGTTTAGCGTGGACATGTTGTGCTCGCATGGTTACATGATGAGTGGTGATGTGTTCCACACCCAGGTTGCGACTGTCTTGGGACTATTCTGTGTGGGGGTTCTTCCCCACTTCAGGGTACAACCTTGATAGTTATGTGCAGCTGGGGACCGATCATTGAGGACCTTAATGGAAACAACCCTCTCCAGTGATGACAGTGGCAGACCACATTTGTTGGCAAACCCACTCGCATCCGAGGGTCCATTGGGAACTCGCATAGGATGGCCTGGTTCTCTCATAGGAATTCGGTTAAAGCAAACTAATCGTATGACGATAGTATTGTACCCTTCGGGATGAATGTACTATTGTTTCTCGACTCAGTGCTTGAAGCTGGAAACTTGTGAGGGATGCTTGTTTTTCCGGACTCAACTGAGACCTCCCTGCGTAGTACATAATGCCAAACCGATTCCCTGATTTGGTCATGAGCCATTTCTCGGAAATGGTGAACGTATTATTGCTATTCGACTTTGAGAGTCCGTGATGTTGACCCGAGTAGCACACCCGTGAGATTGGGAGGGGTTTACAGGTTTACAGGAACCCTAAACTTCAACATACCCACTTTGTCAGTATTGTTCAGTGTTCTATGGTTCTCTGATTCTGAGATTCGGGAGTTCTATTCAGAGAAATTTTTACTGTGATTACCATTGTGACCTTGATATTATGACTGTTATTATGACTCTCCACAGACACTTGGCTCGTTGTTCGACTTCAACACCATCAGTGACTATTATATTATGTGATTCAGTGCTACAGTTATTGGGTTCTCAGTTATGGGGTTCTATACAGAGATGGTGTTACTATTATGGTTCTATTCAGACACTCGACTCATTACTCAACACCGACACCAACATCAGACCATTGATCACAGGCCTTCTGCATACATGACATCATAGCATTTCTGCACACATGTTTAATTATTTCTGTGGATCACATATTTGAATCATGTTGTTGGATTTTTCTGTATCAAAACTTGAATCAAAGCAGATAGATTCCTCAGAAATAATTGAACATGGCATTTGCATACATCCTTGCATTCTTGACAGGTGTTCAGAGACAAATTCTTTTCCTGACTTGACTTCTCATCAGAATGGACAACTTGAATCACAGTCATCAAAGTATATATTTGAAGCAACTCCGGGCAGAGGTAATCAACCGAAGACCCAGCTGAGGCCATTAATGGCAGAAGTATAAGCTTTATTTCAGAATCAGAAATTGTTGAAAGAGGAAGTCAACCAGATGAAGACTCAGATTAGCTTGGTTATGGAAATTCTGAACGAAACTATTTTCATCCCTATTGAGGGGAACTACGCTGCTCTGATTCTCCATTGGTCAATGGAGATACGTAGGCAGGAGATCGTGCAAGATCTTTCCGAGCAACTTTATTTATCAACTTCATTTATCAACCTCTTCCTTCCAGATGTCGATTGTCAGCATCCAACCTCAGCTTCCCAAGAGAATCCTAGGGGAAGAGCATATGGGCAAAGACCAAAACAACTTGAGAAAAAGTTCGATCATATTTTCATGTTGTACGCGCAACGGGTTTCCTCATCTGCTCAGATTCAGGCTAGTTGGGCTAGTTACATCAGGATCATCTCCGACAAAGCTTCCTTTGGGGTTTCAATGCCAAGTATGATTATCATTCTGGGGCACCTGGCCATTTAACTAAAAATTGCAAGTCTTTCAGAGACAAAGGTGAAGACAAGGTCCCGAATTTGATTGACTCCAAGACTATTATGATTACGCCAGGTAAAGGTGAGGATGTGGCACCAAAACAGTAATGATATGAATATCCAGACTGCTAACTGCTGAAAAGTCTTCGAGAGCAATAAATCCAGACGGAGTCAGACCTCCTCAACAATGACCACCATGATGTGAAGGCTAGATGCAAGTACCACCCAGGGGCATTTAGGCATACCATTTGACAACTATGATGTGTTCAGGCACAAGGTGCAAAATCCGATCGAATCAAAGGTCATCATGCTAGGAAGTCTGCCCATATATTGAAATATCCTCATCAAATTGGCATCCTAGTTTGCAAGGGCATCTTCAGAAGCAATAAGTCCAGACGGAGTCAAGTCTCCTCAATGACGGCAATGTTCAGCTTCTTTACTGCATTTTCATTTATAGTTTATATTGTTTGTTTAAACATTTGTATGCATGCATGAAACTTATTTGTTTTTGAATGATAACTATAATAAAATGCACATGTTTCCCTTGAAGTAATCCATTCGTATTCACTCATGATTTTGTGTATGTGCATTGCAATACCAACTGTTGAGCTTAAACTCTATCAGGGAGGATGACGAAATGAAAATGCATGAAAACTCTAATTGTATGCTTTTGAGAAGGACCCTGTTGACGATGCACAGGCATTATTTCAAATCCTAAACACCGGAGATATAAGGGAGATAGACCCTCGCCAACCCATTTGAGCCTTGAAGTAGGAGTTTCTTTTTGCATGAAAAAACCTCGCACTTAACCCAGGGGCAGGGTAGGCGTCAGTTAGTTTGACCGAGCATTCAAATTTCAAAAAGGAGTGCAAATCTGAGGATCCATTACCTTTCGTTGTACCAAATCAAGAGGTCCAATGACCAGAAACCACAATGGTTATCCCAATCAAGAGGTCCAAAGACCGGGGACTACAATGGTTATTCCTCAACAACAAAGGAGTGAGACAGTCACGACCCTCGCAAAGCATTCAAGACAAACAGTGTCACACGATTTGTTAAAAAAAAAAGAACCGAAAAAAAAATGAATGAAAAAGCCCGCTAAGTCGAAACTTGAAAACAAGCGATTTAGGCAAAAATTAGGGCATCCCGCTGGACTTCACAATCAAAGATTCACAAGAATCAGTCCAGGCAAAAGTTAGGGATAAGAAAAATAATGCAAAATCAAAAGACGTAAAGGATTACACAAGAAAGATCCGTGAACAAGAACAAAGTCGTGTGATACAGACATGAAAGAAAAAGGGGTGGCTGGCTCCCAACAACAACCTGATTGGTGCTTAAACCGTTAGTGTAATTGGTTCCTCAACCATCACAAAACCCTTTTCGAAAGGTGAGCACTTGTGCCAAGCTAGCTGAACATAGGAATGGAGAACATCACGAAGATGGGTGGGCACAAATAAACTTCGAGCCTATATCTTTTATTTTTATAACCGTAAACCAGGCCACGATACAACCCTCAAAAGTCCTAACTGAAACAGGGTTATTTTCGAGAGCGTACTACCACGAGACCGCGTTACTGACTCCTATGAGTGGTGTTGAAAGATCTTTGTTGGTGTTGCATGTGCATGTTTTCTATTATTCAAAAAAAAAAATTAATGTCGTATCTTAACCAGTGATCCGCTCACAAAGGTTTGCGACATCTTTTTCAGTAAAACTTCAAAATTAACATGTGTGTTGCATTAGAATTTTCATTCTAAAAATAAACATTTTCTGCTTGCATACATTTGTTTGGCATCATAAAAGTCCATGTATGGAATCTCAGTCCAGAAGCTTAATCTTGCCAAGTTGAGAAGTCTGAAACTTCCGAAGGACAATCTGTCAAGGTGCACTTTTTAAGAAAACTCCATCGAGTAGGGACTTTCCCAACATTCCTGGTAAGAGCCAACTAATCCGGGGCAATCATGTCGAGCAATCTCTCCAAAGTTCAGCCAATCTGGGGCAATCACTTCGAGATTCAAATCTCTCAAAGAGCCATCAGGCGGAAGCATTATTCGAATTTCGGCCAAACTGGGGCAATCACTTCGAGATTCAAATCTCTCAAAGAGCCATTAGTCTGATGCATGCATTCAAATTTCGGCCAAACTGGGGCAATTACTTCGAGATCCAATCTCTCAAAGAATAGCTGATCTGGGTGTTTTCTTCAAAGTAGTCATTCAGAGGTGATCACTTCAGGACTTGTACTGGGGCAGGCCACCCCAAGAGCACTGGAAGTTACTTTCTCCTGAAGACAGTTTATCAGAAGCACCTACCCAAGGTTCAAAATATTAGGACACACTAGCTCACAGCGATATGAAGTTCTTCCTGGATCCTTGCGAGACAATTTCTTTCACAGACCATGCAATCTGGGGCAGTTATTTCGAGATCCGATGAATCTCTCCAAGAGTTTAAAGACACTGAGGCATTTCATATGCCCTGTTTTCTGTAAAATCCTCTTGAGACATTTACTTCTGATGGACCTTAGTCGGAGGCGAGTTGAAGATTTCAGAGAACCATTATTCAATCATGGTCAGTTGGCGATCTATCAACCCAGAGGCTGGAAGCAAAGCCATTGTCAGCACATTACTTCAAGAGTTATTTCATCAACAAGCTTCATTGATCAAAATGTCTTAGCTAGTCTCATTAGACTATCCCTTCTCCAGCTGTGTGGCAAAGCGAAAGTTACTTCTTGATCAGAAGGGTATCATCGTCTCTCATCCCCAGCATTGAAACGCCTTACATCTCTCATTCCCAACATGAGAGGATTTATCTCTTATCCCCAGCAATTGGCAGCTTGAGCTTTTATCTTCAGCAGGAAGCTTTATCATTGATATCACCCGTCATCCCCAGCCATGTGGAAGTTGAAATTTCACCCAGCAAGGTAGCAGAGAGTGGGTGTCGTCCCCAAGCAGAAGTTTACCTTCAAACAGGGGCAATTCTCAGCCGTATAAGGAGTGTCTTGCCTCCCCAGCAGTTGCTTCCTCAACAGTGTCATGCCTTTGGTTCTCCGCCAAGTCAGGAGGTCCTCACTTCCCCATCAGGGTTCAAGATGAGTCCATCTCCAGCAGGGTCTTGGTTCTCCAATCTTAAAGTCCAATTTATTTTTGGCAATGGCGGCTATTCAGAGCCAGTGAATTATTAACAGCATCCCCCGCAGAGTTGTCTATTCCTCACAAGGATTAACCAGATCAATGCAGTGATCATCAGTTCCTCCCCAATCAAGCTATCTGAGATACCTGCGGTCTCATTATCAGGAGATCTCTTTGCATTTGCATACGCATAATCATCATCACATTTGCATCCTCCCAAGCGTAGCATTTCCATCATCATGGAGCATTACGCCATAAATCCAAACATATGCATGCCAGCATGGGCCAGTTTTGAGGTATATTACATAAGACCTGTTACATCTCCAATCAAATTGAAGTATTCCCCACAGAATACAACTTCATTTCCCAGGATGGATGCTTCTACCAAGTCTTGTTGTTATCCCCAATTGAGTCTTGTTTCAGTACAACAGTCTCATTTTTTCCGCGTCTCCGTTTCAGTACAACGGTCGCGTCTTGGGCTCTTGTTTAAGTACAACGATCCTGTTCCTTTCGAGTCTCCATTTAAGTACAATGGTCTCGTTTTTTGAGTCTTGTTTCAGTACAACAGTCTCATTTTTTCGCGTCTCCGTTTCAGTACAACGGTCGCGTCTTGGGCTCTCGTTTAAGTACAACGATCCTGTTCCTTTCGAGTCTCCATTTAAGTACAATGGTCTCGTTTTTTGAGTCTTGTTTCAGTACAACAGTCTCATTTTTTCGCGTCTCCGTTTCAGTACAACGGTCGCGTCTTGGGCTCTCGTTTAAGTACAACGATCCTGTTCCTTTCGAGTCTCCATTTAAGTACAATGGTCTCGTTTTTTGAGTCTTGTTTCAGTACAACAGTCTCATTTTTTCGCGTCTCCGTTTCAGTACAACGGTTGCGTCTTGGGCTCTCGTTTAAGTACAACGATCCCGTTCTTTTCGAGTCTCCATTTAAGTACAATGGTCTCGTTTCAGTGCGAAGATAATGGATCGGTTGATACCATTTTCGTGTAGATCGGTTGATCTTATTTGAGTCATGAATCGGTTGATATCATTTCTCTTCGAGTTGTAAATCGGATGATATTACATTCTCGTTTTTCTTGGTTATGGATCGGTTGATACCATCTCCATGTTAGATCGGTTGATCTTATTTGAGTCATGAATCGGTTGATATCATTTCTCTTCGAGTTGTAAATCGGATGATATTACATTCTCGTTTTTCTTGGTTATGGATCGGTTGATACCATCTCCATGTTAGATCGGTTGATCTTATTTGAGTCATGAATCGGTTGATATCATTTCTCTTCGAGTTGTAAATCGGATGATATTACATCCTCGTTTTTCTTGGTTATGGATCGGTTGATACCATCTCCATGTTAGATCGGTTGATCTTATTTGAGTCATGAATCGGTTGATATCATTTCTCTTCGAGTTGTAAATCGGATGATATTACATTCTCGTTTTTCTTGGTTATGGATCGGTTGATACCATCTCCATGTTAGATCGGTTGATCTTATTTGAGTCATGAATCGGTTGATATCATTTCTCTTCGAGTTGTAAATCGGATGATATTACATTCTCGTTTTTCTTGGTTATGGATCGGTTGATACCATCTCCATGTTAGATCGGTTGATCTTATTTGAGTCATGAATCGGTTGATATCATTTCTTTTCGAGTTGTAAATCGGATGATATTACATTCTCGTTTTTTCTTGGTTATGGATCGGTTGATACCATCTCCATGTTAGATCGGTTGATCTTATTTGAGTCATGAATCGGTTGATATCATTTCTCTTCGAGTTGTAAGTCGGATGATATTACATTCTCGTTTTTCTTGGTTATGGATCGGTTGATACCATCTCCATGTTAGATCGGTCGATCTTATTTGAGTCATGAATCGGTTGATATCATTTCTCTTCGAGTTGTAAATCGGATGATATTACATTCTCGTTTTTCTTGGTTATGGATCGGTTGATACCATCTCCATGTTAGATCGGTTGATCTTATTTGAGTCGCAAATCGGTTGATGTTGCGTTAAGTCCTGTTTCGCCAACAGGCACCCTCCTTGTGGTTTCGATTCGTTCAGCAGTCGCAGTGATTGCATTGATTCTATTCCACCTGGTTCTATTTTCGCTACCTATTCAGAGGTCAAAATCAAAAAATACATAAATAAATAAATGGGCAAATGGCATTCCCATTGCCTTCAGTGTGCAAATTTTCAGGTTTCATTTGGGTATTCAATCACTCCACGCCTTGAACATATAAAAGCCGTTGCAATTATTCGTTCAGGCTTGCAGATGATTGAATAGGGGCAGCTGTAATACCTCAAAATTTGCCCTCATATTTATTCCCTCTATTGGCTCATCATTTTGCATTCATCAGCATTTCTCATCAGATCATCAACATCATAGTAGTTCATTTCATTATTTCATAAGGCATGTGATCAAGGCTCAAGGAAATTAGGGTTTCTTTACACCCTATGTGTATCTGGCAAGGTTTGAAATAATAGAGAATATTCACTGGACTATGACTCCACTCCGAATGCGGTTGCTCAGTTGGGTCTCAGTTCAGATGGGGGTGTGATTTAATTTGAATCAAATTGTCGGAAGGTTATTACAACTGCAAGATTGTTTTGGACCACCGGATTGTCTCTTGGACAGTGCATGTTCAGAGTTCATGTTGTCATGCACTGGGATTCATCTGTCTATCGAACATTGTTTGGTGTGAATTTTGATTCGTGTCTTCACCTGTATTCGAACGATCACGGCATATTTCAGACAATTTAAAAGGGTGTGATTTAGATGGAGAATTATTCATTGGTTCATAAGTGGTCGTGTTCGTGGGCTTGTGGGGAGAATTCAAAACAGGCTTTGGGCTAAAATCGAGACTTCATATCCGTTCATTGCTGTGTTCTCATTGCTATAAACTATTCCCGATTAGCCCATTCCACTTTCGTCTTTCTGCTTCAATTTCCATTATTCTATATATTTCCATCATTTTATTTTCACTTTCTTTTATTCACCTATCCCTGTATTTTTGTTCATGATCCATTGTGCATCACCTCTTAAAGTCTATTGGTCCAAAGTCATATTCAAATTTCAAGTCCAATATTCCAATATGTCATTCTATGTCAACCAATCAGTTAGGTTTCCATTCTTGTACACATTCATCACTTTAATATATTGTTTCAATCCAAGAATTATTTTCATTTGTACTGATACTACATACCACTCATGGATAAAGAAAAAAAACAACAACTTCATAGGCTAAGTCAAGTTACTTAAATTCATTAATTTCACTTCAAATGGTGATTGAGAAAACAAATTTTACAAAAAAGAAGACACCGTGGGAGGTGATATCTCCAAAGATAACATTGTTTCTATTGATAATCCTCTTGGTTTTCCACCTGAGAGGGCGCCCAATTTCAACAGTTTTCAGGTGCCTTAATCAGAGATTGAACAAGATGAAATAAAAAAAAAACTCTTCAAAGCTCTATTCAATGACAGAAAAGGTACAAGTCATCTATAACATGAAGTTAATGCAGTGACAGAAGCAAGAAGTCGGGAAAAAACGCAGAGGCCTTCATCAATATGCTTCAAACTTCACCTTCGGCCATCGCAAAATACCTGCACAAACAAAAGAGCAAACTTTGAGTTCACGTGGATAGGAGTCACACCATAATGCAAAGGGAATGTTCCAAAACAGAAATTATTATAACAGAAAGTTAAAAAAGGAAGAGCTTTGCATAAGAGTTTCTAGCATAGGAATTAGGAAGAACAATTGAAAGTCTCACAAATGAAAATCAGTGCTAACAATTTTTTATAAAGACCCTGTAAGATCCAATAAGGAAAGTCAGCCAATGTCCAACAAAAAAAACAGAGGTGAGGGTTTCATATCCAAGAGGAAACTATAATAAACTCATAACAGAATCACAAGGGATTGTTAATTGAGCATATAGCAGTTCATACCAGAAAAGAAAACTAACAAACTGCTAACAGAAAGTTCTAACCGAATTCTAACAAACTGAGTTTACCTGAAGAATCTTCTAGATCAATCTCTGAAGCCAGCCTATAAATCAGGAGCATCATTCCTCTGAATTCTTCTTCACCATTTTTTGTTTTCTTCTTCCACCATTCAATCATCCCTCTCATAAAATCTCCAAATTGACTTCCTACAATCTTCAAAAAAATTCAGAATCGGGGATCTCTCCAATTATCTAAATCAATCACCTTCATCAGCCTCAATCCTCTTCTCCAATCCCAAAACAATCCTGCACCATATCTCTTCAATATTCATCACCAATTCTACAATTCTTCCTTCTCCCTCAAAGTCTACTTCTCCATCATGCTTCAACTCTCCCCAAATTTTGCTGAATTTACTTCTATGAATCAGGTTTAGTCATCATCAATCTTAACATTCCAGTTTTGGCAGTACCCGCATCAAACCGCAGCATTCACCTGAAATCAACGTCAATGGCGACCTTCATTACGAACGCATAAGCCCCTTCACCAAGGACCTGCATCATCAATGAACACAGCACGAACCATATTATCAGCATCACAAAGAAAACTTTAAAGGATACGGATTCAAGACGAATCGAAACAGGATCGAGAGGAGGTAGAAGTCAAGAAGCATACCTGAACATTGTGTGTCTTTCGAATGGCGGAGCCGGTTTCGTTCTTGCAGCTTCATCAGTCGCTAATCGGAAGCGTTTTTGAGTTCGTAACAACATCTTCATTATCCTTCATCGCCTGCAACGTCTAACGCACATCTTCATCGCCTTCAAGAGATGTCTTGACAATTCAATTTGTATCGTCATCTCTTTCGCACTTTCGGCAAACGATTCGCGGGCTGGGATTCAGATTTGCCAAAGCCACTGTATTCGTGGATCATCACCGAAAGAAAAAAAATCAGAGTCGCCGCTCCGAGCCGTCGCCGAGCATCCATCGCACGAATTTCAGACCAGTCCTCTTCCGATTCAAGGTACGAGTTCATCCTTTCATTATAGGAGATAGTGGCTGTATTGTTGTTTTGTTCTTGACGTCAATTCGTTTTTTTTCGACTGTGTTATTCGGAGAGAGGGAGCGTGTGTCAAGCTTGAGCGAAATGAGAGCATGAGTGTTGATTTTGCGAGGTCGGAACAAAGAGGGTGTTCGTAAAGCCCAATCTATGGCGGCGAAGGCTTTGGTTTTCCGGCGAGATTTCTGTGTTTTAGGGTTTGTGTTTGTCGAGCTTATGAGGAAGTGTGGCTAGGAATAGAGCTTGATTGGGAGGAAGAGTGATGGAGGTTCGTGTCAGGGGTTTACAGGTTGGGAGAATTGAAGCGCCGCCGCCGTTAGGTTTTGATGAAGGACAGGTTAGGTGCGGCGGTGATGATGGAAAGAAGATGATGTTGAGGAAGAGAGTGAGGTTTGCGATGGGGGTATGAAGAGGAAGAGTGAAGGAGACGGTGATGGCGGCGTGAACGGAGAAGAGAGTCTGAGATGAGGAAGGAGTGTGACGGCGGGTCAAGAGGAAGAAGAGAGGATGAACTAGGGTTCTGTCTTCAGCTTATTTTGTTTAATTGAATTTTGTAGTTAAGTCATAGTTTGTTTCAGATTTTAATTAAAATTAGTAATAAGATTATGGTTTTAGTTAAAATTATTAGTTAATTCATTTTTCTTTTTTAGATTAAAGGTAATGCATTTCTAATAAAACTATAGTTTAATGCAGATTTTAGAAAAAAAAAACATTATTATCAAGATTAGTTTAATTCATTTTTTAATTCAAATTTTAATTAAATTTTCTAATAACTATAGTTTAGTTAGGATTATTAGTTATTTCTTTTGTTTAGATTAAAGGTAATTCGTTTTTAATATAAGCTTAAATTAAATTTTTTTTAGAAAAATACCTTGATAAGTTTAGTTAAAATATTAAGTTGGCATAATCATAAGTTTAGTTTAGTAGAAACTTAAATTAAGTTTTTTTAGAAAAATATTAAGTTTAAGTTTAGTACTAATTCTTTTTCTTAAATTAAGATTTTAGGAAATTTTATCATAAGATTAGTCAATTCATTTTTTTTTTAATTAAAATTGTTAGAAAATATTATATTAAGTTTAGTTTAATTCTTTTTCTTTAATATAATAGAGTTAGTGTATTTCATTTTTGTTTAAATCAAGATTATTAGATTTTACTCATTTTTTTAGTTTAATCTAAGGTTTTTTTTAGAAAATATTCATAAGACTAGTTTAATCCCTTTTCTTAAATTAAGATTTTAATTTGAATATTATTATAAGATTAGTTGGTTCATTAGTTTAAATTAAGATTTTAGGAAATTATAATCATAAGTTTAGTATTAAGTTCATTTTCTAAGAGTTTAATTAATATTTTAGATTAAAAGTTCAATTCATTTTAATAAGACTATAGTTTAATTGAGATTTTTTAGAAAATATTATAACAAGATTAATTTGATCTTAGTGTTAATATAATATAATAGGGATTATTAATCTTAATACATACGGGCCTAAGTTGTTTCTATCTGCACACCCCTATTAAGCCCACCAAGAAAAATAACATGAAATAAGGACTTTCTGCACTCCCCCCACTTTCCAGCGTAAATGGGCTTCTTCCTTGTTACTGGCACCCCTCCCTTAAGCCCATAATGAAAAAATAACTAAATAAATTACTTACTGAACTCCCTGTATTATTTTTAGTTTTTTATTTTAAGTTGATCATAGTTTCAAATTAAATCTAATAAAAATAGGTAAATGTTTAAGAAAATTCCCAAAAAATTAAAGTAGCTTAATAAGTCATTTTAGGAATTTGTGTCATTTTTATTTTCTGGAATTTGATTATTTTTGAATTAATTCTGAATTTTTCTTTTAATTAGCTTTATTGTATTTCTATTATTTATGCTGGATTTTGTTCATTTTATTTAAGTAGCTTCCAGCAACTTTTTTGAGCCATTCTTTTTTCTGTAATTAGAGGGCTCATAGTAGTTCTTAGGATATTTTTAGTGGAATTTTTAGGACCTTTTATCTTAGGTTTTAGTGAAGTAATCCTTAGGAAATAGTAGTTAATTCTTGGCTGGAAATAATTAATTGTTAGGCATAGAAAAAATGTGATTTTTTAGGCTCTCTTTTAATACAATATTTTAGGTGGTACTAGGTCCCTATAGTTTAAGTTTCACAATTTTTCTAGAGGTTTTAATATTTTTTAGAATATTAGGTCTAGGCCTAGTTAGGCATAAGTCCCATTATTTTAAGTCATGTAAATAATGTTCAATAAAAAATAAAATAGGTTAGTTTAAATTTAGTCATAGAATAATTTAGATTTAGGCTAGTTAAAATTTGATTTTTTTAGGTGAATATTAGGCTTAGATTAGTTTAATACTTAGGCTTGAAGTTTTATTTCACTTAGAAGTAGAATAAATAAATAGACTATTTTTTTAATTCATGTCATTAGATGCATTTTGGAATTTTATTTCTTATGTTTAATTTCATTTTTTGCTTCATTTGATTTCACAACTTTAATAGGTTTCCCCCATTTGTTCTTAGAATCAACTTGACTTCATTAAGAAGTAAGTTGAGTTCTATTAGTTTCTAAACTTCCATTAGGAATAGAAAACCTCACTAACCATTAGGACCACCTTGTAAATAAATAAACAATTAGGATCGAGTCTTAGTCCCTTAGATTTTTCCTTTTCCAACTTGAGTCTTTCTTTCTCCCTTCAAAAGAAAAGTAATAAGACACTTAATAAAAACCGAACAATCTTGTACGACACGAGACTTTGTTGCGGAGTGTTTATACGCGTCCTGTTTCGGGGCGAGGTGTAAATACTTCCCGCGATGGATAGGTCTTAGTACAAGACAGTTCACAAACAAATTCAAAAAACACTTCTTTTAAAAGACAAAAAATAAATAATAAGCGACTATCCTGCGGGAACTTCTCTTCTCATCTCATTCACTCACAACGCGAACTCGCGACGACTTGTCTCATTTGCAAGACGGTAAACGCACTCGTGCCAGACGAGCCTGCAACACCTGAGCATAGACATACGCAGTTCCAGCATAAAAAACACAAGCAAATAGTTCCCGCCTAGGTTAGGCGAACTACGTCGACTCTGATCCTCATTATCCCGATGAGGTACGTAGGCAGCGGGGTAGGGCCCGTTCGAGCACATTCTTTATTTTCCCTACATTTCCCCATTCTTTCTTTCCATTCTCTTTTAGTTCCTTTTCTCATTTCCAATTTCCAGTTAGCGATTTTATTCAGCAGCAGTTATTCTTCTCACCCTTTGAAACAAAACAAGCAAGCGTGGATCCCGTCGGGTACGACGGACGATCTGGGGTGCTAATACCTTCCCAGGTCGTAACCGACTCCCGAACCCCGATCTTTGGTTCGCAGGACCTTGTCCTTTCCTTCTTCCTCAGGTTTGTGCAACATTACCTTTCCCATTCATTCGGGATAAAAATGTCTGGCTGGTGACTCTAACCTTTTCCGCGCCACTTTCGCGTTTGTACTAGGATGAAAATCCAGGGAGCGACACAATCTGGACGCACATTAGCATCAACTCAACACCACTGTGTGCAACAACAACCTGCAAAGAATGCAAGGCACGTCGCGATTTCAGGTGCAAGGACGATTGAGAATTGCGAACGGGAACAGATGAAGAATAAGTGTAACCTAATCGTACCTTAATGTAATTGTGCAACACTTGAAACGTCTTCAACGCATCCGCATCCTGTTCATCTTCGAAGCTCCCTCGTCAGTGATCCAAGGTTCTCCGTTCGCATCTTCGTCATCGGCGAAATCTTAAGGTACGAGACGCTATTACTTCATTAGTGCGTGGCTTGATTTTCGTTGATCAAGCGTGGTGATTGATTGGTTGTGAATTGCTGGATCGTTCGGCGTTTCGATTTACGAATTTAGGGTTTTTAATCAGAATTGGAGAAGGAGAGTTTTTAGGTCATGGACTTGATTCGATTTCGAAGAAGAGGGATATTTAGGTTTGCTTTGTTTAAGATTTGGAGATGTGGAGTTTGTGTGTGGATGGAAGTGATGGTGGTGGAAGAAGGAGTTGAGGGCGGCGTGAGCGTGAGAGAGAAGGAGTTGAGGGCGGCGTGAAAGAGAAGGAGAAAGGCTTAGTTTTGTTTCTCAGCCTTTGCCTTTGTTTTGTTCATAATTTTTAATTAAAGAATTATTAATTTAAGTTAATGGATTATCTTAAGAATTTTGAGAGTTAAGGGAATTAAGGACGATCAATGCAATTAATCCACACTTAAGTCCCAATAAAATCCACTGTTAGAGACTCCTTGAAGATAAGGTTGGATGGGCTTTTGGGATTCCCGACCACTCCGGCGGTGACACTTGTCACCGTCCGGTAGGCTTAAACAATTTTTGCTATTAACACCTCCACGTTAAGCCCATAGAAAATTACAATAGAAGAAATTTCTGTTTGCACCCCTTTTCAAACCTGCGTTTTGGGCCCCATTAGTCTTGCTGTTTGCACCCCTTTGGCTTAGGCCCATTTATAAATAACTAGAAAATATACTAATCCACCCCTTTTAGTTTCTTTAGAATTTTATTTTTGTTTTACCATATGTTTAGAATTAATACACAAAAAAAATAGGAAAATGAGTAGAAAATTCCCAAAAAAAATAAGTAGTTTTTTAATTCAATTTAGAATTGTTTAGCATTTTATTTTTCTGTTTTTGCTTTATTTTTGATTTTATATTGAATTTTTCATGTAGATGTTTCTTAATGAATTTTCTTCAACTGTCCATGATCTTGTAGATTTTATATTTTGATCTTCCAATAACTTTTTTTTGCCCATTCTTTTTACTGTAATTAGATGACTCATAGTAGTACTTAGGGTAATTTTTGTGGATTTTTTAGATCATTTTATCTTAGGTTTAGAGGCTTAATTCCTTAGAAATTAGTGGTTAATTCTTAGCTGAAAATGAGCAATTTCTAGGCATAGTAAAAATTTGATTTTTTAGAATCCCCTTTAGCATAATGTTATAGGTAGTCATAGGACCCCATAGATTAATTTTCACAATTTTTCCAGAAGTTTAGATATTTTTTTGAATATTAGTTCTTAGGCTTTGTTACATGTATTTTCCATTAGTTTAGGCCATGAAAATGAAGTTCAATAAAAAATAGTTTAGATTAATTTAATCCTAGAATTTAATATGGACTTAGGTTAGTTTAAATTTTGATGTTTAGAAGGAAAATATTAGGTTTGACTTTAGTTTAGAATTTAGGCTTAAGTTCCAGTTTAATTAGGATTAGAATAAATAAATAGGACTATTTTTCATGCCTTTAAATGTTTTGTTTAGAATTTTATCCTTATATTCAATTCTAATGCTTTGTATATTGATTGATATTTCACTTGTATAGGTTTCCTCATTGTTCTTAGAATCAACTTAACTTCCTTAGGAAGTAAGTTGAATTCTAGTAGTTTCTAACTCTCTTTTCTTCTTTTCCTTTTCTTCCTTAGGATTAGAAAACTTCACAAACCATTAGGATCTCCCTTTTGTACATAATAAATAACTTAGGGTTGTGTCTTAGTCCCCTTAGTTTTTGCCTTTTGCAACTTGAGTCCTTCTTTCTCTCCTCATAAAGAAAATAATAAAACATTTAAGAATAAAAACCGAACAATCTTGTACGACACGAGACTTTGTTGCGGAGTGTTTATACGCGTCCTGTTTCGGGGCGAGGTGTAAATGCTTCCCGCGATGGATAGGTCTTAGTACAAGACCGTTCACAAACAAATTCAAAATACTTCTCTTAAAAGCCAAAAACAAATAACAAGCGACTATCCTGCGGGAACTTCTCTTCTCATCTCATTCACTCATAACGCGAACTTGCGACGACTTGTCTCGCATGCAAGACGGTAAACGCACTCGTACCAGACGGGCCTGCAACACCTGAGCATAGACATATGCAGTTCCAGCATAAAAAACACAAACAAATAGTTCCCGCCTTAGTTAGGGGAACTACGGCGTCTCTGATCCTCATTTTCCCGATGAGGTAAGTAGGCAGCGGGGTAGGGCCCGTTCGAGCACAATATTTATTTTCCCTACATTTTCCCTCTTTGTTTTCTTTCTCAGTTTCTTTTCCAGTTTCAGTCTTTCTTTTTGCAGCAGCTTTCATTCTTCACCCTTTGAAACAGTTTCTTTTGCAAGCATGGATCCCGTCGGGTACGGCGGACGATCTGGGTGCTAATACCTTCCCAGGTCGTAACCGACTCCCGAACTCAGATCTTTGGTTCGCAAGGCCTTGTCCTTTCTTTCTTCCTCAGGTTTGTGCAACATTACCTTTCCCATTCATTCGGGATGAAAATGTCTGGCTGGCGACTCTAACCTTTCCGCGCCACTTTCGCGTTTGTACTAGGATGAAAATCCCGGGAGCGACACGTACCTCATCGGGAAAATGAGGATCACAGTCGACGTAGTTCGCCTAACTAAGGCGAGAACTATTTGTTTGTGTTTTTTATGCACTAGAACTGCGTATGTCTATGCTCAGGTGTTGTAGGCTCGTCTGGTACGAGTGCGTTTACCTTCTTGCATGCGAGACAAGTCGTCGCATGTTCGCGTTAAGAATGAATGAGATGAGAAAAAGAAGTTCCCGCAGGATAGTCGCTTATTGTTTGTTTTTGTCTTTTATGAGAAGTTCTTTGAGTTTGTTTGTGAACATTCTCATACTAAGACCTATCCATCGTAGTAAATACTTACACCTCGCCCCGAAACAGGACGCGTATAAGTACTCCGCAACAAAGTCTTATGGCGTATAAGAACATTCAACCTTTATTAGGTATTTTCTTATTTTCTTCATGAGGTGAGAAAGAAAGACTCAAGTTGAGAAAAAGGAGAAAACTAAAGGGGACTAAGACAGAATCCAAAGTTATTTCTTATGTACAAAAGGGAGATCCTAATGGTTTATGATGTTTTCAAATCCTAAGGAAGAAAAGGAAAAGAAGAAAAGAGAGTTAGACCTCAACTTACTTCCTAAGGAAGTTAAGTTGGTTCTAAAGAATAAAGGGGGAACCTATAAAAGCAAAGCACAAAGTGCTAAGGCAAACACGATTATAATGCATAAGAGATAGGAATGAAGTGAGGCTTACCTCAATCTTCCTCCCTACAAAACAAAAGTTAGCATGACAATGCATATTGAAAGTAAAATCAAAGCATAAAAGCGATTAGGTACCATAAACGTCCTAGAATGGAACTAGGGTTCAAAATAAGACCTAAGTCTAAAGGTGAAGGTACCTAAAAGTTAAATGACTTCTAAAGTTAGTAGCTACATTCTATAGGTCCCTAAGTATGCTAGGATACCTCACAAGATCAAACTATGTTAAACTATGTATAAAAGGTTCACCTAAGTTCACCTAAATGCAAGTTAGGGCTTATGGATGAAGTATGAATGCATATGGCTTACAAGCATGGATTAATACATGAAATTAGTAGCAAAGTCAGTAGTGAATGCTTATGAATGTGGATGAATTAACATACCCTCATGGATGCAATGGTTTAAGCATATGGAGCAATGAGAAGAAGATGTGAGAACAAATGAGCAAACATCGCATAAGATAACAAATGATGCAAGTTAAAGATGAATGGCATGTGAATGTGCATGAAATGATTATGGATCAGTAGCATACAAGTTATGAGATGCAATTATAATGTATGGATATGCATTAATGATTCCCACATAATTCATGTTAACATTTAGAGGAGAAGAGAAATGAGTTTAAGTTAAACATGTTCAAGTAATTATGCACTTTAAAACACAAAAACAAACCAAATGAGTATGGTTCAAAAAGTGACCTATAACTGGAATTAGAGACATAAAAATGACCTATAATCAACTCCTAAAAGTTACCAAAAATTATCTCAAACAAATGGCATGAATGCCTTCCTATCATTTAGGTTATGGAGCAAATAGACACATGAATCAACCTATGATCTAGGTGACATGGAAAAATAGCAAAAATGCTTCAAAAATTATGAAATTAAATCCCTGGAATTTTGAAGTCATTATCTTACATGGTCTAAAAGGATTTTACAAAATTATGCACCAAAGTGCCAAAAAAATTCCTTGATTAGAAAGGTAACAAAGCATGATCACCGAAAAACAACTCCACAAAGTGGATCAAAAAGGGCACTAAAAATTATGAAAAAAATGCCTACGGAGCATCAATATGTCACAAATTCCAGTGGTTAATCACACAAAAAAATAGGTTTCACACCTATGGGGAAAATTGTTTTCGGTCCCTTATGTCAAAATCCTCCGTTTTGGGACAACTTGTGATCTAAAATCCAAATTAATTATTAAAACCACCCTAATCTGGAAACAAAAATTATGAAAAATTAATTAAGAGGATGAGGATCACTCATGAAGTTTTCCAGAATTTTATCCCACCTAAAACTATTTTTAATAATTGCGACGAAACGGGCAAAAAAGGGGATTTTAAGGGGAAGTGGAAGGAAGCGATCCTAATGGTTCGTAACCTAATCCCTAAGATTTGAAATTGATACATATCATCAAAAATCACAAATAAATCTAGTGCCTCAGGTGGTAGAGCTCAATATGCACCTTAAGTTATATGGTCCTAAGTCGCATACAACTAGAATGATGCGTAAAAATGGAGGACGTCGAAATCACTTACTTGGTAGAAGCGCCGATTCTTCACATAAAAGAAATCCAAAAAACTCCAAGCCAAGCCTTGTAATCTCCCATGAGAAAAATAAATGCTCATCTTCCATAATTGCTTTGTGAAGCTTTATCAAAATCAAAATCGATACAAATCGATCGAAAAACTCATAAACACTTTAATCCTAATTAATCCACCACAATAATTAAAATTAACCACAAAAATTCTAATTAAAATTGTCAAGCCATTAAATAATATGCTAATTATCAAAACATAATTAACACAATAATTATTCACAACTAACACCTCATAATAACTAATCTTCTAATGACAATTAAAAGAATAAAAAAATAATAGAGATATGAGGTGTAAAAGAAATCCCGAGTGCCCAATAATAAAACCCAAGGGCTGAGCCCAAATCTTGAAGAAACCCGCAGAACGGGGTTAGTGAGTGATTTAAAGGGTACCAATGGCAATCCATGGAAGCTAGGCCCAAACTTATAATCCTCATGGCTGGTGGTATGCATAGCAAACACAGAGGTTCCAAAAGAAGTTTTCTTGGGCTCAGAAGCCCATTGTACATGCAGAGGGGTGGTATTTGGCAAAATGGAGGGTGCCAACACGAGTTTAATGGGGTTGAGGCCCAATCTGAAGATCCATGTGCACAAGGAGGGTGTATTAACGAAAATAACGGTGCAGATAGAGAATCCATGAAGGAAATTGTTGAGCCCAATCCAACAATGTTCTTATAGAGAAAACCCTAGATCAGTAATGTCCCAATCTTCTTCTTCCCTCAGTTCACATCACTGTCGGCCCTAATCTCAAATGCACCACCAGAATCGCCACCATGCCACCACAACTTTCTTCCACTCCGCAAAGCTTGCGATCTTATTTTTCGATCCATAGTGTAATCGACGTCCATTTCCGATTTCTCAAGAGAAAATACCTCCGTCTCTTTCTCCTCGCGATGTCATTGAAAATTCCTCTTTCCTCTGCTCTCAGCGTCACCAATGAACATTCAATCACCGACAGCGACGAAGCTTTTCCTCACATCGCGATCTGAGATATGTTACAGATGAATGGGGAAGAGGAGAAAATCGAGCGGTCCTCACCTCGAATCGACGCTCTCTCGGTAAATCGCAAACTCATTCGTATTCTTCACTTTGCGAGATTTCTTCTTCTTCTTGCGATGAATCTGAGTTTATTGTCGGTGTTGTTGTGTTCTTCGCAGGTGGCTAATGCGGCTTAACGGTGATCAAGGAAAGAAGAGAGAGTTCTGCGAATCGACGATGAATATGTACATTGAAAACTCCTTGCTGGAGATTTTCTGAATCTTGGCGAAGATGACGCAAAGTTAATGCTGATGACGATTGAAGCTTGAAGATAAAGCTTATGTTGTTGATAGATGAAGGCGGTGATGGATATGGTGTGAAGATAGAGGAAAGGTTGATGAGAGATTGAAAACGGTTAGAAACCCTTTCTGATATTCTGCGTTTCTATTACTCTTGATGAGAAATCCATTTTCTGTAGGTGTTGGCTATTGATGATTGATGAAGATGAAGGACGAAGGTTGATGAGATTGCTTTTTGAGTTCTTGTGGATGAACACGGAAGCCGTGACATTGATAAAGAAGAATGTTGCAGAGTGATTAGAGAAGATGATGGGTTGTGATAAAGATTGAAGATGTTAAACCGATAGTGATGATGAAGGTAGATGAGGGTGCGGAATGAATCGAGTCAGAGTTGGTTGATGAAGTTATGGAGAAGTGAGTTCTGGGAGATTTTGAGATTGAGTTGGTGATTGTTTCCAGGTTGAAAGATTGAGATTGATGAATGGAGAAATATCAAGATGAGGATGGTTCTTGATTAGAGAGATTTTTGATCTTTGGTTGTTGAAGATCTGTAACTGAAATCTTTTCTTCTTCTTCTGTATGTTGGTTCTGGTATGCTGACCATTGAACTGAAATTTTGAAGGTTTTTGTTTTGCAGGTTATGGAAAAGGTGATGTTGAGGATGTAGAGAGCTTGATGAAGCTTTTTGTTGAAGGTTGGCGATTTTTAGTTCAGGAGTTTTTGATGGAGATTGAAGGGAGCTTCTGGAATAGATTATGGTGATCATTGATGAGTTGAGAAGAATGGAGGTGGTGGAGAGTTGAAGGATGATCATTAGATCCTCTTCCCACGGATTTTGGAGAAGTTTTGTTATATACTCAAGGTTGGAAGAAAAAATTGATGAAGATATGAGAGTTGATTTTCTGCAAATGAGATTGATGAAGGAGGACTGAGATTCCGCTATCTGTTATCTTTTTTTACTTTTTTTTTTTAATTTCTAACTGTATTCTCCATTTTTGTAACTGAATTTGTCACTGAATTTTTATTTAGTTTTTTCTGTTAGTTTTTCCTAGTGTGGGTCCTTTGTGAATAAAAAAAGGAACTTGTGTGATATTTTTGTTGGATAAAGACCTTGAATTAAATTAAAATATGGTTCATAAATTTGGAATGAAATTTGTATCGGATAAGGATTAAAACAAAAAAAAGTGGTTATGGTTGTATGAAGAATGAATTGGATATGAAATTTGTTTAACACATTAACAAAAAAAAATTGTGGATATTAGACAAAGGAAACTTGGTTAAAAATGGTATTTAAAAATGGACTTTATTGAATGAATTTGGATAGAAACTTAGAATGGGTTAAGAAAAGACAATAAATGGGCTTGGAATAATTCTATTCAGAATTTTGTTAATGGGCCTTGGTGATACCTTGGAGCATGGTAAAGAGCAAGAAACATTTAGAATCGCTGGAGATATAACTTGAAATTAGATGGGAACCAGTTGAACTCGAATAACTCTTTTACCAAGAAAACTATAAACTTTGCCAATCGTGACTAAGTCGAACTCACAAACTCAAATGTAACCATCCTCGAATAAACCTTAATCCTCCTCTTCCATAAATAACTTGCATGGCAAACGGTAATCACTTGGGTATTTGAGAAGGCTACAATGTCTTGGCCATAATACGAATTCGCAACATAATAGCCTGCAATTTCACCGCAAAAGTTAATGTCCCGAGGAACTGTTGAAGATGGAATGCCTGAAAACAAACACGATCACCAAAAAGGTCATGGACACATATAAACCTTTAACCTGATGATCTTCAGATAGTGAATACCCGAAAGTTCCATGAAGAATAAGAAAACTACGACCCAATGCCTTATGAATCCATGAAATGCATGATTACAAATGATATGATCTAATGAGAAATGCAGATGAAATGTGAAGCGATAAGCCAGCTAAGGTAAAAACAATGAGGGCAAATTTTGAGGTATTACAATAAGCAAAGAACAATAAAAAAAACATTTTAAAGTTACGTGCATGGATAAGTGAGTTACATACAAAAAACCTAATGAATAAGAGAAAATGTTGGAGGAAGTTTCGTTGATGTTTGATTGTCTTTCCTTTATTTCAAATTTTATTGGTGCGTCAATATGTTTATGACATTCAAGAGAGGAAATGCATGTGTATTGGAAGAAATGATGATAAAACACTTACATGTGTTGAAAGAGATGAAGTTTCGAAAACGATGATAAAATATGGATTTAGATGCTAAGGTATTTAGATGGAGAAGATGAAGATAAAAATCTTCTAAGATGTATTTTCTTAAAAGATGTTTAGTTTCACAGGAGAATGAAAATGAAATGAATTTTAAAAGATAAATGAATAATGAGAGTCTAGTTTTGAAAAATGAAAGAGAGTTTTTTTTTTGTTTGTTGAACAATCCAACCGAAAAAATAGATAATTAATAATTAAAAAAATAAAATAAAAACAGCATGTGAAATAAATATATGATATTCCTTGCAAGTCCCAATTGAAGAAATAGATAATAAAAGTGGAAATAAGAAAGACATTAGAGAAAAAAAGAAGGTTATGAGTGATCTGATCTGCCTTAGCATGTGGCGGTCATTTAGCAGTATGGTGCACTACTATGTATACAAACAAGGAGAAATGGACACGTCTAACCAAAGAAATGTTTAACAATAAAATTCAACTTGTATTTTAGCCGGCTACGATGCTATAAAAAATAATGGAATCTTCCATTTTTAAATAAAGATATGTACTTCAGACATATTAATAAATCAACGATAGAAGATAAAAGATACTCCTAAACTAAACGGTTTCATTGAATGTAACGTATTTCTTCTTAATTAGTATTTCATCACATTCATTGATATATATAAGTAACACTAACAAAGTCTCTACATTTTAAGAGAGAAAATGTCTGGTCAACTAGAGCATGAGTTAGAGCTTCATGTGCCAGCAAGTGAAGCATGGGAACTCTTTGGCACACTTGCTATTGGAAAACTCGTTGGGGAAGTGATGCCTGAATTGTTTCAGAAAGTGGAAATAGTTGAAGGAGATGGAGGAGTTGGAACTATTCTCAAACTCACATTCGCCCCAGGTCATTTATATTCTTATTACTGTACTTTTATTTATAGTTTTTATTAGGGTTTTAAAAAACGGTCGGAGTCGCGTCCAACTTTGATAGTTTTGGTTTGAGTTTGATCAGGTATACCTGGCCCAGCTAGTTACAATGAGAAGTTCACCAAGATAGATAATGAAAAGCGTATCAAAGAAGTAGAGGTAGTTGAAGGTGGATACTTGGAATTTGGATTCACACTATATAGAGTTCGTTTTGAAGTTATAGAGAAAGGTGAAGATTCGAGCATAATCAAATCTACAATAGAGTATGAAGTCGAGGATGCAGCTAATGCTTCACTTGTTTCCATCGATCCATTGGCAAACATTGCACAAATTGCTAAGAATTATCTCGGAAGAAACAAGGCTGCAAAAGAAGCAAAATAATATATACTAGAGTGAGAGAAGGGAAAAGTCATTGCCTATAGTTTATGAATAAAAGGATTAAGGTTACACTTTGCTTCCAACCTTTGTATTGTTTCTAAGGATTTATCCATTTAATGTATGGTTCGGATCTTATCACTTTTTAATGTAATGTTAGATCAAATTTTCAATTAATAAAATGAGCAAAACTGTGTTAGGACCAAACACAAAATGTATCCAAACTCATTATCAAGACGAAATTAAACCCTGTCAATCGTCAATTTCATGACCAATATAAATTTGCATCTTAAAAGTCTTCTTGTTAAGAAGGAGGAAATAGACTTTATGTTTTTTTTTATATATGTCCGGTCCAAGTTCTAGAGTTTAAGGACCTTCCAACACCAACCATACAATGAGCGTCAACATTATAACAACGATTAATAAATATAATAGAAACAAAAATAAAATAAGACAAAAGAGATTTACAATCCCCTACAATAGTTCCAAATCGGCATTGAATCTGATATCTCTCATTTCGTATGAATAAATAATACGGTCTTTCAAATAGTTTTTCATTCATTTTTTTTAAATTCACCTTTCACACGTGCGAATGTGAATTCTTTAGGATGATATCAGAAATTTCGATTGTTCTATCAGAAATTTGAAAAATAATATATATATATTTTTTTTACCGAAAATAATGAAATTTACGTGATTTTGTATCGGAAATTTCAAAATTTCTGATAATAATGATAAAAGAATCAAGCAGAGAACGGGTAAGGGGATAGGTTACAAATTGAGAAGGTTTTACGCACCCAAAATGTCTGTGGTACTCTACGGGAGCCCTTTGAAATATTTATTGTTTTTTTGGTTTGAAAAAGGGTTTGTTTGAAAGAGATTGAAGAGATGAGAAAAGAAATGTTCTTTTAAGAATTTTGTGTTTGAAGAGACAATCGTCTCATGCCTACGTACCCACAAAGTGCAATGCGAGATCAAAACCTCGTAGTTTGTGGTACAAATAATGAAAAAAAACAATCTGTTGAATTGCTTTTAAAATGTAAAGATAAGTCGTCATTCTTTAGCGAATAATTCGGCTAGAAAGAATGAATCATATCTAAACATAAAAAAAAGGTTAAAGGAAAAGTGCACGAGGGCACAAAAACAAATGAATGAGTTTTGCATTTTTTTAAAAGTGTTTTGAAAAGAAAGTTTCGATATGCTTATGTGGTTTAACATTTATTAAGAAACGAAATGAAAAAGGTAAAACCGTTTGACCTAAGTCAAGGTTTGATTATGAAAACATTTTGAAGTTTGAAAACAAAGAATGTTTTGAAAACAGGAAGAAGATTTGAAAATTTAAGAAGTGGGAGGAGATGAAGGGACTATCCTAAAACCTAAAGTAAAAGTTAAAGGAAGAATGACCAAACCATGTGGCGAGCATTCTTCGAAGCAATAGGACTTCATCTTCATAAACAAGTGAATCAAATCAAGGCTAAGGTCTTCAATCCATAATAACTCAAGCAAAGGGCAAGATCCTAAAATCTAAGTCCAAAACTCTAAGTCCAATGCTAAGGATAGTGACCATAGTCCAAGATCAAAGTTACAAGTCTTTTAGATGTTTAATTCTTTATTAATGTTTTTTGTGTCCAAATGGACAAAGGAAAAAGCACAAGAATATGAATATAAATATAAACAATATGATGAATGATATAGTATAATAAAAGCATAATAAAAGAGATAAGGAGCAATAGATTAAAATAAAGAGGATAAGATGCGAGAATGAATTAAGATGTTAGTATATTAATAGTATAATAATATTTACATAACAATGGTATGGTGAACTTAATCAACCACAACCAAAAAGAGATACCAAAAAGGCAACCAGATCCAATTGGATTTTATTCCGAATTCAGGACAAGTTTAGGTCTATGTTAAGCAATCTCCGAGTAATTTACGAAGTAATTATCCTTCAAATGAGGCCAACCACCACCAATTAAGGTGGAAAATATTTGTGTTAATACATGTTAGAGAAATGATATAATGGATCATCCTCTGAAAACATGTCGCACGAAAAGAAAAAATGGTAACGGTCTAATCTTAATCGAGATTTCACATTGATTTATCAAATGCAACCTATCACGATCCCAAAGTATGGAGAATGATCCAAATGATCATTCATCCATAGATTTGAAATAATGAAGATTAAGCATTTTACCAATAATCGTCGAATCGAAGATCTCATCGACAAAAAAAATAGATGAAAGAAATAGGATCTAACATGAAATCCATAAAAAAACAATTAAAATATTTTCCAGCTTTTTCCAAATATTCTTTCAAAGTTTATGAAATAAAATCAATCTAAAAACAAAATTTTATAAAAAACCAATGAAACAAAAAAAGTAAAACAATAAAAACAAATGAAGGAAGGGGGACACGCAGGCTCAGGGTGTGATTAGTAAAATAATGGATCCAATGGCAATGTTCATAAGCCCAAAACAAATAAGTTTTATTAAACAAAAAAATGAAAAAAAAACTCATAAAGGCACAAATGAAAAAACGCAGAGGACACGATATCCCCTCCCCTTTTAATCCCGCTGCCTTGTACCTTCTCTTCTTCTTCTTTAAAAATCAACTCGAAAACGCGACTCGTTCTTCCTCTTCACAGCGGCGTCACCGTAAATCTCGTTCAATCTCGTCTTTGCTCATCTCTCAATCACGAATTCAATGAAGTTTAAAGGTTCGAATCTGAGATGGATTTGTTGAAGGTTGAAGGATTGTTGAAGGATTAATGGAGATTTACGATGAAAATAAAAGGAATTGAAATGGCCAGTTGATTTGAGGATTGAAAGTGAAGATGATGAAGGTAGATGAAAGGATTTTGCGAAACTTTGAGATTGATTTTTGACAGGGTGATTTTGGGCTTTCAAAGCTTAAGGAAAATGAGAGGGGGAGGCTGAATTTATAGAAGGATTGTGAGAATTGAATTGAGCATTTCCATTGCCGTTTTAAGAATTTCTGCTGCGTTTCAAAGTCATGCCATCCGCGTGATAACTTTGTGCGTTTATGACTTCCAATTTTGGTGCAGGGTGTGCATTTTGGCTAAATCAGCTTGCGTTTCACTTGTTGCTTTCAGCGTGTGCGGTATTCCCGCGCTTCGCATGTTGCCTAGCTGCGTTTTGCTGATGATTTTCAAGTATGTTGTGCGTTTGATGCTCATGGTAATCACGTGTTCACTGTGCGTTTTGTTGAAGATGAAGGCGTTTTGGACTGCGTTGTATTTCCTGTGTGTGTAAGAGGTGTGACGAAATCGTGGAAAGGTTGTGCGGCTGAAATGTGTTTTGGCTTGTGTATCAGCGTGAGTTTATGACTTCTGAAACGGTGTATACGACTTCATGAAGAGATGATGGAGAAGGCTTGATGGCTGGGAAGTGTAAAAAATTGGCTGAAGAAGTGGGCCGAAAAATGTTGGTTGAGTATTGTTTTTTTCTACAATTTTGTTGTTCTAAAAAAATGTGAATGAGCTCTAAAATAAAATGTATGGGTCTTAAAATGTAAAAAATGTTTTGGTAATTTTTCTTGAATGATTTTGTAGTAATAGGATATGAGCCAAAAATGAAATTAATAATGGAAATAATAAAAAAAAGGGATGGAATAATCGAGAATTATTTGGATGTAATAGGTATAATGGAAAATGGATAGTTTGAAAAGTCGAAAGTTGAATGGATAATCGATTAAAATGATAATTTGGATGATTGAACTAAAAAAAGGTGTATGAATCGGATAATTGAAAGGAAGAAAAAAGGTCATTGAATAAAATGGATAATTGGAAGATAAAAATGGTTTAAATCGAAAAATGGATAATGGATATGAAATCTTGATTTTAAGCCCAAAACCAGATCTTGATTTTTTTTCTCACAAGCCTCTAATAAGAATGAATACAACCAATATGGAACCACTGAACAACTCGCAACTTGCCACTCAAGCCACAACCATTTGGACCGTTTAAAACTTTCCTGATTATTAGAATTCATGCTGAGGAAAATAAATCCACATATGAACTACTGATGAACTGATGATAAACCTAAATATTCAAACTGAACTTCACCCGCAACATTTCCTGATAAACTGATGATTTTCGCATACAACACAACTTGAACTTTAAATACGCACTGTCTGAGAAATAAACCACTGGCATAAACATTTTGCAGTTGAAACAATATTTTGATAGTTTGACCAAGATTAGGTCAAACGTCCATATGGATCGAATCATAACTGAACAACCATATCTAAATTGAAAACTCTGCCTTGTCTTTGAAAACCTGCACACACAGAGAAGAAGAAGCAAACTGCCACATATTTTTGGTATTTTGATTAGAGGTTAGTAAATATAAACAAATAAAGCAAGTAAAAGCACAGTGATCCCCTGTGAGGAATAAACCTGCAACTGAAAAAGGATAAACGAACCAGTGCGTGATCTTGTTTGTATGCAAGATGCAGATGAGATACAAAAAATATTAGGGTAAAAAATCAGGGTATGACAGTATCCCCTTCTCGAATTTCGAGGTGGGTGTGTTAAAAATTGTAAACATTGTTCCCTCACAACTCCGTCCCAATAGTTGGGCTTTTATAAAAGCTTTTGAAATGGTATGTGAGGTACTGGATATTTCTCCTACCATAAATTTGTTCTTTTCTTACCTTGAAGTTAAAGGAGTAGATAAATGCAGTTGGGTTCATATCAACGGTGTTCCGAATATAAGCTTTCTACAACCATATACCATAAATTACAAAGGTTTTAAAAACGGGCTTCTGGGAGTGACCTTTGTAACGTCCGTTTATTTAATTAATTAATTAAATTAAATATAAGTGAATTACGTTGTGTTGATTTGTGATGTTTTGTGTATTCGAAGTTGATTTAAGTTGGTTTCCAAAATATCGGAATAATTTGTGGATGTTTATAAGTTGATTCAAGTTGAATTTATTATATAAGTTGATTTAAGTTGTAGATAATAATATTGAATATTTTGCGTTTATAGTTGATTATGTTGATTTGGTAGTTTGGACGATTTAATTGAATGTCGGCAATTAGTCGGTTTAGTCGGGAGAAATAATATTCGAATTAATATTATGGAATTATGAGAGTATTTATTTAAGTGAGCCTAATTGTGGCGTGGATGGTAGATGTCGTGGGGGTACGGATTAGAAAGCCCAATTAAGATTGAATTATTATTATAATAATTATAATAAAAAGAAAAATAAAAGGGAGAATTAGTCAAGAGGAGAAGTTGAATTAGTAGAAGTTGAGAAAGTGGAACGTGAAATTGGAGAACGAGGAAAAGTGGAGAAAGCGGTTACGAGAAGTCACCGTCGGAAGTCAAATTGGAAAGTCGATCGGAGATTCGAAGCGGCCACCTATTAAGGTAAGGGTGGGATTCGAACTCTATACTCGGGATTATGATAATTAGTATGTAGGATTGGGATTGAATAATTTCATGTTATCCGTTGTTGAATTAGTACTTTTTACGTTGCTTGATTTGGTGAATTATGTGTGTTCTTTGTTGTGGTTGAATTGTCAATTTCAGTTGTATTTTATTACCGAATTGAATCGGTAGATGCAGCTGTAAAGTTATTCGAGTTTTCGGAAAAATTAATTGGGGAAAATTCTGCACAATCATTCAAGAAAGGGGTGGCGCAGGCCACCCATTATGAGAGGAGCATGTGGCGCATGCCATGGTCTTGCAAGACCAACATGGCACAAGCCATGTCCTTATATGGCGTAGGCCATACTCCTACGACCCAGGCCGTGATTTCATGGAAAGGGCCATGATTTTAGTAGTTAGTATTATATTTTTTTAATGTTAGTTTGAAAGAAATAAATATATATATTTAATAAAGTCATACAAATTTTATAATAAGAAAATAAATAAAGGATTATTTATCTTTTTATTCTTAATAAAATTAACATAAATTTTTATTATAATTAAATAATAATGTTAATTAGTTTGTAAGAGGTGGAGTATAGAAGTAGCATACTTTAGCAGATCCTTAAGAGAGACAAAAGTAAGAAATCAGTAACATGAGATTTAGCAGGTGTTGGCATTTTGATATCGGGGCTGAATTCTTATGATAATATAATTGGCAGTAAGATGTGTTGGTATCAGTAAGTTGGAAATTGAACATAATTTGTAAAATTGATTAGTAATAGCCGTGGAGTATAAAACAATGCAGTTTGTTTGTTTAGCCGAATAAGTGAATTTAAGCAAAGAAATTAGTTGTCCGAAATTTAACGAAAATTGTCGAGTTAGTTCGGAATAATAAATAGGTGATCTTAGTCGGTGTATTTTGTTAATTAGTGTTGAACGTGTGAATTTTCTAGTATAGTTGCTTATGTCGTTTTGTCCCGGTATTTGGGTATTTTTAAGTTGAAGGTCGAAGGACCCATGTTGATTATTTGAGTTGTAGGTCGTAAGACCAATGTTGATGTTCAAGTTGTAGGTCGTATGACCAACGTTGAAAGTTGTAGGTCTATGGCCAAAGTTGAATCGGGGTTGAATTAAAGTTGCAATGTTATTTGTTGTATGTTGTTGGAGTTAATTGTTGTGATGTGTTGAGTCGTTGTATCATGGTATACACTGCATTTCTAAGTTGGAGCGGATGCTCACCACGTTGGCCTGAATTGGAAAATTTATTAAGTTGAAGGCTTATGCCTTGCAGATACCTCGATAACCTGGTATATTTTAAGTTGGGAGTTTTACTCCAATGGTACCACATGCATATGCATAGTCGAGTCACATTCCGTGTCGCATTAGTTATGTTGTTTGTGTTGTTTATGTTACCGAGTTGATAAAGTTGTTCTTGTTGCTTACATTGATGAAGTTGTGTACGTTGCTCAAGTTGAATAAGTTGTTTATGTATATTTAAGTGGATTATGTGGTTTAAGTTGATTATGTCGAGTAAGTGGTTCATGCTAAGTCGATTATATTATTATGTTGGACAAGTTGATTATGTTGCTAAGTTGATTATATTATTATGTTGGACAAGTTGATTATGTTGCTAAGTTGATTATATTATTATGTTGGACAAGTTGATTATGTTGCTAAGTTGATTATATTATTATGTTGGACAAGTTGATTATGTTGCTAAGTTGATTATATTATTACGTTGGACAAGTTGATTATGTTGCTAAGTTGATTATATTATTAGGTTGGATAAGTTGATTATGTTATTATGATGGATGAGTTGATTATAGGATTATGTTGCCTGAGTTGTTTATATATTTATGTTTGTAATGTCGATTATGCTGATATTGAAGGAGTTGAATATGTTGTAAACGTTCGTCGAAGTTGATGAAGGTGTGTATGTTAAGGTTATAGTTGGAATTGATTATGTTGATGTGTGAATTAAGATGATAAAATATGTTGGTTGTTTGGGGTGTTTAGTAAGACGTTGTTGTGGATAGTGTGAAAATTGTATGATTCTATCTAGCATATTAATTATCATACTCTTGTTTATATGGTTCGATATCTCACCCCTTCCTGTTGTTGAATGTTACCTTGATTGGTAACGTGCAGGTATTCCAGATTAGCGTTGCTTACTTTCATAGTAAAGTCGGTGTCGTCGCTCTGATACGTAACACTCGGGGGGATGAACGCTTAATTGCTTTGTTGTTATATTTAGTTGTTGTTATTTTAAGTTGTCTCAATGAAAAACATGTTATTACTAAGTTGTTAGGTTGAAAAAGTTGTTAACTGATGCAAAGTTGAATATTTGTGGATCCGCTGCCTATTTGTAAAAGTTGTTTTGTTTCAAGGAATTGAATAAGAGTTGACATTATAGTTTCATCCTATTTGAAGTGTTATGTATCAATGTTCATGAAATTAAATGAACTTGTTAAAGTTGAAAAATGTAGCATCCTGTTTTATTGTTGAATTTTGAAACTCTGATTTATGATTTTTCCGCCGGGTAGATTTGGGGTGTTACAACCTTGGCCCAACGTCGAGGGCACCATAAATACCTTCTTCAATAAGAGGGTCATGTATTATGAATCAACCACTCTTACCTTTTTCTACTTGCATTTCTTCACTCTGAAACTCATTTTAGCATCAGAATATATTGCATGTACACCCCCTTCCTCTCCATCAACCGCATAAGCTCTCGTGTTGTAGGTCATTGACGATCCATTCTGATCCAGTAAGATCAATAAGTTAGGGTGGAAATCGAAATCTCGACTATATTATTTTACTTTTTAATTTTTTTTCTTCATTTTTTCTCTAAATCATCTTTGTATTATATTGAAAAATAAATTATTAGTTGAAAGTAACTGTTTGTAATTAGAGATATTCAAAATAACTATCAAACTGAAATATATTGAAAATAACCAAATCTATTTAGAGAGTTTTCGAACCATAGACCCATAATTTACCACAATTTACTGAAAGATCCATTTTTTAGGACGTGGAAGATGTGTTATCTTATAGATTTTAAAAATTTCAAGGTTTAGCTATAGCTAAATAAGGTGTCATAATATATTTGTCAAGTTAAATCATAAAATTTTGTTCTTCGGGGGATAAATTTCGAATGTGATATTCTAGACAACGGGTTCGACAATATAAGCCAAAATCACCTCAATTAATCATATTCAATTGTACTAGATGATGGAGCAGAAAAGAAATAAAGAACACAATAATTAGTAACCCGGTTTGATGCAACAACGCCTACGTCTAGAGGATTGACTTCCAACTAAAGAAAGAAAATTCATTATTAGTAGTTTAGTACAATTAGTCTTATATGAACCAACAATCCATATGTTGTTCAATGACTCTTACTAACTACCCAATAACTTTCTATTTAGGACTCCTCCTAAATATGAGAACACCTCTCACTTTCTCTCAATCACTAAATCCTAGTGATCAACTTTAATTAACAATGTTGAATGTCAATTTACAACTCAACTAGAAAAACCTACAACCATGTCAAATTACTGAAACATAATGTGATGTACATACAACAATAACAATGACTCAAATAAATTCTAACACTAATATCTCCAATGTATTACTTGCTTTCCAATGTAGGTTTTGAACTCCTTATATAGTAAAAGTATTTTGGGCTTTTCTCCTAGGATCTTTGATTTAATATCGTCCAGAATGTTTGCATGGTCTATTGGATAAGATTTATTCCATTAATATCTCCAACAAAAAGATGTGATTTGATTTGTTTCAAATTCAAATTTAAATCACATTTAAATCTGATTTGAGATTCACAATGTCCAACAAATCATATAATCATATTGCTAAATATAAACAATAAAATCTAATTGAAACACCAACAGAAAATCCTCCCAAAATGCAACAACCTGACTTGTTGAGTAAGACCCAACCGTCGCACTCACATGTTGTGACATCACGTCCAACATGTTTCCTTTCTACACCAAAAAATCATCTTGAAGTAGTTGAGTAAATTTGAATACTTCTCTATATTGTTGTTTTGCAAAATACAGAAAATCCAAAAGTAACAACACATCGCAAATAAATAGAACCTTTATTTATTTTGCCATAATTAAACTACGATTAATTTATACAAGACCTCCAAGCCTGAAACGACTAAGTTAACGGCCAAACCATGAATATAAGTAACCTAACCTAACCATTATATTTGTTATTCCTTGGCTAATTACATGACACGGATATACTAAAATTTGTTAACAACGTGACAAATATTTGTGGTTGAAAATCATGTCAACTAGGTGTAATAATTTTGACAATAACCTATGTAACACTAACAATTGAATTGAATATTTATATAATAAAGTCAAAAGATAATTAACAAACAATAAACGTAAAGTATACTGTCGCTCCCGGGATTTTCATCCTAGTACAAACGCGAAAGTGGCGCGGAAAGGTAGAGTCGCCAGCCAGACATTTTTATCCCGAATGAATGGGAAAGGTAATGTTGCACAAACCTGAGGAAGAAGGAAAAGGACGAGGCCTTGCGAACCAAAGATCTGAACTCGGGAGTCGGTTACGACCTGGGAAGGTATTAGCACCCCAGATCGTCCGTCGTACCCGACGGGATCCACGCTTGCTTGGTTTGTTTCAAAGGGTGAGAAAAATAGAATGCTGCTGAATAAAACCGCTACTGGAATAAAGGGAATGGAAAATGAGAAAGGAATAAGAAGAGAGAATGGAAAGAAAAGGGGAAATGTAGGGAAAATAAAGAATGTGCTCGAACGGGCCCTACCCCGCTGCCTACGTACCTCATCGGGATAATGAGGATCAGAGTCGACGTAGTTCGCCTAACCAAGGCGGGAACTATTTGTTTGTGTTTTTACAGCTGGAACTGCGTATGTCTATGCTCAGGTGTTGCAGGCTCGTCTGGTACGAGTGCGTTAACCGTCTTGCATGCGAGACAAGTAGTCGCGAGTTCGCGTTGTGAGTGAATGAGATGAGAGAAGAAGTTCCCGCAGGATAGCCGCTTATTGTTTGTTTTTGGCTTTTATGAGTTTTGTATGAATTTGGCACAAGGAAGTGAATTCAAACTCTTTTCCATGGAATGTACACTTGACTCTACATTCCAAGATGGAATAATAGAACAAGCATACCCAGCAAGGAGAATTTATCCAAGACTGGTTTCCTAGGATTAGGGTTTAAGTTCACTGGCTTGTTGAACTTTATTAAGTGTTTTTGTTGCTTTTGTGAAGAAGTGTCTTTTAAGTTTTTCTTTGTGAACAATTCCTTGATGAGACTTGTGCATCATGATAAACAAGCTTACACCACTCCAAGATGGAATGAATGCAAGTGTTTCATGGAATAAGGCTATACACAAGGAATCCTTCCATTTATTTATTAAATGTTTTTTTGGATTTTGTTTGAAGATAAGAAGAGAATGACTCAAATTGCAAAAAGGGACAAAAACTAAGGGGAACTAAGACACAACCCTAAGTTAATTGTATTTACAAAAGGGAGATCCTATGGTTAATGAGGTTTTCTAATCCTAATGAGAAAAAGGAAAAGAAAAGGAAAAAAAAGGATGCAACTTACTTCCTAAGGAAGATAAGTTGGTCCTAACAATGGGGAATCCTACCAAACACAAATATGGAAGGAAAAATGAATTAAAATGCATAAAAAAAATGCATAAAAATAAAGGTAAAGTGAAGTAAACTTACCTCAATCTTCCCCACTACAAAACAAATGTTAATGCACATTTTTATTTAAAAGAATAAGGCAAACACACTTTAATTAAATCCTAATTAAACTTGGGACTAAACTAGACCCAATCTTTAATCCTAAAGGAACTAGAAAAAACTAGGACAAAAAAAAAAAAAACAGCACCTATTACAGCCCCTATTACACAAACCGCCATGAAACTAAGCCTAACACCCACCAACTTCTTACAGCCAGCATGCAATCATGAAAAAGTAGGTGCAAAAGGTCAAATGCAGCATGCACATATAACAAACAGCACACATTTTACAGCACTTATACAAAACAACAGCTATGAAATGCAAAATTCAGAATTGCTTATTTTTATTTTTTAATGCACCAATTCAATTAAAAATGTTCTAAACACATCACAAACATGCATTTAAACATGGATCAACATTCATAAATGCAAGAACATGAACATTTTGGAATGATTTTACAAGTATGCATCTCATGAATTATGCAACAAGTAAATGCAAAAATAGCATCTAAACATGCATATGAACATGGCACTTGAACACGATGATCTTGATTATGAATATGCAACATGATGGCACACAAATAATGCTAAACTTAATACAAAATTCAGCACTAAATTGGCATGAGTGATGTGATCAAATATGCAACAAAATAACACCAAATGCACATTCACATGATTATGCAAAATGCAACATACATCAACATAATGAAATGCAAAAATGATTTAATGCAATGCAAACATAAAAAAAACCAGAATGCAACATGATTATTACATACCTAATGATATATGAACATAGCAACAAAATGCAAGAAATCAAGGCATGCACAAAGAAACACACAAAAACCGCATAAAACGCAACATAAACGGAATCGTGTCGAAACGACTCGAAATGGGGGAACTAGCTACTGGAAATGGATTCAAAAATTCCCTAAAATCACTACCTAAACAAGTATGAACATTAAAGGCACTAGGACTTAGGGATGAGCAATCAAAGAAACCAAAAACACAAAAATCATCAGCGTTAACCGGTTAACCATATAGGTTAACCGGTTAACGGACCTAAAACAGAAGCAAATTGGCCAAAAACGCATGCGTTAACCGGTTAACCACATGCGTTAACCGGTTAACACTGCACAGAATTGAAAAAAAGCTTTTAAAATAAGTGCTTTTGGCCACCAACTCACTTCTTGGGATCCCTAACCTACCTAGGAACATGCTAACACTAATTTCGACTTATTTTGAGTTTATCTACACATGCTAACACCTATATCTATTAACACCTTAAAAAAACTAATTCAACAAAAATCACAAAAATGCAAACAACACATAATCGAACGGAATTAATTCAAACAAAGCGAAAAGCACTTAAAGAATGCCGAAACGGCGAGATGAAGAGAATAACTTAAAGAAGAAGTGATTAAGATCACCAACCTACGAAGCGGAGAAGTGCTTCGGTGATTGTCGCAAGTATCGAAGCTTGAATCGAAGAGAAAACCGAAAACCGAGAAATCGCAAAATAAATGCGTTCTTGAGATTGGATCTTCGTGTGCTTCCGATAAGTCGATAATCCTCACAAAATTCAGTAGCTTCTTCTTCTATAATCCACAATATCAATGGAGATTGAGGCTCAAGCTTCAAGATCTTCAAGTTTCAATGTGAAACTTGAAGAACTTATTTGAAAAAGCTTTGGTGAAAGGGAGAGGAAAAGTGAGAGAGAAAAAGTGATTATGGAAGTGAAAAATTTGGAATTGTGGGAACCTCTCTCAAGGAAGTGATTAATGGTTATATAGAGATTAGGCTAGGAGCTAGGTTTGGGTTTGGGGCCCAAAAATTAGGTTTGGGATCCAAAATTAGGTTTGGAAGTTAGTTAGGGTTAGGGTTGGAAAAGGGAATATTCCTTGGAATATTTCCTTGGAATATTCCTTGGAACACTCTAGAAGATGGTGGAAGGTGGTGGAAGTTTCCAAGGGAAATGGAGTGGAATTGGAGTGGAAAAATGAGACGGAAAGAATGAAAGGAAGTGTGGAAAGAAAGTGGAAGGAAAGGTGGAGGGAAATGCAAAACCAACTACTTTTCAAATGATTTTTCTTTGGTTTTTTTATGATTCCTCCATCATTTCTTGACCAAGCTTGAACCATAGGATCATTGTAACCCTAATTTCACGATCTCGATCTTAAAAGTCCGGAGTCGACCCTTTTTACCTAGCCCGATTGCCTTTTCTCCAATTCCTCGATTTTCCGTCGTCCGGCCAGTCGAACCCCTTCCAAAATGAATTTGTGGACGAGATTTGAACCCTAGGCACTTGACATCGTATATAAGTCAAAGAAATCCACTTCGACTCAAAAATTTATGTAGAAGCCCTGTAGAAATGAAACCCTAATTCGGCTCTTTTCCCTCAAGAAGTATTGCACTGCTTGCCTCCTTCAATCAAACCAAAACTTTCCATGACTTGTGGCTTCAAGTGAAGACTTGTGGGATATTATGAACCCTTTGCACAAGGTTGAGAGGCTTTGTGGCCCTTCGGTAGCCTCTTCAAAACTTTCGGTTGCTCCGATCACTAATCACATACCCATGCCTCGACTATGCTATATATGATGCAATGTTTTGGTTATTTTATGAATCCATATATGCTATGCAAAATGTTGAGGAAATGAGAGGGCAAATTTTGAGGTATTACAGCTGCCCCTATTCAATCAACTGCAGACCTGAACGGATAATTGCAACAGCTTTTAGACGTTCAAGGTATGGAGTGATTGAATACTCGAATAAAACCTGAAAATTTGAACTCAGGATAATGGAAATGCCATCTGCCCGTTTATTTATTTATGTCTTTCTGATTTGATTTTGACCTCTGAATAGGCAGCGAAAATAGAACCAGGTGGAAATATGCTGGGAAGAATGCCATCCTCGAATGACAAATCAAAAGATCCTCGGATCTAACACGGAACCATCCTCAAATGGAGCCGCAAAGGTATACCAGCCTCGACTGATAACCAAACACAAAGCTGACCTCAGACAGACTTTGCAAAAGAGACAAACTGACCTCGATCAATAAGCTCAAAATGTGAACTACTATCCTCGAATAATAGCCACAACAACAAGACCAACCTCGGAAGGACTTGAAGAAAAGAAATGCCATCCTCGAATGACAAATCCAAAAGATCCTCGGATCTAACACGAAACCATCCTCGAATGGAGACGCAAAGGTATACCAGCCTCGACTGATAACCAAACACAAAGCTGACCTCAGACAGACTTTGCAAAAGAGACAAACTGACCTCGATCAATAAGCTCAAAATGTGAACTACTATCCTCGAATAATAGCCACAACAACAAGACCAACCGCAGAAGGACTTGAAGAAAAGAAATGCCATCCTCGAATGACAAATCAAAAGATCCTCGGATCTAACACGAAACCATCCTCGAATGGAGACGCAAAGGTATACCAGCCTCGACTGATAACCAAACACAAAGCTGACCTCAGACAGACTTTGCAAAAGAGACAAACTGACCTCGATCAATAAGCTCAAAATGTGAACTACTATCCTCGAATAATAGCCACAACAACAAGACCAACCGCAGAAGGACTTGAAGAAAAGAAATGCCATCCTCGAATGACAAATCAAAAGATCCTCGGATCTAACACGAAACCATCCTCGAATGGAGACGCAAAGGTATACCGGCCGCAGGCGGTAACCAAACACAAAGCTGACCTCAGACAGACTTTGCAAAAGAGACAAACTGACCTCGATCAATAAGCTCAAAAAGTGAACTACTATCCTCGAATAATAGCCACAACAACAAGACCAACCTCGGAAGGACTTGAAGAAAAGAAATGCCATTCTCGAATGACCAATCAAAAGATCCTCGGATCTAACACGAAACCATCCTCGAATGGAGACGCAAAGGTATACCAGCCTCGACTGATAACCAAACACAAAGCTGACCTCAGACAGACTTTGCAAAAGAGACAAACTGACCTCGATCAATAAGCTCAAAAAGTGAACTACTATCCTCGAATAATAGCCACAACAACAAGACCAACCTCGGAAGGACTTGAAGAAAAGAAATGCCATCCTCGAATGACAATTCAAAAGATCCTCGGATCTAACACGAAACCATCCTCGAATGGAGACGCAAAGGTATACCAGCCTCGACTGATAACCAAACACAAAGCTGACCTCAGACAGACTTTGCAAAAGAGACAAACTGACCTCGATCAATAAGCTCGAAAAGTGAACTACTATCCTCGAATAATAGCCACAACAACAAGACCAACCTCGGAAGGACTTGAAGAAAAGAAATGCCATCCTCGAATGACAAATCCAAAAGATCCTCGGATCTAACACGAAACCATCCTCGAATGGAGACGCAAAGGTATACCAGCCTCGACTGATAACCAAACACAAAGCTGACCTCAGATAGACTTTGCAAAAGAGACAAACTGACCTCGATCAATAAGCTCAAAAAGTGAACTACTATCCTCGAATAATAGCCACAACAACAAGACCAACCTCGGAAGGACTTGAAGAAAAGAAATGCCATCCTCGAATGACAAATCCAAAAGATCCTCGGATCTAACACGAAACCATCCTCGAATGGAGACGCAAAGGTATACCAGCCTCGGCTGATAACCAAACAACAAAGCTGACCTCAGACAGACTTTGCAAAAGAGACAAACTGACCTCGATCAATAAGCTCAAAAAGTGAACTACTATCCTCGAATAATAGCCACAACAACAAGACCAACCTCGGAAGGACTTGAAGAAAAGAAATGCCATCCTCGAATGACAAATCCAAAAGATCCTCGGATCTAACACGAAACCATCCTCGAATGGAGACGCAAAGGTATACCGGATGCAGGCGGTAACCAGAAACACAAAGAAAATAGGACAAGATGGAACGGGATCATTGTACATAAACGAGAGCCCAAGCAAACAGGACCATTGTACAAAACGAGAACCTGCGACGCGACTGTTGTACCAAACAAGACGCGGAGAAATGACGAACATTGACTTGAAAAAGACAAGGATGTCTGAAAAATGATATTGGTATCCTCTGTGCGGAGTACTCCAGGTTGAGAAGATGTTATAAGTCGTACATAATATACCTCAAAACTGGCCCATGCTGGCATGCATATGTTGAATTTATGGCGTAATGCTCCATGACGAGGGAAATGCTACGCTTTGGAGGATGCAAATGTAATGATGATTATGCATATGCAAATGAGATCTCCTGAAAAGGAGACTGCAGACATCCCAGATAGCTCGACTGGGGAGGAATAATGATCACTGCATTGATCTGATTCATCCTGGTGAGGAGGAAACAACTCTGCGGGGAAAGCTGTTAATAATTCATAGACTCTGAATAGCCGCCACTGCCAAAAATAAATTGGACTTTGAGATTGGAGCGCCAAAACCCTGCTAGAGGTGGACCCTTCTTGAACTCTGGTGGGGAGATGAGAACCTCCTGGAAACCAAAGGCATGACACTGCTGAGGAAGCAACTGCTGGGAAGGCAAACCACTCCTTATACTACTGAGGATTGCCCCTGTCTGAAGGGAAACTTCTGCTTGGGGATGATACCCACATTCTGCTGCCTTGCTGAGAGAGATTTCAACTTCCACTTTACTGGGGATGATAGATAATGTCAATGATAAAGCTTCCCGCTGAAGATAAGAGCTCAAGTTGCCACTTGCTGGGGATAAAAGATAAATCCTCTCATGTTGGGAATGAGAGATGTAAGGCGTCTCATGCCGGGGATGAGAGACGATGATATCCTTCTGCTCAAGAAGTAATCTTCCATTTTCCGCACTACTGGAGAAGGGATTGTCTAATGAGACTTGCTAAGGAATTTTGATCAATGAAGCTTGCTGATGAAATAACTCTTGAAGTACTGTGCTGACAATGGCTTTGCCCCTAGCCCCGGGTTGATAGGTTGTCAACTAATCATGAGTGAACAATGGTTCTTTGCAATTTTCAACTCGCCTCAGATTAAGGTCCGTCAGAAGTAAATGTCTCAAGAGGATTTTACAGAAAACATGGCATATGAAATGCCTCAGTGTCTTCAAACTCTTGGAGAGATTCGTTGGATCTCGAAATAACTGCCCCAGACTGCATGGTCTGTGCAAGAATTTGCCTCGCAAGGATTCATGAAAAGCCTCATATCACTGTGAGATAGTGTCCTAGTATTTTGAACCTTGGGTAGGTGCTTTGGATTGACCGTCTTCAGGAAAGAGTGACTTCTCATGCTCTTGTGGTGGCCTGCTCCAGTACAAGTCTTGAAGTGATCACCTCTGAATGACTGCTTTGAAGAAAACACCCAGATCAATTGTTCTTTGAGAGATTGGATCTCGAAGTAATTTCCCCTGTTTGGCTGAACTTTGAATGTATGCCTCAGACTAATGGCTCTTTGAGAGATTTGAATCTCGAAGTGATTGCCCCAGCTTGGCTGAATTTTGAAGAGATTGCTCGACATGATTGCCCCAGATTAATTGGCTCTTACTACGACTGTTGGGAAAGTCCCTACTCAATGGAGTTTCTTGGAAAAGTTCATCTTGACAGATTGTCCTTCGGAAGTTTCAGACTTCTCAACTTGGCAAGATTAAGCTTCTGGACTGAAGTTTTGTATGTGAATTTTTATGATGCCAAACAAATATATGCAAGCAGAAAATGTTTATTCTAAGAATGAAAATTCTAATGCAACACACATGTTAATCTTGAAGTTTTACTGTAAAAAGATGTCGCCAACCTTTGTGAGTGAATCACTGGTTAAGATACGACATTGATTTTTGATGAATGAAAGCATGCACATGCAACACCAACAAAGAACTTTTAGCACAACTCATAGGAGTCAAGAACGCGATCTTGTGGTAGTACGCTCTCAAAAATAACCCTGTTTCAGTTAGGACTTTTAAGGGTTGTATCGTGGCCTGGTTCACGGTTATAGAAACAAAGGATATAGGCTCGAAATTTATTTGTGCCCACCCATCTTCGTGATGTTCTTCATTCCTATTTTCAGCTAGCTTTCACAAGCGTTCACCTCTCAAAAAGGGTTTTGTGATGGTTGAGGAACCAATTACACTAACGGTGTAAGCACCAAACAGGTTGTTGTTGGGAGTCAGTCACCCCTTAGTCTTTCGTGTCTGTGCCACACGACTTTGTTCTTGTTTGAGGATCTTTCTTGTGTAATCCTTTTCGTTTTTCACTTTTGCATTCTTTTTCTTATCCCTAACTTTTGCCTGGACTGATTCTTGTGAATCTTTGATTGTGAAGTCCAGCGGGATGCCCTAATTTTTGCCTAAGTCGTTTGTTTTCAAGCTTCGACTTAGCGGGCTTTCTCATTCATTTTTTTTCAATTCTTCTTTTTTTTGAACAAATCGTGTGACACTATTTGTCTTGATTGCTTTGAAAGGGTCGTGACTGTCCCACTTCTTGGTTGATGAAGGATAACCATTGTGGTTTCCGGTCTCTGGACCTCTTGTTTGGGATAACCATTGTGGTTTCTGGTCATTGGACCTCTTGATTTGGTACAACGAAAGGTAATGGATCCTCAGATTTGCACTCCTTTTTGAAATTTGAATGCTCGGTTAAACTAGCTGACACCTACCCTGCCCCTGGGTTAAGTGCGAGGGTTTTTTCATGCAAAAAGAAACTCCTACTTCAAGGCTCAAATGGGTTGGCGAGGGTCAATCTCCCTTATATCTCCGGTGTTTAGGATTTGAAACAATGCCTGTACATCGTCAACAGGGTCTTTCTCAAAAGCACACAATTAGAGTTTTTGCGTTTTCATTTCGTCATCCTCCCTGATAGAGTTTAAGCACAACAGTTGGTATTGCAATGCACATACACAAAATCATGAGTGAATACGAATGGATTACTTCAAGAAAAACATGTGCATTTTATTATGATTATCATTCAAAAACAAATAAGTTTCATGCATGCATACAAATGTTTAAACAAACAATATAAACTATAAATGAAAATGCAGTAAAGAAGCTGAACATTGCCCTCATTGAGGAGACTTGACTCCGTCTGGACTTATTGCTTCTGAAGATGCCCTTGCAAACTATGATGCCAATTTGATAAGGAGATTTCAATATGTGAGCATACCTTCTGGCATGATGACCTTTGAGTCGGCCACATTTTGCATCTTGTACTTGAACACATCACAGTTGTCAATTGTATGCCTAAATGCCCCTGAGTGATACTTGCATCTAGCCTTCACATCATGGTGGTCATTATTGAGGAGGTTTGACTCCGTCTGGACTTATTGCTCTCGGAGACTTTCAGCAGTCAGTAGTCTGGATGTTTACTCAATCAAATTCGCGACCTTGTTTTTACCTTTGCCCCTGAAAGACTTGCAATCTTCAATTAAAAAGCCAGGTGCCCCAGAATGGTAATCATACTTGGCATTGAAACCCCAAAGGAAGCTTTATCGGAGATGATCCTGATGTGACTAGCTCAACTAGCCTGAATATGAGCAAATGAGGAAGCTTGTTGCACGTACGTCATCAGAATATGATCAAACTTCTTCTCAAGTTGTTCTGGCCTTTACCCATATGCTTTGGTCCTAAGACTCTCTTGGGAAGCTGAGGTTGGATGCAGACAAACGACATCTGGGGGGAGAGGTTGATAATAAAGTTGATAAATAAGGTTGCTCGGAAAGATCTTGCATGATCTCCTGCCTACGTATCTCCATTGACCAATGGAGAATCAGAGCAGCGTAGTTCCCCTCACTAGGGATGAAAATAACTTCGTTCACAATTTCCATAGCCAAGCTCATCTGAGTCTTCATCTGGTTGACTTCCTGTTTCAACAGTTTCTGGTTTTGAAATAAAGCTTATACCTCTGCCCTGAATGGCCTCGGCTGGGTCTTCCTTCGATTACCTCCGCCCGGAGTTGCTTCAAATATATACCTTGATGATTGTGATTCAAGTTGTCCATTCTGATGAGAAATCAAGTCAGGAAAAGAATTTGTCTCTGAACACCTGTCAAGAATGCAAGGATGTATGCAAACGCCATGTTCAATTATTTCTGAGGAATCTATCTGCTTTGATTCAAGTTTTGATACAGAAAAATCCAACATGATTCAGATATGTGATCCTCAGAAATAACTGAACATGTGTGTAGAAATGCTATGATGTCATGTATGCAACAGGCATGTGATCAATGGTGTGATGCTGGTGTTGAGCAGTGAACCAACTGTTTGTATAGAACCCCAATAACGGCACCATCTCTGTATAGAACCCCATAACTGAGAACCCAATAACTGTAGAACTGGATCACATAATAGAATATTCATTGATGGTGTTGAAGTTGAACAACGAGCCAAGTATCTGTGGAGAGTCACAATATCAAGGTCATAATGGTAATCACAATAACAATTTCTCTGAATAGAAATCCCAGATCTCAGAATCAAAGATCCATAGAACACTGAACAATACTGGAAAAGTGGGTATGTTGAAGTTTAGGGTTCCTGCAAACCTGTAAACCCCTCCCAATCTCACGGGTGTGCTACTCGGGTCAACATCACGGACTCTCAAAGCCGAATAGCAATAATACGTTCACCATTTCCGAGAAATGGCTCATGACCAAATCAGGGAATCGGTTTGGTATTATGTACTACGCAGGGAGGTCTCAGTTGAGTCCGGAAAAACAAGCATCCCTCACAAGTCTCCGGCTTCAAGCACTGAATCGAGAAACAATAGTACATTCATCCCGAAGGGTACAATACTATCGTCATACGAACAGTTTGCTTTAACTGAATTCCTATGAGAGAACCAGGCCATCCTATGCGAGTTCCCAATGGACCCTCGGATGCGAGTGGGTTTGCCAACAAATGTGGTCTGCCACTGTCATCACTGGAGAGGGTTGTTTCCATTAAGGTTCTCAATGATCGGTCCCCAGCTGCACATAACTATCAAGGTTGTACCCTGAAGTGGGGAAGAACCCCCACACAGAATAGTCCCAAGACAGTCGCAACCTGGGTGTGGAACACATCACCACTCATCATGTAACCATGCGAGCACAACATGTCCACGCTAATCCTATGGTGCACTCAAGCCGGGTATTTGGCTTATCTCACAGTAACTCCCAACCCACAGAAAAAATGAAAACCAGCACAGCCAGACAGCCCAGTATAATATGATGCATGGAAAATAAAATACTGAAAGCGGTAAATAAATGCGATAAAGTAAAGCTGTAAATAAAACTGTAAATGAAAACAGTAAAGCTAAACTAAAGCACACAGCAACAAACATTTAAACACCCAAAGAAACAAAAACAAACAGGCGCTAGGATTGACTCTACAAGGGAAACCGGAAGAATCAGGTTAAGTCCCCAGCAGAGTCGCCAGCTGTCGCTCCCGGGATTTTCATCCTAGTACAAACGCGAAAGTGGCGCGGAAAGGTAGAGTCGCCAGCCAGACATTTTTATCCCGAATGAATGGGAAAGGTAATGTTGCACAAACCTGAGGAAGAAGGAAAAGGACGAGGCCTTGCGAACCAAAGATCTGAACTCGGGAGTCGGTTACGACCTGGGAAGGTATTAGCACCCCAGATCGTCCGTCGTACCCGACGGGATCCACGCTTGCTTGGTTTGTTTCAAAGGGTGAGAAAAATAGAATGCTGCTGAATAAAACCGCTACTGGAATAAAGGGAATGGAAAATGAGAAAGGAATAAGAAGAGAGAATGGAAAGAAAAGGGGAAATGTAGGGAAAATAAAGAATGTGCTCGAACGGGCCCTACCCCGCTGCCTACGTACCTCATCGGGATAATGAGGATCAGAGTCGACGTAGTTCGCCTAACCAAGGCGGGAACTATTTGTTTGTGTTTTTACAGCTGGAACTGCGTATGTCTATGCTCAGGTGTTGCAGGCTCGTCTGGTACGAGTGCGTTAACCGTCTTGCATGCGAGACAAGTAGTCGCGAGTTCGCGTTGTGAGTGAATGAGATGAGAGAAGAAGTTCCCGCAGGATAGCCGCTTATTGTTTGTTTTTGGCTTTTATGAGTTTTGTATGAATTTGGCACAAGGAAGTGAATTCAAACTCTTTTCCATGGAATGTACACTTGACTCTACATTCCAAGATGGAATAATAGAACAAGCATACCCAGCAAGGAGAATTTATCCAAGACTGGTTTCCTAGGATTAGGGTTTAAGTTCACTGGCTTGTTGAACTTTATTAAGTGTTTTTGTTGCTTTTGTGAAGAAGTGTCTTTTAAGTTTTTCTTTGTGAACAATTCCTTGATGAGACTTGTGCATCATGATAAACAAGCTTACACCACTCCAAGATGGAATGAATGCAAGTGTTTCATGGAATAAGGCTATACACAAGGAATCCTTCCATTTATTTATTAAATGTTTTTTTGGATTTTGTTTGAAGATAAGAAGAGAATGACTCAAATTGCAAAAAGGGACAAAAACTAAGGGGAACTAAGACACAACCCTAAGTTAATTGTATTTACAAAAGGGAGATCCTATGGTTAATGAGGTTTTCTAATCCTAATGAGAAAAAGGAAAAGAAAAGGAAAAAAAAGGATGCAACTTACTTCCTAAGGAAGATAAGTTGGTCCTAACAATGGGGAATCCTACCAAACACAAATATGGAAGGAAAAATGAATTAAAATGCATAAAAAAAATGCATAAAAATAAAGGTAAAGTGAAGTAAACTTACCTCAATCTTCCCCACTACAAAACAAATGTTAATGCACATTTTTATTTAAAAGAATAAGGCAAACACACTTTAATTAAATCCTAATTAAACTTGGGACTAAACTAGACCCAATCTTTAATCCTAAAGGAACTAGAAAAAACTAGGACAAAAAAAAAAAAAAACAGCACCTATTACAGCCCCTATTACACAAACAGCCATGAAACTAAGCCTAACACCCACCAACTTCTTACAGCCAGCATGCAATCATGAAAAAGTAGGTGCAAAAGGTCAAATGCAGCATGCACATATAACAAACAGCACACATTTTACAGCACTTATACAAAACAACAGCTATGAAATGCAAAATTCAGAATTGCTTATTTTTATTTTTTAATGCACCAATTCAATTAAAAATGTTCTAAACACATCACAAACATGCATTTAAACATGGATCAACATTCATAAATGCAAGAACATGAACATTTTGGAATGATTTTACAAGTATGCATCTCATGAATTATGCAACAAGTAAATGCAAAAATAGCATCTAAACATGCATATGAACATGGCACTTGAACACGATGATCTTGATTATGAATATGCAACATGATGGCACACAAATAATGCTAAACTTAATACAAAATTCAGCACTAAATTGGCATGAGTGATGTGATCAAATATGCAACAAAATAACACCAAATGCACATTCACATGATTATGCAAAATGCAACATACATCAACATAATGAAATGCAAAAATGATTTAATGCAATGCAAACATAAAAAAAACCAGAATGCAACATGATTATTACATACCTAATGATATATGAACATAGCAACAAAATGCAAGAAATCAAGGCATGCACAAAGAAACACACAAAAACCGCATAAAACGCAACATAAACGGAATCGTGTCGAAACGACTCGAAATGGGGGAACTAGCTACTGGAAATGGATTCAAAAATTCCCTAAAATCACTACCTAAACAAGTATGAACATTAAAGGCACTAGGACTTAGGGATGAGCAATCAAAGAAACCAAAAACACAAAAATCATCAGCGTTAACCGGTTAACCATATAGGTTAACCGGTTAACGGACCTAAAACAGAAGCAAATTGGCCAAAAACGCATGCGTTAACCGGTTAACCACATGCGTTAACCGGTTAACACTGCACAGAATTGAAAAAAAGCTTTTAAAATAAGTGCTTTTGGCCACCAACTCACTTCTTGGGATCCCTAACCTACCTAGGAACATGCTAACACTAATTTCGACTTATTTTGAGTTTATCTACACATGCTAACACCTATATCTATTAACACCTTAAAAAAACTAATTCAACAAAAATCACAAAAATGCAAACAACACATAATCGAACGGAATTAATTCAAACAAAGCGAAAAGCACTTAAAGAATGCCGAAACGGCGAGATGAAGAGAATAACTTAAAGAAGAAGTGATTAAGATCACCAACCTACGAAGCGGAGAAGTGCTTCGGTGATTGTCGCAAGTATCGAAGCTTGAATCGAAGAGAAAACCGAAAACCGAGAAATCGCAAAATAAATGCGTTCTTGAGATTGGATCTTCGTGTGCTTCCGATAAGTCGATAATCCTCACAAAATTCAGTAGCTTCTTCTTCTATAATCCACAATATCAATGGAGATTGAGGCTCAAGCTTCAAGATCTTCAAGTTTCAATGTGAAACTTGAAGAACTTATTTGAAAAAGCTTTGGTGAAAGGGAGAGGAAAAGTGAGAGAGAAAAAGTGATTATGGAAGTGAAAAATTTGGAATTGTGGGAACCTCTCTCAAGGAAGTGATTAATGGTTATATAGAGATTAGGCTAGGAGCTAGGTTTGGGTTTGGGGCCCAAAAATTAGGTTTGGGATCCAAAATTAGGTTTGGAAGTTAGTTAGGGTTAGGGTTGGAAAAGGGAATATTCCTTGGAATATTTCCTTGGAATATTCCTTGGAACACTCTAGAAGATGGTGGAAGGTGGTGGAAGTTTCCAAGGGAAATGGAGTGGAATTGGAGTGGAAAAATGAGACGGAAAGAATGAAAGGAAGTGTGGAAAGAAAGTGGAAGGAAAGGTGGAGGGAAATGCAAAACCAACTACTTTTCAAATGATTTTTCTTTGGTTTTTTTATGATTCCTCCATCATTTCTTGACCAAGCTTGAACCATAGGATCATTGTAACCCTAATTTCACGATCTCGATCTTAAAAGTCCGGAGTCGACCCTTTTTACCTAGCCCGATTGCCTTTTCTCCAATTCCTCGATTTTCCGTCGTCCGGCCAGTCGAACCCCTTCCAAAATGAATTTGTGGACGAGATTTGAACCCTAGGCACTTGACATCGTATATAAGTCAAAGAAATCCACTTCGACTCAAAAATTTATGTAGAAGCCCTGTAGAAATGAAACCCTAATTCGGCTCTTTTCCCTCAAGAAGTATTGCACTGCTTGCCTCCTTCAATCAAACCAAAACTTTCCATGACTTGTGGCTTCAAGTGAAGACTTGTGGGATATTATGAACCCTTTGCACAAGGTTGAGAGGCTTTGTGGCCCTTCGGTAGCCTCTTCAAAACTTTCGGTTGCTCCGATCACTAATCACATACCCATGCCTCGACTATGCTATATATGATGCAATGTTTTGGTTATTTTATGAATCCATATATGCTATGCAAAATGTTGAGGAAATGAGAGGGCAAATTTTGAGGTATTACATATACTAGTAATAATTAATATCAATGTGAATACATAGTCAAAAAATAAACATCAATGTGAACACATAAATTTATAAAGGTTCGCATTTATCTTATGTTGTCTTCTTAACTAAACTTCTAAGGTAAATATTTTCCTTTATGTTTCTTTAATCAACTACTCTTCTAATAGTAATAATCAATGGTTTTAAATTGTAATAGACTCAACCTTGTAAGCAAGATTTTCTTGTGCTAATAAGTTGAACAACCATTAGTTTGAGAAGCAGTGACCAACCCTAGCTTTTACAAATCTAATAAACAAAAGTATTTTCATTTAACGAAACAAGTCCTTATGTGGCAAACATATGCATAAATATATATTAAACAGTTAAATACCAAATCTAAAGGAAATCAAATTCCACAAGTAATTATAGTTGGGAAATTTTCCTATTACACGAAAGCCTTTTAGAGAAATGGATTGTTACTGGTTTGTTAGTTAATTAAAATGAAAAAAAAAAATATTATTATATTATTAAACATGAAAACCTAAAATAAGGTTGCTTGTAGATGTTGATAAGGTTTACCATACTTTTAACCCCCAAATTGACTATTGCATCAATGATGCTACTAAATTATCAAGTTTTGAGACATCATAATAAATCACTATTTAATGGGTCTAGAAGAAAAATGAGGCAGTGTTCTTTAGAGAAGTGCTTCAACTTCAACCCTCTAATGATTTTTTTTTTTTTTATATAATGAAACACCAAATAATTAGGAGTTAGGCATTAAATTGTATTTATTGTCCATGTAAAATATATGCATCTAGTTTGTTGGACAGGTATTGATTAAAATAGATAGAAAATTTGATTAAAAAATCAAAATGATATATGATATTCGTCAAAGTGTAAATTATAAAGCATGCATTATAATTGCAAATGTATACATTTTGTCCAACTTTGTATTCAAATCAATTGTCTTTAATGTTTGAGATATTATTTTATATTTTCTCTTATGTTATTAGTTGTTGTTCTAACAGTTGTATCATATGACAATTAACTCTGGTGGAAAACTTGAAGTTGTAAGATTTAACGAAACAAGAAATTTCTAAGTATTGCTATTGGGGGGTTAATGATATGTTAGCTCAGCAAAATTCACATAAGGCATTTTATGAAGTGAAATCGACAAATAGGTGAACATTGATTAGTCAGAGTTGGTAGAGAAGTGTTGTTGTTTTTTATTGGCTGCATTTTGTAAAAACAATATAGAATGTACAAAATAATTTTGTGACACAGTTTAGATAAAATGTTCCAGCGTGTATACAATATCTGGCATTTGTTAATAGGTCATACTTATTAGGGGTGTGCATGAATCACAAACCAAACCAAATTGAACCATATATATGATTTGGTTTGGATCTTGTAATTGTTTCTATAAAACCAGTTTTATTTTTTAAAAACCGGTTTACAAGTGGATCAGTTCAGTTCCAAACCGTTTTTTCACAAAAAACCAATTTTTTTTTAAAACCAGTTTTAAACCGGTTTCTCTTAAAATCAGTTTTTTATTTTCTTTAAAAAAAACAATTTTAAAACCAGTTTTATAAAAAAACCAATTTTAAAACCAGTTTTATTAAAAAATCAGTTTTATAAAAAAAAATCAATTTTATATCAAAAATAGTTTTATTTTCTTTGATTAGCCTTTTTATTTGAACTAATTATAATCTCAATAAACAATATCTCAATTAAAATTAATACCAAAGTATGATGTGTTACATAAAAAGATCACAAAATAAAGTAATTATCAACATGTCTCTATAAATCATAATTGTTCATAAATTATCCAAGCTTCCAACATCTCTGTGCATCATCTAAGTTTCCAACATCTCTTTGCATCATCTAAGTTTTCAAACATATCTTTGCATCATCCATCACATCTACAAGTAAAATAAATAAAGTGGAAGATCAATGAAGCTGAATTAAGAAGACCAAGTTAAGATATCATATAACACTATATTGTTGCAATATTGTTCTAGAAACAACCATAAAGGATAAAATACCTACTCAAACTTATCAATATGGGAATACAATTCATGAGTAAATTTCATGTGACAAAGACAATTAACAAAAACTTAATCAATAATTAGTGCTTTGAAAGAGAAAAATTTAATCAATAATACCGTTAAGTCATCTTCGAGTGCAACTGAGGTTGAAGAGGTTGAACAACTAGCACCATCTTCCGTATAAAGTAATTCTACAAAACATATAAAGACATTTCATTATGCCTCAAGTATAATAAATATTAATAAATTAGGCAATATAGTTAGTTATCATACCTTGCTCAAATCTCTCGAGAATATCAAAATCTTCATTTGTAATCAAGGATGGAGATGTTCCTTTGAGCCAATCCTGGGTGCATATCAATGCTTCGACTGTTGTAGGTGTTAACGAGTTGCGATATGGATCAAGCACTCTTTCACCTGTACTGAATGCAGATTCAGACGCCACCGTGCTTATAGGAATGGCCAGCACGTCTCTTGCAATGTTTGCGAGGATGGGATATCGACCAGAGTTAACTTTCCACCACTCTAGTACATTTATCTCCATGTTATGCTCCAACTTCTCTCCAAGATAAGTATTTAACTCATTATCTGCATTGTCACACCCTTCTGAAAGATAGAACTCAGCAGTTCCATAAGGATGACTAACACTACCAAAAGCTTGCGGCTCATCTGAATTACCTTGAGGAGGCATAAAACCAACACAATATTCCTCATAAATAGATTTCAAACAAGAATCTAAGTTTGCTTTCAAGGCATCGGCATCTTCCTTATTGTAGTATCGCCTTACCATCCAATCGACCAATCTAATCTTGCGCCTAGGGTCAAAAACTAGAGCAACCAACAACATCATGTTAAGCTTCTCATGAGGTCCCCAATACTTATCATACTTCTTCTTCATCTTTTGAGTTGCTGAACGTAGATGTTCATCTTCAGACGCACACATATCCACAATGCTCTTTCCAATACCCAAGACCTCAAACATATAAATATTGCTTGTCAAATAAGATGACCCTGATATGTGTACCGTAGCATCATAAAACAACTTCAAGAATGGAATAATTAAGTTGATATGCTTCCAATCGTCTTTTGTAGGGACACCTTTTCCCTTCTTTGTCAACTCATTCACATACCTAGCACAACATAAAATATTTATCATAAATACATCATGAGAAACATAATAATATTTATGGAAAGCAATAAAGGATTAGATTCCTGCTATTTTTGTATGACTTACACTTAAACATTCCATGTAAAGCTACAATTTGTACGGCAGAAAAAAGACAAACTCATGCTTTGAAATATCAACCCAATTCTGATGTTAACACATTATAACTAACAACAATATCAAGTACTCTAACATGAATTTATAATCAAATCATGCCACCAACAACAGACTCAGAGAAGAAGAACCATGTGACATATATGCACACTGTTTCAGAAGCTGGTCGTCTTCTTCCTTCATCAAGCCGCTGGAACTCCATAGCACTTGATTTCAAACTTACTCCTAAATCATATATTTCCTATGATTCCATCCCTTCCAAATATCCTAACATCTTTTTTTCCTATAAGTCCTTACACCATGTAATTCACACAACAACAAGTAGGTGTATTGGTGCAAATCTCATTTGTTAAGATTTGTTTAGTAAGAAAATTACACTATGGAAATTTACACAAAAACAAATTAAAGTGTGAAAGGGACGAGCACTATGTGGAAAGTCTCTTTTTGTATATGCTCACTTGTTTATGCTTTTACATATAATTCTTCATCGTTAACTTATTAACTTTGTAATACTGTTTTCTAAACCCATTTATAATTTTTAATATACAATATTGTGTTTTTGGAAAATAATTTAGAAACTACATGAAGCTAGCTAAGTATATATCCACCTGTAAATGTATTAGTACTCGCAATACATCAAGCTAACTTAGCTAACTATATATTATCCAATTTTAATGTAGAATACAATAACTACTAGTAACATTTTTTTAGTAACATTTTCATGAAACTTTCTTAAGTAACATTTTTGCCATCATAGGACTGGCTTTGCTGTTGCACTTTTTACCTCAGAACCATAACCTTACATGTATATTCCCAGGCAAGATATAAATTTCATATCATGTATATTTCTTATTCAGAATCATATACTAATAACAACAAAAACTAAGGCATTTACTAACATCAAGTATAACAATAAATTTTCACGTACCTTTTATTTCGAAAACCTAATTCTTCAAAGGTTCTTTCATGTTTTGATGCGGATACTAACATCAAGTAAGTTGAATTCCAACGAGTCTCAACATCTAGAGAAACTAAACCTTTATAGTCCATGCTCTCCACATCAATACATGCCTTGAATTTAGCAAGTCTCGCGGGAGAAGATCTAGCATACCAAACAGCATGACGAACTCTATAAACAGAATTATCAATGTCTTTCAAACCTTCTTTCACAATTAAATTCAATATGTGTGCACAACACCTCATATGAAAATGGTTTCCGCTCATAACTAAACTATTCTTAGACAAAAACCTTCTCTTGAGACGTTCAACTCCAACATCATTTGATGAAGCATTATCAACCGTCAAACTAAGCACGCGGTTTAAACCCCAATTGTTCAAACACATCTCCATTGTTTCACAAATAGCATCTCCCGTATGACTTGTGACTTGACAAAAAGTTAAAATCTTCTTCTGTAAGTGCCAGTTATTGTCAATGAAATGGGCCGTCACACACATATAGCTCAACTTTTGACAAGAAGTCCACATATCAGTGGTAAGACAAACTCTTCGACAATTCAGAGAGAGAAAGTTTTTCAAAATCATTCTTTCTGTATCCCATAGTTTCAAGACATCACGTGCCAATGTTGTGCGTGAACAAATCTGAAATCTTGGTGAAGCAAGACTCATAAATTCATGAAAAGATTCATGTTCAGCCTTCCGAAAAGGAATCTCCATGTTTATGAACATCTTAACCATTGCTCTTCGAATGGCTTCTTGGTCAAACTTGACAATTAAAGGAGAGCCAACAAGTTCTTCAGAGCTTGTCATAGTAGATGATGTCCTTTTCCTCTTGTAAACAAGGCATCTCGATAAATGGGCATGCATGGAACTGGTTCCGTTACTATACTTAATTTTTGTTCCACAATATTTGCACGAAGCTTTTTGTTCTTCTTCTGACGATACAATGAAATGATTCCAAGCCTCTGAACGATTCTTTCGCTTCTTAGTGTGAGGAGGTGGCATTTCATTAGAGACCGAAGGTGGAGGGGTTGAAACCGTATTCTCAGATGTTGCATAATTTGTGCCAACATTAGTCATCTTGATTCTGTTAAAAATAGGAAAACAAATTAGAAACGAACAAATTAGTTTTGTCATCGGATGTGGAATATATTAAGATAATCAAGGAATACAAAATCATAATATATGCTAGGATACAAAAGCATAAGATACCCTATCCAAGTTTATTTATTGATGTATCATGTAACAGTTAATCAATCAATCGATGCCTTCCTAGCTAGCACACACCTATATATAATTGAACACATTCTCAGAAGATAAGCAAACAAACATCACAAACAAGAAAACCAAGCAATACACAAAACACAGTTTGCTGCAATGGCCTCTGCACAGTGCTACAAAACCTGTGAACAAAGCTGTCACCACAAAAACAACATAGAAATCGCACTAGTTCTATCGATAGAAACCATTTCAACTTTCTTTGGTTTTCCGCAACCGAAATCAGTGCTATAAGCCTCAAATTTAGGTGAACCAGCAGTACCAATTATCTTAACATCAGCAGTGCCAAAACCATCAAGTAACCATGAAGACCAATTTTCAGCTCCATTCAACACTCCATCTTTTAGAGTTTCCAAAGCTTCACTTAAATGTTTAACAGCCACAATTAGTCCATCTTCTCCCAATATCTCACTTGTTTCAACAACTGCTAGTCTTCCTCCAATACAATTTCCAAAATATCTTGCAGGAATAGGCGGATCTAACCGATTCCTGCAATCGACATTCAAACCAATTATAACATTTTTGTTCTCAATTTCCTCTGCCTTCACTCTACATACCAATGCATATGCAACAGACACCACAAAAGTTGACAAGTGAAGATTTTTATTCTCATTCCTAGCACACTTTTCTTTTGACACTACAAATTGCTTAAGTTTTTCAATATCCGAACGAGTTAATTGAAATAACCCTCTAACTGAGTCTTCTGGAACATCAAGATTATTAGATACCTCACATTGAAATTTGTTTGTTTTCACACACCCACTTGAGTAATCACCAAGATTCCAATCAAACAGTGACTTTGGTTCATAACCATTCAAACAATTGCAAGATGGCTTTGAGATCTCATTACAGCTACCAAATGCATCATATAAAGCATATACCTGACACTGTCCTTTTGGTTGTGACCAAAATAAATTCCATTGCTGAGAACTATCCAACCAAGTATATTGTTTGATCTGCCCGAACTCATCCATCACGAAGCGAGGTATAATAGAATTGTTGTATAAAGAGTATGTAAAATTGTTGTTACCATTGAAGAAGTCTTGCAACAACTACTGAACATTGGGAATTCTAGTGGAACCACCCACAAGAATAACATCATCAACCGAACTTTTGTCATCATCAGCCCTTGTCTTTCTCTCAACATGTTGCTGCTGCACTCTAACAGGAAAAGGCTTCCCCCACAAGCTCATAACACGAGTAATCTCCTTCGACAAACAATACGGGGCTGAACACATTGCTCTAATATACAAATACTCTTGAACTAGCTTGACTACTTGCTGTGCCTTTCGAAGCAGTATCCAAACTACCCTGTTCTTCTTAGGAAATTCCCATGGGACTACCCTGTTTGTGTTAAGAAGATCAAGTAATGGAGTAACATATACATTGACAGTCCATGAGATAATATGAATGGCTGTCCCAATTTTTTCCTAGTATATACATCACTCATGAATTTGTTTAATCTTGATAGTTTATACACATACAGAAGTTATAGCGACAAAATTTGTACAACCTTTCCAAGCGAGAGGTATATTGATATTCAAGGAATGGTTTTTGAAATCATATGAATCATTAATACTGTTAAATCATCTACTTAGTTCAACACACAACAAAGTAATTACTACATTTACAACTCAATTTTGTTCAACACAAAAAGTTAAAAGCTACTTAGTTCAACACACAACCCAAATGTGGAGTTTATAATATGTTTACCTGAGTATCAATGGAAGATTAGGGTTGGAAATTTGAAGAATGATGAAGAAGATTTGGATTTTGAGGATTAGGGTTTCTGAGATTTTGTTGGAAATTTGAAGAATGATGAAGAAGATTTGGATTTTGAGGATTAGGGTTTCTCCAAACTACCGCATTTTCTTGAAAAATGGTAACTGGATTCTTGATCCAGTTTGGAACAATGGTTACCGGGTTTTTTTTAATTTGATAAATGGGCCACCAAATTAAAAATATAACTTTGGGCTGGATTTTAAAATTTGGATTAATTTGGATAGAAATTTGGTTCATGGTTATTGGTTATTTTGCACACCCCTAATACTTATTGTTATCTTTTAGTGATATATTAAATAAATTTGTTTGGTATATTGATAAAATCAAATCAGTTAGAGATTTAAATTTAGTGAATTCTTTAATCCATCTCATGATAAAATCAAATCAGTTAGAGATTTAAATTTATTGTAAATGTGTCTTAAAATCTTTGTTGATGAAGAAAAGGAAAACATATTTTGGAGATCGCATTTACCGTACGGATGAATAGTGTTGTTCGTACTGATGAATAGTGACGTTTGTACGGATTAATAGTGTCGCTCGTACGATGAATAGTGAATTGGATAACTGCTCTCTCCCCTATAGTAATGTTTTGTAACTCATATGTAATGTTTTGTAAAATAAATTAGTATAGTGAATTGGATAGCTGCTCTCTCCCCTATAGTAGATCGTTTGATTGAACTGCATAAACAAAACTTCGTTTTGTTCTTGCCTTATTCTGTTATATTATTTGTAGACAGATTATTATTGTTGTAGACCATTCATTTTGGTTGCTATTGTTATTTGCCCCACAAATTGATATTGAATTTTGTTGTAATTCACAATAAGGTTCACAACTAGACAATAGTCAAGGTTGCCAAAGAGGCCTTATAAATTACAAGATTGGTAACTAAATTAGGTAATAAGAAACAAACATATTGATGTGAGATTTTACAATATAAGATAACTACTGTCATCTTGATAAATATTACTTAAAAAAGGTTTATACTTCACAAAATGCAATTGATATGGTGATCAAATCAGTGAAAAGGGACATGTCCAAACACTTCTTAGATTTTTTTATGTTTCTCAATGTTAAGTTAATATTATACCTCTCAAATGCCAAGATGTGGACATGTCTGGTAGAAAATCTTCATATGAGTTTGATATTTGTTAAAACAAAGTAGCAAAACGGGATAGATCGTTTGATCGAACTCGGTAAACAAACCTTCGTTTTGTTTCTTACCTTATTCTGTTATATTACTTGTGTACGGATTATTATTGTTGTAGAACATTTATTTTGGTTGCTACTATTCTTTGTCCCACAAATTGATATTGAATTTTGTTGTAATTCACAACAAGTGGTGCAGTGAGCGTGGAGCAAAGTGAACATCATGGTTAGTAGATGGCAGATCAAGAAATTTTACGGTAACAACGACTCCGGGTTGTGGAAAATTAAGATGCAAGCAATTTTAATTCAAGAAAAGTGTGTTGATGCTTTGAAGAGTGGAACATTGATTCCTACAGGGCTTACACAGATACAGAAGACCGAGATGATGGATAAGGCCAGGAGTGTCATTATCTTGTGCCTCGGAGATAAAGTTATAAGAGAAGTCACCAGGGAGAAAATTGTGGTTGCTATATGAACAAAACTTGAATCATTGTATATGAAAAAGTCTTTACCTCACAAGTTGTATCTGAAACAACAACTTTATTCATTTTGAATGGTGGAGAACAAATCCATAGTTGAGCAACTTACAGAATTTCACAAGATTATCGATGATCTTTAGAATATTGAAGTGAAGATTGATGATGAGGACAAGACTTTGCTCCTGTTGAGTTCATTACCCAAATCCTTTGAGAACTTTAAGGATGCCCTTCTTTATGTCAAGGAAGGAAATATTACTTTGGATGAAGTCCATCGGCGGTGAAATCCAAAGAATTTTCAAAGGCGAAAGATTTGAAGATTAAAGATAGTGGCGAAGGATTAAATGTGTCAAGAGGAGAAAGTGAGCGTAAAGGGATGTCCAAATCAAAGAGGTCTGACAAGTCAAAGGTAAAATGTTTTAATTGTCAGAAAATCAGTCACTTTAAAAGGGATTGTCCTGAAAGAAAGGTCAATGAAGATTCTGTTGAAGTTGCAGTTGCCTTGGGTGAGGAAAGTTATGAGTATGCCAAAGAACTAATAGTATTGAGTTTGGAAACTGAAGATAGTTGGGTCATTTACTCGGGTTTCTCTTATCACATGTGTCCAATAATATAATACTTTGAAACTTTGAAGATGGTGCAAGGTGGAGTAGTTTGCCTTGGTAATAATAAGACATGCAAGGTTCATGGTATTGGTACGATCAGATTTAAAATGTTTAATGATCATGAACTTCTTATTCACAATGTGAGGTATGTTCCAGAACTCAAGCAAAAGTTGTTATTTATAAGTATGTTTGATGATCTAGGCTATTGTACGTACTAGAGTTGAACATGGAGTGTTGAAGATTTCACGTGATGAATTGATTATTGCTAAAGGGTCTAAAATATGTGGTTTATATATTTTAGAAGGTTCAAATGTTGTTATTCATTCCTCGGTAACTAATGGAGGCTTTCATGACAAGGAAGAGCTATGGGATTTGAGTTTAAGGGAGGAGTATAATGAATTTTGCAGAAATCAAGGGATAAAAATGTATGTTACCGCTGGGTTGTTATTGATTTTTTAGGGAAGATCTGAGGTTAAAACAACTTACTTAGTTGCTAGAGAATTTCTTCAGAAGAAGAATAGTGAAAACCAAGGGAGAAAACCGGTAGAAACTATAACGGAGAAAAATCAGTTTAAGGTGGAGTTTCCTACTATGGATGCTAGCAGTAGTGAGTGAACGGTTACAGAGATCTTTGATTATCATTTGACTCATGATAAGGTAATGAGGGTTATTGTAAAATCTCAATGGGACGGTTATGTTATCCTTCGAGATTATATTTTCAATGTGGCTGAAGGACTGCAAAATAAAAGAGGAAAAACCTTTAGGGAGGCATTTGAAAACAGTTTGAGTCAATGGTGGTTGAAAAATCATACTTGTAGGCTTGTTAAATTACCTAGGAAGAAAAAGGTAATTGGAAACAAGTGGATTCAAGGGTTGCTTGAATTTGATCAAGGTTATTGATTAGAGTTTCAACTTGGTAGAAAGCAACAATTTTGTTGATTGTTAAATCGCTATCAACACGGTTTAAAATCAAGGTGGAGATTGTTGTAAATGTTCCTTAAAACCTTTGTTGATGAAGAGAAAGAAAACATGTTTTGGAGATTGCATTTACCACGAAAATCAAAAGTCTTAGAAAGTTGGACGGAAAAAAAGAATGAAAAAAAACCGGGCAGTGAATAGTGTCATCTGTACGGTGAATAATATTTTTCAGTTGTCGGTCTTTTTTCAGTTCGGTCCATGGATCCAGATTTTGGGCTTTGTTTATTGGGTATTTGATATTATAAATATGTATCTCTTATATGTTTGGTGTGTGATAATTTTAGGGTTTACACCAACAGGGAGAGCAAGGGTTTAAAGATATTAGGTTTTTGGGCGCCTTCAGGGTTGTTCTTGGGAACCTGAAGGCGAAGGCTATTTTCTTGTAACTCATCTGTAATCTCTTGTAGCAATTTTCTGAGTATAGTGAATTGGAGAGATGCTCTCTCCCCCAGAATAAATCGTAAACATTCATTTTGTTTCTTACTTTATTCTGTTATATTATCTGTGTAGGGATTATTATTGTTGTAGACCATTTATTTTCGTTGCTACTATTCTTTGTCCCACAAGTTGATATTGAATTTTGTTGTAATTCATAACAAGATTCACAATAATTTTTTTCACGCATATTTAGACTTAAAATATACAGTACCCATGGGTTGTTCCGACCCACGCTCACTTTTTTGTCGGACAAACTAAATTTTTAAGCAACACCCTTAACTATGCCTATACTATTATGTCTTATGTTTTTTTTTTTACTTTTACAGAACAAATCTATACGGATCAGACATACACATTTGCCTTCGAATATTTAAATTTTTTTTTTCTATGATGAACAACAAAACACTTTAGTTTTATGATATTATATTATGTAGTTATTGAATTGCTAAAGAAAAGTGTTGACCATTGAAAGAAGGCAGTGACATGAGCCATGATGATTCTATATACCAAATGGGATGCATATACCTATACTGGTATATATGATTGATTAGTTGCTTCCTCTCATTATAATATTGATTGTTTCCCTATAGGGAGTGGGTTCAAAGCTCTAAAATTTGACACAAATTATAAAACCATTTGTTTGGTAGAAGGAAGATGAACTGTTGTCGTGGAAAAGATGATAATGCCAAATTATATTTTCATTGTATAAATTAAAAAAATAATAATGCCAAAATTTCTGTTGCATCAACATTTCGATGATTCATATATTAAGATTGGAAAATCGAATAATAAGCTACAAATTACAATGGCAGTGTAGTCAATGTTATGTGTCTACCTTAAAGAAGTGTAACGAGTTTACGAGTAATACGATTGGAGACGCCATAAAACATTCATAAAGTTATTCTTACTCTTACCTAATATTAGAAAATTTGATCGATTATTCGATTAATTTAATCGAAACTAAGATATTGAGTAGACATTTGAAAAAGATTCTTGTAATTTCTTGTACATAATATACACAATCCTTTTCAATTGGGGGGTTGACCATGAATTGCGTGTCATCCTTGTTTTTTTTCTTAAGTTAGTGGTACAATGAACAATATACATGGAGTACTTAGTAAGATTTTTTTTTTTTTTTTTAATACCACATTAAGATTTTATAACAATTATAATATTGTGATGTTTTGAATTATTGGGTTGAAAACTTGGTCCCCCAAATTTATAAAAATGAGACAATTTAGTTCTAAATATTTTTTTTTTGAGTATGAGGTAGAGAAAATGAGAGATTTGATTGAAAGACGAAGGTTTTCGTAATTAAATTAATTTAAATCAAAATTAAAATAATAGAATATTAAAATTAAAATAATATTTAAATAAATAAGAATACTTAAGTAAATAAATAAAATATTAAAAAGAATATATACAATATATTTAATTAAATAATAAAATGCAAATTTAAGTCGAACAACGATAAATAAATCATAATTATAAATATTCTGAAATAGGTATGGGATTAACCCACTGTTGAGCACGGTCCAACCCACCGATATGTCATAGAAGGCCCAAATAAGCGGCCTAATATCGTGTAGCCATTGAGCAGCTCCCCCATGTGTTCCCTAGAGGAACGAGGCCAATTGTCCCTTCATTCCACGAAGTTGCTTTGACCTCCGTGGAGAACGAGTCTTCCATCTTCCAGATATCGTGGGGCAGTTGACTCAGGATGAAAATCAAGTGCGTCTTCCCCTACTTTAACGTATGATCCCGACAGTATCCATTGTGGGTCTGAGAATTCAGCATACGATGGAGACTTTGGTTTAGTGTTGGGGTCTTCTATAAATACCTTATTTCACTAGAGGGTCGGATATTCTGAATTATCCTTTCTCTTACCTTCTGTATTTGCTCTTCTTCATTATGATTCTCACTTTAGCATCTGAGTACATTGCAGGTACACCCCTCCTCTCCATCAACCATCGGAGACACGTGTTACAGGTCATTGAAGATCCATTTTGATCCGGTGAGATCAAACAACAAATAATATTAATTTGAACGACAATCAATATTGAATTCAACTCCGTGACTATGTTTGAACGACCATAACATGAAAAGCTTAAAAGTTTGTATGATTGAAAAAATACGAAATTCTTTTTTTTTTGTATTCGGGGAATGTATGATATTCACATATTAAACTTTTAAAAGAAATTATAAAAAAAAGGTCAATTTAATGCATTTTCTTGAACCGGGCGATTTTACAAAACCGGCTCCGATTTTTTGGTTTGAATGGTTTTGGACGGTTCAGTACAATTTTTTTCGATTTTACTCCAATTTTAATCCGCTAACGGTTTTGAAAAGTTAATCAATCGGATTCATCTCCGATTCTCAGTCCAATCGATTAAACCAATCAATTCGATCTGATTTTTAAAACATTGATTGAACCCTTTGAATTTTAAATATAGCACTTAAATATTTATATAAATTGCACTTTAAATTCTTACAAAATTTTATTTGTATCATTTATTCACTTGGTCTTGTATTTACTTACTTTTGCACCCCTAAATTTATTTAGTTCTAAGTTTATTAATTTTTGCATCTCCTAATTTAGGATTTTAGCTACGCCATTGTCTATATTTTTTTAGTTAAAAATATATATTTTTTAATAGATGAAAATTGTTGCATTATATATATAGTAAGTTAGAAGAGTTGAGGTCCCACAGGAAGATTTGTGTTGCATGAAACGAACATCAAACAGTGTTAATTAGGTATATAGTCGATGTTTTCAGAGAAAGGTTTCACCTTATCATAGGCAATTATGAAATTGAGGTTCACACCTGTTAATAGTTTCCACGTGGAAAACTACCCTAGCTGGTAGTTGAAGTTTGTTGCTGATGTGTTTCTTCTTTCTTCTTAGCCGTTGCCATCTCATCAGTCTAAAGTACAGAAAATATGGTATGTATCATGTATGTGAGTATGTGCCTTGTTCTTCTTGTACAAGTGAAGCTCACGTTGAAATTTTGTATATCCTTCTTGGAAATTCATACCTTCATGTTAATCTGTTCATTGAGAAATAAGTGTCGCTAATTTCTACCTTATCCTTTGTAATTCAACATCATGATTTTTACATTTTATTTCTTTATATAAATAAAATATCATCTACATGTGATTATAAAGACTCATTCTTCAAATTAAAGAAGACTCTAATAAATAATAAAAATTTCTTTTTAATATTTAAGATTAATTTTACTGTAAGAGAATATTAGTCTTGCATAATTTATTATATATATATATATATATATATATATATATATATATATATATATATATATATATATATATATATATATATATATATATATATATATATATATATATATATATATATATATATATATATATATATATATATATATATATATATATATATATATATATATATATATATATTCTTTTGATTCCTAAAGTTAGTGAATTTTTATTTTATTTTTTTATTTATTTTTGTCTGAGTCCATATATCTCATTTTTGCATTTGTTTTCCATAAAATCAAAATCTACAGTAAAATCCGAAGAAAAATCCACAGGAAACCTAAGGATTTTCCTATGGATTTTGATTTTAGAGACTAAAACAAACGCAAAAAGAGAGATATAGGAACTCAGACAAAAAAAAATACAGAGATTAAAATAAAAAAACTTCCTAACTTACAGGTACCAAAAAACTTTATTAAATATAAAAGATTAAAGATTAAATGGTAACGGTAATCTCTCAATTAAAATAATAAATAAATAAATACAAATAAATATATATTAAATATAAAAGATATTTGTTGAATATAAAATATATTTACATATTCTAATGCATCTCCGTAATTAAAGCTGAAGATTGTCGAATGTTGAGATTAAGTTAAAAATCATTAAAGAATTGTCCTGGAAGACCCTTAGTGAAGATGATGAAAATTTGGTATTGTGAAGGGACGTGTAACACATGAATTTGGCCACAAGTAACTTTCTCACGCACAAAGTGAATATACATCTCAATGTGTTTAGTGTGCTGATGTTGAATCGAATTGCCAGAGAGATACACATCGCTTATGTTATCACAATAGACTAACATGGCATTTGAGACAAGGCAATGTAGTACCACAAGAAGATTCTTACGCTAACTTGACTCAAATACTACATTAGCGATTCTATGATATTCAACTTTAGCATTCGGATAAGACAATGTAGGTTATCATTTTGAAGACCAATAAATAAGGTTGTCCCCAGATATGGACCTTCTGGTGTTTTGACATCCATCCTAGTTTGAATCATTATATGTGGTGAGCTTATCAATGGAGGAATGATATAGATAAAGACAAAAATCAAGAGTTCCTTGAATATATTGAATGATGCACTTCAAGATAGGCATATGTTATTTTTTCGAATCATGCATAAACAAACACACCTGATGCACGACATAAGTGATATTGAGTCTTGTAAAAGTCAAGTATTGAAGTGCTCTAGCAAGACTATGATACTCATTTAGATCATGATATGTATTTCTTAAAGATCCGCTTAAATTGCCTTGTTTGTCCACCGATATAGCATATGGTTTGCAAGAAGTCTTACACACGCGCTAAATAATTTCCTTGACATATTTCTTTTGTGACAGAATAAAAGACCTCATGTGTGTCTAGTAATAGAAATACCAAGGAAGTAACTAAGAGGACCTAAATCTTTAATAGAAAATTCTGAGCTGAGTTTAGTCATGATAGATTACAGAGGGAATCTGAGGAGACACCCAAAATAATGTCATCCGCTTAGAGAAAGATATAAGTTAAATCATTACCTTCACGGCAGATGAATAACGAATGATGAGAGGTGGTGTGATAGAAACCAAAGGTAGCACCATAGTAATTAAATTATTGTTGATATTAAGCACATGGTGCTTGTTTAAGTTGATAGTGACTTTTTGAGCAAGCATACATAGTCAGAGTGTCGTGAATTGCAAAAACTTGGTGGCTAATGCACGTAGACAATTTCATCAAGATTACCATGCAAAAATGCATTCTTGACATCTAATTGATGAAAACATCATAATTTTTTATAAAGCAACAATGGGTACCATTCAAATAGTGGTTAATTTGACTACGAGAGTGAAAGTCTCCTCACAATTGATACCATTTTTTTTACTTGAACCATCACATACAAGTCAATATTTTTACCTCTCAAATGATCCATCACATTTCTTTTTATGTCTGAAAATCCACAAAATTCGAATAATATTAACATTAGGTGGATGAGGCACTAAGTTCCACGTATAATTTGCAATAAGAACATCATATTTATCTTTCATGACCATTTTCCAATTATGAACACATAATGCATGTATGAGATTGGTAGACAATGGAGAAATAGAGTTTGGAGATGATGTATAAATATTAAAATGTTTACGAGGCTTAAAATGTTCATGATGTGCTCTGGTGGTCAATTAAGGTGAGGGGGTGGGTGATACAATGAAATGATTGATTCAACAGTTTATGGTTAGTCCAAATGTGAGGAGGATGTGAGGTTTAATGTATGTGATGGAATTTGTTGGGAGGTATGGGCCATAGTAGTAGGATTTGAGGATGAGGTTATTGTGGTCAATGAGGTAGAATTTTGAGTAGGGAGTGGTTTGTTTGTTGTAGTAATGTTTTGATGAGAATAGGTTGGATGTTAAGAAAGTGTGTGCCGTATTCAAAAATTCATAATTAGAGATTGGAGGACCATTTAAGGCATAAAACAAAAACGTATTTTCATCAAAGGTAACATTCCCAAAAATAATTATTTTATGACTCAATAATGTATTAGATTTATAACCTCTATGATTTGAGGAATAACCCGAAAAAACACACGGTGTTGAACAAGATTGTAATAACTTCTTAAGGTAAATGGAATAAGAGGGTGATAAATAAAACCAAATACTTTAAGTTGAAGTATGACGAATCATTTAAGTAAATAATTTTAATGGGAAATATTTCATTGGGGAGGATGAGAATGAGGTAAGTGACCATCTGTAGTGCATGATTGCGCAACTTAGGAGGGGTAGGCATGATCTAGAAGGGTGTGAATGATATTATTGATGATGTGAATTTTTCTTAATGATTTGTCTTTATGATATTATTGATGATCTAGAAGGGTGCAAAACCGAGGGGCATGAGCCATAGACATAGTATGTAATTTAAATTAAATGTCAGTTGATACATGTGATGGTTGGGAATAATTTGTTGCTACGAATTCCATATTTGCATGTTAATACTTAGACTTAAGAATTATTGGCCGCCAATGAGAAGAAGATCAACATTTCAAATTTGGTGATGTTAGGTACAAACACATTGGTGCGGCTCAAGGTTGGCACAATGCATCCCATGGTGGAGAGTCTTATTGTGTTGTTGTGACAAAATGAATTATCTATTACACTTAACATACCACCTTAATTCATGTGAACCATGTCTTCCATGTCCATGTTCTTCTTCAATCTTTTGAACACTTCAATTGTGACTCCCTTGGTCAGAAAATTGGCCATTTGGTATTCACTTATACAATGCCCTGATCTCAACCTTCCTTCACTAACAAGTTCTCTCAAGTACTGAAACATCGTCTCAATATGCTTGCTTCTTCCATGTGCAATTAGGTTCTTAACAAGGTTTATATCAGAAATGTTATAAAAAAATGATCGTTACAAAGTTACCATTTTCTTTGCCTAGCCACTTCAACAAATTCATTAAACATGCGAATTTGCACACATGCACAAAAAAGTGGTAATGTACTCGGCCTCACAAGATGAGAGCTCAACTACTGGTGCCTTCTTCGAACACCATGAGATTGATGTTTCACTGAACATAAATATGTATCCAACTATATATTTTCTATCATCCTTATCTTCGCACCTATTGGAATAGGTAAATATGAGTAAATTACAATTTTTACCATTGTCCATTACAAGAAATAGAATTACGCCATCCTTAGAATCCTCTTAATTATTGCCCATTGAGATACATTCGGCCTCTCCATGAATCTAATCTTAATACCGACACTAAACGTAAAATTCGCCAGTGTATTAAACAAGTAACGCAAATATCCAATCATACTCCTATATTGAGTAGGATTGACATCTTGCTCATCCTCTTTCTTCAACAATTGCAGCCTCAATTTAGCTGGAGTAATGGAAGCATTAAAATTCTCCATTTCAAATTCTTCAAAATCTCAAGCGCATACCTTCTTTGGTGCATGAGCAGTCCCTTCTTGTACTTGTAAAATACAATACCAAAGAAGTATGTCAAGAGGCCTAGGTCAGTCATATCAAAATCCTTAATAAGCTCAATATTGAACTTGGAAATGCAACTTTCACCGTTGCACGTAATCAACAAATTGTCTACGTATAGATAAAGGGTTATCACCCTTCATTTGTATTTTTATTCACATACACACCATGTTCGGTGATAGGTGCAAATTGTAGCTACTTTTGTATATAGGTTTTGTTGCACTTATCTATACTTTTTTTAAAATCATTCAAATAAACTCCGATTTGTTTGTAAATACGTTAACTTTATGTTATAGTGTATATATTGTGTTTGCGTATAAACATCATTGAGTTTAATTGTTTTTCATTTATTTTTGTAGGTATTCAAGCATTAATATTTTAGAATTGTTAGATAGAGCATTTAATAATCTTTTTAACACTTCGAACCGGGCGAAAAACGGAGTTACGGTTCAAAAGTTATGAATAAAATAGTGCTGAATTTTTGTTGTTTGTTGTCAGTTGGGCCGAACGATGGATTCTGCCGTCGGGCGGTGGATTCTGATGAAGAATTGAATAAATTCCATAAATTTGACCTGTTTCGCCTTTCTTGAGCGTTGGGCGGTGCAGGACCGGACTGTACTTCTAGGGCCCTGGTGGTGGTAGATATTCATGGTCGGTTGTATAAATTACGCAGCTGACATGAGTAAAATAAAGTGCAACATCGGGTGGTGGATTTTACCGCCGGGCGGTGCGTCTGAGACAAAAAAAATGTATTTAGTTAATTTTCATTTCATTTGTAAATGATGTTGTTTGGGGGTAATTTTTATTCTCCCAACTTCATCATCCTCATTTTTAGGTTAGATTAGCTTAGAAAACAACACATGGAGCTTGCATCTTATAGAATCGGAGGTAGATCCTCATCAATCAGGTTGACAACTAGGAGGTTTTGGTTTATATCTTTTTCCTCTTTTCATAAACTCTTTTGTATTGGTTGTTTGTATAGTTACTCTGAATCAATGTATCTTTGTTGATCATAATAATGTATAAATCTGCTTTACAAATCATTATTGATGTCTTCCTTGATCTTTTTTGCAATTATGTTTGGATTTGTGTTGTGTTAGAGATAAACATCACGAATCTTGATTAAGGATGGATATATATTATCTAGATTCTAGAGATAGATTTAGTAATAATATTTTTGGTGTCGGAAATTAATGTTTTCGTGTTTCGAGACGTCGTGCGCGAGAGTGACGATGAGAGTGATACAGTTTCTCTTCCAGCTTAGTGTGCCAGAGATGGACACTGTTGTGAGTGATACTGAAGTTCAGTAGCACTGATCTTTGTGGACACGATATATTCCCAGAAAAATACTTCTAAAAATTGTGTTGTTTGCGCTATACCGCAGTCCAACAAAATGGCGTTGTTGTCGAGGGTTGGTGTTTTTATTGGATCGCATTGCGATAGTTTCTTTATTTTTGAGTTTTGCACATAATGTTTATATTGTTCATACATAGTTTCTTGTTTTGTTTTGATACATTTATACTTGTCAATATATACTTGTTTTGTTTTAATATTTATTTAAGTGTTTGGTTAGGACACTTGCTTTTGGTTTGCGCGGTGAGGCATCACCATGGAATGAAAGGAGGAAGTTACTAGCTAAGCAAAATAAAGGCGTCGAGATTACGGCATTAAACAGGCACATTTTATCAATTTTTGTTCATTATTACTTTTTCATTTTTACTTAGGTAGTGTGGTGAGCATATATTAAACAAGTTGTACTCAGATTGTTCGTAAAACTCTTAAATCTTCACTTTACAACTTGTTTAATCCATTTTCACCTGGTCTTTCTAATGTTTTGTGTGTGTGTGTTTGAACTCCAATTTTGATCCGACTATTTGAGTTCGCATGAGGTGTTTGTCCCTTTTTTTATCGTTTCAACTTGCGAATGCATGGTAATGATAGTGTTTAAAGTTTGGTACGCATTCAAGATATGTGTTTATCGCTTTCTAGGCTTTAGCATATTCATGATACTTATACTTTTTACAACTTCCATGTCATTCATTCTTTTGTATACTTGTTCATTTTGTGAATTACTTTAGTTTCCACCCTTTTTGTGAGGAAGCCTTCCATTATTCATATATACTCAGAGTACCAACATTCTTGTTTTAACTAGATTTTATTATGCTTAATCTTTTATTTGTGTTGATTATATGAAAGCATGAAAAGAATCAAGACATTTTTGTTTCATTTTGAGCACAACTACCTTAGCCAAATAGTCAATTCACCTTGTGAGTGTGTGATCGTTTGTAACCCCTTTGAGCCTTTAGTCATTATCCATGTTGTTTGAGCTTGATGCTTGTCTATGAGTGTCAAATTCACTTTTTATATGGATTTTGATTAATTATTTTTGCTTGAACCCTCAACTTTGTGTTGTTGTATAAATTTTTACATTGCCTTAGAAAGTAGGGATTATTCACATAATGATGTGGTTGAATTCAAGTTGGGGAGAGCAACGTTTGCTCACTTATGTTGTTGGTTTCTATGAGGTTGTGAAAAAGAAAAGAAAAGGATAAAAATATGAAAAAGAAAAGAAAATAAAGAAAAATAAAAGAAAAGAAAATCCTTGAGAAAGAAAACAAAAAAGAGTTGAATAATATTGTGCTACTAAGTTATATGTGTTTGGTGTAACACTTGGAATTTTGGAAGAAGTTTGATTGAAATTTTGTGTTTGAACTTTTGTGAGTTGATCACTCCCTTAGGTTTAGGCAAGTTTTTGTTTCGATCAGCTTTAGGAATTATCCCTTGGTTGTTCACCCGACCATATTACAATCCTGAAAGTCCTTTTGATTCTTGATTTTATGTTTTCAATATGAGTTTTTGGATGAATGCATAATTTAGCATTTTGTTTGCAATATTGTTGTGTGAGTGAAAAATCCCTGATTTTGTGTTTTTCATCTACCGATGATTGTTTTGCTATGTGTGATTCACGTTTGAACTTGTGTTGTTTTAGGATGTTTGGCATGACTTTTGTATTTATCATTTATTTCGTGATTATGTTATCGTTTTAGTTTAGTGGTAAGTATTTACTTTGTGTGTACCATTTTCGATTGAACCATTGGATTTGTTTTTATTTGTCAAAACTTGTTGTTGTGCGATTTCTTAGATTTTGCTTTTGTTCCTTTAGATGTTTACCTTGTTTGAGGATAAACAATTATGTAAGTTGGGGAGAGTTTGATAAGTTCAAATTGTATCTATTTTAGTATATAAGTTTTGTTGTAATTATCTATACTTTTTGTTAAAATCATTCGAATAAACCCCGCTTTATTTGTAAATACAATAATTTTACGTTATGGTGTATATATTGCGTTTTCATGTAAATATCATTGAGTTTAATTGTTTTCCATTTATTTTTATAGGTATTCAAGCATTACTATTTGAGCATTGTTAGATAGAGCATTGAATAAACTTTATAATGCTTCGAACCGGGCGAAAAACGAAGTTACGGTTCAAAAGTTATGAATAAAACAATGCTGGATTTTTGTTGTTTCCTGTTAGCTAGGTCGGTCGGTGGATACTACCGTTGGGCGGTGGAGTCTAATGAAGAATTGAATAAATTCCATAATTTTGACCTGGTTTTCCTCTCTTGAGCGTTGGGTGGTGCAGGGCCGGCGGTACATCTAGGGTCGGGTGGTGGTAGATATTTATGGACAAATTGTATAAATTACGCAACTGGCTTGAGTAAAATAAAGTGCAGTGTCGAGCGGTGGATTCTGCCGCCGAGCGGTGCGACTGAGACAAAAAATTATATTTAGTTCATTTTTATTTCATTTTTAAGTGATGTTGTTTGGGGTAATTTTTGTTCTCCCAACTTCATCAACCTCATTTTTTTGTTAGATTAGCTTAGAAAACAACACATGGAGCTTGCATCTTGTAGAATCGGAGGTGGATCCTCACCAATTGGGTTGACATTCGGATACACACTTGTTGAAGACAATCTCCTTTAAGAAACCACATATCCTCTTGTTCCAAGCTCTTGGAGCTTGTTTCAAAACGTAGAATGCTTTCTTCAATTTGTAGAACTTTGACTCCTTGTTTATCACAACAAAACCATGGGGTTGTTCTACATAAACCTCTTCTTCAATCAATTCGTTCAAAAACACCTATTTAACATTTATTTTCTATATAGACCAATTGTTGTTATTCATTATACCAATAATTATCCTAATAGTTTCAATTCTAGCCACCGGTGCAAATACCTCTTCAAAATTTATGTCTTCTCTTTGCAAAAATCCCTTTGCAACCAATCGAGCCTTATGCTTGATTATTTCACCCTTGGGATTTGCTTTCACTTTGCACACTCATCTTACACCAATTGGCCTCTTTTCTTCCGGTATATCAATTAACTCCCAAGTCTTGTTCTGCGCAATTGATTATAGCTCCTCTTTTATAGAACAAATCCATTTAGGATTACTCAATGTCTCCTCCATTTTAATTGGTTCAAATTTGGGCATAAGTGCAAAATGGACGAAATCACCATCACCATTGATTTCGTTATACTGTAATAACTCACATTCTTGGAGTCCACCAGGAAAACTTCTTTGCCTTGTTGATCTTATCACATCCTCTTCCATGCGGGTTTTAACAGGGGATGGTTTTGCATTTCCCATCACTATAGAAATTGGTTATAGACTTTCCAGCACTACACTTTTATGCCAATTGGTTGCACTCTACTGCGCTTATTTAACTTTTTCGAAACAACGTCTCAGTGATCATATTTCTTCTGTTTGCTACATCATATAACTTGTAATCACCGGTGGAGTGATACCCTACAAGAATCACCAGTTCTCCATTATCATACATCTTCTTTCTAAGTTTTCTCGACACATGTCGATATGCTGCCAAACCAAAAACTCTCAAATGAATCATATTCAGTTTAAATTCAGACCATGCTTCCTCCAGTGTTATCTTGTCAAGGTTCTTTTTTTGAAACCTATTCTAAAAATCTGTAGTTATGGACACCGTTTCTACCTATTATTCTTTCGGCAAGTTCTTCCTCATTAACATGCTTTACACCATGTTCATGATCAATCGATTCTTCCTTTTGAAAATACCATTTTATTGTGGTGTTTAAGGCAGTACTACCTCATGTATTATGCCCTCTTCGTCATTAAACTTCCCAAAGTAATTTGATCCATATTCTTTTCCACCATCATTTTTGAGAACTTTGAGTTTGTGATCGCTTTTCCTCTCAACCATCGACTTGAACTTCTTGAACACCTCAAGTACCTCATCCTTTCTATTGAATAGGTACATCCATATTTTTCTACAATGATCACCAATGAGTGTGACATAATATCTATTTCCACAAATGGAATCAACTTGCATCGATTCACACACATCCGAATACACCACCTTAAGATGACACTTGGTTCTAAAACTTATGTCCTTGCTGAATTTTTCTTTATATTGCTTCGCTTGAACACATTCTTCACAAATTCCAACCAATATGATGATTGATGGAAGCCCTGTTACCATTTTGTTCTTTTGCAAGGAATTGAGACTTCTAAAGTTGAGATACCCAACCCTATAATGCCATAACCACTATTCACTACTAGTTGCAGTAGCAAGACACCTATGATCCATAAAATTCAACTCAACTTTGAAAGTTTTATTAGAAGCCACTAGAGCTTTTAGGATCAAAATCCTATTTGCATCCATAACATGTAACGTCTTAATCTATATATGAATCTTGTAATCCTTCTCAAGTAATTTTCTAATACTTAGATGATTACACTTGATTCGGGAATATACATCACATCTTTTATAAAATAAATGCTACCATCCCTTATCTTGATCGATACATCATTGATCCCTTTCAATTCTAGAGTGATATCATCCACAAACTTCATTTTGTTCTTCATGGCACAATTGATTGTAACAAACCAATCTTTCCTCTTCGTCATATGCGTTGAATATGTGGATGCCAAATATCCTTCATCATTGCACTGCTTCCTTCAAAGTCATTATGATGTTTTGTTAATTATGTAATTGGTTGACATAATTGTACAAGCGATTAAACTTCAGTTCTGCAGCATTTTTCAAATTGTTGTTGTTGTTGTCTTACAATTTTTTATTGTTGCATTCTACTTTTGTGATCATGACCAAGATTGTGTTCACATCATCAAACTCTTGTCTTTCATCCCTAGCTTCATATTTTTGAGGTTCCTTCTTGCTGGCATTGCACTCTATTGCAAAATGACAAAGCTTTTGACAATTAAAGAACTACACATTGCTCTTTTCAACCATTCTTCTTCCTCTTCTACCTCTTATATTGCCTCATATAGAGTTGTTTGACCATGCAACCCTATTGCCACTGTTTTCACCCTTTTAGAATGTTAAATTCTTGGAATTTTAGGACTCTCTTCCCCCAAAATTCTGAAAGTTCCCTCTACCTTTGTTCATGGGTCACTTTCCTTTCGCCTTCTTATCTCCCTCATTGAAATGGGCTTGTAAAGAGATCTTCGCCTTTGCCTTATTAACATTCATTTCCCTCATTCTCTACTCATGTGTCTCAAGAGAGCTTTGTATCTCCTTTCTACTCATTGTTGCAAGATTCTTCGATTCCTCAATCACATCCACCGCATTGTCAAATCTTGACATCAAAAAACGCAAGGTTTTCATGATAACATATTGCTCTGTTATCGTTTCTCCACAAGTCTTTACTTGGCTCACCAACTGAGTAATTCTTCTCGTAAAATCTTTAATGGTCTCCTTCTCCTCCATTTGAATAAATTTAAGTTGTCTTTTGTGAGTTTGTAACCTCAGAACCATCGCATTGTCAGTCCCTACTTACACATTCTCCAAGATTTCTCATGCTTGCTTCGATGATTTAGAATCATCAATTTTTTTCGAAATTATCTATATCAATGCATTCATGGATTAAAAATAACGCCTTGAAATCTTTCTTCTTTTTTTCCTTATGTGTTGCTTGTTGTGCATCCGTTGCACCTTTGACAAGAGGACATATACCTTTCTTGATCACTTCATCAACATCTTGATGGTCAAAACAACATCTTCATTTGCTTGCACCATTTTTCATAATACTTTACATCAAAGGATTGAGAGATTTGTAGAGATTCCTCATTTGCTTAAGAGATTTTACCCGTAACAATTTTTACCGATAACAATTAATGCTACAATGCATCTTAAAATTTAATTTTATATTGATTAAGAAAAATAATTAAGTGTGATTATTTATTTTAAAATATTATAGAAAACTTAAATTAAATTTATTAAATATTTTTGTTGATAAATAATACATCAACTATTTACATTAAATATATTTAAAATTAAATAATATATATATATATATATATATATATATATATATATATATATATATATATATATATATATATATATATATATATATATATATATATATATATATATATATATATATATATATATATATATATATATGAATGTTAATATTAAATAATTTTATATTTATAATAATAATTGGAAGGAGTATTTATGGGACATCATGTATATATTTATTTCGATAACTTTTTATTTTCAATTTATATTTTATTATTTACAAGTATATCAAAAATATATCATTTCTCATAGTACATACTATTTCATATGAAATTTTATATATATATATATATATATATATATATATATATATATATATATATATATATATATATATATATATATATATATATATATATATATATATATATATATATATATATATATATATATATATATATATAATATTAATTAGATAATATGATAATAGCATGGAAAAGTCTTAGGAAGCATATTGACATTCCAAACATCACCATATTCCTATATATAACAAAGCAACTAAGCTAAACTTCAAAGTTCCAACATAGTAGAGTACTATAACTCTATATACCTTAATTGATTCTCCATTACACAACACTCCAAGGTTTGGATCATCTTTTACTATCTTTTGTAATGATATGAAATTATCAGTTAAATAAATTCTTTTAATCACTAATTCTCATATGTTTGTGCAGTGTTACTGCTGGTGATGATGGGTAGAGCACCATGCTGTGATGAAAGTGGTTTGAAGAAAGGACCTTGGACACCAGAAGAGGATAGAATATTGGTGGATCACATTCAGAAACATGGCCATGGAAGTTGGAGAGCACTTCCAAAGCTAGCAAGATTGAATAGGTGTGGAAAGAGCTGTAGATTAAGGTGGACTAACTATTTAAGACCTGATATCAAAAGAGGAAAATTCACAGAAGAAGAGGAGAAGACCATCATCAGTTTACATGCTGTTCTTGGAAACAAGTAAGTCCTATTCTTAAATTGACCATACTTTTACTTAAAATATACGGTTAAAATTGCGGTTTCAGACTACAATTTAAAACCATGGTTAAGACCGAAAAAATACTAAATAATGTGAATATGATTTGTATTATTATTATTAGATGGTCAGCTATAGCAGGTAATCTACCAGGGAGGACTGACAATGAAATAAAGAATTTTTGGAACACTCATTTAAAGAAAAAGCTTCTTCAAATGGGATTAGATCCGGTCACTCATCGTCCAAGAATCGATCATCTCAATCTTATCGCAAATCTTCAAACATTTCTTGCTGCAAACGTCATCAACAATTTATCAAACACTTTCAACATTACTTCTACTAATAATAATGTTCTAAGGCTTCAATCAGATGCAGCCAAACTCCAACTGCTTCAAAACATGCTTCAGATTCAAGCCCTCGGCGCGAACAATACTCCTTCAACTTCAAACTTGGATTTACTCAATATCAATAATCCATTTGGACAATATTCGTCTTCGTCGCATCAAGAAAGTTTGTTTCAAAATGAACTTTTTGGAATGAATAATAATCAGTCCAATTTTCAAGGGTTTGAAGTACCTCAGATGCTGAATGGTGTAACCAATGGATACGATTATATGAATTATGACAGCAATAGTAGTAGTTGTTTGAAAACTGATCAAAAGGTTGATGAACTATTTGATGCTGCAACGAATTCTTCTTCGACGGTACCGATGAATTCGCTTCCGAAGTTGGTTTCGGTTTCACAAGAATGTTCTAATGTGAAAGAGATGATAGAAAATAATATGGTTAACCAGAATGAGTGTTCTACTAATCCTTCTTCAACTTCAACAACCTTTGAAATGTTAGAAGATTTCATGTATGAAGACGTAAGCGATGTTTATTGGAAAGATCTCTTAGAGTAAGTAAACTTTATCATTATTATTATTATTATAATATTAATTAAAGTTTAATTTTCAATCACTGTCGTATTAAATTTATCATGATTTATATAATTTTTTTTCCTTCTATTTGCAGCCAAGAGTCCAACGAGTAAACTGCAGCCATTATTCTACAGTTTCATATGAAGAAACTGCAGTGAAGATTTATCAGAGCGATAACGGGAATTATCATTGTTTTTAGTTCATTTAGGTGTTGGTTCATATGTATTAAAAAATGGATTTCTTTTGTAATTCATATTATAAAAAGCTTCCGTTTGTATAGAGGATTTATAATACAACGTAGAGATTTTCATTTATTTTATATAATCCACATCTTTCATATATTCATTCATCTTCATGCAACATAGTTATAGTTAACGAAATTCAGTTTATTGAGATTTTTTTTAATAGTAAAATAAATCAATATATTAATTAAAAAGAGAAAAATGAATGTGCTCGTGAAATAAATAAAATTGGCTAAAAATAAAAGTAGGATGAAAATTGAAAAAATCACAGGTAACCCTGGCCAAAAAAACAAAAATAGACATACATGAGAGAAAAAAATTATGCACACCAACTAACCAACCTCCAACTCGAGCTAAACATCTACCACAATACATCAGCCTCTACGGAGAGCAAGCAAAAGGAATGGCAACTCGAATACCGCCTCTTGATTTGAACCAAACTAAGGTTGCGACACAATCACTATTACGGAAAACCATTTTCACAACGGTTGAAAAAGAGGTATTATCACGTCGGTCATACCGTTGTTAAGTAGAGTGTCGTTGTAAGTTCATTGTTTCTACAAATGTCTGGAAACCGTTATTGAAAGTCAGGACGTGTGCCACATATCGCAATTGTTAGACTTATAAATTATTGTGATATATACACTTAGGTACTGAGTTCGAAACTCATCAGCAGCAAACTATGTAAAACATAAATAAACTTTAATCTCGGTTACAATAGATAACCGTCGTTGAAAGTATCCATAGTTTATTATATTATATATTGATTGTTTGTTTTCCATAAACTTCACTAAATAAATATAGGGATTCAAATTGATGATGAAGTCTATAATCTGAAAATTAAACTATTCTTGAAAACCAACTTAAACAAATCATTGTTGTTTTCTGATTGTATTTGTCTCATCATGCATCTCACATTGTTTTACGTATACTATGATATATTGATCTGGCTCCTTTGATATTTATGGACAAATTGTATAAATTACGCAACTGGCTTGAGTAAAATAAAGTGCAGTGTCGAGCGGTGGATTCTGCCGCCGAGCGGTGCGACTGAGACAAAAAATTATATTTAGTTCATTTTTATTTCATTTTTAAGTGATGTTGTTTGGGGTAATTTTTGTTCTCCCAACTTCATCAACCTCATTTTTTTGTTAGATTAGCTTAGAAAACAACACATGGAGCTTGCATCTTGTAGAATCGGAGGTGGATCCTCACCAATTGGGTTGACATTCAGATACACACTTGTTGAAGACAATCTCCTTTAAGAAACCACATATCCTCTTGTTCCAAGCTCTTGGAGCTTGTTTCAAAACGTAGAATGCTTTCTTCAATTTGTAGAACTTTGACTCCTTGTTTATCACAACAAAACCATGGGGTTGTTCTACATAAACCTCTTCTTCAATCAATTCGTTCAAAAACACCTATTTAACATTTATTTTCTATATAGACCAATTGTTGTTATTCATTATACCAATAATTATCCTAATAGTTTCAATTCTAGCCACCGGTGCAAATACCTCTTCAAAATTTATGTCTTCTCTTTGCAAAAATCCCTTTGCAACCAATCGAGCCTTATGCTTGATTATTTCACCCTTGGGATTTGCTTTCACTTTGCACACTCATCTTACACCAATTGGCCTCTTTTCTTCCGGTATATCAATTAACTCCCAAGTCTTGTTCTGCGCAATTGATTATAGCTCCTCTTTTATAGAACAAATCCATTTAGGATTACTCAATGTCTCCTCCATTTTAATTGGTTCAAATTTGGGCATAAGTGCAAAATGGACGAAATCACCATCACCATTGATTTCGTTATACTGTAATAACTCACATTCTTGGAGTCCACCAGGAAAACTTCTTTGCCTTGTTGATCTTATCACATCCTCTTCCATGCGGGTTTTAACAGGGGATGGTTTTGCATTTCCCATCACTATAGAAATTGGTTATAGACTTTCCAGCACTACACTTTTATGCCAATTGGTTGCACTCTACTGCGCTTATTTAACTTTTTCGAAACAACGTCTCAGTGATCATATTTCTTCTGTTTGCTACATCATATAACTTGTAATCACCGGTGGAGTGATACCCTACAAGAATCACCAGTTCTCCATTATCATACATCTTCTTTCTAAGTTTTCTCGACACATGTCGATATGCTGCCAAACCAAAAACTCTCAAATGAATCATATTCAGTTTAAATTCAGACCATGCTTCCTCCAGTGTTATCTTGTCAAGGTTCTTTTTTTGAAACCTATTCTAAAAATCTGTAGTTATGGACACCGTTTCTACCTATTATTCTTTCGGCAAGTTCTTCCTCATTAACATGCTTTACACCATGTTCATGATCAATCGATTCTTCCTTTTGAAAATACCATTTTATTGTGGTGTTTAAGGCAGTACTACCTCATGTATTATGCCCTCTTCGTCATTAAACTTCCCAAAGTAATTTGATCCATATTCTTTTCCACCATCATTTTTGAGAACTTTGAGTTTGTGATCGCTTTTCCTCTCAACCATCGACTTGAACTTCTTGAACACCTCAAGTACCTCATCCTTTCTATTGAATAGGTACATCCATATTTTTCTACAATGATCACCAATGAGTGTGACATAATATCTATTTCCACAAATGGAATCAACTTGCATCGATTCACACACATCCGAATACACCACCTTAAGATGACACTTGGTTCTAAAACTTATGTCCTTGCTGAATTTTTCTTTATATTGCTTCGCTTGAACACATTCTTCACAAATTCCAACCAATATGATGATTGATGGAAGCCCTGTTACCATTTTGTTCTTTTGCAAGGAATTGAGACTTCTAAAGTTGAGATACCCAACCCTATAATGCCATAACCACTATTCACTACTAGTTGCAGTAGCAAGACACCTATGATCCATAAAATTCAACTCAACTTTGAAAGTTTTATTAGAAGCCACTAGAGCTTTTAGGATCAAAATCCTATTTGCATCCATAACATGTAACGTCTTAATCTATATATGAATCTTGTAATCCTTCTCAAGTAATTTTCTAATACTTAGATGATTACACTTGATTCGGGAATATACATCACATCTTTTATAAAATAAATGCTACCATCCCTTATCTTGATCGATACATCATTGATCCCTTTCAATTCTAGAGTGATATCATCCACAAACTTCATTTTGTTCTTCATGGCACAATTGATTGTAACAAACCAATCTTTCCTCTTCGTCATATGCGTTGAATATGTGGATGCCAAATATCCTTCATCATTGCACTGCTTCCTTCAAAGTCATTATGATGTTTTGTTAATTATGTAATTGGTTGACATAATTGTACAAGCGATTAAACTTCAGTTCTGCAGCATTTTTCAAATTGTTGTTGTTGTTGTCTTACAATTTTTTATTGTTGCATTCTACTTTTGTGATCATGACCAAGATTGTGTTCACATCATCAAACTCTTGTCTTTCATCCCTAGCTTCATATTTTTGAGGTTCCTTCTTGCTGGCATTGCACTCTATTGCAAAATGACAAAGCTTTTGACAATTAAAGAACTACACATTGCTCTTTTCAACCATTCTTCTTCCTCTTCTACCTCTTATATTGCCTCATATAGAGTTGTTTGACCATGCAACCCTATTGCCACTGTTTTCACCCTTTTAGAATGTTAAATTCTTGGAATTTTAGGACTCTCTTCCCCCAAAATTCTGAAAGTTCCCTCTACCTTTGTTCATGGGTCACTTTCCTTTCGCCTTCTTATCTCCCTCATTGAAATGGGCTTGTAAAGAGATCTTCGCCTTTGCCTTATTAACATTCATTTCCCTCATTCTCTACTCATGTGTCTCAAGAGAGCTTTGTATCTCCTTTCTACTCATTGTTGCAAGATTCTTCGATTCCTCAATCACATCCACCGCATTGTCAAATCTTGACATCAAAAAACGCAAGGTTTTCATGATAACATATTGCTCTGTTATCGTTTCTCCACAAGTCTTTACTTGGCTCACCAACTGAGTAATTCTTCTCGTAAAATCTTTAATGGTCTCCTTCTCCTCCATTTGAATAAATTTAAGTTGTCTTTTGTGAGTTTGTAACCTCAGAACCATCGCATTGTCAGTCCCTACTTACACATTCTCCAAGATTTCTCATGCTTGCTTCGATGATTTAGAATCATCAATTTTTTTCGAAATTATCTATATCAATGCATTCATGGATTAAAAATAACGCCTTGAAATCTTTCTTCTTTTTTTCCTTATGTGTTGCTTGTTGTGCATCCGTTGCACCTTTGACAAGAGGACATATACCTTTCTTGATCACTTCATCAACATCTTGATGGTCAAAACAACATCTTCATTTGCTTGCACCATTTTTCATAATACTTTACATCAAAGGATTGAGAGATTTGTAGAGATTCCTCATTTGCTTAAGAGATTTTACCCGTAACAATTTTTACCGATAACAATTAATGCTACAATGCATCTTAAAATTTAATTTTATACTGATTAAGAAAAATAATTAAGTGTGATTATTTATTTTAAAATATTATAGAAAACTTAAATTAAATTTATTAAATATTTTTGTTGATAAATAATACATCAACTATTTACATTAAATATATTTAAAATTAAATAATATATATATATATATATATATATATATATATATATATATATATATATATATATATATATATATATATATATATATATATATATATATATATATATATATATATATATATATATATATATATATATATATATATATGAATGTTAATATTAAATAATTTTATATTTATAATAATAATTGGAAGGAGTATTTATGGGACATCATGTATATATTTATTTCGATAACTTTTTATTTTCAATTTATATTTTATTATTTACAAGTATATCAAAAATATATCATTTCTCATAGTACATACTATTTCATATGAAATTTATATATATATATATATATATATATATATATATATATATATATATATATATATATATATATATATATATATATATATATATATATATATATATATATATATATATATAATATTAATTAGATAATATGATAATAGCATGGAAAAGTCTTAGGAAGCATATTGACATTCCAAACATCACCATATTCCTATATATAACAAAGCAACTAAGCTAAACTTCAAAGTTCCAACATAGTAGAGTACTATAACTCTATATACCTTAATTGATTCTCCATTACACAACACTCCAAGGTTTGGATCATCTTTTACTATCTTTTGTAATGATATGAAATTATCAGTTAAATAAATTCTTTTAATCACTAATTCTCATATGTTTGTGCAGTGTTACTGCTGGTGATGATGGGTAGAGCACCATGCTGTGATGAAAGTGGTTTGAAGAAAGGACCTTGGACACCAGAAGAGGATAGAATATTGGTGGATCACATTCAGAAACATGGCCATGGAAGTTGGAGAGCACTTCCAAAGCTAGCAAGATTGAATAGGTGTGGAAAGAGCTGTAGATTAAGGTGGACTAACTATTTAAGACCTGATATCAAAAGAGGAAAATTCACAGAAGAAGAGGAGAAGACCATCATCAGTTTACATGCTGTTCTTGGAAACAAGTAAGTCCTATTCTTAAATTGACCATACTTTTACTTAAAATATACGGTTAAAATTGCGGTTTCAGACTACAATTTAAAACCATGGTTAAGACCGAAAAAATACTAAATAATGTGAATATGATTTGTATTATTATTATTAGATGGTCAGCTATAGCAGGTAATCTACCAGGGAGGACTGACAATGAAATAAAGAATTTTTGGAACACTCATTTAAAGAAAAAGCTTCTTCAAATGGGATTAGATCCGGTCACTCATCGTCCAAGAATCGATCATCTCAATCTTATCGCAAATCTTCAAACATTTCTTGCTGCAAACGTCATCAACAATTTATCAAACACTTTCAACATTACTTCTACTAATAATAATGTTCTAAGGCTTCAATCAGATGCAGCCAAACTCCAACTGCTTCAAAACATGCTTCAGATTCAAGCCCTCGGCGCGAACAATACTCCTTCAACTTCAAACTTGGATTTACTCAATATCAATAATCCATTTGGACAATATTCGTCTTCGTCGCATCAAGAAAGTTTGTTTCAAAATGAACTTTTTGGAATGAATAATAATCAGTCCAATTTTCAAGGGTTTGAAGTACCTCAGATGCTGAATGGTGTAACCAATGGATACGATTATATGAATTATGACAGCAATAGTAGTAGTTGTTTGAAAACTGATCAAAAGGTTGATGAACTATTTGATGCTGCAACGAATTCTTCTTCGACGGTACCGATGAATTCGCTTCCGAAGTTGGTTTCGGTTTCACAAGAATGTTCTAATGTGAAAGAGATGATAGAAAATAATATGGTTAACCAGAATGAGTGTTCTACTAATCCTTCTTCAACTTCAACAACCTTTGAAATGTTAGAAGATTTCATGTATGAAGACGTAAGCGATGTTTATTGGAAAGATCTCTTAGAGTAAGTAAACTTTATCATTATTATTATTATTATAATATTAATTAAAGTTTAATTTTCAATCACTGTCGTATTAAATTTATCATGATTTATATAATTTTTTTTCCTTCTATTTGCAGCCAAGAGTCCAACGAGTAAACTGCAGCCATTATTCTACAGTTTCATATGAAGAAACTGCAGTGAAGATTTATCAGAGCGATAACGGGAATTATCATTGTTTTTAGTTCATTTAGGTGTTGGTTCATATGTATTAAAAAATGGATTTCTTTTGTAATTCATATTATAAAAAGCTTCCGTTTGTATAGAGGATTTATAATACAACGTAGAGATTTTCATTTATTTTATATAATCCACATCTTTCATATATTCATTCATCTTCATGCAACATAGTTATAGTTAACGAAATTCAGTTTATTGAGATTTTTTTTAATAGTAAAATAAATCAATATATTAATTAAAAAGAGAAAAATGAATGTGCTCGTGAAATAAATAAAATTGGCTAAAAATAAAAGTAGGATGAAAATTGAAAAAATCACAGGTAACCCTGGCCAAAAAAACAAAAATAGACATACATGAGAGAAAAAAATTATGCACACCAACTAACCAACCTCCAACTCGAGCTAAACATCTACCACAATACATCAGCCTCTACGGAGAGCAAGCAAAAGGAATGGCAACTCGAATACCGCCTCTTGATTTGAACCAAACTAAGGTTGCGACACAATCACTATTACGGAAAACCATTTTCACAACGGTTGAAAAAGAGGTATTATCACGTCGGTCATACCGTTGTTAAGTAGAGTGTCGTTGTAAGTTCATTGTTTCTACAAATGTCTGGAAACCGTTATTGAAAGTCAGGACGTGTGCCACATATCGCAATTGTTAGACTTATAAATTATTGTGATATATACACTTAGGTACTGAGTTCGAAACTCATCAGCAGCAAACTATGTAAAACATAAATAAACTTTAATCTCGGTTACAATAGATAACCGTCGTTGAAAGTATCCATAGTTTATTATATTATATATTGATTGTTTGTTTTCCATAAACTTCACTAAATAAATATAGGGATTCAAATTGATGATGAAGTCTATAATCTGAAAATTAAACTATTCTTGAAAACCAACTTAAACAAATCATTGTTGTTTTCTGATTGTATTTGTCTCATCATGCATCTCACATTGTTTTACGTATACTATGATATATTGATCTGGCTCCTTTGATGCATCGTTATATTCAATTATAGTTAAATTTCCATAACAATAATTTATTGGATAATCTACCTCATCATTATCACTTATCATCGTAATTTTTATAATCATAATTTTTACGATTATAAGAGTTGATGGAGAGGCAAACTATCCAATAAATTATATATAATAAAATTTAACTATAATCGAATTCAGCGATGCATCTAAGGAGGCAGATTATTATACCATAATATATGTAAAAGAACGTGAGATGAACGACGAGACGCATGCAACTCAAAAACAACAATGGTTTGTTTAACTTGGTTTTCAAATACAACTTAATTTACAGATTATAAGTATCTATGTCAATTTAAATCAATGTGTTCTAAGTGAGGATTAGTGAAACAAACAATCTACATAGAATATAATAAACTCAAACAACATCATACACCAGAACCAGATATTATAAATTTATCAACAAAATCCTAACTCTATACAATATCATAAATTATGTTAAATTGTTTCTAGAACGCACATTTTATTGAAAATTATCACTGCTTGAGTTTAGTTTGTGAAGCAATAAAAAACGAAACACAAGGTGGATGAAGTTTCTACAATGACTTCATACTTGTATTTTTTCCATTGCTACACAAACCATATGAACCTTAACAAGGAAACATATCAAACTTCATAGTGTGGGTTGTACCATCTTTGTTGTCGTTGTAGTGTGGGCTGTACCACATGAGGATATATTAAGTTCATCTAATTTGTGTAGTCATAATGAAGAAATACAAGGTGGATGAAGTTTCCACAATGTCTTCATACTTCTTGTATTCTTCTTCATTGCTACATAAACCATATAAACCTTATCAACTCATATTATACGTTTGCTACCACCACTTGATATCACCATGTATCATCTCTTTAATCTACAAGGAAACACTCATCTCTTTAATCTGCAAGGAAACACAACAAACTTCAACAATGAGCATCTTCGATTGAAACAAACCATAAAATCATAATCTAGTGAAGAGTAAAGAGAGATCAAAAGAGAGAGCGGGAGAACATAGCATCTTCGTCACCGTCGTAGTGTGGGCCGTACCATATGAGGATATATTAAGGTCATATAATTTGTGTAGCCATGATGAAAAAATACAAGGTGGATGAAGTTTCCATAATGACTTCATATTTCTTGTATTCTTCTTCATTGCTACACAACCCATATGAACCTTATCAACTCATATTAATCGCGTAACATGAATCAATTATGATGTTGATCTTGTTTGGGAAGCAAAGAAAAATAAATATAAGGAGGATGAAGCTTACACAAAAGCTTCATACTTCTTATATTTATTTTCATTGTTTCTAAAACTAGATGAAGTTTGTTGCCACCGTTCTTTCTTCATTTAATAACATTTTGTTTGTGAAGCTATGAAGAAGAAGAAGTATAAGGTGGATGAAGTTTCCATCAAAGCTTCATGTTTCTTGTACTTTTTTTTCATAGCTACACAAACATTATGTATGATAGCCAAAGTATGGTCTTTGTTAAGGTAGTGAAGACGAATCTGAAAAAATGAGAACAATCAACAAAAACAACATGCAACAAATGAGATAATGGGAAATATCTAACAATAGATGGAAGAAGAAGAATACCTTAATGTATGAAGCACAAGATTCACGACTAATGGTGAAGAAGAAGAGAAAAAATGGGTTCTAGGGTTTCGCTATGAAGGAAACGGTGCTACTGCCAATAAGTGAAAGTTAATTCGCTTATATATGGATAAACAATTTCACAACGATTAACAATAAGGATCATAATGATAAGTATTTAATTATTATAAATATATCACAATGGTTAACCAGAAGAACCATAGTGATAACTATTTTATTTGTGAATTTTAAAATAAATAAAAAAGAAAAGATGCGCCTTAACGTTAAAGGAATAAAATATTTTGTGGGGTTGAGGTTCGAACCGATGAAAGCTTGATTGTATCACAACGGTTGATTTTGTAACTGTTGTGATATACAAATAAATTTTTAATCAAAAAACAAAATAAATAAGGTAGCTTCTTAGAAAAGATATGTCACTACGGTGTAGGAAAAACCGTGGTGACCATGCTGTTGTTGAATGCACATTTTGTAGTAGTAAATAGAACTCTAGAGAGAGGATGTAGAATGAAGGAAAACCTTGAACACATATCGAAAACAGACAGGACAACTGACTATCCAGCACACCCATAGAATATTAAGCATAATGAGTGTGTCTCACACCCATTCTAACTAAGAAACATCAAAATCCAAAGTATATGCATGAACTCACTTCTATGCTAAACTAATAATCAAATACATCCATTGATTAATTTCCAAGCAATCATGTCTAAGAATAATTTTGGATCGCAAATTCCAAATAGACCATACCATATAATGCCAGATCAAACCCAAACCCAAAGACACCGCATTTCCCTCCTTTAAACCCCACAACATATCAAACACCCCTAAAATTAATTGCACCACATGACTCGCCCACCTCAAGCATTTAAACATCTTATACCAAATAATTGAAGTTATCTCACATGTTCTAAAGTGGTGGTCAGTCTACTCCACTTGCATAACACACCCAACCTCACTAGTACTCATCACAATCTGACACCTCTAGAGATTTTTCCCAGTTGGTATTCTGAAGAAACTTCCGTGAGAAAATAATAAGGATGAATTATTGGAAGCAGCGGAAAATATAGACTTCTAATAGAATAATATAATTAGGTATCACTAAAGTTAAACACGAAATAACATAGCTAGAACAATAAATTTGTATGTAGAAATAAAAAGTCTAAGAAGAAAGATGAACTTCTGATTGATAAACTCAATTTGTTAAACTCTATTTGTTTTTTTTTTTTGTTATAATGTATAAACTACGAAACTTCTAAATATTTTATAGTAAAACATACATGCTGAAAATTGAGTGAACAATACTTCAAACTATTATAAGCCTCTCATGTATTCTCCTTTCTATTATTACTCTTATTCTTGAGTAAATTTTCCTTTGCATTATTCTTTTCACTTTCCATCTTTAGATTATTCTATATTTAGTAAACACTAAATATTTCACTTATTCTCACAAAAGCCACAATGTTCACCTTAACAATTTCCCTTAAAACTTTATTTTGAGATGCGTTATAATGACACTTTTGACCTTATCCACCATCTTGATCTTTTATGCTTGTGTTAGGTGTGACAACACCAATATTTCACACTTCAATGCTTCTGCATATTTTTGTTGAGTTAAGATTATTTACATCTTCATCTTTCACAATCCAAAATATTTAGAATAAACTTTTGACCTTATTCACCATCTTGTACTCTCCTTGTCACCTGAAATTTTTTGATGTATCATTTAAACCCATAGTCTAACTTGTAAATTTAACCCCTTTAGCACACACTAGACATCACTTGTTGATACAATAATATTTGATCATACCAAGATCTTTCTTTTGATGTGCAATATAAAGAACAATGTTATTCAAAATAAATGGCCTAAAAAAATTTAACCAATCTCTCGAATTGGGAAAGTAAATCCACGCAGACAAGTATAAGATAAAAGATGGGTTCACACATGATTTATTTATTTAGTTCGATCAAATCAATTTACTTTGGAGAGAGAGCAGCTCTGATTTAATATATTTTAAAAGTTGTTATAAATTATTGCAAATGATTAACAAGAAAATAGTCTCTCAAATTCTAAAGAATAAACCTTATTTCCTATTCAAATTCAAATGTTTCTAAATCTCTTCGACTCTCAATATATAAATCATACAAACAATGATATTTAAAAGTCTTTCTCAATCTCCCTTGAGTAATCCAAAAGACTATCAACTTCTTAAAATAATGAATCCTAAGAATTATTACTCTTTGTCTCTCTAGTCTTCTTTCATTAGCATTACTATATCATCTTGCTTCTTTCATACTAACAAAAGTGATAGATATCATAGGATACATCCATCGATCAACCCTTTGCCGACTTCTAACCACATGGTCAGATCTCTATCACCGCCGCCGACTCCAATTCACACATAAACAACCGTTTTTGTGGCTCCACTGCGTTGTCGTCGCTCGTTGAATAAAACTCGGCCGTGCTAAAAAAATGCTTTCTCCCTATGGATAAATTCAAATTATACATACATACACATTATCTATACAGTTTTCCCATGCTTACACCAGTATGCTACACTACACCGTATGTGGAACCTACCAAATATATTAAAAAATTGAAATGTTACATAAAACTGAAAGTGCTTTGTGGTTGTGGGCCACACAAGAAGGTATTATATGATTCTCTCTCTTAATATCAGCCACACATTAAACACGTCACTCTTCTTCTTCCTTCATTTAGCACCATATTCTCTACTCATCTCTTCTCCATTTTTTTTTCATTTCATCTTCATAGTTTTTCCAACAAACATAAAACGAAGATGAAGATTTAAGTCTGTAAGTTTATTTTGATTCATATGTTGATACATTTAACACAATGTTAACCTATGTGGTTTCTTTACGATTGATCACAATTGTTCATTAACCATGTGCTAAGCAGTATTTCCCTAGTATTCTTACAAGATTAACCAAGTTTATATAATGTAAAACGATTCCATATATTTTCTCAAGTTGGATCGTTAACCAATTTAAAAAGTGAATTAACCTACTTTTATCACACCATTAACCAAATTCATAAGAATCAATGTTATAAAGTTGCCCACAAGTCTGGGCCTTTATTAACCAAGTTATACAGAATATTAACCAAAATCTTGAACTCTATTAACCAACTTTGTGAGAAATTTATATTATACATAATATTTACATTTTTCATGCAGTTTAGCATAATGGACAATTCAAGCATTTTGATAAAATGTGATAGTAGTCAAAGGGAAGATGTAGAAGTTGATCACAGTGATGGTGATGGTGATGATGATGACTCACTCTGGATCCCCGTAATTGGGATGTGTTTTTCTTGTATAGAGGAAGTTAAGGAGATGACGGGGAGCTTAACTACCTCATACTTTCATGTTCTAGAGAGGGGTCTAACATTTCAAAAATTTCATGCACGTTGAAGACACTTCCATCTAGAGCGAAGAATTGTACGGCCAAAATTTGTATTGAATTGAAACAAGATGGTTTATGGTACATTACACAATTTGAGGCAAACCATTCGCATGAGACTAGCCCTACAAAAGCAAGATTGTTCAAAGCTAACAAGAAAATGAACTTACATGTGGAGAACAATCCAAATCAATGATGATGCAGGGGTAAGGATCAACAAGACTTTTCAATCGCTTGTTAAAGATGCAGGAGGCCATGCAAATATTCCCTTTTGTGAAAACGATGTGAGGAATTATATTAACAAAGAGCATCGTGCGATTAGAAAAGAAGGTGATGGTAAGGCTTTTATAAGTTATTTTTTTAAAATGCGGGAACAATATACAAATTTCTTCTATGACATAGACTTGGATGATGATTTTCATGTGAGGAATGTATTTTGGGCGGATGCAAGAAGTCGAGCTGCGTATGAATATTTTGGGGATGTTGTAACTTTTGACACAACATACTTGACTAACAAGTATGGCATGTCTTTTGATGCATTCGTGGGTGTGAATCACCATGGTCAATCAACATTACTTGGTTGTGGATTACTATCAGGTGAAGACACGAATTCTTTTGTGTGGCTGTTCAAGTCATGGCTTCGGTGTATGCTAGATAAGGCACCTTTGGGTATTATGACTGATCAATGTAAGGCTATGAAAAATGCTATTGAGTTAGTATTCCCTACAACTCGTCACAGGTGGTGTTTATGGCATATAATGAAAAAAGTTCAAAAAAAGCTTTGCCGCTATGGTGAATACAAAAGGATCAAGTATGCAATGAAAGAAGTCGTTTATGATACATTCACAATAGATGATTTTGAACAAAAATGGTTTTCGTTCATAGAAAAATTTGATCTTCAAGAAAATGAATGGTTGAGTGGGTTGTATTTTGAGCGTCATAGATGGGCACCAACTTTGTTAAGGAAATATTTTTGGGCTGGTATGTCAACTACGCAACGTAGTGAGAGCATAAATTCTTTCTTTGATGGATATATCAATTCTACAACAAGTCTAAATTTGTTTGTGAAACAATATGATAATTCTCTTAGAAGTCGGGTAGAAAAGGAATTTGAAGCAAATTTTAATTCAATGGATACAACAATTCCATGTGGGTCAAACTCAGCCATTGAGAAGCAATTCCAAAGTGAGTTTACAAATGCAAAATTTAAGGAAATTCAAGTGGAATTCAGATCTAAGATGAACTTTCCTGCCTCATTAATTAGTGTGGAAGGTTGCCTTGCTACGTATCAGGTGTGGGATGAGGTATTAGTTGGGGAAATAAGCAAAGAGCGAGTTTTAAAAGTTGTGCTTAATAAGGAAAACCATGATTTTCAATGTGAATGCTCATTATTTGAGTTTAGAGGTATTGTGTGTCGGCATGTGTTATTCGTGTGTAGTCAAGAGAGGATTATAAGTCTACCAGAGAAGTATGTTTTATCGAGATGGAAGGAAAACATTAAAAGGAAGTATTCATATATTAAGACTAGTTATGGTGTAACAGAGTTGAAGCCACAAATGGACAGGTTTGACAAACTATGCAGCATTTTTATGAGGTGGCTGAAGTAGCTGCTGAGTCAGAAGAGACTACCGAAGACCTCCATGAAACATTACATTTGCTTAGCTCTAATATGTCCACTAAGGATACTACACTTATTGAAGGAAATATGAATGATGATTCTAATCCAATCAATAGTAGTAGAATTCGCAGTCCAAAACATGTCAAGCGCAAAGGTCGTCCTACATCTAAAAGAAAGGCATTCATCGCTGAAACGATTGCTAAAAGGTCAAGGAAGCGAACAAAAACAAGTGATCACATTGAGCTTACTACGGTATATATACTTTCACTCATAAATGATATCTTATACAATTGGTTATATTAATGGAATCTAACTATTTTGTTTCTCTAAACATGTAGGAATGTAATATTGGAATGGTGGGAAATCAATTTGGAAGTAATGTTTGTGTAGAATCATCTCTTGAGGTTGTTAGTGGGGGAAATTTCTTAGATTTGAGTATTGTGGTTTGTGTTTATTATAAGATTATATCGAATAATGTTTAAATTCATATGTACTATTTGAGGAATGTGTTATGTTTAAAATTTGAGGAATATATTGTACGAATTCATATGTACTAGTTGAGGATATATTGTAATACTAATTTATCATCTCTTGATTTTATGTACGTCATGTTTTAGATGGTTTTGTATGTTATTGTACAGGTTGGAAATTGTATGATATTCATGGATCTTTTGACAACATGTGAAACACCCTTGACGGGTTCATCCCAAGTCTGTACAAATATATGACTCACTTTGGGAATTTTTGTTTTGTAATGGTATGGTGTTCATATATGTGTTTTTTATCATAAGAATCAAAAAATTACATAAACTAATAATAATTAAATTTGGTGGTGCAGGTAACTCGGTGGAATATTCAAGTGCAATGTTGCAATATTGTTAATTTATTTTTGTTATTTAACAATTGTACTAAACTTGGAACTTGATGTATATAATATATAATATAATTTTGTTAATACAGTCCCAGACTTGGTTAATAATGTGTGTAACCTGGTTAACACAGTTACAGGCTTCAAAACAGAAAAAATTGTTAACACAGTCCCAAACTTGGTTAATAATGTGCTGGAAACTGGTTAATAATGTGTGTAACCTGGTTAACACGGTTCCAGGCTTCAAAACAGAAAAAAATTGTTAACACAGTCCCAGACTTGGTTAATACTGTGCTGGAAACTGGTTAATAATGTGTGTAACCTGGTTAACGCAGTTCCAGAGTTAAAAATAAAGAAAATTGTTCTAAAGATAAGTGGTTAATACATTGATTGAACTTTGTTAATACTTTGTGTACAATGGTTAATGCAGATCCAGACTCCCAAGTTATGAAATTTGTTTAAAGGAAATTGGTTAATATATTGCTGGAACTTGGTTAATGCATATCCAATTCCAATCACACGAAAATTTGTTTAAAGGAACAATACTCAATCACACGAAAATTTGTTTAAAGGAACTTGGTGTAAGTTGGTTAATGCAGATCCAGTTCCAATCACAATGAAACAACAATGCATTACAACAACAATGATTATATAGAACACTCAACATACTCACTGCATTAAAACAACAATGAACTATAGCATACTCAACATATTAAATACAAAATGAACTAATATTATAAGCAACACATTGTTCTAGTTCTTCAATACAACATATGGCGACCAATCTAGCTCTTCACTAGTACATAACATGATTCAACCACAGTCTACAATGCATATTTAACAACATTCTTCAACACTAAGGAATTACAAATTCAATCTAGTTCTCTTTACGCTTCCTTTGTCTCTTCCTCATTCTTGTAGCCATGTTTGATTTGGACTTAGATTGATTTTCTTCAATAATGGCATCATCATTAGGTGGAATATAATGTCCAACATCTCCAGCCAATGTCCCTATAGCTTATTCGGTGCAAAAGTTCACAAGTTGTCGATCATCTTGAATATCCTCATGCTGAGATGGAGCGTTAAATCTCGCCTCTTTCAACATCCTCATTTCCTCCTCAAGAACTGCTAACCTCTCTTTGAAATCTTTATGCTCTTCCACCAATCTGTGATAATCATACACATTGACAAATTATTGTCCTTGTTCAAACAAAGCAACATTGATTATGTCGTGTTTTAGCTCTTCCTCTGTTGCAACCACTTTATCAATTATCTAAACATAAAATAAACAATCAGTTAAAATAGACAACAACAAATAACATATTTTGCTCCATTCAAACACACAAAATATTACCATATTTTTGTCAAATGCTTTTTCAAGAGTTTTCTTCTGCGGAGTTATAGTCGGCCAATTCAATACACGTGGAAACGAGAAACAAGAAACAATAGGTGTTTTCCCCAAAAATAAGTGGTTGAATGCCTAAATCTACAACAAATGTAAAAGTCAAAAACTTAAATGAACAAAAGGCATGATGAACTAAAATATTATATAACCTTTTTACCTGCAATATGGCAGCACATCCGTTTAAATGTCTTTGTGCCTTGTTTTTTCCCTCCTTCAACACAATTGAAGACTCACATAAACTAGAAACCACAAAGTTATAAATGACACGTCCCCAGCTAAATGTATCAAGTGAATCCAAATCATCCAACTGCTTCATAAATCCCGTAAAGACCTTATTCCCTGTTTTGGGAAAGTAAAACTCCGCAAATGCAAGTAATATGTAAAGTCTAACAAAGTTAACTAATTTTTTCTTGTGGGACTGAAGATGTTTGCAAATATTGTGAATGGTTACTTCAGCCCCTTTAAATAGATCTAATGTTTGACATTGTTGGTATTCTTCTGCTACTAGATACTTACCAACAATAGACAATCCAAGCGCGAAACAAACATCAACCGGAGTAAACGGAACTATCTTATCCCTAACCCTAAATCCCATACTACGTACGTCCGATCTAATGACTAACTCTCATAATAAACCACCTGAGATTGACATGTTGTTAGAAATATACATCGCCCATTTGAATGGGGTGCATTCGATGTGAGCACGTTGAGTCGGTGTTAACTTTTCATTGATGGTGCTCAAATTCTGCAGGATACAAATATGCCTTATCCGTACCTTACATTGACGAAAACAAAACAAACAAAATTAACTTTTCACTGATAATCCAACAAAATTAACAAAAATTTAAACTTGAACCTATTACTTACATCAAATTTGTTCATCATTTTTGTTGATGTCATAGTTTCAACTTAATCTAATAACAAAACAGAACCCAAATAATGGCATAATCAGTACAACAGAAAAACCCTAAATGGAACAAATACCATAATAAACCCTAAATGGGAACGGAAATAAGAAATGGAAACGAAAATAAGAAACCTTCGCACGCCGACGGTCGTCGTTCGAAAAGAAAGATCTTTACATCGTCGTCGTCCGACTGAGGGAGGAAGAAGCGAGCATCGTCGTCTGGTTGAGGGAGGAAGAAGCGGGAGTGTCGTCCGGTTGAGAGGAAGAAGCGAGAATGAGAGAGCGAGAGAGATAAGCTGAATACTGTGTATGAGAGAGGTGGCTGAAGACTGTGTATGAGAGGAAAATGGTTAACCTAATGTGAGATTCAAATTACCAAATTACCCCTAAATATTTGATTGATTTAAAAAAAAATATGTAGAATTGTATAGTACCTACGGTGGTGTAGGTGTACAACACAGTGTATAAATATTTATCTATATATCCTCAAATGCAACCTATATAGCCTAACCAAATAATTATTTGTTATGAAAACTAGCTAATAAAGTCTATATGTTTTATAAGGATTTAAATTTGAATAGATAGAAATGAAACAATTGGTAGAAAAGATGCGTGTCAACTTGTAGGTTGTCCAACTTGTCCTTCTTAATTATGTTTCCACAAACAAGAGTCAAAAGATGAAAACAAAATACTAAACAAAATGTAGACTTTGAAAACTTGAAGAATAGGAGAAAAAAGAAGAGTGAAACACTAACTAAAGACAATGTTTAGTTGTGGACATAACGTCAAATATAGAACCGTACGTGAAAATGACATTATTAAAATAGAAAAATATTTGTTCAACCAAGAGATAAACTCAAGTCAAACTTAAAAACGTTCTTACATTTACTTTGCAGTAAAATTCTCATGATATTGAGACTTGGAAAGGAAAATCGAGTGATATATAATTAAGTAAAGAGATTAAGTTGATATGATATTTCTTTAACGTGTTGATAGTTCTATGATATCTAACATTTGGTAAAAAGATGAATTTTCGTTATCTATTAGGTAAGACTATTCTTGTTTATTTTCATCCATCTAACAAGGAAAAAGAATTCATAAATCTGTTACTTCCTCCATGTATCAATGTCAGTAACTATACTATGAGTAATGTTATTTTGAAAACAAAAAGAAAAAAAACTCAAGTCTCACATTGGCTAAATATATAACTCACAAATAGTTTAAATAAAGTGACACTCCTCACATTATCAACCGATATTATAGGGTGAATTAGGTCAAACTCTAATTCTAACATGGTATCAAGAGCCTATGGATTTGGATCACCCACCATTAAATATGTGCACCAAGTCCAATATGTGCTGGGTAAATAGAGTGACATTTCTCACCTTATCAACCGATTTTGTATGGTGAGTTAGGTCAAACTCTAATTGTAACACTGTTGCTTTTATAAATAAAATATTTTTTTAATAAATATAAAATAGTGTTATTAATAAAATTCACCACTTCATTAACTACAAAAATAAATGTTATTAACTATTTATTTTGTTTATAATTTATTAATTAGTATTTTAAATTTTCATTAATCAATTTTATTTTACAACTAAATATTAATTTTAATATATGAACGTTTGTTTTTTATACGTGACTTACATCCCTCGTTAATTATTATTATTATTTGATTAAGGATAGAGATAGATCAATACCTCGAAGAAGTTCAAAGTCACCAACAGCTATAAGGAAATCAAAGAGCCTTGTTTGAAAGTACATCAAATAAGAGAGAAAGGGCAAGAGAGCGAAGCCTAACCCGAGGCCAAGGATATCAACCTCATCTCATAGCCATGGGGATTTGAGTGATGATGCCTTTCCAATAGCGTTAGAAACGTCTTTACAATATATATATATATATATATATATATATATATATATATATATATATATATATATATATATATATATATATATATATATATATTACATAGGCATAAATAAGATGAACTGTAACCATATAATCGTCTCAATGACTATTGAAAACTACAACATAAAAAAGTTGGGTCATGCTAACATGTGCTCTTAGAACACATGTTCAGGATACTATAATTAGTAAATATTAAATGCGATGAAATCATATTTAAAGTTTTAAGAAATTACACACACACATTTCAAGATAATATTTCTATAAATAGGTTATTAATATGTTTCCTTACGACACATGTTAGTATTTCCCAAAAAAGTTTCATTATCAAAAAAATTTCACCCGACCCTAGTTATCTTAATTGCGGCGCTTGCTTTGTCTTTATTACAGTCTCAACACTTTCATTATATTGGGTTTAAAGGAATTGATTTAATTCTGTATTGGTTAGAACTATGGTATGTAGGGTGATGTCAATGGGACTCCTATATGTCTTGTTGACTTTCACACTAGATGTCGGTCTTAAGGTAAATCAAACTAGGTTGTTAGTAGTAGAAGATATGCCATCATGCAACCTTATCATAGAGGGGTCTGTGTTAAGTATGGTTAAAGTCATTAAATATGGTAAAATTGTCACTAAGAATGCATATCAACGGTGGGGTGAGCTAAGTAATGCTATTTCAAGAGCTTGAAGAAAATTTGAAAGAATCATGACCAAGATGGAAACCCGTTCAATCAAAGTTATATGTGGTTGAGTATAAATTTTTGGTAGTTTCAAGTGACTTCAAACATAATATGGGTGAGTTATGATATAATGTATTTATTTTGTTTTGCAGCTTTAAAGATTAAAAAAGTTTTAAAATTAGTTTTAAGAAGATAACTAGGAGGTGAAGAGAAGATAAGTAAAAAAGACATAAACGTATAAAATATAAGAGATCAAAGAAAAACATGTCATATTCTCAAAATATGAGGCTTACGTCTAATTCTCAAGTAATAACCCTTAATATTTTCACTATCATGGGGTTTTTATAACAAGACTAATTCACAATCTTTTTACACCAAGATTTTATATCAGATTTAACTTGCAATCTTTATAATATATCAGAGTTTCAAGAGAACAACTCTCTCTTAATTTACAATTACAAATCAGTAATGGTTTACAAAAGATAGATATGCGTAATTGTTTCCTCCCTCTCTCTCTATATATATATACACTAAAATAATGTTTAAGTGAATGTGAAATTTAGAAGAGAAAGAGAATGAGTAGAGAGGAGGATATTATTAAATTTCTTGTGTGTTATCAAATGATCAAACACATTCCATACTTTATTACCTGATTAAATATGGATTCCATATGGGTTGCATGTTCATGTTTCTCTTTATATTTGACGATAATGTCGTCCATGTAAACCTCTAATATATCTTTTATTTGATCTCTTTGTACTTTGTTCATCATCAATTGTAATTTACCCCGACATATTTAAGACTGGAGGGCATGACCATGTAGCAAAAGTTTCCTTCATCACTCCTGAAGGTTATATTGATTCAATCTATAAGGTCCATTGGTATTTGGTTGTACCCAAAGAAGGCGTCCATAAAAGAAAACAACTTAAACACTTATGAGTATAGGATCAAACGCTCACCACTACACTAAAAGCAATTGATGTTAGTGAAGGTGTAACTTTATTTCCTTATAATATAGAGTCCTTAGGGGGTTATGCTTACTAAGCCACATGAGTTAGGATGTTAAGCCCATCGAATCCCTAAGGGTGATGCTGGATTAATAAATCCAACAATCTCTTTTCCCTCCCAGTGTTAGTCGTGGGGATTCGAACCTATAACCATACTCTGATACTAATTGAAGGTGTGAGAAAACACAAGAAAGGGGGTTTGAATTGGTGTTTTAAAGATGAAAGCTTTTTGTAAAACCCTGCAAATTAATTAAAACAACAAGAGAAAGGATTAACACAATTATTTATCTTGGTTCACTTATCAACTACAAGCTACCTCCAGTCCACTCGCCAAGGTGATTTTGCCTTTAACAAGGATTTAATCCACTATAACCAAACTGATTATAACGCACAAAAACTTTGTGACTAACTGCATATTCAACTACAACCAACTGATACGCCACAATGCACAAAAAATAGCCGTGACTAACAACCACTAAGACTCACAGCCCTAGTCATCCTAAAACTCTTGACCTTCACTTTGTCCTTTAGGGAATGCAAACAACAGTTTGCTACAAAGTTTGTTTACAATAGAGTGCTTCTAAAATAAGCAGAGTAAACACAATTTAAGAGCTTTTTGGAACTTTGCACTACTGATAGAAAATTTGTTGTGTATGTGCGTTTCAAATTTGCTTAGTCTTGTGTTGTGATTATTCCTTTGAGAGACAATCCTTATATAGGCGCTTGAGAAATAGATTCGTAACATCACAACTAACCAAAGCAGTGTCATTGTTGGGGGTGAAAAATAGTACACACAATCGTCCTCTCGTACCGCAAAATCAAGATAATGGGGTAGTGGAATTGTTAGTGGAATGAAGTTTCTTTGTACTATTGTAATATTACTTCTTATCTGTCGATTCTTATCTTCTGATATTCAGAGGCTTCTGGTTGATAGTCGTGTGAACCATGAGCAGAGATAGAATAGTTTTCTTGACCGTTATTTCTTTTCTTCGGAACTTCAGAGGCTTCTGGTTGATATACATTTGAAGCATGAGCAGAGAAAATAATAACTTGATCATATTCATCATAACATCAGAGGCTTCTAGTTGATAGATGTTTGAAGCATGAGCAGATGAAATGATGTCTCTTAATCATTAATCTTTATCTTCAGAACTTTAGGGGCTTCTGGTTGAAATATGATTGAAGCATGAGTTAAGGAATGATTTTTGGGTCTTTAGAGTTTCAAGTATTCATTCTTTAGAACTTTGTTCACTCACAACCGCATCTTCAGAACTTCAACACTTGTCTTTGAAACCCTTGTTTTTTAGAACTTCAAGTCTTTAGAATCTTTCTGCACTTGGTCTTCAGATCATTTTGTCTTCAGAACTTCAAGTCATAAGAGTCTTCAGCACTTGGTCTTAAGAACTAACGTATCAGAGTCAGAATCCTAGAAAACATTGCAACAAAAATACCGGTTTTCTCAAGATCTTTCTGATGAGTCGGTACATGAGCAGTCATTCTTTCTTTTAGCGTATAAGCGGATATCATCATGTCAAAATCGTTGGTCCGTAAGAACTCCCTCAGAAAGATGACATTCCTAAAAGATGACATACTAAAGAATATTGCATATTCAGTATGTTAAAATATAACTGTGATTCAGAGTCTAGATATTGAGCTTCAAAATAACTTCCCAATTAATACTCCCTTTTTTGTCATAATAAAAAAGGTAAAGAACAATCAACCAAACACAGATGAGCTTTGAACAAACGATGATACCAACAGAATATAAATCAATAAGGTGCGTTCAAAAGAGAATAAGCTCAAAAAGATTTTTAAAAGAAATTTAGGAAGAGTATGGATAATGATTATCTTGAAAATCTAGCCTCGTAAAATTACAATTTTCGAGGTGTCACTTCAACGAATAAATATGATGAAAAGACCATACTCATCTATTTAGTGAACACTTTGCTTTTTCTTAGTTTCTGAAGAAAGTATCTTCTAACTTGTAGAAGTATTTCTCTCAGAACTTCACAACTCCATATTTGCTTGGAGTTAGAACCTCTTTTTATACAAAGAGTATAAGCCAATTCTGAAGGAATTTATTATGGAAAAATGCTCATATTTAAGTTCCTCAGAATAAATAGAAATCTATCTTCAGCCAAGGGTTTTATAAAGATATCAGCCCACTGATGTTCTGTATCTTTAAATGTTAACGTTAAAACTCTCTTCTGAATATAGTCTCTAATAAAATGATGTTTAATTTAAATGTGTTTAGCTCTTTAATGCAAAATAGTATTCTTGCTCAACCAAATAGCAGTTGTGTTATCACAAAAGATAGGAATATTACCCTCGTTATCTAAAAATCCTCGAGTTGATTCTTCATCCAGAGCATTTTAGTGTTGCACAACGATGCTGAGATATATTTTGCCTCTCCAGTAGATAATGTTATTGTTGATTGTCTTTTGCTAGCCCAAGAGATGAGATTTTTTCCCAGAAACTGACAGATTCTAGAAGTACTTTTCCTCTTGATTCTATCTCCGACATAGTCTGCATCACAATATTAATAACCGGAAAGTGTGTACTCTAAAGTCTTCTTGTAAATCAGACTCAGATTAGTCGTTCCCGTGATATACCTTAGGATTCTCTTGATAGAAGTCAAATGGGTTTCCCTTTGGTCTGTTTGGAATCGATCACACAAGCAAACACTAAAAAGAATATATGGTCAAAAGGTTGTTAGATACAAAAGAGAACTTATCATTCCACGATAGAGCTTCTGACATACTTTAGAACTTGCTTCTTCTTTCTCCAAAATACATGTTGGATGCATAGGGGTTTTAGCCGGAATGCTTTCTGACATGTCAAACTTCTTCATAAGTTCTTTTGCATATTTGCTTTGATGAATATATGTTGCATCTGGACGTTGATCAATCTAGATTCCCAGAAAGAATTTGAGTTCTCCCATTAGACTCATTTTGAATTCTTTCTACATCAACTCAGAAAATTCCTTGCACATAGTAGGATTAGCAGAACCAAAAATGATATCTTCAACATAAATTTTCACAATAAGAATATCATTCTTAAATGTCTTACAAAAGATTGTAGTATCAACCTTCCCCCCTGGTAAAATCATTTTCCAAAAGGAATGTACTAACTATGTCATACCAATCTTTGGAAGCTTGTTTCAGACCATACAAGTATTTCTTTAGTTTAAAAACAAAAACTAAATTTTTAGAATCCTCAAATCCAGAGGGTTGTCGTACATACACTTTCTCATAAATGTAGCCCTTTAAGAAAGCACTCTTAACATCTATCTGATAAAGGATGATTTTATGATTGACAGCAAAAGAAACTAATAGGAGGATATATTATAACCTCGCGATTGGAGCAAAGGTATCACTATAGTCAATTCCTTCTTGTTGACTATAGCCTTGTGCAACCAGTCGAGCCTTGTTTCTGACTACTTCACCTTGCTCATTCAGCTTGTTTCTGAACACCCATTTGGTTCCTCTAACATGGACACCTTTAGGTTTCTGAACAAGATCCCATACATCATTCCTGGTGAACTGATTTCACTCTTCTTCCATAGCCAGGATCCAATCATTTTCTTTAAGAGTATCTTCTGTAGATGTTGGCTCTATAAGAGTCATCAATCCATGAATGTTTTCATCAGAAGGTCTGAAAGCGGATCTGGTTCTAACTGGAGCAGATTTATCTCCTAGGATCAGTTATTCAGAATGAGAATCTTTGAGTCTATTTTTCTTCTGTGTTCGACTCATCATTTATTTTGGTGAAGGAGTCTCTGACTCTTTAGTTTCTGCAGTTTTTTCTTTTTCTCCCTCTTTGGGTTCTGAGAACTTAATCTTCAGATCTGCAAACTTTTTAGTTGGCTCTGACTTTTTAGGGTCAGGCTTATCATCGAATTTAACATGAATTGTTTTCTCCATAATTTTTGTCTCTGAGTTGTATATTTTGTAGCTTTTAGAGCATTCAGAATATCTTAGTGTTTACCCCCAAAATTGGTAAATAAATGATGGTCCTCTGAAGATACCAAAATACCCTTAGTTACTCACAGGATCGACCAGATTGATCCTAGGACATGTGCTAAAAGTTTGGTGATTTGTAATGTTTTTGGGAAAAAGTCTTGAATCCTTCGACAGATTCAAAAGGTCTTTGAAATAAAAGGAATTAAGTAAAAGCAAAGAATTTCAAAGAAAACAAAAGAAAGGGCAAGAATTGTAGATGTAAAGAAAAAGTAAAGACAAGACTTGAAGGTAAATGAAATCTAAAGGCAATGAAAGGAGTTTAAATGACTTAAAATGTAAAGGAAAGATAAATACAAGGTAGAATGTTAAAGTGCTGGAAAAATAAAGGGCCGGAATTATAAAGGAAATGCAGTTGATTGCTTGAAAAGTAAAGGACTTTGAAAGATAAATGCTTTAACATAAAAGGATTGAAAGTTTAAATGGATTCAAAGATAAATAACTTGAAGATAAATTGACATTGAAGATAAATTGGTGGTGTTTCAATCACGTACATTCTTACTGCACTCTTTTCTCTACACGCGGATACTTTGAGTATATGGAGTTACTAGTACACATGATTTCCACACACCTTTTCTAACACTAGACTAGGCTATTTATATACATTACAAAGTAACCGTTTTCGACGGTTTCTTCCTAAGATTATCCTAAGATGGTGACATTTGTCCCACTACATGATGAAGAAGCCTCATCTTGCACCACTTGTCCATGTATTTGAATTGGAAAGTACATATTTTCCCTCCAAACTAGAACGTGCAAAACTCATGAAACTGCCATGTTTGTTGAATTGTTGCATGGTCGAATCATCCCAACACTTAGAAAATATTCCAAACTCAGGATTTCTCTAAGTGTAGAACCTGTAAGAGGTTTCCTTTGACTCTCATCCTTTTAATGAGTAAGGACGAAAACCTCACTTTTTAGATTATAACAAGAAAAGTCTTTCTTAAGCCAAATGACCTTATTAATGTTAGCATCGAAATTTGGAGGTAAAAAATTGCCCCCCCAAAAATGTTATTTTCGACCATCTCGATGAAAAGATCATTTTTTGATATTCATCATTTTGACGCCAACTTTGGTCAGATGAAAGTATGGTTAGAACCACCTAAACCACATTCTAAAGAAAACTGTTGTGATTCTCCACCCATGCGTATGATGTCACGTCATAATGGCAAAAATCCCAAAAGTCCCATCAGTCGTATCTGTTGTTTTCTAATCATGAGTTTTCCCTTGAAACAATATGCCAAAACGTCTTTTGCATTAACTGCTACCTCAATGCGTCAGATCCCAAGTGCCACGTGTCCCACCATATCACATCTACATTAAGTAGTTGGACTTCATAACTTCTAATCTCCTACGCCTATAAATACATCCTTCAGCACATAAAAGAAACCTTTCCAAACTCTTGAAAACTTTGTCTCTTTCTTGTTAAAGTCATCTTACTTTCTTCCAAGAAACCCTAAAAATCTCCATTTCTATCTCCAACAATGGCGTCCTCCAAAGCTAACATTTCCCAGAAGAAAGTTCAAAAATCAAAGGCTTTCACCTTCAAGAAATCTCTTACATCCTTTAACAACATCATTGAACCAAAGACGATAAAAAATTCTTAGTTCGTACCAGAACCCAGAGATGTTGAAATGAGGAGTTTGTACAAATCCCAAGTAATGATCCCTTTTACTGTCAATGAATGCCCTTATGCTTTGTTTGGCCCTTTGGCCAAGGTTAAGAACACAGATGAAAAGTTGAGTGAGTTCTTTCCTTGCTACCGTAAATCTCAACCCTTAGGGCATAAAATCTCCCTAAAGTTGATGATTCTTTATCTAACCCATCTCCTCTCAATCAACTAGACTTGAAGTACCTTTATGATGGCACTAGGTTGGTTAGGGTTGTAAGCCAGTTCAATGATTTTGATTTTGAACGCATGTTTTGTCTTTGTGATTTTGTTTAAGTTTATGAACTAGTTTTAAGTTGTTTTATGTTGAAAAACCAAGTTGAGATTATTTTGATGTTGATTTATTTGAAGTTGTTTAAGAGTTGAAACATGTTGATCTGTTGCGTTGTTTTTTTCAATGTTATATCATTAATGAAGTTGTTATTTGGTTTTAAAAGTTGGAAAATGTGATATCCTATATTTATTGATGAAATTTTATAAATCTGATTTAATTTATAAAGTCGGGTAGAAATGGGGTGTTATATTAGTGGTATCAGAGCAGGTCGGTCTGTCTGACCAAGTGTCGAGTCGTAGTTGTCTAACAATCGAGTATTGTTATGTGGTTCTAAATTTTGTTGTGTTGTTGTGTTAAGTTGAGATGGCTGGAAGAAATGATGATGTGATGGTTGTTGCAATGCAAGCAATGGCTCAGGCTATGCAGAACTTGCCGAATGCTGGCGGGAATGACGAGTCTCGTATCTTTGTGACTTTTCAGAGGGAGAAGTCGCCTACCTTCAAGGGCGAGTTTGACCCTGATGCTGCATTGGTCTGGTTGAAGGAAATTGAGAGGATTTTCCGTGTGATGGATTGCACTCCAGCACAGAAGGTTCGTTATGGAACTCATATGTTGGCAGTTGAAGCTGGTGACTGGTGGTTGGAAACCAGGGAGAGGTTGGAAGATGCAGGTGAAGAGATCACTTGGGTTGTTTTCCGTAGAGATTTTATGAGAAATTATTATCCTGAAGATGTGAGTGGTAAGAAAGAGATTGAGTTTCTTGCGCTGAAGCAGGGAAATATTTAGGTGACGGATTATGCTGCGAAGTTCATGTAGTTGTCTAAGTTATATATGCACCATGATGCAATGACTACTGAATTTTTGAAGTGCATCAAGTTTGAGAACGGTTTGCGTTCCGAGATTAAGAAGGTTGTGGGGTATCATAATTTTCGTGTTTTTGCTGACCTGGTGGATAGTTGCAGAATCTTCGAGGAAGATAACAAAGCTCACTACAAGATTGTTACTGATCGGAGGGGCAAGAACCAGCAAAACCATGGCAAGACATATGATACTCCAGCTAGTAAGGGTAAGCATAAATTTTTTGTGGGTCAGAGAACTAGTGGGGAAGATGCTCCTGCTGGTATTGTTTGTTTTAAGTGTGGACAAGCTGGACACAAGAGTAATGTGTGCACTGCTGAGGTGAATTGTTGTTTCCGTTGTGGCAAAGTTGGGCATGTGATATCTGATTGCATGCATAAGGAGATGATCTGTTTTAACTGTGGTGAAGAAGGGCATATTAGTAGCCAGTGCCAGAAGGTGAAGAAAGCAAAGTATGGAGGGAAAGTGTTCGCTTTAGCTGGGAATCAGACAAAAAATGAGGACAAGCTTGTGAGAGGTACGTGTTTCATTAATAATATTCCTTTAGCTGACACTCAGACAACTAATGAGGACAAGCTTGTGAGAGGTACGTGTTTAGAGACTTATTGTTGTTGATTGTGTTAAGAAGTTGGGTCTTAAGTTGTCTGAGTTTGCTGAATTAAAGAAGCATTTGGAAGAGTTTCTTGAGAAAACTTTTGTAAGACCGAGTGTATCGTCGTGGGGAGCTCCAGTGTTGTTAGTTAAGAAGAAAGATGGAAGTATGAGGCTTTGCATGGATTACAGACAGTTGAAGAAAGTGACGATTAAGAACAAGTATATGTTGCCAAGAATAGATGATTTGATGGATCAGTTGGTAGGTGCTCGCGTGTTTAGCAAGATCTATTTGAGATCGGGCTATCACCAGATTAAAGTGAAAGATGAGGATATTCAGTAGACGGTGTTCAGAACACGGTATGGACATTACGAGTACTCAGTGATGCCTTACAGTGTGACTAATGCGCTGAGAGTATTCATATAATACATGAATCAGATTTTTCATACTTATCTGGATCATTTTGTGGTTGTGTTCATAAATGATATTTTGGTTTATTCTAAGTCAGAAGAAGAGCATGCAGGGCATTTGAGAACATTGTTGGAAGTTTTGAAAGAGAAGAAGTTGTATGTGAAGTTGTCTAAGTGTGAATTTTGGTTGAAGGAAGTCAGCTTTCTTGGTTATGTGATTTCAGGAAGTGGTATTGTTGTAGATCCTTCTAAGATAGATGTTGTGTTGCAGTAGGAAACTCCAAAATTGGCTACTGAGATTAGAAGTTTCTTAGGATTGGTCGGTTATTACCTAAGATTTATTGAAGGATTTTCTAAGTTAGCACTTTTGTTGACTCGGTTGACTTGTAAGAGTAAAGTGTTTGTGTGGGATGTCTAGTGTGAAGAGAGTTTTGCAGAGTTGAAGAAGAGATTGACGTCGGCTCCGGTTTTGAGTTTACCGAATTCAGAAGAACCATTTGTTGTGTATTGTGATGCTTCGTTGAAGGGTTTAGGAGGTGTTCTCATGCAGAATGGTAAAGTTATTGCTTATGCGTTGAGACAGTTGAAGGTTCATGATAAGAACTATCCTACGCAAGATTTGGAACTTGCTGCAGTTGTGTTTATATTGAAAATATAGAGGCATTATCTTTATGGTTCTAGATTTGAAGTGTTTAGCAATTATAAGAGTTTGAAGTATCTGTTTGATCAGAAAGAGTTGAATATGAGGCAGCAAAGATGGTTGGAATTGTTGAAAAAGTGTGATTTTGGTTTGAATTATCATCCGGGTAAAGCTAATGTGGTAGCAGATCCCTTGAGTAGGAAGACATTGCATATGTCAGCAATGATGGTTAAAGAGTTAGAGTTGATTGAGTAATTTCGAGATATGAGTTTAGTTTGCGAAGTAACGGCGAAGAGTGTTATGTTGGGTATGCTGAAGATTAATAATGATTTTTTGGACAATATTAGAGAAGCTCAGAAATTGGATGTGAATTTAGTGGATATAATAGTTGATTGTGGAAAATTGGAAAAGAATGGTTTTAAGTTGGATGTACATGGTGTTTTGAGGTTTCATGATCGGATTTGTATTCCTGACAATGAAGATATAAAGAAGATGATTATTGAGGAAAGTCACAGAAGTAATTTGAGTATTCATCAAGGAGCGACTAAGATGTATCAGGATTTGAAGAAGTTGTTTTGGTGGCTTGGGATGAAGAATGACATAGCGTGTTTTGTGTATGCTTGTTTGGTTTGTCAAAAGTCGAAAGTTGAACATCAGAAGCCTGTCGGTCTGATACAACCGTTGGAAATTCCAGAATGGAAATGGGATAGCATTTCTATGGACTTTGTAATGGGATTGCCTAATACTCCAAGGGGACATGATTTCCGGTATCGAAGTTGGCTGAGATTTATGTTAAGGTGATTGTAAAGTTGCATGGTGGTCCTTTATGTATTGTGTCGGATAGAGATCCGAGATTTACGTCGGAATTTTGAAAGAGTTTGCAAGAAGCGTTGGGTTCTAAGTTGAGACTAAGTTTAGCGTATCATCCTCAGAAAAATGGTCAAACGTAGAGGATGATTCAGTCGTTGGAGGATTTATTGAGAGCTTGTGTACTTGAGTAGGGAGGTTCGTGGGATACTTATCTTTCATTAATCAAGTTCACGTATAATAACAGTTACCATTCTAGTATCGGAATGGCACCTTTTGAGGCATTGTATGGTCGGAGATGTAGGACTCTGATGTGTTAGTCTGAATCTGGAGAGAGTGTAGTGTTTGGACCTGAGATAGTTCGAGAGACTACCAAGAAGGTGAAGTTGATTTGAGAGAAGATGAAGGCTTCTCAAAGTCGGCAGAAAAGTTATCATGATAAGCGAAGGAAATATTTAGAATTTCAAGTTGGTGATCATGTATTCTTGAGAGTTACGCCTGTGACAGGTGTTAGGCGAGCGTTGAAATCTAAGAAGCTTACTCCTCGTTTTATTGGTATGTATCAGATTTCGGAAAGAGTTGGAAATGTTGCTTATAGAGTGGCTTTACTGCTAAACTTGTCGAATTTTCATGATGTGTTCCATGTGTCGCAACTCCGAAAGTATATTTCAGATCCTTCTCATGTGATTAGTATGGATTATGTGCAAGTACTGTATAATCTCACGGTGGAGACTATGTCGGTATGAATTGAGGGTCTTGAAATGAATACTTTAAGAGGCAAAGAGATTGCTTTAGTGAAATTTGTTTGGTTGGGAGCTGCCGGAGAAAGTATAAATTGGGAGTTGGAAAGCAAGATGCAGGAATCATATCCTGAGTTGTTTGAGCGAGGTAAGATTTTCGAGGACGAAAATGTTCTAAGTGGGGGAGAGTTGTAAATTTCGTATTTAATTAATTAATTTAATTAAATATTATTGTGTATTTTTCCCAATTATAAGTGGTTACATGTTGTTTTGTCGTATGTGTCGTTAAGTCGTTTGAGCTGTTTAAGTTGATTTTGTGTTGCGGGATTAAATTATGTTTGGGTGGTTTAAGTAACTTAATTAAGTCGAATAAATAAAATAGGTACTATTGAGATAATATTAAGTTGGGCCTATTTTGTGGTGTAAGAGTAGTAAGTTGGGGGTGCTAAGTTGGACCCAATAGTAATTAGGTAATTAGTGGGAGTTTAGTAAAAACAAGTTGAAAACCTAATTAGAGAGTGTAATCAGAATTTGGTGAGGGAAGGAAGAACAAGTCTTAGAGGGAGATCAAGAAGAGGCAAGGGTGAATATTTTCACGGGAATTTTTGTGGTGAATTCGAGTTGCCCTCAATCCAAGGTAAGGGTGGGGTTCGAATTCCATAACCGGGACTAGATGATCGTATGTAGGTTGGGATTTTCGAGTGATTTCATTGTTGTGTTTTATGATATGATTGTTGTTGTCGATTTCGTGTTTATATTTGATGAAGGAACATGTTATTTTGTTGTATTGTTGAGATAATCATTGTTGTGTTTCTATTGTTGTGTTGTGTTGGATTATTGATGCAGAATTCGTGTAGAAGCAGTTAAGGTTCGTAAAATCGACCATAGGAATTGATAAAAGAATAGATACATTAATTTTTTAGAGTTAAATCGATGTAGAAACCCCCATTAAGATTGAACAGAATGGAGAAAATGTATGAAATCGTAGCAGGATTGGAATTTGAGGCATTCTGGTCATTTGCATAATAAATTTGGTGTTACACGTAACAGACAAAGCCATACACGTAACAATCCCTATTACGCAAGCCATACGCGTATCACTTTTGGCGATTCGACCTATTTTCGCATCTGTTTCAAGTTGGATTGATTTTTAGACTTAATGTAAAGATAAAATAAGTTGTTTATAGTAGATTTGAAAGTTTAAAATAATTAATTTAGTAATCTAGTCGATTAAGTCGTAAATTGTCGTTTTCATGTCGAAGAGGTGTTAAGGTTATTACAAGTTGTATTGTTCCGCTTTTGGGAACGATTATTAAGTTGCAGTTCTTATGAACAATGTTGATTCATGTTGCTGAGTTGTTCAAGTTGTTATGTTGTTAATTATGTCATTGTTTTTGTATGCCATTCATAGTTGCATACATGTGCATATTTCAAGTTGGAGTGTATGCTCGATTAAAGATGGCCTGGATTGGCAAATAAGTTGATAATGCCTTGATAACCTGACAATGTTTTAAGTTGGGAGTTTACTCCAAATGGTACTACATGCATATAAGTTGAGTCGTATTGAGTTGCATAATGATTACGTTGTTTGTTGAATGTAGTTGTATGTTGAAGTTGCTTGTTGTGTGAAGTGGTATGATTATATGATTATCTCGTTTACATATTGATTATTGTATCCTGTTTATATTATTCGATATCTTACCCCTTTTGTTTGAATGTTTCCCTTTGTTGGTAACATGCAGGTAACAAAGATTCCAGTACTTAGTAGCTTCGAGTTGGTGTTTGTCGCTTTGATACGTAGCACTTCAGGGGGGATGAACACATGTTTTGTATTTGTGATTTTGTTTAAGTTTATGATCTAGTTTTAAGTTATTTTATGTTAAAGAATCAAGTTGATATTATTTTGATGTTGATTTATTTGAATTTGTTTAAGAGTTGAAACATGTTGATCTGTTGCGTTGTTTTTTTCAATGTTATATCATTAATGAAGTTGTTATTTGGTTTTAAAAGTTGGAAAATATGATATCCCATGTTTATTGAGGAAATTTTATAACTCTGATTTAATTTATAAAGTCAGGTAGAAATGGCGTGTTACATTAGCGCCCTTTGTATCCATGGTTATCCATGGGCTCTTAATTGCTTAGCTCACTTTATACTTATTTTGTTTGAAAAGTGTAGTGTGTGATTAAAATATTTTCGTAAAGATTTAACTTTGTAATGATTCTCGTATGAATGTATACAAAGTGTTTACTTGTTTGAAAGTATTTCGAAAAGGAGGGTGAGGTGTAAAAAGTGTTTGTTTTGAAAGTTGTGAACAAGCGTTTAAGAGTTACTTACCCTAAATTGTAAGGTCTTTCTTGTCATTTTCGTTTCCTTAGAGATAGAATTGTCCTTACTATTAGATATTAAGTAATCTTATCCTTGGATTTGAAGGGACAAGCGTAGGGTCATCGTTATGGTCATAGAATGCAAAATGTAGGGATACCTTAACAATTCGAAGGGAATATCATCATTCTTATAGGGACAAGATAATTTATTCGAAGGTAACTCGAAGGGCCATCGAGGAACTATGATCTTTTTTGTAGGGACAAGATCACTTATTCGAAGGCAACTTTGTAGGGGCAAAGAGGGACTATGATCTTTTATTCGAAAGGAAACTGTGATGATTTATTTCTTTAGGCAACAAGTTAAGGTATCCCTATGTTCGAGGGACTTGACCATTTATCATAAGGAAACAAAGAGAGGTTACCCTAAAGGTGTAGGTGTGCAAGTGTGTTTTGTTCAGTTATTTTAGTCTTAGAAATTAGGGTTATCTAACGGTTGATTTTAATATTTCCATGCAATCCTATTAAGCATACATCTAACAGTTTATAGTACGGAAAAATAAACCTAAGTTTAAGCTATTACATGGCTTTGGGAGAGATACATAATTATAAAAACCCTGGCAGAAATATAAAGTGCGGAAAAATAAACCTAAGTTATTACATGGCTTTAGCAGTTACATTATCTTAGAAAAAGAATCGGGCGAGAAAAATAAATCTGAATGATTACAAATCCATTCAACCTATACATTTATTCTAAGAAATAAAATCGGGAAGAAAAGATGAGATGAACAAAAGTTTCGGATATCGATTAATTGATTTTTATTAGAAAAGATAAATTATTGATTAATTTGATTAAAAAACAAACCTAATTTAATTTAATTATATAAGAAAAATATTTTTATTAATTTATGGTTTTATGAAAAAAAATATTTATTATGCTTTCTATTTTTTGATTGGTTAAAACAATAAAAGTAATTGAAAAAAGGCTTAAATAGTCTTTTAGTCCCTGTAAGTTAGCAAGTTTTTGGTTTTCGTCCCTGAAAGTTTTTTTTTTCGGTTTAAGTCCCCACATTTCCAAAACGCGTTGGTTTTAGTCCCTACTGTGAGTTAGACGTTAAAAAAAAGGGATGTGGCAGACGGTGCTGATGTGGCAGGTCGTTTGGCATTTCTCAATAATCCAAGTGGCATTCTCATTTACATATGTGGCATTGTCATTTTTCTATTTATTCTAGAGGGACCAAATCCAAAATTTAGAATCACAGTGTTCAAGCTTTCTTCTTCAAGCTTTCTTCTTTCTTTCCTATCAGGTTTTTCAAAACCTCATCATAATCATACTAAATCAACCTTTTCTTTCTCAGGTTTCTCATCTCCGATGGCTTCGATCGAATTCGTCAACTGCTACTGTTGCTGCTTAACGGAGGAGTGTACACGGCCGTACATTGACCGTGTTCGTGAGTGTTACCATGGCCGTTGGATTTGCGGTTTATGCGTAGAGGCGGTGAAAGAAGAAAGATTGAAATCGCAGAGAGATATTACAACGGATGAAGTGGTGAAGCGGCATATGAAGTTTAGAGCTTTATCTTCGAGTCCTCCGAATGAGCCTGCTCTCGATTTGATTCTTGCTGTGAAACATCTTTTCTTTAGGTCTTTGGATTCTCCGAGGAAAGAAGATTTGAGTTTGGGTAGATCGCGGAGCTGTTTTTCTAGGGTGAATGGAGATGGAACGACACAGGGAGTAAAGGAGGGAGAGACAAATTAGGGTTAGGTTCACTTGGGTGAATGGAGAAGAAAGCTTGAAGAAGAAAGCTTGAACACTGTGATTCTAAATTTTGGATTTGGTCCCTCTAGAATAAATAGAAAAATGACAATGCCACATATGTAAATGAGAATGCCACTTGGATTATTGAGAAATGCCAAATGACCTGCCACATCAGCACCGTCTGCCACATCCTTTTTTTTTTAACGTCTAACTCACAGTAGGGACTAAAACCAACGCGTTTTGGAAATGTGGGGACTTAAACCGAAAAAAAAAAACTTTCAGGGACGAAAACCAAAAACTTGCTAACTTACAGGGACTAAAAGACTATTTAAGCCTTGAAAAAATTAAACAAATTAAAATAAAAGAAAATAAGAAGAAATAATGGAAAGAAAAGAAAATAGGTCAAAAAACAACAAAGGGGAGGGCACTGGGGTTTGAACCCGTATCCTCTTGGGGTACAACAGACGCCATCATCATCCTCTTGGGCTAACATACTCCCTAAGGTTCTATCTGAAACAGCTATGTACAATCTCATACTTTTCTTTCTACAAGGTGGAGAAAGAATTGGAGGATGGCTCAAGTACTCCTTAATCTTGTCGAAGGCTTCTTGTTAAGCTTGCCCTCATTGAAACCTTTTTTTCTCATCCGTAGCAAAGGTGAGAAGGCTTGTGTCTTACCACTCAGGTTTGATATGAACCTCCTCAGGAAGTTGGTTTTGGCTAAGAGTGATTGCAACTCCTTCTTTGTTGAAGGCGCTTTAGCCTCCATGATAGCTTTAGTCTTATTTTGATTGATTTCAATCCCCTTTTTGTAGACCACAAATTCCAAAAAGACCTCTGCCTGCACACAAAAAGCACATTTAAGAGGATTCATTTTAGGACCATGTTTTCTCATTCTTTCAAAAGAACGTCGAAGATGATTGACATAGTCAAGTCCTGAAATAGACTTTACAAATATGTCATCAATATAAATTTGCATAAACGTATCTATGAAATCATGAAAAATTGAATTCATTGCTCTTTTGTAAGTTGCCCCTGCATTTTTCAAACCAAAAGGCATTACTACCCATGCATGGGTGCCCAATGCCCCTGGGCATCGAAAAGCAGTTTTAGGGACACCTTCCTCAGCAATGAATATTTGATTGTATCCTGAGTATCCATCCATCATACTTAGATACTCATGTCCTGCAGCATAGTCAATTAGCATTTATACCACAGGCATTAAATACTCATCTTTAGGGGTTTCTGAATTTAGATCTCTAAAATTTATGCACACCCTTAAAGAGCCATTCTTTTTAATTACTGGTATAATGTTTGACAATCATTCGACATACCTAGTTGTGCGAGTGAACTTTCATCGAAGCAACCTCTCAATCCCCTCTTTGATTTTGGTTAGGATTGTTGGGGAGAACTGTCTTGGATTTTGTTTGACAGGCTTCTTCCCAGGCTTGATTGGCAGCGTATGCTCGACAAGCTCTCTTTCCAAATCAGGCATTTCATTATAGTCCTAAGTAAAACAATCCTTGAATTCTTTTAGCAGGTGGACCACTTCGACCTTGAGTTCTAGTTCGAGGTTGACACTGATGTAAGTAGGCCTTTTCAAATCCCCTTCTCCCAGGTTAATTTCTTCTAAGGGATCCTGAGCCAGCATTTTAGTGCTTTCTGACAAAGGGTCATTTTCAAATCCCAAAGGATCATTATCATAGATTTCATCAAGCCTTTGTTATGAGTCTTCTTGAGCTTTATCTGGAGGCTCTTGGTCGAAATCCCTCGCAGGATTCTCCTCAACAAACTCTGTAATGGCCTCAACAGCCATATAATTTCCTGCAGCCTCTGAGGCCGCTTGTATTCTTGTTTCAGCCACGTAGGCCGAAATTCTTTTTAAAGCATCAAAGTCAATCATTGTTACTGCCTTCACTTCCCCACCCTGTGGGCTGAATTACCGTCTCTGGATAGTAAGATGGGTAATTGTCTACTTTTTCTACAATCTCCCTATCCCAGGGGAAACCTTCGACGAGATGGAGGTGCAATGAGAAGAATGCATGATCATCAGGTGTGAACTCAAATTCTGCTGGTGCACATGGGCCAGTGTGTGCTAAGTTCTTGTCGAACTCTACACCTTCCACATGATCCACCTGCACCTTGAAGTACCTTTGATCAGCTTTAATGTTTTCAACAATGCCATATGGTCTCCATATGGTGACCATTTGATGCATTGAAGATGTCATTGCACATATGCCATGTATCCACTCCCTCCCTAGAAGGAGGTTATAGTTGACCTTACTTTCGACCACCATAAAGAGAGTGGGCCTTATGATTATTCCCACACTCAAGTCAACTTGTAAGACCCCTATAACAGGTCCATTATTTCCCTCATAGTTCGACATGACTAGGTTGTGAGGCTTAAGGTCTGTGTCGAACTTGCCAATTATGGCCAGCAAGAAGTGTGGCATTATGTTCACTTTGGCGCCACAGTCTGTAACACGGTGGGAGAACTGACTTTAGTTATGTTGCGGATAGCAAGAGTCGCCACCGACTTTTATTTTATCCAAAAGGAAAGGGTATAAAAGAACAGGAAAGACCATAAGAGATATTTTTGGGTCCGGGGGGTAGGTTATGTAAAGGGAAGGTGTTAGCACCCTTTACATCCATGGTTATCCATGGGCTCTTAGTTACTTAGCTCACTTTTGAATTGTTTTTGAAAAGGTGAAGTGTGTGAATAGAAAAATTTTCATAAGAGTTAATAATGATCCATGTACGGATGCGTAAAAACTTGTGTTTGAAAATTTGTTTGAAATTTGTTAAGTGTTTGAAAATTTGAAATGGAGTGAGCAAGCAACTAGGAGGTACCTACCCTAAAATTTTAAGTCTTTCTTGTTCTTTATCCTTTAATTGGTAAGACTATCCCTACTATTAAGGAGTAGGTAGTCATTACCTTGGATGTAAGGGACATGTGAGGGACATCTGTTTTGTGAAGGCAACTGTGGGGTGTATTAAGCATTTAGGAGGGACTATCATCATTATTCGAAAAGGGACTTGATCTTTAAAGGCAACCATTAGGGACTTGATGATTTTTCTTTTAAGGGACTTGCTTTATACACCCCACTTGACCTTATGATTAGGCAACATTGAGGGATAACCTTAGAAATGTGAGATGGCGATTAAAAATCGACTTACGTGTGTGAGTGTTTAATTTATATTTATCTTATAATTAAAGTGATCTAAATTTAATTTTAAGAGAATACATATTTACACTCCCTAAATTACTAACCATAGCATAAAATTAAATAAATTCAATATTTACAAAATTACACCAAGAAGCAATTACATAATTATAATAATAAGCTAATTAAAGATAAATAGCAAAATATAAATAATAAGCAAAAATAATAAATAAGCAATAAATAAATAAAATAGGGATTAGTAATAATAAGAATTAAAAATAGGGTTAGTAAAATAAAAATGAGAAATTAAATAATGTTAGTGAAATAATAATAATAAAAAGTTAGTAATAACATGGTTAATAATAATAGATATAATTAGCAAAATATTATAAGAACAAAATTAAAATAATAAACAAAAGTTAGGTTTTCAATATGAACAATTAAATAATTATTATAGCATTTTAATTTATATACAAATTATTAAATTATTTATAATTACAAAATTAAATTATTATAGGTACATATTAAAAATTATTTACATATTAAAAAAAAATAGGTTATAATTAATTTTATTAAATAAATATAGTCATGATAATTATATTAAGAATTAGAAAATAAAAAATCATTTAGAAAATAAAACTAGGGTTTGTTTAGAAAATTTTTTTAAGGGTTTAATATTTAATATACCAAACTATTTTAATAATATGCATATATTATATTTACATATATAATAAAGAAAATAATTTTTGAATTAGAAAAATAAAAGTTTAGAACTTTAGAAAATAAAATGTTATTTTAAATATTTGAACATATATATACAATACATAATTTTTTTTTATTAATAATAAGAAACAATTAAACTAATTAATTAAAGAAATTAAAATAGAAAAAAGTGGTAAAAATAAGAACTTACCTTGGCTGGGTTTGAACCCAGGACACTCAGATTGCAAACATCAAAACATACCACCAGACCAGCCATGCCTTGGTGATAGTAGAATGGATCAATTTTGTTTTATGCCTTGTCTTTGAAAGATTGTGAAAAATAATGAAAAAAGCAAAAAGGCCTGGGGTGGTGTTGAACCCAGGACCTTTGATCATTCACACGCACGCCTAACCGCCCGGCTGGGAGAGCCCTTCTGGTAGTATGATGTCCAGAGTTGATTATATGTTAAGCCTGTAAAATAAGCAAAATAAAAGAACAAAATGCAGCCAACGGGGAATCGAACCCCAGACCAAACCCTTGTACATGCACGCTTCCAACCACTGGGACAACATAGCTGTTGTGATTTAAAACAACAACTAATTGATAAAATATAATACGAATTATTTGAATTCAAAACGCGCGGGAGGCAGCTTCATCTTCTCCAATTTACCTGCGAAATCAGTTGCACTTTTTCTTGCAAAGCTACCTGCGAATTTAGTTTTACAGGGTTTCCTAGGTTTATGTCAACGATCATGATACCTGTACAGTTTTGTCAAATTGAAACCACCAATGTAATCACCACATCATTTACAGTGTTATCATGTTATCACAATTCATTTATATTTGTTAAATCACAGGATCCCAATTCGAGCTCCAAAACCCTAATAATGGCGTTTCAAGCTTTAGGCCCTAAACCTTTAATCAAATGATCCAGAAAGTATCCCTAGGTCCTAACTAACACAAATCAAACACCAAAATCAATTAATATTGGTTAGATATATGAAATCGAAAAACAAAATTTTGAAGAGTAAAATTGATTCGGCTAGCATGATATTGTATGGTTTTGATGCAATGGATGATTGGTTTTGCTTCATGAAGGTCCAAGGAACATCACCATGTCTTCACAATACCTTTTCCTGCCCTTAAAAGAGGAATCCGAATTTGAATTTTTGATGAACTTTTGAAACTTTGAATGTGGTGTTTGAGGCTGCCAATCCGTGTTCTCTGCCTTGGTTCTTATTGTATTCTTATATGAGATGCAATTTAGGTCAAAAGATGATGGATTTATGGGCTTTTTGGAAGACTTGATGGTGAAGGAATGTCATGATCTTAAAGTGTGAAAAAATCAAATATTTGCCTTCCAATTTGGTCTAGCACGAATTTGTACAAGATCAAATCATGTTAAACAGCATTGATTAATTTCTAGAAGAAGAATCATGTCCAAACTTTGATTTTTTTAGATTTTATTTTGATTTAATTTGATTTAAAATGAATAAAATTCAAATAAATATCAAATAAAAATATAAAAATCATAATTTATTACCATTGGGTCGTGCATGATGTTGTTGTATGGATTGGATCACAATTTGGCCAGCCCATTTGGAAAGAATTGGTTCTAGACCTCCATTTTCATCATAAACCATCACAAAATTTCCCAACTTTGCAAGGGCACATCTCCCTCATTTTTAATGGTATGAGGGTGTTCTTGGACATTTTGGAAAGCTTGAAGAGTCCTCTAAACAACCCCACTGGTTTCATGTCCATATCTTTTACCAATCTCAAGTTATGCCCTTTTGAAGTTGTTGACTTTTTGTTGACTTTTGAAATGACCTATAATGTCTTAGCTCATACCTTCCAAATGAAGCATTTTTGGGCTTGGCTTGTGAGACACAAAGTTGTAGAGAATTCAATTTACTTCAAAATGAGCTTTGAGTGGAGACTTGGTGATGAAGCATGTGAAAGTTATGGCTGTTCAAAGTTCAGTTGACTTTTAATGAGGAAACCCTAATTTAGAAACCTCTGATTCTTGATGATCTGAGACCTCCTTGATGAATCATGATCAACCCTTGATCAAATGATGAATTTTACTTCATATACTTGATGTTGGCAAAAAATCATGAAGTTTGACTTTGGTTTGACCACAGTTGACCTCAGTTTGACTTTTTAACTGCATTGACTGATTTTGACTTATCTGATCATCTGACTGAGCAAACTTTTGAGAAAAACCTTGAAACTTGTCATGGGGGTTCTTAAACACATATAAGGTGTTATGAAGCTCACTTAAAGTCTTGGAAGTTCATTTAACCTGATTAAAGTCAAAACCCTAGTTTTGGATGCACTGCTTAGGAGGTGCATTGTCTGAGGGAATTGTCAACTCTTATGGCCAATTGTGAACCTTGTGAATCTTGTGAACCACCATAAAATGTCTTGTGAACCTCATGGGAGGTATTGTGAACCTTGTGAACCTTGTGAACTTCATAAAGTGACTTGTAGACTTCATGAACCTCATGAAAGGTCTTGAAAGCATTGTGAATCTTGTGAACCTTGTGAACCTCATAAAGTAACTTGTAGACTTCATGAACCTCATGAAAGGTCTTGTAAGTGTTGAAAAGCTTGTGAACCTTGTGAACCTTCAAGAAGTGACTTGTAGACTTCATGAACCTCATGAAAGGTTTTGAAAGCATTGTGGAACTTGTGAACCTTGTGAACCTTCAAGAAGTAACTTGTAGACTTCATGAACCTCATGAAAGGTTATGTAAATGTTGTGGAACTTGTGAACCTTCTTAGAACACAAAGTCTTGTATTGTGAGGGCAAATTTTGGGGTGCAACACAGTCAACCAGAATTTTTTTGATGTCCATGTTCTCCACCTTTCCAGTGATATATAGGGGTTTTACATGCCCCCTCGTGGCCTCAGTAGGTCTTTCAAAGAAAGCATTATGTTCTTTGACACACCCATTGTTCATCACATAGTAGCACACTGGCTGATGTGCTACCATTTCTGCCTCAGTGTTGGCATCCAGATTTTCGACCTCATTGATGTGATCATACTCTTTGGGTATTACTGAAACTACATTGACCAAGAGGTCTAGAGAAACTTTAGATTCACTGTCGAAATTGGTTGTCATATCTTTATCTTCGACAACTCTCAATTCAACCTTTATCTCTTCCTTGATCTCAGCTTCTTTGCTCCTGTACGAAAGTCATTTGCGCCCCACAAGAACTTTGTTTATTATTTTCGTAGGTTGTCTCCAACTTCACCAAGCACACTTGTGCTTGATCCAGCACAATCACCTTTGGAGGCTTCCCTCTGAGCCTTCCTCTTGCGATGTTTTCTACGCCATTGTGACCTAGACTTAGGGTTTTTACCCTTGTAATTTTCATATACATATGCAACTTTGTTTGATTTTCTGACCTCCTTTTTGTATCCCATTGAAGGCCCTTTTTCGACATCGAACTTCCTCCACTTTTGGCTTCCCCTTTTGTCTGACTCATCAGGCTTAAACCACTTGTTATTAGGAACTTCCCCACTTGGTTTGAATGTGGGTTGTTTCGACTAGAGGGATTGGGTCATACCACTTTGTTGATAGGGATTAGTATGCCTTGGGTCGAAGCGGCCATGCTTTTGGGTAGCCTTTAGCTTCTGCCCCTCATTAGCCTTATTCACCTATTGAAGGCTCTGGGAAGCGTCTCTGTCAAAGATGGAACTGCATCTTAGACAAAGCATTACTTCTGACTTCTTGCTTTGGCATTTATGCATGAAATCAAAAATTGTCTCATCCTTATTAGGATAAGCCTTCTTGTAGTGATCCTTCTGAGGAGTAGAACGATTCAACTTCACCACTTGGTCATCTGTCACTTCAACCATATTGACATTAAATTCAACCCTGAGCTCCATCTTGGAGAAGTTAAATTCAAGGCCTTCAATAGCCTCGTCCATCTTCACAAAACTCTCAGCAGTTTCTTTTGTAATCAATGGGATATTCGAATCTTCGACCTAATCATGTGGGACGATGGTAACCCCCACATTGAACTTTTCAACATCAGGTGATATCTTGAAGAATCCTTCAGCAACCTTACATATCAGGTGTTCCCATTGCTCGTTAGTTAGATCTTCATTATCCTTGAACAACATAGCATCATTGTTGATGTTTTCAGTAACCTCAACTACCACAGGATCCATTATAGCTTCAATTGAATCGGGGTTGCTTTTGTCATTAGCAACTTGCTCAGCAACCTCAATACAGTTCACTACAGAAGGTTCAGTATAGTTTGCCTCATTCACTTGAAGAGGATCAGTATCAATCTTCATCTGTGCCTTGGGCTTGTCTCCAAATTTGAGTCATCCCTCCTGAATTGCATTTTGCACTAAATCTCTGAAAAGCAAACATTGGAAAGTTTTATGACCCAAATAATTATGGTATTTACAAAAACCTCTTTTCATTGATCTAAAGGTGGCATTTTAGCACCAGGAGGCACGAGTATTTTTCCATCCTTAACTAATAAATCAAACATTTCGTCTCATTTGGTGACGTCGGAAGTGTATGTTTTCTTTGGAAACCTATCATTCTTTTCAGTTTCGATAGGATTCTTTCCATTTTAGGGAACTAGAAGTTTACAGGAATAAGGAGAACCCTACATAAGTTCAGCTAGGTGTTGTACCCCAAAGTTTTCCCTCCCATATTCAATACAATGTGTCTCAAGAGGTATCCTAATAGTCACAAGATTCACAATTGCTCAAAAGGTTTCAAGGTTCCATCAGACAAAGCCTCCTGCTAAGCAATGGATCTGAAACTAGGGTTTTGGGTTTCACAAATCAAAGTGGACTTCTAAAGCCTCAAGGGGACTTCATGACATATCATATACCTTAAAGAACCCTCATGTCAAATTTCAAGGATTTCCCTACAAGTTTGGTCAATCAGATGCTTGGATAATCAAAAATCAGTTAACTTGGTCAAAAAGTCAATTATGGTCAACACAAAGTCAAACTTCAAGATTTTTGGTCAACATCAAGATTATGAGGTTAAATTCATAATTTGATCAATGATTGATCATGATTCATCAAGGAAACCTCAGAATCATCAAGAATCATGGCAATAGTAGAGTTGAAACTTGATGGGATCACTTACACATAGTTATTTTTCCCTATTTTTGTACTCTTTTAAATTTTCTACGACAAATTCCTCTTACTAGGATTTCTGTCTCTTTGTTCAAACTTGCCTGTTTATAGGTCACTTTCATTATTAATACAATTCTATTTTCGAGTTCAGGTTTACTTTTCCCTTTTTACTTAAGCGAAAACGTCTGTTGATTATGTTTGAATGAATATATGCTTCTGAATATGATTGATGTTTACCAAAAATGCATAAAATAATATAAAATTACAATAATAGTGTTTACTAAGGACGATCGGAGGTAGGAATCCCAGTAAAGTTCATATTCAACGAATCTTCGCAGGTTCATCCCCACAGAGTAATATTTACGGATTTATTCCAAATAGCCTCTTGTACTTCTAACTCTATGGGATCCCCAAGCAGATTTTTCTCAAGCCTGATATCCTCGAAAGAATTGACACTTGACCGGATAAGTTTCTCGGGGAAATGTTCGTCTCTTTTATCCCTAGTTAGGATATTTAGAAATTTAATCTTTCAATAAGAAGTGCGACGAACGGAAAACGGAAGATCCTAAGTGCAATATTTCGAAACGAGACAGGAACGATGTCTTCATATTCCTCAGCAACTAATCAGGATTTATTTTCCCCAACTAGCAGTTGTTACACGAAGTTACTCATGCGCTTCAGCTACATAATTCATACATACATCATTTACATCATATCATGTCATACACATCCATAACACATACGACATTCTCATTTACATTAGAACGTCATGATATGCATGCATACATCAAATAATCTTGCATAAAATTAACCTTTCTTTTTCAAGATAGTTGCAGTCAGATAAACATTATCAACTCCTAGAGACAGTTTATAGACAATCTAAACAAAGATCTAGTGTTGATACTTAGTGCATGATGCTTTTTTTACTTGAGACAGTTCAGAGACTATCTAAACGAAGATCTAGTATTGATACTTAGTGCATGATATTTTCCAGAACCAATTCAAAGATAATTGAAACGAAGATTTAGTTCTGATACTTAATTCAAGATATTGTCCTTGAGGCAATTCAGAGACGATCTAAACGAATATCTAGTGTTGATACTTAGTGCATGATATTTTCCAGAAGCAATTCAGAGATAATCGAAACAAAAATTTAGTTCTGATGCTTAATTCAAGATATTGTCCTTGAGACAGTTCAGAGACGATCTAAACAAATATCTAGTGCTGATACTTAGTGCAGGATATTTTCCAGAAGCAATTCAGAGATAATCAAACGGGGATTTAGTTCTGATGCTTAGCTCAAGATATTTTCCCAGAGACAGTTCAGAGACGGTCAAGACGACGATCTAGTGTTGATACTTAGTTCAGGGTATCTTTTCCCCCCAGAGACAGTTCAGAGATGATCTAAACAAAGATCTAGTGCTGATACTTAGTTCTGGATATGTTACAGAAACAATTCAGAGATATTCGATACGAAGATCTAATTCTGATACTTAGTGCAGTAACAACATTCAGATAAAGTTGAATGTAGACATATTCTGATACTCCTACCCATAAATACTTTGGATGGCATCTATAAGCCCATATCTAGTTACTCCGAATGGCATTTTTAAGCTCATTCAAGCAATACAATCAATCAACAATATTATTTTGCACACATCGAGTGCAAATTTTTGGGCTTTAGTGTTCAATCCTCTTCCACCTTCAAGTCACAAATGGCGTACATGCCAATCTAACTCCTCAAGTTTCAGAAAATTGAACAGGGGAAGTTGTTTTACCCCAAAATTTTCCCTCCCATATTCAAGACAATGTGTCTCAAGAGGTCTCCTAATAGTCACAAGATTTACAATTGCTCAAAAGGATTCAAGGTTCCATCATACAAAGCATCCTCCTAAGCAATGGATCTGAAACTAGGGTTTTGAGTTTCACAAAGAAAAGTGGACTTCAAAAGCCTCAAGGGGACTTCATTGCATCTCATATACCTCAAAGAATCCTCATGTCAAGTTTCAAGGATTTCCCTACAAGTTTGGTCAGTCAGATGCTAGGATAATCAAAAATCAGTTAACTTGGTCAAAAAGTCAATTGTGGTCAACACAAAGTCAAACTTCAAGATTTTTGGTCAACATAAATAGTATGAGGTGAAATTCATCATTTGATCAAGGGTTGATAATGATTCATCAAGGAAACCTCAGAATCATCAAGAATCAAGAGTTACTAAATTAGGGTTTTGTGTGGGAAACGTCAATTGTACTTTGACCAGCCATAACTTTCACATACTTCATCAAAAATTTCTCATCCAAAGCTCATTTTGAAGGAAATTCAATTACCTACAACTTTGTGTTTCACAAGTCAAGGCCAAAAATTCTTCATTTAAGAGGTATGAGCCAAGAATTACAAGTTCTTTTAAAAGTCAACAAAAAGTCAACGTTTTCAAAAGCTCATAACATAAAAATGGAAAATGAAATTGACATGGGACCAAAAGTAGAAGTTAGAGGACACTCTAAGCTTTCTAAAAAGTCCTAGAACACCTTCATGGGATAAAAATTGAGGGAGTTATGCATTTATGAAGTTGGGCAATTTTGAGGAGGTGTATGAAGCAAAAAAGGCCAAAACTCAAGTTTCTTCCAAATGGGCCCATATTCTTGTAGTTTCAGAATTAGCCTAAGAGGGGGTGAATTATGTCTTATAAAAAATTTCGGTTATTTTATCGATGGATGGATTTTAATCGTCTAAGTGTCTAGGTTATGAAAGCAATAAAGCAGAAAGTAAAAAGATACAGAGAATTATCCTGGTTCCCTTAACAAACCGAAGGTACATCCAGTCCCCTTACACCTCGTAAAAGATTTTTTTATAGTTTTAGATTGTACATCCTATCACACCATAAACCGGTGAAGCCTACGTTCTAACAACTATACAACAATCAAGTGTGCAAGAACAATCCTCTTGCCACACAAACCCTTGTGTCCAACAATCCTGGATCACAAGTCAATACAAGAAATAATTCTTTGAATAAAATGAAATGTAGAAGAGTTGAAGTCTTGTAATATCAAGCAATGTTGATCTTCTCCTTTGATTGATATTTCTCACTCAAAAACAATGAATATAAGTGTTTACTAAAGTTTATAAAAAGTTTAACTTTGTAAACAAATGAATTTAGTGCACTTTGATAGATTTTGAAAGTTTGAGATTTTTTAGTAAGAAAATGTTTTATGAAAATTGTAGGAGGTGTCTCAAAAATTCTGCACAAGGCACTTTTAAATAGAGACAAGACACCTTTTAGAAAAGGTACAAAAATTGAAGGGATGTCTCAATTCAATTTGAAAATAATAAGACAAATTCAAAAATTCAAATGAAATATTTTCTCGAAATTTGAACAGTGGTAACCGGTTACTACCCAATGGGTAACCGGTTACTTGTTGTAACGTTAAAATGATTTTTCAAATTTGGGCTGAAGTAACCGGTTACTACCTACACGGTAACCGGTTACTTGATCAAAAACCAGAAAAATTTCTTTTATATGTATGATCAGTAACATAAGGCATGCAAAGTGATTTTTTAGAGATAGCAAATGTGAGTAAATCCTAAGTTGAACACTTAATAAACATTATTGATTTGTGAGAAATAGAATTATACCTTCCGACGAGAAAACATTTTCTTTATGAAGACTTTATTAGAATGAAGCTTAAATGATCCTTTTTGCTTGCTTTCAAGACTTGATGAATTTGTTGTTATCATCAAAATATAATTTGAGAAGCTTGCTTCTACAATTCTTTCAACCCAAACTCAATTATAAGATCATGCACGACCCATTAATCATATTATCTGATTTTTGTTATTTATTTTATGTTATATTGAATTTAAATCATTTAAATTCAATTTTAATTAAGATAAATCATAAAAAATCAAATATTTGATTTAAAAATTATTTTGGGATCAAATATTTGATGGTTTTGTTGATTGATAATGTCCAATTGCGTGCAAGACCAAACAAGTATTATTTTATGTGATTTTTTGACAAATTTGGAAACCATGTTTCTTCACACTTAAGCAACCCAAAAACAATCCAACAAGGCCCAAAATTCTAACCTAAAATACACTCTTATAAATATACAACATGACCACAATGCAAGGGGACGAAATTCTTGAGACATGAACCCTAGAATTTTTTTCAAATTAAAGACATATTAGGGCAAAGACCAAAGAAGCTCCACAAGAATTTTTGGGCCACTCTTTCCATTCAATCTTCATCAAGGAGTGTTAAGGAGGTCATATCAATCGTCATTGGAGGTTGAACACGTGTAAAACATCATATATGCAAGCATGCCGCCATAGCCATATTTCTTGGAATCGAAACTTTTCATTCTTCATATTTTAATGTGTTTTGCTTTCATAATATTGCTCATAATTATGCCTGTATTTTATTTGATTGTTTATCTTGGAGTTTTGATGCAGGTTTGAAGGTGTGCCATTATTAGGGCACAAAACTTTTTCTGATCGAAGGTTACAAAACATCCAATTTTAGACAAAATTAATGCCACCATTGAATTCCTAAGGCTTGATTTAGTGGGAATATATGAATTTGACGTGTTTAAATTTATGTTTCATGAATGTTGAAAAACACTGGACATTAGCTACGGAAAAAATCGTAGCAAATTCGCTAGAGATTTGTAGCGAAATCGTAGCAAAAAGCCAACTGCCAGAGGTTGAAGACGATGGACGTGTCAGCGCGTGGTTGGTTGGTTCCTGAAATCTGGTTAAATTTATAATTTTTTTTCCCTGTATGTTTAGTTATCACCACAACGCAGGTGGCCCAGCGGACGCGCTTCATAGTTTAGAGGTGGGGGTCCTGGGTTCGAATCCAGGCCTCCACCCTTTCGTTTTTGCTTTCCTTTTCCCCTATTTTCCATTATTTTCTTAATTATTATTATTTCTTTAATTAACCATAACTAATTATCATTAACCTTAAATTAATTAAGACTAATCACCCCAAATTATTTTTTAAAAAAACAAATTGTACAAATAATTCTTAATCATTTTTTTTATAAAAAATTAGTTGTATTAGGTTTTTTTTCTTAATTAATTTAGTTAATTAGGTTTAGATTAATTTTAAGGAAAACCCTAATTTAATTAACCCTAATTTTCTAAAACTCTAATTTAATCAACCCTGATTTTTCAAAACCCTTATTTTCTAACCCTAATTATATTTTTCATAAAAACAATTAATCTCTTTTCTAATTTAATTTCATTTGTCTTAATTATTTATTTTATTAGAAAAATTGTATAGGACGCACGATTATGTAATTTTATTTCCGATTATGTAATTACTCCTCCTATGTAATAGTCTATGTTTAATTTCCGCATTTTAATTTCCATAATCTCCCTAAAAGACAAATGTACCCCCTCCCCCCTGATGTAATAGCGTAGGACTTTAATATTTGCTTTTAATTTCTGCTAAATATTATTGTGTGGTTAGAAACCTAGAGAGTGCAAAGACTTGTATGATAAATAAATTGGACCTAGCCCACTAAAATTCACAAGATGAAATATCTGAAATCAATATTCACACACGTAAGTCGATCGTTTTACGATTTCCATATGCACCTCCTAGGGTTTCCTCTCTTGGTTGCCTTACAATAAACATGGTCAAGTCCCTCAAACGTGGGGGTGTCTTAGTAAATGTCCCTTCAAATAAAAAATCATCATGTCCCTTCAAGATAAAAGATCATAGTCCCTTCAAGTTGCCTGCGAATAAATGATCTTGTCCCTTGATGACCCTACGAAAATGATGATCGTCCCTTCGAATTACTAAGATAACCCTACAGGTTGCCTTCTATGACCATACGATGACCTTACGCCCGTCCCTTTAAACATCCAAAGTAAAGATAACTTACTCACTAATAGTAAGGACAATCCTACCCTTAAAGGAAATAAATAACAAGAAAGACCTTACTTAGGGTAGGTAACTCTCAAATACTTGCTCACTCTTTCAAAACACTCTTTACACCCCACTTTTCAAACATTTCTCAAAGCTAAACACTTTGTATATATCCATACGAGGATCATTACAAAGTTAAATACTTATGAAAATATTTTCTAAACACACACTACACATTTTTTTCAAACAAAAGTAAAGTGAGCTAAGTAATAGCCCATGGATAACCATGGATACAAAGGGTGCTAACACCTTCCCTTTGTATAACCTACCCCCTGAACTCAAATCTTTTTAAGAAGGTCTTTCCTGTTCTTTTATTCTTTTTCCTTGTTGGATAAAATAAAATTCGGCGGTGACTCTTGTTATCCGCAATATAGTTTTTGGAAACAAAAACGCCCAAGTCAGTTCTCCCATTGTGTTACACTAGGTCTATCTCATCATCATCTAGAGGTAGAGTTTCATCATAGACGTTTTCAACCTCATCTTTATATTCTACGTAAGCTATTTTCTTATGTTTGTTTGCCCTAGCTTTTTCGTCCTTCATACATTCAAGTTGTTGAACTCTATCTGCTAATTGGACTATATCTCTCAAGTATTGGATATCCAGTTTCTTTCGGATAGAATAGTCAAGGCCACCGGCAGCCATTTTGACTAGTTCACACTCAGGTACTTGTGTAAAACATATGGCTTTGAGCAGTCGAAATTTGTTCAAGTAATCATCAATGGACTCATTGAACTTTAGTTTGACATTGGTCAATTCTTTCAAACTGATCTTGGTTTGACCCATGTAGAATTGCTCATGAAGCAAGCGCTCCAGTTGAGTTCGGTTACATATTGAACCATGTGGCAACATAGTAAACCAAGTAAAGGCATTCTTAGTGAGGTAACAAGGGAAATATTTAAACCATAGACTTTCATTATTAGCAATCTCTCCAGCCTCTATCATGTAACATGTCACATGTTCAACCGTAGATTCAGTCATAACTCCTGAGAACTTAGTGAACTTAGGAACCTTTGTCCTTGTAGGAAATTCTGACTGAAGTATATATTCTACTATTGGTGAAGTGAAATTTGGCCTGGCAAAATGTAACACCCAAAATTACCCCCACGAAATATTAATAAAATCAGAGTAAAATTTTTAACAAAAAATTTGAGTGTCACACTTTAACTTCAAAAACTAACATAAAGCCCATGATACGTTTACACGAAAATTCGTTTAACGTGTAGCGGAATTCAAAATAAAGTGTAATATTTTCTTCACGAAATTTTTTTCATAAATTAAAACGATAAAATGAAACGTCGTCCCGACACCCAAAGCGACGTATCAGGGATGACATCCTAATGACGTGAAGTGCATCGACTTCACCGACTACCACTCAACTCATCCTGCTCACCTATACATTACCAACACAAGGGTAACATTCAAACAGAAGGGGTGAGATATTTACATCAAAAAGAGCAATATAACAAGTATTGGCAAGTATCAGAATTAAAGTATCATTCCTCGACAACAATTATACCACCACATCATATACACAACAATATAATACACACCATCGCATCATACACAACAATCACAATCATTATGCAACGAGACTCTATTTGACTCTATGCATGTGATACCGATTTTGATCTATATTTCAAGACCCAGTTCCTGTCGGAACTCTCGACCCCTCTTTCATGGTCCAATATGACCCTTATTTCATGATCACACCCTCGGCCCCTATTTCATGACCACGTAGGATCCCTATTTCATGACTGCACCAACATTACCACAACGACATACCCTGCCTTGGTATGTTACACAACTATGCGACATCAATGACATACATGCATACTCACTACAACTACGTCATACAACATCAACAACAACAACAACAACGATTTATCACCTCACCGATCAATATACACAATTCATTATCACTATAATTATCATGCATTTTATCATATAACCACATATTTCAACTTCAATCACCACGACACCATAACAACACATACATCAACATATCACACATACATATATCAACAACAACCATATATTATTTATCACAACAACAATGACTCATAGCAACAACAACAAAACCAATAAACATTCTAAATTATATTCATTATCCAAGTTATACTAGTTATTCATATAATTATGTGTATAACTCCTCATTTATTACTTTCCACCACACCCCACCGATTCCTAAGCATTACTAAATGGTTTAAATAATTTTAAGGAATTTTTCAAAATTAAAAATCACGTTTTTCGCTTCAGGTCTCGCTCAGCGAGGGGAATGGCTCGCTAAGCGAGCTACTCTCGGATTCCATTTTTTCCAAAGTTCGCTGCGCTCTCTAAGCGAGCTCCGCTCGCTAAGCGCGCTCTGCGATTTAGCATATTCCTCTTCTACGATCTGCATAATTTCTGTTGCGAGAATACAATTTCAAAACACCAATAACAAGCAGGATTCACGGTGATTATCAAATTTTACTACCTAATTCATACCATTAGCAACTAATAACAACAATAACTCATAATCACAAAGAAATTCTTCATCGATTCACTCCAATCACAATACCTAATCCTTAACCTACCAAATTCTCATTATAAAACCCTTAGAGATGGAAAAATCCCACCATTACCTTAGTATTGACGAGAAATTCTCCTTCCTCGTGGGTTCTCCTTCACGTTCTAGCCCTTTCTTCTTCTCTTCCTAACTTCTCCCGATCGTTCAATCGTTCTCACCAACACGATCCATTTCTCTTCTTTTTCCTTATTCCAAAATAACCCCTTAGACCAACTTAGGGACTTCCAATTTTATCCTCACTAACTTCACCAAATGACCACCCTACCCTTTACTCCTTATTATTCCTATTATTTAAGTAATCCAATAATAATATTATTCAACATACTATAATTCTTCTAAAATAATATTATATTCAACAATATAATACTCTTTCACACACTAAACATTATAATCCAATTAAAATAAATAAAAACTATTTGGGGTGTTACAACTCTCCCCCACTAAAAACGCTTTTGTCCTCGAAAGCATACCTCAATAAAAAAGATTCGGATACGACTCTCGCATCCTGCTTTCCAATTCCTAAGTCATGTGCCCGCCGGAAACTCCTCCCCAAACCACCTTCATAAGGACGATCTCTTTGCCTCTCAACTGCTTTACCTCTCGATCATCAATTTGTTCAGGTAACGCTTCAACTATAAGATTATCCCTTACTTCTACTTCGTCCATCGGTATCACATGTGACGGATCCAGAACATACTTCTGAAGCTGCGAAACACGAAACACATCATGCAAATTGGACAATCTTGATGGCAACGCCACTCTATAAGCAACAGGTCCAATTCTTGCCAAAATATGGTACGGTCCAATAAACTTAGGAGTAAGCTTTTTCGACTTCAAAGCTCGTCTAACACCAGTCACTTGAGTAACCCTACAAAACACATGATCTCCCTCTTGAAACTCAATATCTTTAATTATTTTGTCATGGTAACTCTTATTCCTACTCTTTGAAGTATTCATCTTATCTCGAATTAACTTCACCATCTTGGTAGTTTGTTGCACCGTATCAGGTCCAAGTACAACACTCTCACCTGACTCATGCCAACACAAATGTGTCTGACATCTTCGTCCATACAAAGCTTCAAACGGTGCCATTCCGATACTGGAATGATAACTGTTATTATAAGTAAAATCAATCAACGACAAATGACTATCCCAAGTACCTCATTGTTCAAGTACACAAGACCTCAACAAATCTTCCAAAGATTGTATCGTACTCTCTGTCTACCCATCGGTCTGAGGATGATAAGCCGAACTCAATTTCAGTTTCGAACCTAACGCCTCTTGCAAACTCTCCCAAAACCTCGAAGTAAACTGCAAATCTCTATCCGACACAATATTCAAAGGTATCCCATGAAATTTCATAATTACACCAATATATAACTCCGCCAATCTCTATCCTATAGGCATGTAAGGTCTGAATGCAGACGAATTTGGTGATGGATTTTGAGCATTTGGCCCAACATACTCCAACACTGGTTGATCATAGTAACTATTATATGTACTAGTAATTATTGCTCCTAGCCTTGTCGAAGGGGTTGGTTCTGACACCACACTTGGCCTCATCGAAGCCCCTGTCGAAGGGTTGGAGACTGGGATGGCCCCACTCCTAGGAACATCTTGTGTATTCACACTATGAACATTTGAACTGCTCACTTGGGGATTTGACCCACTTGTTACGGGAATTGAATCACTTGGGTTTTCTTGGCTAAATGCCATCTTCCTTGTATTTCTTCTTCTGGGTATATAATGATATGTACTAGCTACGTTTCCACTTCCCAAATGCATGCAATAGAAGTCATTTCTCTTTCGACCAGTATGCCCATGTAAAAGAAGTTACAAAAGGAGTTATAAAAAGGAAATTATGAAAAGAGAAGTTATAAAACTTCTAAAAACCGTTTTTTAGCACCGACCCACTGGGCGTGCCAATTTGTTTACCCCCAAAATTGGTAAACAACCGCTGGTCCTCTGAAGATACCAAAATACCCTCAATTACTCACAGGATCGGCCAGATTGATCCTAGGAAATTTGCTAAAAGGTTGGTGATTTGTAATGTTTTTGGAAAAAAGTCTTGAATCCTTCGACAGGATTCAGAAGATGTTTGAAATAAAAGGAATTAAGTAAAAGCAAAGACTTTCAAAGAAAACAAAAGAAAGGGCAAGACTTGTAGATGTAAAGAAAAAGTAAATACAAGACTTGAAGGTAAATGAAAATTAAAGGCAAGGCAAGGAGTTTAACTGGCTGAAAATGTAAAGGAAAGATAAATGCAAGGTAGAATGTTAAAGTGCTGGAAAAATAAAGGGCAGGAATTATAAAGGAAATGCAGTAGATTTCTTGAAAAGTAAAGGACTTTGAAAGATAAATGCTTTAACATAAAAGGCTTGAAAGTTTATATGGCTTCAAAGATAAATAACTTGAAGATAAATTGACATTGAAGATGAATTGGTGGTGTTTCAATCATGTACATTCTCACTGCACTCTTTTTTCTCTACACGCGGATACTTTGAGTATATGGAGTTACTAGTACATATGATTTTCACACACTTATTCTAACACTAGACTAGGCTATTTATATACATTACAAAGAAACTGTTTTCGACAGTTTCTTCCTAAGACTATCCTGAGATGGTGACACTTGTCCCACTACATGTTGAAGAAGCCTCATCTTGCACCACTTATCCCTATATTTTAATTGGAAAGTACATATTTTCCCTCCAAACTAGAACGTGCAAAACTCATGAAATTGCCATGTTCGTCGAATTGTTACATGGTCGAATCATCCCAACACTTAGAAAATATTCTAAACTCAGGATTTCTCTAAGTATAGAACCTGTAAGAGGGTTCCTTCGACTCTCATCCTTTTAATGAGTAAGGTTGAAAACCTCATTTTTTAGCTTATAACAAGAAAACTTTTTCTTAAGCCAAATGACCTCATTAATGTTAGCGTCAAAATTTGGAGGTAACACCTAGCAGCAGACGTTTATTTGCTATGGAGTCAAACTTGCCAAGACTCTCTTTAATGTTAAGCATATAACATATACAACCAAAGGGATGGAAATAAGAAATGTTGGGCTTTCTATTCTTCCATAAATCATAAGGAGTCTTACCCAAAATAGGTATTATAGAGACTCAGTTCTGAATATGACATATTATATTTACTGCCTCAGTCCAGAAATGTTTTGCCATGTCAGTTTTTTAGATCATGGTTCGAGCCATTTCTTGCAAAGTCCTATTCTTCCTTTCCACAATCTCATTTCGTTGTGGAGTTCTGGGACATGAGAAATCATGGGAAATGCCTTTGGAATCAAACAATTCCTCAAAGTATTTGTTCTCTAACTCACCGCCATGATCACTTCTAACTTTGATGATTTTGCAACCCTTCTCGTTTTGCACTTGAGAACAAAAGGTAGAGAACACAAAATGAGACTCATTATTTTATTTTTTTAGAATTTTACCCATGTCCACTGAATATAATCATCCATAATGAGTAGTCCATACTTCTTTCCATTGACTGGTGCAGTTTTCATCGGACCAAACAAATCAATGTGAAGAAGTTCTAATGGTCTTGAGGTCGACACAACATGTTTTGCCCTGAAGGCAGTTTTTGAAAATTTGTCTTTCTGACAAGCCTCACAAATAGCATTTGAAGAATACTTCAGATTTGGAAGGCCTCTGACCAAATCAAGTTTATTTAGCTGAAAAATCCTCCTCAGGCTAACATGTCCTAATCGATAGTACCAAAGTCATTGCTCTTTGAAAACAGACAGAGACACTAAACTTTTTGATCCTGAAGATCAGAAAATCTGATCTTATAAATGTTGTTCTTCCTCTTTCCATTAAATAGGACAGAGTCATCTTTCTGACTAACACCTTTATAACATTTTTGATTAAACACAATATCATAACTTGTGTTACTAAGTTAACTTATCGACAACAGATTATACTCTAAACCATCAACTAATAAAACATTTTTAATATAGGGAATTATGTCATTGTATATTGTTCCAACGTTATTAATCTTACCTTTCTGGTTTCCTCCGAAGATGACGTTGCCTCCAGATTTAAGTTCCATGTTTTGGAACATATGCCTTCTTCACGTCATGTGTCATGAGGAACCACTGTCCAGGTACCATGATTGGTGTTTCAATTGTGTTGTTAAGGATATCTGCAACACGGACTATCTTATCATTAGGTACCCATATCTTGGGTCCTGTTTTTCTAGCCTTCCCAGAATTTCTATAAACTTTGGGTCTTCTTGCAAAACAATAAAAAAAGGAATACGAACTTTGTGTTTGGATATAGGTTCAAATTTCTGTGTCTGTGTATGTGCATTTTCTAACTCAGAGTTGTCAAGTTTAGTACCATAAGGTATAAACTGGTCATATAGATGTGTTATCTTTAGAGGTTTTGTTTCATCAGATTTAACGAATTATTACTTACTAAACCTCTGTTACCATTTTGGCTAACGTCATAGATCATTAAAACTAACTTGCTTCTATCTATGCTTTTAGCTAGAAATTGTTGGAAGATTTTATCATACTTGTTAATACAACTAGTATTAGAGACCTTAGACATCAATTCTTCTTCTAGAAATAAGTTTTTGTTTTTCAAAATTGTGTTAACATTTTTCAAAGATAAAATAGTTTCATCTAAAGAAGAATTGCTTTGTTTAAGCTTATATCTTTCTTCCAACGTAGTTACATGGCTGCGTTTAAGATCCTTGTATTTGCCTTGGAGTTTTTGATAGCGTTCCAATATTTTAGAGAGACATACTTCTAATTCACTACGAGTAAGTTCAGAAAATACCTCTTTTGTATCTGAGTCTGAATCTGATTATGATATTTCTTTAACTTCTGGTTCTTCAAAACTATTAGAACTAGTTGTTATAACAAAAGCAACATTAGCGTGTTCTTCATTAGAATCTCCTTCGCCAGAGTCAGAGTCGTCCTATGTAGCTAGCATTCCTTTCTTCATGTGGGCGACATTCGTATTTGACTTCTTCTCCTTCTTGAGACGCTTTGGACAATTAGTTTTGAAGTTCCCTGGTTCATTACATTCATAGCATATGGACTCCTTTCCAAAACCTTGTCTTCTTTGACCAGAAGATGATTCAGAACATCCATTGTTTCTCTTAGAACCTCTGATTCTCTCATATATGTGTTTCCATATTCTGTTGAGCTTTCTGGAAATCAAAGATAGTTCTTCTTCTGAGTCAACATCAGAACTGTCTGATTCTTATTTATCTTGACATGCCTTTGTCTTTTTAGTCTTTGACTTGAGAGCAACAGATTTAAGACTTAGGTTATTCAGATATGAGGGTCGTCTTGTTCTAGCTCAATCTCATGACTTCTCAAAGAAATGATGAGTTCTTTAAGACTTAGGTTGTTCAGATCTTTAGCTAGCTTCAAAGATGTTACCATTTGTCTCCATTTTGAAGCGAGATTTCTGATAATTCTCTTAACGTGATCTGTAGTAGGGTATCCTTTGTCCAATACTCTAAGCCCAGCTACACGCATCTGAAATCTGGAAAACCTGGTTTCCACATCTTCATCATCTTCCATTTTGAAGGCTTCATATTTTTGGATCAAGGCAAGAACCTTAGTCTCTTTAACTTGAGCTTTCCCTTCATGAGTCATCTTTAATGAGTCAAAAATGGATTTGGCGGTTTCTCTGTTGGTTATCTTCTCATATCACGTATAAGAGATAGTGTTGAGCAGAATCGTTATCACATTGTGATGATTTTTGTAATCCTTCTGTTGGTCACTCATTGAACTTCTAGTGACTTTCTTTCCACCAGCATCTACCGCCAAGAAAAAAACTTTTAATCCTATCCTTCCAATAATTAAACTTTTCTCCATCGAAGATAGGTGATTTAGCACTATATTGATGTTTCTCATGTGAAGTTGAGGTTGTAGCAGTTGCAGCCATAATAGTAGAAATAAATCACACAAATTGGATCGGTACTGACACAGTGAAGTGTATGATAACCTTTTATCATAATCAGAACCAGAGCTCTGATGTCAATTGAAGGATCAAGTGTTTGTCACTGCACTAAAAGAAATTCCTGTTAGTGAAGGCGCAACTTTATTTCCTTATAGTATAGAGCCCTCAGGGGATTGTACCTATTAAGCGTCATGGGTTGGGATGTTAAGTCCATCGAATCCCTAAGGGTGACGCTGGATTAACTAGATTGTCTTGTCACCCACATGATGTGTGGTTGTGTGCATAAGTTCGAAGTTATGTATCAATTATTTTTATGTTTATACCTTGATAAATATAAGTAATAGTATATATTATTGGCATACATGATTTTCTTCTATAAATTATAAAATTGGAAATATTTTAATAAATACATGTATATCATAAATTGAATTTTTATAAAAGTAATAATTATTAATAAATAAATTTATAACACATTCATTATGTAACTTGCATTTAGTTCATGGTCTTATAATTCTTTTACTATGTTGATTTGTAAAGTAAAGATAATATAAAGAAATTGAAATCAAAGTAAAATAAAAATATAATGAGATGCAATAAAGAATGACAACCAAATAATTAAAAATAGAAAACATAGTTAATTAGAAAATAAAATATATTTTAGAGTTCGATTGTGTCTTGAAAGTCATCATATCATCATATAGGTAGATTCTTTTGCATGTATATGTAAATGTAAATTTTTATTTTTATTTGATTTTATTATTAAAGCTATCAATTACACCTCAAGATATTTGACATGAACATAAAATCATGTCTAGATTTCAATTTTGATTTGTAATATATTTTAATAACAAAAGAATATTGTGATAATTGTAAATAAAATAATTAAAAACCCAATCCCCTTTTATGTGATAGATTCAAATATTTAACACAATTCATATCAAAATGAAATAATAATAATAATAATAATTATTATTATTATTATTATTATTATTATTATTATTATTATTATTTTATTATTATTATTATTATTATTATTATACATACAAATAAAAATTATAATTATACTCATACAAATTAGTATAAAAGAGTGTACCTATAATATACAGTAAATCAATATAATATAGTAAAATGAGTTTTTAACTTAACACATAAATCAGACACATAAATCAGAGAATATTAAATTTGCGAGAAATAAAAAAAAATAACTAAACTACATAACAAAATTAAAAAAATCTGTATTTCCTTATCATTTTTTTTTTAAATTCAAAAAATTAATACATGACTCTTTAAATTATAATTAAAGATAAAAGAAATGATTAGTAATTATTTTATTTTATTTTAAATTCAAATAATTAATACATGACTCTTTAAATTGTAATTAAAAATAAAAGAAATGATTAGTAATTATAATTGAGAGTTACCAAAATTAATAGAAAGGTGAGAAATTCATTAAATAATCTTCACCATATATATTGTTGTTGATATGGAATGAAAAAAATCTTCATATCTCCAAAGTCTGCACATGAAAATTGATCTTTCAACAAAACTCTCAAATATATATATATATATATATATATATATATATATATATATATATATATATATATATATATATATATATATATATATATATATATATATATATATATATATATATATATATATATATATATATATATATATATATATATATATATATATATATATATATATATATATATATTTTATATATATATATATATTATATATATATATATATATATATTTTATATATATATATATATATATATATATATATATATATATATTTTATATATATATATATATATATATATATATATATATATATATATATATATATATATATATATATATATATATATATATTTGCACATGATATTTTAAACAAATGATACATATTTTGAAAAATAAGAAAAGAAACATATAAACTCATAAATTTGCACATGAAATTTTAACCTAATGATACACATTTTATAAAATGAAAGAGGAAACATATGACAATAAAAAAGAAATGACAATTTTTTTTATAATAGTTGATATTAAATTTTTTATTTGCATATAAAATTATTTTGTAGGTCATTTAGATTATATTTGCAATTATACTATCAATTTTTTAATGTGAAAGATAATAATTTAGAAAAAAAAGTTAATTTTTAATCAATAATATGTGAGGTTAATTTACACATATTTATATTATATCTAAAGAAAAATAATAATAATTTTTACTATATAATAATAATAATAATAATAATAATAATAATAATAATAATAATAATAATAATAATAATAATAATAATAATAATAATAATAATAATAATAATATTTTAAAAGTTTAAATTTAAATTTTATCATCATTTTTGTTTTTATTGTATGATTATATAGTAATATAGTAATATAGTAATAATAATAATTTTATTTATTGTAACAGAGATGATAATAATAACAATAATAATAATAATAATATTTATAATTTATTTTATATATTCATAGTATTTATAACTTATTTGTAACTTATAATAATAGTATTTATAATAATAATAATCATAATAATAATAATAATTGTATTTATAATGATAATAATAATAATAATATTTGTAACTTATTTGTAACTTATAATAATAGTATTTGTAATAATATTTGTAATTTATTTTTAATTTATTTTGCATATATCTTATTATTATTATTATTATTATTATTATTATTATTATTATTATTATTATTATTGAATATTCTAAGAAAATACCACATACATATTTAGAGTTAGGGAAGTTTCCAACTAGATAATTAGGATTAGAGTTGTCACCAAAGTTGTCATTTGACAACTTTAGATTTAGATTAAGTAGATAAATTCAACAATTAGTTGTTAACAAATATAATGGGGATCAGGATCGAAATTCAACAAAGGTGTAATACAGCGGAATCAGGATCGAAATTGATATAATGGAAGAAGGAGGAAGGATAGTAGAGAGGAATTTATGAAAAACTTATATATTTGAACTTCAAAAACTTGATTACAAAAGAAACTTAGATCCCTTTATATAGGTGTAAACACCCCAAATTTTCTCTCACCCATTTCACCATGGCTTGTGATCTTTTCATGTGCATAAGTTCAATCATAGCATCTCATATTGCATTTTTGCTTCACTGCATTGATTCAAAGTCATCTGCATCTAGGGTTTGTGATCTGAGCAATCCAAGAGCCATTTGAGTCACTCCAAAGGTCATCAATCACTTCAAAGGGGTCCATGTATGTTCAAGCATCATATCATATCCTCACAAGGTCAAGGAAGTCAAAGAATCACAAGAACTGAGAAGGACATAGAAGCAGAGCCAGGCTTAACTGCACAGATGACCTAAAATTAGGGTTTTGGTTTCAGAGGCCATAACTCCAAAAATTTTTGTCATTCTTATTTCTATGGGTCTCTATATGTTATGAGGATCATGCATATCAATTTTCATGGAGAAATTCAATGGGGAAGGCATCTGATCAAAGGATGACTTCTTGACCAAGTCAGTGCAAAATCAGGGCATCTGAGGCCCCCAATGACCCAACCAAAGGGAATTCTCCATCATTTTGAATGTGTATGATCTTTATTTGATCATTGAAGATGTTAGAAGTTCACAAAATTGAAGAATTTCAAGCCATTTGCAAAGTTGCCTTTTTGGGAAAGTGACTTATAATGTAAACTTGCCATTTTGGGAAAGTTTTTCAACCTTCTCTTTTTGATTAAAAAATGCTTCAAATGAGAAAACTTTGGTCATGAAAGTTGTAGAATGGATCCCCCCATTTTCAAAAAGTACAAGAACTCATTCTAATTCATTTTGGATCAAAAGTTATGGCTTGTCAAAGTTGGGCAAAATCACTTAATTTTCACTTTTGTACCAAAGAGGGAAAGTTGCAAAACCTCATGCCAAGGCAAAATGTGACTTCAAATGGACTTCTATGCATTACACAAACATAAACCATGGCCTAAAATTCAGAATGCACCAAAGAATCTCCAAGTTTCATGACTTATGCTTCAAGAAATCACAAAGGGGCCAAAGTTGTACCAATTTGCAAAATGCTCCATAACCCTACATCCACTTGAGCCAGCTCACAAAATCTGATTTCATGACATTCCTTGATCTTTGCTGCGCATGACCATGCCCCTATCTCAGCCTCCCACTTGCCCATACCTCAAGTACAAGTCACATTGACTTTTGGCAAAATGGACCATACCAATCAACATAGGCCAGCAATAACTCTCTGACCTATCCCAACTTGATACATGGACAAAATGGAACTCAACACAACACACAACACAGCCTGAGCTCTCCCACAAGTCAGCATTCTCCAAAACCTCCCTTTATGCATTTTTCTTCGAATCTCAATACACAAGCCACAAACCTCAAAACAAATTTCATAGAATCACTCACCATGATCCTCTGATCATTTCCCAACCATCATTTGATCCTGAAACCCTCCCAAACAGAAATACGATTTTTCACTTCCCTTGGTCAGAACTTCATCAATCTCTCAAACCAGCCATAAGAAATTCCAAACAAGCATTGCAAACTTCTCAGGGTGTTCATTAAAGGCATCTTGGACCAAAGAAGCAGCCAGAAAGATCCAAAGATCAAAGCTCCAGTTCAGGTGAGCTCAAGAACAATTTTTCCAGAAACATGTTTTTAAGTTACTAATTGATTCTCCATGATTCACTGATAATGCTGATGTGTTTGGTTTTGAAAATAGTTAAGTATTAAGCATGTATGAGCTCTCTGAAATTTTTTAACCTAAAACTAATTTGCTTCGATTCAGCTTGAATATGTGAAATAAATTTGTTTTAGTGAGTGATTCTTGTTGAGTGATGCATGGGGTTGGATTCTGGGCAGAGAGATTAGGTTTTAGAAGCTTGGAGAGAGAGATAGCAAAATCTCAGGGGAGGTGTGGTCGGAGAAGATGACCGGAGGTCATTTCCGGCCACCTGAAAGTCATTAGTGCATTAATTGTGATTAGGGCTCAGTTTGAATGTGAGCCATAGATCATGTTGACCTGGGTTGACCCGCGCGTGAATGAGTGGCCCAGATCCCTCATTAAAACTCTAATCCTATAATTAGATTTAATTAATTAGGTTTAACTTAAATCCAGTCAGTTTGAATAATAGCCCTAGGATCTGGCGCGGGTCAACTCCCTCCAAATCCATTTGAATATGAGCCTCAGGATCTGTTGACTTCCCCATAATTTCATTTTTATTTCATTTATTTTGTATTTAACTTCTACGAATTTTAAAAAAATAGCAAATCATATTTAAAAATTCTGAATTTTTTTGCCAAGCATTTCATTAATTTTCAGAACCCAAAAATATTTTTATTTTTATTTTTTGCATTAAAAATCATTTTTAAATCATTTAAATGTTTATTCTAAATTAATTAATGGAAATTAATTAATTAAAAATGCATTTAGGTATTTAAAAATCACCAAAAAATTCACATTGCATTTTAGAACATTTAGAAACATTATCAAACTCTCAAAACAAATTTCTTTTTGGTTCTTGAACTATTTTGCCCTTTTTCATTGGAATTAAATTCATTTAAAGGCAATATTTTTGTTCAAACTTAGAAAAATTCATTTTGTCTAACCTTGAGGAGTTTGATGATGGTTCTTCTTGCATTGCATCCTTCACATCATGTAGTTTCTAGGGTAAAATTGGTTTGAATTCATATTTAATTTTCATTTTGTTTTGTATTTTTCATTGTGAGGTATCCCAAAACCCTAGTTGACTTGAGAAATTCATAACTTTCACTAGGTTAAGAGTTAGGTTCCCTCCTTTGGGCAGTGAACTTGTGTAGGGCTAGGGTTCCTTTGATCCCATTTTCAATTTTTTGTCATGTCATTTGCTTCTGGTTTTGAATTTTTGTGTTGCATGTTGTTCATAAAACCTAATTCATGCTTTCCTTTGCATCCATCTCTCATTTGCTTGCATACAAGAGCTTGACATGACATTTTGTGCATCCATATGACATATAAGACATCTTAGGATACATTAGAATCATGTTTGATCATTGCATCTTTCATTTGCCATGTTATGCATTCATACCATTTCATAGAATTTCATGAACTTCCATGGTTCAAAGCATGCTTCACTTGCATCCTCATCCTTGTATGATCATCCACAACTCTTGACATGTGTTTGCATCATCTCTTAGCATCATTAACATCATGTTTATGCTTCTGACTTTGGTTTGCATCATGACTTTTCATCTCATTTGCATTGCATTTCATTTCTTTTGCTCACTTTTAAGGAGGTAAGTTGTTTTGAGAAGTGAATTTGCCTTCACTTCTCACAATCTCTTCTCATCTCTCTTATGCATCATTGATTCATTTTATCTTTGTATTAGAGTGAGCTTGCTCATTCATGCTCTTTCCCACTTTCTTTCTTCAGGCAACTTGTCTTCTTAAGTGAAGCAAGTTGTCTTGATTCTCTCTGCTTCTTTCTCCTTTCATCTGTTTCTTTTCCTGGTGGCTTTTCTCTGAAGATCTTCTTGCAAGCCTCATTAACCCTAGGAACAACTAAGCATGATAACAGTTAGGGTTTATTAGTCCCCCATTTAGTTTTGCCTTTGTGTCATCTTTGAGTTTTCCCTTCTCATCTCATAATCAAGAATTAAACCCTAAAGGTTTTAAGGCTTTGTGATTAAGCTTATGCCTGCATCCTTCTATTAGGATGGAGTGTATAACTTTAATCCTAAGTGTTAAACCCTTAATGTGTTTAAATCCTTTAATCAATCCATCTAATAATCATCAAGACATCAAACTTGTAACTTGGGCATTGCATTAGGGTTCTAATTCTTCCTTAATTGGTTAAGAAGGACTAACCCTAGTGTTAATGGATAAGTCCCCCTCAAGTTGTCTTACAAACCATAAAAATCACTTCTTCATCTTATCATTAACTAAAATCCATTTAATAAAGGCTTTGTTTTGTCATGAGGTTAATCCCTAATCATGGATTAAGTTGAGGAGCCTTCCTCAGCTTAAATGTTCTCATCTATTATCCTTCTATTAGGATGGTGTAATTAGTCCATTAAATCTTTGATTATGGCTTAAACTCATTACTTAACACTAAACAAAAACTCCAAAATCATTTAAATAAATGCAAGTAGGTTAATGATATTAATCCTACATCATGGTGACTAAGTGTGAGGTGCTTACTTCATACTTAAGGTATTCTTATTACCCCTAATTAGAGGGAGGATGTGATGAGTTTACTAACCTTTGGTTTAGGCTTAAGCTCATTTTCTTATGACAAACACCAAAAGCAATAAAAGATTGAAAACACAAAAAACAAACAATAATCGTCTCCTCCGGGATTCTTTTCTCATCATCTTCACTCACAAACGAGAACTTGCTTCTTCCGTCTAATGCAAGACAGTTAGCACCTGAGCCAGACAGGTCATACACTTGAGCATAGACAAGTAAGCAGTTCACAAGTCAATTTATCTTTCAGTCTCTTTGAGTCGAACTACGGTGTTCTGACTTCCTCATTGCTAGAGAGGATACGTAGGCATAACTTAACAGTTATCGAACAAAAGTCTCTGTATATTCCCCCTCCCTCCAGTATTATTCTTTAAGCCTCATAGTCTTGAGCATTTCACTCTTGTTCTTACACTGACACTTCTCTTATACACTTCACTTTTCTTTTTCACTGACACTTGCATTCTTTCCAATTTTGATACACAGATTTGCACTCACACTACCCCTTTTAAAACACAAATCTTTTAAGCGTGGATCCCGTCGAGTACGACGGACAATCTGGGTGCTAATACCTTCCCAGGTTGTAACCAACCCCCTTTCTCAGTTTCTCTGGTGCGCAACCGTCTTATCCATCTCTTCTTAGGTTTATGCAGCATTACCTTTCCTTCGGGATAAAAATGCCTAGCTGGCGACTCTATTCATTCATCTTCTCCTTTCGCCGACCGTTCGCGTCTGTACCCCATTTGACTTAGCCTCATTTGGTGGGAGCGACAATAGGGAAGATAAGGCTTACTATTTAAGCCGGTAACAACTACTTACAATAGCCGGTAAACTACTAAACAAGTTGTATAATTAATGTCGGGTACTCACTGGGCCCCATCGACACATCAATTATGACAAAAAACAAAAAACTTTTACAAAAGAAAAATAATTGCATACATTTATGCCTAAAGATAAGATTATTTATCCAATAGTGCTATGAAGTGGCAGACAAGATAAGATTCCTTCTTGTTTTTATCTCTTTGTCTTGAGATTCTTTTTTGTTTTCATTTTTTTTTATTCTTTAGACAAGATAAGATTCTTTTTCTTGTCTTCTTTTGTTTGTCTTTTGAATCTTATTTTTTTGCTTTGTTTTTTGTTTTCTGGGCCACAGATTGAATCATTGCCTCCCAGAAATCCTCTATAGTAAGGTCATCTGCTTGAGCTTCTCCTGCCAAGTAGTCAAAGTTGTGGGAATCAATTGATCCCATGGAAGAGCTGGTCTTTATAGATGAATCTTCATCTTTTGCTGATTTTGTTGGAAAGGTGGAGAAGAATTGGTTCTTCATATAATCCAATGCTCTAATCATAATTTCATCTTCTGGTTCATTTGGATATTTTTTTCTGGAAGAAGTTCTTTAAATTTCCCATAGACATTTGTTGGGAACTTTGCTCCTTGATCTTATTATTTTGGTCTTCAGCTATAGCTGTTTGAATTAAAATTACTTTATTTTGTACCTCTTCGGAACTCATCTTGTTCCACCATTTATAGAATAAATTTCTTTCTAAAATGGGGATGTTGAATTTATCTGGAGATGTGGTGACTGACCATCTCCATATCCAAGGAATCTGAAATTTGGCAAAGAACAAAAATGGACATTGTCCAATGATCAAATTATCAGATAAAATATTTCCAACAAGTGGGCTATTGTCGCACTAGGGATTGTATAAATCCAGTAATTATTTGGGTAATATTTCCAAAGACGGACCAAATGTAGTCCACCATTCATAAAACCAATTTGGTATAGGTTTATTAACCATCTCTGGGTTTATAGAGAAAAACCAAGAGTGCTTATTCTTGGGATTTTGATAATAAAAAGCTTGAATAAAAGCTTGGACATAGTCCCAGTAATTAAAGTAAATATACTTTCCTTCTGCAATTTTTATTGCTTTTTCACCATTTGGGATGAGACCCCATTCTCTAGGTAAAAAAATTTGTTAATATGATATTTACTGAAGTTTATAAAACTTTTAGGATTAATGTTCTGGTAGTGGTGAGTAAATGTTACCGATTCGGTAACAGTTAGAAGAATTTCTAGGTGAGGTCTAGACTTTTCATGAAGACCTGGATATCCTCTTGATTCGAGGTATCTCACTTTGATAGACCATCCATCATTTGGATTGATCTTAATATCTTCATCATCAATATACATGATTTTTTCAGTTATTGGATTTTCAAAATAATTCATTTGCTCTTGAGGTGGGTTATTAACCGCAACTTCCTTGTAGGAAGTAATTTTATTAGAGGATGAGGAAGGAATATCTTCCTTTTTTGATGAAGATGCAGGTAATTGATGCATTTTCTACCTTTGTAAACTGTAGTCCAATCCCCTATTAGAGGAATGTTTGATTCTGGATGGGGTAACATATTGTTACTCCCTCTTCCACCACGGCCATAACCGCGGCCTCTAGCCCTATATGGGGTCATCATTTTTTCCCTACAAAAATTCACGAGTTAGATAATCAGCAAGTGAATTATTTTCACCTTCAATGTGTTGAATATCAAATTCAAACATAGATAATTGAGATTGTCAACTAGCAAAGATTTGCTTAACAACAAGATTTTTAACATATTTTTCAATAATTGATTTAGCTAAGCTACAATCAATTTTTAATAAAAATTTCTTATTAAGAAGATCATCTTGAAATTTAGAAATGTATTTTATAATAGAAAACATCTCTTTCTTAATAGTAGAATATTTTTCCTGGGTAGGATTCCATTTTTTAGAAGTAAATCTGACCAAAACTTCTTTTGATGTATCAGGTATTATTTGTTTGAGGATTCCTCCATAGCCTAAGTCTGAAGCATCAGTTTCAACAATTTTGAAATACTTAGGGTTAGAAAGAGATAAACAAGGCAAACATTTAACTTTATTTTTTATTCTTTGGACTGCCTGAGAATGTTCATCTGTCCAAGGGCCATGATTCGTTTTAAGCCTAGCATGTAATATGGGAGTATCTTTAGCAAGATTTTCATAATAGTATGCTATGTAGTTGAGACTACCAAGAAACCTTTGTAATTGTTTTTTATTTGTAATAATATTGGGGAATTTAGAAGCAAATTCAATACTTCTTTGTATAGGAATTATAGTTCCTTGGTCAATTTCATGACCTAAAAATCTAACTTTTGTTTGAAAAAGTTTCATCTTAGGAGCAGATATAACTAGTCCATTATGCTTAACTAATCCTTTGACTATTTTTAAATGTTTAATATTTTGATCTATAGTTTTAGAAAAAACTAAGACATCATCAATATAAATAATTATAAATTTTGTATAAGGATTAAAAATATCATTCATAATATTTTGAAATTCTGAAGGGGCATTTTTAAGGCCAAAAGGAAGGACATTCCATTCATAATGTCCAAAAGGTACAGTAAATGTTGTTTTATACTTATCAGATTCATTAATCTGAATTTGCCAATAACCAGATTTCATATCAAACTTAGAGAAGATTAAAGCATTGTTTAATCTATCTAAAAGATCTTTTTTATTATGAATAGGATACCTAATCCATTTTAACACTTTATTAAGAGGTTTGTAATTTATAACAAGTCTAGGAACACCTCTTTCTTTTTCAGCAGCATTATTGACATAAAAAGTTGTGCAACTCCAATGAGATTTGGATCTTCTAATTAATTTTTTCTCTAAAAGAGATTTTATTTCTTTTTTGCATAAATCCAAATACTCATGGTTCATTTTAGCAGACTTAGCTTTAGTGGGAATCTGACTTCCATTAAAGTCATCAAGATAAGGTAAGGAAACAACATGTTTCTTTCTATCCCAAAATGCATTAGGTAAATCATTGCAGATTTCATCTCTAAATTGTTGATCAATTAATTTAATTTGATCTTGAATTTCATGTTTTTTTGAGTTGATAAGTGATATTTAATAAATCCACTTCTTCTTTAAGAAAACAATTTTGTCTTTCTTTTTTAAGAATAATATCTTTAACTTCATTAATCATTCCTAGTATGAGGATCAGTAATAAATTCAAAAGTAATTCTTTTATTATTGATAATAGAAGTAATTCCCTTTTGGTCAACATTAACCAGAGGCATAATTTTATGCAGAAAAGGAGTTCCTAATATAGTTCTATGAGTTAATTTTTTATAAGAATAAAATGAGTAGGTAAACAAATATCTTTGTTACAAACATAAGCATTAGACAGTTTATAATTAACTATGAGTTTATCTCCTCCAGCTTGGGTAAGAGACTGTGTAGTTTTATCAAAATATTTAGTGGGAATAATTCCTTCTTGAAGGCAATTTAAATCAGCACCACTATCAATAAGGGCAACTTCATTTTCTAATATGAAATTTCAATTAATAAATAAAGTTATTCTAACAAACCATTTTTGAGAGGTTACTCTATCAATGAGAGAAATAAATTCATTACTATGTGAAGAATTACTAGTTGAAGATATTTCTTCAACCTTTGAATTATTAGATTCTAAAAAAGTGAGCCTTTGAGATAAACCATAGTTTTCTCTTTTAATATGAGATATTTCATTTTTTTTAATAGATTTATTTTTCTATGTAAATCCATAATAGAAATAGGAGTTTCACGGATGTTAGACTGTTGAAATCTAGACAAAACTTCACTTAATTGGTAAGGTGCTTCTGTAATAATAGGAAAATCCTTTTTTGAGTTTTCTTGAATTAAGACCTCAAGCATTTTTCTTTTTCATTTTAGATCAGAAATGGATTCTATAGCTTTTATAGCTTCATCATGTTCTTAGGTTAAAACATTTAACTCATTCATATCATCGATTAATTTCCAGTAATTTAATTGATTACATTGACAATTATTATTGTCAGAATATTCAGAAGAGCTTTCATGAGAGGATTCATAAATCATATTTATATCTTCTTCTGAAGAATAATTTTCAGAATCAGAATTGAGAAGTAAGACTTTTTCTAATTGAGAACGTAATTGTTCATCTTCTATCTCATTAAGAGCTTTTTTAGTCCAATATTTGTTGGCATAATGGCCAGATTTGTCACATTTATGACATGTTATGTCAAGCCTTTTGGCTTTTCTTTTGCCTTTAGGGTCAAAAGATTTTTCTTTAGGTCTACTTTTATTGTAGTGACTCTTTTTCTTATTTCTATAAGAATTTTTATAAGAATTTTTTGGCTTATCCCTATAAGGTTTATTGCGGAAAATTTTTCTTTTTTTCTTTTTACTATATGGAGATTTTCCTAGATCAAAAGCAAATTGCTCGCAAAATTCACCAAGTTGTTGTTTCTTAGAAAGCTTTTGCTTTTTAAGTTGATTTTTAAATTTTATGTCATTACATAAAGTTAATCCTTCATTAACGCAAGTGTTAATTATATGACCATAAGTAAGGTTAGAATAATTAATATGTATCCCATCATTTTTCTGTCTTAAAGATTGTCTAACCTTTTCAGAAAAGAAATGGGGTAATCCATCAATAAATTTTGCTTTCCAATGCAAAGAATTGAGATTGTTCAATTGATAAACTCTTGAAAGAAAAGTATCCTTATACCATCTAAAGTGGGTAAGAGAAGGACACCTAAGGTTTTGGAGAAGTGTTTGGATTTTTCCTCCAATGGGGACATTGGTTCCTACAAAATGTTGTAAGATGGAAAGACACAGAGTATACACTGCATCTTCTTCTCCTATGGTGGTCGTAGCCACAATGGTGTTTGTACTGGTTCCTGGCTCAATCTTAATGATTTTCTTGTGATTAAGAATTTTTAATTTTTGAGATTCAGTGAGATAATGATCCCACCAGCCTCTAAGTTGGCCAACAAATCCTGTTGTTATAAAGGATGATATTGAACTATCTGAATTTCCATGTTGCTTGCAAACAGTGGAATACACGATCATCTTATGGATTGTATCTATAATTTTTTTGTCATTAAGACCATCAACATTTCATTCATAAATGGCTTTTCCTGAATAAGAATTTTGGAAGGGTTCTGGTTCCTCAAAGAGCAAATCTTGCGGTGAGGGACGTTTATAATAATACTTTTCTATGGGTTTAGGAGCATAGACAGGGTTTATACTATTAGTATTATTAATGTCAAGGTTACTAATGTCTAAATTAGCAAACATATCAGATAGTTGGTCAATATGGTTTTCGTTATTATCTTCAGAATAATCTTCCTGAGACATAACTGTGATATTAAGACCTTTTAACTTTTGTTCTAAAATACGAACAAATTCTTGACCATTGTTTCCATTTTAAATCCTTCTATGGAAAAGGGAGGTTGTACTATAGGAACATCTAAAATAGTGGATGTGGATATTTGTTCCTTAGGTTTATTTATGTGGTCAATAATGATATCTTGTCGTGCTATTTGTTTTTCTAAAAGATCTTTAATGGATAGGAGATCTTTTTCCAAAGAGATAAATTGTTCTCCTAAGCACACAAGGTAGGCATTGGTATAATTCTGAGAACTGATGACGGAATTTAATTCCTTAAGAGTAACTTGATTTTGTTCAACTCTTTGTAACTGAAGGTTAAGATAAGGGGTAGCTTCAGTATTTTGACTCAAACTTATTGTCTATTCAGGGGGAAAGGGAGATTCCATTATTTCTCCTCTAATGTTTTCCCAAGGTCTTTGTAAAACAAGGTTTTCTTCTTGTTTTTTACTTATAAAGTATTTAACAAACCATTTAACAAAAGTGACGAAATCTTGCTCAAGGCTCATTTGAGTTTAGTATTCATCTTTAAATTGGGTTAATTCAGGTTTTGAAAATTTTCCAAAAAACCAATTTCTGAATTTAGTGTATCTCTCATGTTGAAACTCATCATTGACGAATTTTCTCAGCTTACTACCAGGGGAATAATCTAACATTATAATTGGAAATCCATATCTGACGGAGTAGGTTATTCTACTCTTGGGGTATTGGGTTTTTGATAAATCCCTTGGGGAATTCTATTTTCGTTAAGTCTTATATTCTCAACGACTTCTATCTCTTCCCTTATTTGAGATGTAGAAGGTCTAGGTAATTGACTAGGAGCTGTGTAAAATTCACTAACTGAGTGTCTAGCAGATAGGGATCTGGGTATCCTAATTATTCTTTTAGGAGTGAAGTTTATTTCTAAATCTCTTTCAGTAGTCTGAATTATTTGATCTATATCCCTATTAAGGATAGGTTCAGGATCTATTTCCTGAGGGAGAGACCATATCTCTGGGAAATTTATTTCATCCCACTTTATCAATCTATTGGTTGCAACATTGGAAGTTAATAAATTGGTTTGAACCAAAGTAGTAGTTCCAGGGGACGATAATTGTTTTGCTTTAGGATTAAGCGTAGTGAGAACCTTATAATAGATTCTATAGCATATTGCTATGATTTCACTTCCATGTTTGAAGTTGTAACTGTTAGTATGAACAGTTAACTGAATAGCATCTAAATTCTTATCAGATAAAGATATATTTAAATTATGTGAAACATCAAAGTAAATTGGTCCATGACACAGACTTATCTCTACCATAGCAACTAAAGATTGTTTGAAATCTTTACATCTATCATCTCTAACATAAGCCATTATGCTAGAATTTAAACCTAATAATGTTAAAGGTTTTAAAGCAATTTGAACCAATCCAATATGGATAAAATTATAATTTTTAAAAGGTTTCAAATCTCTTTTAGTTAACAGTTTGATTGTCTGTTTTTCTTCAGAAATTTGAATAGTTTGCTCTAGAGTTTTAACAGCAAAACGGGAAAAAACATCCATCTTACCAAATCTATAAATTTTATTAGAAGGAAAGGAGGGTATAACCCATTTGTTGAGTTTATCCATATTTCTTGGATATTCAACTAGTTCTTCATTTTTGATTAAATTGTTTTGATTATTATCATCATCAGAATCCATAAAAGGAACAGGCTAAGAATGTTGTGATTGGTTGATATGCAAAGTTAAATCTTAAATAGATAACTTGGACTCATAACATAATTTTAACAGAAACAACAACCATTTAAAAGCCATCTAAGCAAACAACAATTGTTTAACTATCGACCCGTAGGGATAGAAGGATTTCTCCCAAATCAAAGATGTCAAATTGTTTTCAGCAAAAAATTTCTTTTTTGAAATCATCAACAACTCCCTTCCCCGGGATAAAAAGATGAAGCTAACAAAAAACACTAAAAACATTTTTCAGTTTTAAAAACCAATTTGAAAAGGTAGTTTGTTTGTTAATATAAGGTTATGAGAAAAAGTTACATGCTTTGTTTTAGCTAAGTTTTATCAACCTATCACAATATAAATTTAGCCACTAAATTTCATAACAATTTGTTTAATGAAGAAAATTACCTATATATATATATATATATATATATATATATATATATATATATATATATATATATATATATATATATATATATATATATATATATATATGGAAACGAGTAAGTGTCTATCGAGAATGTCATATTTAAATCTGAGTAGTCGACGCACATGTGCCATTTTTGTTTACGTTGGAAATCCAAGTTATGTACCTCGCTTTTTTTATGAATTTGGCTTCAAGGAGCTCATTTACGACCTTTGTGGCTTTGGATTTTAATGGTGTTTTCTTCCGCCCGCACTTAGCCACACAAAATATGTTTTCTCTAAAGGGTAAAATATGGCATGCTACCATTGGGTTGAGACCACGTATCTCCTTTGTTGACCATGCAACAAGTCATGGTTTCTCTGCAAACATTATGGCAAAGCCTTACGCAAGGGTTCTAAAAGATAGACTCATTTTTTAATGGTTTTTGACTGATATCCTCTTACATAAATGGTAACGGAATCGATGATCGTTTAAGATCTCTCCACCTCTTTTCGCACCTTTGGTAGTGTAATCTTATTGTCTTCCCTAACGTCATTTAGAAACATTTCTTCAACTCGGGAATCTAACTCCAATGATTCCTCATGTTCTTCATCCATGTATTGTGACACCTTGGGGCACGTCTACTCTGCAAGAGGATGTAACTAATTTTGTTAGGTGTATGAAAATTATCAATCACGTGACATTGAAGATGACCACTTACTTTGGTGGTCGATAGATCATTCTTGTAAAAGAAGAAAAATATATTATTTTCTTCAACGGCTGGCAGTTATTATCATCGATCGAATGTCCAACGAATGATGGAGTTCTTAGGGAATCTTGTTCTTTGTCTTGATGGATGCTCCTATTGTTGAAAAGTGTCATCTTATTTTGAATGAAAATAGAATGTTGTATATAGCAATTCCTAGAGATGGTGACATTGATTTGTCATGGTCAAAATATCTCTACGGTGGATTGGAAACTTGGAAGAATTTACCTGTCAACCCCCACTCATACCTGTCCCCCCCCCTCCCTCAACCCCCACTCATACCTGTCCCCCCTCCCTCATTTGTAGCGAAATATCATATTTACCCTTTTGAAAATTATGAATTTTGAGGGGATTACCGGAGATTTTGAAAAATATCGAAAATTTCAAAATTACCGATAAAAAATACCAGAGATTTTGAAATTACCTATAAAAAATACTAAGAATTTCGAAATTACCGATAAAACCCCCAGAAATTTTCACACGATGAAATTTGAAATTACCGGTAATGTAAAAAATGTTCACTTTTTTGTTTTTTTATTTTATTTTTACGCTATCGAGAATTTCAAATACCCCGAAATTTATAGAAAATTTCTGGGAATTTGAAATTCCCGATAGTATAAAATTTGCACTTTTTTAAAATAAAAAAATTCACACTACTGGGAATTTCAAATACCCCGAAATTTACAGAAAATTTTCGTGAAATTAAAAATCACGGTTGTGTAAAATTTTAAAAAAAAGGTAAAAGAAATTACACTACCAGTAATTTTAAATTCCCCGAAATTTCACTCAATACCTAAAATTTGAAATTCCCAGTAGAGAAAATTTGTTCATTTTCCACCCAAATTTTTCAGGGGTAATGTTGGAATTATGAAAATTTGGGGGGTGACAGGTATATTCGTCGAAAACTTGATAAGATGGCTATGCTCGGTGAGCTTTCGTTTTGGCTAGTTTGTTTATGATATTGGTGAGTCGGAAGAAAAAAAAAGGGTTCCAAGAGTAGTTGATTAAAGCAAGAGGTGGAATATTTTAGATTTTTAAGAGTGTATACCTTGCTTTGGTGTCTGTCATCCCTTCTACAAGTTTTCATTCTGTAGTGTTTGCCATGTCGTTCACATTGCCAAATATAAAGATTTCACTCATTTTATAATCTAACAGTATTTGACATTGCCAAATGTCAAGATTTCACTCATTCTATAATCTAACAGTCTAACCCTTACTTTATGCTCAGTTCCGATGTTTTATAGGGTCAGTTCATGTCTTCTCTTCAGGTCATATAACCTTCTACTTGATGACATATTTGTGTCCCTACCCTAGACTTTACTTATTAGACTTACACGGTGTTCTGGATTGGGCCAACGCAGTATGCGTCATGTAAAGGCTCAGTCGTCGGGCACGGCCCACGACCCAATACAAGGAGACGTGGAGAGAGTGTCTCCCCCACGTGTTTCACGTCACCCAACTGTCCATTATTATCTCATGATATTTATGGGCAGCTGGACCAAGGGCAAGACCACGTCTTAGGTCTTATTCGCTCCTACGCAATCCTTGGCAATTCTTCCTTGGGCCTAACTAATTCAGCCCATGAGGATAATCTTGGCCCAGCACTAGGGGCACACTATAAATACCCCATTTCACTAGAGGGTCAGGTATTCTGAATATTTTATTCTCTACTTTACCTATTTTGTACTTTCACTTTCTCATTTTGGCATCGGAGTGCCTTGCAGGTACACCCCCTAGTTCAACACCGTAGTTGCTCATCACTATAAGGTCCCTCCTGATCAGGTCAGATCAGTCGCGTCGTCTGTGGGAACTAAAAGATGTCCCCATCTTTTGTAAAAGAAGACCAAAACTTCACCTCATCTCTTCACCCATCCAACAAGACCAGCGAACACGGCGACAACTGCGCTCACGGTCTCGTCGACTACACCACAAGTGGGGACGAAGATCAACATGTCACTCATGAGTCTGACATAAGAGATAGACAACCTTCCAGCCCATTGTAAACACCCCAAATTTGACCTCACCCATTCACACCATGGCTTGTGATCATTCCATATGCATAAACTCAATCATAGTATCTCATATCCCATTTCTGATCCACTGCATAGATTCTAAGTCATCTGCATCTAGGGTTTGTGATCTGAGCAATCCAAGAGCTTCTTGAGCCACTCCAAAGACCATCAATCACTTAAAAGGGGTCCATGTGTGATCAATCATCACATTATATCCTCTCAAAGTCAAAAGTGTCAAAGAATCACAAGAACTGGGATTGGTGTGGAAGCAGAGCCAGGCTTGACTGCACAGTTGACCTAGAATTAGGGTTTTGGTTTCAGAGGCCATAACCCCAATTTTTTTGGTCATTCTTGTTTCTATTGGTCTCTATATGGTATAGGGAGTATGCATATCAATTTTCATGAAGAAATTCCATGGGGAAGTCATCTGATCAAGAGTTGACTTTTCAAGCAAGTCAGTGCAAAATCAGGGCATCTGAGGCCCCCAATGACCCAACCAAAGGGTGTTCTTCATCATTTTGATTGTATATGATCTTTATTTTATCATGGAAGAGGTTGGAAGTTCACAAAATTGGAGAATTTCAAGTCTTTTGCAAAGTTGACTTTTTGGGCAAGTTTGACTTTTAATGAATTTGTCATTTTAGGCAACTTTTCAACCCTTACTTTTTGATTCAAAAAAGCTTCAAATGGAAATACTTTGGTCATGAAAGTTGTAGAATAGATATTTCCCTTTTCAAAAAGTACAAGAACATGACCTAATTCATTTTTGATCAAAAGTTATGGTTTGTCAAAGTTGGCAAAAATCACTAAATTTCAAGTCATGCACCAAAGAGGCAAAGTTGCAAATTCACTTCTCAAGGCCAATTAAGTCATCAAATGGGCTTCTAAACTTCACCACTTGAACATACAAGTCCTAAAAATCAGAATGGGCCAAGGGATCACATGTTTTATGGCTTATGGAGCAAGACTTTTTCATGAAGAACCAAAAGCAAGCCAAGTTGCAAAACACATGATAACTTCTCATCCACTTGCTGGCTAGTGTGCTAATCAATCCTAGGCCTTTCCTCACATCATGCTGCGCAGCACACCCTCCTTGTACTTAGCTAGAAAGTGACCCATGCTTCTCTTACACAAAAGTTGACATTTTGCAAAAGCCACCATACCAATCAATAAAGCACATGTCACTTCTTCTGACCAATAGCATTTGTTTATACAAAGAAAATGCAAGCCAAACCCAACAAGAAGCAAGCCTGAAACCATCCACAACACAGCTTTCTCATTTTCACTCCCTTGAGCAAAAGCTTTCGAAACTCATCATACAAGCCACAAACACTCAAACAAACTTCACAAACAATCTTAACACACTTCACTGATCACAAAACACCCATCACCATTGTCTTAAACCCCCAGAATCAGAAACACGATTCTCACACCACCTTGAACAGAACAGCTGCAAACTCTCAAACCAGCCATCACAAACTCTTCCTAAGCATCAAGACTTCATCAGGGGCCCAAAAGGAGTGGATTGCACAAAGAGAAGAGGTCAGAAAGTTGCAAACTGAAAAGCTTCAAACTCAGGTAGCTTCATGAACTTTTTTTCCAGAACGTGTATTTTAAGTTACTAAATGAATCTGCATGCTTCCCTGATCATGAATATGTGTTTATTTTTGAAAATGGTTGAGAAACCAGGATGTATGAATGCTCTGAAACTTTTTGCCCTAAAACAATTTTGATTCGATTTGGCTGATTTAGGAATGATAAATTTTGTTTGAGTGAGGGTTTTGATTCGTTTTTGAATGGGGATGAGTTCTGGATAGTTAGTTTTCATTTTCATTGCGTGTAGAGTGATTTAGCATTTTGGACTCGCCGGAGAAGATGACCGGAACCACTGTTCCGGTCATCTGAAAGTCATTAGGGCTGGATTAGGGCTTAATCATTAATTAGTGGAATTTGAATTTGGGCCGTCCAGATGCGCGCCAGATCCACTCCCGCGCGTGTGAGTTTGAATCTGGATCATTAGATGTGTTGACTTTCCATTTTTCAGCTTTATTTCATTTTATTTTTCATATTATTTCATTTAATTTGTACATTTTATTAAAAATAGCAAAATCATTTTAAAAATTCTGAAATTTTTTATATGAACTTTTATTAAATTTCAGAAACCAAAAACATTTTTATTTTTATTTTTTCATTTTAAAAATATTTTTAAATATTTAAAAGTTTATTTTTAATTAATTAATGAGAATTAATTAAATAAAAATACTTTTAGGTATTTAAAAATCACCAAAAAATTCATGAAACCTTTAAAAACATTTAGAAACATTGTCCAACCTTCAAACCAAATTTCATTTTTGATCTTGATGCATTTTGAGAATTTTCCATGGAATTAATTCATTTTCAAAGCATTATTTTGATCCAAACTTCCAAAAATCATTTCTGCCTAACCATTGAGAGTTGGACTTTGATTCTTTTTGCATTGTGTTTAGCATATCATGTAGTTTGTGAGATTAAATTGGCATGAATTGGTCTTTCATTTTCTATTTGTTTGGCATTTTTCTTGTTAAGATACCCAAAAACCCTAGGAAACTTAGGAAATTCATAACTTTTATTAGGTTAAGAGTTGGAACTTCTCCTTTGGGCAGTGAGTTAGTATAGGTTTAGGGTTTCTTTGAATGCATTTTCAATTTTTTATCTTGATGTTTGCTTCTGATTTTGGTTTTTGTTTGATGCTTTGATCATAAACCCTAATTTGGGCTTCCATATGCATCCATCTTGCATTTGCATTCATACCTTGACTTGCCATAGCATTTTGTGCATCCATTTGATTCATTTGGCATCTTAAGACATATTGAAAGCATGTTTGATCATTTCATCTTGCATTTGCTATGTTGTATGCCATATGCATTTCATAACTTTTCATGTATGTTCATGGTTCTTAACTTGCCTCATTTGCATCCATGAGTTCATATGATCATTCCCATGCTTTGTTTCATGTTTGCAGCATCTCATAGCATCATTATCATCTCATACATGCTTCTGGTTTTGGTTTGCATCATGTCACTTCATCTCATTTTGCATTGCATTGCATTTCTTTCACTAACTTTTCAGGTGGTAAGTAATTTTGAGAAGTGAATTTGCCTTCACTTCTCACATTTTCTCCTCATCTCTTTTATGCATCCATGCTGCATTTTGTTATGTGTTTGAGATTGAGCTTGTTCATTCTTTTCTTCTTACTTTCTTTCCTCAAGTGACCTGACTTCTTGAATGAAGCAAGTTACTTTGCTTTCTCTTAGCTCCTTTCATCTGCTTCCTGGTGGTTCCATTGAAGACCTCTTTCTTAAACCTCACAAACCTTAGGAACAACCAAGCATGATAATAATTAGGGTTTGATTAGTTCCCCATTTAGCTTTTACCTTTGTGTCTCATTGAGTCTTCTCTTCTCATCTTATAATCAGGGACTAAACCCTAAAGGCTTTAAGGCTTTGTGATTAAGCTTATGCCTGCATCCTTCTATTAGGATGGAGTGTATAACTTTAATCCTAAGTGTTAAACCCTTAATGTGTTTAAATCCTTTAATCAATACACTTAATAATCACTAAGACATCAAGCTTGTAACTTGGGCCTTGCATTAGGGTTCTAATTCTTCCTTAATTGGTTAAGAAGGACTAACCCTAGTGTTAATGGACAAGTCCCCCTCAAGTTGTCTTACCAATCATAAAAATCACTTCTTCATCTTATCATTAATTAAAATCCACTTAATCAAAGGCTTGTTGTGTCATGAGTTTAATCCCTAATCATGGATTAAGATGAGGAGCTTTCCTCAGCTTAAACACTCTCATCTATTATCCTTCTATTAGGATGGTGTAATGAGTCTGTTTAATCCTTGATTATGGCTTAATCTCATTACTTAACACTAAACAAAAATCCAAAAAAACATCTAAATAATCACAAGTAGGTTAATGATCTTAATCCTACATCATCAGGGTGATTAAGTGTGAGATGCTGACTTCACACTTAAGGTATTCTCATTACCCCTAATCAGAGGGAAGATGTGATGAGTTTACTAATCCATTGGTTTAGGCTTAAGCTCATTAACTTATGACAAACTTTCAAAAGCAATAAAAGACTGAAAATTCAAAAAACAAACAATAATCGTCTCCTCTGGGATTCTTTTCTCATCTCATTCACTCACAAACGAGAACTTGCTTCTTCCATCTAATGCAAGACAGTTTGCACCTGAGCCAGACAGGTCATACACTTGAGCATAAACAAGTAAGCAGTTCACAAGTCAATTCATCTTTCAGTCTCTTTGGGTCGAACTACGGTGTTCTGACTTCCTCATTGCAGGAGAGGATACGTAGGCATAACTTAACAGTTATCGAACAAAAGTCTCTGTATATTCCCCCTCTTCCAGCATTATTCTTTAAGACTCATGATTTTGAGCATTTCACTCCTGTTCATACACTGACACTTCTCTTATACACTTCACTTTTCTTTTACACTGACACTTGCAATCTTTCCAGCTTTGATACACAAATTGCACTGACACTACCCCTTTGAAACACAAATCTTTTAAGCGTGGATCCTGTCGAGTACGACGGACAATCTGGGTGCTAATACCTTCCCAGGTTGTAACCAACCCCCTTTCTCAGGCTCTCTGGTTCGCAACCGTCTTATCCATGCCTTTCTAGGTCTATGCAGCATTACCTTTCCTCCGGGATAAAAATGCCTAGCTGGCGACTCTATTCATTCCCTGTGAGTTCACTCCTGTGTGTTCTCGCATCTCTTTTCGCCGACCGTTCGCGTCTGTACCCCATTTGACCCGGCTTCATTTGGTGGGAGCGACACCCATCACCTGAACAAGAGGCCAACGGCGTTCCCCAACCCCAGCTCTTGGCTTCCTTCCAACCCATCCCGATATTAGTCAAATGAGATGCCACGATCATAGTCATGGCGAACGCGCTCAACCAGACGAACCTCATGCTATTTCAACAGCAGGAAAGGATCATGGCGCTGGAGACAGAGTGTCGAGCCGACTCTCCTCGGCAAAGGTCTCGCCGATCACGCAGCCCCTCACCTCGCAAGCGCGGCCGTGGACCCCAGCTCGAGAGACCTCAGCTAGAGGCCACCAAAAACGCGGATGCTCCCCTCCTCGACGGGGACGACGCTCCCCCGAGCCAAAGAAGAACAAGGTCAAGGAGCGCCCCTGGCAGCTAAACGGTTAGCCAAAGACATCTCCTCGTCGATATTAGAGCCCCAGGAACAAAGATTACTCACCCCTGAGGAACGACGAGGATGACCCTCGTTGCCCGCTCTCTCGGGCAATCATGGAGACTTCACTCCTATCAGGCATGGAAAAGCCCCTTCATCTTGAGACATACGACGGGACAACTGACCCCGATGATCACGTCGACAACATCATTATCATGCTAGACTACTGCAACGACATCGGGGGAAATGTTAAATGCAGGATGTTCTCCACGACACTTAGGAAGGGAGCCATGGCATGGTACAAAAGTCTGGCCCCGGAATCCATCACGTCCTGGAGAAGCATAAGATTGGCGTTCACAAGGCACTTCATAGCCTCTCGACGCCATCCAAAAACGGAGGTTACCCTTGAAGCCATTATACAGGGGAAGAATGAAACACTACGCTCATACATCGAGTGATTCAACCAAGAAGCTGTCGAGGTGGATACAACCGACTATATGAAGAAGTACATCCTCGATAAGGGACTTCTCCCCGACAGCGAGCTCAACCGGGCAGTAGGGATCGAGCCTACCCGCACCCTCGACAAACTATTGCACAAAGCCCAACTGTACATCGGGTACGAAGAGAAACTGGTCGCCCATAATGTAAGGGGCAATCGCAGTCAGGACGACATCAAAAGTCCAAACACGAGAATTATACTGCCCCTCTCCGAGCCGGAGAGAAACGGAGAGACAACAAGCCCCGCGAGGTCCACGAAGGAAGAGGACCAGTCAGGCGCTTCTCCGAATACACATTGTTGATCGCTCCCCGCGAGCGCATCCTCATCGAATGCATCAATTCGGAATTCAAACAGGGCAGGGTAAGGTTCCTCAAGCCGACAACACCCAAGCCCCACACCGACAAATCCAAGTATTATCGCTTCCACAGAAGCCACGGGCATGTGACCGAAGATTGCGTTCATTTGAAGGACGCAATTGAGATATTGATCAAGGAAGGCCATCTTAAGCAGTATACCAAGAGGAACGACACACCCCGATATGAGGACCAGGTCTCAAAGAGAAGCCGTGAGGACACCCTGTGCGACGGATCTCCCTTTCCGGTAGCTCTATGTGTATCCCGGCCTAAATATTCCCACCTCCCCGACATCCACCCAGAAGGACAGCTAGCTGCTCACAGCCCGTGGGAAAACTTCCCAACAGTCTTAGTAATCTCCGAAGGCGGGGTGAACAACGGGAACGCTACGATTTCTGTGAAATGGAAGTTCGATGAGCTCCTGCTGACCGCGCCCAACTAACTCACGACATTGACCAAGTCTCGGGGAAAATCCAACCCCATATCCTTTTACCTCGAGGAACTCCGAGCGAATCACCTAACTCGAGCATCCCCTTACTAATAAGGGCAAAACTGGCGCGCTTCGACGTCCAACGCATTCTGGTCGACCAAGGTAGCTGTACGCCCACCTGTTCAAGACCATCAAGCTCGACAAAACAAACTTATCCCCGTACGTCGGATCCGACCTTCAGGGGTTCAAAGGGGCTACCACGAGGCTGTGGGGATACGTAGAGAACTTCGTTTTGTTAGGGGAAAACGAGACAGCCAGGGAAGTCAAAGTCCAGTTCTTGGTGATCGAATGTCCATCGCTGTACAGTTGCATTCTTGGGCGACCCACCCTGGCCGAGCTGACCGCAGTGCCCTCGACGGTCCACTTGAAGATGAAATATTACAGCAAGTTGGGCCGCGTAGTTACAGTTCACGGGGACATAGAGGCGGCCCGAAGATGCTATGATGCAACAGTCAAAGGACAAGTTGTGATCAACACCTCTAGAGGCAGCAAGAAACCTCAGGCCGAGGAGCAACCACCTTCTCGCGGATCAATTCCATCAAGCTCAATAGTCGTCTCGGCGAAGACGACACTAAATACCAGGCCCCCCACCAACGGGAAAGCTCCAGCCCACCCAATGCGTCTGATCCCCTACAGAGAATTCGAGTTCATCCCTCTAGGTGATGACCCCCGACAAAATGTGTGAAGATTGGCACTGGACTTCCATCGGCGATAAGGGAGCAGCTCGCAACCTGCCTCAGAGAGAACGCGTACCTGGTCGCATAGAGCGCTGCTAAGATGCCCGGTCTCGACCCCGAGATCGCTTGTCCTCAGTTAGCCATATATTCGGTCATTAGGACCGTATCACAACGTAGGTGCAAGAAGTCTCCCGAGAAAGCGGAGGCTGCCGAGTAAGCTGTAAAAGACCTCTTAGAGACAAATTTTATTTCTGAAGCTCAGTACACAACCTGGCTCTCTAATGTAGTCCTTGTTAAGAAAAATAATGGAAAATGGCGAATATGTTTTGATTATACCGATCTCAATAGGGCATGTCCCAAAGATGCTTTCCACTTACCTAATATTGATAAATTGGTAGACAATTATGCAGATTTTAAACTATTGCCCTTCATGGATGCATACAGTGGGTACAACCAAATCGCCATGTCGGACACAGACAAGCGACACACGACCTTCATGACCTCGATGGACAATTACTGATACGTTTTCCTCTTTATGTGGAGAGAGAGAGAAAGAAAGAATGAAAAACATTAACATTTATAGAAAATATAATTGAAAGTACGTGAGTATTTCTTGGTGAACATATGAAAGATAAATTTTCTCTTTACATTAGAGTCACCAATTTATTGCATGGTTTGGCTATATAATCTTCCGTTGTTTTATTTCTAAAAACAATATAAACAGTAAAAATCCTTTTGAGAGACAAATTCAAAAGAGTGGTTATCCACCATATTTATTTGTGAGAGTTGTAATAATCAGTTTGGATTATTATTCATTTAAACAGAAGAAGTTTTGTTATTTCAATGTTATTGTTATTATTATTATAGTGGGGAAAGTTTGATCCAAGGATAATTAATTATTCGCCGACCTTGTATTAGGTGTGCTTAGTGTTATCTTTCCCAACAAGTGGTATTAGAGCTTCGACTCACCACACATTTTAACTACTATTATTAACAATGGACGAGTCAACTTCGACGAGATCATCGACGATGATTAAGTTAACCTCTTCGAATTACTCCATTTGGAAGCCAAGAATAGAAGATATACTTTATTGCAAGGATTTGTATCAACCTTTGCAAGATAAAGGGATGAAGCCAACTGGCAAGTCAGGTGATGATTGGAATGTGATGAATAGGAAAACCGTTGGACAAATTCGACAATGGATATATCAAAGTGTCTTCCATCATGTTGCGCAAGAAACGTTTGCGTACATATTATGGACGAAACTAGAAACATTGTACGAGAGAAAAACAACCCAGAATAAAGCCTCTACAATTCGGCGATCGGTGAACCTCAAGTATAGAGAAATCCGAGGTGTTTCTGAACACTTGAGTGATTTTCAAAGATTGATAAATCAACTCACCAATATGAAGATGGTGTTTGAAGATGGATTGCAAGCATTATTATTATTAAGTTCCTTGCCAGACAATTGAGACACACTTGTGGTTTCATTGAGTAACTTGGCACCACAAGGCGTTCTAACTTTGGACATAGTAAAAGATAACATGTTCAATGAAGAATCCAGACGGAAGGAACAAGGAATGTCATCAGAGTCTGAGGCGCTTGTCATAGAGTATCGTGGAAGAAGTATCCAGAAGAAGTTCAATAATAGAGACAAGTCAAGAGGAAAGTCTAGAGACAATTCAATGGAAGATCGTGGGCAAAAAAAAGATGTTGAATGTTTTTACTGTCACGAGAAAGGTCACATGAAGAGAGAATGTAGAAAGCTCAAAAGAGAGCAACAAGAAAATGGTTATGCGAGTAATATATCTGCTAGCATTTTTCAGCGCAATGAGGTAATATTTGTTTGTGATGATGGTCATGTTAATTTGACATCACAAGAAACATGCTGGGTCGTGGATTCCGGTGCATCATTCCATGTAACATCGCGAAAAGACTTCTTTTCATCTTATACAAAAGGTGATTTCGGTCATGTGAGGATGGGCAATGATAATACATCCAAAATTATGGGGAAATGAGATATTTACCTAGAAACAAACATCGGTTGTTACCTAACATTGAAAGATGTGAGACATGTTCCTGACATGTGTCTTAATCTAATATTCACCGGAATATGGAAAGATAACACTAAACACACCTAATACAAGGTCGGCGGATAATTAATTATCCCTGGATCAAACTTTTCCCACTATAATAATAATAACAATAACATCGGAATAACAAAACTTCTTCTATTTAAATGAATAATAATACAAACTGATTATTACAACTCTCACCAACAAATATGGTGGATAACCACTCTTTTGAATGTCTCAAAAGGATTTTCACTGTTTATATTGTTTTTAGAAATGAAACAATGGAAGCTTATATAGCAAAACCATGCAACAAATTGGTGGCTCTAATGTAAAGAGAAAATTTATCTTTCATAAGTTCACCAAGAAATACTCGCGTACTTTCAATTACATTTTCTATAAATGTTAATGTTTGTCCTTCTTTCTCTCTCCATATAAAGAGGAAAACCTATCAATCCCCCCCTTCCGATTTAGGTGGAGGACTCCATCAATCCAACAACTCTCCTGTATAACTCGTACTTGCCCTTCGGTAAGGACTTGGTCATCATATCTAAGCAATTGTCATCAGTATGGATTTTCTCAAGCTGTAGTTGCTTGGAATCCAACATATCACATATCCAGTGATATCTCACATCAATATGGTTTGACCTTGAGTGAAAGCTCGAATTCTTACTCAAGTGGATAGCGCTCTGACTATCGCATGCACAATATGCTTCTGTTGTTCTTGTCCTAATTCATGCAAGAACTGTTTCATCCATAACATTTCCTTGCAAGCTTATGTTGTTGCAATGAACTCTGCTTTTGTGGTAGACAAAGCAACACAATTTTGTAGCTTCGACTGCCACGATATAGCTCCCCCTGAATATGTAATCAAAAATTCAGAAGTTGATTTCCTAGAATCAATATATCCCGCCATATTTGCATCTGTGTAGCCAATTAGTTCAGGTTTTCTACTTCCAAAGCACAAACTTGTTTTTGAAGTTCCTCTGAGATATCGCAAGATCCACTTCACAGCATTCCAATGCTCATTTCCTGGATTTGCCAAGAATATACTAACAACACCAACCGTGTGTGTTATATCTGCTCGTGTACATACCATTGCATACATTAAGCTTCCAACAACTGAGGCATACGGAACCTTATTCATCTCCTGCTTTTCTATTTCACTTGTCGGACTCTTCTTTGAACTAAGACAAAAGTGACTAGCAAGTGGAGTAACAACTAGCTTTGCGTTTTCCATGTGAAAACGCTTTAACACCTTTTCGATATATTTTTCTTGTGACAGTGTCGCTCCCGATAAATGAAACAGGGTCAAATAAGGGTACAGACGCGAACGGTCGGCGAGAGGGAACAATGAGAACACACAGCCGTGAACTCACTGGAGATGAATAGAGTCGCCAGCTAGGCATTTTTATCCCGGAGGAAAGGCAATGCTGCATAAGCCTAGAAAGAGATGGATAAGACGGTTTGCGAACCAGAGAGACTGAGAAAGGGGGTTGGTTACAACCTGGGAAGGTATTAGCACCCAGATTGTCCGTCGTACTCGACGGGATCCACGCTTAAAAGATTTGTGTTTTAAAAGGGTAGTGTCAGTGCAATCTGTGTATACAATAGCTGGAAAAGAATGTACAGGTGTCAGTGTAAAGTGTATAAGTGATATGAAGTATGAAAGTGTCAGTGTAAAGGGGTGAAATGCTCATGATGATGAGGCTTAAAAGAATGAAGCTAGATGGAGGGGGAATGTACAGAGACTTTTGTTCGATAACTGTTAAGTTATGCCTACGTATCCTCTCGTGCAATGAGGAAGTCAGAACACCGTAGTTCGACCCAAAGAGACTGAAAGGTGAATTGACTTGTGAACTGCTTACTTGCCTATGCTCAAGTGTATGACCTGTCTGGCTCAGGTGCAAACTGTCTTGCATTAGACGGAAGAAGCGAGCTCTCGTTTGTGAGTGAATGAGATGAGAAAAGAATCCCGGAGGAGACGATTATTGTTTGTTTTTGTGTTTTCAGTCTTTTATTGTTTTTGGATTTTGTCATAAGTTAATGAGCTTAAGTCTAAACCAATGGATTTAGTAAACTCATCACATCTTCCCTCTGATTAGGGGTAATGAGAGTACCTTAAGTGTGAAGTCAGATTCTCACACTTAATCACCTTTGGTGTAAGATTAAGATCATTAACCTACTTGTGATTATTTAGGTGTTTTTGTGGTTTTTGTTTAGTGTTGAGTAATGAGGTTAAGCCATAATCAAGGATTAAACAGACTCATTACATCATCCTAATAGAAGGATAATAGATGAGAATGTTTAAGCTGAGGAAAGCTCCTCAACTTAATCCATGACTAGGGATTAACTTCATGACAAAACAAAGCCTTTATTAGGTGGATTTTATTTAATGATATGATGATGAAGTGATTTTTAGGGTTTATAAGACAACTTGAGGAGGACTTGTCCATTAACACTAGGGTTAGTCCTTCTTAACCAATTAAGGAAGAATTAGAACCCTAATGCAAGGCCCAAGTTACAAGTGTGATGTCTTGATGATTATTGAGTGAGTTGATTAAGGGATTTAAACACATGAAGGGTTTAACACTTAGGATTAAAGTTATACACTCCATCCTAAGAGAAGGATGCAGGCATAAGCTTAATCACAAAGCCTTAAAGCCTTTAGGGTTTAGTCCCTGATTATGAGGTGAGAGAAGAAGACTCAAAAGAGACACAAAGGTAAAACTAAGAAGGGGGGACTAATCAAAACCCTAATTCATTGTCATGCTTGGTTGTTCCTAAGGTTTGTGAGGTTTTCAAGAGCAATCTTCAAAGAGAACCACCAGGATGCAGATGAACAGGATCAAGAGAAGCAAAGTGACTTGCTTCATTCAAGAAGTCAAGTCACTTGAAGAAAGAAAGTAAGAAGAACAAGGATGAGCAAGCTCAAACTCAAACACATATAAGAATGCAGCAATGGATGCAAGAGAGATGAAAAGAAAAGTTATGAGAAGTGAAGGCAAATTCACCTCTCAAGTTTACTTACCACCTGAAATGTTAGGAAGAAATGCAATGCAGTGCAAAATGGGATGAAATGGTATGATGCTAAACAAAACCAGAAGCATGTTGATGATGATAATGATGCTATGGAGATGCTACAAACATGAGGCAAGGCATGGAGATGTTCATACAAGATCATGGATGCAAATGATGCAAGTTAAGGAGCATGAACAAGCATGGAAAGTTATGAAGCATACAAGGCAAATGACATAGCAAATATGCAATGCAATGATCAAACATACTTCCTATGTGTCTTAAGATGTCAAATGAATCACAAGAATGCTTGAAATGCTAAGACAAGTCATGTTATGCAAGAGAATGCAAGAGGGATGCAAATGAAAGCCCAAATTAGGGTTTATGAATCAAACAACAAACAAAAACCCAAAACAGGAGCAAACCCTAAGATAAAAAATGGAAAATGCCACCCAAAGAAACCCTAAACCTATACTAAACCAATGTCCAAAGGGGAGGTCTCAACTCTCAACCAATCTCAAGATATGAATTTTCTAAGTTATTAGGGTTTTTAAGGCTCTTAAACAAAAGAAATACCAAACAAATTGAAAATGAGGAAACAAATCATGGCCATTTATCCCTAGAAACTACATGCTAAACACAAAACAATGCAAGAAGAACCAATGTCCAACTCCTCTCAAATAGGCAGAAATGATTTTTTGAACTTATGATCAAAATAATGCACAAAATAGGATTTAATTCAATGGAAAATTCTCAAAATGCATCAAGATCAAAAAAGAAATTTGGTTTGAAGGTTGGACAATGTTTCTAAATGTCTTAGAACATTTCATGAATTTTTGTGTGATTTTTAAATACCTAAAAGTATTTTTAATAAATTAATTTCCATTAATCAATTAAAAATAATCTTTTAAATATTTAAAAACACTTTTTTAATGATAAAAATAAAAACAAAAATATTTTTGTGTCATAAAAATTATTAAAACTCATGAGAAAAAGTTTCATAATTTTTAAGACATTTTTGCTATTTTTAAATAATTATGCAAAACAAATGAAAAGAAAATGAAAATAAATGAATTTAAAATGAAATAAAGAGAAGTCAGCACATCCTAGGGTGGAGATTCAAACTCACACGCGCGGGAGTTGACTGCGCGCCACATCTCACGGCTCAGATTCAAATTTCACTAATCAATGCTTATGCCCTAATCTCGCCGTTAAACACATTCAGACGACCGGAACAGTGTTCCGGTCATCTTCTCCGTTCACCCAAAATCCCTAACTCTCTCCACACGTATTTAAAATGGAAACTAAGAACACAGGAATGATCCCCACTCACTCACGAATCAAAACCCTCACTCAAAACAAATTTATTCTTCCTAACAAGGCTGAATCGAAGCAAGAAAGAACTAGGGCACGCAAGTTTCAGAGATCAATTAAATGCTCATTTCAAAGCCATTTCAAAAACCAAAAGCACCAGGATACTCAGTGAAGCATAGAGAACAAGTTTATAACATGAAAAACGATTTCTGGAAAAATAATTTTCAAGCTACCTGAGATTCGAAGCTTTTACTCTGATGACTTTCTGGCCACTTCCTTCAGTGCAATCCACTCCACTTGATCCCCAGATGATGTTTGAATGCTCAAAAGGAATTTAAGTTGGCTGGATGAGGAGTTTGACAAACTTCTGCTCAAGCTCAGTCAGAAATGGCAATGGAGTTTCAGGCAGTTTCAGGTCATTGTAAATGGTCCTTTGTGATCCAGATGGTGAGTGGAGAAGGTCTGTGGTGTTTGTTTGTATGTTTGTGTGTTGTGGAAAGAGTTTCGAATGAAACTGCAAGTTGAGGTGAGAAATGGCAGTGGGGTGTTCTTGCTTGTTTCAGGCCTGGCTTTTGGTGGTTTGAGGTCTATGAAGTGTGGTGAGATGAATGATGAAGATGGTTTTAGTGTCCTGAGCTTGTGGAGGCAGATTCGAAGGCTTATGCAAAAGGGAGTGTTTTTGTGAATGTGTTGAATGAGTGTGTTTCAGCCTTGCTTGATGTATGGAATGGCTTGCCAAATGATAATGTATTTTAATCCCATAGGTCAGATGATGTGACCTGGCCTATGGTGATTGGTAAGTTTGCTTTTGCAAAAAGTCAAGTTTTGTGTAAGGCAAGTATGGCTCATGATCTAGGCAAGTACATGGCATGGGCTATGCGCAGCACAATGAGGGGAAAGGGCTAGCTTGGTTCAGCAGCCAATGCATCAAGTTGGTGAGATGAAATGAGTGGTTTTGCAACTTGTTACAACTTTGGTTCACATGTGATTCTCTTTATCCAACCAAACCTAAACCATGGGCATTCTTGGTTCATTCTGAATTTTGTGACTTATAGAATGTTTGCATACTGGTTTGAAGTGAATTAGAGGTCACAATTGACTTTGGTTCATGATTTTGCAAAGTTCTCACTTGAAGCATGCCTTGAAAATCAATGATTTTTGCCAACTTTGTCACACCATAACTTTTGATCCAAGAAGAGTTTGATCATGTTCTTGTACTTTTTGAAAAGGGAAAGATGAGATCTACAACTTTCATGACCAAAGTTTTTCCATTTGAGGCATTTTTGGATCAAGAATCAAGGCTTGAAAAATGACCTAAAATGAAGCATTCTTGAAAAGTCAACTATGCCCAAAAAGTCAACATTTGCAAAAACCCTAAATTCTTGACTTTTATGAACTTCAACCTTCTACCATGACCAAATAAAGATCATATACACTCAAAATGATGAAGATCACCCATTGGTTGGATCATTGGGGGCCTCAGATGCCCTGATTTTACACTGACTTGTCTGAAAAGTCAACTCTTGATCAGATGACTTCCCCATGGAATTTCTTCATGAAAATTGATATGCATACTCCCTATACCATATAGAGACCAATGGAAACAAGAATGACCAAAAAATTTGGGGTTATGGCCTCTGAAACCAAAACCCTAATTTTAGGTCAACTGTGCAGTCTATCCTGGCTCTGCATCCACTCAAACCCTAGTTCTTGTGATTCCTTTGAATTATTGACTTTGAGAGGATGTACTATGATGCTTGAACACATGTAGACCCCTTTGAATTGATTGGTTGCCTTTGGAGTGGCTCAAGATGCCCTGAGATTGCTCAGATCACAAACCCTAGGTGCAGATGACTTAGAATCTATGCAGTGAATCAAAATTGTGATATGAGATGGCATGATTGTGTTTATGCATATGAGAATGATCACAAGCCATGGTGTGAATGGGTGAGGGCAAATTTGGGGTGTTTACAGCTGCCCCTATTCAAACATGAGTTAGCTGTGCAGGATGTAAGCAACGGCTTAACAGGCAAACAAGATAACTTGTGGTTGAATACCAAAGACAGTCCAAAATTTGCACTCACAGAATGAAGAAGAAAAGGGATATAGATTGTAAAAGAAAACAAAGTATATTGTAAAGTGGGCGACGGAGAGCGACCGTCGAGCAGCGGACGACTGCTGGGCAAGGAGCAATGACGAGGACGGCCGACATGCTGGGGAAAGTGTGTGAAGTAAAGCGATGACGGGGACGGCCGACATGCTGGGGAAAAGGTAAAGCTAAGACGGGGACGGCCGACTAGCTGGGGAATGTCAAAATATGATGGGGACGGCCATCAGGATAAAGCTGTAAAATGAAACATGACGGGGACGGCCATCAAGTTCATAAAGGTAAAGTAACCAACGATGGGGACGGCCATCGGGCTAAAAAGGAAAAGGGACCACGACGGGGACGGCCATCGGGTTAAAGAATAAATGAAATAAACAGATGATGGGGTACGACCATCAAAGGTGAAGGACGATCACCTAGCAGGGGACGGCTGCTCTGTTGGGGATAAAAGAAATATGATGGGGACGGCCATCAAAGGTGGAGGACGACCACCTGGCAGGGTACGGCTGCCGAAAATATCGCGACATTGGACGAATGCCGGATAAAAGGGTCAACGATGGGGGACGGCCATCGGACGAGCATGATGGAGGACGACCATCAAGAAGTGGAGGACGACCACTCAGTAGGGGACGGCTGCTCTCAAGGTTTATCATGACACAGGACGAGTGTCAGATAACCAAAATCAACAATGGGGACGGCCATTGGATAAAGTGATGAAGGACGATCATCAAAAGGTGGAGGACGACCACCTAGCAGGGGACGGCTGCTAAAAAGATCAACGATGGGGACGGCCATCGGATGAGCATGATGGAGGACGACCATCAAGAAGTGGAGGACGACCACTCAGCAGGGGACGGCTGCTCTCAAGGTTATCATGACACAGGACGAGTGTCAGATAAAAGAAAATGCTTTGTTGGCGATCTACTGGGGATATAGTGAACACGGACGAGCGTTCGCAACCAAGAAAGGAAAGTATAAGTGTTTGGTATTGTGTATAGATTAGAGATGCGGACGAGCATCCTTAAGACTATGATACGGACGAGCATCATGTAGAAACAAATACTGACACGTGTTCAGAGATGATGATACGGACGAATACCATCTGGTTAACAAAGAACACGGACGAGTGTTGCATCTGAAGGGACTCTTCTGAGGGAATAGTAGACACGGACGTGTGTCTATATCCAAGAAGACATAAGTGCTTTACACAGTGTATGGATTAAAGATGCGGACGAGCATCCTTAAGATTATGATACGGACGAGTATCATGTAGAAACAAACATTAGACGCAATGTTCTGAGATGATGATACGGATGAGTACCAACTGGTTAACAAAGAACAAAGACTACTGTTGAATCTGTGGGGAGATAAGTGGTGGTGTATACAAGATACGGACGAGTATCTGTATAAGTGTATCATGAATAGTGAATATATATAGATGAGTGTTTCAACTGCTGGGGAGAATGACACGGACGAGTGCCAAGAGAGAAAAGTGTAATACGAACAAGTATCTGCTATACAAAGTCTAGGCGACTGCGCTGGGGAAATGACACGGACGGGTGTCAGGAAAGTGTATATATAGGTATGTGTGGGCGCAAAGAGGATGTCTTTGGCTTTCTGCTGGTAATATGACACGGACGGGTGCCATGAAGTATCCGTGATACGGGTGATTTGTTATAAAGAGTGTTCTGGCGACTTTACTGGGGAGAGGTGACACGGACGGGTGTCAAGAGGTGCCTATACTGGTGTTTGTGATTTGTGAGGCAACTGCTTTTGCTGGGGACTCTGGTGGATTTTGGGGGAAGTATTCTGTATTCTGATGAATGACTATTATTCACAAGTGTTGATTCCGAACATGGCTTATGATTATGCTATGCGTTTGTTTTTTTTGCCGTAATGCTCCGTATTAGACGGAATGCTACGCTCTGAGGGGAAATATGATGTAAATGCCATGATTATGCAAAGGTACAGATCGGGATTCGGATCCCGTTGTCGTGAAGATCTCTTGGTTGATCTGTTTGAGGCGAACCTCCCAGCTGGGGATGAGATCATTGGTAGATCTGATGAGAGGTATCTGCTTGGGGATACCGGTCACTGATTTGACATATCCTTGTAATGTGGAACCCAGCTGGGGTTTGTAGAGGCTCCCTTCACTCTGTTGTGATCTTCTATGCACTGCTCTTCTGGATAGAGGCTGGAACTCTGTGGGGAGATGGTTCCCTGACTTCTGTACTCAGCTGAGGATGAAATGGCAACTCGGCTGGGGAATTTTACGAGAGGCAACTCAGCTGGGGATAGAGCAATTCGGATGCTGAGATCTTTTGTTGATTTGCCAGCTTGCTGGGATGAAGCTTACATGCCCCAAGTTGCATCCTGTATACCTGCGATCCTGCAAAGATAAGGAAACGCACAAAAGGTCCCGAGGTATCCTTTACTGGATTCCGTCATAGGAGTTAAGTACTTTCGAGAGTAAGTATATTCCCTGTAAGCATGTGTTTTATTATTTTTGGGAGAAAAACATCTATACTTATGCAATTGATTTAGAAACACCAGACATCCTTTGCAAATAAAAATATACAAAACGAAACATGACTGAAAAATCTGATTTTACTAATTCATGTGCCCTGAATTGGCAAGATACAGTCAAAGAAACATATCTCCTGAAATGAGGAGACTGTTACAAATTGAGAAACAAGGTGCTGGCAGTGTTGATGATGCTTTAAGGAGCTTCCTCTTCTGCTATGACTCGTATGACAACGACGTTCTTCTCGTCTTGCTTTCTGAAGGAGGCTGATTCTGATTGGAGCTTGATCCTGTTGAAGCTTTCCAAGTTGTAAGTGATACAGACGAATTCAGAATGCAGTTGTTCGCTTATTCCCTTATTTTGCATGGATCGCCCTTTCGGGTTTTCAATCCATCGGGATACCCATTTTTGCCTGAGTTGTCCAATGCGGCTTTTCAACTCAGCGGGTGTACATCTTTTCATTTATTTTCCCTTATTTTTGCCCGAGTCTTTTATTCTGTTTTTGACTCGTCGGGATGCCCTATTTTTGCCTGGACTTACATTCTGTTTTTATGTCCAGCGGGTCATTTTATGCGAAGTATTTTTTAACTGCATCTGAATTCACAGGGGACGGGAAGTCTTCACCATCCATAGTGCTGAGCATCAGTGCTCCACCAGAGAAAACTTTCTTTACCACGTATGGTCCTTCATAATTTGGAGTCCATTTGCCCCTGTGGTCTGTATGAGGAGGGAGGATTCTCTTCAGCACAAGATCTCCCACTTGGTACTCTCGGTGCCTGACTTTCTGATCGAAGGCCTTCTTCATTCTTTTCTGATACAATTGCCCATGACAGATTGCAGCCAATCTCTTCTCTTCAATCAGACTCAGTTGCTCGTATCGGGACCTAACCCATTCTGCTTCACTCAGTTTGACATCCATCAAGACTCGCAAGGAGGGTAATTCAACTTCAACTGGTAGGACTGCTTCCATACCATACACGAGTTGATATGGTGTTGCCCCAGTGGATGTCCTGATTGATGTGCGATACCCATGCAAGGCAAATGGTAGCATTTCATGCCAGTCTTTGTAGGTGACTACCATCTTCTGTACAATCTTCTTGATATTCTTATTTGCCGCCTCAACAGCACCATTCATCTTTGGTCTGTAAGGAGAAGAATTGTGATGTTGAATCTTGAAGTCCCGGCACAGCTCTGCCATCATTTTGTTGTTGAGATTGGAACCATTATCAGTAATGATTCGCTCGGGAACTCCATATCGACAGACGATATCTCTTTTCAGAAATCGGGCTACCACTTGCCTTGTAACATTTGCATATGAGGCTGCTTCAACCCACTTGGTGAAATAGTCAATGGCGACCAAGATGAATCTGTGGCCATTTGAAGCAGTCGGCTCAATCTTGCCAATCATATCAATGCCCCACATAGCAAAGGGCCAGGGTGAAGACATGATGTTCAAAGGATTGGGAGGCACATGCACCTTATCTGCGTATATCTGGCATTTGTGGCATTTCCTGGCATAGGCACAACAGTCTGCATCCATTGTGATCCAATAATAGCCTGATCTTAACAACCTCTTAGCCATTGCATGTCCTCCAGCATGGGTACCAAAAGAGCCTTCATGCACTTCATGCATCAACAAATCTGCTTCCGTTTTGTCAACACATCTGAGGAGTACCATATCAAAGTTCCTCTTGTATAAAGACCCATCAGTGTTCAGAAAGAAACTTCCAGTAAGCCTTCTCAAAGTCTTCTTATCATTGGAAGATGCCCCAGGCGGGTATGTTTGATCCTCCAAGAAGCACTTAATGTCATGGAACCAAGGCTTATCATCTTTGACTACATCTGCTGCAAATACATACGCTGGCCTGTCGAGTCTGGACACTGAAATCTGAGGTACAAAGTTAGCAGCTTGAACTTTGATCATGGATGAAATGGTAGCAAGAGCATCTGCAAACTGATTCTCGTCCCGAGGGATATACTCAAGCTTGACTGTGGTGAAGAAAGTCAATAACTTCCTTGTATAATCCCTGTAAGGTATCAGATGATCCTGGTGGGTGTACCATTTGCCGTTGGTTTGATTGACTACCAAAGCTGAATCTCCGAATACGGTCAATGTCTTGATCCTGAGGTCAATGGCTTCCTCAAGACCCATAATGCAAGCTTCGTATTCAGCTTCATTGTTAGTGCAGTTGAAAGTGAGCTTTGCCGAGAACGGCATGTGAACTCCTTTGGGTGTAATGAGTACTGCACCAACACCACGACCATTCATGTTAACAGCCCCATCAAACATCATAGTCCATTCTTCTTCCGGGTCGGGCCCTTCAGTGTGAACAGGCTCTTCGTGATCTTTTGTTTTAATGAACATGATGTCTTCATCAGGGAAGTCAAATCTCATAGGCTGGTAATCATCAATGGGTTGCTCAGCAAGATATTCGGACAATACACTGCCCTTGATGGCTTTCTGAGAAGTGTACTGGATGTCATACTCTGTAAGGATCATTTGCCATCTTGCAACCCGTCCGGTAAGCGCTGGCTTCTCAAATATGTACTTGACTGGGTCCATCTTCGAGATCAACAAAGTAGTGTGGGTCAACATATACTGTCTCAGTCGGCGAGCAGCCCACGCTAAAGCACAGCAAGTTTTCTCGAGCAGTGAATAACGCTGTTCACAGTCGGTAAACTTTTTGCTTAGGTAGTATATTGCATACTCTTTTCGACCAGACTCGTCATGCTGGCCTAGCACACAACCCATTGACTCTTCTAATACTGTCAAGTACATGATTAGAGGTCTTCCTTCAACTGGAGGCATAAGGATCGGAGGTTCTTGCAAATACTCCTTGATCTTGTCAAAAGCCTTCTGGCAATCTTCGTTCCACCTGACCGTCTGTTCTTTTCTCAACAGCTTGAACAAGGGTTCACAGGTTGCTGTGAGGTGAGATATAAATCGTGAGATATAGTTCAATCGACCTAAGAACCCTCGAACTTCTTTCTCAGTTTTCGGTGCAGGCATCTCTTGGATGGCTTTGACTTTATCAGGGTCAACTTCGATCCCTTTCTCGCTTACAATAAATCCCAGCAGCTTACCGGATCGCACCCCGAATGTGCATTTGTTGGGGTTCAACTTCAGTTGATACTTTCTCAGACGCTTGAATAACTTGAGCAGATTCACCAGGTGATCTTCCTCTGTAAGGGACTTGGCGATCATGTCATCCATATAACATTCGATTTCTTTATGGATCATATCGTGGAATAACGTTACCATAGCCCGTTGATACGTCGCACCGGCATTCTTGAGCCCAAATGGCATTACTTTGTAGCAGAACGTGCCCCAAGGTGTGATGAATGTTGTCTTCTCCATGTCTTCAGGTGACATCTTGATCTGGTTGTATCCTGAAAATCCATCCATGAAGGAGAATACCGAGAACTGAGCCGTATTATCTACCAATACATCAATGTGAGGTAAAGGGAAATCATCTTTCGGGCTGGCTCTGTTCAGATCCCGGTAATCAACACACATTCTTACTTTGCCGTCTTTCTTAGGCACAGGTACTATGTTAGCAACCCACGGCGGATAGCTAGTCACAGCAAGGAACCCGGCGTCCCATTGCTTTTGTACCTCCTCCTTGATTTTCATAGCCATGTCTGGACGAGTACGGCGCAGCTTCTGTTTAACCGGTGAGCACTCTTCTCTCAAAGGCAGCTTGTGCACAACAATGTCGGTATCCAACCCTGGCATGTCTTGATACGACCAAGAAAACACATCCACATACTCTTGAAGTAGATCAACCAGTTGCTTCTTCACTGAGTCTTGCAGGCAGGCCCCGATTTTAACCTCTTTCACGTCCTCCTCTGTACCAAGGTTAATCACTTCAACCTCCTCCTGGTGAGGGGTAATAACCTTTTCCTCCTGTCTTAACAACCTGGCTAGCTCTTCAGGAAGCTCATATTCTTCTTCAACCCCTTCATCAGCTTGATTGATTGGATTGTCAAAGTCATACGATGTCATAGCCGTGCTGTTGTCGGTGCTGTCTGGAAGGCACACTCTGCAAGGGTTAAGTTTGTTCATTTTAGTGACTTGATTTTAATCTTTATTTAGAAAAGTGAAATGAAGTTGTCATTTTGAAAACACCGCCATTTATTTTTTGTACAAAAAAGAAAAAATGGAAAAACAGTGAACGAAAAGAAAAAGACGCTTTTGCAAAAAAAGATGTCTGATATTTCATTAATTGATCTTGTTTGCACAAAAAAGTACAGATGGCCCGATTACCAAATGAGTCTTGTCATCTTGGGCAAGATGCAAGACTTTGATGCATGCTTATAAAAATACAGGAAATAATAATTACTCTGTATGAGTAACTCTTATAATTTCCTGGGAAGACCAGTTCGAGACACTGCTCCCCGGGATCTTTGGACGAATCCAGCTTTCCAGGTTGCGTTCTTCTTCCAGCTCGTCTTCCAGACAGTTGATAGCATCGGGGGTAAGCATCCCCCCGCTGACAAAACCAGGCTCTCCAGCAGCCTTTGCTTGATGTCGAGTTGGTCTGTAACCCAACCCAAATTTGTCTTTCTTCTCCTCCACAGCTAAAACTTTGCCCCAGCCCAGGGCAGTTCCTTCCTCAACAACCTTCCGGGCTTGTTGGTAAGATGACATTGGAGTACCAGATACAGCAGATGCTTCATTCACATTCAAAGCTTCAAACCCCTGGCTCATTGTTTCGTGGATCTCCCCATCCATTTCAATGTACTTATAGGTTGCCAGGTGGCTGACAAAAATGTCCTCCTCTCCACAGATTGTGACAACTTGGCCTTCCCACTCAAATTTTAACTTTTGGTGAAGGGTAGACGTTATTGCGCCGGCGGCGTGAATCTAGGGTCTACCCAACAAACAGCTGTAGGCGGGCTGAATGTCCATCACATAAAAGATAGTTTTAAAGGTCTGTGGGCCAATTGTCACAGGTAACTCGATTTCTCCCAGAACCGATCTCTTAGAACCATCGAAGGCCCTTACTACCAGGTTGCTGGGTCTCAATGCCAATCCATCATATTCTAACTTCACCAGAGCCTTCTTTGGTAAGACATTAAGGGACGACCCCGTGTCTACCAGCACATGAGAAAGGACTGCCCCTTTGCATTCCATGGTGATGTGCAAGGCTTTGTTGTGGTTGCGGCCATCCGCTGTCAAGTCAGTATTGGTGAACCCTAGCCCGTTGCTAGCAGTAACGTTTCCAACCACGGTTTCCAACTGGTTGACAGTAATCTCTTCAGGCACGTAAGCTGCGTGCAAGACTTTGAGTAGTGCATTCCGATGGGCTTCGGAGCACATAAGCAGTGAGAGGATAGAGATTTTGGATGGCGTTTGGTGAAGCTGATCCACAATTTTGTAATCACTCTTTTTGATGATTCTCATAAACTCATCAACTTCTTGATCGAACGGTGTCTTCAAGGCTTCTTTGACAGCTTGATCTTCCTGCACAGGGCTCTTCCCTTTTGCCTTAGCAGCAGCTTCTGCTTCGGCGGTAGGTCTTTGAATTGGTGGAGCAAAGAGACGTCCGCTTCGAGTGAAGCCTCCGCCTCCCCCCACATTATCTACTTGTGGTGCAGGTGTTGATGTTTCAAGAGTGATTCTTTTTCCTTCGCAGTACACGTCAGAGCCATAGTGCCAAGGGATGGCCCTATTGCTTTCATATGGTACTGGTCCAGGCACCGTGACAGTGACTGGACTGATTGCTGCTGCTGAAGGGACTGTAATTGTTTGTGGATCATAAAAGATTGTAACTGGTGCTCTGATGGGAGCAGCACCTTCTGAATGGTAGGCAGAATTGTTCTCAGGGTCATAAAATATTGTGACAGTAGAGACATCTTCATGATTTGTTGCTGGAGTTGTAGGAGATATTGTCGGAAGAAATGATGTTGTTGTTGTAGGAGGTTCAAAATGGAGTGAAGCTGAAGTTGTAGCAGGAAAATTTGTTGAAAATTGATCAGTTGAAATGATAGATGAAGTACTTGTTGATGAAGCCGAAGAATTGTCAGGAACAATAGTTGCTGCAGTTGTAGGAGGTTCTGAAACCGTTGCTGATGATATTGCTGGATTTGTTGGAAATGATGTGGTGATCTGAAGCTGGCCACTCTGAATAAGGTTGTCTATGCCATTCCTCAAATTATCGCACCCATTTACTGAGATATTGCAGTAAGCACAGCCTAACTCACACCCTGGGAACATCTGACATTCCAAGAGCTGAGCCTTGATCTCTACCAACGGTGTCCTGATCTGTCCCACACTGGTTATTAAATAAGACGGTTTGTCTTCTTCAATAGCGTTAATTCTAGGACCACCGTGGTTTGGCATTGGGTTTTTATTGACATTGGGCGGTGGTGCGAAATTCAGAGCTTTCGAGTCTACCAGGTCTTGTACCTTCATATGCAGAGCTCTGCACTTTTCTGTGCTGTGGCCAGGTGCGTTTGAATGGAAGGCACACCTAGCGTTGGAGTCATAGTTCCTGGGTAGACTGTTGGGATCCGGAGGTGCCAACGTTCTTAGCTCAACCAGGTTGAGTTTCAGAAGTTGTGGCAGCAAGGTAGCATATGGCATTGGGATTGGATCGATCACTCTATTAGCTTGAGAAGGCCTCTGCTGAAATGGCCTCTGTTGACTGTTGTTGTTGGTGTTGCTGTTGTTGTAATTTCTGGGAGGATACTGATTTTGCTGATGGTACTGAGGTTGTGGTTGATAATTTTGTTGAGGAGGTTGGTAGACTGGCTGAGGATGAGCTGGAGCAGGGATGGTGACTGCTGCTATTGACCTTTGAGCATATTGGGGCCTGTCCCTGTTGGTGTGGATGGCGTTGGTCTCGCCAGTTCTTCTCGGGCCTGCAAAAGGCTTTCTTGTACTACTGGACGAGCTCGCACCGTTGTCTGAGATCTTTCCCATTTTTAACAAGCTTTCAATTCTCTCCCCGGCTATGACAACATCGGCAAAGCTAGTGGAAGAGAAAGCTGCCAACCTGTCAATATATGTTCCCTGAAGGGTGTTCATGAACATATCTGCCATTTCCCGTTCAGACATAGGTGGTTGAACAGCGGCAGCCAGTTGCCTCCATCTCTGGGCATATTCTCGGAAACTTTCCCTTGACGACTGTGACATTCCCATTAGGAGGGTCCTGTTGGGTGCCATGTCTAAGTTATACTGATACTGTCTGATGAAGGCCTCTGCCAGGTCCTTCCAGCATCTAATAGTTGCCCTTGTCAAGTGAGAGTACCATTCTCTCGACGCTCCAGTTAAGCTGTCTTCGAAATAGAACATCCAAAGCTTCTCATCCATTGTATAGGCCTTCAGCCTTCCCAGAAATGACTGTAAGTGAGTCCGGGGGCATGAAGTCCCGTTGTATTTTTCAAAGCAAGGAGGCTTGAACTTATGGGGGATCCTGACCCCGTCTACCAAGCCCATATCCATGACATCGAAGCCCAAAGAGTTTTGAGATTCTAAGGATCTCAACTTCTCAGCTATCTCATCCAATCTTCTATCATAAGCTTCTTCCCCAGCACCCATTACCGTGAACTGGTCTTCTTGAGGGTCCTCTTGAAGTACCCTGGCTGCAGTGGCTGTCCCTTGAACATTTGCAGGAATGTTGATCTCGGGATGCAGATGTGGGCCAAACACAGGGGGATTAACATGAGGTTGTACCCTTTCATTGTTACTGGTGCCGGCAGTCCCTATATGTGGATCCTCTTGATTTTGCCTTTCCACCATGGCCCTCAGTCTTTCTTGGCTCTGAGCCATGTTGTTCATCACTTCCATGAACTGCGTCATCTGTGTTCTCATTTCTAATCTTTCGTTTGCCATCTGGTTTCTGACCTCCGTGAGGTCCTGCTGCATTTGATCCATTTGAATGCCCGGAAGGTTATTTCGGGTTGGATAACGGTGCGGACGGTTGAGGGGAAATACCCGGCGCCTAGCAATAGTTCCTGATTATCACAACAGAGGTCAGCAACAACAAAACAAAAACCTACAAAACAAACAAAGGGTTAGCATGCAATGCAGTTATGCTTATTTGCTCTCAAGGTATCCGGTTTGGCATTCAGTTTTGACCCTTCCAGACCCTTGATGATGTTGTTGAATGTTGCTTCCGAAGTAAACTAACATGAATATATTACATAAGGTGAAATAATGCAACTTGTTCATTTTACAACACAAGCCCTCTAAGGGGTCAAAATACAGTACAAGAAAATAAAAAGTACATGGAAAGAAAGCAACAACAAACAAATGATCAAACACCAAGACCAAACTCATCCTCACGAACTTCCTTGAGAAGTGCTTCGGTCACAGGATCAGCCGGACGCTCCGTGAGATTCCTGATGAGGAGATTCCGGGTCGTAACAGCTGCTGCTAGCTTCTTGTGCTGACTTTGGTCTTTTGACCTCTTCACCCCAGCTTTGATCTTCAGCTCTGATATCTCCCTCTGGGCTGCTGCCAGGGCTTCTTGCTGTTCTTTTGCATTAGCTTCAAGTTGCTCCATCTTGTCTTGAACTCTCTTGTCTTCCAGAGTACGAGCCTCGGTGATCCTGACCCACCGAGCCTGACTCTCCTTCAGATACAAGCCTGTCCTTGCTCTCTGGAACTGGGCTTCTTTGCAAGCGTTCTTCAGGATTTGTTCTCCAGCCTTAGACTTTTTGATATAATCCCCAGACTTTTCAATCTTAGTCAAATGCTCCACTCTCAACTTCTCCAATCTCTCAATCTCCCTCATACCTTTACTCCTTTCCCGGAGGGTCTTCTGCAAAGCCTGGGTTAGCTTCTCATTTCTTTCCTTCAAGCTCTCAAACTCCTCCAAACTGATAGTGGCAGGGGGTGGTGCTGAAGATGACTCAGGCATGTCTTCTATGGTAAAGGGCATTCCAGAGAATTGGGCCCTGGCACGGGACCACTCATAATATTGTGCTGATGCCACATTATTACACTTCCCCAGAATGGTGACTCCCTTGGCTTGAACATTATCCCAGGCCCAGGCAGCCTGCCTAACAACAGCCAAACTAATCTTGTTCTCACAATAAAGGGTCTCCATCAAGTCCTGTGCCCTAGGAGTGTGGACCAGTGCATAGCCCAGTTGCCTTCTGAACAGCAGAGGATTGTAATTAATACTGCCCTTAACTCCTATCAAAGGCACATTAGGAAAATGCCCACAGCCGGTGATGATATCCCTGCCCTTGGTGCTCTGAGTGCACCATCTGATGTCTGCTGAAGTTAGAACAGTGAGTCTCTTAGCCCAGTTGCTCTGCTGATGAGGGTTTAGAAATGCATCTGTCCTGGGTAGATGCTTGAGAAGCCAAGTGTGGAACAATGGAGCACAAAACCTCACTAACCTTCCCCTCTGTTTTTCATTCCTCTGATGCACTGAATAGTAAAGGTCCCCCAATAAAGTTGGCACTGGGTTCTTCAAGATGAACAGATGGATTGCATTCTTGCTAATGAATCGAGGCTCATCTGCAAACAATACAATTCCATATATACTCAAGGCCAGTAAAGCACAAACAGCTTCCCACTCTCCTACAGAAGCTTTCAGGGTAGCTTGAGAGATCAAGAAATCCAGATGAAAACCAGGGATTCCAGCTTTGGAGGTCATATGCTGCTCAATTAGGACAGGTTCCAGATGCAGAGCCTTTGCTACTTCTCCATTAGCAGGAAAGACCATCTCAGGGTTGAAAGGAATTTCTCTCCTGATAGGCATATCAACTAACGAGGAGTACTCTTCCAATAAGGGGCCCAACTGAAAGTCTTGAAAAGTAAAACATCTCAGTGGAGGATCATAAAACTGAATGCAGGTGTGGATCAGGCTCCTCTGTGAAGGGTCCAAATCCATAACCATGTCCAGTATATCTCCATAACTCTCCCTGAACAAAGGTATGTGATCTGGAGTGATCAGGGTTTGAATCCTCCCGATGTCTGATAGCTCTGGCTGGAAGAAGTGATAGGTGACATTGCTCTTTTTAGGAGCCATGATGCTGAGACTGAGTAGAGACAGGTGCTGATGACAATGCTGAAGTGATGAGCCACTGGTTGGCTGGTGCTGGTGATAACTGAAGCAGGTGCTGGTGAAGATAGGTCAATACAGAAGATGGGGTCAAAACCAAAACCAAATGAAGATGGATACCCTGAAACAAATAAGCAAATGTCAATATGATGCAATGATTATGTATGCAAATGATATGCAAAGGGTTTGTGACTGAGCTGGATCTGATCAAAATGCCCTGATATAAGTCCATGTGTGTTCAAGAATTCCAGATGGAGGTCTACGAAACCAGTAACCAAGGTGGGGGACTCAAATAAAGAGCCACATGTCCAGGGTTTAGAATCACAAGAACTGTCCAACATGGAGTATTCTTAACAAACCAAAGTAACAGGGTATTCTGAGGTCAAGGTACCTGCAAACCTGTAAACAGCCCAACCCCCCTCACAGGTGGTGTTCTAAAACAAGGATCCTCAGACTTGGATCAGTTATGAGAAGTGTAAACACTTCTAACCCGGAGGTACAGTGTTTACAATAACCATAACAATTCCTCCTCTAATTCACCTCAGTTTCTGAAGGTCAATACTAAAAGGTCATCCAGACTTAGCAGGCTTCCCAGATAGCCCTAGCATTGCAGGAAATCTGCAACACAGAGTTCTCAAGAAGAAACCCACATCTGAACCGTGTTTCATATTCCCGCACCAGACCGAAATGGAATGGGAAAGAATATGATTCACTCTAGCCTAGGTGTCACTTAGGTCCCAGGTATAGGACCTTAACTCTCTATGAATCACCCACCCACCAAAGCAAACAACAGATCCAGCCAGCAACATGACAGTATGATATATACAAATGCAATAAAGAAAGCAGTGAAGCAACTGTACATAAATCAATAAACAAAATAAATACAAGCACAAATAAGCACATAACACCCCAGTAAACACAAATCAATCAAGCGCTAGGAGGAACCCACAAAAAGAACCAGAAGCCCTGGTTGCAATATAAGTGTCCCCAGCAGAGTCGCCAAGCTGTCGCTCCCGATAAATGAAACAGGGTCAAATAAGGGTACAGACGCGAACGGTCGGCGAGAGGGAACAATGAGAACACACAGCCGTGAACTCACTGGAGATGAATAGAGTCGCCAGCTAGGCATTTTTATCCCGGAGGAAAGGCAATGCTGCATAAGCCTAGAAAGAGATGGATAAGACGGTTTGCGAACCAGAGAGACTGAGAAAGGGGGTTGGTTACAACCTGGGAAGGTATTAGCACCCAGATTGTCCGTCGTACTCGACGGGATCCACGCTTAAAAGATTTGTGTTTTAAAAGGGTAGTGTCAGTGCAATCTGTGTATACAATAGCTGGAAAAGAATGTACAGGTGTCAGTGTAAAGTGTATAAGTGATATGAAGTATGAAAGTGTCAGTGTAAAGGGGTGAAATGCTCATGATGATGAGGCTTAAAAGAATGAAGCTAGATGGAGGGGGAATGTACAGAGACTTTTGTTCGATAACTGTTAAGTTATGCCTACGTATCCTCTCGTGCAATGAGGAAGTCAGAACACCGTAGTTCGACCCAAAGAGACTGAAAGGTGAATTGACTTGTGAACTGCTTACTTGCCTATGCTCAAGTGTATGACCTGTCTGGCTCAGGTGCAAACTGTCTTGCATTAGACGGAAGAAGCGAGCTCTCGTTTGTGAGTGAATGAGATGAGAAAAGAATCCCGGAGGAGACGATTATTGTTTGTTTTTGTGTTTTCAGTCTTTTATTGTTTTTGGATTTTGTCATAAGTTAATGAGCTTAAGTCTAAACCAATGGATTTAGTAAACTCATCACATCTTCCCTCTGATTAGGGGTAATGAGAGTACCTTAAGTGTGAAGTCAGATTCTCACACTTAATCACCTTTGGTGTAAGATTAAGATCATTAACCTACTTGTGATTATTTAGGTGTTTTTGTGGTTTTTGTTTAGTGTTGAGTAATGAGGTTAAGCCATAATCAAGGATTAAACAGACTCATTACATCATCCTAATAGAAGGATAATAGATGAGAATGTTTAAGCTGAGGAAAGCTCCTCAACTTAATCCATGACTAGGGATTAACTTCATGACAAAACAAAGCCTTTATTAGGTGGATTTTATTTAATGATATGATGATGAAGTGATTTTTAGGGTTTATAAGACAACTTGAGGAGGACTTGTCCATTAACACTAGGGTTAGTCCTTCTTAACCAATTAAGGAAGAATTAGAACCCTAATGCAAGGCCCAAGTTACAAGTGTGATGTCTTGATGATTATTGAGTGAGTTGATTAAGGGATTTAAACACATGAAGGGTTTAACACTTAGGATTAAAGTTATACACTCCATCCTAAGAGAAGGATGCAGGCATAAGCTTAATCACAAAGCCTTAAAGCCTTTAGGGTTTAGTCCCTGATTATGAGGTGAGAGAAGAAGAATCAAAAGAGACACAAAGGTAAAACTAAGAAGGGGGGACTAATCAAAACCCTAATTCATTGTCATGCTTGGTTGTTCCTAAGGTTTGTGAGGTTTTCAAGAGCAATCTTCAAAGAGAACCACCAGGATGCAGATGAACAGGATCAAGAGAAGCAAAGTGACTTGCTTCATTCAAGAAGTCAAGTCACTTGAAGAAAGAAAGTAAGAAGAACAAGGATGAGCAAGCTCAAACTCAAACACATATAAGAATGCAGCAATGGATGCAAGAGAGATGAAAAGAAAAGTTATGAGAAGTGAAGGCAAATTCACCTCTCAAGTTTACTTACCACCTGAAATGTTAGGAAGAAATGCAATGCAGTGCAAAATGGGATGAAATGGTATGATGCTAAACAAAACCAGAAGCATGTTGATGATGATAATGATGCTATGGAGATGCTACAAACATGAGGCAAGGCATGGAGATGTTCATACAAGATCATGGATGCAAATGATGCAAGTTAAGGAGCATGAACAAGCATGGAAAGTTATGAAGCATACAAGGCAAATGACATAGCAAATATGCAATGCAATGATCAAACATACTTCCTATGTGTCTTAAGATGTCAAATGAATCACAAGAATGCTTGAAATGCTAAGACAAGTCATGTTATGCAAGAGAATGCAAGAGGGATGCAAATGAAAGCCCAAATTAGGGTTTATGAATCAAACAACAAACAAAAACCCAAAACAGGAGCAAACCCTAAGATAAAAAATGGAAAATGCCACCCAAAGAAACCCTAAACCTATACTAAACCAATGTCCAAAGGGGAGGTCTCAACTCTCAACCAATCTCAAGATATGAATTTTCTAAGTTATTAGGGTTTTTAAGGCTCTTAAACAAAAGAAATACCAAACAAATTGAAAATGAGGAAACAAATCATGGCCATTTATCCCTAGAAACTACATGCTAAACACAAAACAATGCAAGAAGAACCAATGTCCAACTCCTCTCAAATAGGCAGAAATGATTTTTTGAACTTATGATCAAAATAATGCACAAAATAGGATTTAATTCAATGGAAAATTCTCAAAATGCATCAAGATCAAAAAAGAAATTTGGTTTGAAGGTTGGACAATGTTTCTAAATGTCTTAGAACATTTCATGAATTTTTGTGTGATTTTTAAATACCTAAAAGTATTTTTAATAAATTAATTTCCATTAATCAATTAAAAATAATCTTTTAAATATTTAAAAACACTTTTTTAATGATAAAAATAAAAACAAAAATATTTTTGTGTCATAAAAATTATTAAAACTCATGAGAAAAAGTTTCATAATTTTTAAGACATTTTTGCTATTTTTAAATAATTATGCAAAACAAATGAAAAGAAAATGAAAATAAATGAATTTAAAATGAAATAAAGAGAAGTCAGCACATCCTAGGGTGGAGATTCAAACTCACACGCGCGGGAGTTGACTGCGCGCCACATCTCACGGCTCAGATTCAAATTTCACTAATCAATGCTTATGCCCTAATCTCGCCGTTAAACACATTCAGACGACCGGAACAGTGTTCCGGTCATCTTCTCCGTTCACCCAAAATCCCTAACTCTCTCCACACGTATTTAAAATGGAAACTAAGAACACAGGAATGATCCCCACTCACTCACGAATCAAAACCCTCACTCAAAACAAATTTATTCTTCCTAACAAGGCTGAATCGAAGCAAGAAAGAACTAGGGCACGCAAGTTTCAGAGATCAATTAAATGCTCATTTCAAAGCCATTTCAAAAACCAAAAGCACCAGGATACTCAGTGAAGCATAGAGAACAAGTTTATAACATGAAAAACGATTTCTGGAAAAATAATTTTCAAGCTACCTGAGATTCGAAGCTTTTACTCTGATGACTTTCTGGCCACTTCCTTCAGTGCAATCCACTCCACTTGATCCCCAGATGATGTTTGAATGCTCAAAAGGAATTTAAGTTGGCTGGATGAGGAGTTTGACAAACTTCTGCTCAAGCTCAGTCAGAAATGGCAATGGAGTTTCAGGCAGTTTCAGGTCATTGTAAATGGTCCTTTGTGATCCAGATGGTGAGTGGAGAAGGTCTGTGGTGTTTGTTTGTATGTTTGTGTGTTGTGGAAAGAGTTTCGAATGAAACTGCAAGTTGAGGTGAGAAATGGCAGTGGGGTGTTCTTGCTTGTTTCAGGCCTGGCTTTTGGTGGTTTGAGGTCTATGAAGTGTGGTGAGATGAATGATGAAGATGGTTTTAGTGTCCTGAGCTTGTGGAGGCAGATTCGAAGGCTTATGCAAAAGGGAGTGTTTTTGTGAATGTGTTGAATGAGTGTGTTTCAGCCTTGCTTGATGTATGGAATGGCTTGCCAAATGATAATGTATTTTAATCCCATAGGTCAGATGATGTGACCTGGCCTATGGTGATTGGTAAGTTTGCTTTTGCAAAAAGTCAAGTTTTGTGTAAGGCAAGTATGGCTCATGATCTAGGCAAGTACATGGCATGGGCTATGCGCAGCACAATGAGGGGAAAGGGCTAGCTTGGTTCAGCAGCCAATGCATCAAGTTGGTGAGATGAAATGAGTGGTTTTGCAACTTGTTACAACTTTGGTTCACATGTGATTCTCTTTATCCAACCAAACCTAAACCATGGGCATTCTTGGTTCATTCTGAATTTTGTGACTTATAGAATGTTTGCATACTGGTTTGAAGTGAATTAGAGGTCACAATTGACTTTGGTTCATGATTTTGCAAAGTTCTCACTTGAAGCATGCCTTGAAAATCAATGATTTTTGCCAACTTTGTCACACCATAACTTTTGATCCAAGAAGAGTTTGATCATGTTCTTGTACTTTTTGAAAAGGGAAAGATGAGATCTACAACTTTCATGACCAAAGTTTTTCCATTTGAGGCATTTTTGGATCAAGAATCAAGGCTTGAAAAATGACCTAAAATGAAGCATTCTTGAAAAGTCAACTATGCCCAAAAAGTCAACATTTGCAAAAACCCTAAATTCTTGACTTTTATGAACTTCAACCTTCTACCATGACCAAATAAAGATCATATACACTCAAAATGATGAAGATCACCCATTGGTTGGATCATTGGGGGCCTCAGATGCCCTGATTTTACACTGACTTGTCTGAAAAGTCAACTCTTGATCAGATGACTTCCCCATGGAATTTCTTCATGAAAATTGATATGCATACTCCCTATACCATATAGAGACCAATGGAAACAAGAATGACCAAAAAATTTGGGGTTATGGCCTCTGAAACCAAAACCCTAATTTTAGGTCAACTGTCAGTCTATCCTGGCTCTGCATCCACTCAAACCCTAGTTCTTGTGATTCCTTTGAATTATTGACTTTGAGAGGATGTACTATGATGCTTGAACACATGTAGACCCCTTTGAATTGATTGGTTGCCTTTGGAGTGGCTCAAGATGCCCTGAGATTGCTCAGATCACAAACCCTAGGTGCAGATGACTTAGAATCTATGCAGTGAATCAAAATTGTGATATGAGATGGCATGATTGTGTTTATGCATATGAGAATGATCACAAGACATGGTGTGAATGGGTGAGGGCAAATTTGGGGTGTTTACAGACAGCCACAACTTGTGTTCCTTCCGATCACGACGAATGGACATACCAAGAATATGTTTTGCTGGTCCCAAGTCTTTCATAGCAAAATACTTCTTTATTTCAGCCTTCAGCTTGCTGATCTTCTCACTATTTTGTCCTACTATCAACATATCATCAACATGCAAGAGTAATATGATGAATTCACCATCATCAAATCTCTTCACAAACACACAATGATCAGAATTTGTTCTTTGGTATCTATGATCAATCATGAAGGAATCAAACTTCTTGTACCATTGACGTGGTGCCTGTTTAAGTCCATATAAACTCTTTTTTCAACTGATATACCAAGTTTTCTTTGCCTTTGACTTTGAATCCCTCTGGCCGCTCCATGTAAATTTCTTCTTCTAAATCACTATGAAGAAATGAAGTTTTCACATCTAGTTGTTCCACTTTTAGATCCAAACTTGCAGCCAAACCAAGCACTACCCGGATTGATGACATCTTGACCACAAGTGAAAAAATCTCTTCAAAGTCAATGCCTTTCTTTTGACTAAAGCCTTTCACAACTAATCTTGCCTTGTATTTTGGTGTTGAGTTATTCTCTTCCGTCTTTAACTTGTATACCCATTTGTTTTTTAGTGCTCTTTTACCTTTCGGTAAAATTACCAACTTATATGTCTGGTTCTCGTGCAAGGATTGAATTTCTTCTTGCATGGCTTTCAACCACTCTTCTTTGTGGATATTCATTATAGCTTCTTCATCATAAGACTCTGGTTCTCCCCCATCAGTGAGTAGCACAAATTTCGTCGCAGGATATTTGGTTTGCGGTTTAGGTATCCTAGATGACCTTCTTACGTGAGGAACTTGTTCTTCATCCTCATAGTTTTCAACCATATCTTCATTACCACCGTCGCTTCTATTACCATATGTTACTTCTTCATTTGGATCATTATTAATTGGAGGTTCATTTTCTACATCTCCAATATCTTCTATTGCATCTCCCCTGTAATTATCTAGAGGATGAATTGGATCCAAGTTGATTGGATGTTCTCTAGAAATAACAGGCTTAACTCCCTTCTGAACATCTTCAATATTCTAGTCTTTAAAGAAGATAACATCTCTACTTCTAATAATCTTCTTCTCTACAGGATCCCATAATCTATACTTGAATTCTTCATTTCCATATCCCAAGAAGATGCACTCCTTCGACTTTGAGTCGAGTTTTGATCTCTCATCTTTTGGAACATGAACAAACGCTCTACAACCAAACACCTTTAAGTGATTGTAGGATACATATTTACTTGTCCAATATCTATTTGGAACATCACCATTCAATGGAGCTGAAGGGGATAAGTTGATTAAATCAATTGCAGTCATCAAAGCCTCGCCCCAAAAACTCTTTGGTAACTTGGCATTAGATAACATTGTTCTTACTTTTTCAACAATAGTTTTGTTCATTCTCTCAGCTACTCCATTGTGTTGAGGTGTCTTCGGAACAGGTCTTTCATGCCGGATTCCATTACTCATACAGTAACGTTTGAAATCTCCAATAAATTCTCCTCCATTGTCAATGCGAACACATTTTAACTTCTTTCCAGTTTCTCGCTCAACGCTAGCGTGAAACTATTTGAATACTACAAACACCTGGTCTTTTATTTTGAGGGCATACACCCAAACCTTTCTGGAGTGGTCGTCAATAAAGGTAACAAAATACCTTGTACCTCCAAGGGTATTAGTGGTCATTGGACCACAAACATCAGAATGTATCAAATCTAAAACATGTGGTCTTCTATGTGGGGCCTTATATTGAAATGAAGCTTTGTGTTGCTTTCCAGCCAAACAATGTGTGCATGGATTAAGAGACATTTTCAATCCTTTCATACCTGCCAAAATACCTCTTCTGGATAGAATTTGAATTCCTTTCTCACTCATATGTCTGATCCGTTTATGCCATAGCTCAACTGGGGAGTCTTCTCCGAGAGTATTAACGCACCCATTATTGACTTTGGCTTCTATCACATAAAGAGTGCTTACTTTCTTTCCTCTGGCTACTACTGTTGCACCCCAAAATTTGCCCTCCACAAGACTAGACATTGTGTACTAAGAGGCTCACAAGGTTCACAAGACATCTCATAAGGTTCACAAGGTTCACAAAGTTCACAATTAGTCAGAAGATGTGACAAATCCCTCAGACAATGCATCCTCCAAAGCAGTGCATCCTAAGCTAGGGTTTTGACTTTAATCAGGCTAAATGGACTTCCAAGACTTCAAGTGAGCTTCATAACATCTTATATGCGTTCAAGAATCCCCATGTCAAGTTTCAAGACTTTCCCAAAAGATTTGCTCAGTCAGATGATCAGATAGGTTAAAATCAGTCAAAGCAGCTAAAAAGTCAAACTGAGGTCAACTGTGGTCAAACCAAAGTCAAACTTCATGATTTTTTTTCCAACATCAATTATATGAAGTAAAATTCATCATTTTATCAAGAGTTAATCATGATTCATTAAGGAGATTTCAGATCATCTAGAATCAGGAGTTTCTAAATTAGGGTTTTCACAGGAAAAGTCAACTGAACTTTGACCAGCCATAACTTTCACATGCTTCATCAAGAATTTTCCATCCAAAGCTCATTTTTGAAGGAAATTGAATTCTATACAACTTTGTGTCTCACAAGCCAAGCCCAAAAATGCTTCATTTGGAAGGTATGAGCCAAGACATTATAGGTCCTTTTAAAAGTCAACAAAAAGACAACAACTTCAAAAGAGCATAACTTGAGAATGGTAAAAGATATGGACATGAGACCAAAGAGGTTGGTTAGAGGACTCTTTAAGCTTTCCAAAATGTCCAATAACACCCTCATAGCATTAAAATTGAAGGATTTGTGCCCTTGCAAAGTTGGGAAATTTTTGAGTGGTTTACGAAGTAAATGGGATCTTAAAACCATAATTCTTCAAATGGGCTGACTTTTTTGTGACCCAATGTGTTTCATGACATCATGCACGAAATTTATTTAATATTTTCATAATATTATTCATTTTATTTTATTTATTATGATTTTTTATATTAAAAATCATTTTAAATTCAAATAAAATATGAAATAGTGAAGATTTAAAATTATTTTGTTTCTAGAAAGTCATAAAAGTCATTTGGATCTAATTGATACAAGAGTTATGAAGATTGTCCCAAAATAGCAATGTTGGATCAAAGAAAAATCAAGTTTTATGACAAATCTTTTTCAATATTCAATCATCCAAAAAGTCCAAAGAATGATAACTTTTCTTGACCTAATCTCATCCACTACATATACATGAACACATCACAATCATAAGAACGAATTTTTGCAGCCTCTAACACCACTTTCAAACTTCACAAAAACCATCCAAATTCAATTTTCGATTTCCCTAATTCAAGAGGTTTTAAGGTATTCTGAAGACACAAGAAGTTTCCTTGAGCTTCATTGAGTCAAAACCAACTCTTAAACGCATTCAATCCATGCTCATACACACAACCCGAATGCATCTTGTTCATGTTTAGAATTTTTTCGATTTGAATGATTTGTGCATTAATAATGAAAACTAACTATGGATTTGTGTTTGTTGTGATGTTTAGAAACTTTCTGGATGATTTAATTCAATTCTTATGGACTGTATCGAAATCCACCATTGCTAGGGTTTGAAGCTCCAATTCGGGAACCAAGCATTTAGGGCCTCTAAATGAAATCTAAGAACATGGTCGTGACCTATGAGACTCTTATAATTGATCTGGGCTATGAATTTGAATTGATATTACGATTTGCTTGATGTTTGAAAAACATAGGATTCTGGTTTTAAAACTTTGCAGGAAAATTCGCAGGGATATTCAAAGGAAAATTCGCAGGTAATTTGAATGAGGAAGATGAAGTTTGGCGCCAAAATTCAGTTTAGAAAAGTTGTTGTAAAATAAAACAATTTGTTGTTGATCCTTTGTTGTACGCGCCCCATGTGGCTCAGTTGGTTTGTGTGTTTGTCTGTGAATGAATGGTCCTGGGTTCGATTCCCCTCAGACCATTTTGTGTTGTTTTTCTTTTTTTATGATTTTTACAGGTTAGATAACAAAAGGCATTGATGCTCATCCAATATCACCAGCGCATGCGCAGCCCAGTGGAAGGGAGGCTGGTCCAGGAGGTGTAAAGCCTAGGTCCTGGGTTCGAATCCCAGCCCCAGGTAAGTTGCAATTTTTTGTTCTTTTATTTTTTTTGACTTGTTTGTTTATTTCTTTTGTTTAATTATTATAAAAAATATATAATTAGATTTAATATAAATAATTCTAGGTTAATGTTTATATGTTTTAAGAAAATTCTAAAAAATATTTTCTAAAGTTAATTTCTTATTTGTTTGAATTAAATATATGTATATATTATTTAATAATTTTGTATATTAAAAATTCTAATATGTTTATATAAAACCTAATTATTTTCTTTGTAAACCCTAATTATATTATAAATCCTAATTTATTTTTTAAAACAATTCAAAACCCTAATTTTCTTTTTATGATTTTAATTTCTTATTTTTATTATGCTTGTATAATTATAATTATTAAATATTTCTAATGTGTACATATAATTAATTTATTAAACTAGTAATCATATTTATTAGTATATAACTATTATTATTTATTCTTTTTCTTAAAATTCTTAAAAAAATGATTATTTATTTAAATTTGAACTTTTAATTTGTTTTCTATATTATATTATTATACTAACCTCTTTTATATTCATTTTATTTACTATTACTAACCTTTTTATTTATTTATTTATTATATGCTTATTTATTTAAATTATTTTATTATTATGATGTAATTGTGTAAATTATGTAATAGTTGTAGAATTTTTATTATTTATTTAAACTGCCATGGTTAGTAAAATAGGGTGTGAAAACTTGTTTGTATTTAAAATTGAATTTAGATCACTAATTTTAAGATAGATATTATGAACATGAACACGCACACACGTAAGTCGATCATGGATCGCCATCTCACTTCTTAAGGGTTACCTCTCATGTTGCCTAAATAAAAGGTCAAGTAAGGTGTATAAAGCAAAGTCCCTTATATTATTTAAAATCATCTTGTCCCTTTAAAGAATTATAAGATCAAGTCCCTTCATGGTTGCCTTCGTAAATGATCTTGTCCCTTTCGAATAAAAGATGATAAGTCCCTTCGAATTGCTAATACACCTTACAATTGCCTAATCACAGATGTCCCTTCACTTGTCTCTAATAACATCCAAGGTAATGACTACCTATTCCTTAATAATAGGGATAGTCTTACCATTTAAAGGACATTTAAGAACAGAAAAGATTTAACTTAGGGTAGGTTCCTCTTATGTACTTGCTCACCTTTTCAAAACATTTCAAAAAAACACTTCACATTTTTAAACAATTTTCAAAACAAAGTCTTTATATATATCCGTACATGGATCATTATAAAGTACTTAAGAAAATTTCTAATCACACATTACACTTTTTCAAAACATTTTAAAGTGAGTTAAGTAACTAAGAGCCCATGGATAACCATGGATGTAAAGGGTGCTAACACCTTCCCTTTACATAACCTACCCCCCGAACCCAAAAAATCTTTTAAGGTCTTTCATGTTCTTTTATGCCATTTCCTTTGGATAAAATAAAAGTCGGTGGCGACTCTTGCTATCTACAACATAACTAAAGTTAGTTCTCCCACCGTGTTACAGAATTGGCGACTCTGCTGGGGACTTAATAAAAGAGGGGTACCCTTAGGAATTAGATCACTTTAAACTTGTTTGCTTTGTTTGCTTTACTTTACATGTTGGGTGCTCTTATGTGTGAAAGATCATAACCCGAATCTAGTGTACCTTAGGTAAATGGAAATAGACCAAGGAAACTGTACGGCGTATACCGATATGGTTGATCTGGTGGCCATAGTTAGTGTGACTTCTTGGTTGGTGCTTATGTTCCTTAAGCAAGTTGGGGATAATATGAGGCTGCCATATGTTGTCAATATACTAACTAACTTTTAGAACCTTAGTCATCCTATCTTGGCCTTTAGAAAGTAGTGAGATAACCGACTTTGGTGAAGACTGAAGTTGGTTGATACTCGATGCTACACTCATTAAGATTCTAAACTTGGAGGGTCTTGGTTGGCAAGTGAAATTCTGTGATCAGGTATGAGATGTCCTAAGAGATGTCCCAACACTTGACAGATTTAACCAAAACTTAAATAGCAAGAAAAGTAAACAACACAGAAGTTTGTTAACCCAGTTCAGTGTATAACCACACTTACATCTGGAGGCTACCAAGCCAGGAGGAAATCCACTATAAGTAATATTAATTCTAGACTTAAACCACCATGTTTAATCTATCACTTAATAACTACCCAATGCAATTTCTACCTAAGACACAACTTAGATAAGAGTACCCTACTCACTCCCCCTCAATCACACAGTGATCAAGTTTACAAGTTTAATAAAATTGAAGACATTCTTCAAACAATACAGCTTGATCTTACTTCACAGTTTCAATCAAGTCACAAATGCACTTATGCTTAAAAGCTCATAAAGTGGTACAATTTAAAACAACCTGCTATTAAAACAATAAACACCTTATTTGGTCTTCTGGAATTCGTACTCAATTCTATGAGTTTCTGTTGATTAAATAGGTATCTGTAATTTGGACTTTCTGTAGAATGATCCAGCCCTAATGCGCATGCAGCTTCCACCTTGAATTTAGGGTTTGTTACTTCCTAGATTCTAGGTGATTTAGGTCTTCTGTTTTAATCTGAATCCTCAATATAAAACTCCCTACAGATGCGCCTTGTTCTGTTTTTATCCATCATTAATTAATTCCAGATAACTCTCCTTAAATATCTCTGATCAGTTAGTCAATAATTAATTCTGGTAGCAGGTTTGAGATGTCTCAACATCTGTTGGGACATCCTGAAAAACTGAACTTAAGTCATTTACACAATGTCCCAACATCTTGTGAGACATCCTGAAATAAGTTCATATACTCTGTTTGCTAATGTCCCAACATTTGATAGGACATTCTGAACTGAATTCAATATTCCTTGTTGGTCAAAAATTCTGCCAATTCAAGACATCTACAAACTCCCCCTTTGGCTAATTTTTGGCTAACATCTTTTCTGTGGTTTTCAGAGTGCAGCAGAAGTTCTTTTTATCAGAGTATAGCATTACTTTTCTGTTGATTCTTATTTGAGATTACTCCCCCTCAAACTTATATGTATCCAGTCTTGTTGCAACAGAAATATTTATCAAAACACACTTATTCAGTTCAGACATAAGCAAACAGATTTTTCATTCAAATTAAACAGCAATACAATTTTTTGTTGTTGTTCTCCCCCTTGTTAGACACAAATTATGGGGCCAAAGACACTAATCCAGAAATACAATGTTGTCATTACAATTGTCCTCACATACAATGATTACTCAGATTCATCACTCTCAGTTTCTTCCTCAACTTCAGTTTCTTCATCAGCATCACTTTCTTCATCAGAGGCAGCTTTCTGATCTCCTTCACTCTCCAGCCTTTGGATGATTTCTTCAAGTTTCAGCTTCCTTGCTTCAAGCTCTTTGCATGTGCTCTTTAGCTCAGTAATTAATGCCTTCTTGGAGATTGGAGTCTTAGCAGTTGAAGGACCTGCAGATGTCCCAGAAGGTGCTTCAACATCTGCAGCATGATGACTGAGGAATAATTTGTAGTGAAAAGCCAGGGGGCTTTCTCTTTTGCAGGCTGTATCCTTGTCAGTGAGAATTCCAGGGTATTGATTAAGCACTATACCACACAGCAATGAGGGAAAAGCTATTGGTAGCTTTGTTGCAGAAGAGCTGGCATGCTTCAAGGTCTGATCAAAAATGTAAGCACCATAGTCCAGCTTGGTCTGAGTTCCCACAGCATAGATAAACCTGGCCAAGTCAATGGAGATTGAAGATGTGTGGTTGGTAGGCACCCAGTTAGCTGTATCAATCCTGTTCAGCATAGCATATTTTCTTGTAAGCATGCTCACTAAGAGCTTTCCCTTCACAGGCCATGCCTTGACCTGGTTTGCAGTAATAACCTTGCAGATTTGGTTATCTGTCTTACCTAGCTCATTTGGTCCATCTGTTTCTCTTCCTAGGTACTGATTGATGATTTGAGGAGAAAACTCTACACACTTCCCTCTAACAAAAACTTTTCTAAACTCAGAGGACTTACCATTGGAGCAATCCTCCTGAAGATTAACAATGAACTCTTTGACAAGAAGTTCATAGCAGGGAGAGAGATCTGACACTGTTTTGAATAGTCCTGCAGCAGAGATGAGGTCAATCAGTTCAGTGCACTCAAGTGCATTGCTGCTCAGTTCTCTTTCAAGGGCAACCCTTCTTTGGTACACAAACTTCCATCTGTTGACACTAGAGACATGATGGAATGATATGTTGTCCAAGGGGGCCTCTGGAACAGTAGATGAAGCCCTAGATGGTGCTGGTTTCTTTTTGGGAGGAGATGTTGGGACATCTGATTCAACATCTGAGTCTGATGGAGTGACAGCTTTTCTTTTCTGAGTTTGAACTTTACTCCATTGTTTTGTTGGGCCAAAGGCAGCTTTAGCTTTGCCTTTCTTTGGGGAAGCTTTCTTCTTCTCAGGAATTTCAGCTTCAGCTTGCATCTTTCCTTTCCTGGACCTGAGCCTTTTGGCTATGCTAGGTCTAACAGAGGCTATGATCTCTGTATCAGAGTCTTGTTCAAGATTCACCACTGGAGGAGATTGAGCAGTCTCATCTTCAGCTGGTTGATCAGCAGAGATTTGATCTTCATTTGAGGCTTTGGTCTGATCCTCAGAGTCTTCTTTATCACTTTCATTTGAGGCCTGTTTCTGGTCCTCAGATTCTTCTGCAGCAGCATCAGATGAGTTCTTTTTCTCATCCTCAGATGTTCCAACATCTATTGGGACATCCTGTTGAGCAGGAGTGTCCTCTGCAGCTTGAGCTTGTTCTTCTTGAGGTGCAGGCATGATGTTTAGAGGAATATAAATTCCACTCACCCTTCTCTGTTTAAAGAGAATTTGGGTGACAATTTCCTTGATGGAATCATCCACATATTCTGAAGATTTTGGGGGCATGTTAGCAGGTGAAGGAATGCCTCCTTTGGCTTTGCTGCAGACTTGATCTTTAGCTCTCTTTGGAGTTCTTGGCTTTTTAGTGTGAGACGCACTTCCTCTGAGTTCGTCCAATGGGGTTGATTTCATTGGAACTACGGAGATGGGAGTTGCATGAACTACGTCTTCTTTGTTGAGAACTTCTTCAGGAGTGTTAGGGTTTTTAGACATTTTTAAGGAATATGGATGAAGAGCTTTAGGGTTGATGATTTCTGAAGAATAGCTAGTTAATGAGATTCGCTTGTGATAGAATGATGAGAATCTTGATAGCTGATTATAAGTAGTTACTAAATAAGTAGCCGTTACATTGTAAATCATTAGAAATGGAATTCCCAAGGTTCTTGTCCAGACTTGTTTTGCCATCTGGAACTTATGCCATACAATGTCATATGACATGTTGGCACATCTCATTAACTGCTAAATATCACATAAACAGATTCCCAGTTTGCCCCTTAAGTTCTCAAATTGTGTAGCATCCAATGCTTTGGTAAAGATATCAGCTAACTGCAGATTTGTAGCTACATGTTCCAATGAAATCACTTTTTCTTCTACAAGATCTCTGATGAAATGATGTCTGATATCAATATACTTGGTCCTGCTATGTTGGATAGGATTCTTTGATATGTTGATTGCACTTAAGTTGTCACAGTACAATGTCATGACATCCTGTGGGACATTGTACTCAGTGAGCATTTGCTTCATCCAAACCAACTGAGAACAACTGCTTCCAGCTGCTATATATTCAGCTTCAGCTGTAGATAAGGATACACAATTTTGTTTCTTACTAAACCAGGAAATCAAGTTGTTTCCTAGAAAGAAGCATCCTCCTGAAGTGCTTTTTTTGTCATCTGCACTTCCAGCCCAATCAGCATCACAGAAGTCAGTGAGAATTGGTTTACATCCATGAAAATACATTATGCCATAGTCATAAGTACCATTAACATATTTAAGAATTCTCTTGACTTGATTGAGATGACTGACTTTTGGATCAGCTTGATATCTTGCGCATACACCTACTGCAAATGTTATGTCAGGTCTTCTAGCAGTCAAGTATAACAAGCTTCCAATCATGCTTCTGTATAAGCTTTGATCTACATTCTCACCCTTTTCATCTTTAGTCAGCTTCAAATGTGTGGGAGCAGGAGTTCTCTTATGAGTAGCATTTTCCATTCCAAATTTCTTGACTATGTTCTTGGAATACTTGCTTTGGGAAATGAACATTGAATCTTCCATTTGCTTTATTTGTAGACCAAGAAAGTAGGTTAACTCACCTACTAGGCTCATTTCAAATTCAGATTCCATCTGCTTGACAAAATGTTTGACCATCTTATCAGACATCCCACCAAAGACAATATCATCAACATATATTTGAGCAATTATGATATTTCCTTCTTCATCTTTAACAAACAAGGTTTTGTCAATTCCACCTTTTCTGTACCCTTGCTTGATAAGAAATGTGGTCAGTCTTTCATACCATGCCCTTGGAGCTTGCTTCAGACCATAAAGTGCTTTCTTCAGTTTGTATACATGATTTGGACAGCTTGGATCAACAAATCCTTTAGGCTGTTCTACATATACCTCTTCATTCAGATAACCATTTAAAAAGGCACTTTTCACATCCATTTGAAATAGCTTGAACTTTAAGATACAAGCAATTCCCAAAAGTAGTCTGATTGATTCAAGCCTTGCTACTGGTACAAAGGTTTCATCAAAGTCTACTCCTTCAATTTGAGTGTATCCTTGAGCTACAAGTCTAGCTTTGTTCTTTGTAACAACTCCTTGTTCATTTGACTTGTTCTTATACACCCATTTTGTTCCAATCACATTTATGTCATCAGGTCTAGGAACAAGATTCCATACTTCATTCCTTGTGAATTGACCTAATTCCTCTTGCATAGCACTAATCCAGTATTCATCAGTAAGAGCTTCCTTGATGTTCTTAGGTTCTATTTTAGAAACAAAACAAGAACCTGAAATCACTTCTCTTGATCTAGTGCTCACACCTCTGTTGGGATCACCAATTATCAAATCTTTGGGATGATCTTTCTGTATTCTGATGGAGGGAGGTTTGCTGGATTCTTCTGTTCTTATATCAGTTTGAGTGAAGTTATAATGATCATTCTTTTCTTCAGCTTCAATCTTGATATCAGCAGATGTTCCAACATCTTCTGGGACATCTGTAGGAGCATCATCAATTATCACATTTATGGATTCCATGATGACTTTGGTTCTAGAATTAAATACTCTATATGCTCTGTTGTTGATAGAGTATCCAAGGAAAATCCCTTCATCACTTTTAGGATCCATTTTTCTTCTCTGCTCCCTATCTGCCAGAATGTAACAGTTGCTTCCAAACACATGAAAGTACTTAACTGTGGGTTTTCTGCCCTTCCAGACTTCATATATTGTGGACAAAGTTCCTTTCCTTAAGGTAACTCTGTTATGGATGTAACAAGCAGTGTTCATAGCTTCAGCCCAGAAGTACAAAGGTAACTTTTTAGCATGGATCATGGCTCTTGCTGATTCTTGAATAGTTCTGTTCTTCCTCTCAACAATCCCATTCTGTTGAGGAGTGATAGGTGAAGAATATTCATGATTGATTCCTTCTGAAGAGCAGAATTCTAAGAACTTTTGATTCTCAAATTCTTTTCCATGATCACTTCTTATTCTGATCACACAGCTGGATTTTTCCCTTTGTAATCTTTGGCATAATTCTTTGAATACATCAAATACATCAGACTTTTCTTTGATGAAATTTATCCATGTATATCTTGAAAAGTCATCAACCACCACATAGGCATACCTCTTTCCACCAAGACTTTCAACCTGCATAGGTCCCATAAGATCCATATGTAATAGTTCCAAAACTTTGGAAGTTGTCAGATGTTGGAGCTTTGGATGGGACATCTTGGTTTGCTTGCCTATTTGACATTCACCACATATTTTGCCATCATCAATCTTCAGTTTAGGAATACCTCTTACAGCATCCATAGATATTATCTTCTTTATGCCTCTGAAATGAAGATGACCTAGCCTTTGGTGCCATAGTTTCACTTCTTCTTCTTTAGCTAAAGAACAGGTTGAAGTGAGACTTAGGTTTTGAGATTCCCACATGTAACAGTTGTCTTTAGATCTGGCACCTCTCATGACCACTTCTTGTTCTTTGTTAGTCACTATACATTCAGTTTTGGTAAAGTTTACACTGTACCCTTGATCACATAATTGACTTATACTGATCAGGTTAGCAGTTAAACCTTTAACTAGCAGCACATCATCTAATCTTGGAACATCTTGACAGTCCAAGGTCCCAACTCCCTTGATTTCTCCTTTAGCTCCATCTCCAAAGGTTACAAACCTGGATGAATGTGACTTTAAGTTTACTAGCAGGTTCTTCAATCCAGTCATGTGTCTTGAACATCCACTGTCAAAATACCAGTCTTCCTTAGCTGATACTCTTAGTGATGTATGTGCTATATATGCAACACTTTTCTTTGACCATTTGAGTTGAGATTTCTTTTGATGACTTTGCCCTGTGTGTTGTTCAGCAACAGATCTCCAAGATTGATTGTTGATCTTGTTCTTGGGTATGTAGCTTTGATCAGTCAGAATGCTAGTTTTTGGTCTCCATACCTTCTTGATGACTTCTGTCTTCAGCTTAGGAGGTTGCTGATTTCTTTGATGTCTATGCAACACTTTAGCTTCTATTTTCTGCTTAGAAGGTTGCTGACACATCTGATTTGGGTATCCATGTAGCTTATAACAATGAGGTTTGATATGTCCAAATCTTCCACAGTGATGGCATCTCCATCTTTGATACTTCTTCTTCATTTTGTTCTTTCCAGAATGTTGAGACATCTGTTGGAACATTATGTTTGACTTTGTGTTCTTTTCCTGATGTTGAAGCATCTGTTGGGACATCTTGTTTGACTGTATGGATTTTGAAGTTGTTTTGCTAGAGCTAGCTTCATCTTTATGTATTCTGTTAAATCCCAGTCCACTTTTATCCCCTGAGTGCTTATTGTTGTTGAGAATAACATCCAGTGTATTTGAGTTGCTGTTCAACATTCTAACAGATTTGGACATATGTTCCAACTTGGAGTTGAGAAGAGTTACTTCACTTTTCAGAGTGTCAATGATCTCTTGATCACTTGATTTTTCATCTTCTAATGCCTCATTTTGCTTCTTTAGCTTTATAACCTCACTGCATATTTCAGTGCTTCTTTTGTACAGATCTTTGAATGCTTGCTCAAGATCTTCATAAGTGAGCTCTTCATCACTGGATTCACTTTCAGACTCACATAGTCCAGCTAAAGCAGTGATATGCTTAGCTGATTCTTCTTCTGAATCACCTCCTGAGTCTTCATCAGACCAGGTTACAGATAGTCCTTTCTTTTGCCTTTTTAAGTAAGTAGGACATTCATTCTTGATGTGTCCATATCCTTCACATCCATGGCATTTGATTCCTTTTTCTTGACTGGTCTTTTCAGTATAATTTGACCTTCTGTTAGCATCAAAAGATCTCTTGTTCTCAGAAGAGTTTGTGTATCTTCCACTAGGATTGGATTTGCCTTCCATTCCTCTGAGAATCTTTTTGAATTGTCTTCCAAGCATAGCAATGTTGTCTGATAAGCTTTTACCAGTTTCTGATTCATCATCTTCTTCTTCATCAGTGTTTGTTACCAAGGCTATGCTTTTGTTCTTCTTAACATTTGTGTCATTCATTCCCATCTCAAATGTTTGAAGGGAACCAATGAGTTCTTCAACTTTCATAGTGCATATGTCTTGAGCTTCTTCTATTGCTGTGACTTTCATGTCAAATCTTTTTGGCAAAGATCTGAGGATCTTTCTTACAAGTTTTTCATCAGTCATTTTTTCTCCCAAAGCTCCAGAAGTATTGGCTACTTCTAAGATGTTCATGTAGAATTCATGAACTGTCTCATCTTCCTTCATTCTCAAATTTTCAAACTTGGTGGTGAGAAGTTGAAGTCTTGACATCTTTACCTTTGATGTTCCTTCATGAGTTGTTTTGAGAGTATCCCATACTTCTTTGGCTAGCTCACAGTGATGCACAAGTCTAAAGATGTTCCTATCAATGCCATTGAATAGAGCATTTAAGGCCTTGGAGTTGCCTAGTGCTGAATCTTCTTCTTCCTTACTCCATTCTTCTTCAGGTTTCAACACTTTTGATCCATCTTTGGTGTCTTGGATAGGATGTTCCCATCCAATGTTGACTGCTCTCCAGGCCCTGTTGTCAAGTGATCTTAAGAATGCAATCATTCTTGGTTTCCAGTAGTCATAATTTGATCCATCCAGAATAGGTGGTCTATTTACTGACCCTATATCTTTGTCCATGTTTCCAGAATTTGTATTCCCTAGATCTCACCCAGTATAAACAGGCAGGGTGCCTGCTCTGATGCCAATTGAAATTCTGTGATCAGGTATGAGATGTCCTAAGAGATGTCCCAACACTTGACAGATTTAACCAAAACTTAAATAGCAAGAAAAGTAAACAACACAGAAGTTTGTTAACCCAGTTCAGTGTATAACCACACTTACATCTGGAGGCTACCAAGCCAGGAGGAAATCCACTATAAGTAATATTAATTCTAGACTTAAACCACCCTGTTTAATCTATCACTTAATAACTACCCAATGCAATTTCTACCTAAGACACAACTTAGATAAGAGTACCCTACTCACTCCCCCTCAATCACACAGTGATCAAGTTTACAAGTTTAATAAAATTGAAGACATTCTTCAAACAATACAGCTTGATCTTACTTCACAGTTTCAATCAAGTCACAAATGCACTTATGCTTAAAAGCTCATAAAGTGGTACAATTTAAAACAACCTGCTATTAAAACAATAAACACCCTATTTGGTCTTCTGGAATTCGTACTCAATTCTATGAGTTTCTATTGATTAAATAGGTATCTGTAATTTGGGCTTTCTGTAGAATGATCCAGCCCTAATGCGCATGCAGCTTCCACCTTGAATTTAGGGTTTGTTACTTCCTAGATTCTAGGTGATTTAGGTCTTCTGTTTTAATCTGAATCCTCAATATAAAACTCCCTACAGATGCGCCTTGTTCTGTTTTTATCCATCATTAATTAATTCCAGATAACTCTCCTTAAATATCTCTGATCAGTTAGTCAATAATTAATTCTGGTAGCAGGTTTGAGATGTCTCAACATCTGTTGGGACATCCTGAAAAACTGAACTTAAGTCATTTACACAATGTCCCAACATCTTGTGAGACATCCTGAAATAAGTTCATATACTCTGTTTGCTAATGTCCCAACATTTGATAGGACATTCTGAAGTGAATTCAATATTCCTTGTTGGTCAAAAATTCTGCCAATTCAAGACATCTACAGCAAGTAAGTTGCCTCCTGAACAACCACCCTTGTGAAGGATCAATGATATTGAGATCCCTTAGAACCTGGTTACTTTTGTAGGACAGGATGAACCAACTAAACTTCAGGGGAGGGTACTTACCTTTAAACCTCATGCAAGCCTTCAAACATAGGGCTATTGTGTGACTTGTTTGTGTGTGTCACATGTTTGTGATTGAGCATAACATCATAGCATCATCTTGCATCATAAGCATAGCATTTTCACTAACCATTTCAAGGACCAAAGGATTTATCTTTGTTCTTTGTTGCAGGTCATGGCTTCTGCTCGTAGGAACACTATCCGGATCAAATTTGTAGGAATACCTCCTAAGCTTAAGGAATTGGTCTCTCAAGTTTCTGAAAACTCCCAGTTTATCAAGAGGCATAGTCACCTACTGGATCTGGTTACGTCAGGGTTCAATGAAGACATGATGAGTGTTCTGTTTCAGTTCTTTGATCCTAAACATCACTGTTTCACATTCCCCGACTATCAGCTGGTTCCTAAAATGGAAGAGTTCTCTAAACTACTGGGTATACCTATCCTTGATCAGAGACCCTTCACAGGCTTAGAGAAAGAACCTAAACCCGAAGTCATTGCTGCAGCCCTACATTTAAAGAAATCAGACATTGTCTTAGAAACAAGGAGTGGAGTTAAGGGTATTCTTGCTAAGGTATTGATGGAGAAAGCTCAAGTGTTCCTGAAGGCTATGAGATATGATTCTTTTGAGGAGATCTTAGCCTTATTGATCTATGGCTTAGTGTTGTTCCCTAATCTAGACCAGCTCATAGACGTACATGCCATCAACATATTTATGACTCATAATCCAGTGCCTACATTACTTGGAGACATCTTACACTCTTTTCATACTTGTACTACGAAGGCACGAGGAACTCTGATGTGTTGTATACCTCTATTGTCCAGGTGGTTTATTTCTCACCTTCCTCGATCAGTGATGAAGAATGAACAAGGGTTCAGGTGGTCCAAGAGGATTATGTCACTTTCTCATTCAGATATTCATTGGTGTTCTATATCTATGGAGAATGTTACTATCATTGACCGTTGTGGGGAGTTCCCTAATGTGCCACTCCTTGGCATAAGAGGGGGCATTACCTACAATCCTTCTTTAGCTCTACGTCAGTTTGGTTACGCTCGGAGTGATGGTCCTCATGACATGTTTATTCAGGGTGTTGTGTTCAACTACGACAACGATCTTCAAGGTTACCGTCAAAGGTTTATACGAGCATGGGGTAAAGTGAACAAGGTTGACAGCAAGACTCTGGAACCCAAGTACATTATTCCTATGGAACCTTATCTCAAATGGGTGCGATCTCGTGCTCAGACTCTTATGATGCCATATCCTGCTATCCTGCCAGTTACCATGGAACCTGTTGCTGAAGGATATACTTCTTATATCATTCTTCATCCAGACATGCCCACTGACATGGAAGAGTGACAGAGGTCCTGGATCCAGTTGAAGGAGCAAAGAGATACTTTTGAGACCCATTACAAAGCAAGTCAAGAAAGAATCCTGGAGCTAACCAAGCAACTTCACAAGGAGCGGAACCTCAACACATACCTCCATACAAAGAGGAAACGTCCATGGGAGACTTAAAACCCCATTTTTGTACTTATTTTCCTTCATTGTAAGCCCAAGGGGAAAAACAAATTTATTACTAATAAAAGTTTACTTTTTGGTTGTTTAAACAATTTTAAATCCTGCGGTCCTTGAAAACATTGCATATGCATTTATACACCATATCATTGCATCACAGGTTTCTTATGTACAGGTATCTTATTTTCCCGCTGTTTATTTCAGCAGAAATGACTCTTGAACAGACTATCAAAGATCTTCAGGCTCAGAATGCACAATTCCAAGAGTTGATTATGAACTTGTCCAAGGGGCAAGAAGAGTTGAAAGCACTCCTCTCTAAGGACATGATGAAGAAGAATCTTGAGGACAACAAGGATGACCAGCTGAAACAACTACAAGCTGAGATGGCAGAGATGGCTCTTATCCAGAGTTTTTATCCAGAGTTTCGCCCAGGGGCAAGAATAGATGAGAAGCTTTGTCAATAAGCTTCGACATAATGGGGTTGGGAATCTAATCATCAGTCAACCTCCGTTGAAACAAGCCGAATTGGCTGAAAGGAAAGTAAGGATAAAGAAGGAAAGAGACAGGCTACTCCTGATCATCCTTCAATTGAAGAAAGAAGACCTTGTAAGGTTAATCCACTTCGATACAAGGAATGTAGAAGACAATTCATCCGGTTCAGCACACCAATGTCACAAGTTTTGCAATGCCTGTTGGAGATGAAGCTGATTTCCTTGGAAAATTCTCCTAAAAATCCTAATACCTCTTCTCCTCGCTATAATCCCAAAGCAAGGTGTATGTACCACTCCGACAGTCCCGGACACGACACAAATAACTGTTGGGCATTGAAGAATAAGATTCAAGACCTAATTGACGAAGGAATACTCGAGGTTACGCCAGAAGGCCAGGTTGAGTTCTTCTATCGTCCATCAAGCATCAAAGTTTTTAGATAACTGGAGTGACAAGTTTAGAGGAAGAGACTTTGAGAACATTTGAATTTTCATTTGTAATTTCTTTTGTTTGTTTAAACACTTACTATTATGTCAAACTTTTGTTTTCATTAATGCATTGCATATGTTTGTCTTGAATTAATCCATTCGTTTCACTATATTTTGGACTATGCTTCATATTTCTATTTTGTGATATTTAACTCCTGATAAAGCTATAAGCCTGTAGAGGGAGGATGACGAAAACAATACCATAATATTAGGCAGTATGTTTTTTAACAGACTATGTTGACGATGTACAGGCATTGTTTCAATTCCTAAACAGTGGAGATATAAGGAAGTTAATCCCTAGTCAGCCCTTTTGAGCCTATGAAGTAGGAGTTTTTATTCTCGCACAAATTAAAACCCTTATTCATAACCCGGGACAGGGTAGTTACTCGGTTAACTCAAATATGTCAATTATCTGTGTTGTACACAACTAATGATGGTTCTCTGTAATCATTAAACCTGACAGACAATATCCAACAAAAGAAAAACCCACTAAGTCAAAACCTATGAAGGAGACTTAGTAAAAAAAAATTGAGAAATTCCGCTGACTGTAATTTTGAAACAAACAGTTCAGGCAAAAAGAAGAGATAACAAAGTCAAAAGAAAAAAGAGGTCACTATGAATCTTCAACAAAGAAAGATGACTGAATGTTCAAATAAATTTTTGGTTTCTGAACCATCACAAATGTCAGTGTTACAATTCCAAACTCTTTTGAGCCTCAATGCATAAGTTAACTGAGCATAGGACTGAAGAACATCATGGAGATTGGGTTGGGTACAAATAAAATTTGAGTCTTTATCCTTTGTTTCTTAAACCTGAACCAGGCCACGTTACAACCCTTTAAAAGTCCTAACTGAAGCATGGTTAGTTCGAAAGTGTACTGCTACAAAAAGGTATCCTGACTCCTTTAGGGCTTATTATAAAACTTGAGTTAATATCACAGTTTTCACAAAAACTATTTTTCTAAAATAACTCTTTTTCAAAACTTCAAGACAGACATAAGCATTGCATTTTTGAATATATTTGTTTGCATATACCTGAGTGTTTGATAAACAGAGAAACTTACAGGATGAATGTTCAATAAACCAAAGTCCTTCCGATAAACAAAGTTGCTTCCTGGATCAAAGTCCATGTATACAAAGGGGCATAGTCATTATCTCCCAATCAAGGGGTAGACCATGATACTGCCTAACTCATTTGGGGAAATCAGGACAGGATTCAACTATGTTTAAGTAGCCAGGGGAAGATCTCCTCGTCTATCTAAGTTACCAAGGGTAACATTACAGAGTTCATAATGCTAGAGGCATAGTCACTGTTTCCCAATCAAGGGGGCATACCAAGTTACTGTTCAATTCATTCGGGGCAATCAGGTCCAGATTCAACAATGCTTAATAGCCAGGGGCAGCTTTCCTCATATATTTGAATTACCAAGGGTAACATTATAAAGTTCATGATGTCAGGGGCATATTATTGTGGGGAATTCTACTTATTTCTCTTGAGGTAACTACATTCAGATACTTCCATTATGGGACAATTCATCCTCAACCAAGGGGCAATGCTTTCGTTTCAAATCTAATACCCGGAGCGTATATGGTCCATCACAATTTGAAGACACGTTCCTCTCATTGTATTACCTTGATATTGGATTCTCAGCAGAAGCCATTGTGGAAATTAATTATCTACGCCAGTAGTATCAGATGGTGTCAGTATCATGTCTTCAGATCCAGCTATGAGGATTTCTGGGAAGGTATTCAGGAAAGTTAAGAATCTCAGGAGCTCTAAATCCAATTGGTTATACACCCTCAAAGTTGAAACAATTTTGTTTTCGAGTTCAGCTTTACTTTTCCCTCTTTATTCAGGATTACTTTTCCTCTTTTACTAAAGCGAAAAACGTTTGTTGGTTATGTTTGAATGTATATATGCTTTGAATATGATTGATGCTTACCAGAAATGCATGAAATGCAGTAATAGTATTTACTAAGGACGAACGAGGGTAGTAGTTCAACGAAGCTTCATCGGTTCATCCCCACAAGACAACTACAAATCCCCAGTAGAGAAAATCTATCTTTATAGATACTTCAAGTTACGTTTCCCCTTGAATTTATGTCCATCTCTTTTATCCTCAGTCGGGATACTCAGGAACTTATGCCTTCAATAGAAGTACGACGAATGAGGACGGGAGATTATGAATATTATACTATCAAACGAGACGGGAACGAGTTCCTCATATTCTTCAACAACGAATCGGGATTTATTTTCCCTAGCCAGCAATTTTATACGAAGATATCCAGACGCTTCAGGCTGCATGATTCATACATACATCATTTACATAATATCATAACATACATATCCATAAATGCATAATACATTTACTTAGGTGCATCATACTATGCATGCATACATATTGCATAAACTAACATTCTCCTTGCAGGAAAGTTATATGCAGGTAAAACAATATCAACAATTCACAACAGGTCAGAAATGATCCATACATTACTCAAGATGTCCTCGGAGAGTAGGCAAACGGTCTGTAAGAAGATCCATTCCCTAATCCAGGATATTTCCAGAAGATTTTATTTATCTGGTCTTGAATAGCAGGCAAACGATCTGTACAAAGATCCATTCTGTCACACCCCAAATTTTACCCCTAACTGCTCGCATCATACATTCATCGCATTTAGCAGAGAATTCCGAGATTTATTTTTCTGTTGCTTTCAGATCATTTTCGAGTTATTTATTTATCAATTTTTATTTCTTTTCACTTCCAAGTTTCCATTTTAATTTTAATTTACATTTCTCATTTCTAACTTTTATTTTATTTTGTATTATTATCTTTTGTTTTCTAGTTCTATTTCTATGTTCCATTTATTTTAATTTATTATTTTAGAATTTTTGTTTCAATTTCTATTACTAGTTATTTTTTATTCATTCTATGTATATGTACCTCCATTTTAAACTTAATTTCTATTCATCTCCAAGTTCTCATTTTTATTTTTATTTTTAAAAATTGTTGTTTGTGTTTATTATCTTCTTGAATATTTATCTCATTTTCCACTTCCAATTTTATTTTCTTTCAAAAGAAATTATTTCTATTTTTATTATAATTTCCAACTTCAATTTAAGTTTAAGTTCATTGTTGCTTTTAAATTCATTTCTCTAATTCATCTTCCAATTCCAATTTTCTTTTTAATTTTCAATTCTCATTCATTTTATTTTTTCATTTCCTTTCCAACTTTAATTTCTATTTAGTTTTAATTCCATGTCTTAATTCCAATTACAATTCCAAGTCAAAAATTTCAAATTCATTTTTTTATGTGTAAGGTTCCAATACATGTCAAATCTCCATTTTTCATTCAAGAATCAATTCCATCCATTCCAACATTCATGTTCCAAACTAAAGTTAGTTTTGAAATTTACAAGCAAATGTTACTTTTCATTACTTGAACTTCAAAGTTACAAAGGAATACAATTTTTGTTACAAATTTGTTGATAATCCTAAGCCTAAAACGATCATGATACATGAGTGATTCTATTACACCAAAGTCTTCACCATTCATGCCAAGTCTTCCAAGCCAAATTTAGTTTCCATGATGATCATCTTCAATCTTTTTTGCCATGATCCATGTTATCAACCTACAAAGAACAAGATGTCACAAGAAACATTTCAAAAATTCAGCAAAACAGCCACACAAAAATTCAGCAAAACAGCCACACAAAAATTCAGCAAAACAACCAAAAATTCAGCAATAGCAGTTACAAAAAAAACAGCCAGCACACACAGCCAGCACACACAGCAGGCCTGCAAAATGCAGGGGCTCTGCTCCACTACCATTCTACAACAGCAACTCAGATATTGTCCCCCAACCCTTACTCAACAAGTTTTCAAATTCAAATCCCACAAACCCTAAACCTATCATATATATATGTTACTACTTATCTCATCAAAACTCAGCAACAAAAAGCTACCTAGCCACTGTTACATCAAAAAAATTCAGCTCAAAACACAACACAAACAGCTCTAAAACTCACATCAACACAGCCCTCCAAGACACAAAAAAATTCAGCCCAAAGAGCACTACAAATCAGCCCCAAACACACTACAAATCAACCTCAAAACACAACACAGAACAGCCATATTTTCACAACCCAAAACAACCCAAAACCAGCAGCAAAACTACACACAGAAATCAACAAAAATAACCCAAAAACAGCTACCAAAACAACCAGGACAGCCATCAATCACAGAAAAAATCCAGCCATAAACACAACAGCAAAGGGGGAGAAAAGAAGTTGCATAGAAGAAGGAGGAAGTGTATAAGTGGAGCTTACCTTGTGGATCCTTCACCCCGATAACTTTCGGGCCGGTAATACTTTTTTTTCCTTCACCTCTTTTAGCATTTGTCCATAGTTAGTTTTCTTTCTCATTTTCAATTCGAATTCCAATCTGCACAAAAGCAAGCTTCATGTTAAAACTTCAAAAAAAAAAATATACTTAAAACCTTTGTTTTCAAATCAACAGCAACACTTGTAAATAAGAAAATCACAGAAAAGAAACTCAGCCTACCATAAACCTTCGACTCCATCACCATCTTCTAAAAAAAAACCAGAACCGCGTTAGCCCTCCTTCCGCCATTTTTCAAACAAAAAGCTTCACCTGCAAAAAACAGAAAGCTTCCGTTACCAACCTTCAAACATAGATCTTCTTTCAAAAATCATCACACACCAACTCGAAAATCCAAACACAAACCAGCACAGGACTTGAAACCACCCGCGAAATCACTTTAAAGCGGACATGCATCCTTACTTCAACCGGTAACCTTTCAACAACATGAACTCAGCATTCACAACCTTTTCATAATACAACAATAATCATCTCTTCACCCACAACTTACCACCATCATCAACCATTCCAAAACACAGAACACCATTTCCACCAAGGACTCAACCTTGCCTCAACCAACAACCTTTCAACACCTTTAACCCAAACACAACAGATTTTAGAAGATGAGATGAGGTGAAAGATTCAAACCGTAAACCACTAACCTTGAAATCGCGAAATGCGCCGAGAAACCATCACAACATCAACAACGACAAAGACCTCTTTCAAAACCTGTAAAAAAATCATCAACAATCAAGCAGTAAACCGCACAAAATCACATAGACCCGTTTTCAACCTTACCTCAAACTCGCCACCAAACCGAGGCCGTCACCCTTTCCGCCTGAAACGCATCCAAGATTGTTCATCACTAAGCAAAACCAGCCGCAGAACTACCAACACCCACTGTAAACCGTCATCACCCAAACCTCCGACCAACAGTCGCGAATCGTGCACCACCTCACAACCATAGCCAAACCACCACGCGACCTGAGGAACAGAACTGAAACACATCAGAAAACAAGAAACCAAAATCCAAAACAAGAATAAATTGCAGCAAAAAAATAGAAACCCACAATCACCAAAAATCCTTGCTGTTGAATACCACCATTCCCAAATTAGATGAACTCTAAATCATTTTCAACCTGTTTCATCTCAAACAGCACCTCAAATCAAAGAAACACAGTGAAAACCGCGTGAACCTCGCCGCCATTGACCCGTGACCATCTATCACCACCCTCTCAACAAATCACTGAACTATCTTCAAGCCACCGCTCAAACCGTCACCTGAACCAAGCCATCAGCCATCACCATCTCCCAACCATCAAACTCGCCGCAGTTTCCTCAAAACCAAACCTTCATCAAAAACACCATATCCTGCAAACAAATACATAAAAAAAAAACCTTTACAGATAAAGGGGACGAAAAAACCACTTTAAACTGAAACTCATCCGCCTCCAACCTCCATCTACCAAACTTCCGACCACCGGCAAATCACCAACACCTTCTTCTTCTTTTTTCTCAGCCTTCACAAACACCTGAACCGCCTCAACTTCTCATCACACTGTCGCAATCGCTATGAACATCAGAACTGCAACAATTGATTCCGCCTCACATCATCAACAACAAACACAAACCTTCAAACTTTGCTTCTAAACCAAACTGATTCTGAAACCAGAAAATCAAAAAAAATAGGTTGAAACACGAGTGAGAGAGCGCAGAACGAAGTTGAAAACCCGAACCCATCTTCTTCCGAAAACAGAAACCAAGCGAAACCAGTCACCGGAATCCGCCACAACAAAATCACCCATTTACCACCAAAACCGAACCACCACTGTGAAACCACCGCCCAACACCTTGAGCGCACCATCATCGCAGAAACCATCCGCCGTGACCGAGTGGTTAGAGAGACGAACAGCATGAGAGTGAGGGCGAGCGATCTAGCGATTGAGAGTGAAGACCTTTCCTTTTTTCTTTTTTCTGAGTTTGGGAGAGAACAACCGCACCACACCTAGGGTTTTTTTTTCTTTGTTTTTTTTTCATAAAGCAAACCGGGTCGGAATTGACCCGTCCGCCCCTATAAAACCTGACCCGACCCAGAGGTCCTGCGCCCCAATGGGCCTGTACTGTGCCAACCCCTTATCTTTTGCCTTTTGCTGTTTTTGTTTTTTTTTTAAAAAGTTTTATTTCAATTTAATGATTTCTCTTTTGTTTCATTTATTCCTATTTCTAAAAAAGGATTATAATATATAAACACAAAAAAAAAAAACTTTTATTTCTATTTAACTTTTATTTTGAGAATATTATTAATTTAATTTTAATTTCCAACCATTAATTTTCCGTAAAAATATATATCTATAAAATAAAAAACCAAAAATATTGTATTTTCTTTATTAACCCTTATTTAATTTTAACTAATCAAATTTAGATAATTTATTTTCTCGTTTAAGTACATATAAAATAAAATTAAAAAAAAAAGAGCATTTTCATTTTAGCATTTTCTTTCTATTATTATTTTGTTTTGTCTTGCTATTTAGAGAATTTTAAAATATTAGATAATCATTTCTATTTATTTATATTTCTCTCTATTGGGGCCGATGATATGACAAAAGTCACGGTAAATCGTTTTCGATTAATCGTGACCAATATGAGGTCATGCATTTATTTATTTTTATTCTATTTAATCCATTTATTTATTTAATTTATTTTATTCTATTTCATAATTTATTTCACTATCATTTATTATTTATTATTTATTTCTCGCATTCTTAGACTATATTAACTTCATTTCAAAAATAATAAATCCTTGGTCCAATGCCAAGTGAACTTCACTTCACATACACTCACACACGTAAGTCGGTCGTTTACGATCGCCATCTGCACATTCCTTACACTTCACAACTTTCTAACTTAAGCAAATTGACGCACCACGCTTGTTTTCCACCCTCGCATTCTCGATCCATATATCGAGCCATAGCCCAGTTACTAAGCCCTTTATCTTTGCATTGTCCATTTACTTTATTCAATTTATTTATTTTTGCAAGTAGCAACCTATGCCTTAGACTTAGGAGCTTGCACCCTCATTTATTTACTTTATTCTTTTTGCTTTTAAATCCAAAAGGGAAAGACTCCTGCAGTTGACTCAATGTCATAGGAAGTTTAGCCATCCCTAGTTACCTTTTTTGACCTTAGCCATTAGGACTTTTTATTTTACAACTTTTTGTGACTTGGTTAAGTCACGTGAGTGTTTGCCATAACACTTACCTTCCCCCGCGAACCTTGAGCGTAACCAAGTGTTCGTTAATCCTTAGGAGAACTACGAGTGCTCTGATTCTACACCCGATACGTAGGCATCGATGCGATGTTGTGCGAGCACCATTAGAAATAAAACCTTAGGTTCCCATAATTTTAACAAGCAATAAACAACAATAACACAAATATTAACAAGAGGTTCCCGTAGGATACTGCGGATGCTTAGGATGCTAACACCTTCCCTAGGTATAATCAACCCCCGAACCTAGTTTCTCCTCATTTAGGGTTTTTACGATCTTTTTCCCTTTTCCCTTTGGATTAAATTAAAGTCGGTGGTGAACATTTAATGTTTTGCGATTCAAGCTCACTTAATAGCTTGGTATCCGATTCTCACCGCGACAGAAATGGCGACCTCACTGGGGACACTATTTTTGAGGGTTAAGCCCACCTTGTATATTTGTATATTTGTTGTTGTATTGCTTGTTTTTATTTGGGATTTTTGTTGGGTGTTCCATGTGTGGTGAGATAAGTCCTAACCCGGACTTGAGTGCAAAATAAGATAGGACGGTGGTATATTCAAGAAGGCTTGTAGGGAGTTGAGTCCCGACCAAGTTGACTTGAGACACCACCACTCAGCGGAGGCCTCCTCGGATGTAGTTTTGTTGATCGAGTTCAGTCGTGAAAACATTACTATGTTCGACCTGAGAGCCATTAATGCTGAGGACCGTAGAACATTTACCCCCACTTGGCCTTTTTAGGGATGTAGTGCGATGACTATGAGGGTGCAAATCCGAAATAGTTGATACGCGATACTGCACTCGGATGAGACTCTCTTGAGAATATTACTGATTACCAAGTCGAGTTGGGAAGTCGGTAATATCCGAAAGATGGGACAGTGATTCTGGGAACTTTTAGAACCCGTTGTACAGGTACAAATAAACTCATAGTACATACCTTTTTGGGAGGGTTGAACCTTTGACCTCATGCAAGCTTATAACCTAAGCCTTGTTTGTGTTTGTGTATTCATTGCATTCACGCATCATGAAGCATCATTTTTACCATTTATTCAAGGAACTCAGAAACTCTATCTTTGCAAATATCATAGGTATCATCATGGACTTTGGAAGAAGAAAGACTGTCAAGTACACATTCAAAACTCCCAAACTCAAAGACCTAAGGAAATTAAGAGATTTGGTTTTGGATCAAGAAGCCTTCATGGAGAAGCATAGGAGACTTTTAGCCTTACTTAAGACTGAGTGGGATGGAAGGTTGCTCTCTGTGATGCTCCAGTTTTATGATCCTCTCTACCATTGTTTTACGTTCCCTGATTACCAATTGGTGCCTACTTTGGAAGAGTATTCATTTCTGGTGGGATCACGTGTTAAGGATGAGTTTCCATTCCCTGTTCTAGAGAAGGACCCTGAAGAAGCGGAGATTGCAAAGGCGACATATTTGAGTGTTCCTGAGGTCAAGGCAAATATGACCTATAAAGGAAAGGTTTTTGGATTCCCTACAAAGTTTTTGGTAGAAAAGGCCAAGAATTTTGTTGGTGTGAAGGATATGAAAGCTTTTGAGGCGACCTTTATTCTGCTAATATATGGAGTGTTACTTTTCCCAAGCTTTGAAGACTTTGTCGACCTGAACGCCATCAAAATATTTCTGAAGAAGAACCCGGTCCCTACTTTGCTCGGAGACACTTACCATTCCATCCATCTGAGGAATCTCCATAAGGGAGGGATGATTACTTGTTGTGCATCATTGTTGTACGAGTGGTTTATTTCGCACTTGCCTAAGTCAGCCTCATTTTGGAACCTTAAGGATGGTTTGTGGTGGTCACAAAGGATCATGTCTCTTACCCACTCTGACATTAGTTGGTACAATCGTGTTTATGATGGAGCATTGATTATTGATAGCTGTGGTGATTTTGCTAATGTGCCTCTTCTTGGCACTAAGGGAGGAATCAGCTATAATCCAGTTTTGGCTCGCCGCCAACTCGGGTATCCGTTGAAGGACAAACCTAAGAGTGTTGAAGTGGAAGGAATTTTCTTTAAGGATGACGAAGAACCAGAGCTCAAGAGACAGATTATGCAAGCTTGGAAGTACATCCATAGGAAGGGGAGGAGCAGCTTGGGAAAGCCGAATTGTGTTTCTATGGAACCCTATCTCCAATGGGTACGAGATAGGGCAATCAGTCTGAAGATGCCTTACCCTCGCCAGGATCCTATGACCTTCAAGAAACCCATTCTAATCTTTATGGATGATGCAGAGAAGCTGAAGATTGATTTGGAAAAAGAGCTTCGAGAGAAGAATGCATGGAAGAATCGGCATCAGATCATCAGTAGTGAGAATGAAGAACTTAGAAGACAACTGAAGATGAAGGAAGAAGAAGAGCTCTCCAGCAAGAAAAGGAAAGCACAGGAGGATTTATTTTCCTCCAGCACTCAAGGGGACGCTTCTTGGAAGTCGATCGTGGATCAACTTATGCTTGAAAGGGCTCAGATGAAGGCACAAATCGAGAAGCTCAACTTGAGGCTTTTAGGAGAATCTCCTTAGGACTTTGTCTTTGTCTTTATTAAACTTTGTTTGGGATTTTTAAAGATGTACTCAAGACTTTGTATCACTTTTTGAATTTAATGAAATCATATCCTTTTGATTATTATGTGTTCCTTGGTATTTGCAAAGTGTTTCTTAAGTTCCTTGAATAAAATTTAATTTTCGCATTGCACTCATACATTTGGCATTTCATTTGCATTTTTTTCATGTAAAACTCATTCCCGTCATCTGCTCTCCAGCTTTCACACTGAGGCTCTCACGCAAATACTACACTCGAGCTCAAGCCAGAAAGAGGATGGCTGAAAGAGACATAGAGATGGACAGAGTTAACGAAGAGCTTACTGAGATTCGTGGATATATGGGTCAGATGATGGAAATGTTGCAGGTTATTCGAGCGAAGATGGATACCCAGCAGACTGTGGTGTCAGAAATTGTCACTGCAACGACTGAAATTGTCACTGCAACGACCGAGCCTACGTCATCAGTCACTACCCCTGTGACCTGGCCTCCTTTTGGGTTTCCTCCTGGATTTTTCCCTCCTTCTCAAGGTTTTGCTTCTCAGAGTGTTATTCCTTCTTCCCAAGGCTTTGCTGCTCAGGGTTTCTTCCCTCCCTCCCAAGGGTTTGCTTCTCAAAGTTTTATACCTTCTTCCCAAGGATTTGCTGATCAGGGTTTCTTCCCTCCTTCACAAGGGTTTGCTTCTCAAAGTGTTATTCCTTCTTCCCAAGGACTTGCTGCTCAGAGTTTCTTCCCTCCTTCTCAAGGTTTTGCTACTCAAAGTTTCATTCCTTCTTCCCAAGGACTTGCTGCTCAGGGTTTCTTCCCTCCGTCCCAAGGCTTAGCTTCTCAAAGTTTCGCACCTCCTTCTCAGGGCATGGCATTTCCTTTCCAAGGTTTTGTGCCTCCTCCTCAAGGATTTGCTGCTCAACAAACTGTTCCTGTGACTAATGAAGAGAACCATGCAGTTGCTAATTTTACACAAGACATTGTGCACACCCGTGCCCAACCGTACTTTAATGACCATCAGGGGTATGAAGCGCCAGATATGTATGAAAACGGAGATGAGAAACATGTGAAGATGCAAGAGAATTTTGATACCCTTGAAAAAAGGTTAAGAGCAATTGAAGGTGACCAGATCTTTGGGGCCGCTGCCAGAGAGATGTGTCTGGTGTCTGGATTGGTAATACCTCCAAAGTTCAAGATACCCACGTTTGATATGTATGAGGGTGCAACTTGTCCTAAGAACCATCTTTTGATGTACTATCGAAGAATGGTGGCGCAGGTGGACAATGATAAATTAATGATCCATTGCTTCCAGGACACTCTGAAGGGAATCTCCTCTAAATGGTATCTGACGCTTGACCAGTCGAAGATTCGCAGTTTCCAAGACTTGGCAGATGCTTTTATCCAGCAATACAAGTATAATATGGACCTTGCTCCCGATAGGAGGCAACTGTTGAGTATGTCACAGAAAAGTTCTGAATCTTTTAAAGAGTATGCTCAGAGGTGGAGAGGGACCGCTTCTCAAGTAGAGCCCCCATTGACTGAAAAAGAATTAGCTGACTGGTTTGTTGACACTGTGCGGCCAGAATTCTATGAGAGAATGGTGGGAAGCATAACTGCTAGTTTCTCTGATTTAGTGGCTGTGGGAATCAAGGTAGAACTCGGTTTGAAAAGTGGAAAGATGAGTGGTGCATCTGGCAGTTCCAGCACTGGTAGTGGAAATATTGGCAAGAAATTTACCAATAATTTCCACAAGAAGAAAGAGGGTGAGACGAACGCCATAATGAAAAGTCAAAGAAGAAATCCGCTTTGGCAGAGACCTTCACCTCATCAACAGCAGTATGCTCATCAACAGCAGTATGCCCAACATCCTTATGTAGCGGCGGTTCAACAGTCATTTAATCCACAAGTACAGATGTATCGGCCAACTCAAGCAGTACCGATGTATCAGCAGGCGGCTCCAGTGATTCCACCTTACCAGCCAATGATCAACAATCCAGGCTATCAACAAGCGCCCAATGCTTCAGCCTACCAGCAGAGGACTCCAGCTCCTCATCCAAATCCCAATTTTCAGAATAGAAGCCAGGTGGAAGGCCTCCTAATCCTCGAATCCCTATAACTTATACTGAATTATATCCTTCACTGCTGAAGAAAGGTTTGGTTACTCCAAGGCCTTTGGGTCCTCCACCAAATCCGCTCCCACCAAATTACAACCCAAATGCTCACTGTTTATTCCATGAAGGTGCCCCGGGGCACGATTTGGAGGGTTGTTATGCTTTGAAGTACATCGTGAAAGATTTGATGGAGAAGAACATTTTGTCATTTGGGAATACTGGTCCGAATGTCAAAGATAATCCTTTACCCAAGCATGGGTCCATAAATGCTATTGTTGACGAGTCTGAAGAAGGTTTGATTTTCAACACCACAGAGATCAAGACTCCGCTTCGGGACTTCCATGCAGAATTAGTGGGGGCAGGTATGTTGAAGAGCTGTCATCAGAATTGTGAAGCTTGTGCAAATAACCCAAAGGGATGTGAATTGGTCTTAAAGGATGTTCAAGTTTTGATTGATGAAGGTGTCTTACAAGTGAGCGGTCATATGAAGAGGAACGAAGTGGCAGTGATTGAACCCATTTTCAACTTGCCTGAATCTAATTCTACCTGGGTGCCAGTGTTCAACTTGCCTGAATCTTCAGGAGTTCAACCTGTCTTCAATACTCCAGAATCTGTGGTGCCAATTTTCAATATACCTGAGCCAAGATTTGAACAAAGGAGTAACTCTTTCCCTTATGATAATATCAAAGCAGTTCCATGGAGGTATGATACAGGGAAAGTTCATCAGAAGATTGATAAAGCTAGTCAGAAGGAAGGTTCGAAAGTGGCAAGTGCTGACATAGCAGGTGCAGGTCGTTTGACTCGCAGTGGTCGTGTCTATACTCAGCAAGTCAATACGGCTCCGCCTAAAGAAGTCATTCCAGCTGTTGCCAACAAGGATAAAGAAGTAGTCTCGGGAGAAGAGGATGCAGAATTTCTCAGAATCATAAAGAAGAGTGATTATAAGGTTATTGATCAGCTACATCAAACGCCTTCCAAAATATCTATCCTATCACTTCTTATGCATTCTCCGGCTCATCGAAGTGCGCTTCAGAAGTTGCTAGCTCAAGCACATGTTACGCAGGACATAACAGTGAATCAGTTTGATGGAGTCATTGCCAATATCACTGCGTGTAACAACCTCAGTTTCAGTACGGAGGATCTTCCAAAGGAGGGCTTGGACCATAACCGTGCTCTCCACATATCTGTGAAATGTCAAGAGGATACTTTAGCAAGAGTTCTTGTGGATACAGGATCTTCATTGAATGTTTTGCCGAAAAGAACACTTGCTAAGTTATCTTATCAAGGGGCAGAGATGAGGCCCAGTGCACTAATTGTGAAAGCTTTTGATGGGTCAAGGAGGACTGTTATTGGAGAGGTAGACTTACCGATCTTGATTGGACCACAGGTCTTCAAAATCACTTTCCAGGTTATGGACATCAATCCTAATTACAGTTGCTTGCTCGGAAGACCTTGGATCCATGCAGCTAGGGCAGTCACTTCTACCCTACATCAGAAGATGAAGTTTGTGGTCGATAACAAGCTGGTAACCGTGTCTGGGGAAGAAGATCTCATGGTTAGCAACCTTTCATCCTTTAGCTATATTGAGGCTGATGAAGATTCTTTGGAAACTTCTTTCCAAGCTCTTGAGATAGCCAATGTTGTCCTTGTGGAGGTAGAGGAACCAAAAGGGAAGGGTATCCCATCTTTTGCATCGCTGAAGAGTACCATTTCCACCATTGAAGAAAGAAGCTATGAAGGTTGGGGTGATGTCATCGAAGTCAAGCAGAAGCTAGATCGTTGCGGGTTGGGTTACAAACCAACTCATGTGAAGGAAGGAGCATCAACCTCCGTTAAAGGACGTCCGAAGACCATCCAAGAAGTGTTTTCCAGTGCTGGTTATCAGGTCAATGCAATTGATGGAGGTTCTGAAGATGAAGAGGTGAATCATCTGGTGTATCAGTGTGAAGAAGCCTTGGACAATTGGGAGGCAGTCGAGATCCCCGAGTTTTTTCCATTGTCAAAGTAATTTATTGTTTTAAGTGTTTTCAAAGTTCCCTAGCTCTGCCCAAGGCTATGGGAGTATTTTGTAGGGCCCCTTCTCATTTTTAAAGTTATTATCAATGAAGGCATTTTGTTAAACTCTTATTTTGATCATTTACTGTTTTTCTCTCTTTTCACTTTTAAAAGAAAAATGGCAATCTTTCAAAACCAATAAAAAGCTTTTTCTCTTGCATTTCTCTATTTTCCACTTTTAATAAAAGCAAGCCATTATCATATGCAGAATAAACGAAAACCCTGTTGAATCCAATGACTCTACATTCTCTCCTAACTTTGATTCGCCCATCTACCAAGCGGAAGATGAAAGTGAGGAAGATTGTGATATTCCCGAAGAACTGGCAAGATTGGTTGAGAATGAGCACACAGATCTTCAGCCACATAAGGAGCAGGTAGAGACCATCAATCTTGGAACTGATGAAGATAAGAAGGAAGTCAAGATTGGTACAACACTTGGGGCAGACATCAGAGAAAGATTGGTCAAGCTTCTCAGAGAATACGTAGATGTGTTTGCATGGTCATATCAGGATATGCCCGGTTTAGACACAGACATAGTGGTCCACAAGTTACCTCTTCGACCAGATTGTCCTCCTGTAAAGCAAAAGCTTCGAAGAGCAAGACCAGACATGGCTCTGAAGATTCGAGAAGAGGTCAAAAGACAGTTTGATGCTGGATTCCTCGCAGTTGCAAAGTACCCCGAGTGGGTAGCTAATATTGTGCCAGTCCCCAAAAAGGATGGCAAGGTTAGAATGTGTGTGGACTATAGGGATTTGAACAAAGTCAGTCCGAAGGACGATTTCCCTCTTCCGCATATTAATACTTTGGTTGACAACACTGCTAAATTTGCTGTTTTCTCCTTCATGGATGGGTTTTCAGGATACAACCAGATCAAGATGGATCCTGACGATATGGAAAAGACTACATTCATCACACCATGGGGGACTTATTGTTACAAGGTTATGCCATTTGGTCTCAGAAATGCAGGAGCCACTTATCAGAGGGCAATGGTCACCCTTTTCCATGATATGATGCACAAAGAGATAGAAGTTTATGTGGATGATATGATTGCCAAATCACAGAGTGAGGAGGATCATTTGAATCATCTCCTGAAGTTATTTGAGCGCCTCAGAAAGTTCCAACTGCGTCTGAATCCAGCTAAGTGTACCTTTGGTGTGCGATCAGGAAAGTTACTTGGTTTTATTGTTAGTCAGCAAGGAATTGAAGTAGATCCAGATAAGGTCAGAGCAATTCAAGAGATGCCAGCTCCCAAAACAGAAAAGCAAGTCAGGGGTTTCCTCGGAAGATTGAACTACATCTCCAGATTCATCTCCAACATGACTGCTACTTGTGAGCCTTTATTCAAGTTACTACGGAAGAATCAAGCAATTGAGTGGAGTCCTGATTGTCAACTGGCTTTTGAGAAGATTAAGGTTTATCTACAAGAACCTCCTATCTTGATCCCACCTACTCCAGGGAAGCCTCTTTTCATGTATCTCACTGTGCTCGAGGGATCTATGGGTTGCGTATTAGGCCAACAAGACGAAACTGGTCGTAAGGAGCATGCCATTTATTACTTAAGCAAGAAGTTCACAGACTGTGAAAGCAGATATTCGCTTTTGGAGAAAACTTGTTGTGCCTTGGCATGGGCGGCCAGACGCCTCAGGCAGTACATGATTTGTCACACTACTTTGTTGATCTCGAAAATGGATCCAATAAAGTACATCTTTGAGAAGCCTGCTTTGACTGGAAGACTCGCCCGTTGGCACATGTTGTTATCCGAATATGATATCCAATATGTAACCCAGAAGTCTATCAAAGGAAGTGTTTTATCTGAATACCTTGCTGATCATCCTGTCGAAGATTGTGAACCTTTGAAATTCGATTTCCCGGACGAAGACATTATGTTGATAAAGGACTATGAAGTTCCAGGTCCAGATGAAGGTCCCGAGCCAGGGTCTCGTTGGAAGATGATGTTTGATGGTTCCTCTAACTACATGGGGCATGGTGTGGGGGTTGTCTTGATGAATCCCGATGGCGGTTATACTCCCTTCACGGCTAGATTGTGTTTTGAATGTACAAACAACATCGCAGAGTATGAAGCATGTGTTTTGGGTATCGAAGCTGCAATTGATACCAGAATCAAGATTCTTGATGTATATGGAGACTCAGCTTTGGTAATATACCAAGTCAAAGGCGAATGGGAGACCCGTGATGAGAAGTTGATCCCATACCGTGCCCACATTGTGGAATTGATCAAATACTTTGATGAAGTCACTTTCCATCATGTTCCGAGGGCAGAGAATCAAATTGCAGATGCCTTGGCAATGCTGGCCTCTATGTTTCAAGTCAGATTTCTTAATGAAGCTCCACTCATTACGATCGAGCGAAGAACTGCACCAGCCTACTGCCTACTGGTCGAAGAAGAAACTGATGAAAAACCGTGGTTCTACGACATCAAGAACTATTTGCAGAATCAGGAGTACCCAGCTGACGCAACAAATCTAGACAAGAAGACTTTAAGAAGATTGGCGTCCAAGTTTTTCCTCAGCAACAATGTGCTTTACAAGAGAAATCATGATATGGTTCTGCTCAGATGTGTGGACAAGCGCGAAGCAGACTTATTGATCAGGGAAATCCATGAAGGATCATTTGGAACACATGCCAATGGGCATGCCATGTCCAGGAAGATTTTGAGAGCTGGATACTTCTGGTTGACCATGGAATCAGATTGTTTCAAGTATGCCAGGAAGTGTCATAAATGCCAGATTTATGCCGACAAGGTGCACGTACCTCCAACACTTTTGAATGTTCTGTCATCGCCTTGGCCGTTCTCAATGTGGGGCATTGACATGATAGGGGCAATTGAGCCTAAAGCTTCCAATGGTCATCGGTTTATCTTGGTCGCAATTGATTATTTCACCAAATGGGTAGAAGCAGCTTCCTACGCCAATGTGACAAAGCAAGTGGTTGCCCGCTTCATCAAGAACCAAATTATCTGCCGCTATGGAATCCCAAGCCGAATCATCACAGATAATGGGACCAATTTGAACAACAAAACAATGAAAGAGCTGTGTGAGACATTCAAGATTGAACATCATAACTCTTCTCCGTATCGTCCGAAGATGAATGGAGCTGTTGAAGCTGCAAACAAGAACATCAAAAAGATTCTGCAGAAGATGGTAAAAACTTACAAAGATTGGCACGAGATGTTACCATATGCTTTACACGGATACAGAACATCAGTTCGCACTTCAACAGGGGCAACCCCTTTCTCCCTGGTGTATGGGATGGATGCAGTTCTCCCTATTGAAGTAGAGATACCATCTTTGAGAATCTTGATGGAAACCAAATTGGAGGAAGCTGAGTGGGTCCAGAGCAGGTTTGACCAACTGAACCTCATTGATGAGAAGAGAATGACTGCCATGTGTCATGGCCAGTTGTACCAGAAGCGCATCAAGAGAGCATTCGACAAGAAAGTCCGTATCCGAGAATTCAAAGAAGGAGATCTTGTACTCAAGAAAATCTTGCCATTCCACAAAGACATGCGTGGAAAATGGAGTCCTAACTATGAAGGCCCATATGTTGTGAAGATGGCATTCTCCGGAGGTTCCTTAATCCTTACAACTATGGATGGTGAACAACTGAAGCACCCGGTGAATTCTGATGCAGTCAAAAAATATTACGCCTAAATAAAACCCGATAGGTCGAAAACCAGAAATGGCGACCTATGCAAAAATGGGTATCCCGGTGGATCAAAACCTATGAGGGAGATCCAGGCAAAAGTTAGGGATAAAAATAAAAAATAAGAGCTCGCTAAGTTGAAAACCCGAAAGGGCGACTTAGGCAAAAAAGAGCGTCCCGGTGGATTGAAAACCCGAAAGGGCGATCCAGGCAAAAGTTAGGGACAAAGGCATTTGACTGTGTCAGATGGTGTTTACCATTACTGAAGAATCATACATGAAGATCGATCCATTTGCTCTTGTCAGAAGCAAGGTGTCGGGCAGTCTTAGTTATTAGGGATTGTAGTGGTCGTTGGATTCAATATAGACCTTTCCCCATTGCCATTTTCAAATTGTAATTTCCCATGGAGTTTTTGCCATTGGCAAGCTACCATTCTTGAATAAATACAAACTTTGTCTGTGAATTTTGTTGTTCAGCTTCTTATTTTCTTTTGTTATGCAAAATGCCATCACTTGATTACAATTTAACTCTGAAAATGACAAGTTTTTTTTTTAGGGAATGTTTTTTTGATAACATACTGAAAAACTTTTAAGTTTCTTTGACTTTGGAAAATTAAAAAAAAGAACCTTCTGTTTCCCCAAGAAGTCCTGGTTTGCAACAACACTTTTATACTATTATTACAGACATCTCCTCAGTGTTTTTCATTGTTGCTCGTCTGAGTATTGGTGTTGAGAGCCTACTCCTCTTCGAGTCTTGTCAAAACTCTCTGTCTTTTTTGAGTCAACATTTGCATATCATGATCATTCGCATCATGCTCAATCATGCGCATTTGACATTAGCATTTGTCTTTCCCCAGTTGGCGTCTGTCTAACTCCAAGTCCATATATCATTAGTGCTCAATTTGAAAATTCATTGTTGTTGGTACCCGAAGTTTGGTTTACCAATGTTTTTGTCCCCGGTAATTGCTGGTGTCCCCTGTGCAATTCTAATTGTGGTTGGTATTTGTCTTTATTACCACCATGTCTCCTTGAAGTCCAATTGTCATTGGCGCAAATCTTTTAAGCAGGTCCTGAAACCTTTTGCTTAAATCCAAGTCAATTTGATTTTGTACATACTTGTACCCTTTCTCCTGATGGTTCCTGAAGGAATTTCCAGAGGTTGGATGTCTTATCTTATTTGAAAACTCCAACATATTTTGTTGTTATTTTCCGTGTTAGCCGGTCGCTTAGAGCCGTTGATCCATCTTTGGGTGATCTCCATTCTATCCCCAATGTAGCTGGTCGCATAGAGCCGCTACTAAATCAATGTGATTTCCTTCCTTATCCTCAGTGTTAGCAGTTACATTTGAACCTGTTAATTTACCATTTTGAATACTCTGAATACTTTGTCTTTATCATTCTTAGTGTCAATCGGTTTTTCTAACCTGTTGCGCATTCACTTTGAGTGTATCTTGGCTTTCTTTTTTAAGTGTCAATAGGTTTCGAACCTATTGTGCTTCCACTTCGAATATTTTTGTTGTTATTCATGGTGTCAGTTGGTCGCATCGAGCCGCTGCGCATTCACCTTGAATAAGCTTGTTGTCATTCTCAGTGACAGTTGGTCGCATCGAGCCGCTGCACTTTCTCTTTGAATGTTTATTGTGTCATTTCTATTCTTAGTGTCAGTTGGTCGCATCGAGCCGCTGCGCATTCACTTCGAATATTATGATTATTATTTCCAGTGACAGTTGGTCGCATTGAGCCACTGCACATTCTTTTGGATGTTTAGTTTGTTGTATTCTTAGTGTTAGTTGGTCGCATTGAGCCACTGCACATTCTTTTGGATGTTTAGTTTGTTGTATTCTTAGTGTCAGTTGGTCGCATCGAGCCGCTGCGCATTCACTTCGAATATCTTTGTTGTTATTCATGGTGTCAGTTGGTCGCATCGAGCCGCTGCGCATTCACTTTGAATTTTGTGTCATTTCATTTCCAGTGACAGTTGGTCGCACTGAGCCACTGCACATTCCCTTTTGAATTTTTATTTTTGTTGTTATTCATAGTGTCAGTTGGTCGCATCGAGCCGCTGCGCATTCACTTTGAATATTGTGTTTACCATTTCCGGTGACAGTTGGTCGCATAGAGCCATTGATCTACCATTTCGATTTATTTCCTTGTTGTATTCTTAGTGTCAGTTGGTCGCATCGAGCCGCTGGGCATTCACTTTGAATATTATGTTTATCATTTCCAGTGACAGTTGGTCGCATAGAGCCGCTGCACATTCATTTTGAATGTTTATTTTGTTATTCATGGTGTCAGTTGGTCGCATCGAGCCGCTGCGCATTCACTTTGAATTTTCTGTCATTCTCATTTCCAGTGTCAGTTGGTCGCATCGAGCCGCTGCGCATTCACTTTGAATTTTCTGTCATTCTCATTTCCAGTGTCAGTTGGTCGCATCGAGCCGCTGCACATTCACTTTGAATGTTTATTTTGTTGTATTCTTAGTGTCAGTTGGTCACATCGAGCCGCTGCGCATTCACTTCGAATATGTTGTTGCTTTTTACTTCTCAAAGTCAGTTGGTCGCATAGAGCCATTGGTCAATCACTCCGATCCATTTTCTTGTCTTATTTGTATTCTTGGTGTCAGTTGGTCGCATCGAGCCACTGTGAAGTCACTTCGAATTGTATTTTGTTTTGTCTGTGTTCGTTGATCCAACGCTTTGGATTTCCTTTTGTTCCCGTCTTTTGTTATTCTTAGTGTCGACAGTTACACTTGAACCTGTTGATTTATCACTTTGAATATTTCCCGTTTTCGTTTGTCATCCCCAGTGTTTGTCATCCCCAGTGTTTGTCATCCCCAGTGAGTCTTGGCTTGTGGTCGTCGATATCTCATTCTAATCATTCATACCATAATCATCATTTCATTGCATAAGAGTTGCAGAGTTAGATAGTTTATAGTCCAGCATAACATTGCAGTTAGGGGCAAAATTTCCGGTTATTTCTATATTTAAATACCTTTCACCTTGATCGCCTGAGTGTCCTTCGTCATTCACACCATCTGGTAAAGTTATTTAAATAGGGGCAACTGTCACACCCCAAATTTTACCCCTAACTGCTCGCATCATACATTCATCGCATTTAGCAGAGAATTCCGAGATTTATTTTTCTGTTGCTTTCAGATCATTTTCGAGTTATTTATTTATCAATTTTTATTTCTTTTCACTTCCAAGTTTCCATTTTAATTTTAATTTACATTTCTCATTTCTAACTTTTATTTTATTTTGTATTATTATCTTTTGTTTTCTAGTTCTATTTCTATGTTCCATTTATTTTAATTTATTATTTTAGAATTTTTGTTTCAATTTCTATTACTAGTTATTTTTTATTCATTCTATGTATATGTACCTCCATTTTAAACTTAATTTCTATTCATCTCCAAGTTCTCATTTTTATTTTTATTTTTAAAAATTGTTGTTTGTGTTTATTATCTTCTTGAATATTTATCTCATTTTCCACTTCCAATTTTATTTTCTTTCAAAAGAAATTATTTCTATTTTTATTATAATTTCCAACTTCAATTTAAGTTTAAGTTCATTGTTGCTTTTAAATTCATTTCTCTAATTCATCTTCCAATTCCAATTTTCTTTTTAATTTTCAATTCTCATTCATTTTATTTTTTCATTTCCTTTCCAACTTTAATTTCTATTTAGTTTTAATTCCATGTCTTAATTCCAATTACAATTCCAAGTCAAAAATTTCAAATTCATTTTTTTATGTGTAAGGTTCCAATACATGTCAAATCTCCATTTTTCATTCAAGAATCAATTCCATCCATTCCAACATTCATGTTCCAAACTAAAGTTAGTTTTGAAATTTACAAGCAAATGTTACTTTTCATTACTTGAACTTCAAAGTTACAAAGGAATACAATTTTTGTTACAAGTTTGTTGATAATCCTAAGCCTAAAACGATCATGATACATGAGTGATTCTATTACACCAAAGTCTTCACCATTCATGCCAAGTCTTCCAAGCCAAATTTAGTTTCCATGATGATCATCTTCAATCTTTTTTGCCATGATCCATGTTATCAACCTACAAAGAACAAGATGTCACAAGAAACATTTCAAAAATTCAGCAAAACAGCCACACAAAAATTCAGCAAAACAGCCACACAAAAATTCAGCAAAACAACCAAAAATTCAGCAATAGCAGTTACAAAAAAAACAGCCAGCACACACAGCCAACACACACAGCAGGCCTGCAAAATGCAGGGGCTCTGCTCCACTACCATTCTACAACAGCAACTCAGATATTGTCCCCCAACCCTTACTCAACAAGTTTTCAAATTCAAATCCCACAAACCCTAAACCTATCATATATATATGTTACTACTTATCTCATCAAAACTCAACAACAAAAAGCTACCTAGCCACTGTTACATCAAAAAAATTCAGCTCAAAACACAACACAAACAGCTCTAAAACTCACATCAACACAGCCCTCCAAGACACACAAAAATTCAGCCCAAAGAGCACTACAAATCAGCCCCAAACACACTACAAATCAACCTCAAAACACAACACAGAACAGCCATATTTTCACAACCCAAAACAACCCAAAACCAGCAGCAAAACTACACACAGAAATCAACAAAAACAACCCAAAAACAGCTACCAAAACAACCAGGACATCCATCAATCACAGAAAAAATCCAGCCATAAACACAACAGCAAAGGGGGAGAAAAGAAGCTGCATAGAAGAAGGAGGAAGTGTATAAGTGGAGCTTACCTTGTGGATCCTTCACCCCGATAACTTTCGGGCCGGTAATACTTTTTTTTCCTTCACCTCTTTTAGCATTTGTCCATAGTTAGTTTTCTTTCTCATTTTCAATTCGAATTCCAATCTGCACAAAAGCAAGCTTCATGTTAAAACTTCAAAAAAAAAAAAATACTTAAAACCTTTGTTTTCAAATCAACAGCAACACTTGTAAATAAGAAAATCACAGAAAAGAAACTCAGCCTACCATAAACCTTCGACTCCATCACCATCTTCTAAAAAAAAACCAGAACCGCGTTAGCCCTCCTTCCGCCATTTTTCAAACAAAAAGCTTCACCTGCAAAAAACAGAAAGCTTCCGTTACCAACCTTCAAACACAGATCTTCTTTCAAAAATCATCACACACCAACTCGAAAATCCAAACACAAACCAGCACAGGACTTGAAACCACCCGCGAAATCACTTTAAAGCGGACCTGCATCCTTACTTCAATCGGTAACCTTTCAACAACATGAACTCAGCATTCACAACCTTTTCATAATACAACAATAATCATCTCTTCACCCACAACTTACCACCATCATCAACCATTCCAAAACACAGAACACCATTTCCACCAAGGACTCAACCTTGCCTCAACCAACAACCTTTCAACACCTTTAACCCAAACACAACAGATTTTAGAAGATGAGATGAGGTGAAAGATTCAAACCGTAAACCACTAACCTTGAAATCGCGAAATGCGCCGAGAAACCATCACAACATCAACAACGACAAAGACCTCTTTCAAAACCTGTAAAAAAATCATCAACAATCAAGCAGTAAACCGCACAAAATCACATAGACCCGTTTTCAACCTTACCTCAAACTCGCCACCAAACCGAGGCCGCCACCCTTTCCGCCTGAAACGCATCCAAGATTGTTCATCACTAAGCAAAACCAGCCGCAGAACTACCAACACCCACTGTAAACCGTCATCACCCAAACCTCCGACCAACAGTCGCGAATCGTGCACCACCTCACAACCATAGCCAAACCACCACGCGACCTGAGGAACAGAACCGAAACACATCAGAAAACAAGAAACCAAAATCCAAAACAAGAATAAATTGCAGCAAAAAAATAGAAACCCACAATCACCAAAAATCCTTGCTGTTGAATACCACCATTCCCAAATTAGATGAACTCTAAATCATTTTCAACCTGTTTCATCTCAAACAGCACCTCAAATCAAAGAAACACAGTGAAAACCGCGTGAACCTCGCCGCCATTGACCCGTGACCATCTATCACCACCCTCTCAACAAATCACTGAACTATCTTCAAGCCACCGCTCAAACCGTCACCTGAACCAAGCCATCAGCCATCACCATCTCCCAACCATCAAACTCGCCGCAGTTTCCTCAAAACCAAACCTTCATCAAAAACACCATATCCTGCAAACAAATACATAAAAAAAAAACCTTTACAGATACAGGGGACGAAAAAACCACTTTAAACTGAAACTCATCCGCCTCCAACCTCCATCTACCAAACTTCCGACCACCGGCAAATCACCAACACCTTCTTCTTCTTTTTTCTCAGCCTTCACAAACACCTGAACCGCCTCAACTTCTCATCACACCGTCGCAATCGCTATGAACATCAGAACTGCAACAATTGATTCCGCCTCACATCATCAACAACAAACACAAACCTTCAAACTTTGCTTCTAAACCAAACTGATTCTGAAACCAGAAAATCAAAAAAAATAGGTTGAAACACGAGTGAGAGAGCGCAGAACGAAGTTGAAAACCCGAACCCATCTTCTTCCGAAAACAGAAACCAAGCGAAACCAGTCACCGGAATCCGCCACAACAAAATCACCCATTTACCACCAAAACCGAACCACCACTGTGAAACCACCGCCCAACACCTTGAGCGCACCATCATCGCAGAAACCATCCGCCGTGACCGAGTGGTTAGAGAGACGAACAGCATGAGAGTGAGGGCGAGCGATCTAGCGATTGAGAGTGAAGACCTTTCCTTTTTTCTTTTTTCTGAGTTTGGGAGAGAACAACCGCACCACACCTAGGGTTTTTTTTTCTTTGTTTTTTTTTCATAAAGCAAACCGGGTCGGAATTGACCCGTCCGCCCCTATAAAACCTGACCCGACCCAGAGGTCCTGCGCCCCAATGGGCCTGTACTGTGCCAACCCCTTATCTTTTGCCTTTTGCTGTTTTTGTTTTTTTTTTAAAAAGTTTTATTTCAATTTAATGATTTCTCTTTTGTTTCATTTATTCCTATTTCTAAAAAAGGATTATAATATATAAACACAAAAAAAAAAACTTTTATTTCTATTTAACTTTTATTTTGAGAATATTATTAATTTAATTTTAATTTCCAACCATTAATTTTCCGTAAAAATATATATCTATAAAAGAAAAAACCAAAAATATTGTATTTTCTTTATTAACCCTTATTTAATTTTAACTAATCAAATTTAGATAATTTATTTTCTCGTTTAAGTACATATAAAATAAAATTAAAAAAAAAAGAGCATTTTCATTTTAGCATTTTCTTTCTATTATTATTTTGTTTTGTCTTGTTATTTAGAGAATTTTAAAATATTAGATAATCATTTCTATTTATTTATATTTCTCTCTATTGGGGCCGATGATATGACAAAAGTCACGGTAAATCGTTTTCGATTAATCGTGACCAATATGAGGCCATGCATTTATTTATTTTTATTCTATTTAATCCATTTATTTATTTAATTTATTTTATTCTATTTCATAATTTATTTCACTATCATTTATTATTTATTATTTATTTCTCGCATTCTTAGACTATATTAACTTCATTTCAAAAATAATAAATCCTTGGTCCAATGCCAAGTGAACTTCACTTCACATACACTCACACACGTAAGTCGGTCGTTTACGATCGCCATCTGCACATTCCTTACACTTCACAACTTTCTAACTTAAGCAAATTGACGCACCACGCTTGTTTTCCACCCCCGCATTCTCGATCCATATATCGAGCCATAGCCCAGTTACTAAGCCCTTTATCTTTGCATTGTCCATTTACTTTATTCAATTTATTTATTTTTGCAAGTAGCAACCTATGCCTTAGACTTAGGAGCTTGCACCCTCATTTATTTACTTTATTCTTTTTGCTTTTAAATCCAAAAGGGAAAGACTCCTGCAGTTGACTCAATGTCATAGGAAGTTTAGCCATCCCTAGTTACCTTTTTTGACCTTAGCCATTAGGACTTTTTATTTTACAACTTTTTGTGACTTGGTTAAGTCACGTGAGTGTTTGCCATAACACTTACCTTCCCCCGCGAACCTTGAGCGTAACCAAGTGTTCGTTAATCCTTAGGAGAACTACGAGTGCTCTGATTCTACACCCGATACGTAGGCATCGATGCGATGTTGTGCGAGCACCATTAGAAATAAAACCTTAGGTTCCCATAATTTTAACAAGCAATAAACAACAATAACACAAATATTAACAAGAGGTTCCCGTAGGATACTGCGGATGCTTAGGATGCTAACACCTTCCCTAGGTATAATCAACCCCCGAACCTAGTTTCTCCTCATTTAGGGTTTTTACGATCTTTTTCCCTTTTCCCTTTGGATTAATTAAAGTCGGTGGTGAACATTTAATGTTTTGCGATTCAAGCTCACTTAATAGCTTGGTATCTGATTCTCACCGCGACACATTCCCTGGTTCAAGATATTTTTCAGAAGAACTAATCTTGATGTTCTTTTGGCCCTTGAATAGCAGGAAAACGATCTGTACAAAGATTCATTCCCTGGTTCAAGATATTTTTCAGAAGAACTAATCCTGACGTTCTTTTGGCCCTTGAATAGCAGGCAAACGATCTGTACAAAGATCCATTCCCTGGTTCAAGATATTTTTCAGAAGAACTAATCCTGACGTTCTTTTGGCCCTTGAATAGCAGGCAAACGATTTGTACAAAGATCCATTCCCTGGTTCAAGATATTTTTCAGAAGAACTAATCCTGACGTTCTTTTGGCCCTTGAATAGCAGGCAAGCGGTCTGTAAAAAGATCCATTCTCTGGTTCAAGACATTATTCAGAAGAACAAATCCTGACGTTCTTTTGGCCCTTGAATAGCAGGCAAACGGTCTGTAAAAAGATCCATTCCCTGGTTCAAGACATTATTCAGAAGAACAAATCCTGATGTTCTTTTGACCCTTGAATAGCAGGCAAATGGTCTGTAAAAAGATCCATTCCCTGGTTCAAGACATTATTCAGAAGAACAAATTCTGACGTTCTTTTGGCCCTAGAATAGCAGGCAAACGGTCTGTAAAAAGATCCATTCCCTGGTTCAAGACATTATTCAGAAGAACAAATCCTGACGTTCTTTTGACCTTGGAGAATAGGCAAACAGTCTGTAATCCAAAATACTTCCAGAAGAGATAATCATCACAAGATTTATTTCTACTGGTCCATTCAACAACTCAAATCATGTTGCATAAATGATTCAGAGACGACTTATACAAAGAACTAGTACTTATATCCAGTATCAACATACAGACATCATCACATCCTGATACTTTAGATGGCATCTCCAAGTCCAACTCCATATGGCATCTCTAAGCCCATCTCCAATTCTTCCAAGTGGCATCTTCAAGCCCATTCAAGCATATACAACTAATCATCAGTGTTATTTTACGCACCGGTGAGTGCAAATTTTTGGGCTTTTGTGTTCAATCCCCTTCAACCTTCCAGGTCACGACTGGCACATATACCAATTTGACCCCTCAGGTTTCAGAAAATTGAACAGGGGCAGCTGTTGCACCCCAAAATTTGCCCTCCACAAGACTAGACATTGTGTACTAAAAGGCTCACAAGGTTCACAAGGTTCACAAGACATCTCATGAGGTTCACGAGGTTCACAAAGTTCACAATTAGTCAGAAGATGTGACAAATCCCTCAGACAATGCATCCTCCAAAGCAGTGCATCCTAAGCTAGGGTTTTGACTTTAATCAGGCTAAATGGACTTCCAAGACTTCAAGTGAGCATCATAACATCTTATACGTGTTCAAGAATCCCCATGTCAAGTTTCAAGACTTTCCCAAAAGATTTGCTCAGTCAGTTGATCAGATAGGTTAAAATCAGTCAAAGCAGCTAAAAAGTCAAACTGAGGTCAACTGTGGTCAAACCAAAGTCAAACTTCATGATTTTTTGCCAACATCAAGTATATGAAGTAAAATTCATCATTTGATCAAGAGTTGATCATGATTCATTAAGGAGATTTCAGATCATCAAGAATCAGGAGTTTCTAAATTAGGGTTTTCATAGGAAAAGTCAACTGAACTTTGACCAGCCATAACTTTCACATGCTTCATCAAGAATTTTCCATCCAAATCTCATTTTGAAGGAAATTGAATTCTCTACAACTTTGTGTCTCACAAGCCAAGCACAAAAATGCTTCATTTGGAAGGTATGGGCCAAGACATTATAGGTCCTTTTAAAAGTCAACAAAAAGTCAACAACTTCAAAAGAGCATAACTTGAGAATGATAAAAGATATGGACATGAGACCAAAGAGGTTGTTTAGAGGACTCTTTAAGCTTTCCAAAATGTCCAAGAACACCCTCATAGAATTAAAATTGAAGGATTTGTGCCCTTGCAAAGTTGGGAAATATTTGAGTGGTTTATGAAGTAAATGGGGTCTTAAAACCATAATTCTTCAAATGGGCTGACTTTTTTGTGACCCAATGTGTTCCATGACATCATGCACGAAATTTATTTAATATTTTCATAATTTTATTCATTTTATTTTATTTATTATGATTTTTTATATTAAAAATCATTTTAAATTCAAATAAAATATGAAATAATGAAGATTTAAAATTATTTTGTTTCAAGAAAGTCATAAAAGTCATTTGGATCTAATTGATACAAGAGTTATGAAGATTGTCCCAAAATAGCAATGTTGGATCAAAGAAAAATCAAGTTTTATGACAAATCTTTTTCAATATTCAATCATCCAAAAAGTCCAAAGAATGATAACTTTTCTTGACCTAATCTCATCCACTACATATACATGAACACATCACAATCATAAGGACGAATTTTTACAGCCTCTAACACCACTTTCAAACTTCACAAAAACCATCCAAATTCAATTTTCGGTTTCCCTAATTCAAGAGGTTTTAAGGTATTCTGAAGACACAAGAAGTTTCCTTGAGCTTCATTGAGTCAAAACCAACTCTTAAACGCATCCAATCCATGCTCATACACACAATCCGAATGCATCTTGTTCATGTTTAGAATTTTTTCGATTTGAATGATTTGTGCATTAATAATGAAAACTAACTATGGATTTGTGTTTGTTGTGATGTTTAGAAACTTTCTGGATGATTTAATTCAATTCTTATGGACTGTATCGAAATCCACCATTGTTAGGGTTTGAAGCTCCAATTCAGGAACCAAGCATTTAGGGCCTCTAAATGAAATCTAAGAACATGGTCGTGACCTATGAGACTCTTATAATTGATCTGGGCTATGAATTTGAATTGATATTACGATTTGCTTGATGTTTGAAAAACATAGGATTCTGGTTTTAAAATTTTGCAGGAAAATTCGCAGGGATATTCAAAGGAAAATTCGCAAGTAATTTGAATGAGGAAGATGAAGTCTGGCGCCAAAATTCAGTTTAGAAAAGTTGTTGTAAAATAAAACAATTTGTTGTTGATCCTTTGTTGTACGCGCCCCATGTGGCTCAGTTGGTTTGTGTGTTTGCCTGTGAATGAATGGTCTTGGGTTTGATTCTCCCCAGGCCATTTTGTGTTGTTTTGCTTTTTTATGATTTTTACAGGTTAGAGAACAAAAGGCATTGATGATCATACAATATCACCAGCGCATGCGCAGCCCAGTGGAAGGGAGGCTGGTCCAGGAGGTGTAAAGCCTAGGGCCTGGGTTCGAATCTCAGCCCCAGGTAAGTTGCAATTTTTTGTTCTTTTATTTTTTTTGACTTGTTTGTTTATTTCTTTTGTTTAATTATTATAAAAAATATATAATTAGATTTAATATAAATAATTCTAGGTTAATGTTTATATGTTTTAAGAAAATTTTAAAAAATATTTTCTAAAGTTAATTTCTTATTTGTTTGAATTAAATATATGTATATATTATTTAATAATTTTGTATATTAAAAATTCTAATATGTTTATATAAAACCTAATTATTTTCTTTGTAAACCCTAATTATATTATAAACCCTAATTTATTTTTTAAAACAATTCAAAACCCTAATTTTCTTTTTATGATTTTAATTTCTTATTTTTATTATGCTTGTATAATTATAATTATTAAATATTTCTAATGTGTACATATAATTAATTTATTAAACTAGTAATCATATTTATTAGTATATAACTATTATTATTTATTCTTTTTCTTAAAATTCTTAAAAAAAATGTTATTTATTTAAATTTGAACTTTTAATTTGTTTTTTATATTATATTATTATACTAACCTCTTTTATATTCATTTTATTTATTATTACTAACCTTTTTATTTATTTATTTATTATATGCTTATTTATTTAAATTATTTTATTATTATGATGTAATTGTAAATTATGTAATAGTTGTAGAATTTTTATTATTTATTTAAACTGCCATGGTTAGTAAAATAGGGTGTGAAAACTTGTTTGTATTTAAAATTGAATTTAGATCACTAATTTTAAGATAGATATTATGAACATGAACACGCACACACGTAAGTCGATCATGGATCGCCATCTCACTTCTTAAGGGTTACCTCTCATGTTGCCTAAATAAAAGGTCAAGTAAGGTGTATAAAGCAAAGTCCCTTATCTTATTTAAAATCATCTTGTCCCTTTAAAGAATTATAAGATCAAGTCCCATCATGGTTGCCTTCGTAAATGATCTTGTCCCTTTCGAATAAAAGATGATAAGTCCCTTCGAATTGCTAATACACCTTACAATTGCCTAATCACAGATGTCCCTTCACTTGTCCCTAATAACATCCAAGGTAATGACTATCTATTCCTTAATAATAGGGATAGTCTTACCATTTAAAGGACATTTAAGAACAAAAAAGATTTAACTTAGGGTAGGTTCCTCTTATGTACTTGCTCACCTTTTCAAAACATTTCAAAAGAACACTTCACATTTTCAAACAATTTTCAAAACAAAGTCTTTATATATATCCGTACATGGATCATTATAAAGTACTTAAGAAAATTTCTAATCACACATTACACTTTTTCAAAACTTTTTAAAGTGAGCTAAGTAACTAAGAGCCCATGGATAACCATGGATGTAAAGGGTGCTAACACCTTCCCTTTACATAACCTACCCCCCGAACCCAAAAAAATCTTTTAAGGCCTTTCCTGTTCTTTTATGCCCTTTCCTTTGGATAAAATAAAAGTCGGTGGCGACTCTTGCTATCCGCAACATAACTAAAGTCAGTTCTCCCACCGTGTTACAACTACCAAGGAACTTTTTCTTAGCTTCCATTTCATATCTCCAAACACACTAGTATAGCCTTATTCGTCTAGTAGTTCGTGATAGGCTTTCATTTTTATGTGGAGAGAGAGAAGGAAAAACATTAACATTTATAGAAAATGTAATTGAAAGTACATGAGTATTTCTTGGTGAACTTATGAAAGAGAAATTTTCTCTTTACATTAGAGCCACCAATTTGCTGCATGGTTTGGCTATATAAGCTTCCGTTGTTTCATTTCTAAAAACAATATAAACTGTGAAAATCCTTTTGAGAGACAAATTCAAAAGAGTGGTTATCCACCATATTTGTTGGTGAGAGTTGTAATAATCAGTTTGTATTATTATTCATTAAAACAGAAGAAGTTTTGTTATTCTAATGTTATTATTATTATTATAGTGGGAAAAAATTGATCCAGGGATAATAAATTATCCGCCGACCTTGTATTAGATGTGTTTAGTGTTATCTTTCCCAACTTTTACAATTGTTTGAGTTTTTCAGCGTTCCAGGGTCGAGCAAGTTCTTCCCCTTGTAGATTTTCGAGGTAGTATGCTCGTTCCAGGGTCGAGCAAGTCTTCTCCTTGTAGATTTTCGAGGTAGTATGCCCGTTCCAGGGTCGAGCAAGTTCTTTTCCTTGTAGGTTTTCGACGTTCTTCAGCCCGAAGGTCATAACGTTGTAAAAATAATTGCTCGACAGGGTCATGAAGGTCGTGTGTCGCTTGTATGTGTCAGACATGGGGATTTGGTTGTAACCGTTATATGCATCCATGAAGGACAATATTTTAAAACCTGCATAATTGTCTATCAATTTATCAATGTTAGGTAAGGGGAAAGCATCTTTGGGACATGCCCTATTGAGATAGATATAATCAACGCACATTCGTCATTTCTATTATTTTTCTTAACAATGACTACATTAGAGAGCCAGGTTGTGTACTGAACTTCAGAAATAAAATGTGCTTCTAAGAGGTCTTTTAAAGCATGCTTGGCAGCCTCCGCTTTCTCGGGAGACTGCTTGCGCCTACGTTATGTTACGGCCCTAATGGTTGTATCTATGGCTAACTGATGACAAGCGACCTCGGGTCGAGACCGGGCATCTTAGCAGCGCTCCATGCGAACAGGTATGTGTTCTCTTTGAGGAAGGTTGTGAGTTGCTCCATTGTCGCCGATGGGAGTCCATTGCCAATCTTCACACTTTTGTTGGGGTCAACACCTAGAAGGATGAGCTCGAATTCGCCGTTGGGGACTGGGCGCACTGGGTGGGCTGGAGCCTGCCCGTTGGTGGGGGTTTGGTATTCATTGTCGTCTTCGCTGAGACGATTGTCGAGGTCGATGGAATTTATCCTCGAGGAAGGTGGTTTCTCCTCAGTCTGAGACTTTTTGCTGCCTCTAGAAGTGTTAATTACGGCTTGTCCTTTGACTGCTGCAACGTAGCATCTTCGGGCCGCCTCTAAGTCCCCGTGAACGGTAACTATGCGGCCCATCTTGGTGTAATATTCCATCTTCAAGTGGATCTCCTAGGGCACTGCATTCAGCTCGGCCATGGTGGGTCGGCCAATAATGCAATTGTACAACGAGGGGCATTCGATCACCAAGAACTGGACTTTGACTTCCCTGGTTGTCTCGTTTTCCCCAAACAGAACGAGGAACTCTATGTATCCCCACGGCCTCGTGGTAGCCCCCGTTGAATCCCTGAAAGTCGGATCCGATGTACGTGGATAGGTTTGTTTTGTCGAGCTTGAGGATCTTGAACATGTGCGAGTACATGTTATCCACAGAGCTACCTTGGTCAACCAGAATGCGTCGGACGTCGAAGCGCGTCATTTTTTCCCTTATCAGTAAAGGGATGCTCGAGTTAGGTGATCCGCCCGGGAGTTCCTCGAGGAAAAACGACATGGGTTGGATTTTCCCCAAGACTTGGTCAATGTCGCGATTTGGTTGGGCGCGGTCAGTAGGAGCTCGTCAAACTTCCGTTTCACATAAATCACATCGTTCTCGTTTTTTACCCCACCTCCGGAGATTACTAAGGTTGCTGGGAAGTTTTCCCACAGGCTGTGAGCAGCTAGACGTCCTTCTGGGTGGATGTCGGGGGGTGGAAATCTTCAGGTCGAGATACACAGAGGGCTACCGGAAAGGGAGATCCGTCGGACGGGGTGTCCTCGCGGCTTCTTTTTGAGACCTGGTCCTCATGTCGGGGTGTGTCGTTCCTCTTGGTGTACTGCTTGAGGTGACCTTCCTTGATCAATATCTCAATTGCGTCCTTCAAATGAACGCAATCTTCGGTCACATGCCTGTGGCTTCTTGGAAGCAGTAGTACTTGGAGTTGTCGGTGTGGGGCTTGGGAGTTGTCGGTTTGGAGAACCTTACCCTGCCCTGTTTGAATTCTGAATTGATGCATTCGGCGAGGATGCGCTCGCGGAGAGCGGTCAGCAATGTGTATTCGAAAAAGCACTCGGCTGGTCCTCTTCCTTTGCGGACCTCGCGGGGCTTGTCGTCTCTCTACTTCTCTCTGGCGCGTCGAGGGACAGTATAATCCTCGTGTTTGGAGTTTTTGGTCTCATCCTGAGTGTGATTGCTCCTAACACTGTGGGTGACCTGTTTCTCCTCATACCTGATGTACGTTTGGTATTTGTGCAATAGTTCGTCGATGGTGCGGGGAGGCTCGATCCCTACTGCCTAGTTGAGCTCGCTGTCGGGGAGGAGTCCCTTCTCGGGGAGGTACTTCTTCATATAGTCAGTTGCATCCACCTTGACAGCGTCTTGGTTAAATCGCTCGATGTATGAGCGTAGTGTTTCATTCTTCCCTTATATGATGGCTTCAAGGGTAGTCTCCGTTTTTGGGTGAGTGCCTTGTGAACGTTGATCTCATGCTTCTCCAGGACGTGATGGATTTGGGGGTCAGGATTTTGTATCATGACATGGCTCCCTTCCTAAATGCCGTGGAGAACATCCTGCATTTGACATTTCCCCCCAATGTTGTTGCGGTAGTCTAACATGGCGTTGATGTTGTCAACGTGATCATCGGGGTCGGTTGTACGTCGTAAGGAGAAAGGGCTTTTCCATGCCCGCTGGGAGTGGAGTTTCCATGATGGCCTCTGGGTGAGGTCTCTCGAGTTAGGGTCCACGACCGCGCCTGCGGGGTGAGAGGTAGCGTGATCGACAAGACCTTTGCCGAGGAGAGTCGGTTGGGTGTTTTGTCTCCAGCGCCATTATCCTCTCCTGCTGTTGAAATAGCATGAGATTCGTCTGGTTGAGCGCGTTGCCATAGATATGATTGTGGCATCTCCTTCGACTAGTACCGGGATGGGTTGGAAGGAAGCCATGAACTGGGGCTGGGGAACGTCGTTGGCCTCTGGTTTAGGTGAGGGGCAGACAGGTTGTATGTCTCTTATGTTGGACTCATGAGCGACATGTTGATCTCCGTCCCCACTTGTGGTGTAGTCGACAAGGTCGTGGTCGCGGTTGTCACTGTGTTCGCTGCTCATGCTAGATGGTTGAAGAGACGAGGTGAAGTTTTGGTCTTCTGTTTTAAAAGACGGGAAAAAAAATTAGTTCCCACAGACGGCGCCACTGATATGACCTAATCAGGAGGGACCTTTCAGTGATGAGCAACTACGGTGGTGAATAGAGGGATGTACCTGCAAGGCACTCTGATGCCAAAGTGAGAAAGTGCAAGTACATAATAGGTAGAGTAGAGAATAGAATGTTCAGAATATCTTACCGTCTGGTGAAAGAGGGTATTTATAGTGTGCCCCCAGCATTGGGCCAAGATTCCCCTCATGGGCTGGATTAACTATGCTCAAAGAAGAACTGCCAAAAATTGCGTAAGAGCATATAAGACCTAGCATGTGGTCTTGCCCTTGATCCAACTACCCCTAAATATCAGGAGACAATAGTGGATAGTTGGGTGACGTAGAGCGCGTGGGAGAGACGTTTTCCCCACGTCTCCTTGTATTGGGTCGTGGGTTGTGCCCGACGACTGGACCTCTGCTTGACGCACACTGCGTTGGCCAATCCAGAACAATAACCATTCACCCCAAAAATCACCTCCTGTAGTTAACTTAATTAATATTAAAAGGCATGCAGATATACAATGATTCATTTTGAGAGTTCTTAATTTAACATGTAGCTCATTTGAATTTGAAAAGAATTAGAGTGCTTTTAAAAGGATACAATTGTATTTTAAATTATTATTATGTTTTAATTTATGCTATAACCACTTAAGTTCCGACTAAAAAGAAAAATCACTTAAAACAAAATGCAATGAATAAGATTGTGATGGCACTCAAAATTGGAAAAGAAAAAGAAAAGAAAGAGTGCTAACTATGAGGTTGAATAAATTAGATCTAAAGATAAAAGGGAAGAATGGAATGAGAATGTAGAGGATAATTAATATCAAGACATTTTACCTCATGTTGGAGAAGATGTAGCGTATCAGTGATGTTAAAATGTAGTCAAGGAAATTAAAAATACATGATCATCAAACTTACTGAACAATTTGTAAAACATGTAGAACGGTGCATGATCATCGAACTTACAGTGTATACATAACAGAGTATAGCTGTAGAATGGTGAAAATGTTATTAACAGGGTAGCAGATTGTCCGGTGCTTAGTAACGGTTGTGTGAGTTATTACATCATTCTTCATCGTAGGAGACATGAAAATAGGTAGTGCAGCCAGATGCCTGAGGGTCTTCAGCCCCACAGCAATCATAGAACTTGGCAGCATAGGGTGGATCATTTGGCCCCAATTCATAGTACCTTCATAATTAACAGAAAGAAATAACTGAATATGGTGACAGATAGATAATTTGAACCCAAAATTAAAACAAGAAAAGTTTCTAGGCCACTGGCCTCCTAACACCTGCTACTGTGAAACTGTTGACCCTAAAATCTGGTCAGCTCAGAACTTAGTTTCGAAAAAGATAAGAAACAAGTTATCTATTCCCTTTGGAGAACAATGAACATCAAAACAATATCCATGGTTCCTATGTTACTTTAATTATATGCAATACATAAACATCTTCCAATTAATATAGTTTTCCATGCATGACACTTACAATGGTATAAAAAATTTAAAAATATTAGTGGTCAGATTCTTTATTTTATTTGTTTGGTCATGAATCTCTGATTTAAGTGACAAGAGCTGAAACACTTGAATAAGAATTTGATGAATAAATGAAGGTCAATAGTCATAGCCCCGTATACTAGTACATGACACTCTAACAAATAGCAAGACTTCGACTTTGGAACAGAGAATGAACAAGTAATCACAAAATTCAATCCTGCTGATGAGCATGCATTACAAATAATACCAGTAAAAAATTGAGACTATGTTAACTAAGCCCCATTGGTAGTTTCGGATCTCTGATAAATAAACTAATAAAATCGTTTTCTACACGGCACCAGTGATATACAAACACTTTTCCAATCATCAACATGCTAATAGACAGAAGCTAAAACTTACTCTTAGACCAAATAAGAGTGACAGTATATAAAGCATGGACTCTGATACGGACACTCCGACACTAATAATGTAAAAAATAAAAGATACCGATACCACTACATATATGATAGTGTTTGCCCTTCATTCATCTATCTATGATTAAAAGAGTTGAAAATACTCTAATTAGAATTAACGTCTTTGATTCTTCATTGATGACATTGTTTCAATACATGATTATTCATTGACAATCATAGCTGATAACTAAACCACATATAAAAATGGTTCTAAAATTAAATTGACAACGAGGATTATAATCCTAAAATTGATGAATAGAGACTTGTTAGGGATTAGAAAAAGGGGGAGGTGATCACCTTTTTTGGTCGTCGTGACGGCGACATACGAAGAAAGAAGGGTGGAAACGGCAAGAAGTAGAAGAATTAGAAGCAGGATTATACGTTTGTTTGCATCTCCTGCATAACTTTGAACAATTTGATACTTCCTCGCTCTTCTTCTCCATCTCTCCAACTTTCCAACACCAAATCACTTCATAATATTATTATTACTACTTGTTTAACTAAATATAATGGATTGATTTTACTCCTAACAAATTTCAACATTTTTTTTTCAATTTTCGATAGAAAAATAAAATTATTCCACTTCCATAAAAGTATTAAATTTTTGTATAATTTATTTTAAAATATATTTAGAATTGTACAAAAGTGCTTACTTTAATAATGACTTCAAAAATTATACTTTTTGTAAATATTTTTAGAGGTTTACAAAATTTATATTTAATTTATTTATATTAAAAAAATTATTTTTTTTATACATTCATTTAGCTTATAAACATGTAATAAGAAAGTATATAATATTTCAATTAATCAAAATCTCACCTAAGATTTTTAGTTTATATAGGCAAAATGTGGTTTTACTTTGTAGAAAATCAATTTCATGTGTCATTTAAATTTTATTATCTGTGTTTTCATATTGTAGCAAATGTTAAAGTTGATGGAAATATAAATGAAAGTATCGAAATGATTTTTTTCCCACCACTAATATATATCAGTGCATTCAGATGTCCTTCTTATTAAATCCAGCATTCAGATGTCCTTCTTATTAAATCCAACATCAATCATCATTGAACCAATTAAACTATTGAAAAAGATAATATCTTTAAAGATATATACACAATATATTGCATTATCAAATATTTTGCATCCAATGATAAGAATAAATGAGTGAAGGAACAATTTGATCATAGACAAGCAATATCAGCAAATATAAATGACAAATAAAAAATCTATATATAAAAATATAAAACATCAATTTTTAGTCAAGACTTTAAAACAAATTACCAACGTCTACATCTATATATGTGTTGGTTCTTCATAGATAATATCAACCAAAGAAGACATGAAAAATGGGATAAACAAAATGTAAATGATTTTTGTAGAGTGGTTACCACTCAAAATCCATGCAATCTTTCCTTTTTTATATTTTTATTTTATGATTTATTTTTTCAGAATCTTCATTTAATTATGTAAATAGGGAACTAGATATAATGCTGATAAAACTTGTTGAGGATCAAGCTTCACATTATATGCTTTATATAAATTGAACCTCTCTATTACTTGGTCACAATGTGAGGATGGAGACTCATAAAATGACATGTAGGTTGCTATTATTACACTCAAGAGCCACTGTACTTTCATGTAGCAATTCTCTTAGTATTAAGCCACATAATATAAAGCTCACCCCTTTTACATTATGACTGAAAAATATTCAAATTTTGACATGAATTTTTAGTACAACTTCCTACACTATCTTAGGACATAAATTAAATATGCACACAGCTGAACCAATTTTGTAAAGCTCAGCAGATTTCTCACATGCAGGTTAAATCATCACCATCATCTTCAGCTTGTGTTTTCTCTTCCTGAAGTCAAGTTTAACAAGCTCTTTGTGGCTCGACCAACTGCTCTTGTAGTCTTTCTTGCAGCTCCAGCAACCACATCTCCCAGAGATATTTCGGGTAAATTCGCTCTCTCTTCAATCATGGCTGTTTCAAAACAAACAATAACCAGACCAAATTTTCATTAAAATGTTCCTCGCATTAACAGGATAAATAAGACTTATGCAATCACTAATCAACAATTTGAATTAGACATATTATATTTTATTTTCATATATTACTTAATTGATAACAGTTGGGTTATAATAGAAATAATCGGTCAAAAAATGGAAACAGAACTTTCAGACCCATAAAAGGGAAGAAAAAAAATCAAATAGTTCTAAGGATTTCCCTAACCATTTTTTTAAGTTTTTACCTATAAAGTCATAAAGCTGCTAAATGCTGCAGTTGAAAAGCAATCATAAAAATGAAGAATAAGATTAAAGGAAAACACAGAAAAATAATAAAGGGATCTCAGAAATCATATTATACATACATAAAGTTTGTTGTTGTGCCACTGAACCAATATGTTGAATTCCAGTTTTTGCTGCTTGTAAAGCTTGAGCTGACTTGTTGACTCCTTCTGTTATTTCCTGGCTAATTGTCAAAACAATAAATGATCTTAGACCTATAAATAAAAATCAGTTAAAGGTATGGCTTCGAAAAATAATTCCTAATAAAAAAGGCATCTGTATTGTATTAGCAGTTCACTTTCAAGCTTTTTTTTTTTTTGTTATATTAGTCTTCAAATTGTGAGAGAAGACATGTAGATTCTATTATAAGAAGAGTAGATCAGATAGAGATGTGTCAAACAACTAGAGATAGAGGAAGACCTAGAAAAACTATAAGAGAAATTATTAAGAAAGATCTCGAGATTAACGAATTGAATGGAGCACTATGGAAGAATTTGATCCATAAAGCTGACCACACTTAGTGGGATAAGGCTTGCTTATTGTTGTTGAATTAGTCTTCAAAAAGTCCTAGTGTAATTGTACTGGCTACAAAGGTGCATAAGAACTATAAAGAACTCATCAGTCAAAATCTTGTACGTGGCAGTAAGAAACAGGGTGGAAAGATTAATATAAACTTCGTTAAGGGTGTAAATCCTGCCAATTAAAATTCATATATCCATGTTTTACAGTTCCAAGGCAACCTTGTAAGAGAAAGGACCAACAATCTTGCAAGAGAATATGTCATAAAACTGTTGCAGTCTCTAGCATAGTATCCCCTTGGTTCAACATTCCACAATCTACAAGTCCAAAACTCCAAATCTTACCAATTTAAATTCATGTATCCATGTCATGATGTTTCATGACAACCTTCAACCTTGTAAGAGAAAATTTTATAAAATTGTTCAAACCACTAGCATTGTTACCTTACGGCTCATGTGGTCGATCGATTGCCAAAGCAAACTAAACAGTCATTTCATGCTTGAGGTATATTTTCTCACCCTCGGCAACCAATATAAAGTACAAGACTAGAAGAAGAGAGGGCCCGTTTTAATGCCCATCAGTGTTGTCTATGGCGGATAGCGGAAAATGGCAGCAAGCTAAAAATTCACCATGAAAATATGGCGGATGGCGGATGGCAGAATAGCAAATGGTGGACAATCTAAAAACATTATTATATTTATATATACACCCACAAAAAACAGCAACAGCGCCAAAATACTAAAAACAGAATTCATAAAACTTAGAAAACATAATTATATATAGAGAAAACTAGAATTCATATATCAAGTTCTTCAAAATTGACTATATAAGAAAATAAAATAGACAGGGCATATCTCCAGTACCAAGGAGGAACACAAGTAGAATAAAAGAGAAACAGCAGAATAGAACACAAAAAGTGGTAAGGAATAAAAAAGAAAGAAAAGAAATAAGAAAATAAAAGAAGAAACAAAACCTAAAGAAGAATATCTGGACAAAAGTTGGGTGAGGACGAGAAGAGGACACAGAGAAAAGAAAATTGTTGAGAAATATGGTTGGACCTAATTCAACCCTACAAAATTGGATCTTAAACCAAGGCTCTTGATACCATGATAAGAAATGTGGTTGGGCCTAATTCAAGTCTACAAAACCAGTTGGTAGGGTGAGGATTACCCCACTTATAAGGACATGTTCAGACCATATATTATCCGATGTGGGACTCTTAACAAATATAAATGGTGGAGAATTGAAAGAAAAAAAAAACCGCAATTTCCAAAAATGTGTAGTCTCCTTATAAATGTGTAGTCTCCTTGTTCTTTGGGCCCTTAGCCCTCATCAATACCAAAAAAAGTATATATAAACCTAGACAAGAATTTGCAAAAAAATTTATATAAAGAAAAAACCGCAATTTCCACCACACACCTAGACAAGAATTTGCAAAAAAATTATATAAAAAAAAAAACCGCAATTTCCACCACACCGCCATGAACGTCAAACTCATGGTGCCACAATGCGAAATTCACAACGCCGCAGCTTTTCCATGGTGCTTCCGCTATGTTGAATTTCCGCAACCGCAACCCAACATGGCACCTCATGACTGCAATTCAACAACACTGATACCCATGCAAGCATCATGTCTCTTCCACTTCTGTTTTTGTTCATTCTCGGTAAGAATGAGTTGAGTATGGTTTCTTATAACAGTCTAGTGTATACCATTACCAATGTCCAATAGGGAATAACAAAATAGAAAAGCTATGAACAGCAAACAATCTCAAAATAACCATCAATTACAAATACGTAACATGAAATGAAATGCAGCAACAATGAATTCAAAGCAAGGTATTGATTGTCACCTTAGCTCACTTAATTCTAGGGTCAGATCATTCATTTCCATCACCGAAAGCCTAATGGAAGTCATGGTGCTTGGGAGTTCCTCATTGGCTGTATCAGCTAGCTTTGAAAGCGATATTGCAGCTTTTCTCATTGCCTAAGGAAGGTATGGAAAAACAAGTATATATGAATATTTGGAGTATGTTTAATTTTAACAATTAGACTAATAAGATAAATATGAGGATGACATAATAAAGCATGTCAATACCAGAAAACATAATGCTAAATGAAGAAGGAAAATATTTGTTTTTTAAATTGCACAGTCAATTTTACAATGCTATTAAACAAAATTAATGGGGATAGCCTTGTAGGAATAGCCAAGTCCAAATTCATATAGAATCAAACAAAAGATGCATCTTACATACACAAATTAAAAGAAAACGGAAGATCAATTTACACGGTATATAGGACATATGAGGCTTCTCATGATGAAAAATTCATTAATTGTGATATTTCTCAAAGTTCAAACCATGAAATTGATATCATCAAGCTATGAAGAGTCAAAAGGAAACAAATCTGACATATAAACTTATATTATGTGCACATCGAAATGTAAGCATTGTGATAAAAACTTACAAGTAAAGTGGGAATGGCTGCACAAACAAGGCCAGTGAATGCCACTGAAGTCTGCAGAAATAATAATCAAAATATCTTTTATGAGCTACAAACAAATTTCATTCAAACACAGAATAAATTCAAGTAACTTCAATAACAGATAACAACTCACTCAGAAGGTCTGTATGGGAACATAACTTTTTGGTAGTTAATTAATGTGACATTTACACTAGTGATTTCTCATATAAGAAGATTTACAATAATGAAAACCTATACGCTAAGTAAAAATGATAAAAGAGATTTAAGGTGCATTTACAATAATGAAACAATAATTCATAAATAAAATATAAAAAAGATGCTGCTTACCGTGCAGGCGATGAATGCGAGGAGAAAGAAAGCTTGATTGCTGAAGCTAAATTTGGGGACCTGAAAACTGACGGAACCGTCTCGGGGGTTAGTGACTTCAGCATGAAAGCTACTGTTTTGAAAAAAAGATTCATCTGAAGGGGTATTGTTGGATCCACCAGAGGAAGTGAAAACACGTGGAATGAAGTTGGGTGTTTTGAATTTAGAGGAGATGAATAGAAAATGGTGTTGTTGTCTGGAAGTGAGAATATGATTGAAATATTTAGTTGTTGAACAAGTGTGTGGTAAGGCGCGTAATGAAGAAGCGAGGAGAGAATTCATGGTGAATAATTAGGTTAGAACAGAGTGTGGCGTTTTGCTTCGATTCAACTCGTTGTTCTGTCTTCTGTTTTGCTTCGATGTTTCCGCTCACAAAACGAGTTACAGAAGTAAATGTGTCTCACTTTCTTTATTTATTTTCCTATTTGCAATTTTTTATAATTTTTTTAATGTGATTAAAGATAATGCACAAATACTATTATTTCATCGTTCAATAGAATTAAGGATGTAAATAGATATTTATAGGAATCAATATTATGATATTCGAAATTTTTTACTTTATATCTATATTTTGAAAAAAACGCGGTCGATTCATCAAATTACAATTTTAAAATATTCTCATTTACTTTCAACTTCAAACTACTTAAACATGGTTTTCAAAATAAAACAACTGAAACAAGTTTATCGACTAAATAAAATCCAACATAAGATAAGACATGCATTCATCCCCCCGAAGTGTTACGTATCAGAGCGACAAACATCAACTCGAAGTTACTAAGTACTCGACTTTGAATTACCTGCACGTTACCAATAGAGGACAATATTCAAACAGAAGGGATGAGATATCGAATAATATAAACAAGAGTATGATAAACAATACATAAGTGAGAAATCATACAATCACACCACTTCACACAAAAATAACATCAACTTACAACTTCAAGCAACAACCATAACGACATAGACAAAATGCAACTCAAATATGACTTAACTTATATATGCATGTGGTACCATTTGGAGTAGAACTCCCAACTTGAAATCTCGTCAGATTATCGAGGCATCAACAACTTATTTGCCAATTCAGGCCAACTTGAATTGAGCATTCGCTCCAACTTGAAAATATGCAAATGTATGCGAATTATGAATGGCATACAACAACAACATAAACAACGACTTACCAATGTAACAACATGAACAACAACTTAGCAACATAACAACTTGTATCAACATTGGTCATTCGACCTGCAACTTAATAATTTCACAAGATTGAGACAACATAACTTATAATAGCTTAATATAACTTCAACGCAGAAAATGACTAATTACGGCTTAGTTAATTAAACTTCTAAATTAATCATTTTTAATCAACTTGTCTACTATAGTCAACTGATTTTATCTCTACTTAAGGTCTACGATACACTTAACTCGAAACGGATGCGAAAATAGGACGAATCGTCAAAAACTGCATTTCCTGCACACCACTCTGTCCATACGCGTATAGACCTACCCATACGCGTATCACTCTGCTTCTACGCTAAACCTTATGCGCAATGCATGTCTTTACGCGTATTGCCTGCATTTCCTATGTGTCACCTACGCAAATGGCCAGAGGGCCTTGAAATCAACCTTCCCTTACTCGTAATACCCGCATAATTGGGATGTGTTACGCGTATGGCTCCTCATGCTATGCATAATACTAGATCTGCTACGTGATCCACCAGAATGCACATCAGTTCCACTTCTACTACGATTTACACAATTTCATCACTCCATTCAAGCCTAATTGGGTTTCTACATTGATTTTAGACTTCAATTCTTCTGTATCTATTCATCTAATAATTTCTATGATTAATTTTATGAGTCCTAATCTCCTTCTCTACACGATTTTCCTACAACAACCATTATAGCATCGCAATAACAAATACAACAACAGATACAACAACATGAACAAATCTCATGAAAGCAACACAGCAAAAACAACATTTTATACATGACAGATCCACGCGAATTTCAACAACAACTCATACACAAAACATAACAACAATTATATGAAACCTGACCTACATACTGATTATCTAATCCCGTTTATAGAATGTGAACCCCACCCTTACCTTGGATTGAAGGCAGCTTGAATCTACTGGTCAAAATCTCTACGAAAATCCAACATAGCCTCTTGTTCTTCCTCAAGACTTGCTCTTTTCACCAAAAATTCTGATTAACCTTCTAATTAGGTTTTTCAGCTTATTATCACGAAAACCTCGCTAATCAACTAATTACTAATGAGTCTAAAATAGCACCCTCAACTTTATTATTCTCACCACACAACTAAGCCCAACTTAATATTATATTATTAATAATTATTTTATTATTCGACTTAATTAATTTGACCAACCCAAACACGACTTAACCATCAACTTAATACCAACTTAAACAACTTAACGACTCAAACGACAAAACAACACTCAACAACAATTAATCGAGAAAATACCCAATAATATTTAATTAAATTAATTAATTAAATACGGGCGTTACAGGCTCCGTCTTCCCTTCTCCGGATTTTAGGAGGGAATTTTCAGATGGCTCGACTTGGCCCTTTCTCAACTACATCCAAACGCCATTGCATATGTATGGGCGTTCGTGCTGGTGTGTCAGCACCTCAAGATCGGTTGTACCTTGCCCTTGTTTTTTAGGGTCTTTCATCTACAACGTTCGTCTGTGCATGGGAGACATAGTTGGGTTTCGTTTAAGCAGCCGATGAGGTTGTTCAAGACTTATGTTGACTTTGTTCGGAACATCAATGATAGGTGGTACACGGTGAAGCCCTTTACCCCCTCATGCCATATATAGAATATATGCCACTACCTCGTTTCAACCATTCCATTCGAGTGGCAGCGGGTTCATTATAATTGCACCACCGACCAGTTCTTCGTGAAGCCCGAGAATTTGGGGCTCGAGGACACGGCTGCCTACCGGAAGTTGTTGTTCTATGTTTAGAGTTTTACCTCAGCTCTGCGCATGGATCGACAGGACAAACTCATCTTGTCGAACTCTGGGGAGCCTATCTACGACGTTTACCTGATCAACACCAAGGCGGTGCTCGAATGTAAAACAGATGAGGAGTCCCTCTGACTTTTAGGTAGACTGTGTTCGACTTTCTTTTGTCTTAGCTATATTTTTTTATGGTGACTGACTTGTGTTATTTCTCTGCAACTGTAATGGCCAACCTCAATGAGCGTGTTTTGAAGCTGTCGAATAAGGCAACGTGCAAGGTTTCGAAGAAGGGCGTCAAAGGCCGTGTCGGACAAGTGGTTGCTGAGGACGTGGTCGGTGGCTCGTCGACGCCAACTCTTCATCCTCCCTCTCATCCTGTCACGAAGTCCCCTTTCAGCCAGTCCCCTGATCTAGTGACTCCCCTTGCTAAGCGTAAGCGCGTTGATGGTTCGATGGTTGTTGGCCCCTCAGTAGTAAATCTGACTGGGATTTTGGGGTGTTTATATTGCCTTCCTGCCATCTTTGAAGGGAGATTTTTAATGTGGAAGGCTTCGTGAAGGTGTCAAAGGCTGATGTTAAGTTCATTATGGGGCTGGACAAAACAACCAGGCGGGCGAACTTGTCCTAGGACATCGCTGTTATGATCAGGGTCATGGAGACGACTTTGGTTTTGAACGAAGATGCTTGTTCGACATCGGAGTTAGAGGATGTCAAAGGAAAGTTGAAGGCAATGAAGCTCAAAAGAGATAAGGTCAAGGATGACTATTTGAATTACAAGGAACGTCATAAGCTCCAAGAAGGGTTAAAGCTTGAGCTAGGGGAGGTCAGGATCGATCGGGATGTTTTGGCCGAAGAGAACAAAACTCTGAATGAAAAGGAAGTTGAGTTCGATGAAGCCATTGCCGAGGTCGAGTCTTCATGCGAAGGTGGTGAAGCTGGAGTGCCTTGTTGCCCCTGCTGAGAGCAAAGGATAAGAAGATGATGCCTTGAAGACTCGAGCTGACCTGATTTCCCAAATTCAGGAGCTTGAGAATGATTGTGTGCAGAACCTTAAGTTGGGTTTTGACAATGTCGTGGAACAGCTCCGACTTGTCAATCCTGGGGTGAACCTCGTGACCGACGAGACTGGGTTTAACTTTGGCGTGGTCGACGAGAAGATCGTTTGCCATGTCGGAGAGTCTGTCAAGGAGGAGGACGAGGATGATAATGAAGAGTAGTTTTTTTTTCTGGCATGTGCGCCATTGTCATCTTATTACCGGCATGCATGTCGTTTGTTATTTTGTACTTGGGTGTAGCCCCCTTTTGTAATTGCGGGTGTAGTCCCCCACTTTTTGTACTTTCAATGCCGACTAGTTTTCAATCGATTAATTAAATGAAGTCTTAAATTTTTTGTTATGATTTATATGTTTTTAAGTGTTCTTAGTTTTGAACTTTCCGTTACTCGACCCATTTGGCTCGACAATTTAGGTAACCGTCGAGGTTGCGGGTTTTACTTCTGCGGGGTGGCGGGACTAGGAACGCGATCAGGATCCTGATCTCGCGGCTTGAACCTTCCCATCGCGAGTTGGGTGTCCTACCGGCGTGGTATTACGAAACTGGAGTTCGTTTGAGGTGTCCTCTGTTGGGGAGGTATCCCTTCCGTCCTCAGGGAACGTGGACCCTCCGTTCGATCGAGATGGGGAGTCATGGTCGTACCTCTCATACTCTTGCGGTCGCATTGTCCCTTTTTGGGATTTAGTCATAGGGGTCGTCTAGCTGTAATATTGCTTGAGTTTTTTTGCGTTCTATGGTCATGCAATTTCATCTCTGAGTAAATTTTCAAGGTAGTAGGCCTCGTTGTCCGTTTTGGCTCAAACATAGTGCAGGCCTTCCCAATTTGCGACCAACTTGCCTTATCACAGATTCTTATAATTTCGCTGGAGAATGAGGTTGCTGACCTAGAATTCTCGTTTAATGACCTTTACGTCGTAGTGCAGAGTAATTTTTTTGTTTTAGTGATGCCTCACGGAGAGCCGCCTCAGATTGTATTTCTTCGACGAGTTCGAGTTTTACCCTGAGAGCTTCTCAGTATATTTCTTCATCTAGGGGTGTTTCTGTCCGTCGTGAGGGCTCCTTTATCTCCACCAGGATGACCGCCTCGATCCCGTAGGCTAGTCGGAATGGAGTTTCCCTGGTGGTCAAGTGGGGGTCGTAAGGTAGGCCCAGAAAAATTATATAGCTCCTCGGCCCAAGCCTTTTTTGCTTCACCTAATCTGTGTTTTAGGCCTCTTAAGATCACCTTGTTAGCTGCTTCTGATTGGCCGTTAGTCTGGGGGTGTTCGACAAATGTGAAGTGTTATTTTGTGCTTAGGTTGGTGACGAAGTCTTGGAACCTTTTGTCGGTGAATTGTGTTCCGTTATCAGTGACAAGGGCTTGAGGTATGTCGAATCGAGCGATGATGTTCCTTTTGTAGAAGTGGAGTATATTTTGCACGGTTATTTTGGAAAGGGCTTCGGCCTCGATCCACTCTGTGAAGTAGTTGACGCCGACGATCAAATATTTGTTCCGATAAGATCCTGTTATGAAGGGCCTCGGGATGTCCATCCCCTACAACGCGAAAGGCCACTGGGACGACAAGTACCTGAGTTCGTTGGGGGAGCCAAGTGTATGTCCATGTGTCTCTGGAATTTTTCGTATTTCTTGACGTATTCTTTCGCTTCGTGTTGCATTATCGACCAATAGTAACCTGCTCGTAGGGCCTTTCATGCCACGGATCTCCCCCCGAGGTGTTGGGCATTGATTCCTTAGTGAATTTCTCTCAGGATTTCGGGGATCTTTGCCTCATCGACACACTTTAAGAGTGGAATGGATAATCCTCGCTTGTAGAGTTTGCCTTCGAATATGACATAAGAGCAAGCTCTCCTTTTGTTTGTCGAGGCCTCATTTTGATCGACAGGTAGTTCATCCCTTATGAGGTAGTTGTAAATCAAGGTCATCCAATATTTGGCATCGCCGATGGTGTTTACGTAGAGGGGTGTGGTTGGCTTCTCGATGCTCAGGTGTGCGAGAATCTCTTGGATCACGGACTTATTGTTGCCCTTATTCTACGTGCTCACCAATTTAGATAATATGTATGCCCGCGTGTTGTGCTCGCGGGGGCGTGTTAGACTTCCCAGGAGTCAAACTTCTCCATTTTTTCTTTGACGAGACCCACGTACTCGATGAGGCTATCTTTCTTGGCCTGGTATTTTCCTCGTACCTGGGATGCAACGAGTTGGGAGCCGGTGAAGATTTTCATTTCCTTTTCCCCGAGGTCTTTGGCCAGCCGTAATCCTGCCAGGAATGCCTCATACTAGGCCTAGTTGTTCGAAGTCGGGAAGGCCAGGGCCAACGAGACTTCAATCAAGATGTCATCTTTGTTCTCAAGGATGATGCTCGCACCGCTACCCGTTGAACTGGAGGCTTTGTCCACAAAGATTGTCCACTTGTGGGTGTCGTTTGTCAGGTTTGGTTGGTGGGTCATCTCGACAACGAAGTCGGCCAGAACTTATGCCTTCAGGGTAGTGGGAATGGATTGAACATGTACTTGAACCCCAGGGTGCAGGGTTTGATTCCCACGGAAGGCAAAAACTCTACTAGATAGGGGGTAAAGAAGATCATGAGGTGAGAGTGTCGGGATTGCCTTGCGAGGGGCCCGGGCTGTTATAAAAATCTTTTTTTTTGTAACAACCCGGGCCCCTCGCAAGGCAATCCCGATACTGCCACCTCACAATATTTTCCACCCCTCTTTAGTGGTTTTTTTTTCCTTTCGTGGGAATCGAACCCTGTACCCTGGGGTTACAAGTTGTTTCTTTGTTGGTGACGGGAGACCGGCGTCAATCTTCACGCTTATGTCGAGGTTGTCACCGAGAAGGATAAGCTCAAACTCTCTGTCTGGGATTGGCTGAATTGGATGAGCAGGTGCTTGTTTGCCGGTGGGGGTCTGCATAGTCTCATCCCCAGTGTCTTCTTCGTCAAGGAGGAAGTCGAGGTCGATGGAATTAATTCGAATAGGTGGTTTCTGCTCTTCGATCTATGGTTTCTTGTTTCCTTTGGTCATTGCACTGAACACATCTTATCCTCTTACGGCTACATCGAAACATCTTTTGGTCGCCTTGATGTCGCCATGTAACGTGACAATGCGGGCCAACTTGGTATAGTATTTCATTTTCAGGTAGAGTGTTCAGGGTACGACGGTCAATTTGGCTAGAGTTTGTAGACCAAGAATGCAGTTGTACAGGGATGGACATTTTATCACCAGGAATCGAACTTTGACTTCTTTGGTTGTCTCGTTCTCCCCGAACAAGATGAGGAATTCCACGTATCCTCATGGCCTTGTGGTTGCCCCATTAAATCCTTGAAGGTCGGATCCCACATATGGGGATAGGTTCTTTTCGTCGAGCTTGAGGGTCTTGAATAAGTGCGCGTACATGATGTTGACGGAGCTGCCATGGTCGGCCAGGATGCAACAGACATCGAAGCGTGCCATTTTTGCCCTTATCAATAGAGGGATGCTTGAGTTAGGAGATCCTCTGGGAGTTCCTCGAGGTAGAAGGAGATGGGGTTGAACTTTCCTCGAGATCTGGTCAGAGTCGTCAGTTGGTCGGGATGGTCAGCAGGAGTTTGTCGAATTTCTTCTTCACCAGCACTGTGGCGTTCTCATTGTTCATCCCGCTGCCAGAGATTACCAAGGCTGTTGGGAAACTTTCCTAGGGGTTGTGGGCCGTCATGTAGGATTTTGTGTATGCCCCGGGGAGGCGAAAGTATTCTGGTCGAGATATGCAAAGGGCTACCTAAAAAGGGGAGTCCTCGGGCGGAGTGTCTTCACGGTCCCTCTTTGAGTTATGTTCCTCGTGTCGGGGGGAGCTCGCTCCTCTTAGTGTACTATTTGAGGTGGCCTTCCTTTATCAGTATTTCAATCGCGTCTTTAAAATAGACACAGTCTTCTATCACGTGCATGTGGCTTCTATGAAAATGACAGTATTTAGATTTGTCGGTGTTAGGCTTGGGTGTTGTTGGTTTGGGGAACCTCACCCTACCCTGCTTGAATTTTCAGTTGATGCATTCAGAGAGAATACGCTCGTGGGAAGCAGTGAGTAAGGTGTATTCAGATAAGCTTCCAACTAGCTCTCTGCCTTTGCGAGTCTCGCGAGGTTTTTCGTCTTTTCGTCTTTCCCTGGTGCAACGAGGAGCGGTATAGTCGTCATACTTGGAATTTTTAGTTTTGTCTTGGTCGTGATTGCTTATGACATTGTGGGTGACTTATTTCTCTTTGTACCTAATGTATGTCTGAGCCTTGTGTAGAAGTTCGTCCAGCAAACAGGGAAGCTCGATCCCGACGGCCCTGTTAAGTTCGCTTCCGGGGAAAAGTCCCTTCTTGAGGAGGTATTTTTTAATGTAGTCGGTCGTATCTACGACAACGACTTCTTGGTTAAATCTTTCGATATAAGAACACAATGTTTCGTTCTTTCCCTGGATGATGGCCTCGAGTGTGGCCTCTGTCTTTGGGTGACGCCGGGATGTTGTGAAGTGCCTTGTGAACGTTGACCTCAGGCTTCTATAGGAAGTGATGGATTCTGGAGTGAAGCTTTTGTACCATGTCATGGCCCTCTTCCTTAGTGTCGTGGAGAACAGTCTGCATTTGACATTTCCCTTGATGTTGTTGCAGTAGTTGAGCATCACATTGATGTTATCAATATGGTCATTCGATCGGTAGTCCCGTCATACGTCGAGAGGTTTGGGGGTTTCTTCATGCCTGTGGACAGTCGGGTCTCCATGATGGCTTGAGAAAGTGGGCAACAAGGGTCCTCCTTGTCGCTCCTCAAGGGTGAGTGAGTATCATCCCTAGGGCTTTGGCCGCGACGAGGGGATACTCTGGGTAGGCTGGTTGTCTGCTCGAGACGTCCTCTGGCTTTGCTCTTCCTGAGATCTGGGGAGTGTCGTCCCAGTGAGGAGGGGAGTGATCGTGCCTTTTGGTGGCTTCTAATTAAGATCTCTCCAACTGAGGTTCGCGTCCGTGCCCGTGGGGAGAGGGTCTACGTGGCCATCGAGGTCTCCGTATGGGAGATTTGGTGCGACGATCGGTTTCCAGCAGGGTGATTCTATCATGTTGTTGGAAAAACATGAGATTTATTCGGTTGAGGGCGTTGACCACGGCTATCATTGTCGGATCTCCTTCAATCGGTACCGGAATGGGCTCAAAGGTGGTTGCTTCTTATTGATGGGCGAGCCGTTGGCAACTAGTTCAGGTGACAGGGTGACAGTCTTTTCGTCCCTAGAGTCGGCCTCGTGGATGACCTGGAGGTTATCATCGTCACCGATGGCGTAGTTGATGAAGGCCTGACCATGGTTGTCACCGTATTCGCTAGTCATGTTGGTTGGTCAATGAAAGGGGTGAAGTTTTGGTCCTTTGTTTCAAAAGACAGGGAGAATTGAGGTTCCCACAGACGGCGCCACTGATCTGACCTGATCAGGAGGGGCCTTTTAGACTAGAATAGCTTCTGCAATGGAGAAAAAAGGGGGTGTACCTGCAAGGTACTCCGATGCCAAAATGAGAGTATGTTATGGAGTAAGAGAAAGTACAGAAAAGGTAAGTTAGAATAGAATACCTGACCCTCTATTGAAAGAAGGTATTTATAGTGTGCCTCTAGAGTTGGGTCAAGGTTCCCTTTGTGGGATAGATTATCTATGCCTGCAAAGGGAACAACCAGGGTTTGCGTAGGAGAAGTTAAGACCTAGAACATGGTTTTGCCTCTGGTCCAACTGCCCCATTAATCTAGGAAATTACTGCAGAGACGGTTGACTGATGGAGCACGTGGGGGAAGTGCTTTCCCTATTCCCTTAAATTATTGGGCCTTAGATTTGTGCTCGTCGGACTGGGTCGTGCCCGACACGCCTGGTGTCAGGCCCAGTCCAGAACAGGTATATTATTAAGATCCCAAAATACTTTTTGAAAGTGTTCCGGTTAAAAAAATTGCTAAATAAGTTTTAGCAACACTTTAAAACCGTAGTCTAAAGTAACGAAAAAAATGATCATACCGGAACACTTTTTGAAAGTGATCCGGTTGGATGTATTAATAAGACACGGGAACATTTTCTGAAAGTGTTCCGGTTTAAAAAATTGCTAAATGAGTTTTGCAACACTTTACTAACGTTGTCTATTTACTTATGGCTTTGGTTTTAACCTGTTGCATAAGCTAATTTAGGAAGAAAAATTATATTCGGACTCTTTTATAAAGATGTCAAGTTTTAATAATATACTCAACCGAAACACTCTTAAAAAAAGTTCTGGTATGACATTTTTTTTAATTTTCGAAAGATATCCAACCAGAACACTTTTAAAAAGATTTGGTAATACATTTTTGGCTTAATACCCTTTTTTGTCCTCTAACTATAGGTTTGTGCCCAATTTGGTCATCTTTCTTTTAAAAGTTCCAAATTGGTCCCTTACGTTATTATTGAGCATATGTGGCACATTGAGTAGGCTTCAATACTGAGTTGTATTAACTTAAAGGATAATGTGTCAACTGGCAATATTAGTTTTAATTAATTTTTTGGAAAATCTATTTAAATTAATTTTCATAAACCTTAAATATAAAATAATTGGGCCTTAGGCCCACGTTCTTAATAGTTGCAATCGAATAGTCATGTTGTATTTCTCATTGTATGAACTAACTAGATAAACACTCTGATTTGTTATAGAATATTCAATGTGGAACTTCACAAACCCATGAATATTCATTATTGGGGCAGTATATTGATGCCTTTGGTAGAAGGTATTGCCTCTGTCTTCTGTGATTTGTTAGCCATGGCTCATATGAAAACTGGAGGACATACTCGAAAGTAACAACTTTATATTTTTGTTTTTTCCAACTTTTATGAATCAATTACAAGGGGAAAGATATATACATGTAGTATCATTTGTTTTTAATATGATAATCAGTAACAACAACTTGATTAGCATGTTTCCTAGCTCAAATGCAAAAAAATGAAATTTCAAAGCTCTTTCATATTAACTTATTTACTCTGGCCTGTTAATATGTTAGGTCATGTTCAAATGATTACATCAGTGAACTAAGCCAACTTAAACAAATATCATATAAACAAGTTACACATGTTAACATTATCATTAATTCATCATGAATTGATTAAGCATATATTGTAGAAAACAAAAATAGAGTTAAATCCATAATCAGCAATGTAGCATCAACCCAGAGATACAAACACTAGACATGACACCGGAAATGAATGAATGTAATATATCGTATTGGTGTAGATTCGACACGGGTCACATCTTCAATATGAAGTGTTTGCACTTCTAGATTGTAATACATAATAAGTATTAAAAATAGAAACTGAAAAGAACATACCAATAGTGATATCACATCCACCAAAAAACTCTCCATCAATATAGAGTTAAGGAAAAGTAGACCAACTGTTATACTCCTTGAGTCCTTGAGTCCCTTGTTTCCCAGCTACTGTTGATTCACATGGAAATCATATTAAATTCGTGATTCTAAACCACTACTTGGCAAAGTCTAGGATTAAGAATTGTCTCATATGGTTTACGGTAGATCAACGTTCGAAATTGGTTTTAAACACCAACAATAGATAATATTATTTATAAGTAAAAGTTCATAGTATTACTTGCCTTTTAGTTCTAGTAGTTGTTGTTCTGTTAACTATTGGAACAATCACAATGATCAGTACAAGAAAAACTTCGCTTCTCAATTGGATCGCATCGGTAATCAACACTGTTGTAATCATATTTGTAATCATTGCAGGGTTTCTTCACGCAAATACATCGAATTTGTCGCCTTTTTTTCCTTACGAAACTAGAGGTGTATTTCAAGCATAAACAATTCTTTATTTTGCATATGGATGTTTTGAATGTCTTGCAACAATGGCTGAAGAAACTAAAAATCCACCAAAGGATATACCAATAGGTTTGATTGGTTCAATGTCAATAATCATAGTGATTTATTCTTTGACTGCACTTTCATTAAGCATAATGCAGAAATACACGTACATGTGTGGCCTTTTCAATTGCAAGGAATAACAGTAGTCACATGATGGTGGTTTGGGGTGGTTACAAGGTAGTGGTTTATGGTAGGTTTTAAAGATCCACATCGTGTAGGTGATGCTTATATTGATTGTATATATATCAACATAAACAATGCTTAATAAAGGTATGTGGGGTGAAGAAATGGGCCAGCCATTTGGTCCATTAATTATGTTTTTAAAATTTATATAAATTTAATTATATATGAATTTCAAAACAAATATTAATGAAAAAAATTAATTAATAATTTACTAATAAAATGACATGAATATTGAAAAAAATATGAATAATAAAAAAATTAATAAGTCATATGTCACATCATAAAAAATCGCCACCTCGGATGTCACATCCCTCATTTCTAACGTCGTTTGTCAATATTTAACGGAAATGACACTTTGATTCTGTTAGACAACGTAGGAGATCAATTTGAAACTTTTAAAAGAAAGAGGACCAAATTAGACTCATGCCTATAGTTAGAGGACCAAAAAGGGTATTAAGCCTGCTTTTTTTTAGAATTTTGAAATACGAATAGACAACGCTTGTAAACCGTTGTTGAAACTCATTTAGCATTTTATACCTAGGGTACTTTCAAAAAATATTCTGGTGTCTTATTAATACATCCAACCGGAACACTTTTAAAAAATGTTCTGGTATGATAATTTTTTCTTTAATTTAGGTCATGGTTTTGAATTGTTGTTGAAACTCATTTAGCAAATTTTTAAACCAAAACACTTTCAAAAAGTATTTCGGTGTCTTAATAATATACCTAACCGAAACACTTTCAAAAAGTGTTCTTGTATGATAATTGTTTTTAAAGGGTGATAAATAAATGATGGAAAGGTGAAAAAATAAATGATGGAAATGTGAAAAAGTAAAACAATTTAATTTTTTATATGAGGGCATTTAGGTCAAAAAAATCAATATAGGAGGGGTAGAGGGACAAGTGTGGGGGTATGAGATAAAATTTTATGATATTCGTGTTCGTCTAAGATATTTGCATTTGCCTCATATTTATATGGGTGCAGATAAATATGAAATTTTTAAGGTAATCATGACTATTTATTGATATCCATACATATCATTTTTTTAAAGTTATTTTTGAAAAACCATTTTGAACTTATTTGAAAGACAAAAAAAAATTATCACATAACTTCTATACAATTTACTCTCAAATTAACAACAAAGTTTCATCACATTCATTTTTCTTCCACCAAAACATAATAACATGGAAACATAATATTTATACGTTTTATTTTCAACCAAAACAAATAAAAGATATTGCACTTATGACCTATGGTGAAAGAATGAACAAGACGAATGAGGAGTAGGAAGAAAGACATTAGTTGAACAGAGAAAGGGTGTTACTTGTTGATTGAACGGTGGAATTGTTGAAGTGAAGTATGCAATATTTAAAAAGCTTAAATTTGTAATGGTTAAATAGTATTTATATGAAATGCAAAAAGTTTTTTAAAAATAAATTCAAAAATATAAGAAGACTATCTTTTTTTAAATATGAAAACACATGGTGTAATAAATTAATTATATTTAAATATTTTTTATAATATATTAACGGATATAGATATCCACGAATACGAATATCATTAATTCTGCATCCATATCCATTAACAATTGAGTATTTAAATATTTATTTAATTTATCCATGGATATCCATGAATCTACTCGACTCATATCCGTGATGAATTTTATCCGCAAATATGGTCGTCTTTGAGGGCGTGCAAGACGACCTACCACACAGTGCCTCACATTTTTTTATACTTAAATTATGATAAAAAAGACCTTAATACACATTATTCATGATTAAGAAGGGCCTCTAAAAATAACTTACAACTCAAATGAAATTAACTTTAAAAATTTTACACAGCCTCTTAAAATTTTGAGACGACTCTGTCCGTAGATATCCGTGGACATAGATTTTTTTGCCATCTCTAAATAAGATTATAACATTCACTCAATCATGTCATATCAATATTTTAAAATTAAAAATGTGACTTTGCGGGATATATCTCTCTAATATATTTAAACATTTTAATTTAGACATTTTATGTATAGTAGATTGTAATGTCACTCATCCCTTTCTCTTTTTAGTTTACACTTTTTTTACTACTCTCATCATTAAGAAATTAAAGTAAGTTAAAATTGAAAGGAATTGAAGTGTATAGAAATCTTGAGTGAATTGAAATTGAAAGGAATTGAAGTGTATAGAAACTTTGAGTGAATTGAATTACATGTACTAAATTTAAGTCACTTTGAGTATGTTTTGATATAAAATTAAGTCACTTTAAGTATGTTTGTTAGATAATTATAGGTTGATGATCTTGATATCATGATTTTCACAATATTTTAATTTCTTTGAAAAAAGAAGTAAAATCGTATCCGGATCCATGATGTCGATTCTTGCCTGATTCTTGATCTGAATTTGTTCTCTTCCCTATTACTTCTTCCTTTTGTGTGTCTTTGATGATGAATACACTTTTGTATAATTATGAGAAAATTTAGAAGGAATGAGAAAAGTGATGTTGTTTTCCTAAAGGTCCCTATTTATAGGATTTTACTCCAACAGACACCTTTTGTCCCAAGAGTTATATCTCATCATTCATGAAGAGAGAGAGAGAGAGAGAGAGAGAGAGAGAAGATTTATATTTTGAGTTTCAAAATAAACCCCTTTGGTCTAATTATACTTCCATCCAAATAATCATCATATTAGGGTATCATTTATTTAAACCAAACTTTTAGTTACATGAGTCATAATTATTTAATTAATAAATTAATCCAACAATCTCCCACTTGACTCATGTGAAACTTGATGTTTCAATCTTATATACTATAATTGTGCATTATTCATTAAAAGTACCAAGTCATTATCTTTAATGAATTGAAATAATCGGATCATAACGGTCACAAATTATTCATCAACTTGATTCCTTCCATGTATCATGAATCAATTCAATTCAAATAATTTTTGAGGGATACATTAATGTGTCTTTCATGTCCTTACAAAGACACTTTTGTCATCACTATCAATAATAATAATTATTACATAATATGGATAACAAAACTCAGCAGAAACATAATCTTTAATTGAATTCACAAGTGTCATATAATAAAAACATTAAACTATACATGTATATATACAAATCATATTATAGTGTTAACAAGGACTTTTACATAATGCCCATTCTTTCTACATGGCCAACAAATGTCTTGGGCGGTAAACCTTTAGTTAACAGATCCGCTATCATTAAATTTGTACCAATATGTTCAAATGACACTTTTTTGTTTCTTCAATTTATCTTTCACTGATAAGTACTTCAATTCCATGTGTTTAGCACCTTTGGAATATTTATCATTCTTAGAGAAGAAGACAGTTGCAGAATTATCATAATAAATTCTTAATGGCCTAGCTATATTGTCGACAATACCAAGCCCTAAGATGAAGTTCCGCAACCACAATGATTGAATTGTGGCCTCAAAGTATGCCACAAATTTCGCCTCCATAGTGGAGGTAGCAATGATGGACTGCTTTCCACTCTTCCAAGATATCGCTCCTCTAGCCAAAAGAAAAACATACCCAAATGTGGATTTTCTTGAGTCCACACATCCTGCAAAGTCTGAATTTGAGTAGCAAACCACTTCAAGTTGATATGATCTTCTATAAGTGAGCATGCAATCTTTGGTGCCTTGTAAGTACCTAAGAACTTTCTTTGCAGCTTTCTAGTGATCCATTTCGGGATTACTTTGATATCGACCTAACATACCAACGAAAAAACTGATATCTGGTCGAGTACATATTTGGGAATACATCAAGCTCCCAACCACTGATGCATATGGAGTAAAATCCATTTCCTTTCTTTCTAATTCATTTTTGGGACATTACATTTGACTAAACTTGTCCCCTTTCTGAATAGGAACTATCCCAGCAGAGCATTTATCCATTTTGAATCTCTCTAATATTTTATTTAGGGTTAGTAGGCATTCACCCCTGCAATATGAGTGTGTTTCAGTTTACCCCCTACTGTTGCCAAATGCAGGTTTTGACAACGATTTTTTGAAAAACCCGTTACCAAAAGGTAGGGAGGGGGAAAAGCAAAATTCGCTAACATTACAGGGGTGTAAATGCCTATTAACCCTTTTATTTACATAGCCTTTCTGAGATAATCTCAACAATCCTTGTGATCTATTACAGAATATTTATATTCCTATCACATATGATGCCTCGCTCATATCCTTCATTTCAAATTTAATAGAGAGAAACTTCTTTACATCATGTAACAAAGCAAAATCATTGGCAGCAAGTAAAATGTCATCAATATATAAGACCAAAATTATAAATTTGCTCCCATTCACCTTCATATAGATACACCGATCTACGTTGTTCTCTACAAAACCATATGACAAAACAGTATTATTAAATTTAAGATACCATTATCTGGAAACTTGTTTTAGTCCATATATTGACTTATTTAATTTACACACTGATCGGAAAATAGCAAGTGTACTATTTTTACCGATGTAGTAATATAAGGGATTAACCCCAAATATCGATCTCAAGGACTGCGTACTAAAATAAGTTCTTAGTGATTAATTTCAATTGGACAAAATTCATGGTTTAAAGGTTTGGAATTAAATTAAATAAACTCAAGAGAATAAAACGTATACTAACACAAATAGTTTCACTAATATGAAAGTAATGCCAGGGACGGTGTATGATTCGCAGTGCAATGACTCAAATGTTCCTTAATTTTAGAGATATGCTTTAGAAAGTGTCTTTCCTAAGTTTATAATGTTTTTCCAAAATTCCTTCAAAGAAAAACCTTTGGTATTCTTCATTGACCGTGATTCCTCAATGGTCAAAGAAGAATATTAAGCAATAATTCTGACATAAAAAGGTTTTCACAAAAATATCCCAATTCCTCAGTAATATTTTTCGCGATAAAATTTATGCAACAAGGTTAGGATGGTTGGTCAGACCAAATCCTAACCACGATCAATTATCCCATTTTCCAACAAAGATAAAGCATTAAGGACGTTGCAATAAAATAAAGAAACGAAACTAAAAACATAATCCCAAATTGAAGAATTCAAATAGTCATTACATAAAGCAAATCAGGGACACCCCCCTGGCATTGGGGGGTTTAGCCACTCATGTTCATACTGGAAATAAAAACAGAGCAAGAAAATTGAGACATTACAATTAACGTCGGATTCGTTGGATCGTCAATCGCTTCCGCTCTTGATCAATCCTTCTTCTCCCGTATTCGTTCAATCCCAAAATCCCCAAATCAAAAAAAGTCCTTTCTAACAGTAATAATTGTCAAATATAAATCAGTCCTCAAAAACACCGCGAAAAGTCTGGAATACCCTTGAAGCAGCAAAACATAAGATTTTTCTCTGGTCTTCACAACACGGGCCGTGTTGTGTAACACGGGCACCCGTGTTGTGCCTCTGGTTCACCACAAAACCTCTTCTTCAACAGTTGTCATGACACGGGCCGTGTTGTACAACACGGGCACCCGTGTCACAACTCTGACTTCTTCTTTTTCTTTGCAAATCTCAGTTTCTTCTGGTATTCACAACACGGGTCGTGTTGTGTAACACTGGCACCCGTGTTGTGCCTCTGAAATCCCATTTTTCTGTCGTTTTTTCATGCTTGGATCATCTCTCGGACGCCTCGAACAACCGATTACATATTTACCTGAAACACAACAAAGAAAACAACCACATAACCCATTCCACGGATAAAAACAAAGTAAAACGATTAAAACTAACTTGCACGCAATATTGAGAAAACTATGACAAAACATGAACGAGATACTACAAACGAACCAAATTAGACTCAAAAGACGCTGAAAACCGGCTTGAACATTACCACTAAATATCACTGATCAAACTCCCCCAAACTTGAATTCTTGCTTGCCCTCAAGCAAAAATCCTGTATTTATACCTTAAAAACTAGCAAGATGAATTATGATACTCATACGTGGATCCTTCATTCCAAGTCACCCAATGATTTCTTTTTGGTACTTTTCTCTCAGTATAGATATCACACAAACCTACACCGTGGACAACCACGGATCTGAATCTCCTTTTCGGTAACCTCTCCGACTATGCTTCGGGCTTAGGTCTTATTTTTTTCCGATTTTCAACCCTTTTCATTCGGACAATCACTTTTAAGGCTTTTAATGATTTTCACTATGTGTACAAGATTGATCCCCTTTTTAATTGTTGGCACCGATTTTTTTCTTTGTCCCTTAGGGAAACATTTATGTTCAACCGCCGTTAGGTTGAATAACCTTGTGAGGGTTACCCAACTTAGAAGGATCGATCGTTCTAATGTTTTTATTCATTTTTTTTTTCGGTGCCTTCAAGCCTTTTTCTCTTTTGGATCAACTCTGTACACACAATTATTATAGATAAAGCCAGATATATCAATAGAAACTACTTCGGGTTTACTTCTCAGATCAAAGTACCATGGTACGAATCTACATGTCGAACTCGTTCCTAATTCCGAAGACTCAGTGTGTTCATGTGGTACCTATACATCAAAATTTTTCCATATTTTCTCATCGGGTTTCTTTTCACTCACATCCTATATACTTTCTCATAATTCACTTGCAACACACAACAGGTTAACTCAGGGGTGTTTTTTTTTCCAGATAACACATAGCTATAATCTTCAAGCCGACACTACGATACTATTAAAAATAAACAAAGATTAAAATAAAACAAACGAAAACATGAAAACTAAACCCCCCCACACTTGAACTCAACAGTGTCCTCACTATTGAAGAACCAATGTCGGAGGGGACTCACAACTATCACTGCTCGGGAGGAAATCCATGAAGCTTCATCTGCTGCATCCATGCATGCAGCTCATCGATGAGGTCCCCTTGCCGGGTCTGCTCGCTGATCATTTCGTCCCACTGTTCCTTGGACACATTCCACTGACCGGTTGCTTGGTTTGATGATCCACCAGCAGTTTGCACCGGGACCTCTTCAGCTTGGTTCCCTTCATCCTCCTCATCTGAAAAATACTCATCAAACTGATCGGAACCACCCTGCATAGGGTCCTCATACAGCCAGTTAGCTCTATTGTCTATAGTAATCATATTAGGCGCAGGTAAAGAAATCAAATGCTTATTACGAGTCATCACAGCATAATAATTATGACCGGTTTTTATCATACCTTGGTTGATCAATGTTTCAAGATCAATTTTGGTCTTACCTGCCACTGCAGGCACTTCAAGCAACCTCTCATTATACCCAAGATGCTCAACAATTTGCGTAATCATCCCTCCAACAGAAATCTCACCCGAGGCAGCATTGGCTACCCGCTTCAGGTGGTCTGCTGCGAAGGCCGCAACGTTGATCAGCTCATTGTTTGCCATTCCATACAGGAAGTACAACTCTCGCAGTGTTGCGACTCCTGTGTTATCGCCTCGGCAGAAAAGGGTATAAGCTAACCCTTTTTGAGCATACCGGAAGCAAGGGTTATGAATACAAGAGGCTTTTGATGCCGACACGACATACTCGGTATTGCTGGTGATATCCTTCCAGAATGATCCTGCCACGAAAGTACTCGGCGGTGCACCAGGCCCGTAAACTGGGAGATCTAAAATCTTCCCCAGATCAGCCACCGACATCACATGATCATTGTCAAATAGGCGGAACTTCAAAGTACCGAAGTACTCTGTGTCGGATCCGGTCCATGTATGCTTGAGCTGAAACTGTAAAGAACTCAAAAATTCCAAGGTTATGCGCTCAAAAGTTGGCGCTTCATACTGCATAAAATTTAACATACCGATACTGTGAAACATTCTATGAACTTCAAATTTAAGCCCTAGATTTTCAAGAGTTTCATTACACATGTACCGGGCCGGTATCAACTTACGCCTTACCAACTTTGCATATTTGGCTTGATGCTCCGGGTCCTCAAACAAAATGCCATGAGCATTCGGCATTCGGTGTGCTCTCTTACGAGGACGAGAAGATTCAGCAACATTCTTACCGGTATCCCTTCGAGGAGGCATTGTTCTCACATGCACAAATTAAACACACGAAAAAAACTTGAAAGATTAGAGAAATCGGTCACCGTAGAAGTGACAATGGAGGGATGGGGAACAATTTTTGTGAGCGGGGTAGTTGGTTTTGGTGAGTGGGTGATTGAGAAAATGGAGGTTTTGTGAAGGATGAAAATGGGGTTAGGGTTCTTGAAAGAAAATGGAGGTTGGAGAAGATGAAGGATAATGATAATTGAGTGGTTAATGAGCCACTAATTAGAAGTTATGAGAATAAACACGCGGGGCCCACAGAAAAAAAATTGGGAAACTTAAAAAAAAATTTGAAATTTTGGCTTCCCGCATGCGCAACACGGGCCGTGTTGTCCAACACGGGCCGTGTTGTCCAACACGGGCACCCGTGTTGCCTCCCTGGTTCTTCTAATCAATTTCAATTGATAATCACTCTCCTTCAGTACTTGCAACACGGGCCGTGTTGCACAACACGGGCCGTGTTGCACAACACGGGCACCCGTGTTGCCCCCCTGGTTTCCCTCACAAACACCATGCAAAAGAAATCCCTTCCAGGCATTGCAACACGGGTCGTGTTTCACAACACGGGCACCCGTGTTGCCTCACTGAAAATCATTCAGATTAACACAGATACTGGATTTTTCTGAACTCTGCAACACGGGCCGTGTTGTCCAACACGGGCACCCGTGTTGCACCCCTGAATTTTCACTTTTCCATCATTTTCTATCTTCTTTGCCCGACTTCAAACCTCGTTCTTTCCTTCTCAGAACCAGTGATACACAAGACCTGCAAAACTGAAACAAACAAACGTAATAATGAAAAACTCGTGGGTTGCCTCCCACGTAGCGCTGCGTTTAACGTCGCATGGCTCGACGATCCGTCATACTACTGAGTAAGACGAGTGACATGCACATCACCAGTGGTCTGGCCTTTGAAGTAATGCTTTAATCTCTGCCCGTTTACTTTGAAAATATCTCCATTGGTCGGATTTTTAATTTCAATGGCTCCGTGGGGAAATACCTTGTGAACTACAAAAGGTCCCGACCATTTAGACCTTAATTTGCCTGGGAATAGCTTCAGCCTTGAATTGTACAGAAGGACCATTTGTCCTTCCCAAAACTCTTTTCTTTGAATCCTTTTATCATGCCATTTTTTCGTTTGCTCTTTGTAAACTTTAGCATTCTCATACACCCGATTCCTGAATTCTTCTAACTCATGAAGTTGAAGAATCCTCGAACTTCCAGCTTTTGACAAATCCATATTAAGATACTTAGACGCCCAAAAAGCTTTATGTTCAAGTTCCAAAGGTAGGTGACATGCCTTTCCGTAAACCAGTTGATATGGTGACATATCGATAGGCGTTTTGAAAGCCGTTCGGTACGCCCATAAAGCGTCATCCAACTTAATAGACCAATCCTTTCTAGATGAATTCATTGTCTTTTCCAAGATTTGTTTCAGTTGTCTATTTGACACCTCAACTTGGCCGCTCGTTTGGGGATGGTATGGAGTAGCTATTCGGTGTTTAACATTGTACTTTTGCAGCAGCTTCTCCATAAGGTGGTTCAAGAAATGTGTCCCTTCGTCGCTTATTAATGCTCTCGGGACACCGAACCTTGCAAAGATGTTCTCTTTTAAGAATCTCACCACAACCTTAGCATCATTGGTGGGCAATGCAACAGCTTCCACCCATTTGGACACATAATCCACTGCTACCAAAATATAGTTTTTTCCGAACGACGGTGGAAACGGCCCCATGAAGTCTATCCCCCATACATCGAATAACTCAACCTCGAGCATAGAGTTTTGGGGCATCTGGTTTCTTTTTGATATATTCCCAGTCCTCTGACATCTGTCACACTCTTTCACTACTTCTTGAGCATCCTTAAATAACGATGGCCAGTAAAGTCCTGATTGAAGGACTTTAGCTGCTGTTCGATCACCACTGAAATGTCCACCATACTCAGAGTCGTGACATGCTTTCAGCACATCTTTTTGTTCTTCGTCAGGTACACATCTTCTCACAAGGCCATCCACCCCTCTTTTGTAGAGAAACGGATCGTCCCATAAATAAAACCTGCAGTCATGAACAAACTTTTTTCTCTTGTTAGAATCAAAATCGTCGGGTATAATACCGCCAACGAGGTAGTTTGCATAATCTGCAAACCAAGGCACCCCAATAACAGCTAGGATGTGTTTGTCAGCGAACTCATCCTTTATAGGGCGTTGCTCTTCCGTCTCCTCAATTGGTGACATCCGAGAAAGATGATCTGCAACAGTGTTTTCACACCCTTTCTTGTCACGGATCTCCACATCAAATTCCTGGAGGAGTAAAATCCACCTCAACAGCCTGGGCTTTGAATCCTACTTAGCAAAAAGATATTTCAAAGCAGCATGGTCAGTGTAAACAATCACTTTTGAACCCAACAGATATTGCCTGAATTTATCGAAGGCATACACAACCGCTAGCAACTCCTTCTCGGTAGTTGCATAGTTTATCTGTGCAGGGTTCAAAACATGACTAGCATAGTAAATCACATGAAGCAATTTCCCTCTTCGCTGTCCAAGAACAGCCCCTACCGCAATGTCACTAGCATCGCACATAATCTCAAAGGGTAGGGACCAATCAGGGGCAATGACAATAGGTGCAGACACTAATTCTTTTTTTTAGTGTTTCAAAAGCGTCGCTGCATTCCTTATTGAAAACAAAAGCCTTATCTTTAATCAACAGGGTGGTTAAAGGTTTGGCTATCTTCGAGAAGTCTCTTATGAACCTGCGGTAAAAACCCGCATGTCCCAAGAAGCTTCTTATGCCCTTCTCGTTGATTGGCGGAGGTAACTTAGAGATCACTTCCACTTTGGCTTGATCAACTTCGATCCCTTTTTGTGAGATCTTGTGACCAAGAACAATGCCTTCTTGCACCATGAAATGGCATTTTTCCCAGTTCAATATTAAGTTGCTTTCTTGACATCGCTGCAAAACAAGTGAAAGGTTAGATAAACAATGATCAAATGAGGATCCGAACACGGAGAAATCGTCCATGAACACTTCCATGTGTTTTTCTAGCATATCCGCAAAAATGGATGTCATGCATCTTTGGAATGTAGCGGGGGCATTACATAGCCCAAATGGCATCCTTCTATAAGCAAAAATGCCATAGGGGCATGTAAACGCCGTTTTCTCTTGGTCTTCCGGTGCAATAGCAATTTGATTGTACCCAGAATAACCATCAAGAAAACAATAGTAATCATGTCCCGCTAGTCTTTCCAACATTTGGTCAATGAATGGCAACGGAAAATGGTCCTTTCTCGTAGCCAAATTCAATCTTCTATAATCAATGCACACTCTCCACCCAGTAACAGTTCTAGTAGGAATCAACTCATTCTTTTCATTTGTTATAACAGTTGTTCCCCCCTTTTTGGGCACCACATGCACCGGACTAACCCAAGCACTATCGGATATAGGATAAATTAATCCTGCATCCAATAGCTTCACCACTTCTTTTCGCACTACCTCCTTCATCACCGGATTCAATCTCCTTTGGGGTTGCACAACCGGTTTGTGATCTTCTTCCATAAGTATTTTATGCATACACACTGTGGGACTTATACCTTTAAGGTCTTCAATCTTCCACCCAATTGCTCCCTTGAATTTTTTAAGAACTTCAATTAACTTGCCTTCTTGCATGTCTTTCAAATTAGCGCTAATAATAGCGGGACAATTTTCTTCCGTGTCAAGAAAGACATATTTGAGATTCTCGGGAAGTTGCTTCAATTCAGATATTTTCGGCTTGTCTTTGCCTTCATCAACCGTTATAGGCTGTCGCAACTCTTCCCAACGGTGCATTCTAACTCTTTTAAAGATAGGTTGAGTTTCAAGCATAGCTACCACTTCCATATCATTATCTCCAACTTCCTTATCACCTTCAAAAATGGACATACTCAGCACCCTCTCTAAAGGTAATTTGGATACACTTTCTAAATGCTTACTAGCTTCCATTTGTTCTAACACTTGTATGTTACTACTAGTGCCCACATCATCTTTATACTTCAAAGTGTTCCTAACATCAATTTTCAACTCTTCATCATACACCTTCAACGTTAGTGTTCCACCTTCCATGTCTATCATGACTCTCCCGGTTTCTAGGAAAGGTCTTCCCAAAATCAAGGGGATTTCTTCATCTTCTGGCATTTCAAGGATCACAAAGTCAACCGGGAACACAAATTTGTCCACTCTAACCAAGACATCATGGACAACTCCATACGGCCGCTTCACAGAATGGTCAGCGAATTGGAGAGTCATCCTAGTGTCTTGAACTGCACCAATACCCAACTTTTTGTAGATGGATAAAGGCATTAAACTGATGCTCGCTCCCAAGTCAATGAGAGCTCTCTTGAATGATCGGTCACCGATAGTGCAAGGAATGGTGACAGCTCCTCTATCTTTTTTCTTCACCGGAATCTTTAGTCCCCGCAAAATAGCACTACAAGTTTCGGTTAGAATAATAGGTTCAGCTCCCATAGTCCTCTTTTTAGCAATTATATCTTTCATGAACTTGGCATAAGTGGGCATTTGTTCAAGTGCTTCAAGCAATGGGTATTCAACTCCAGCTTTTTGAACAAGTCAAGAAATTTCTTAAAATTCTTCTCTTGCTGCCCTTTCTTCTTGTTTCTTGTAGGATATGGAAGTTTGACCACCGGTTTCGGTTCAACCGCTTTTTCTTTGATAACCGGTGTTGGGGTGACTTCTTTTTCTTTACCAACCTCTTCATTTTCTTTGATTTCTAGCTCAACCTCAATCAATTGACTTTCACCTTCAGAATTTTCTTGAACCTCTTCACTAACTTTACCTCTTCGCGTTGTGACTGCATTTACTTTGTGATTATCTCTAGGATTTGTTACAGTAGCACTAGGAAGAGTCCTTGGAGTTTGTGGAATAGCAAGGTGTTGGGCAATTTGGCTCATTTGCACTTCAAGATTCTTTATAGAGGCTCCAGTGTTCTTGAAGTTACTTCTTGTTTCTTCTTGAAATTGACAATTGTGAGCTGCCATCTTTTCAATGGCAATCTCCCAATCAGCTTTTCTTGACACTGGAGGCTGATATGGTTGTTGCTGGGACTGATATTGTTGTTGGCCTTGAACCGGTTTTTGGATGTTCCCTTGATGATCTTTCCAAGAGAAATTTGGGTGATTTTTCCACCCCAGATTATATGTGTTGGCATATGGATTGTTCTGCCTCAACATATTAATCTGCTCAACCTGCTCTTGAGTTGCCAAACAGTGCATGGCAAAGTGAGGTCCATAACATATCTCGCAAATCACCGCTTGAACGGGTTCAACCTGAGCAACTGTGTGAGTTCCCAGATTCATCTTCTTTAACCTTCTTTCAACTTCTGCGGTAATTTGATCTTCCATTTTTACAACCTGCTCTGTCAGCTTAAGATTGATTTTCCCATCTGGTTGACTCACGGTGCGATCATATAACTCAAGGTGTTCATTGGCAGCAATAGCTTCTATGATTCTTTTAATACCTGTGGCTGTTGAAAAGTTTGTTGAGCCACCTGCAGCAGTATCAATAAGTTGCTTTGTCTTGAGTCGCAACCCATTAACAAAGTTTTGCATCTGCTCGGTTGCGTCCATATTATGAGTAGGACACGAAGTCAAACACCTTTTGAATCTTTTATAAGCATCTCCAAGTGATTCACCCTCTTTTTGTTTAAAATTGACTATATCATATCTTTTCCGGATGAACACTGAAGCAGGAAAGTATTCGTTTAGGAAAGTTGTTTCCATCTCTTGCCATGTTGTGATACTTGTTGCGGGAAGAGAGTAGAACCACTCTTCAGCATCGTCAGTAAGTGTGAATGGAAACATCACCAGTCGTTTTGCCTCCTCTGAATGACCTTCGATCTTCAAAGAAGTTGTGGTAGTAAGAAATCTCTGCAGATGCTTATTTGCATCCTCATTGATTCTTCCGGAGAAAGGCTTGCTCTCTAACTGGCGGATAGTAGATGGATGCAACTGAAAGTGTGCTACATTCACCGGTTGATTAACAATCGTCATCCTGTTAGGTTGAGCATTTGCCCCTCCGTAGTCACCTAAGAGTCTCTCTGCAGCAGGTTGATTCCCTGCCATGTCGTTGAATTCTGGGTCAGTTTCTCTGTCTGAATCAGAGTCACTGTGCTCCGAGTGAACGGATATATAGTCCTCAGTTTCCTGATACGGGACACTTGAACCAGTCTTAGCCAGACTATCAATTCTTGCCTTGCGGCGTCTCTCGTGCAAAGCTCTTTCTGGTTCTGTGTCAAAAGAAAATTTAGCTGAGGCCTGACCTCGCATAAACAGTTAGACACGAGTTAGAAAACAAAATTTCAATAACACTAAAATGATATGCAGAGAGAAAAGTAAAATTTTAGTCACAGAGCAACAAAATTCCAATTGATATAACACGAACAACTTAATTCTTTGGCAGTCCCCGGCAACGGCGCCAAAAACTTGATCGGAAAATAGCAAGTGTACTATTTTTACCGATGTAGTAATATAAGGGATTAACCCCAAATATCGATCTCAAGGACTGCGTACTAAAATAAGTTCTTAGTGATTAATTTCAATTGGACAAAATTCATGGTTTAAAGGTTTGGAATTAAATTAAATAAACTCAAGAGAATAAAACGTATACTAACACAAATAGTTTCACTAATATGAAAGTAATGCCAGGGACGGTGTATGATTCGCAGTGCAATGACTCAAATGTTCCTTAATTTTAGAGATATGCTTTAGAAAGTGTCTTTCCTAAGTTTATAATGTTTTTCCAAAATTCCTTCAAAGAAAAACCTTTGGTATTCTTCATTGACCGTGATTCCTCAATGGTCAAAGAAGAATATCAAGCAATAATTCTGACATAAAAAGGTTTTCACAAAAATATCCCAATTCCTCAGTAATATTTTTCGCGATAAAATTTATGCAACAAGGTTAGGATGGTTGGTCAGACCAAATCCTAACCACGATCAATTATCCCATTTTCCAACAAAGATAAAGCATTAAGGACGTTGCAATAAAATAAAGAAACGAAACTAAAAACATAATCCCAAATTGAAGAATTCAAATAGTCATTACATAAAGCAAATCAGGGACACCCCCCTGGCATTGGGGGGTTTAGCCACTCATGTTCATACTGGAAATAAAAACAGAGCAAGAAAATTGAGACATTACAATTAACGTCGGATTCGTTGGATCGTCAATCGCTTCCGCTCTTGATCAATCCTTCTTCTCCCGTATTCGTTCAATCCCAAAATCCCCAAATCAAAAAAAGTCCTTTCTAACAGTAATAATTGTCAAATATAAATCAGTCCTCAAAAACACCGCGAAAAGTCTGGAATACCCTTGAAGCAGCAAAACATAAGATTTTTCTCTGGTCTTCACAACACGGGCCGTGTTGTGTAACACGGGCACCCGTGTTGTGCCTCTGGTTCACCACAAAACCTCTTCTTCAACAGTTGTCATGACACGGGCCGTGTTGTACAACACGGGCACCCGTGTCACAACTCTGACTTTTTCTTTTTCTTTGCAAATCTCAGTTTCTTCTGGTATTCACAACACGGGCCGTGTTGTGTAACACTGGCACCCGTGTTGTGCCTCTGAAATCCCATTTTTCTGTCGTTTTTTCATGCTTGGATCATCTCTCGGACGCCTCGAACAACCGATTACATATTTACCTGAAACACAACAAAGAAAACAACCACATAACCCATTCCACGGATAAAAACAAAGTAAAACGATTAAAACTAACTTGCACGCAATATTGAGAAAACTATGACAAAACATGAACGAGATACTACAAACGAACCAAATTAGACTCAAAAGACGCTGAAAACCAGCTTGAACACTACCACTAAATATCACTGATCACACACTAAATTTTCTTTTCCCGTAGTAATAAACCCTTCAGGTTGAGCCATATACACTTCTTCCTTTAAGTCACCATCTAGAAAGGCGGTCTTCACATCCATTTGGTGAAGTTCTAAGTCATAATGAGCCACCAAATCCAAAACAATTCTCAAAGAGTCATGCTTTGAAATAGGAGAGAGGGTTTCTTTGTAGTCAATGTCATCCTTTTGAGTGAAACCTTTGGCGACAAGTCTAGCTTTATATCTTTCAATATTACCTTTGGAGTCTCGTTTGGTCTTAAAGACCCACTTACAACCAACTCGTTTTGAACCTTAGGGCAAAGCAACTAGATCCCATACATTATTGTCATCCAATGATTTTAACTCTTATTTCATAGCATTGATCCAATTTTTTAGAATTGTCACTTTCTATGGCTTGTGTGAATGAGACTGGATCCTCATTAATGCTCAAGTCACAACCATGTTCAAGCGAGTAAATAACATAGTCTTTCGAAATAGATGGTCTTATTTGCCTTTCAGACCTTCTTACTGTTATTTCGTATGTTTCTTCATTCACTTGTTCTTGCTCATTTGTGACTTGTACATTTCCAATCGGTTCATCAACTATATGTTCATTTTGTGGGTTTTGAATATTAACTTGTTGTCTATGTGTGTTGTATGATGGTACCACAACCAGAGGGACAACGACTTGAGAATAAAGAAGGTTTTTCACGAGTCTCCGTAATATCCACTTTATGTGATTTCTCATTCCCACTGAACTAGCCATTTTTAATAAACCGAGCACTACCAGACTCAATAATTCTCGTACTATGATTAGGACAATAAAATCTATACCTTTTTGATTTTTCAGGATACCCAATGAAAAAATCACTAATGGTTCTCGCATCAAGCTTCTTTTATGTGGATTATACGCCCTTACTTCAGCTTGGCATCCCCAAATATGAAGATGCCTTAAACTAGGTTTCCTTCATGTCCATAACTCATAAGGAGTCTTAGGAACTGCCTTGCTAGGAATCCTATTAAGCAAATATGCAGTGGTCTTTAATGCATAAGTCCACAATGATGATGGTACATTACTATAATTTAATATTAACCTAACCATATTCACGAGAGTACGATTCTGCCTCTCAGCTACACCATTTTGTTGTGGTGTTCCAGACATATTATATTATGCACATATGCCACGACTTTCGAGAAACTTTGCAAATGGACCTGGACATTGTCCTTTCTCATTGTATTTTCCATAATATTCACCACCTCTATCAGACCTCACTATCTTTATTTTCCTATCCAATTGCCTTTCCACCTCATCAATGAATATTTTTAACATGTCCACTGATTGAGATATTTCGTGCAATAGATACAAGTAACAGTAACATGAGAAGTCATCAATAAAAGTTATAAAATACTTTCTCCTCCCCATCAAGGAACATCGAAAGGACCACAAATATCAATGTGTATCAATTCAAGGAGTTCACTACTTCTTGTAGATTAATTCTTAGATATTTGTTTGGTGTATTTTCCCTTAATGCAATCTAAGCATATATTCAAGTCACCAAAATCCAATTGAGGTAATATTTCACCTTTCATTAACCTCTGTTGCACCCCAAAATTTTCCCTCTTATTTTCACCAATTTTTGGCTTATGCCTCACATATGCATTACATTAGGTCATTTTCACAATCATGCATATCATTGGTTCTCTCAAGGCTTGTGATCGGGAGTTTTTTTGGGTCATGGCTTCTTGATTTTTTTGAGGTTTATTTAGTTCAAGTTTGGAGTTGGATTTTGAAGCTTTATCATTACATCGTCCAATCCATTATTTGCTTCTCAGCATTAGTTACAGGGTTTCCTCTTCGAGGCCAATGATTAAGGTTTTAAAGACAATTTTATGCATACTTGAAACTTCTTCAGAACTTTCTTCCTGTGGAAAGTTCATATAGTCATTAGGTCAAAGGTTTGTAGTTTGAATTACTGAAAAGATAGGCCATATTTCAAGATGTGATTTAAGAACTTGTTATGACTGAGGTTTTTAATTTCTTGGTTACTTAATATGCAAATTAGGGTTGAATGAAGGAATTGAACTATGGGTAAGGTACTTTGAATTGAGGTTTCATTTTTAAGGTCTTAAGACATCAAATTTTGTTTCCAAATTCAAGTCATTCAAGTCACGAGACTAGTAATATTTCAAGGAAATTCCAAGAAATTGTTGTGGCCTTTTGTTTTTTTAATGATGGATGTTTGGAAATTGGAGTGAGGATTTGAATTTATTCAAACGACTTTAGTTTTGTTTCTAATTGTCATAAAGGCAAAGTAAAGGTTGCACGGTTAAACTCGGTTTTGGACCATTTCATCTCCAAATCATATTTCAAAACAAATTTAAGTATTAATATAAGTTTTCTTTCAAGGTGAATTTAATGATCCAAATACCACAACGAGAACATGAGCAACCGCACCCCCTGATTTGAACTTGGAGCAAGACAAGTCACAATTAGTTTTTGAGGCTTGTCTCAACACGGTCATTTTTTTGGACCTTTTAATGATGGTTTTGTTGTTGTCAGTTTTCATAGTCTCAATTTTCTTTATTGCTTTGTCAAGGGAAGACCGAAGGTTCTTATAAGAATTGGTGCGGTAAATAAGAATCCTTGAGATGGCTTCACGTATAATAGTTGTACAAAAGGAGAGGCCCGTCATAGTAAGACCAACAAAGTACTTAAAATCTGAGAAGGGATATGCCAAATGGTTCGTGGAAGCTAATTAAAAAAGTGAGTACTTACTGTACAAATCCAATTTCAGTTCAAGCTTGGTTTATCTTTTCTTTAAGTGCATAAAACAAGACAAGAAGCATACCAAATTCAAACAACTAATAAAAGGAAAATTTACATTACAAAAGACCTAAAACAATGGAGATAATTTAGACTAAGTTTAAAATAATAGAATCACAGTCTTTCTATTTCACTGCTAAGGTTTTGGTTTCCAAGTGGCCATCCAGGTTCCCTCTTCACGCTCTATACCAGGTTTGCTACGATGTCTACTTTAAGCCTTCATCATGCCAAGCCATGCTCCCATGAACACATACATAAAAGAAAAAATGAGCATTAGTACCGTGAGCAAAAAGACATTAACATATATTTCATGTAACAAAGTTGTGCTCCAAAGAATTACCACCTTTGATCTTACTTTCATCAAATATTCAAATATCACAAATCATTTATCATATTCCAATTACATCATTTTCAATTTTGATCCAAATTGGCCACACTTCATGTTACAACATAACATTCACATAAACATTGTCATAATATTCAAAAATACTTCCTCAATTAAAGTTCCAAACATCAGTAGAGACTACACTAAATCAAGACTTTGCAAGTCAACAGAAAACAAAATAAAAACAGAGATAAGATTTCACGAATTTGGCAAAAAAGATTTTGGCAAGAAAAGAGCAATAGTAGACACAACAAAGGCACAACAAAGGTAATAACAGATACCTTATAATCAGACAAAAGGAAAAGCAGAAAAGCAGAAGATGGCAAAAAGGAAATATCACAATTTGGGATAAACAATTTGGGCATCAAAGAAAGCCATCCGAAAAATGATGAAAACGGAAGTCCTGTAACCCTATCAAACACACAAACCCTAATTTTCTACACTATAAAAAGGAGGAGTTATGTTCTTCAAAGAATCATACAAACCCTAGCCGCAACAATACACACAAAAAACCCTAGTTTTCCTCTACAGAAATTGGTTTTCCAAAAAAAACCTAAATCATCTGAAGTTTCTCCAAAAAGTTTGATAAAGGCTTCACACTGAAGCTCTATTCAACTCGAACTGAACTAGGAGATACATAGAAGAAGGAAGAAGAACGAAAGGAGGGAAAAGTTAAAGGGATCACCTGTTTTTTCTCGTCGGATTTTTCATGTCGAAGTTACTCTGATTTGGTTAGTACCTGTTTTCTCATGCGCTTTATAGATCTTGGTTTGTGTTTATTTCGTTGTGCTTTGCCTTGTCATACTTGATTTTGGATTTGAGAGTTGCACGTTGTTTCTGGTACCTTCGATCCCGTTGATTAATCGCGTTTTTGAAAGAAAAAAACAAGTCCGTATTTGGATTCTGTGAGTTTTTTTAGGTAGGGTTTGCATTTGGTGTTTCGTGTTTAGAGGTGGTCTCGCCGGAGAAGACGGCGGGGGCCGCCGTGGGCCACCGTCTTCTCTGGCAGCTTTTAGGTTTCTGGCGAATTCGATTTGCAGAGAGAGGGTATTTTAGAGGGAACACGTTAGTTTGTGTGTGTGTGAGAGAGAGAAGTACACGGAGTAAGGGTGTGCATCTTATAAAGTAATTAAAAAAACGAAAAAAAACTCATTGTCATATGTTATTGTTATCGTTGTTGTGATTGTTGGTTCAATGTGGTGGTGGACCGGTGACACTTGTCATGACCCAGGATAGGTGTCACCGACCAAGGTTTGTTTCCAGGATGATCCTACGTGCCTCCCCTATAACCCTTACCATGCGCCTATTATGTCCATTCGTTTGATCAGGGGCCTGCCTTGATCGAACGCTCCAGATTCGACCTTGGTAGTCAACGGTTGACTGAATCCCATAATATGCACCCTTATTTCCTGCGTGGGCTGAATGCTAGCTGGGCCTAGCAGATTTCTGATGACACCCCCTAGTCTGACTAATAACCTGGCCGATTTGTTTACTCTTTTGTTTATTTTAATTTTCTTTTTTATATAAATTTCTTTTAATTATTGTATTATTAATATAGTTTCTTTTAAAACAAAAAAAAATATTTATATTAATTAATTATTTTTAAATAATTTTATTTAATTTGATTAATTAATTTGTTAGTTAATTTTATTAAATAGTTCTATTTAATTTAGTTAATTAACTAAACACCTTTTGTTCGATTTCGCTTATATGGTGAATGTTGGTATATGCTTGATGATCGTTGTCCTCGCTCAATATTTAGTTATATGATATTGATGTACGGATTGTATGAACTTGAATGTTGTTCTCGCATTACGACTATATTTTGTCAAGTAAAAATGAATGCTCACACACTAAGAATAATCGTTTCAAGAGATAATTTAATTCCTTGGTCTAACGCCAAGTAAATACTTCCTTCATTACACTCCATACATACACGCACACGTAAGTCGGTCATTTTTTTATGGTCGCCATTTGCAAAATTGTACACGTCACAATACAAAAAACAAAAATACAATTTTTATCAAATCATCAAAATCAAACAACGAAAGAATTGAGCTTTTGGAATCTAGCATTCCTTGGGTTCTTGGATGATAACTCTTAAGGCTAGCCCTTAGGTTGTGATTTATCCAACCTTTCGCTTATAAAATATTCAACTTCTTAAAATATCATCATAATAAAATAACGAAAGAACTAAACTTTTGGAATCTAGCATTCCTTGGGTTTTTGAATGACCGCTCTTGAGGCTAGTCCTTGGGTTGTGTTTCATTTGTTCATTCGTTTCTAAAAAACACTTAAGCCATCAAACTCTTAATTCACATATCAAATAACGAAAGAACTGAACTTTTGGAATTTAGCATTCCTTGAATTCTTGGATGATTGCTCTTGAGGCTAGCCCTTGGGTTGTGATTTATCCAACCTTTCGCTCCTAGAATACTCAACTCATCAAATCTCCTATAAACAAGCAACAAAAGAACTGAATTCTAGAATCTCGCATTCTTTGGGTTCTTGAATGATCACTCTTGAGGCTTGCCCCTGGATTGTGATTCATTCAACCTTTCGCCTCAGAAATATTTAAAACTCTCCAAAGGACTAGACATGATTCATCTTCAAAGGAGAGACATTTCTTATACCCCCGCAAACATAAATCAAATCTTTCAAACAATTATCCTCAAAGTAAGAATGTGGCATTGCTTGTCGATCCTTATATCCAAGTTTAAAGCTTCTTCCGATTTTTATTTACTCCCTCAAAGGAAGAATGTTGCATTTCTTATCGATCCTTATATCCAAGTTTAAAGCTTCTTCCGATTTTATTTTCTTCCTCAAATGTTTGTGGTGGAATAGGCGAGACATCTCCCTTAAAAAGATGACGACTTGTCTCTTTCTTTTAAATACGCCTTAAAATCTCTCCAACAAATACAAAAATCAATTTCATAATTAATTAACGAAATAATTGAATTTTGGAGTCTTGCATTCCTTGAATTATTGGATGGCCACTCTTGAGGCTAGCCCTGGGGTTCTGATTCATCCAACCTTTTGTCTCAAAATACCTTAATCAAGACCAAACAACTTTCTCAAAAGATCTTTGTTTAGATCCTCGCCAATGTGCTTATAAACTAGTGCTTAAGCCTCCTCGAGAGTGGACCAACCAATGTTTAGCAGTTAGTACGCGAACTAAACACTTGTTCATTAAAAAATACAAACCAACAAACCGTAGTTGCACGAACTATGAAGCTCTGACTTTCCCATTGCACAAGGGAATACGTAGGCACAAAGATTTCAACCCTTTGCGAGTACACTAATAAAAAATTAACCATTTCTCCATAATAAATAATAATGATAAAAAAACACATTCATTTCCCCTTTAACAAACAATCTTAGTAAACCTTAATCATTAGAAGAAGACAAAGACATAAGTTAGTATTCAATCGCAGATTAGACTAAGAGGTTCCCGTTGAGTACAACGAACGTGAGGGGTGCTAACCTTCCTCTTGCGTAACCGACTCCCGAACTTATAATTTTGGTTTCAATGACCATTTCTTATCCTTATTAGGTTGTGTCTATATCTTCATTTTCTCTCGTTAAAATAAATAGAATTAGGTGGCGACTCTGTTGTTGTTTTTTCCGCGTCCATTGCAAAGAACGTATTTTTCGAGGTACGACAACCTCATTACTCTTTCTTTTGATATTTGACCTAATCTTTGATGCCACAAATTAGCAGAACTCTCATTATTTATACTTCGCTTACTACCAACAACATGTTCAATATTATACAAAGATTCTTTAAAATTAACATCAAGATTAAAACGATATAAACCATCAACTGAAACACCAGAACCATAATAGTATAAATCATTAAATAAAGTAAATACATTGTTTTCAATCCTAAAACTAAAATTCAATACATCCAACTTTGCAACAGAAACTAAATTCCTAGCATATCTAGGTACATAAAGACAACTTTTTAGATCTATATGATAACCAGTATCCAAGATCAATCTATATGTCTCAATTCCTTCTATTTGTGCCTTCATTCTGTTTCCCATATAAAGGAACTTTTCACTTCCTTTTATGGTTTGGATCAAAAGGAATCACTGCATAATATGTGACACATGAGTAGTCGCACCCAAATCAAGCCATCAAGTATTATTTGGTACTTCAATAAGATTTAATTAAAAATTAATAGAAACATAAAACATACCTTTCTTTTCGAACCACATCTTCCTTTTAGGACAATCCTTTTTGAAGTGTCCCTTCTCATTGCAGAAATAACACTTTTTTTCCTTTTGGACTCCGCCCTTATTAACCTTTAAAGGAGTTGTGCCCTTCTTCTTGTCCTTCTTGTCGGGTTTGACCTTACTACATCTGGCTCCATCATGATTCGCAAGATGAACTGAATGATCTTTCATCTTCTTTAGCCTCCCTTCTTCTTGAACCAACATGTCCTTAATTTCTTGAAAATTCCATTTTTCTTTGATGGTATTGTAATTCACCTAGAACTGTCCAAACTCAAGAGGAAGTGAGTTAATATAAACTGTACAAGAAAAGATTCATTCAGATTCATACCTAAGGACTTCAAATTTGCTGCCAAATTTCCCGTTTGAGTTACATGATCATGAATGGGTTGAGACCATTCAAACTTTTTAGTCGTCAACTCACTCATCAAATTTCCCATAACAGATTGTCAGTAATTTCAGAATTTGAATACTCTTTCACATTTTTCATAAATTCCCTTGCACTTTCAGTGTTGGGTATATATGGCTTAACATTTTCAACCATTCATTCTCATCAAGTTCAAAGACAACCTATTGGACTTTTCCCAAGCCTTAAAAAGAGACTTTTCATCTTCCGTACTGTCCTCCGTAATGGCAGCTGACTTCTCATCCATTATCAATGCCATGTCCAAACCCATAACACCCAGTTGAAACCGAATCTTTTCAGACTAATCATCATATTTCAGCCCATTGAACTTTGTCATTGCATTGTCCAAGACAAACATATTAGTAGCAACTGCAAACATTTTAAAAACACTAATAAGTTAATACTTTGAATAAATTTCATAGATTCAAACTTTAATCATGTATCTAAATTCACCTTTGGGTGATGCATAAATACATTTCAATAAAATAAACTAATACTAAAGGAACATATTTAATTAAAAATTAATCATACTCAAAATAACATGCATGTTTATCTTTGGATATACAAGCAACAAGTATGTTAACTGTTATCCATATAACATCAAATCACAATTCTTTTTTATAATTTAGAATTATAAACTTTAACGAATTTGACCATTTTGGTTATTAACAAATTCCAACTTTAATAAATACTTTCAAACTATGCAATATATTTATCAGGAACATATGAATTTATTTTCAATTAATCTTGTATGACTAATATAGTATGAAAGAAAGTATGCCAACATGTGTTTTCATTTCATACAGCCCATGTACTTTTCGTTTCACATGGCATATCATTACACATTAAAATGAAATCTTTACTATATTGTATATCATCTCCGCCTACAGTAAGTGTCGTCCGTGAATTATATGTAGCATTAACAATATATAATAAGATTCAAAAATCAATTAATTTGTAATATTATCATATCATATGATCATTATTCGAAAATATTGGAAAATCATCATATCGGTAACAAAGCTTTGATATCAACTATTAGATAATTATAGGTTGATGATCTTGATATCATGATTTTCTTAATGTTTTAATTTCATTGAAAAAAATAGTAAAATCATACTCGAATCCATTATGTCGATTCTTGTCCGATTTTTTTATTCTTGATCTGAATTTGTTCTCTCCCCTCTTCCTTCTTCTTTTTGTGTACCTTTGATGATAAAGACACTTTTGTATAATTATGAGAAAGTTTAGAAGAAATGAGAAAAGTGTTGTTGATTTTCCTAAAAGTCCTTATTTATAGGCTTTTACTCCAATAGATATCTTTTGTCCCAAAAATTATATCCCATCATTCACGAAGAGAGAGGGAGAGATGAGGAATTTATATTTTGAATTTCAAAATAAACTCTTTTAGTCTATCAATAATTAAATTATGACAAACAGAGCCTTAATACACATTATTCATGATTAAAAAGGGCCTCTAAAATATAACTTACAACTCAAATGAAGTTAACTTTAAATTTTTACACAGTCTCTTAAAATTTTGAGACGGCTTTGTCCGCAGATATCCGCGAACGTAGATTATTTTGTCATCCCTAAATAAGATTATAAAATTCATTCAATCATGTCATATCAATATTTTAAAATTAAAAATGTGAATTGGCGGAATACATCTCTCTAATAAATTTAAACATTTTAATTTAGACATTTTACGTATAGTAGATTGTAATGTCACTCATCCCTTTCTCTTTTTAGTTTACACGTTTTTTTTACTACTCTCATATTAAAAAATTAAAGTAAGTTGAAATTGAAAGGAATTGAAGTGTATAGAAATCTTGAGAGAATTGAAATGGAAAGGAATTGAAGTGTATAGAAATTTTGAGCGAATTAAATTACATGTATTAAATTTAAGTCACTTTGATTATATTTTGATATAAAGTTAAGTCACTTTGAGTATGTTTTGATATTTTAAGATGGATAGATGTGACTCGAATGAAATAAAGCAGAATGAAGCGGAATAGAACAAAATAGAATACAGTGAAAAAGTGGAATGAAGTGGTATAGAATAAAGATTTTAGGGTTAAATATGTTTTTGGTCCCTACAAATATCTCATTTTTTGAAATTGGTCCCTCAATAATTTTCCTTCAAACATTGATCCTCCTAAAATTTTTCGTTTCCAAATGTAGTCCCTCCCGTTAATTTTGACTAACGGAGGATGATGTGGCATGCCATGTGGGAATTTTTTTGATGACGTGGAAATTCTTAGCTAAGTCGTAGCTAATTTGAAGTTAATATCAATTTTAAACTCATATATGGTAGCTAATTTCTAGCTAATTCGTAGCTAATTCCTAGCTAATCCCTCAAATGATACCAATTCCATTTCATTTGACACAACTTTTAATTGACATACTGATAATTATATTTGACATTGGTACCAAGTTTAAATTACAAGAATTCTAACAAATAGAATACATGAACTGCATTACAGAATTCTACATTAAAAGCTTACTAACAAAAATAAAAGATTAAATACACTAGCTTATAGTTGCAAAAGCACTTCAAACAATAGAACATCCTGTCATTCAAGTATTAAATAACCTCAATAAAAGATGTTATCAAGAGACTTAAAAATATTTAAAAGCTAAATTTTCAGAACCAAAAACTGCTTTGAGTACAAGAGAAAATTCTATCTTAATTCCATCTTCTGCATTTAGTTCTCTTGTAGTGTTCCCTTGAGCTTGAACTTCATAGAGATGAGTAAAAAGCCTCCTGCTATTCATATAATCAAGAGCAAAGCCTCGTGCTAAAGTGCCCAATATTCCACATACAATTGTAATCCCACAAAATATCATATCTGCATTAGTCTGACAAAGTAAAGGTGTTAGTAAAATAATTTTATACCAAACAACATTTTGTTTTACTAGTAAATTATCTTAAGGTATCGGGCATAAACCTATTTTAAGCAAGTAACAACATTATGTTTTTCTTAGGGGCATTCTTTTGTCCAACTTTGCAACTACAACTCATGAGTCATGAATAGGAAGTCGTAAAAATTAATAATCATTTTTCAAACAACACCTTCATATAAAAGCTGGAAAAGGTGTTTCTGGCATAAAAGTCACCTGAGGATGCTTAGTTTGAATGAATAGGAATATCTTTAGAAATTGCAACAAATTGCAGCCTTTTTAATTTTTATGAGTATGGATCCTCTCTACTGAATCTAGTACTTTGCGACAATGGAGTTCCCGCGAATCAACTATGATAGATAATTGTTGTGCAACATATCTACTTCAACAATCATCTCCTTTTCTGAATCCTATAATAAAATCAGGAGATGGGAATAAATAATAGTCGCATAGAAAAGTAAAGCTAAATGAGTAATGTTAAAGGCTATCAAAGAGGAAATTTATACTTGAGATGCAACTGCTTCCATCTTGGTCCCAACCACACAATCACCCTTTAGGCCCATGGTTGATCTGAAAATGTGCTAAAGAATAAAAATAACTTAAATATTCCACACAACACGATGACTAAGCCAACAAATCGTTTACCATCAACATCTACCTCAATTGTATGCACTTTCTTAGACAGAACATATTTCAATTCCCTTAAATCCGACTATTTTCCGCTACACACCAAACTTGTATGATCTTTACTATAAGTAGAAGATCGAAGCTTGAGGTAACATTGATGATGATCGTCAGACAAATCATCTTTGTTTGATCCTCCATTTTCAACTTCTTCTTCTTCAAGCACAATAATATTCGGTTCAGCTACTACTTTGCTCAAGACATCCCTAACAGAATCAAAGTAATGTTGCTCTTTCAAACGTTTTCTCGAAGAAAACTTTTCAACGTCGGGAATAAGAAAAACTAGATAATCTTGATTCTTTGGTTGCTCAGAGTGCCAACCTTTTGCGAGTAAGCGGGGCCAAACAACTTCCCAGAAAAGCTCATTAGTTCTGGTTTTGTTCAGCCGACATCCTACTGTCAAAGATTGTATTATATCACCCAGTCCAAGAGAAGACAAAGCTTTGCAAGCTAGTGCATAAAACTCCTCACAACTGTTCTTCCTAGGTTCCAAATCAAATCGAGTAAGGATTCCGCTCTCCTTACCAATACCTACCGCTTCTGCAAAAATGCCAAGTCCAACAACAGACTTCATAGAAGATATGTATTTTTCTAGAGAAGTTTTTCCTTCCACATATGACTTAGAAACCTGAGTATAAATATAAGCAAAGTGAGGACTGAAATTAATGATTTATATAACTGAAGTCATTTAATTTTAGAAAAAAAAAGGTATTGGTAATTGGCATAGAGATGAGATTACACAGTTGAATACCTTAGACAAAGTATGTTGTGATTCTTTAGAGACACGAGTATTCAAGCGAGACAATAGATCTTGTTGCCTCTTTTTGGTAGAAAGTTTCTTCGTTATCATACACTTTCTCCCTTTTATCTTCCTGCACTCCGACCATCTTCGATATCCATCAGATTTGTAAAAATTTCCGTAGTAAAATGAGAGTATTTCTCCCATCCCTTTGTTCTGTAAGAATTTATTTATCAGAGTAAAATTCTTTCCAAAAATAAACAAACCGAGTACCAAACTTTTTGCATCAGCTTCACTCCATGTGACTGAGATGAGGAAGCAAATTGATAGAGAAAGTGATTCATCACACATATTCTTCTGAATACACATATTCTTCTGAACCACTGTGGAATCTTTCTCAGTCACTGTCACACTGTTTTGCCGATTAGGGTTAGAAGAGGAGTTGTTTAGAAGGAAGTTGACATTTGAACAAACTCTTTGGCTTTGGGGATTAGGGTTAGAAGAGGAAGAAGAGGCGTAAAAGGGGATGAAAGTGATGAAGTTGGTAGTGGGGATTAGGGTTAGAAGAAGATGAGAAGACAAGTGAGGCCACGTAATTTTCCACGTTTGAAAAAAATTCACATTTGGCATGCCACATCACTTACCGTTACTTGCCACATCAGCCTCCGTTAGTTCAAACTAACGGGAGGGACTACATTTCGAAACGAATTTTTTTTGGAAGGATCAATGTTTGAAGAAAATATTTAGAGGGACCAATTTTAAAAAATGGAATATTTGTAGGGACCAAAAACATATTTAATCCAATTTCTTTTTTAATTAGATATTTTTCTAATAGAATAGAACAAACTTATTATTTCACCCAAATTGGATGGTAGAAAAATAAGGGCAAGTGATTAAATGAGATTTGGTGTATTTTATCATGTTTTGTTCCATTCCATTTTTTTTTCAATGCAAACATTAGAACATCAATGTATTCCATTTCATTACATCTTATTCCATCAATCCAAATGTAGCCATAAATAGTAATGGTTTAGCTAACTCATTAATGCAATTTCCTAACTAACTCATAATAACCAAATAATTAGATCTGCCTAACCAATATAAAGTATTTATAGTTTAAATTTTCCCCTAAATTTATGCCACAGAGAACAAAGTTGTGCAATGGCAAGTGTTTTAATGAATATATCAATTAGTTGTTACGGTGATGAGAACGGCGGTAGATGAAAGAGTTTAAGTTGCAATTTCTTCCTGACCAAGTGATGATTTAATTATATATGTTTAGTTCTCTTATGAAAGAGCAGCTTGTTGTAGCAGGCCTTATAGGTTGGTTGTCACAATATAAAATAGTTGTGAAAATATAGAAAAAAGATGAAGAGACAATACACATTGGAAATAGCATAAAATGATCGACAAAGAGAAAACACCAAAGATTTATACAAATTTAACCTAATCATTTGATCTATTCATATCTTTAAGAGTTTCATCTTTAAAATTCCACCAAAATATCGCACTTGAGCTTTTCCCATGATTAGTCCATAAACATTCAACAAAAAGAGCTTTCATAGAGGTTTTGTTCAGGAACCAACAAACCTAATAACTTTTACACGAGCTTTGATCAGGAACCAACCAATAGAATTTATTACATAGATCAAACTAAATAACCTACAAATAGAACTTTTATATAAGTCAAGCTCAAAAACCTACAAACAGAACTTTTACATAGGTCAAGCTCAAAAACCTACAATCAAGCTTTTATGCGAATTTATCTTGCAACCTCTTAAATCCTTTACAATATAATTCATGAGAGAATCACATTCTTGAATATAACTGATTAAATACAAAACTAATTACAACATAACCATCATAAAGACTTTTTGGTCTTTTAGCACTACGATAATTCTCGTGAAAAAATAAATTAAAAAATAGATAAAGTAAAAGAAAAATATAGAGGTTTCTATTTAGAAATTTGATGTAAAATGAAATGAGGGGAGATCTCTTCTTTTTAGGAATAAATTAACTAATAAAAGAAAATGATACATGAGTCAATTAATTGATCTAATCAATTAACCCTAGCTAGTAATTAATTAAAACACCTTTAAAAACAGAAACAACTTTTCTAAATGATACATGAGTCAATTAATTGATCTAATCAATTAACCCTAGCTAGTAATTAATTAAAACACCTTTAAAAACAGAAACAACTTTTCTAATCGATTAAGAGGTCGTTCACCTTGTTCTAATCGATTGAATCAAGTCCTTAATTGATTAGGACTTGCGAAACTCCCTAATTTAGGATAAACAAACTTTTGTGCCACAACAAGATTTGAACTCCAAACCCTTTTGTAGGAGGAGCTATTCACTAACCAACTATGTCATGTAAACAATTTGATGTAAATTTCGCTATTCTCAAAATATACTATAAAATATATTTTTTGAGGCTTAAATAACTCTTAGAAAAAATATTTTTTATGAGGCCCAAGGCAAGGGCCTAGCCCGCCTTACCCTTAGGTCGGCCCTGCATACAAGTGAGGTTTCACATTTTCTATCTTTCAGACTTCAAGATCTTATACTTGATTCAACAATTGATTATCACTCGATTCATCAATTGATTATCACTTTAATTTAATCATCTAAATCACCTAACTGATGAGACTTGAGATTTCACATTTTCTATCTTTCAGACTTTAAGATCTTATACTCGATTCAACAATTGATTATCACTCGATTCAACAATTGATTATCACTTCAACTTAATCATCTAAATAACAGAGCATATTCCAAAGACACATCTCTGAAAAGCTCGCAGAATAATGAATTAAGAGAGTTTCAAAGATAAATCTCCGAATTAACCTTTTGTGCATACGGAAATGCATCCACTAATCAAAATCAAATTTTGAGAAAATAAAAATTTCTCACCATTTTCATCTCAATTGTGTGTGAAAAATACTAGGGACATTTGAATCTCTTTGGGGAACAACGCGTAAGAGTAACCCCTTATTTAATTTAATTATTTCATTTACTATAATATATTATGCATAGTCTTGCTTTGTAACAGTTTTAAGTCTTCTTTCTTGGATTTTGTTTTCCAAAATGCAACATCAGTTTGCTTTTTTAATTCATACATTAGTCTGCAATGCTTCATTTAATAGCATATTCACTGACATTTTATCCTAAAATAGTAGCTTTGCTCTTTTATACAATGTCATTGTTTCTTTTCTTTTTTTCATTTTCATATTAAATTAATAAGTGTTCTGATCTTTATTACACATTATTTTGGCCTACCTTACCCTATTTTGTTCTATAATTATTTCTTTTCTTTTTTTCATTTTCATATTAAATTAATAAGTGTTCTGATCTTTATTACACATTATTTTGGCCTACCTTACCCTATTTTGTTCTATAATTATCTTTACTCATTTACATAAAATTCAAATGTCACCTCATGCATGCATTACGCTGATCTATTACTAGTTTCCTACAATTGTAGCCACTATTTTTTAACATTCAATACAAGTCCAATGATTCCAGAATCCTGCGAGCCTGGATTTGGAGAGCAGTTAGTCTCTGTTCTGGATCAAGCGTTGAGCCAAACTGACTGGCTGCCCATATCAAGGAGGCTGATGTCTCCCCTAGGAGACGCCTTGTGTCTTCGTGTATAGTTGCCAAAGGAGGTGAATCTCTTCCATTGACATGTCCGATGAGCAGCTGCAAAAACTCTCCACATTTTAACCTGGGAAATGACATTTCTTTTAGTATCGAATCCCAAGATAGCTGAGAAAATTTCAGGCACCATGAGTATGAAAGATATGGAAGGAATCGTGAAATCCAAATAAAAATGTCATTATCATGTTAATTCAATGATACATGACAATGAGAGAAGCCAAGCTATTTCAATGATACATGACAATGAGAGAAGCCAAGCTAATTCAATGATACATGACTATGACCAGCAAGATGAGAGCAAATATAGACTACTTATATGCAAAAGAGAGTTGAAGATCTGTCTGACAAGTATAAGAGCATTAAGATGAATGAAACTGGCAGTAACAAGAAACAGTACCTGAGATTTTCATCCACTTGTTTGTCTCTTATAAGGTTGGCAACTTCCGTAATACCATTATATTTCTCAAAATCCTGGAGAAAGAGAAATTTCAAAAAGTAAACTAGGAGAAAATGTTCTTCTGCGGCAAGCAAAGACAAACTCTCAGCTAAGCATCAAGAAGAGGAACATCAATTAGCAAATCATATCAGCTAAGCCATGACACTCATATGTCTAAGCTAAAACAAATAAACAGAAAAGGCAAAACTCTTTTTTTCTTTTATTGGTAATGGTAACTGCCAAACTAGTGTATTTAGAAACTCTTCTTTACTAAGCCACAAATAATGAAGAAATGATAACCTCGACTTATAAAGCATAAAGGGAAAGGTAAAAGAAAATACATGTTAAAACTAGAATTATAGAATAATGAAACACATTTGTAAATGATGTAAGGGCAAGGGTTAGGTACCATTTGATTGGGTGATGAATCAACCATCAATGAGATCAGAGCATCTAAGCATGCACTTTGCTCAAGAACTCCACGGGTGGATAGTATATTCAACAAAACCTGAAAGGTAGCAACATATAACATATTGGTTTGAGTTTAGAGACAGTGGTAAGTGGGTTGCATATGATTGGAGTGCCATGCTCATATGATATATCTAAGGGGTAAAGTTCTTTATTTGCTGTTAAATTTTATATGATAAAGAGTTCTTTCTATGGCTTATTTTGCATTCAACTTCCACTCGTAGTCCTAGGGGGACTCGTGGCTGAAAGTGCAAAGAAATTGCAGGTTTTTTTCCTAATAAAAAGAATGGTTGATATTAAGGTAGGAATTGCAATGACTGCCACAGTGTGTTTTCCCATTAAGTTATTGGAATACACCCAAAGACACTGTTACAATGTTATGTGCTTATGTAAGAACTAGTCAGCACGAGACCATCCATAAGCAGAAGAGGAGGGAATTACTGGATCAATTTGGTTGCTGGCTTTTCACATTGTTTGTTGTGCCTTTGTTCTTTGAGGAAAATAGCATATCTCTTGTCCTTGTTTTGTTTTTGTGCATTAAACCATAATATTGTTTAAACCTTATTCTTTGTTGGTTTTGTCATGTGTATTGTCTTTCAATTGCACTGATATCTTTTAACCCGAATGTTGAACTTTAACATTTTACTTTTTTTTTTTTAAATGTTTGATTGTAGGTCTGGAAGACGACCAAAAAAAAGGCACGGGCGAGATAGGCAAATGGATGAAATCTTGCCTAGTTAGAATCTTCATCAGAGCTACATGCCTTAGGCAGTGCTAGGCTCAGTGATTCTGTCTTGTTCTCACGCTTTGGCCAGTGTTAGGTGCCCTGCAACAAGTTCAAGTGCCTCATAATTGACTTATCATACTATAAATACGTTTTTATAAAATTTTATGGGGATCTTTTGATCACTTTTTTCACCTATAAATCTGTGTCCTAGCAAAGACTACTTGTTGGAAGCACAACAAATGGTCATTTCTTTGTGAATCGTCCATGGATAATTCTTACTATTCCTCTTTACCCTTTATCTCGTTTTATTTCTATGTCTTGCTAAACCCTCTTTGTTGAGTATATATATATATTAATGAAAATTTTATGAATTTGATTTGAAGCTCGGATATTTGAATTGATCTTCATGAGTCTATTTGCTTATCTCTTCTTTTAATACTTTCTATTACTTGGTCACACTTTAAAGTTTTATGATTCATTGGTTGAATGGAAGTTTAATCCTTGAATGTTGAATGCTGGAGTTTAAGAGTTCTTGCCTGTTTGATCCAGGAATAATCTTTGATGCTTGGAACCACTCTAAAACTTCTGCTCTTATTCTGTTCTTAATTAGGGATTAAATTAAATTAAGTATAAAGGTTCTCTTAACTAAAGGATAGGATAAAAAACTCACAAACAACTCAGAAAATAAATCCATAATAATTTCTAATAAACTACTTAGAGGTTAAAATCAATTGAAACAGGTCTCTATAGTTTTTATAATCCATTCAATTTTTCATTGAAATTGACACTCAATCGTTGGGATCAATAGTTGATTCTTAACTGTTCTATTAGTTGCAACAGTGTGCTAGACTTGTTATGATGTGATCCTATGAGTGACAACGAAAACATGTAAATAAATAAAAGAATAAAAAGGAAGATAACCTGAACAGCATTGTGTTGATGGGCAAGAGTAGTACTGTGCGGATGAAGCAAACAACATCCTTCCAAGACTCTAAGAGCAAGTGCAATTTCATCATCTGTAGATGGACTGGTTAACTTGATAGGTTCGACACCAAATATATGACTCATATCTCCTACTACCTTACTGTAATTAGGATCATTCCCCGTTTCCTTTAATGAGTGCTGAAAGAGAACCGGAACCACTGTAATCAAAGTAAAACCAGCATAAACAAAATGAAAATTTTGAAATAGTAACAATGATGAGAATGGAAATGCGAAAAAGTGACCTTGAAGTTGGGGAATGGATTGGGTTAGGTTAAAGAGGTAAATAGTAGAATCGGAATCGGCAATGGAATTGAGGAAATTGAGAATGGAACGGAGAGCACGGAGACGGAGGAAGGAGAATTCGGCGCGTGCGTCTCGGATACCGGTGGTGAGAGCGAGAGTAACTTCCCGATATACCCTTTGTTGATGAAGTGAATTCACGAGCTCCACGACGGAAGCATTTGGATCTGATGATCCAGTTGGATCTTGTTTCTCTGTTTCGATCCCTTCACTCCAGAGTGGTTTCTTCAGATACATGGTTTGTATTTTGTTAGGGTTAGTGGTGAGTCATGGTTGAATTTGAATTGGGGCAAATTGGAGTGAGAGATAGGCTTTTTGAAGAATGTCAGCAAGAATTGGGATGAAGCTCTAAATGTGAAAACATCCCTCCTTCTCTTCTGTTTTTCTTTTTTCTTCTTTAATTTTCATTTTGTGAGGATGCGTACCCATTATTAATATTATGGGTGTCTTTTTCTTTTAAGGTTTCAAAAGATATTTCTTTCAATGATATTAATAAGATTATCATTTTCAGGAATATTATTTTATCTATGTGTTTTGTAGAAATTAAAATTTTCTATGAATGATTGTAAATTATTTAATTTAAAATTATAAAAAGTTAAAAATAAATATGATTGATAGTGGTAAATTATAGTTGATTGAAATCATTCTCATGATAATGTTATATTCTCATCCTTTAAGCGTTGAAATAAAAATGAAAGAATCATATGTAAATATGATTCATAAGAATAAAAAATATCTTGGAATAATTTTTTAAAACTTGAATCAAACATAAAAATATTGCATTACCATAGTCATATCTTAGGAATATTTTTATAGCCTTGAAACAAACACATCATATTAAATTTTGTTGGAAACTTTTTTTTCTTTTGTATTATTTTGTTTTTAATTTCACCTTCTCTTCCTTTGTCAAATTGCAAATTTGATCTCCAATATATAGATATATAGATGAGTGATGTGATATAAACTTGGCTTTTGTGGATTGATATTGTTTTTTTTTCTTTTTCTAGTCGGTGTGGGATGGGTAGAAGTAATATTGAAGCTTTTAGATTGGAAATTATTTAGCTAGCCGTTGTTTGATGTTTAGGAAGGCAAGAAACGATCTTATTTTTAAAAATACTATCGTTAATCAGAGCGATATCTAATGGGAAATCAAATGTTTAGCTTGAAAATGGTTTATTTTGAGTGATATTTCTCATTCAAACTCTGATTATCTAACTTTTTATTTGAATCCTTTAGGAGTTTCGTTAGTTTTGTGTTAGTGGAGAATCTCGTTAGAGATATTGGGATGTTGTAAGGGTTGAATACTCTTTATATTCATCTTTAATTCCATTTCCTTTTTTAAAAAATTATAATTTTATTTTTGTTGTAATTAAATAAAGGAGTTGTCTCATAGATACTGTGATTTATTAATTTCTTGTGTAATTTTATTTTTTTAAGTTGTAATTTCCAATTTACTAGATTGAAAAGAACACCTCCCATAGTGTAAAAGGTTATAAGCTAGGATGGTAGATGTCCGATGAGAAGCTAGCTCCACTTACTCCTCATAGCAAGTTTTTATTTTGAAAGAATTGAGAAATGAGAATGATCTTCATTAGAGATGAAAGAGGGGAATTTCATGGTCGTCCTCAAGCCAAAACAACCTAATATCACTAAAGATGACTCTGCCTGAATTGAATCATGCTCACCAATAAATCTAAGTTGGGACATTTTGTAAGAGGCCTTTCAACCTAAAGTTCTTCGTAGACCCTGGTAGTCCCCATCTTGGGCCTAGCTGATCCAACCCACGAAGAAGATCTTGGCCCAACGCTAGAGGCATATTATAAATACCCTCTTTCACTAGATGGTCATATATTTTGTTCACTTACCTTTTTTGTACTTTCTCTCACTTTGTTTCCTATTCTTACTTTGGCATCGGAGTACCTTGCAGGTACACCCCCTTCTTTTCTCCTCCAACAGAAGTTGCACTAGTCTAGAAGGTCCCTCTTGATCAGGTCAGATCATAGATAAATCTTAAATCTCACAACATTTCCAAATTGATACGAAAGGAAGAACAAAACTATAATAGTACCTGGTAATGGTATGATGTTCTCCGTAAAGTGATGCAATATTCGTCTGCTTCCAAATATATATACCACTTAATTTTTTATTACGTAAAAAAGGATGAGATTGATAGATGAAGAACAAAAAAATCTTACCTTTTCTCCATTGCAATTTGAAACCTGTCACACACAAAAAAAACATTAGAAGAAAACTCTAAAAACACTCATAAGAACTAAATCCTAAAATAAAATCATTTGCCCAAAAATTAGGGTTTTCAAAATTAAACCTTAATTTATCTTGGTGCCTCTATTAAGATCATTTAAAACACACAAATAAAGTATTCAACAGAGATAATCCATTGAGTATTTTGCATTGAAATTGAAGAAAGTGGAGTTAAAATCTAAAAATATGGATTCAGGTTATAATCGACCCCAACAACAATGGAATAACATAATAAAACAAACGATAAACACCGAATGAATACGAAATTAATGAAAAATATAAAAACCTGAAGTTGGAAAAAATGTATGGTTTGATGGAAGATGGAAAGATGAGAGGTTGATTCCAGATGATGTTGAAGAGGCGACAAAACGATGTTGTTTTATAGAGAAATAATGCGGGGGACACAAAAATATGACATGAATTTTTAAGGTTTGTAATAAATGTATCAATGCATACTGAATGTGGAGTTTCAACTTTCAAAGTGACTATTCAATACCCAAGGTGTATAGTGATTGCAAAATAGAGATCGAATTTACGTTTTCTTTTTCCCAAGTGAGCATATTTTCTTAGTGTGAAAACATTCCTTGTAATGACACATCAACAATAATTAATGTCAAACCTCTAATATTGCTTTAGCAAGGTAATTAGTCTGTAATACCCTTTTAATTAAGTTAAAATATGATTTTAAGCAGAAGGGGATAATAAAGAGTTAATGAGGATTGTTTTTTAGAGGATTTCTTAATACACCTCATAAGTTTCTTAGCCACTGCGCAAAATTCCTTTTTACCCCATATTTCCGGATGTGCACATCCGGACGCACCATTATTTATAAAAACGTTGATTTGTTCTGGATTTGAACATCAGGAAGCACCATTATTTTTAAAAACGTTCATTTGTTCCGGATTTGAACATCAAGAAGTATTACTGATATGCAAATAAAAAAATATTCCTGATTTGTTCTTTATTAATCCAATTGCCAAGTTAGTTACATTCTTAACATAGATGGCAAACATCAAGACTAAAAACACAAGAAGTGTAACGCCCCGATTCGATTATTCCATTTTTTGTTGATTCTTTTATTTAAATTGAGTGATAATTGTTTTAATTATGAAATTGGTGTGTTTATGTGATATGTTGATGTGTTATATTATTTTATTGTTTTGAGAATTTTCGGGTAAAATTAGATTGAAGGGTAATTTAGACATTTGTTAATTAATGTTAAGTTATAAATTATATGGAATTAAAATTTTGAGAGAAAATGATATTTGATAGAAAAATAGAAAATAGAAAATAGAAATAGAAAGATATAAGGGGGGAAAGAGAAGAAAAGAGGGAGATAGAAAGAAATAGAAAGGAAAGAAGAGGATAAGAAGAGAAAAAAGAAGGAAAAGAGGAAAGCTTGGAAATTCTTCAAGATTGCTCCTAGGAATCGAAACAATCGGGTAAGGGTGTGAAATATTATTATCTTATCATTGTGTATGATTATGTATGTGTTAGATTGATTGGGTTTTTGTTTTGGAGAAGTTTAGAGAATATGAGATTTTAGGGTTTTTGATGAAAATCTAAGAAATTGGTAGATTAATCGGTTGAAACTTGATATAATCGAAGTATGATAGTTAATACATGTTAATGATCATGTTTGTGGAAGTTTGGTTGAGTTTTGGGAGCTTTTGGTAGAACTGTTGCGTGACTGAGCTACTGCTGAAATCGCAGTTCTCGCTCAGCGAGCTTTCCAGAACTTTTCTCGCTCAGCGAGCGAACCTTTCGCTAAGCGATCCTGTAACTTTTTGGTTCAGTGTTTTAATTCGTAACTTGAGTTTCGATTATCTGTTTTTGGTGTTCTTTATATCGATTCGAAGCTAAAAATATGTAGAAACTAATGATGCTAAAAGATGTAATTTTTAGTCGACTTTTACCCGACTTTTTCGATAAAACGTAATTATGTTAGTTAAGGAATTGTGGGATTGATTGTGGTATAGTGACCGTTTGGAAAATAAATGCATTTCGTGAAGTGAATATGAATGCATGTTGATAGTGAAAGAGTTCGTTGCCGTTTGGCGTAATTGATGCGAATGTGTATAGTTTGTTTGTGATTGTATGAGATGAATGCATAATTATATTGTGAATATGTATGCATTTTCAAGAATCGTGTGGGTCATTTTGCATGTGAAGCATAATGTATGCATTCTTGTATTGTGGGATTCTATGTGAATTTGTTGTAACATAGTGTGCCCATGTGGGGTGTGAGCGATGATTACAACATGATTGTGTACCCGTGTGGGGTTGAGCAATCGGATTGTGTACCCGTGTGGGATGTGAGCAATCCATAAACATTGTGTGCCCATATGGGGTGTGAGCAATGAGTGATTTAATCACGAATGATTGTGTGCCCGTGTGGGGTGTGAGCAATCAGATTGTGTGCCCGTGTGGGGTGTGAGCAATCCATAAACATTGTGTGACATATGGGGTATGAGCAATGGGTGAACATCGTATGCCCGACGGGGAGTTACTTTAGGTAACGAGCGATGGTTTCAATAAGTTCCTGAGTGAAATTGAGATGATTGAGTCGGTACCGTATTGCATTTTCATAGAGTCGTGAGTCGGTCTCTATGATATGCATTTATCATCTATAATTGAAAATTGGTGAATAAACATGAATAATGTATGTTTATGTGGAGTGATAGAAATTGGTGAATAAACATGAATGTATATGTTTATGTAGAATGATGTGAAATGGTGAAATTGTGCATGATGAATATGCTTGGGTTGTATATATATACATTGTGATGTATATGTGTGATGAGTGATGAATTATGGTGAGAATATGTATATGTGTATTTTTATGTTAAGATATATAATTATATGCATTGTTATTATGATAATATTTCTCACCATTCTGCTGTTTTATGATGCTCTATGAGGCATTGCATAGTAGGTTTGCTGGAGTTCTTTTTGTGAAGCGTGTCTTCATTCTTTTGGTCGGTCGGCTCTGATATGTAGCATTGGGTAGCTAGGGTTGGCTTGATGCCTTTTAGTGATGCATTTGTATATGTATCTTGGTGATGAATGTTTATGTAAACATGAATTATGTGGTTGATCAAACTTGATTATATATATATATATATATATATATATATATATATATATATATATATATATATATATATATATATGTTTGATGTTGTTTAATGTTTAGTTCTTCCGCTATTATTCTAAAAGATTGAGTTGTGGATGCAAGTATGTACCTACTCCACTGTTGCATATCTATTAAATGAGCAGGTGTTGGATGTTTTAATTTCATGTATAATGCGACATACGTCTTTTATACTATGTTCTAATTATACTCTGATGGAATTTTTAATATGTGCCTAAATGATTATTTGATTATTTAGGGTATAGAAAGGGGGTGTTACAAGAAGCAACACATTCACCAATTTCTTTTGCTTATTAACTTCATCCACCAAACCACACAATGCATTCACATATTCTTGTCTCTGTCTTGAAACCATCTCCACAGTCACTGACCTTTTTCTCAATTTTCTTATTCTCATCATCTCTTGATTTTTCTTCTTCTTTACCCTTCTCCTTCTTTTCAGATACTTCTTAAATATCTTTCTTTGGTTCTTGTTTTTTTCTGATCAGAAACATGACCAGTGTTTGGTTTTTGAGGAATTGTTTGTTATTGAGGCTTTTGAGGTTCTTGTTGTGTTGGTGTTGGAGCAATGCTTTGCTGGTTGATGAGTTTTGGAAGTTTAACATATAAGATTCCAACTTTAAATTTGGCAAAAAATTTACTTGTATCAAAATGAGATGGTATAGTGAATTTTTTCCTGATGTGCAGATCCATAAATATTCTTGATATGCACATCCAGAACAAATCAACGTTTAAAAAAAATAGTGTGTCTGGATGTACATATCCGAAAATTGGAGGCAAAAACGAAAATTTGCATGGTGTCTAAGAAACTTATGGAGTGTAATAAGAAATGGTCTAGTAAAATAATAGTTAGATACTAAAAAGTAATTTTTAAAAGATATAGGGTTAAATATGTATAAGGTCCTTATAAATATCTAAACTTTCGAGTTTGGTCCCTCAAAAAATTTCCTTCAAACTTTGGTCCCCATAAAGTTTTTCGTCCCTAACTATGGTCCCTCCCATTAGTTTACACTAAAAGAGGATGATGTAGCATGCCAACTGTAAATTTTTATTTGGTTACATATTTAATTTATGCCACGGTGTAAATTGCAACAATCTTCCCATTACTCACAGAAGAAACCCAAATGAATCGAAAAATGACAAAATATTTGACGAAGAAGAAAGCAAGAGAAGACGAAGACATCATCAAGAAACCCAAGCTAGATCTTCAATTCATTTTAACCCTTCTTCCATTCTATACTTTGATTTATCCCAGGTTCTTATCTTCTATTACTAGTATGTATTAAAATTTTAATTTTTCAGGGTTTTGGTTTGTGGGTTTCAAATTATGACAAGAAAATTGAGTTTGTTTTAATTTTTATTTCGTGAATGATGATTAGGTTATTTTTGTCGGAACTGCAATTTCAAATGAGTTGGTTAATATGAGAAAGAAAATGGATCCCAATATGAGAAAGCAAGTATGGGTAAATGAATATGTTAAAGTTACCTATGTCTTGAACATTTTTTTGTTTCTCAAACTTTAGTTGTCAAATTGTCTCTATTTTATCGTTACTCCTTGGTATTTGAATAACCCTCTCACTTTTATATATTATAGTTCTTCTTTGGAACACTTTTATATATTTTATTGTTAATCCGGGTTATACTGTCTATTGAAACAACTCAAGTTTCATTTTCTACAAGCCAAAGTATCAAACTATTGATTTCTAAGATACAAATGGACCTATCTGGAAGGATTACAAATGTTTATGCACCTCTTGTTTTGAGTGGTTTATTTGGCATCTTGAATTTGATTTGAATTGGTGAATTTAAATTAGCTGAAAATTAGCTACAGATTATTACTAGGGTTAAACTCGTAGAAGACCCGTGCATCCGCACGGGCGCGCGCGTTGCCGCACTTTATTAGTTAATTAATCTTAAAGATGCATTTTTATTATTTGTTTAGATTTTATATGTTTGGTAGTGTCTCTTGTTATAATTTCATTTCAATTCAAATGTGCAATGAGAGGAAAATTTATGTTTTTCCCGCCTGAATCTAATTGGTAGTGTCCTGTGTTATAATTTCATGAGTAACAATTCAAATGCACATTGAGATTAAATACTATTTTTAAAACTTATTTGAAATTATAGATAACTATTTTTATAATTTTTGTTTTGAAATTATAGATAACTTAATTAAATATTTAGTATTTGAATAATTAAATGAATTATATTTTTATATTTTTATCAATAATATCGTATAAATAACCATTTAGAGCATACAACTTGAAATTCGTATAAAATAAATTTCAAATTTAGTAAAAAAAATATTTAGAGTATGAATGTTTTAAATAAAATATATAGAAAATAAAAAAGCATATTTAATATTTTTAAGTTATAAACTTGAGTTAAAAACAATCATTTAATATAATTGATTAAAATTATTTTATTACTTTAAATTTTTTTCCTTTTTATTAAATCTTAAATTTAAATTAAAACTAACTTTTAATTTCTATCTTATTTAGTTATATAAATTTTGTTTTAATTATATAAATTTTAATTAATAACATTAATTGTAGTTCACTTTTTTTCCTACATGAATTATATAAAATAACATTTTTAAATATATTTAAATATATAATAATTATTATATAGTATCAAATTTGACTAAAGATAATTCAGTTAAATATAACTCTATAATTATTATAGACCACTTGTATGAAGGAGACAAAATCAATTAATAAATTGTATTAAAAATAAATAAATAAATGACTCAATACCTATAAAAATCACACCCAAAACCAAATAAACAAAGCACCTAAACTATTACAACCAAACTGACAGCATATCTCACACAACCAACACCAGAAAATAAAAATAAAAACAAAAGCAAATGGTTGATACATAGCCTTTGAATTTCAACACATTTAAAACAATAAACATCTATCCACTGAAAGGCAAAAGACATCACCTTAAGTTCAACAACAAAACCAATATAGACAGTTCAGCGAACCAACAACCTTGACCTACTCGCGCATCAAGATGAGATTCAACCGAAACTACAACGAACAAACAACATTCAGACAACAGTCTGAACAAACCCACCAAGACAACCTCCAAGGCTACACCAAAATCTCACCAATGTCCGAAACTCCAAAAAAGCGTTGACATAGATGAGAAGAAGTAACCCCCTAACCAAAACCTAACACCCATGCGCATAACTCAGTAAGAAACACCTGACGCCCGACTAGGCACAAAACCAGCGAACTAAAGACAGGAAGTCGAACAACACTACCATCCCTGTACACAGAAAGCAATTCACCTAAAGCCAAAAGCACCACCTAAGGTCACCTCTAGCATTGTTAAATACAAAATATACACCTGTAGAATTATAAGGCACAAAAATTAATAACTGGTTTAAATAGATTTTCAAGAAAAACTTCACAATCAATTTTTAAGGGGAAATATGGAAAATCTGACGAGTAATTTAGGTGCTCGCCACTACCATTATAATTGGCATCTTCTGATACTCAGACCATTTGTTACTTTCTTGCAAAGACGGTTGACTTCCACAACCTTGTATAGTATATCATAGTAGTCCAATAAACCTGGTGTAAACAATAATATTACATGACTTTCAATTGATATTTAAGGAAGAAATCAGTACCCTACAAATTGAAATTTAATAACGACCATTTTTCTTGCAGGTATGTCGATAACATCCTTAACACTTTTTCCTCCGTCTAGTCCAAAAAAAGGATCTTTCGTATTTAATTTCCAAATCTCTACGTACTTTCAATGAATGGAAGAAGAAAATCAATATGTTTCCCAATACTACAGTTGGTTTTAGCGTATTGTGTTTTCAATCAATGATAAATTGGAACTAAAAGCATTTTGAATAATTTAATTTACCTCAGTAACTCTTCTTGATAAGATAGTTAGGGTTCGAAAAGACATCCCTGTTGTGATCATTTCAGCTATTTGTAGAGGTCAACCCCAAATGGTAACAATTACATCAAATATCAATTTTATCACACATGCCATTGCATATGAGGTTGGCTTCAACAATTGTGCAACTTTACCAAAACTATTTAACCCATAGACTTCCATATATGGCTAATCTAAAAGATCCTTCCGCACCAATTTCGGAATCCACCAAAGCAATTGTATCATATGTAACCTACATTAATATCAAGCTTAAGGACAAAGATAAGTGATCACAAGAATAATTGAATACAAAGTCAGGAATGATCATTTTAATTTAATGAACTGCTGCTAGCAAGAATCTAGAGTATTCAGTACACATTCATAAGCTTGTTCATAACATTCAATAACAATATGTTGTATGCCAAGAAGAGCTATACCTTGATCATTACAATATGCTTGATTAGCAGTTGAAAAAGGTGGATCGTAGTCATCATTGTCCAAGCTAGAATCATCATCAGTTTCTTATGTTGTTGAATAATAAAATATAGATATTATAGTTCATAACAATAGAGCAGTTGATAAAAAGGTAGTGTCCATAATATAATTTTTATAATGGATTGATGTTTTACCAATTTCATATCAACGTAGAATAATTTCAATGAATTGTCCAGACTATGCTTGGAATTGTTTCAAAAAAAATTGTCTGTTCAGGTTACTGACTTCTATAGTGTCCATGCCAATCTGCACATTGGAAATAATATAAGTGTATTAATGGACGAGTGAAAGCGAACCTTTAGTTTAAAAACCTCACCTAAACATTTACAATTATGTAATATTATGACCAAAACTTACGCGCATTTGAAGTTATTCGGTAATATCAAGTAGTTTTTGACATTTAATGCAATAACATTTGAATTTTTCTTACTAAAACACTACTAAATAGTTTTATCGAATATCTTATATGCACCTTACCACATTCTTAATTAATGCTTTTTGAAGAATATAAACAAACCTCTTAAAATTTGACAGCTTCAGCCATGACTTCAAAAGTGAGAATAGCACCACCATCATCTGAGATATAACATGACACGTTTTCGATAGGATAATCTACACAAAGAATGGAAAGAATGGTGTTCGCCGTGACAAGAGATGGTTCTTTCTCAAGATCAGCCGTCGAAACAAATACATCCATTCCAGGTAAATCCGAACGACCAGTTGGATTTGAAGCATAATGTTGATCAAACTTGTCATGCAAGGCACCGAGGTCAGCACTTTGATTTATAAGGTTCAATTTCGGGAGAATATCAAGAAGCCATAAAAAGGCAAACCAAAGTTCACAAACAATTGATATCCCCCATAACCACATTGCACCATAGTTCGGGTTATGAACTCGTCAGGTCAAGAAAAATACAAGAACTATCATACGCACAAAAATCAATAACTTGTATTCAAAAGCCGAATATTAATGTTTGAACCAAAGATTTGAGCTTATGTATTCACAAAAAATGTTGTCTCTGTCTTGAAACCATCTCCAAACCACACAATGCATTCACATATTCCTGTCTTTGTCTTGAAACCATCTCCATAGTCACTGACCTTTTTCTCAATTTTCTTATTCTCATCATCTCTTGATTTTTCTGCTTCTTTACCTTTCTCCTTCTTTTCAGACACTTCTTAAATATATTTCTTTGTTTCTTGTTTTTTCTGATCTGAAACATGATCAGTGTTTGGTTTTTGAGGAATTGTTTGTTATTGAGGCTTTTGAGGTTCTTGTTGTGTTGGTGTTGGAGCAATGCTTTGCTGGTTGATGAGGTTTAGAAGTTTAACATATAAGATTCCAACTTTAAATTTGGGAGAAATTTTACTTGTATCAGAATGAGATGGTATAGAGAATTTTTTTCTGATGTGCAGATCCAAAAATATTCTTGATATGCACATTCAGAACAAATCAATGTTTAAAAAAAATAGTGTGTCTGGATGTACATATCTGAAAATTGGAGGCAAAAACGAAAATTTGCATGGTGTCTAAGAAACTTATGGAGTGTAATAAGAAATGGTCTTGTAAAACAATAGTTAGATACTAAAAAGTAATTTTGAAAAAATATATGGTTAAATATGTATAAGGTCCTTATAAATATCTCAACTTTCAAGTTTGGTCCCTCAAAAAAATTTCTTCAAACTTTTGTCCCCCTAAAGTTTTTTGTCCCTAAATATGGTCTCTCCCATTAGTTTACACTAACAGAGGATGATGTAGCACGCCAACTGTAAATTTTCATTTGGTTACATGTTTAATTTATGCCACGTGTAAATTGCAACAATCTTCCCATTACTCACAGAAGAAACCCAGATGAATCGAAAATGACAAAATATTTGACGAAGAAGAAAGCAAGAGAAGACGAAGACATCATCAAGAAACCCAAGCTAGATCTTCAATTCATTTTAACCCTTCTCTCATTCTATACCTTGATTTCTCTCAGGTTCTTATCTTCTACTACTATTATGTATTAAAATTTTAATTTTCCAGGGTTTTGGTTTGTGGGTTTCAAATTATGACAAGAAAATTGAGTTTGTTTTAATTTTTATTTCGTGAATGATGATTAGGTTATTTTTGTTGGAACTGCAATTTCAAATGAGTTGGTCAGCATGAGAAAGAAAATGGATCCCAATATTAGAAAGCAAGTATGGGTAAATGAATATGTTAAAGTTACCTATGCCTTGAACATTTTTTTGTTTCTCAAACTTTAGTTGTCAAATTGTCCCTATTTTATCGTTACTCCTTGGTATTTGAATAACACTCTCACTTTTATATATTATAGTTCTTCTTTGAAACACTTTTATATATTTTATTGTTACTCTTGGTTATACTGTCTATTGAAACAACTCAAGTTTCATTTTCTACAAGCCAAAGTATCAAACTATTGATTTCTAAGATACAAATGGACCTATCTGCGGGAAGGATTACAAATGTTTATGCACCTCTTGTTTTGAGTGGTTTATTTGGCATCTTGAATTTGATTTGAATTGGTGAATTTAAATTAACTGCAAATTAGCTACAGATTATTACTAAGGTTAAATATGTTTTTGGCTTCTATAAATATCTCAATTTTGATTTTTAGCCCATATATAAAAAAACTCTAAGTTTTAGTCCCTATAAAATCATTTTGCATGCAGTTTTAGTCCCGCAGGGACTAAATCTGCGTGCTAAATTAATTTTATAGGGATTAAAACTCTATGTTTTTTTTCATAAGGACTAAAAACTAAAATTGATATATTTATAGAGACTAAAAACATATTTAACCCTTATTACTAATTGGATGATGTGTTTAAATTATATAGGAATTAACTACAAATTAACTACCATTTATGAGTTTAGGAATTGTGTTAACATAAAAAAAATGAAACAATTGCCACGTGACATACATGTCAAAATATTTATAAAAAAAATTCACATGACATATCATATCATCCATTGTTAATAAAAATTAATGAAAGAAACCAAAATTAGGGAGAAATTTATTTCAAAGGACCAAAATTTGAAAGAAACTTTGAAGGTACCAAACCTAAAATAGAGATATTTATATCAACAATAAACATATTTAACCCAAAATACATATATGAATTATTCGGCGGTCTATGTTAAATGTCACCCACTTGATATGGATATCTCTCTCGAATCAAATTAAAGTTGAACACGTTGAAAAAGTGTATGATATTTATCCAACCTCAATAGGACGTGTTCCGGTTGAGGCCGTTCATCTTGTCTGATTTTATCCGGTAAGGTAATCTCAATTCTCAAATGTGGTTTCTAGAATTTGTAAAACCTGAGCTCAAAGGGTGATTTCGTAACTTCTCTTATCCCTCCTTTCTTCCTTATCTTCTTCTTCAATTCCATCAATTCATCTCCTCCTCCTCCCTACTCGCCATAGCCACAACTCCTCTTTCTTTGTGTCTCTTCACAGACACAAAGACACACCAACACTTAACATTACATTCCATAACATGTCTATGTCTCTTTCTTTTGTTCGTTTCTCTTGTTCTTCTCATTCAGTTTCGCCCTCTTTATCTCATCTTCCTCCCCAATTACCCAATTCTCGCGCTTCCAATTTCATTTTCTGCCGCTATAGACGCATACACGTTTCTGCTTCGTCTTCCATTAGCCGTGGTATTTTCAAAGTATGTTCCTCTTCCACTCTTGGCGGAGCTTCTGAATTTGACAGTTTAAGCCAAAGGAGCCATGATGAAGAAGAAGATGATGAACAACAAATTAGGACTAGGGCTAGTAATGAGGATGAAGTAGATGAAGATGAAGAAGAAGAAGAAGAAGAGAAAGAATCTATTAGCTCTTATGTTTTCCCTGAAAGATGGGATGTCTTAGGTCTTGGACAAGCCATGGTAATTTCCCTTTTCACTGTCATTGCTCATTCATATGTTTTCGGGAAATCTATGTGCTTGGATGTTGGCAATGAATTTGAGAATGTATGGATTAACCTATTTAAGCTTATCTTACTTTTTGAGAGTTTATGAAAAACAACTTATCATGTCAATGAACTATTTCAACTTATTTTCGGGTATGTTTGGATTGATGGAATATCATGGAATGAAATGGAATGGGGTGATATATAATCGGATTCTATTGTTTGGATTTGTAAATAATGGATACAGGGGAATGAAAATGACGAAATCTATTTCATTCTATTCCATCAAATCCTTCGATTTTCATTCCATCCAATTCGGAGTTTATACAATGGAATGAACTAATTTGTTTTATTCCGTTCCGTCAAATTATAAATAATACACAAACAATAGAATGGAACCTCTAGAATGAAACCACTTTTCCATTTTGCTCCGCTCCACTTCATTCCATCGTGTTTCATTTTGCACCTCTCCATTCTAGTCCATCAATTCAAACATAGCCACTTATATAAACACTTATATGATAAACATTTAATCAAGCTAGTTCAAACAATGTTGCTTTTGGGTTTGCATGCATGCCCTTTACTTGTAAGAATTAACTTGTGTTTTTCTCATTTGTTGCCTTTCCTTTAAAACGTCAACCAATGTTGTTAAATAGCCGCGCTATAGCATAGCAGAATTTGGACTAACCACTATTGTTATGCAATAAGCTACTTAGTTCAAAATATTTTCGAATAGTCATTATGACGGTGCTATAGTACTCTTGCATAGCGACACTATAGCACTAGCAGAATTTTAGCTATCCACAATTGACAACACCACTTTCAACCTATTAGAATCCTCCAATCTTGTTATGTTGTCGGATATATCATGAATACTCTGTTGTGTTGAAATTGATATTTATATGGTATACATTTTGATAATAGCTATAAATCTATATAATTGTGTTGTTTTGGCCTTGGGAATTCTTTTTAGGTAGACTTTTCTGGCACAGTTGATGATGATTTCTTGAAGAATTTAGGATTAGAAAAGGGAACACGGAAACTTGTAAACCATGAGGAAAGAGGTAGAGTTTTGCAGGCCATGGATGGTTGTAGCTATAAAGCTGCCGCTGGTGGATCTCTTTCAAATACCTTAGTTGCCCTCGCAAGGCTTGGAAATCGCTCCCTCCGAGATCCTGCTATAAATGTGGCAATGGCTGGCAGTGTCGCCAGTGATCTATTGGGCGGTTTCTACAGGTTTGCTCTCATTACTGCACACTTCTTTGATCTTATTGATATGGTTGATTAAGTTGTGGCTGATTTTCTTTCATTATTTTAAATTTTAGGGAAAAATTACGCCGAGCAAATGTGCAATTTCTGTCTGTGCCTATCAAGGATGCGACAACTGGAACAGTTATAGTTCTTACAACTCCAGATGCTCAACGCACAATGCTTGCATATCAGGTTCAATTTACTACAAATGAAGAATATTATTACCATCTGTGTTATCAAATTGCGGCGCCATGGCCGCTATGGCCGATATACATGGCAGTTTTTGGACTTGCCGCAATGGTAAATATCGTTCGCTATTGCGGGTTTTTCCGCCATAGTCCGCAATAACGACGCCACAAAAGCAGCTGTTATGGTGGAATTTTGGCTCTCCGCAATGGACCGCCATCCGCCATCAACAACACTGATTACCATACATTTCTGCCACTTCCTTGTTGTGATTTGAGGATTCCGTGACAAGATGTTTTTAAGGAGATATCTTGATAACAATTTATATATTGTTCATTCTTTTTTTCCCTTTTCCTTCTAGTTTAAGCAATACCCTTCTATTTTTCAGAAGAAACACATACACATGTTTAACGAGCGGATTGAATCAATCCACTATAGGAGTTGCTTAAAAATTTCATGAGTTTCTCTCGTATAAAGTTACACTTTTTAACATGCAAATTTCATCAATAGTATGCTATAACAGTTATGGTTCGGCGGTGGTGAAGACATGCCTTTTAAAATGATGAAGTGTTAGTTTTAGGGTATAGAGAATAGACATCACAGTAGTAGAGTTTGTTTTAGATAACAGACTTATGTTAAATCGAGTAATGGGACAAGTATGTCCCTAATGTCTATGAAGTATATGAAAAAAGAGCCATTTTCCCACTAATACACTTGCCTACCAAAATATTGTGTAAAAATACTTCAAATATATAGTATTATATGTATTTGTTTTAAAAGGATCTTATTATCTTTGTTATGATCTTATGTTTTATGATTTTGCTACCCCTCTCGATCTTTAAAACTTATTTGGCCATGATCTTCCGGTCTCTATGATCTTATGTTTTACAATTTTATTACCGCCTCCCGATCTTATGTAAGATATCGGTTTTGACAACCTTTCTTTAAGCATCCTCTATGAGTAATTTGCATTGTTATGGTATTGACGGAATTATGTACTTCCAAAGATGTCTATTACTCTATTTGGTAATGGTTTCTCCAACTTACTGATTCTATCATGTAGAACTTCCATTTTGAAAATCATGACAAGCATTGGGTTTATTCTCTACTTCAGTCTGAAACAGCTTTTCTTGGTTCGTTATATAGGATTTGCCGCAATCATGGTTGCTATAAAATAATGAAGGGAAAAATGCTAATATTTCTGTATTCTGTTGTCAGGGCACATCTTCAACAGTTAACTTTGACACTTCCCTGGCAAGCGCAGTTTCTAAGACCAACATACTTGTTGTTGAAGGGTATCTATTTGAACTTCCCGATACTATTAAAACAATAACAAAAGCATGTATGGAAGCTAGGAGTAATGGTGCTCTGGTTGCAGTAACAGCTTCAGATGTCTCCTGCATTGAGAGACATTTTGATAATTTCTGGTAAGAATAAGATGACTGATATTTGCAGCTGTTTAGATCACAAACATATATATTTGTATGTAACTTGTTCTTGTTTATTCAACAGGGAGATCATAGGCAATTATGCAGATTTAATCTTCGCAAACGTTGATGAGGCGAGAGCTCTTAGTAATTTTGATGCAAAGGAGAGCACTGTTTCTGTTACAAGATATCTAAGTCAGTTTGTCCCTCTAGTATCCGTTACGGACGGTATCAGAGGCTCTTACATAGGCGTAAAAGGTGAAGCCGTATACATCCCTCCCTCTCCATGTGTTCCAGTAGATACATGTGGTGCTGGTGATGCATATGCTTCTGGCATTCTGTACGGTGTTTTACGAGGCATGTCGGATTTGAGAAGTATCGGTACAATAGCAGCTAAGGTTGCGTCCACTGTTGTTGCGCAGCAGGGAACGAGGCTACGAATTTCAGATGCTGTTAAATTGGCGGAATCTTTTGCATTTCAACTTGATACATCGACGGTTCGATCAGATATTGGTACTGATCATATTTCCAGTGTTTGATTAGATTGTAAACTTACATTAAGTTCTAAAATTCTTTCATAAGATGAAGGAAGGAATGTATTCCTTTGATTTATTTCAAAAGTCATGTAAATACTTTCATTGTAAAAAGATAGCTATAGCTATGATGACAGTTAAATTATTTAGATTTCTGACCATTCTTCATCACACAATAGTATTATCAGGTACATTGGTATTTTCTATCTAAATATCCATACTTGATATGAAGTGAATTACATGTTAATGAAAAATATGTAAAGGAACTATTACCACTGTAACTGTATTTTTAACCATTTCTTCTTTATTCAATGAGAAAGTGTTTCCTTAATGTTTTGGATCCTCTTGTCAATGTGGTATCAGAGCTCATTAGATGAGTTTTGGTAGCCATTGCTGCAACCATCTTTTTTTGGCTGAATCTTGCTTTCTTCTTCCTCTCGATTCACCTTTCTGTTCTTTGAAGGTTCTTCGATGGCTTTTCAGAACGATTTTTCCACCATTTCTGAAAACCCTTATTACTTGCATCCAAACGAAAATGCAACTTTAATTCTTGTTTCACCTTCGTTAAACCGCCAAAAATTATCATACATGGTCTTGTTCGATGCATATCGCATTGATTTCGAATAACAAAGACAAGTTCGATGGTTCTCTTCCAAAACCTCTCGTTTCCGATTCAATGTATGCGCCATGGATTCGTTGTAACACTATGGTGTTAGCATTGCTTGGTCTGTACTTTGGATTAACACAACAGCATGCGTTTGGAAGAACTTGCGCGTTCGGTTTTATCAGAGCGATATTTTCTGCATTTCCGATCTGCAAGAAGATTTGTATCGATTTCGTAAAGGAACTCTTGATGTTGTAGATTACTTCACTCAATTGAAGGTTTATTAGGACGAATTGGAAAATTATCGTCCCCTTCCGCATTGTAAGTGCTTTATTTCTTGTTCTTGTGGCACAATTGAATCTGTTAGGGTTTATCGCGAGCAAGATTTTGTTATCTATTTCCTTAAGGGCTTGAATGAACGTTTCTTGCATTCGAAATCCCAAATCATGATGATGAACCCCCTCCCTGACATTGATCATGCTTTTTCATTGGTGCTACAACAATAACGCGAGATGATAAGCTCGAATCAGCATCTTATTCCTGAGATTACCACTAAATCAACCACTGCTATGCAAGTCAGCACCAATTCTAACACCAAAGGCGGTTCTTACAAAGGGAAGGGACAAAGTTCTTCGAGAGGGGGAAATAGAACTTGTACTCACTGGTAAAACAAACCATATTGTTGATAATTGCTTCGAGAAGATTGGTTATCCACCTGGATATAGAACATATAAGCCCAAGAATTCTTCATCTCAAGCCAACAATACCTCAAATGCTACTGCTTTGGAATCTGCTCCACAAGGATCTTCAACACAGTCCAATTTTCAATTTACTCAAGAAATGTATCAAGGCATCCTTGAAGCTCTTCAACAGTCAAAACTTGATTCTCAACCAAAGATCAATGATGTAACCACTGCTCCTTTTTCTATGCATTCTCCTTCGTCCTCACAAATTGGAAAGCATTCCACTCTTTGGATCTTAGATATCGGTGCTACTGATCATATCACCTTTAATTTTTTCTCATTTGATACTTATCAAACCATTATTCCTATTTTTGTTTCTTTACCTAATGGTTCCCAGGTATTAGCTTCTATTTTGAGTAGTGTGGTTCTATCACCAACTATTATCCTTCACCAAGTCCTTTACATTCTTTGTTTTCAGGTCAACCTTATTTCTGTTACCAAATTAGCCAGCACTACTAACTGTCATTTGAGTTTTACCAATAACTCTTGTCAAATTTTGCAGAACCATTCCTTGGAAACGATTGATACAACTAAGCTTCAAAGAGGATTGTATGTGATAGACACTGCTACTGTTTTTTCTTCCTGTAATTCTGTTTCTTTTGATTCCTTTGAAAAATGGCATTCCAGACTTGGACATATCTCTGACTCTGGTATGCAAGTTGTTTCTAAACAATTTCCATACATTCCTTGTAAAAATAAGAGAGAAGCAGAGTGAATAATAAGTTTTTCAAGTTGAGCATGGTACACATTAATAAAACTTGAATTGGTGCATGCAGGTCTGTGTGGTCCAATCACTCCAATCATTGATAGTGGTAAGAAATATTTGGAAGTGTTTGTAGATGACTACTCTTGCAAAAACTTGAATTTATTTTCTAACATAAAAAGGTGAAACATTTGAGATATTCAAATGTTTCAAGATTCTGGTTGAGAAAAAAGCTCAGAAACATAAATGTTGTTTACGAATAGATAGGGGAGGAGAATTCACATTAAAAAAGTTCAATTGATTATGTATAGAGAATGAAGTTCAATTATAATTAACAACTGCTTTCATATCACAACAAAATGGGATAGCCGAACGAAGAAATCGAACAATTATGAATATGGTGCGATGCTTATTTACTGAGAAAGAGACGATAAAGACCTTATGGGCATAAGTCTTACCAAAGCAGTAAATAAAATGGTACTATAATAAAGATGGAGTCATTAAACACGGAGAGGAAGAAAAGGTATATAGGTTGAACACATCCGTATACATTCTAAAGTAGGCACCAAGAACATGGTTTAACATAATTGATAGTTACTTCTAGCCAGAAGGATTTACAAAGAGTAAACATGACCATATTTTATTCATCAAGAGAAAGAGAAGAGAAGAAAAATAATCATAGTAAGTCTATATGTTGATGACTTGATATATACTAGGAATAATGAAAAACCGTGTGCAATATTAAGTCGTCCATGATGAAAGAATTTGAGATGACGAACATTGGTAAATCAAGGTTCTTCCTTGGAAATGGTAAAGTTTGTTTTCAATAAAACACAACAATAAGTTACATACATTATAACAAAGTCATTCAAATTGGACCAGTTTGTAAAACTTAAGAGGCTACTGTGAGTACAATCACTTGAAAATTAAAATTGTATGTTCGATAGCATTTTAGTTTAAAAGGAAGACTTTTTTGGTATATTTACCAAGACTTTGTTATAAATATAAATGATAATTTAGTTAAAATTGTATGAATAACAAATTACAATAACTCATAACACTTATTGTAGTTTATTAAACTTAACTAAATTAACATGTTTATTTATAAAAAAAACTAAGTACAATGCGTCTGTTTGTTTTAGTTTTAAAAAAATTGATTTTTTCTTTGTATTTTTAAAAATGGATTTTTTAAAATCGTTTTTCAAAATATTATAAATTTTTCGCTATTCATTTTTTCTAAATTGCATGACTAATTTTGACATAATACAACTTAAATATACGTTATTGAAGATAAAAATATAGTCGAAATCACAATTTTTGAAAAAAATTATATCTCAAAAATGATTTTTCTGAAAATCTATTTGAAATAGCTTCAAAATTAAATGATTTTTTGAAATTCTGATATCCAAATTTTTTTCGATAAAATTATGAAATATCTAAAATGACATTTTAATAATAATTATTCAAACCAAATTTTTATTTAAATTTTTTATAAAAAACTTTTTTGTAAAAAATTTTCCACAAAATTATGTTACACTGAAAATCATTTAAAAAAAAAGCCAAAACTAACTGTACAATAATTATTTACGTGACCTTTCAAATTAAGGAGGGGTAAAGTTGATTTTGTCTGAAACACAAGAACAGGCTGATACATTATGACAAGGCTATTTAAATTGGATCAATTTGTGAGACTTAAGAGGCTATTGAGAGTACAATTACTTGAAAATTAAATTGTATGCTCAATAGACATTTCAGTTTAAGGGAAGAAATTTGTTGGCATATTTACTGAAGACTTATTCTTTTTGTTAATTTAACTCAGTTTAATAATCTACTTTTAGAAAAGTTAAATACTAAGTATTATGGATTATTATAGTTGAGAAAAGTGGTGATACACCGTAAAATAATTTTACAGTGTGAATCAATCACAATTATGTATTTAATTAAATTTTTATTTTATTCTTAAAAGAATTTAATAACATGATAGACTTACGATTTTTTATTAGATGATAGTGTAAAATTATTTTACACTATCAATATATATCCATTAAATTCATTATAATTTGTTATTCTTATTATTTATTCTGAAGTTTCTATTCGATTCGTAAGATTTATATAAAATCATTATATTTTTATTTTGTAAGAGCAAAAATTGAAGTAGTATCGATAACTTTAACAATTAAGTTCACTTTTTGTTCTTACAAAAAAAAAATATAATGGTTTTATATAAATTTTACAAATTGAATATAAATTTCATAAAATAATAATAAATAATAAACTATAATAACCCGTAACATTTTTTCATGTTTACTAAAAGGCAGTTTATTAAACTTAGTTAAATTAACATTTTTATTTATAATAAAGACTTAAGCCTTAATAAATATACCAACAAATTTCTCACTTTAAACCGAAATGCTTATTGAGCATTCAATTTAATATAGTTTGATTTTCAAGTGATTAGTAGTCTCTTAAGTTTCACAAAGTGATTCAATTTTAATGGCTATGTAATGTCTATAACTCGTTTTTGTGTTCCACTTTATCACTCCCTGCTTTAAAAGATCGTATAAATAATAATATTTGACATCAATGTATTTAATCCTCCAATATATCACGGGATTTTTAGAGAACTTGATTTATGAAATGTTGTCACAGAATATAAATAGACTCACAATTTTCATCTCAAATTTGTTCAAGAACACCCTTCATCCAAAAAAAGTGGTAAACATATGAGACACCATTTATTCACCCAAAAGTGTACGTGTGTGCATTTTAGTAGCGGATGCTTAGGTCTTGAGAGTGTGTTCCTCTCAAGGTCTCAAATTCAAATTCCGCTAGATGCAAATTACTTATAAAAAAAAAACGTATTCACCCAAAATCTTAAAGCAATGGTGTATGAGTCCCCTCACATATAAAGTGTTCAACCTCTACTCTTTCTAACAATGTGAGATTTAATAACTCACATTTGTTTCTTAACAATATTCCCCTCAAGTGTGAGTGCATCCACTATGTCCCAAAATCACTTATTCACCCAAAATCTTAAAACAATGGATGTATGAGTCATCTCACTTATAAAGTGCTTAACCTCTACCCTTTCTAACAATGTGAAACTTAATAACTCACCTAAAGATTAAAGACTCATGTAGATTAAAGACTCATGTACAAGAGAAACCACATATTCGTCCAAAACTTTAAGAATTTGTTTGAAGTTGGTTTTTGAAGAGATTTGGAGGTTGAAAGGTTGCATCTATATGTACAAATATGGACAAATGATATCTAAAACAAAATTAGTAAACTTGAGCTGGAAATTGTCAGATGCCATCAACAAAATAGAGGGGTTTTGTCCAATTAAAGCAAATATAGAACCAAAGAAGAGATTGATTTGAGCTCAAGAGTCTTGCACGCACAAGACCTATACATTTACTGTAATCGAGGCTTTGCTTTTGCCTCCTCATATCTTCTTGTTCATTCATCAGTTGATATAGCTCTGTAAAATTTAACCAAGAAAGGACCTAAAGTTCTTAAAATACACCTAACCACTCTGTATCACATGCTAATACGTCTACCGAATAAATCTGTCTGGAGGAGCTTCTTCTGGAATCTGTCAAATTAAAGATATATATGAAACAAAGAAAAATGTTAGCATTAATCTCACAAACCACTTAAGAAAGTATATCCCCAACACTAGAATATTCAAATATAACAAAAAGGAAGCCTGTATCTGCAAAATTTTAGTGCTCTGAGATGAAGAATTGTGTATTTTAGCACATGGAAGACCATTACCTCTCCAGGATTCCATTTCTCCTTTAACCAGATACTGTCATCTACAGACGAATTCTCCACTTGGGACGTATTCCTGCAAGAATAGGTGACCATAAGATTCAAGCAGAAGTATTTGTAACTTGCGTATGAAGCTGGATTAGAAGTTCTAAAACGATAACCTCGGAAAGTTAGTGCAGTAATAAAGGTATAGTTTCCAAGGTTCATACACTAACGTTGAAGGCTTTGTTGAAATAATTAAAGGAAACAGAAGACTAATCTGCTTTAAGCATCTCTACCAATGTTAAAATCTTCCTAATCTATAAACTGTAACATACATATGGCTATAGAAAAATGATTTTATCGCTGAACTATGCACCCAACTTTGTCCAGAATCCAGATTATAACATTCACAACTGGTGCAATTGGGTCTTTTACTATATAGGGAAATTAGAATGAACTTGTCATATTAATTGAATAAAGAGTATCAATTATGAGTTGATACAAAATGAATTACAGAAGAGTGTCAAGAGATTTGCACAAATTGAAAGTGCTTAACTAATTTTAAGATGCAACAAGCTGAAAACACTAAAGGACAAGGGGCTGGGTTATGATCCATGTTATATCAATGGAACTCCATGTTCACTGAAAAGTTGTATCGTCCATCTGGCCAAGCAATGCAGTGGTAAACTACTTTTGGTTGAGAAATGAATGAAGTGGAATTTGATTAAATTGTCACAACTACTATTGTCGAATTCTAAACTAATGAGATCAGTGACTTACAACTGAACATCTGATGATGCTGTCTGAAGCATTGTGGCAGAGCTAGTGTTATTGAACGCAATGGATGGTTGTTGGAATTGAGAACTAGATCCTGGAAACATTGACAACTCTGCTGGAGTAGAAAAGGGGTTGTTGTTTTGAGCACCTGAGACTCCACTGCCAAATAGGTTTCCTGTGTTGGATGTGAAAGAGTTTCCTGTGTTGTTTTGAGCAGCTGAGATTCCACTTCCGAATAGGTTTCCTGTGTTGGATGTGAAAGAGTTTCCTGTGTTGTTTTGAGCAGCTGAGATTCCACTTCCGAATAGGTTTCCTGTGTTGGATGGGAAAAAGTTTCCTACAATTCATCACAACATCGATGGTCAAACAGGGAAAATAGAAGATAAATGTAGTCATAGTACATTCTAGACGTTTTACAAAACACATACCTCCACTTCCAAAGGAATTAGGCTGGGCTGGAGTGGTCACTTGTGGTGCAGAGGGCCTAATAAGTTACACACAGATTACCATATATATACCAACTACCAAGAGCAAACATACAAATAAAAATCACGAGAATATAAAATAAAAGAACGATTGGAGACTTGCATCCTATCCATTATAGCATACTGTTTTCTTAATCCTTCTATGTCAAACAAAAAACCCATCATAACCCATTATAGGTATGTCAGACACCGAATTCTCATGACCTAGGCCACAATAATAGAAAGATTCATGTCTTTCACAACTCTCTTCTTGGCAATCACGCCATAATCCCAAACAAAAACAAATAGTAGATAGCAGGTTAAGAAAAAGGAATTATGTAGAGGTGTGATGTAGCCGACTCAAGAAACTAGGTCAGAAAACATGTCAATATCTTATCAACCTACATACCACTTAAGAAGCTCTTTGCATTCCCTGTTAGCTAAATTTTGGATATTTCTTGATTTAGGCCATCTTTTGGCTACACAGAATTGAAAATCTAGATAATGTTCCAAATCATGTCAGTGTTACCTTTCAAAACCAGTGTTCAGTGAAGCACCCAGTTGGCTAAAGCTTGAGACTGATAAAGGACCATTATTTTGAGTAGCTGGTGAAAATGCATTTGCATTGGCTCCATTAGATTGGTACTTTTGAATGTCAAGAGAAGAATTCAGAGGCATTTTGTAGGGTTCAGAAAGTAGTTTGTCAAACTCAACCAACTTGGATTTTAGTATGTTTCTCTCTTTTTCAACCTGTAACAACATAATATAAAGTCACACCAGAGAAGACAATTGTATGAATGTAATAACTACCTTGTAGTTGCAAACGTTAGTACAAAAAAATCGAAAAGAGGCTTTTCTTCAATTTTTTTAAGTAAAATGAATCCTGCTCATTATATATGTAATATAGAAGAAAAAAAAATTACTAGAGAAAAATGAATTACAAGTATAGATAAGGAATAAGGTATCCACCAGAAGGGGATGGAAAAACAAAAGGGAATAAAAAATGCAACAAAGCAATACAATCTCTTAGTATCACAACGAAAATGTAGGTACATTAGATCAAATTTCTTACAATTAATGGCAAACTCATTCCATTCTTAGCATCCTCGTAAGCAGATGCCCGTAATTCTTCATAGCTAATATCTCCAATAATGTCACAAGGAGCACTGGATAAAAAAAGTCAAAATCAATCACGATACTTAGCTTTCGTATTAGTGCATTGGTTAAGATTCTTTAAAGTAATATCTCTTTCAAGCATGGAAAGTAGATTATAATCTCTTTTGGTATAGAATTTGCTACGTGGAACTCCTTGAGATGATGTTTTTACTCCATATTCCAAACAGTTAACTGACTGGGCAGTGGCATAACTCGTATGCAACTAAAGGAGGCTCCACTAAAGTTTAAATAGAAAATAAGACCGTGTGTGTGTGAACACTCCATGCAAATTCCAATCACTTGGCTTTGTAATGCAAATGAAATTGGTCCCCATTAAAACATCTTTCATCTTTGAAAACGGTTTTCAAGGATATGAGCTTGAGGAAATGTATAAATGGTCAGTGGTTTAGCTGTTGTTAGATGCGAAGAATAGATGCAAAAATAGTTGACAATCTTTTGTAACATAGTCCAATTCACAGGTTTTGAAGAATATGGATCTTTGCCTACATGATTTGTGACTTTATTAGGTACTAGACTACTACACAATGGCTTCCTCCATGATTAAGAAACATAATATTTAGAGTATCAAAAACAAATTTGATTAGTATTTATAAAAGCTTGTGCACAGAAAACTTTACCCTTTGCAATGACCATAGCATGTAAGTACCCAAAGTGGTTTCTCTTGCTCGAAATCTTCTGCAATCTGGCGCTTGCAAATCTCAGGATCTGTGCATCTTCAATTTACATCAACCAAGCTTTAGTGAAATATAAAACGTTCTTGAAGACGTAAACCCAATGCAAAGTGTAAATTTTTTTAAAAAGGTAACAGCCACAAACATTGATAGCGCGCGTGGAAATAAAATCATCATATTGAGACTTACTGAATACAGAAAAGGAAGTACAATTAGACAACACTAACTTCAATTTTGCATGTTTATTTAATTGAGAAAGCAGTGTAACACACATCTTAGTCATGCATTAACAAATTATATAAAAATGTAGCATGCACTTTAGCTGAAACAAAGGTAGGGCATAAGTAGCAAATTAAAGTATATCATATTTTGTATCTTCAAATAAGAGGCAAATCCCTAACACCATATGTCTGTGTGTTATGTTATGCACAGTGTAGGTGGTTAGGCCTGTCTTCTCATGTTTTCTATTCAGAGGTAAAATGGTGTATATCCAACATATAGGTGGCATTATTTTCACCCTTATGTTCCCCACTGCTACATAAAGAAAAATGTATATGTTTGATGAAAGATGAGTAAGAGTAATGGATTCATCAGTACTTACTTATGATTCACTGTTTGGGAATTGTTATCAGAAGGACGTTGAGTGCCATTCTGGGGTTTGGATGATGTTCGACTCCATTTGTTTTCAAAAGGCTGTTTCAGAAGTAAATAATCAATACTAAAACAAATAATCACATAATTATATTAAGTTATTAACAAGGAAGGTGGAACCAAACATAACAATGAGAACGACACAAAAGGTACTCCTTAAATATTGAAGAGTATCAATGATATATTCATGCATTATAAATAATGTCCAACATATAAAAAAGAACACCTTATAATGTGTCTGTTCCGGGCTGACCAAAGGCTCAACAAGACCGGACCAATACAAAGGCCCAATCCAACGGTCGCCTGCAATCCACATCGAGCCAACCGGAAAAGGTTCTAACCGTCCCCCCTCTATAAGTGTGACCCTGAGTCACAGTTAGGTTTTACACTCATGACACACTTGCATAGTTCCACCTCTCTCAAACGCTGACTTGGGCATTAGGGTGATAACCTTGCAGGTACCGCTCTCTCTAATCATCAGAGACTTCTACCACCATATCGGGAGCTCTTATACGGTGGTTATTTTCAACCTACCATCCATTTTCTTTTCCAATACGGAATAATGTCTATACCAAAGGACGTTTGAAAATGTTTATTAAAGCTTATCTAATAACAAAAGCATTCATTCAATGTGTTTAGATGAGCTCATATCAATAGCTTGTGGTTTTTCGTTAGCAGGAAAGATAGCTTCTTTATTTTATACCCTAAACCATATATACCTTCTACTTGAGACTATTACAAAAAACAGCACATTTTGAATAAGCTCTTTGAGGCAACTTATGAAAATAGCTTATGCAATTGTTCCCTCTTTGATTCCCATCCACCTCCAAGTCCTATTTCCACATTCAAAACAAACATTGACAACTAAAATAGCTCTCCAACATGTATATCCAAACACAAACAGCTAACTGAATGTAAGCATTCATTACATAATCTCTCAAATAACTAATTCAGCACACGCATATGAAAAGAGTAAGAACCTGGAATTGGTTAGGTTTGGAGTCAGAGCGAGGGGCCCCATTTAACTGAGAGGTATTCTGTGATCCAAAACCAAAAGGATTGTTCTTTTGTTGTTGGTTGGGAGCAGAGGCAGAAGCAGACCCAAATCCAAAAGGATTTTTATTGGTCTGTCCTCCAAAGGCATTAGGTTTTCGCTGCTGTTGATTTGGTTGTTGATGAAGAAATCTACACCTTTCACCATAAGTACAACTGAAACATCAACAACAAACAAACAGACACCAATTCAAATCATTTGTTTGCTTAAACTGATAATCGATTTTGTTACAAGAATGGAACACGAGAAGAAGAATAACCTGCCTCGCTGGAAATTTCTACAAAGCTCTTTCATGGTAAATTCAATTGAATAATGTTGAATCTTGATTGTGAAAACCAAGACCCTCGCGCGCTTTTAATCTTTGAATCAATCAATTGCGTGTATGAATTTAGCCAAAATAAGTACTCTTTTGTCCCAACTAGCACCACAGTTTACACTTCAAACCTCAATAGCATAAATTTTAAGCAGGTCTTGTGTAAATTTAGGGGTTGTTTGGTCTGAGTAAATGGAGGGGAGATTTAATAGTTTTTGTGTATGATTCAAATTTTAAGGATCCATTTGGTTCAACGGGGGAGGGGGAGGGGAGGGAATTTAATAGAAAGGAAGAGAAGGGAGGGAAGGGGAGGAGAGATATTTTAACTAAATGTTTGTTTGGTTCAAAGAAGGGGAGGAGAAGGGAGGGGAGAAAATTTTAACTACACATATGTTTGGTTCACGAGGGGAGGGGAGGGATTTTAAAACTAAATTACTTTTTTGTCCTTACAAATATTACCACTCGTATTTAGTAAAAACAATACTAAATAAAAATAATTTTGAATACATTTCACAAAATAAAAAAATATTCATTCATAAACAACACAAATCGAAACAAAATATTCAAAAACATATTAAATTGTAAACAAAATATTCATAAAAGTTATAAGGCTATTATAAGATGATCAACCAGATGAGCCAAAGACCATTTGCATTATCACTGCTTTGCGTGCTTCAAGTGGACACTGGAGAATCATTCTAAGTTTGTCAGTATCTTTTATGACAGTACAATATATCTGAGGCAATGACTTTGCATCACATCCACACTCCTTTATTAAATTCCAAGTTTCTTCCCCTGAAATTGGAGGCAACTCATATTTTTGACGTTCTCTCATTATTTCATTTCCTTCTCGTATTGCAACATTTCCTTATGTTAGTGCATTTGCAATCAAGACAATTGATTCTTGGAGTTCAGTAACATCTTTGTTTGTATCTTTGTTTTTAACCACTTTCATTTTTTTCCTTTTACTACCACTTAAAGGATCTGGTGATTGTGTTTCAGGTACAGAAAAATCGTAAGTAGCATCAAAATTTTCCAAATTTACTTCATTCCGGAAAACATGGTCATCAATATCTTGAATAGTTTCAACAAAATCTTCATTGGTGACCGATGACTTTTGTTTTCTTGCCTCTTTTAAAGTTTCAGATTCCTCTCCGTCAACTCGGTTAGGTCCATATAGTTTCAACATCTTCTCATAATTTGGAAGTGGTACATTTTTCCAGTTTGATGCTTTTGGTTTTGATTGAAAAAGTATGATAAATAAAAGATATTATAAGATTAATAAAAGTTATACAATTATTGATTAATAAAATATTTTAAAATAAAAAATTCATCAACAGTTACCTCAATTAGAGCATCCCAAACTTCTGACTCGGCATCCCATTATTGTGTAGTTGCGTTCTAAGATAACCCACTCATACCACATTTAAAAATGTCATAATATTCAGTGAAGTTTTTTTTTAAAGTTTTCCAACGATTTTTTATCTTCACCTTCACCTTGTTAACTTTGTTTCCAAACAATGCACGGAGTTCAGCTACAATATTTTCATATGATGATGTAGTGAATGTACCATTAACTTTGTTACCTTTTTCATATTCATGCATAAAATCATCAACAAGAGCATCATTCATGACTCTATTCCAAGTCAAAGTTCCAGAGTTACCACCATTAATTGGTAATTGATTTTTCGATGCCATAAACTATAAAAATGAACAATTATAACACAACACAATTAATAATTATAATAATCAAGAAGTAGCAATATCACAATAAACATCATAATAAATTTGGTACTACATCAAGGAACAACATACATAAAAGTAATAATATAAAATACAAGTCAGACTCTTTAAGCTAAATCGTTATTTTTGATAATTTAACCACATTTGATGTGCTACACTATCTTTTATAGCCCCGCCCAGAGCAAGCTCATCTTTATCACTTCTTGAAACATGATGATTGTCATAAGATACATTTTGATTTGCAATTTCAACATCTACTTCAGCTATAAGGTCTTCGTCGGGGTCTACACTCATTAGATAATTGTGAAGAATGCAACATGCAAAGATGATTAGTTTCTGAGCTTTGACTCCATAATTTGGCTCTGTTGAATTAGATAAAATCTCAAATCTTTTTTTCAATACACCAAAGGCTCTTTCAATTGCATTGCGTAAAGACGAATGTCGAAGATTAAATAACTCTTTAAAATTTTGTGGTGGATTTCTAGCCGAATATTCTTTCAAGTGATACCGAACTCCTCTATAAGGTGTAATTAATCCACTTGTCAACATGAATCCAGCATCCACAAGATAATATTTTCCTATAATAAAGGTAAATAATAAATGTGATAGTTTAAAATATATAATGTAAATAACAATAAGTCTAGGTTATTCTTATATTACCTTGAGGAATTTTAAATTTATCTTCACGTGTTAATGCATTATTTATTATCCTCGAGTCAGAGGCAGACCATTCCCATCCCGCGAGCACATAACTGAACTTTAAATCAAAAGTACATGCTGCTAAAATATTTTGTGTCAGATAGTCTTTTCTACCGCGATATCTAGGAGCATCTTTTGTAGATACTTTGACACGTATATGTGTTCCATCTATTGCACCGACACAATCCTAACACAATATTATAATTATTTAGTAATAAAATTTATGACTACTATAAATTTTAGTATTTTTTATAGGGAATATAGTTTATTAATAACAATTTGTACCTTAAAATACGGGTTGAATCTATAACTATTAGAAATTTCTGGAGGGATCGCTGAGCCATCGGGTTGGACAAGAAATTTTTCTTCCAATTCAAGAATAGCTCTCAAAACTTTATGAAGATGACGACTAATAGTTTCGCCGGAACGACGAAACCAAAAGTTGACTTCACGATTTTTAGCATTATGTGTTAATATGTAAATTGATTTTGCAACTTGCTCTTCCACACTTGACCATCGGGTAGCTTGCAATCCTCATTCTCTTTCTAACATACCACATAAACTCATAAAAGTTTGAGGACCCATTCTTAATATATTTCTACTAGTTTCACTATTACTTATTCGATACATTATTTCTTCACGAACCCTTTCTCTTTCAGAGCTCATACTATAACACAATTTTCTCTTACAAGTTATTTGAATATAATAATAAACAACAACACACATTAGTTAAACTATAGCTCTTCGACGCAAATCAAACCATCTGTTAATAACAATTCTTTGATCTGGATAATCCATCTAATCCAATAAAAAAAATTATATAATTAAAACAAGGTAAAATAATTTTAGAATGTTGGAATAGAAAATTAGACAAGTAATAAAAGAGAGTATTTATAGTTATAATACTATCATAATACTATATATACAAATTATTACTATTCAAATTATTAGTATTTAAAATAATATTAAAATGGTTTTTCATAATATATTTATAATATTTTTCTATTGAAATGTAAATGACAAACTAACTAATGTTGTTTTGTGCAGTTCTTGAAGGTTCATAATTCCTATTACCTTTGCTCATATGTTTGTTTGCCTACCATAATGCATTTTAATTTCATTTCTCATATGCATGTTCAAACCTTTTTCAAACTACTTCTCGATTTAATATCGAGTCATTTTCAAACACCCTTGTAAGTCGATTGTTTTCACGATCACCATCAACCTCACATGGTCTCCTTTTGGGCTAACATTAGATAGAACCTCTAGCAATCCCTTCTATTTACCCTTTATTATTAGAAGAAGAAATAACATAAGTTAACATTCAATCACAAATTAGACTAAGAGGTTTCCGTTGAGTACAACAAAGGTGAGAGGAACCGACTCCTGAAGGCGAATTTGGTTGCGATGACCATTTTCTTTCCTTAAAATATTTTATCAATATTTTCTTATTCCTTCACTAGAATAAATTAAGTTTGGCGACGACTCTATTCTAACTAAAATTATTTTTCCATGTCCATCGCAAATGATCGTATTTTTCAAGATACGATAATTATGTCTAATAAATATTTATTGAGATAGTTTTAAAATTAAGCCAAAAGTGTATTATGAAGTCATTTAATTGGATGCATGTAAAACAATTGTATAGTTAGTGAATATAAATTAATTTTTTTCCGGATAAAAATAGAAATTAATTTTGTATGTATTAATCAATGTTAAATATTTGTTATGAATTTAATTTTAATGGACCAATCATATATGAGTAAATTTTTGTTGTATAAAGCTTAATGTGGATGAAGCTTGTATTGATGGAGTGAGTGTGGGGTGTGGGGGAGTCATTAGAGACGACAAAGGTTGCTGGATAGGAGGTTTTGCGAAGAAGATGGAGGCTTGTAGTAGCTATGTTGCTGAGTTGGAGGAAGTGTTGGAAGGCTTAATTCTTGCTCTAGACCTGGGCATTAGGAGAGTTGAAGTTAATATTGATGCTTCTGACGTTGTTATGGACATCAATATGAAGAGGACTAGACGAAGTGATGGGGTGGAATTATTAAGGAAGATTGCGAGTCTTTTATCTAGACTTGATTATGTTTCTGTAAAGCACGTGTTTAGAGAAGAAAATCGTTGTGCTGATAAGTTAGCGAAAGTCGGATGTTGTTTATCGACAAGTATGACTTTATACAGGAGTCACTAGCTGATGATTTAGGGAGAAGTTCCTCCTATAGAGAAGTTTTTCTGTAATTTTCTTTTTTCGGGCCTTTGGCCCTCCTTTGTAAAAAAAAAATTGTTGTATAAGTTATTTTTGTCAAGTAGTATCATGACATATATCTCACAATTAAAGATAGAAGGCTTTACCATATACCCCTACATCCATTCCTTTACCCCTACAATTTTTTCAAAATGTCCATTATAACCTTATTATATTTTATTATATTATTATTATTATTATTATTTTTTACCATTTGTGTCAGACCGTCAGATTCTAGAAAAAATTGGACCCAAAAAACACGTTCCGGAAGACTTTTAATATGAGTTCCGGTACGTTAATTAACATACCGGAAGACTTTGTGTAAGTCTTCCGGTATTGTAATATTTGCTCACCGGAAGACTTAATAAAAGTGTTCCGGAACGAAACACTTTTATTAAGTCTTCCGGGATCCCTGAATATGTGTACCGGAAGACTTTATGTAAGTGTTTCGGTATTGTAAGAGATACAATACCGGAAGACTTACATAAAGTCTTCCGGTTTGTAATTTTTTTTTTTATATTTTTTTTAAAAAAATATTTTTATTTTGTAGATGCAGTACCTATATACGAAAAAGAACCGATATGTGTGAATACATCAGATGTATTTACAACGTCAGAGAGATTTGGTACACGAGATGAGGTGATAAAATGGGTTAAAGACACCGGATTACGAAATAAAGTGACGGTCATCATCACTCGTTCAAATACACAAACAGGCAAGAGAGGAAGAAGTAACAAAATAATATTTGGTTGCGATAAATGTGGGAAATACAAGGATATTCGTAGTGGAATAGAAAGTGCAGCCAAAAAATGCGGATGTCCATTTAGGATCAGGTCAGCTCCGACAAAAGATGGATCTGGATGGAAGATTGCTGTAAAATATGGCATTCATAACCATGATTTACCTGATAGATTAGAAGGTCACTCATTTGTTGGTAGGTTGACAGCGGATCAGAAGCAACATGTTGCTGATTTAACAAAGAGAAAGGTTGCACCTAGAAATATATTGCATTCCTTGTACGAGCGAGATCCAGATTGTGTCACTCGAATCACGCAAATATACAAGCAGAAGAGTATGATGGAAAAAGAGATAAGAGGTCCTAGAAGTGAGATACAACATTTGTTTAAGCTTATCGAGGCTGCAGGTTATGTTTATTGGAGTAGAAAAAGAGACAACTATGAAGTTATTATAGATATATTTTGGGCACATCCAGATTCAGTTAAGTTGTTGAATATGTTTCCTATTGTGTTAGTTATGGATAACACTTATAAGACAAACAAATACAGGCAACCTTTGTTTGATATTGTTGGCATGACATCAACCGAGTTGACTTTTGCTGTCGCATCTGCGTATATTGAGTCTGAGCAGACTGAGACTTTTTGTTGGGTGTTAGATAAGCTTAAACAATTGTTTGTGAAGAAAGATTTATTTCCACAAGTTATGATGACAGATAGAGATCTTGCTTTGATGAAATTCATTGAGACTGTGTTTCCACGGACAAATAATTTGCTATGTCAGTTTCATATTAACAAAAATGTTGGTGCAAAAAGGAAACTATTAGTGGCTCCTGATATGCAGGAGTCAATTGGCAAATTATGGACGGATGTTGTATGGGCTAGTGATGAGGTTGAGTATGCTCAACATTTAAAAGAACTTGAGCAAGAGTGTGTTGATTGTCCTAAATTTTTTGAGTACGTGAACGACACATGGTTGACACCACATAGACAAAGGTTTGTTTGCGCATGGATTAATCGAGTCCTACATATGGGTAACACGACGACTAATCGGTATGTTTTAATTTAGATCCCAAAATATATTTTTTGTGAATTTTGTATTTTTCTTACTTGGTTTAAATATGTATTATTATAGGGTTGAGTCTGCTCATTGGAAGTTAAAGCAGATGTTGGGTAACAGTATAGGTGACATGGTCAAATGTTGGGAGGCCATGAATGACAACTTAAAGATACAAATTAGTAACATTCAAGCTTCTTTTCAAAAGAGTGTGCATGAAGTTGCACATGTCTATTCAAGTCCATTTTACACATATTTACGTACTTCAGTGTCGCGAGCTGCATTGAGGCGCGTTGCTGAAGAGTTAACTAGAATTGATTATATTGGAACTAACAAGGACAAATGTCGATGTACTCTTAGAACAACCTATGGATTACCTTGCGCGTGTGAGTTGGCAGAGTATATAATTAGTGGTATTCTGATACCAATTGAGGCTGTGCATGTACATTGGAGGAAACTAAGTATGGAAATTAAGTTGGAAGAAGACTTAGATGAGGAATCAGATGTGGGTATGAAATCTGCAATGGATGAGTTATGGAAAAGGTATAGGTCACAAGATGTTGTTGGAAGAAGGGCATTACATAGTAGGGTTTATGAACTTGCATTTCCCACAACGACTTCTTTGTTAGCACCACCTGAAAAAATAAAAACAAAAGGTGGAGTCAAGAAAAAAGACAAAAAACCTGAAGGGTATGATGTTTACAGGGATCCTTCGTATCATGAATATGTTGATCAAGCATCACAATCTTCACAACGACAATCTCAACCATCACAAAATTCAAAAAAGAAATCTCAACCATCACAACCTGTGAAAAAGAAGTTAAAATTATCACAAACTTCACAATCATCTAAACGGTTCATCCTTCAATTTCCTTATCATATTAGGTCATTTATTGATGACGTAGTCAACGTATTGTCAGATGGTAATTGTGGATTTAGAGTGATTGCTTCATTGCGGGGTTATGCTGAAGATGGTTGGCCAATGGTTCGTCGGGACTTAGAGTTGGAAATTATACATAATGAAAGATCAACTTTATATGCCAATTTATTTGCTGATCGGTTAGCTGAAGTGAGAGATTCTTTGAAGATAGAGGGAAGTGGTTCTCAACCAATAAATAAATGGTTGACTCTACCAGATATGGGTTACGTGATTGCGAATCGGTATAACGTGGTACTTGTCTGTTTAGGAGTCGAATGTTTGACTTTCTTCCCTATGACAACTACATTCTCACCGAATGTCTCATTTTATTGCATTGGATTTGTAAACTCAAATCATTGGATTCAGGTAAACATTGTTATAATTTGATATTATTAGTAAATGCTTTGAGTAATGTTAAATAATGTATTGTTTAATTTTGAATATAGGTTAACATGAAAGAATGATTTCCATTGCCACCAGTGACAACAGATTGGAAGAACTTTCGTTATCCAACAGCAACATCGTGGATGGTAGGATTTGCTGCACGTCTACAACATTGGCAACAACTTACGCCTATATTACAAACACATTATGAATTATAAACTATGTTATTCATTTTTATTCATGAATTATATTATATGTTTGCTACACTTTATGAATTATAGTCGATGGAATTAAATTTTAATTTCAATTTTTTAGTCGAAAAACTATAAATAACATATAACATAAATATGATCGTACATATAAGTTAAAATGTCAATATATTAAGAAACCAAGTCTAAAAAATATCAATAAAATATGACATAAACATAACTATACATCACTGTGAACGAGCAATACGTAAAGCTGCAAACAGATCATCAAAATGTGGATCATCCTCTTCAGCTGCATTCTGCTGAAGGTAGCGATGAATCAATGTAGACACAGAACCCCATGCAGGATCAGATGGTCCCGCATCGTACTCAGGAATAGATGCAACTAGCGGCTCCTCATGGGTAGGCGGTACCAATCGAGGATGCGAAACATGATAATACCATTCAAGGTATCCATCCTCTACCTCAAATGGGGTAGTCGCCAGTGCAGTCGAACGAATCACCTGGCCAACACTATGGATGTAACTAATCCACTCAACATCAATATCACCAGCCATCCTAAGATCAATAGGTGCAGGTGGAATGTACTGACAGTATCCAAACTGTCGAAGACACCTGTCAGGCATGTATGGAACAATAGTATCTCCCCACCTCAAACAACCCCTATATAGAGAAATCTCATCAAAAAGACGATGAACTCTATGATCCTCGAATGGTCTCCATATGACATCGGTCAGTGTCAGCTCATCCATAATAGGTCGCAACTCATCCACCTTTAACGCGCCTTGTTTGTATGTCCACCTCATCGCTCGCGGGAGACCACAGTTCTGAGCAGGTATCCAATTCTCTCATTTTTTTCCCAAGTGTAGAAAAATACTCATGAATCCAGCACTGTTAAAAAACAATAACATAATAATTAAATATAACATAATGAACATAATAAAATTAACATTAGACTTAAAAGAAAATCAATAAACTGAATTTAAATATATACCTTTAACATAATAAAATTAACATTAGACTTAAAAAAATATCAATAAACTGAATTTAAATATATACCTGTAAGAGAGTCGGATAACCACCAAGCTGTTTGCAACTAAACATGGACGCATCTCCAAGAAACCTATATAATGTCACCAATGCAGCTGTTGCCCAACTATAGTTGGACAACCCATCCAAGTCCCTAAATAATGCCAGGTATCGTGCCTCCACAAGTGTAAACGACTTATCCGCAAAGATTGTGCAACCCACTAACATCATCAAATAACATCTGGTCGCATATGCCCATGATGAAGCTGTTCGATGCTCTACGAATCGATCATATAACCACTCTATCTTGAAGTACGAACCTCTGCACTCACGAACCTGGAATAGTGCCACTCTCGATGGCACTCCAAGGTAGTCAACGGCCCACTCAATAGCTAGCTCTTCACTGATGGGTTGAGGGTTCCAGAATACCCCCTTGATAGGCAAGTGAAGCAGACATGCCACATCATCTAGAGTAATCGTCATTTCACCGAACGGCAGGTGAAATGAAGATGTCTCTAGATGCCACCTCTCCACAAATGCAGAAACCAAGTTTGCATCGATCTTCTTCAAACTTGATCTCTGTAGGGAAGATAAACCGGACCTAGATATGATAGCATCAATCTCCGGTGGAAGCTGTTGTGGAACCATTTGGGTCAACTTCAACCCATGTCCTGCCACCTTCAATTCCTTCTTCGCCCCTCTCTCCTGAAATCAAATAAAATTAAACAAATTATACAATAGCTACTAATAATTTCGGTTTTTATTCAAAACTAAATAATTATAATTTCAATTTTTTTATACTAGTAGTAAAAAAATTATAATTTCCTTACCTCATTAAACCATATACGTCTGGCCACATGATGCTCGTACGAAACCAAAATACTGGTATCGTACGGACCCCGAGGATATCCCACAGGATCTGCTGCAGCTGCAGATGTACCAACATCATCTACGCGTGTCCTACTCGACGTATCACCTCGTCCCATCGATCGAACTGGTATCCTCCCATCTCTGTCTCGAGAACGCACCACTGGAAAAAAAACAATTATTTAATTTATAAAAAAAAATAAATTCCGGAAGACTTTCTTCAAGTCTTCCGGTACACAATATTTGGAAACACCATTCCGGAAGACTTTATGAAACTCTTCCGGAACACTTTGTAAAAACGCATCATTCCGGAAGACTTCATCAAAGTCTTCCGGAAGTCATTTTAAAAACAACACATCATACCGGAAGACTTTCATAAAGTCTTCCGGTACCGGAAGACTTTCAAAAACTCTTCCGGTACACAAACTATCAAACCGGAAGACTTACTTATAGTCTTCCGGTAAACACTTCTGAAAATTGAATTTTTTTTCTCTATGTAACTTTGGACGAATGGTAAAAATGGAAAGAAAATCTGATTTTTTAACTATTTATACAAGGGCATTTTGGTCAAAACAAATTAGATGTGGGGGTATGGGATTAAGTGTAGGGGTGTGGGGTAAAGCCTTCTTAAAGATAAATAAATGAGATATTATGGATTCGAAATCACACTTTTACACCTTATTGTAGAAGCACGCCTTCAATCTCGAAGTTTTTGATGAAGACAACACGGCGCATATATTTCATACCTGCAAAAAGTCAAGAGCTCCAACTGATCAAGCTTCAAGCAACCGGCTTCGCTATCAAGCTTCGATTGCATCATCATTCAACTTCATGCTTGGATGCTTCATACTTTAATCTTTTGTTAGCATCATAAGGTCTTCTGTTCTCAGAGTTTGTGTTTCTTCCACTAGGTTTGGATTTTCCTTCCATTCCTCTGAGAATCTGTTTGAATTGTCTTCCAATCAAAGCAAGGTTTTCTGATAAGCTTTTATCATTTGTTGGTTCATCATCTTCTTCTTCATCTGTATTTGAAACCAAGGCTATGCTTTTGTTCTTTTTAGCATGCGTGTCATTCATTCCCATTTCAAAAGTTTGAAGGGAACCAATGAGTTCTTCAGCTTTCATGGAGCATATGTCTTGAGCTTCTTCTATTGCTGTGACTTTCATGTCAAATCTTTTTGGCAAAGATCTGAGAATCTTCCTTACAAGCTTTTCATCAGTCATCTTTTCTCCCAAGGCTCCAGAAGTATTGGCTATATCCAAGATGTTCATGTAGAACTCATGAATTGATTCATCTTCCTTCATTCTCAAGTTTTCAAACTTGGTGGTGAGAAGTTGAAGTCTTGACATTTTTACTTTTGATGTTCCTTCATGAGTTGTCTTGAGGGTATCCCACACATCTTTGGCCAGCTCACAATGATGCACCAGTCTGAAAATATTTCTATCAATGCCATTGAATAAAGCATTTAGGGCTTTTGAGTTGCCTAGTTCTGAATCTTCTTCCTCTTTACTCCATTCTTCTTCAGGTTTCAGAACTTTTGATCCATCTTTGGTGTCTTGAATAGGATGTTTCCATCCAACATTTACTGCTCTCCATGCCCTGTTGTCAAGTGATTTTAAGAATGCAATCATTCTTGGCTTCCAGTAGTCATAATTAGATCCATCCAGAATAGGTGGTCTATTTACTGACCCTATATCTCTGTCCATGTTACAGAATTTGTTTTCCCTAGATCTCACCCAGTATAAACAGGCAGGGTGCCTGCTCTGATGCCAATTGAAATTCTGTGATCAGGTATGAGATGTCCTAAGAGATGTTCCAACACTTAATAGGACATTTGACAATTTAACCAAAACTTAAACAGCAGGAAAAGGAAACAACACAAAAGTTTGTTAACCCAGTTCAGTGTATAACCACACCTACATCTGGAGGCTACCAAGCCAGGAGGAAATCCACTATTAGTAATATTAATTCTAGACTTAAACCACCCTGTTTAATCTATCACTTAATACTTACCCAATGCAATTTCTACCTAAGACTCACTTAGATAAGAGTACCCTACTCACTCCCCCTCAATCACCCAGTGATCAAGTTTACAAGTTTACAAAAGTTGAAGACATCCTTCAAACAATACAGCTTGATCTTACTTCACAGTTTCAATCAAGTCACAAATGCACTTTTGCTTAAAAGCTCATAAAGTGGTACATAAAAGCAACCTGCTATTAAAACACTAGACACCCTATTTAGTCTTCTGAAATTCGTACACAATTCTATGAGTTTCTGTTGTTTAAATAGGTATCTGAATTTTGGGCTTTCTGTAGAATGATCCAGCCCTAATGTGCAGCAACTGTCACCTTGAATTTAGGGTTTGTTACCTCCTATATTCTAGGTGCATTAGGTCTTCTGTTTTAATCTGAATCTTCAATTTAAAACTCCCTACAGATGCGCCTTGTTCTGTTTTTATCCAGCATTAATTAATTCCAGATAGTTCTCCTTAAATATCTCTGATCTGTTAATCAATAATTAATTCTGGTAGCAGGTCTGAGATGTCTCAACATCTGTTGGGACATCCTGACAAAACTGAACTTAGTCATTTACACAATGTCCCAACATCTGATGAGACATCCTGAAATAAGTTCACATACTCTGTTTGCTAATGTCCCAACATCTGATAGGACATTCTGAACTGAATTTAACATTTCTTGTTTGGTCAAAAATTCTGCCAATTCTTAAACATCTACAAACTCCCCCTTTGGCTAATTTTTGGCTAACATCTTTCCTGGTTTTCAGAGTGCAGCAGAAGTTCCTTTTATCAGAGTATATCATTACTTTTCTGTTGATTTTTTTTTGAGATTACTCCCCCTCAAACATACATGTGTCCTGTCTTTATCCAGTCTTTGTCTTTATCCAGTCTTGTTCCAACAGAAAAACTTATTCAGTTCAGAAGCAAACAAACAGAATTTTTTTCATTCATTTAAACAGCAATTACATTTGATGTTGTTCTCCCCCTTGGTAGACACAAAATTAGGGGCCAAAGACACTATTTCAGTCATTACATTGCTGTCATTACATTTGCCTCACATACATTTGATCACTCAGAATCATCACTCTCAGTTCCCTCCTCAACTTCTGTCTCTTCATCAGCTTCTGTTTCTTCATCAGCAGCACTGTCTTCATCAGAGTTTGCTTTCAGATCTTCTTCATTCTCCAACCTTTGAATTATTTCCTCAAGCTTCTGCTTTCTAGCTTCAAGCTCTTTGCAGGTGCTTTTGAGTTCAGCAATTAAAGTCTTCCTGGAGATTGGATTCTTAACAGTGGATGGACCAGCAGATGTCCCAGAAGGAGCTTCAACATCTGCAGCATGATGACTGAGGAATAACTTGTAGTGAAAAGCCAGGGGGCTTTCTCTCTTGCAGATTATGTCCTTCTCAGTTAAAATCCTAGGAAATTGGCTTAAGATTATACCACATAGCAATGAAGGAAAAGCTATTGGTAGCTTTGTTGCAGAAGAGTTGGCATGCTTCATGGTTTGATCAAAGATGAAAGCTCCATAGTCCATTTTGGTTTGAGTTCCAACAGCATATATAAATCTGGCTAGACAAGTTGAGATTGAGGAAGTGTGGTTTGTAGGCACCCAATTAGCAGTTCCAATCCTGTTCAGCATGGCATACTTTCTGGTAAGCATGCTCACTGAGAGCTTACCCTTCACAGGCCATGCCTTGACCTGGTCTGCAGTGATCACTTTACAGACTTGATTATCTGTCTTGCCTAGCTCATTTGGTCCATCTGTTTCTCTTCCTAGATACTGATTTATGATTTGGGGAGAAAACTGTACACATTTACCTCTAACAAAAACTTTTTGGAATTCAGAGGACTTACCATGTGAACAATCTTCCTGAAGATTCACAATGAACTCTTTGACAAGAAGTTCATAGCAGGGAGAGAGGTCTGAGACTGTCTAGAACAGTCCTGCAGCAGAGATGAGGTCTATCAGTTCTGTGCACTCAAGTGCATTGCTGCTCAGTTCTCTTTCCAGGGCAACCCTTCTTTGATACACATATTTCCACCTGTTGACACTGGAGACATGATGGAATGATATGTTGTCCAAAGGAGCTTCTGGAACAGCAGTTGAAGCTCTGGAAGGTGCTGGTCTCTTCTTGGGAGGAGATGTTGGGACATCTGATCCAACATCTGAATCTGATGGTGTGGCAGCTTTTCTCTTCTGGGTTTGAACTTTGCTCCATGGTTTTGTTGGACCAAAGGTAGCTTTAGCCTTGCCTTTCTTTGGACTAGCCTTCTTCTTCTCAGGGATTGCTGCTTCAGCTTGCATCTTGCCTTTCCTGGACCTGAGCCTTTTGGCTATGCTAGGTTTAACAGAGGCTATGATCTCTGCATCAGAATCCTGCTCCAGGTTCACCACTGGAGGAGATTGAGCAGTCTCCTCTTCAGCTTGTTGATCAGCAGAGATTTGACCTTCATTTGAGACGTTGGTCTGATCCTCAGAGATTTCTGCATCATTTTCATTTGAGACCTTATTCTGGTCCTCAGTTTGTTCCAACTCAACATCAGATGAGTTCTTTCTCTTATCTTCAGATGTTCCAACATCTGTTGGGACATCTTGTTCTTCTGCAGCTTGAGCTTGTTCTTCTTGAGGTGCAGGCATTGTGTTCAGAGGAACAGAGATTCCACTCACCTTTCTTTGTTCAAACAGAATTTGAGTGACAATCTCCTTGATTGAATCATCCACATATTGTGAAGATTTAGGGGGCATGTTAGCTGGAGAGGGAGTGCCTTTAGCTTTGCTTCTGACTTGATCTTTACCTCTCTTTGGAGTTCTTGCCTTTTTAGTGTGAGAAACGCTTCCCCTGAGTTCGTCCAATGGGGTTGATTGCATTGGTACCACAGAGATGGGAGTGGCATGAACTACGTCTTCCTGGTTGAGAACTTCCTCAGTAGTTTTAGGGTTTTGAGACATTGTAGAGGAAGATAGATGAACAGCTTTAGGGTTTATGATTTCTGAAGGAATGCTAGTTAATGTGATTCGCTTGTGATAGTATGATGGGAATCTTGATAGCTGCTTATAAGTAGTTACTAAATAAGTAACCGTTATAGTGCAAATGATTAGGGATGGAATTCCCAAGGATCTTGTCCAGACTGGTTTTGCCATCTGGACCTTATGCCATGCAATGTCATATGACATGTTGGCACATCTCATTAACTGCTAAATATCACATAAACAGATTCCAAGTTTGCCCCTTAAGTTCTCAAATTGTGTAGCATCCAATGCTTTGGTAAAGATATCAGCTAACTGCAGATTTGTAGCTACATGCTCCAATGAAATCACCTTTTCTTCTACAAGATCTCTGATGAAATGATGTCTGATATCAATATGCTTTGTCCTGCTATGTTGGATAGGATTCTTTGATATGTTGATTGCACTTAAGTTGTCACAGTACAATGTCATGACATCCTGTGGGACATTGTACTCAGTGAGCATCTGCTTCATCCAAACCAACTGAGAACAACTGCTACCTGCTGCTATATACTCAGCTTCAGCTGTAGATAAGGATACACAATTCTGTTTCTTACTGAACCAAGAAATCAGATTGTTTCCTAGAAAGAAGCATCCTCCTGAAGTGCTTTTTCTGTCATCAGCACTTCCTGCCCAATCAGCATCACAGAAGCCAGAGAGAATTGGTTTGCAACCATGAAAGTACATTATGCCATAGTCACAAGTACCATTAACATATTTAAGGATTCTCTTGACTTGATTAAGATGACTGACTTTTGGATCAGCTTGATATCTTGCACAAACTCCTACTGCAAAAGCAATGTCTGGTCTGCTAGCAGTCAAGTATAACAAGCTTCCAATCATGCTTCTATATAAACTTTGATCTACATTCTCACCCTTTTCATCTTTAGTCAGCTTTAAATGTGTAGGAGCAGGAGTTCTTTTATGAGAAGCATTTTCCATTCCAAATTTCTTCACTATGTTCTTGGAGTACTTGCTTTGTGAGATGAACATTGAGTCTTCCATTTGCTTAACTTGCAGACCAAGAAAATAGGTTAATTCACCTACTAGACTCATTTCAAATTCAGCTTCCATCTGCTTGACAAAATGTTTGACCATCTTATCAGACATCCCACCAAACACAATGTCATCAACATATATTTGTGCAATCATGACATTTCCTTCTTCATCTTTAACAAACAGGGTTTTATCAATCCCACCTTTTCTGTATCCTTGCTTGATAAGAAATGTGGTAAGTCTTTCATACCATGCCCTTGGAGCTTGCTTCAGACAATAAAGTGCTTTCTTGAGTTTGTATACATGATTTGGACAGCTTGGATCAACAAATCCTTTAGGCTGTTCTACATATACTTCTTCATTAAGATAACCATTAAGAAAGGCACTTTTCACATCCATTTGAAATAGCTTGAACTTTAAGATACAAGCAATTCCCAACAGTAGTCTTATTGATTCAAGCCTTGCTACTGGTGCAAAGGTTTCATCAAAGTCTACCCCTTCAATTTGAGTGTATCCTTGAGCCACAAGTCTAGCTTTGTTCTTTGTAACAATTCCTTGTTCATTTGACTTGTTCTTATACACCCATTTTGTACCAATCACATTTATGTCATTAGGTCTAGGTACAAGATTCCACACTTCATTCCTTGTGAATTGACCTAATTCCTCTTGCATAGCACAAATCCAGTATTCATCAGTGAGAGCTTCCTTGATATTTTTAGGTTCTATTTTGGAAACAAAACAAGAACCTGAAATCACTTCTCTTGATCTAGTGCTCACACCTCTGTTGGGATCACCAATTATTAAATCTTTGGGATGATCCTTCTGTATTCTGATGGAGGGAGGTTTGCTTGAATCTTCTGACCTTGTATCATTTTGAGTGAAGTTATATTGATCATTCTTTTCTTCAGCTTCAATCTTGATATCAGCAGATGTTCCAACATCTTCTGGGACATCTGTAGGAGCATCATCAATTATCACATTTATGGACTCCATGATAACATTTGTTCTGTAGTTAAATACTCTATATGCTCTGCTGTTTATAGAGTATCCAAGGAAAATTCCTTCATCACTTTTAGGATCCATTTTTCTCCTTTGCTCCCTATCTGCCAGAATATAGCATTTACTTCCAAACACATGAAAGTACTTCACAGTGGGTTTTCTGCCCTTCCAGACTTCATATATTGTGGACAGGGTTCCTTTTCTCAAGGTAACTCTGTTATGGATGTAGCAGGCAGTGTTCATAGCTTCAGCCCAGAAATACAGAGGTAACTTTTTAGCATGGATCATAGCTCTTGCTGATTCTTGAATAGTTCTATTCTTCCTTTCAACAATCCCATTCTGTTGAGGAGTGATAGGAGAAGAATACTCATGATTGATTCCTTCTGAAGAGCAGAAATCTAAGAACTTTTGATTCTCAAATTCTTTTCCATGATCACTTCTTATTCTGATCACACAGCTGGATTTTTCCCTTTGCAATCTTTGACATAATTCTTTGAATACATCAAATACATCTGACTTTTCTTTGATGAAGTTTATCCATGTATATCTTGAAAAATCATCAACCACAACATAGGCATACCTCTTACCACCAAGACTTTCAACCTGCATAGGTCCCATAAGATCCATATGTAAAAGTTCCAAAACTTTGGAAGTTGTCAGATGTTGGAGCTTTGGATGGGACATCTTGGTTTGTTTGCCTATTTGACATTCACCACATATTTTGCCATCATCAATCTTCAGTTTGGGAATACCTCTTACAGCATCCATAGATATGATCTTCTTTATGCCTCTGAAATGAAGATGACCTAGCCTTTGGTGCCATAGTTTTACTTCTTCTTCTCTAGCTAGAGAACAAGTTGAAGTGGGACTGAAGTCTAATGGCTCCCACATGTAACAGTTGTCTTTTGACCTTGCACCTTTCATGACAACTTCTTGCTCTTGGTTAGTCACTATGCATTCAGTTTTTGTAAAGTTTACACTGTATCCTTGATCACATAGTTGACTTATACTGATCAGGTTAGCAGTTAACCCTTTAACTAGCAATACATCATCTAGTCTTGGAACATCTTGACAGTCCAAGGTTCCAACTCCTTTGATCTCTCCTTTAGCTCCATCTCCAAAAGTTACATACCTGGATGAATGTGATTTTAAGTTCACTAGCAGATTCTTCAACCCAGTCATGTGCCTTGAACATCCACTGTCAAAATACCAGTCTTCTTTAGCTGATACTTTCAGTGATGTATGTGCTATGTATGCAGTACTTTTCTTTGACCAGATGAGTTGAGATTTCTTTTGATGCCTCTGCCCTGTGTGTTGTTCAGCTGATCTCAAAGCTTGATTGTTGATCTGGTTCTTGGGACTGTGGCTTTGATCAGTCTGAATGTCAGCTTTTGGTCTCCAAACCTTCTTGATGACCTCTGTCTTCTGCTTAGGAGGTTGCTGATTTCTTTGATGTCTAAGCACTTTCTTGGTACCTTCTACTTTCTGTTTGGAGGGTTGCTGATACATCTGATTTGGATATCCATGTAGCTTATAACAGTGAGGTTTGATATGTCCAAATCTTCCACAGTGATGGCATCTCCATCTTTGATACTTCTTCTTCATCTTGTTCTTTCCAGAATGTTGAGACATCTGTTGGAACATTATGTTTGTCTTTGTGTTCTGATGTTGAAGCATCTGTTGGGACATCTTGTTTGACTGTGTAATTTTTGAAGTAGCTTTGCTAGAGCTGGCTTCATCTCTGTTATATCCCAGTCCACTTTTGTCCCCAGAATGTTTATTATTGCAGAGAATAGCATCCAGTGTATTTGAGCTGCTGTTCATCATTCTCACAGATTTGGACATATGTTCCAGCTTAGAATTGAGAAGAGTTACTTCACTTTTCAAGGTATCAATGATTTCTTGATCACTTGCTTTCTCCTCTTCTAGTACTTCATTCTGCTTCTTTAGCTTTATGACCTCACTGCATATTTCAGTACTTCTCTTGTACAGATCCTTGAAAGCTTGCTCAAGATCTGCATAAGTAAGCTCTCCACAGCTGGAATCACTATCATATTCACACAGTCCAGCTAAAGCAGTAATGTGCTTAGCTGATTCTTCTTCTGAATCTCCTGAGTCTTCATCAGACCAGGTCACAGAGAGTCCTTTCTTTTGCCTCTTTAAGTAGGTAGGACATTCAAACTTGATGTGTCCATATCCTTCACATTCATGGCATTTGACTCCTTTATCTTGACTGGTCTTTTCAGCATACTTTAATCTTTTGTTAGCATCATAAGGTCTTCTGTTCTCAGAGTTTGTGTTTCTTCCACTAGGTTTGGATTTTCCTTCCATTCCTCTGAGAATCTGTTTGAATTGTCTTCCAATCAAAGCAAGGTTTTCTGATAAGCTTTTATCATTTGTTGGTTCATCATCTTCTTTTTCATCTGTATTTGAAACCAAGGCTATGCTTTTGTTCTTTTTAGCATGCGTGTCATTCATTCCCATTTCAAAAGTTTGAAGGGAACCAATGAGTTCTTCAGCTTTCATGGAGCATATGTCTTGAGCTTCTTCTATTGCTGTGACTTTCATGTCAAATCTTTTTGGCAAAGATCTGAGAATCTTCCTTACAAGCTTTTCATCAGTCATCTTTTCTCCCAAGGCTCCAGAAGTATTGGCTATATCCAAGATGTTCATGTAGAACTCATGAATTGATTCATCTTCCTTCATTCTCAAGTTTTCAAACTTGGTGGTGAGAAGTTGAAGTCTTGACATTTTTACTTTTGATGTTCCTTCATGAGTTGTCTTGAGGGTATCCCACACATCTTTGGCCAGCTCACAATGATGCACCAGTCTGAAAATATTTCTATCAATGCCATTGAATAAAGCATTTAGGGCTTTTGAGTTGCCTAGTTCTGAATCTTCTTCCTCTTTACTCCATTCTTCTTCAGGTTTCAGAACTTTTGATCCATCTTTGGTGTCTTGAACAGGATGTTTCCATCCAACATTTACTGCTCTCCATGCCCTGTTGTCAAGTGATTTTAAGAATGCAATCATTCTTGGCTTCCAGTAGTCATAATTAGATCCATCCAGAATAGGTGGTCTATTTACTGACCCTATATCTCTGTCCATGTTACAGAATTTGTTTTCCCTAGATCTCACCCAGTATAAACAGGCAGGGTGCCTGCTCTGATGCCAATTGAAATTCTGTGATCAGGTATGAGATGTCCTAAGAGATGTTCCAACACTTAATAGGACATTTGACAATTTAACCAAAACTTAAACAGCAGGAAAAGGAAACAACACAAAAGTTTGTTAACCCAGTTCAGTGTATAACCACACCTACATCTGGAGGCTACCAAGCCAGGAGGAAATCCACTATTAGTAATATTAATTCTAGACTTAAACCACCCTGTTTAATCTATCACTTAATACTTACCCAATGCAATTTCTACCTAAGACTCACTTAGATAAGAGTACCCTACTCACTCCCCCTCAATCACCCAGTGATCAAGTTTACAAGTTTACAAAAGTTGAAGACATCCTTCAAACAATACAGCTTGATCTTACTTCACAGTTTCAATCAAGTCACAAATGCACTTTTGCTTAAAAGCTCATAAAGTGGTACATAAAAGCAACCTGCTATTAAAACACTAGACACCCTATTTAGTCTTCTGAAATTCGTACACAATTCTATGAGTTTCTGTTGTTTAAATAGGTATCTGAATTTTGGGCTTTCTGTAGAATGATCCAGCCCTAATGTGCAGCAACTGTCACCTTGAATTTAGGGTTTGTTACCTCCTATATTCTAGGTGCATTAGGTCTTCTGTTTTAATCTGAATCTTCAATTTAAAACTCCCTACAGATGCGCCTTGTTCTGTTTTTATCCAGCATTAATTAATTCCAGATAGTTCTCCTTAAATATCTCTGATCTGTTAATCAATAATTAATTCTGGTAGCAGGTCTGAGATGTCTCAACATCTGTTGGGACATCCTGACAAAACTGAACTTAGTCATTTACACAATGTCCCAACATCTGATGAGACATCCTGAAATAAGTTCACATACTCTGTTTGCTAATGTCCCAACATCTGATAGGACATTCTGAACTGAATTTAACATTTCTTGTTTGGTCAAAAATTCTGCCAATTCTTAAACATCTACACTTTTGGTTAGGTATATCAATCCCTTTTTAAATTGATATACAAGTGTTCATGCATTCAATCATATACTAGCATATTACATAAAATAATTTAACATATTTTTCAAACCGATTAACACTCTTTAAAAAACCTTCTATTTCTGGTTTTAACAGTGTTAACCGGTTAACCATTTGGTTAACCGGTTAACGGGTTCAATTTTTCAAAAGACCTGTTAACGTTCATAGGCGTTAACCGGTTAACCATTTGGTTAACCGGTTAACACTGTAATATTTTTGAAAAATATTTTTCTTTGAAATTCAAATTGCACCTTTTGATTATATCTCTTCAAGAAACTTTTTGATTCATAATTTTCACATCTTTTCAAAAGGGTGTCATGTATTATATAAAATCTGAAATTTTCAAATTCAAATACATACCTCCTACAATTTTTATAAAAAAAATCACTTGAATCAATTTGATCAATTTTCAAATAGTTTTCATATTTTTTCAAAAGTGTTCATAAGATATTCATCTTTCATACTTCATGTTTGAACACTTGTATTGATTATTGAAAAGAGAATTGTGTACATAGGAGAAGATCATTACTGATATTAAAATCATTGTATTACTCACTCAAACAAAAAGATTATAGAAAGTGTTTTCTATTTGTGACTTGTGTTCCAAGGTTTGTTTGGACATAAGGGTAAGTGTGGCAAGAGGATTGTTCTTGCACACTTGTATGATAGTTTGTTAGAAAGTAGGCCTCACCATTGAAGGTGTGATAGGTTGTACTATTTCTAAAAACTAGTGGAAATCTCTTTCAAGTTGAAAGGGGACTGGATGTACCTTCGGACTGTGAAGAGAACCAGGATAACTTTCTGTGTCGTTTTTATTTTCTGCCTTACTGCTTTCCTTCCATACAATCTTAAAAGAAAAAATTCTATCCATCAAAGAAAAAGAATCGAGAAAAATTATATACACCTAATTCACCCCCCCTCTTAGGCACATTCTGATCTTACAATTGGAATCAGAGCAGGTTTAGGTAACCTGTTCCTATAAGATCCTATGGCTTCTGCAAACTCGAATCCCGTTTTCAAAGATGGTGGAAGTAGCAACAAGCCTCCGATCTTCTCCGGCGAATACTTCGATTTCTGGAAAATCAGAATGAGGGCACATCTTGAAGCCCAAGGAGAAGGCATATGGGAAGCAATCGAAGAAGGTCCGCATAATCCCGTCAATGTAATCAACGGTGTTGGAACAACGAAGTTGAAGAATATGTATGATGAAGATGATAAAAGAAAGATCCTAAATGAGAAGAAAGCAATCAACATACTTCAAAGTGCTCTTAGTATGGACGAATTTTTTCGTGTATCCCAATGCAAATCGGCAAAGGACATTTGGGATACTTTGGTAGAAACACATGAAGGAACAACAGAAGTTAAAAGATCAAAGCTTAACACGTTAAGTCAAGAATACGAAATGTTCCGCATGCAACCCGGAGAATCTATTGTGGCTTTACAAAAAATATTCGTTCATCTAACCAACCATTTAATTGCACTCGGAAAGACCTTCACCAATGATGATCTCAATTTGAAAGTTCTAAGGTCTTTGACAAGGGAATGGCAACCGAAAGTGACCGCAATCTCGGAGAAGAAGAGTCTCTCAACAATGACATCCGCATCTCTATTCGGCAAACATCAAGAGCACGAGTTGGAACTTGGAAGGCTCGAAAAACATGAAAGTCAAGAGAAAAAGTCCAAAGGAATTGCTTTGAATATTGACACGAAGGATGACAAAGATGACGAGATCTCCGAAGATGAGAACTTCATGCTTCTTGTTAAGAAGCTTGGTAAGTTTTTTAACAAAAATAATAATTCTTCTTTTCCTAAAAAGAATAAACATTTCAGGAAGAAGGATGCATCCACATCGAACCAAGAAGTTACATGCTATGAATGTGGAAAGCAAGGTCACATAAAACCGGATTGTCCAAGACTTGCGAAGAAAGGAGGATTCAAAGGCAAGAAGGACTTCAAGAATAAAAGGGCTTATGTCGCATGGGATGACAATGAAGTTAGTTCCTCATCGGAATCAGAAAGCGACGAATGTGCAAATATGGCGTTAATGGCGTCACATCACTCCGATGAAGAAAATGACGAGGTTAGTAGTAATTTTTCAATTTATGAAAATGATGCACAAGAAGTCATAGATGAACTTATTAAGGAATGTAAGACATTGTACAAAACTATCTCATCCCAAAAGAAGAAAATATTATCTTTAGAAGAACAAAATGCATCTTTTGAAAAATACATTGAAAATGAAAAACAAAAGAAAATGGATGAAGAACAAAGTATTACATGTAAAAATTGTGAGTCATTGTCCTTTCAAATTGTTCAACTCAAAAGAGTTTTAGAAAGATATGAAAAAGGTCAAATTGGCTTGGAGGAAATTCTTAGGCACCAAAGATATAAAAATGATAAAAGTGGCCTAGGATATTCTAAGTTTTCCAAACCAAGCACAAGTGAAACCATTTTCGTAAAAGCTAGTGAATAAATTGTTAAGGAAAAGACTAACAATGCTAAACCTATGCATCAAAGTCATAAAAAGAAAAGGAGTCTTAAGAAACAAAATTATGTTCCTAAATTCAAAAGTCAATTTCAACCTATGTGTTTTTATTGTGGAATAAAAGGCCATACACCTAATGCTTGCTATGTGCGCAACATTGGTGTTGCTAAAGGGCATTATGTGTGGGTTGAAAAGGGTACTAACTATCAAGGACCCAAAGCAATTTGGGTACCTAACAAAACCTGATTTTGTTTTGTAGGTATGCTTGAAAACAACTTCTACGCAATGGTATCTCGATAGCGGTTGTTCAAAGCATATGACGGGCGATTTCAACAAATTTTCAAGTCTAACACTTAAGGCCGAAGGATACGTTACTTACGGTGATGATAATAAAGGAAGAATTCTTGGAGTTGGAACCATTGGTGCATCTCCTAATACAATCATCGAAGACGTCCTTTATGTGGAAGGCCTTAAACACAACCTTCTTAGCATAAGTCAATTGTGTGACAAAGGGTTCCGAATCAACTTCACGAAGGAGGAATGTTTGATAGAACACGAAGTCACTCATGAACTCTTGCTAAAAGGTAAACGATTTAATAACATTTTCATGATTTCTTTTGATGACTCTTTCTTGAAGGTGAAGTGCTTAATGGCAAACAATAACGATGCATGGCTTTGGCATAAAAGGATTGCTCACATTCACATGGAGCATTTGAATAAATTATTAAAGCATGATCTAGTTGTTGGTCTTCCAAAGATGAAGTTTATCAAGGATAAGCTTTGTGACGCATGTCAAAAAGGGAAGCAAACCAAAACATCCTTCAAGACCAAGAAAGTGATATCTACTAAAAGACCACTCCAATTGTTAAATATGGATCTTTTCGGTCCATCAAGAACAAAATGCTTCGGAGGTAACGTTTTTGCACTAGTTATTGTTGATGATTTCTCTAGATACACTTGGACTTTGTTTTTAGTGCAGAAAAGCGATGCCTTTAAAGCATTCAAGAAGTATGCCAAACAAATTCAAAATGAGAAGTCACTCTCAATTGTTTCCATAAGAAGCGACCATGGTGGCGAGTTTCAAAATTCATCATTTGAAGATTTTTGTGAAGAGCATGGAATCTCTCACAACTTCTCCGCACCAAGGACTCCTCAACAAAACGGTGTCGTAGAAAGGAAGAATAGGGCACTAGTAGAACTTGCAAGGACAATGCTTAGCGACTCGAATCTTCCTAAATATTTTTGGGCGGATGCGGTTAGCACGACTTGTTTTGTAAGTAACCGTGTCAATATTCGACCTATTCTCAAGAAGACCCCATATGAGTTGTTCAAGGGAAGGAAACCTAACATATCTTTCTTCCACATATTCAGATGCAAATGCTTCGTTCTCAACAACGGTAAGGACAACCTTGGTAAGTTTGATGAGAAATCCGATGAAGGTATTTTTCTTGGATATTCTCTATCAAGTAAAGCTTTTAGAATTTTCAATAAACGTACTCTTACCATTGAAGAGTCCATACATGTTTCGTTTGATGAGACTAACCCCTCGAAAGAGGATAATATTATTGTGGATGATGATGATGATGTAGATCTATCACAACAACAAAGGGAGATATCAAAAGAACAAGCAATATCACAAGAAGATAAGTCACCAACCATTGAAGAACATCAAGATCTTGCAAAAGAATGGAGAACTCATAGAGATCACCCAATAGATAAAGTGATTGGTGATATTAGCCAAGGCGTTGCAACTAGACTCAATCTCAAGGATGCTTGCCTCAACATAGCGTTCGTGTCTCAAATTGAACCAGCAAAAATTGATGAAGCCTTAGGCGACGATCAATGGATAATAGCTATGCAAGAAGAACTCAATCAATTCGAAAGGAACCAAGTTTGGACTCTTGTACCAATACCGGATAACAAGCATATCATTGGCACAAGATGGGTGTTCAAGAACAAACTTGACGAGAATGGAATCATAGTTCGTAACAAAGCAAGATTGATCGCACAAGGCTACAACCAAGAAGAAGGAATCGACTTTGATGAAACATTCGCTCCGGTAGCAAGGTTAGAAGCAATTAGATTATTACTTGCTTACGCTTGCTCTATGAATTTTCAGTTGTACCAGATGGATGTCAAAAGCGCTTTCCTAAACAGTTACATCAATGAAGAAGTCTACGTCAAACAACCTCCCGGTTTTGAAGACTTCAAGAACCCATCTCATGTCTACAAGTTGAAGAAGGCTCTTTATGGCTTAAAGCAAGCACCAAGGGCTTGGTATGATCGCCTTAGCAACTTCTTATGTGAGAAAGGTTTTACTAAAGGAAAGGTTGACAAGACTTTGTTCATCATGAATCTTAAGGGTAACACCTTACTTGTTCAAGTCTATGTCGACGACATCATATTCGGCTCAACAAACAAAGATCTTTGCGAAGAATTCTCTCTTATGATGCAAGACGAATTCGAGATGTCCATGATGGGAAAGATGAACTACTTTCTTGGTTTACAAATCAAGCAAACAAAGGATGGGATATTCATCAATCAATCCAAGTATTGCAAGGAATTATTGAAAAGATTTGATATGGACAATTGCAAAGAGATGTCTACTCCAATGGGATCCGGAACGTATGTTGATCAAGATCTTTCCGGCATTTCAATAGATATTACAAAATATCGAGGTATGATCGGTTCACTCTTATATTTGACGGCGAGTCGTCCTGACATTATGTTTAGTGTTTGTTTGTGTGCCCGCTTTCAAGCTAATCCGAAGGAATCGCATCTCACTGCCGTGAAGAGGATCATGAAGTATCTCAAAGGAACAACGCACGTCGGACTATGGTATCCTAAAGGTAGTACTTGTTCTTTAATTGGTTATTCTGACGCTGATTATGCAGGATGTAAGACCGATAGAAAGAGTACAAGTGGTACTTGTCACATTCTCGGGAATGCACTAGTGTCGTGGGCATGCAAGAAGCAAGCATGCGTTGCACTTAGCACGATCGAAGCGGAGTACATTGCAGCGGGAAGTTGTTGTGCTCAAATCTTGTGGCTCAAACAACAACTTCTTGATTTCGGTATAGATCTCGGTTGTATCCCTCTCCGGTGTGACAACACAAGTGCCATCAATATCACGAAGAACCCGGTCATGCATTCAAGAACAAAGCACATTGATATCCGGCACCACTTCCTTCGAGATCATGTTTTAAATGGAGATGTCGATGTTACATTCGTGGATACACACAATCAACTAGCCGACATATTCACAAAACCATTGGCTAAGGAACAATTCTTCAAGATTCGACGAGAACTTGGGATTCTCAATGAAGGTGACATCTAATCTTAACCTAAAAATTGGTTGTTATATGTTTTTATTGCATTATGTGTGTTTATATGTGTTTTTGCTCACTTTAAAGTCATAAAATTCTAGCACTCACATTTCACCGTTTTCGGTTTTTCTCACTTTCGTATACCCGAAATTAATCGGTTTCAAAATATTTTTTGATCGAAAGTTGCGGAATGACAAGTGCTAACACTTTATGAAATTTTTTTTTGAAAAATCCCTCCCATTTTTCCCCACCAAAGCTGCTGGATTTTTAAAATTTTTGAAATTTTTTGTCCGTTAACCGGTTAACGGATCGGTTTACCGGTTAACAACTTCAAAACAGCAGTCCCTGCCTGCGTGACAGGTTCTGTCATTTTTTTTATCTTTTAAAATTTTTATGTTGTGTTGTATGTGTTATGTCTTTTTGATGCATGGTTTCTCAAGACACCTCATAAATCTATTCCTCTTCCTTTGACCTACCATTAAATTCCACTAACTCTCTTTCTCCAAACCTTTCATCTCCTCCATTAAAACCCACTCCATTAAAACCCACTACATTGTAACTCTCACAAAAACTTCATCTCATTCACTTCACTCTTCTCTACACCAAACCCTAATCCGAAAATACTCTCACTCACCCTCAACCTAAGCTTCATCTTCATGGCTTCAAGAAAGGGAAAAGCTCCAGTGTCAGCATCAAGGTCTAGCAGTGAAGAAGACATGCCAATGGAATCTACCAAGAAGAGAAGATTGGATTTTCGTGTTCGGGTTCGACATCTTCTCAAGGGTAAGTATGTGAACCTGAAATCTTTTGAATCTTTTAAGTTTCCGGCACTACTAGAATATCAAGGAATGTTAGATTTTATTGCCGACAATGGAAAAGTGTATCTGGATTTGGTGAAGTCTTTCATGAACAACATGGTTCTCAATTGTGATGAAAATGATAAGCACCACCGTTTTGCTTCTATTAGAGATTGTGAGATTGAGGTTGACCTAGGTACTCTTGCTACCTCTTTGTCTTTACCGTACTCGGGAGTGTTTCTCCGCAAGGGTGTCAACCATGATGAAGGCAAATGGGCCAACTATGATAAGATGGAATACTACTATAACATTTGTAGGTTTCCAAAGGCAGCCGTGATTTCCGGCCAGCGTACCTCTCGGGTACTTTGTTATGCGAAGAATCTCTCCGTTGATGACCGGATGCTTCATTATGTCATTTGCCATGTCTTGCTGCCCAAGGACTCCAATCAATCCCAAATCAATGATTTGGATATGCAAGTGCTCTTTGCCATCAAAAACAAGATTAAGATTAATTGGCTTCCTACCATGCTATATCATTTGAAGCAACAACTTTCGTTGAAGACTCGTTTACCGTATGGCCGCCTTCTTTCAAGGATTTTGGAACTTACCGATATGGAAATCGGTCGAGAACCGTTTATTGCTATGACTACTACGGGAAATGAAATCAACGGAGTCACAATTATCAAGAACACCGACATTGTCCAAACTAATGATGGAACTTATAAGTATGATGACGCCTCCACCTCCATTCCACCTATTCCGGAAACCGGCATTACCAATGACTTTCTCTACTCAACCATGATGTCACACCACCATGAAGCTATGCGTGCCATCAAAAGCCTTTGGAACCTTGTCCTAAGCTCCCGAACCACCACCGAGCGTGTTGATGAGGATGTGGACGGTACCGAAGAAGAGGAAGAAGATGATGAGGATGTGTCGGATGAGGAATGAGGACCATGTCTCCATGCTGTTTTTATTATGTTGTTTTATATTTTAATCATGTTATGTTTTGTACTCTCAAACTTAAGTCCTAAGTTTTTTTGGCATTTTTGGTTTACTTGCACTATGTTTGCATTTTATATGTATGATTGCTTGTATGATGCTATCTTTCATGTTCACGCTTGTTGGTCCCTTCCTTTTTGCTAATGCCAAAGGGGGAGAAGACCGTTGTTTCTCTAATGACTCTCTATGTAGAATTTTTTTTTCTTGCTACTGCTGCTATCAGTTAGGGGGAGTTGCTGCCCATAGGGGGAGAATTCGCTTAGAGAAACATTGATCAAAGCTCTTGTAGAACTTTCGGTTGTCATCATCAAAAAGGGGGAGAATGTAGAAGCACGCCTTCAATCTCGGAGTTTTTGATGAAGACAACACGGCGCATATATTTCAGACCTGCAAAAAGTCAAGAGCTCCAACTGATCAAGCTTCAAGCAACCGGCTTCGCTATCAAGCTTCGATTGCATCATCATTCAACTTCATGCTTGGATGCTTTTGGTTAGGTATATCAATCCCTTTTTAAATTGATATACAAGTGTTCATGCATTAAATCATATACTAGCATATTACATAAAATAATTTAACATATTTTTCAAACCGATTAACACTCTTTAAAAAACCTTCTGTTTCTGGTTTTAACAGTGTTAACCGGTTAACCATTTGGTTAACCGGTTAACGGGTTCAATTTTTCAAAAGACCTGTTAACGTTCATAGGCGTTAACCGGTTAACCATTTGGTTAACCGGTTAACACTGTAATATTTTTGAAAAATATTTTTCTTTGAAATTCAAATTGCACCTTTTGATTATATCTCTTCAAGAAACTTTTTGATTCATAATTTTCACATCTTTTCAAAAGGGTGTCATGTATTATATAAAATCTGAAATTTTCAAATTCAAATACATACCTCCTACAATTTTTATAAAAAAAATCACTTGAATCAATTTGATCAATTTTCAAATAGTTTTCATATTTTTTCAAAAGTGTTCATAAGATATTCATCTTTCATACTTCATGTTTGAACACTTGTATTGATTTTTGAAAAGAGAATTGTGTACATAGGAGAAGATCATTACTGATATTAAAATCATTGTATTACTCACTCAAACAAAAAGATTATAGAAAGTGTTTTCTATTTGTGACTTGTGTTCCAAGGTTTGTTTGGACATAAGGGTAAGTGTGGCAAGAGGATTGTTCTTGCACACTTGTATGATAGTTTGTTAGAAAGTAGGCCTCACCATTGAAGGTGTGATAGATTGTACTATTTCTAAAAACTAGTGGAAATCTCTTTCAAGTTGAAAGGGGACTGGATGTACCTTCGGACTGTGAAGGGAACCAGGATAACTTTCTGTGTCGTTTTTATTTTCTGCCTTACTGCTTTCCTTCCATACAATCTTAAAAGAAAAAATTCTATTCATCAAAGAAAAAGAATCGAGAAAAATTATATACACCTAATTCACCCCCCCCCCCTCTTAGGCGCATTCTGATCTTACACTTATGTCTATGCAAAACTATCATAAATAGTCTAGTATTGAAAATTTTAAATTGATTAGTAAGTGTTTTTTTTTATAAAAATAGAAAAAAAATTCCAATAAAAATAAAAAATTTAACTAATATGTAGCATAGGTGTGAATTATTCAAAATAATGGATTATGTGTGACAATTTAAAATTAATATATGAATGGTTATTGATAAATTAAGTGACGACTAATTTTCTTATGTATATATTAAATAAAAATTAATATGTTATAATTATTTTAGTTTTTATTTAAAAGATATCAATTATATAAAATTTAATTAATAGCTAATGAAAACTTTAATTTTTATTTGAAATGATATGAAATGACAAATTCTTAAGTAATCTTATTTTTAAAGAAACCACTTGTGTATCAGGCACCACATCAAGGGATTCTTATTTTTAATTAATGGAGTCCAGCCTTGTGCATCAAGCAGCGCATTCATGTTGATTTGGAAGGAAAGGCGAAAGGGATGTACGTTATACAAGTGTATGTCAGGGTGTTCACTAATGGCTCGATATCTTTTGGTTGCGTTATCCTGAATAAGGATCAGTCTGTTCTGTTTTTAACCTGTAAGCGAGAGAATATGTTAGTTGATTTGTCTTTGGCGAAAATTCTAGCGCTGAGATGGAGTATGCAGTTGGTGTTGAATCTGAAACTCGATAACATTCTTTTCCAATCTGACTCGACAGTAGCGGTGGATTGCATCAATAAGTGTCTTGTTGTTTCCGATTTGACTCTAGTTACGTTTGATTGTAAAAAACTGCTATGCAATTTTAATTCTGCTTATGTAATAGGTTTTTAAATGTTGCTGCCCATAGTCTGATTGGATTAGGACATGCTGCCCATAGTCAGTTGACCTTGCTTTTTAATGAAATTATGTTTTCATAAAAAAAAACACTTGAAGTGGAAAAACTATAATAAAATATATTATAACCCTTCTAATATTTATTTTGATAATATAAAAAGTTGAATTACTAAGTCGCAAACATGAATTATCTATGTATGATTTTATAATAAAATAAAATAAAAATATGTTATACCACTTTCTTTCATATATGTAAAAGATATAAAATAGAAAAAAACTTAGATATAATTGATTAAATAAGATTTATAATACATTCTACTGCAAGAATATATGATAAGTGTCCTTAAATTTCATTTATAGAGTAAAAATAGAAGGAGATACATATAGAAAATGTTTTTACATTTGTCATATTTTAATTAAAAATTAATATAAATCACACCCATCTAAGTTTACTTCTATAAAATATACAATTATTTTAAATTTCCAAAATAACATAGTTTTTAAAAAAATTACCAAACTAACATAGTTTGGTAACTCATTCGCCAAATCATGTGAAGAACAAGTTCATTTTGATAGGAATTCGCCAAATGGTTTGCTTGATTCAAATATTTTTGCCTAATTCGCCATTCCATTTGGCGAATGAGTTGTAAATTCATGCATGCATTCGCCAAATGGAATGTTGCATGTTTAGGGTTTGCAATTTTTTTTACTATATATATGCCTCACTCATAAACATCAGATTTATCTCACTCCTTCCTTACAAACCTTCTCTCATTCATTCCTTTCAATCTCCCTCTCTCACAACATGGCTTCTCCCCGTCCATCTAGTTATGCATCGACACCGTCTTCCTCAACATCTGAAGAACCGCTTCCAAAATTTGATATTTTGAAGAAAAATGCTTTAGTGTTTTTCTCGGCAACAAAGCCTCCTCTGAAGATGTTGTTATGGAACCCCCAAACATTGGAACACTTGCACAGAGAATTAACCCGCTGGTTAGAAGGAGAGATCGGCCACAAAGAAAAGATAATTAAAATTGAGAAGCGGGTTGTGGAGTCTGGTGTGACGAAATGGAGAAAAATTGTCAATGATGCAGGTGTTCTTTCGATGATGCTAGGCGGAGGTGAAGTTGTCCTGATGGTTCTGATAGGCTAGATATGTTGAATGTTGCAGTTGTTCTATTTATGTATGGTCATGTTTGAATTTATGTATTTTTCCGTTTTATTTATGTACGGTCATGTTCTGAATCATGTATTTCCTTGTTTTATTTATGTATGTTCGTGTTTGTGGTTGTATGATTTTACTATTATGAATGAAACGAACTAGGATTCCATTTAAAATAAATACAGTTACAATGATTTAATTTACGATGTTGAGCTTGGTCCAACGTTGGGACATTTTTTACGATTGTGACCGGGCTGACGACATGAACTACACAGTCTCACCATCTTATTCGCCGTATCCATTTCGGTGCGAATACGCGTGCTGTTAGGACGCCCTTTTTTCTTTCTTCGCATGTTCTCATTGTGCCAGACTATTTCCCCGTTGTAGGAGGGCCAGTAGTCCTCATTTGCAACAACCGGAAAGCTTTTGTTGTAGACGTTGCAAAGATTGTGCACTTGGTAAACAGGGGATAGTAAGCCTGAAGGGTCCAGCCGAACCTTCGAACATGCCGCTATGACATGAGAGCAAGGCATGCGAAAGGCTTGAAATTTTCCACAGTCGCACCAATTGTTATCAAGTTCTACCCGATAGGATCCCCTCGGTCTCCCTTCGTTGTGATCCATGATCTCATCAACATTGAAATGTCCCTTATTGCGGTTAAACACGGTGACCACATGTGTGTTAGACTTGGATGCTTCGTCTTTTATGAATGTCATAGAACTATCGCTGAACACTTGACCAGACTGTAGGATTGAACTCCACTTTGAACGCTTGGTGTCAAAAAGTGCTCTGAGCCTAAAGTAGGTTGACCTCACCAAAGCGGTTATCGGTAGGGTGCGGATTCCTTTGAAAACAGAGTTCATTGATTCCACGAGGTTTGTTGTCATGTAACCCCAGCGTTGTCCTTTGTCGTAGGCCTTGGTCCACTTATCCAAAGGAATCTGGTTTATCCATCTGAACGCATCTTCATTTGCCAGTCTGATTTCGTCACAATAATGTTTGAATGACGGTTCGGTTAATGAGTACCCTGCGTTCACGACCTTCTTCCGCAATGTCTTGTCTTTGATCTCTCTCACGAAGTTTTGCGCGATGTGTCTAATACAATAGACATGTGTTGAAGGCGGTTCCTGCCAGCCGTTATCAACATTCTTCCATGCACTCTCAATTGATGCATGTCTGTCCGAAATCAAACATAAGTTAGACTGGGGAGCCACATGCAAGCGAAGATTTTTAAGGAAAAAACTCCATCCCTCGGCAGTCTCTCCCTCGACGATAGCGAATGCAATTGGGAAGATATTGTTGTTGCCGTCCTGTGCCACTGCCATCAATAGAGTTCCTTTGTGTTTGCCGTAGAGCCATGTTCCATCAATTTGGATTATAGGCTTGCAGAAGGAAAAACCCTTTATACATGGGTCAAAAGCCCAAAAGAGTCGGTGGAATATGCCATTTCCACTAACACAATGACTTTCCTAAGTATACGCCGGCAAGGTCTCAAGGATGACAATGGTCCCAGGTGCATAGTGCTTCAGTGCCAGCAAAAACTTTGGGAGTTCTTTGTACGAGTCCTCCCAATTTCCGAATATAACGGCAACAACCTTAGTTCTAGCAATCCATGCTTTCCTGTATGATGGAGTATAATTGTGCTTCTGTACTATGTGCTTAATTATCGTGCTGACCTTTACCGAAGGATCGTCGGCAACGATTGATAGGATATCGTTGCATATTAGCTGAGAGCTCAGTTGCCGATGATCCTGTAATGAGTTGGTTATTACACAAGTATGCTCCGGTCCCATTGAAGCAACCTTCCAATTTCACTTCTCTTTCTGTATGATGCTGTCAATCGAAACGGACACGCCACGTTACGACAACGTATCATATATAGTGTAGGATTCGTTCGGTCGACCTTATAATCAGCCGATAAATCCATGTGGTAAAATTTTATAGCTCGAACGCATTCTTCTTTTGTTCGAAAATGGTCGCCCTCCTTTAATGCACCTTGTCTTTGTGGATACAGATCATAAAATATGTTTGAAGATGGGCCTTCACTTCCCAAGTTCAAGTTTGTCATGTGTGGAGGAGGACAATATACATGACTGGCCGGGACCTCGTCTTCATTGACCATTTCATCAACTACTGCCTCCTCTTGTTCCTCGTCCTCATCAACAACATCGACTTCAGCCAAATCATTGTCAGATTCGAATTAGACTTGCGAATGATCGATGGGCTGAGACATTTGTTGTTGGTGAAGCGTAACATAGAGCTCGATATCATTGAAACCAGAATACTCATGGCTTAGAAACATAGTACGAACACTTTCGTCATCAGATATAGTTAATTGGAAATACATGACCTGGTTATCCTCATAGAATACTGGATTTTTGTAAATAATGACGTCCACTGGACCACGCTGCATTTTGTTTTCCAATCTCTTTTTTAGATGAGCGAAATTGGATTGTCGGGTGATTGAGAACCGAGTAACCTCGGTGTTACGAAAGTTGAAACCAGAATGGTTACATTCAAATATTTCGCCATTTATATGGGCGTTGATCATATACTGGGGTAATTGAGACATAGTTCGTATACAAAGACTCTTTTAGATACGAAAATGTTTTGCAGTTTATGGTACAATGAAGATATGAAAATAATCTATAAATAGTAAAGTCAAAAATATATTTTATGGTTATATTTACTGTTCTGAATTAATGTGTATTAGTTGTCTCATAGGCTTATCTCCTGCACCATATAGGGTTATCTTCTCCACATATGTCTTATCTTCTGCACATATAGGTCTATCTTCTGCACATATAGACTACATTATTTTTCAACATATGTCTTATCATCTGCACATATAGGTTTATCTTCTGCACATATAGACTACATTATTTTTCCACATATGTCTTGTCTTCTGCACATACTTCTTAAATGTATTAACTTAACAAACCCTAACTTACACATATAAATATATATATAACATAATTTTTAATACGTAAACCCTAACTTACATATATATATATATATATATATATATATATATATATATATATAAATATATATATATATACATATACATATATATATATATATATATATATATATATATATATATATATATATATATATATATATATAACATATATATATACTTATATATATATATATACTTATATATATATATATATATATATATATATATATATATGTATAAGTATATATATAATACATATATATATATATATATATATATATATATATATATATATATATATATATATATATATATATATATATATATATAACTATAACTATAACTATAACTATAACTATATATATATATATATATATATATATATATATATATATATATATATATATATATATATATATATATATATATATATATATATATATATATATATATACATATATACCTTAATTAAACCCTACCTAGTATTACATTAATGAAACCCTAACTTAACTTAATTAAACCCTAATTAAACTAACTAAACTAACCTAATTAAACCCTAACTAACTAAACTAACCTAATTAAACCCTAACTAAACTAACTAAGTTAACCTAATTATAAACTAACTAAACTAACTTAATTAAACCCTAATTAAACTAACTAAACTAACCTAATTAAACCCTAACTAACTAAACTAACTTAACTAAACCCTAACTAAACTAACCTAATTAAACCTTAACTAAACTAATTAAATTAACCTGATTATAAACTAACTAAACTAACTTAATTGAACCCTAACTAACTAACTAAACTAACCTAGTTAAACCCTAACTAAACTAACCAAACTAACTTAATAAACTAAACTAAACCTAACGTGTATAAACACGTTCGCCAATTGGTGTGGCTAACAAAGGTTAATCTCAATCCTATTCGCCAATTGGATTGACGAATCCATACACTCATTCGCCAATCAACATGGCTACTTATGAATCCTGCTAAAGCTGTGAAATGTGTAGAAGCACGCCTTCAATCTCGGAGATTTTGATGAAGACAACACGACACATATATTTCAGACCTGCAAAAAGTCAAGAGCTCCAACTGATCAAGCTTCAAGCAACCGGCTTCGCTATAAAGCTTCGTTTGCATCATCATTCAACTTCATGCTTGGATGCTTTTGGTTAGGTATATCAATCCCTTTTTAAATTGATGTACAAGTGTTCATGCATTCAATCATATACTAGCATATTGCATAAAATAATTTAACATATTTTTCAAACCGATTAACACTCTTTAAAAAACCTTCTATTTCTGGTTTTAACAGTGTTAACCAGTTAACGGGTTCAAATTTTCAGAAAACCTGTTAACGTTCATAGGCGTTAACCGGTTAACCATTTGGTTAACCGGTTAACACTATAATATTTTGAAAAATATTTTTTCCTTTGAAATTTAAATTGCACCTTTTGATTATATCTCTTCAAGAAACTTTTTGATTCATAATTTTCACACCTTTTCAAAAGGGTATCTTGTATAATATAAAATCTGAATTTTTTAAATTCAAAAACACCTCCTACAATTTTTATAAAAAAATCACTTGAATCAAATTGATCAATTTTCAAATATTTTTCATACTTTTCAAAAGTGTTCATAAGATATTCATCTTTCATACTTCATGTTTGAACACTTGTATTAATTTTTGAAAAGAGAATTGTGTACATAGGAGAAGATCATTATTGATATTAAAGTCTTTGTATTACTCACTCAAAATTAAAAATATAGAAAGGTATTTCTATTGTGTGACTTGTGTGTCAAGGTTTGTTTGGACATAAGGGTAAGTGTGGCAAGAGGATTGTTCTTGCACACCTGTATGATAGTTTGTTAGAAAGTAGGCCTCACCATTAACGGTGTGATAGGTTGTACTATTTCTAAAAACTAGTGGAAATCTCTTTCAAGTTGAAAGGGGACTGGATGTACCTTCGGACTATGAAGGGAACCAGGATAACTTTCTGTGTCGTTTTTATTTTCTGCCTTACTGCTTTCCTTCCATACAAAATTAAAAGAAAAATTCTATCCATCAAAGAAAAAGAATAGAGAAAAATTATATACACCTAATTCACCCCCCCTCTTAGGCGCATTCTGATCTTACAATTGGCATCAGAGCAGGTTTAGGTAATCTGTTCCTATAAGATCCTATGGCTTCCGCAAACTCGAATCCCGTTTTCAAAGATGGTGGAAGTAGCAATAAGCCTCCTCTCTTCTCCGGCGAATACTTCGATTTCTGGAAAATCAGAATGAGGGCACATCTTGAAGCCCAAGGAGAAGGCATATGGGAAGCAATCGAAGAAGGTCCGCATAATCCCGTCAATGTAATCAACGGTGTTGGAACGGAGAAGTTGAAGAATATGTATGATGAAGATGATAAAAGAAAGATCTTAAATGAGAAGAAAGCAATCATCATACTTCAAAGTGCTCTTAGTATGGACGAATTTTTTCGTGTATCCCAATGCAAATCGGCAAAGGAGATTTGGGATACTTTGGTAGAAACACATGAAGGAACAACAGAAGTTAAAAGATCAAGGCTTAACACGTTAAGTCAAGAATACGAAATGTTCCGCATGCAGCCCGGAGAATCTATTGTGGCTTTACAAAAAAGATTCGTTCATCTAACCAACCATTTGATTGCACTCGGAAAGACCTTCACCAATGATGATCTCAATTTGAAAGTTCTAAGGTCTTTAACAAGGGAATGGCAACCGAAAGTGACCGCAATCTCGGAGAAGAAGAGTCTCTCAATAATGACATCCACATCTCTATTCGGTAAACTTTAAAAGCACGAGTTGGAACTGGGAAGGCTCGAAAAACATGAAAGTCAAGAGAAAAAGTCCAAAGGAATTGCCTTGAAGATTGACACGAAGGATGACAAAGATGACGAGATCTCCGAAGATGAGAACTTCATGCTTCTTGTTAAGAAGCTTGGTAAGTTTTTTAACAAAAATAATAATTCTTCTTTTCCTAAAAAGAATAAACATTTCAGGAAGAAGGATGCATCCACATCGAACCAAGAAGTTACATGCTATGAATGTGGAAAGCAAGGTTAGTAGTAATTTTTCAATTTATGAAAATGATGCACAAGAAGTCATAGATGAACTTCTTAAGGAATGTAAGACATTGTACAAAACTATCTCATCCCAAAAGAAGAAAATATTATCTTTAGAAGAACAAAATGCATCTTTTGAAAAATACATTGAAAATGAAAAATAAAAGATAATGGATGAAGAACAAAGTCTTACATGTAAAAATTGTGAGTCATTGTCCTTTCAAATTGTTCAACTCAAAAGAGTTTTAGAAAAATATGAAAAAGGTCAAATTGGCTTGGAGGAAATTCTTAGGCACCAAAGATATCCAAATGATAAAAGTGGCCTAGGATATTCTAAGTTTTCCAAACCAAGCACAAGTGAAACCGTTTTCGTAAAAGCTAGTGAACAAATTGTTAAGGAAAAGACTAACAATGCTAAACCTGTGCATCAAAGTCATAAAAAGAAAAGGAGTCTTAAGAAACATAATTATGTTCCTAAATTCAAAAGTCAATTTCAACCTATGTGTTTCTATTGTGGAATAAAAGGCCATACACCTAATGCTTGCTATGTGCGCAACATTGGTGTTGCTAAAGGGCATTATGTGTGGGTTGAAAAGGGTACTAACTACCAAGGACCCAAAGCAATTTGGGTACCTAACAAAACATGATTTTGTTTTGTAGGTATGCTTGAAAACAACTTCTACGCAATGGTATCTCGATAGCGGTTGTTCAAAGCATATGACGGGCGACATCAACAAATTTTCAAGTCTAACACTTAAGGCCAAAGGATACGTTACTTACGGTGATGATAATAAAGGAAGAATTATTGGAGTTGGAACCATTGGTGCATCTCCTCATACAATCATCGAAGACGTCCTTTATGTGGAAGGCCTTAAACACAACCTTCTTAGCATAAGTCAATTGTGTGACAAAGGGTTCCGAATCAACTTCACGAAGGAGGAATGTTTGATAGAACACGAAGTCACTCATGAACTCTTGCTAAAAGGTAAACGCTTTAATAACATTTTCATGATTTCTTTTGATGACTCTCTCTTGAAGGTGAAATGCTTAATGGAAAACAACAACGATGCATGGCTTTGGCATAAAAGGATTGCTCACATTCACATGGAGCATTTGAATAAATTATTAAAGCATGATCTAGTTGTTTGTCTTCCAAAGATGAGGTTTATCAAGGATAAGCTTTGTGACGCATGTCAAAAGGGGAAGCAAACCAAAACATCCTTTAAGACCAAGAAAGTGATATCTACTACAAGACCACTCCAATTGTTACATATGGATCTTTTCGGTCCATCAAGAACAAAAAGCTTCGGAGGTAACGTTTTTGCACTAGTTATTGTTGATGATTTCTCTAGATACACTTGGACTTTGTTTTTAGTGCAGAAAAGCGATGCCTTTAAAGCATTCAAGAAGTATGCCAAGCAAATTCAAAATGAGAAGTCACTCTCAATTATTTCCATAAGAAGCGACCATGGTGGCGAGTTTCAAAACTCATCATTTGAAGATTTTTGTGAAGAACATGGAATCTCTCACAACTTCTCCGCACCAAGGACTCCTCAACAAAACGGTGTCGTAGAAAGGAAGAATAGGGCACTAGTAGAACTTGCAAGGACAATGCTTAGCGACTCGAATCTTCCTAAATATTTTTGGGCGGATGCGGTTAGCACGACTTGTTTTGTAAGTAACCGTGTCAATATTCGACCTATTCTCAAGAAGACCCCATATGAGTTGTTCAAGGGAAGGAAACCTAACATATCCTTCTTCCACATATTCAGATGCAAATGCTTCGTTCTCAACAACGGTAAGGACAACCTTGGTAAGTTTGATGAGAAATCCGATGAAGGTATCTTTCTTGGATATTCTCTATCAAGTAAAGCTTTTAGAATTTTCAATAAACGTACTCTTACCATTGAAGAGTCCATACATGTTTCGTTTGATGAGACTAACCCCTCGAAAGAGGATAATATTATTGTGGATGATGATGATGATGTAGATCTATCACAACAACAAAGGGAGATATCAAAAGAACAAGCAATATCACAAGAAGATAAGTCACCAACCATTGAAGAACATTAAGATCTTCCAAAAGAATGGAGAACTCATAGAGATCACCCAATAGATAAAGTGATTGGTGATATTAGCCAAGGCGTTGCAACTAGACTCAATCTCAAGGATGCTTGCCTCAACATGGCGTTCGTGTCTCAAATTGAACCAGCAAAAATCGATGAAGCCTTAGGCGACGATCAATGGATAATAGTTATGCAAGAAGAACTCAATCAATTCGAAAGGAACCAAGTTTGGACTCTTGTACCAATACCGGATAACAAGCATATCATTGGCACAAGATGGGTGTTCAAGAACAAACTTGACGAGAATGGAATCATAGTTCGTAACAAAGCAAGATTGGTCGCACAAGGCTACAACCAAGAAGAAGGAATCGACTTTGATGAAACATTCGCTCCGGTAGCAAGGTTAGAAGCAATTAGATTATTACTTGCTTACGCTTGCTCTATGAATTTTCAGTTGTACCAGATGGATGTCAAAAGCGCTTTCCTAAACAGTTACATTAATGAAGAAGTCTACGTCAAACAACCTCCCGGTTTTGAAGACTTCAAGAACCCATATCATGTCTACAAGTTGAAGAAGGCTCTTTATGGCTTAAAGCAAGCACCAAGGGCTTGGTATGATCGCCTTAGCAACTTCTTATGTGAGAAAGGTTTTACTAAAGGAAAGGTTGACAAGACTTTGTTCATCAATAATCTTAAAGGTAACACCCTACTTGTTCAAGTCTATGTCGACGACATCATATTCGGTTCAACAAACAAAGATCTTTGCGAAGAATTCTCTCTTATGATGCAAGGCGAATTCGAGATGTCAATGATGGAAAAAATGAACTACTTTCTTGGTTTACAAATCAAGCAAACAAAGGATGGCATCTTCATCAATCAATCCAAGTACTGCAAGGAATTATTGAAAAGATTTGATATGGACAATTGCAAAGAGATGTCTACTCCAATGGGATCCAGAACGTATGTTGATCAAGATCTTTCCGGCACTTCAATAGATATTACAAAATATCGAGGTATGATCGGTTCACTCTTATATTTGACGGCGAGCCGTCCTGACATTATGTTTAGTGTTTCTTTGTGTGCCCGCTTTCAAGCTAATCCGAAGGAATCACATCTCACTGCCGTGAAGAGGATCATGAAGTATCTCAAAGGAACAACGCACGTCGGACTATGGTATCCTAAAGGTAGTACTTGTTCTTTAATTGGTTATTCTGACACTGATTATGCAGGATGTAAGACCGATAGAAAGAGTACAAGTGGTACTTGTCACATTCTCGGGAATGCACTAGTGTCGTGGGCATGCAAGAAGCAAGCATGCGTTGCACTTAGCACGATCGAAGCGGAGTACATTGCAGCGGGAAGTTGTTGTGCTCAAATCTTGTGGCTCAAACAACAACTTCTCGATTTCGGTATAGATATCGGTTGTATCCCTCTCCGGTGTGACAACACAAGTGCCATCAATATCACGAAGAACCCGGTCATGCATTCAAGAACAAAGCACATTGATATCCGGCACCACTTCCTTCGAGATCATGTTTTAAATGGAGATGTCGATGTTACATTCGTGGATACACACAATCAACTAGCCGACATATTCACAAAACCATTGGCTAAGGAACAATTCTTCAAGATTCGACGAGAACTTGGGATTCTCAATGAAGGTGACATCTAATCTTAACCTAAAAATTGGTTGTTATATGTTTTTATTGCATTATGTGTGTTTATATGTGTTTTTGCTCACTTTAAAGTCATAAAATTCTAGCACTCACATTTCACCGTTTTCGGTTTTTCTCACTTTCGTATACCCGAAATTAATCGGTTTCAAAATATTTTTTGATCGAAAGTTGCGGAATGACAAGTGCTAACACTTTATGAATTTTTTTTTTGAAAAATCCCTCCCATTTTTCCCCACCAAAGCTGCTGGATTTTTAAAATTTTTGAAATTTTTTGTCCGTTAACCGGTTAACGGATCAGTTAACCGGTTAACAACTTCAAAACAGCAGTCCCTGCCTGCGTGACAGGTTGTGTCATTTTTTTTATCTTTTAAAATTTTTATGTTGTGTTGTATGTGTTATGTCTTTTTGATGCATGGTTTCTCAAGACACCTCATAAATCTATTCCTCTTCCTTTGACCTACCATTAAATTCCACTAACTCTCTTTCTCCAAACCTTTCATCTCCTCCATTAAAACCAACTCCATTAAAACCCACTACATTGTAACTCTCACAAAAACTTCATCTCATTCACTTCACTCTTCTCTACACCAAACCCTAATCCGAAAATACTCTCACTCACCCTCAACCTAAGCTTCATCTTCATGGCTTCAAGAAAGGGAAAAGCTCCAGTGTCAGCATCAAGGTCTAGCAGTGAAGAAGACATGCCAATGGAATCTACCAAGAATAAAAGATTGGATTTTCGTGTTCGGGTTCGACATCTTCTCAAGGGTAAGTATGTGAACCTGAAATCTTTTGAATCTTTTAAGTTTCCGGCACTACTAGAATATCAAGGAATGTTAGATTTTATTGCCGACAATGGAAAAGTGTATCTGGATTTGGTGAAGTCTTTCATGAACAACATGGTTCTCAATTGTGATGAAAATGATAAGCACCACCGTTTTGCTTCTATTAGAGATTGTGAGATTGAGGTTGACCTAGGTACTCTTGCTACCTCTTTGTCTTTACCGTACTCGGGAGTGTTTCTCCGCAAGGGTGTCAACCATGATGAAGGCAAATGGGCCAACTATGATAAGATGGAATACTACTATAACATTTGTAGGTTTCCAAAGGCAGCCGTGATTTCCGGCCAGCGTACCTCTCGGGTACTTTGTTATGCGAAGAATCTCTCCGTTGATGACCGGATGCTTCATTATGTCATTTGCCATGTCTTGCTGCCCAAGGACTCCAATCAATCCCAAATCAATGATTTGGAGATGCAAGTGCTCTTTGCCATCAAGAACAAGATTAAGATTAATTGGCTTCCTACCATGCTATATCATTTGAAGCAACAACTTTCGTTGAAGACTCGTTTACCGTATGGCCGCCTTCTTTCAAGGATTTTGGAACTTACCGATATGGAAATCGGTCGAGAACCGTTTATTGCTATGACTACTACGGGAAATGAAATCAACGGAGTCACAATTATCAAGAACACCGGCATTGTCCAAGCCAATGATGGAACTTATAAGTATGATGACGGATCCTCCACCTCCATTCCACCTATTCCGGAAACCGGCATTACCAATGACTTTCTCTACTCAACCATGATGTCACACCACCATGAAGCTATGCGTGCCATCAAAAGCCTTCGGAACCTTGTCCTAAGCTCCCGAACCACCACCGACCATGTTGATAAGGATGTGGATGATACCGAAGAAGAGGAAGAAGATGATGAGGATGTGTCGGATGAGGAATGAGGACCATGTCTCCATACTGTTTTTATTATATTGTTTTATATTTTAATCATGTTATGTTTTGTACTCTCAAACTAAAGTCCTATGTTTTTAGGAATTTTTGGTTTACTTGCACTATGTTTGCATTTTATATGTGTGATTGCTTGTATGATTGCTTGTATGATGCTATCTTTCATGTTCATGCTTGTTGGTCCCTTCCTTTTTGCTAATGCCAAAGGGGGAGAAGACCTTTGTTTCTCTAATGACTCTCTATGCAGAATCTTTTTCTTGCTACTGCTGCTATCAGTTAGGGGGAGTTGCTGCCCATAGGGGGAGAATTCGCTTAGAGAAACATTGATCAAAGCTCTTGCAGAATTTTCGGTTGTCATCATCAAAAAGGGGGAGAATGTAGAAGCACGCCTTCAATCTCGGAGATTTTGATGAAGACAACACGGCGCATATATTTCATACCTGCAAAAAGTCAAGAGCTCCAACTGATCAAGCTTCAAGCAACCGGCTTCGCTATCAAGCTTCGTTTGCATCATCATTCAACTTCATGCTTGGATGCTTTTGGTTAGGTATATCAATCCCTTTTTAAATTGATGTACAAGTGTTCATGCATTCAATCATATACTAGCATATTGCATAAAATAATTTAACATATTTTTCAAACCGATTAACACTCTTTAAAAAACCTTCTGTTTCTGGTTTTAACAGTGTTAACCGGTTAACCATTTGGTTAACCGGTTAACGGGTTCAAATTTTCAGAAAACCTGTTAACGTTCATAGGCGTTAAC